>OX465597.1:59780015-61169015 GCA_950022295.1 Bromus sterilis
CGACTCCTATGGATGAGCTTACCCGGTGTACCAGAAGACAGAAGGCCCACAAAGATGCCGCCTGGGCCCAGCCTTGTCCCACTAGTGGTACCGACGTAGGAGTCCGCGAGTCATAAGGAAGGTGCAAACTTGCCGTACTGAACAAGATCATGGTTAGGAAACCTCATCTGTAATCGGGACGAACTCCCCGAGACCTAGCCTAGTATATAAGGGCTAGGAGGGGAGATGTTGAGATCAAGCAATAGACAATCTGTAACCTAGCCTTGTGCGCACTAGCCTTGGCTCTCTTGTAATCGACGTCTCCAATCAATAATATCGAGCAGGAACGTATCCTCTTGTTAGCCGGCGAGCTTATTGTCCAACATGTGCCTCTCATGACTAACCCAGGGTCCCTGACCATGGGATTTTCCGGGGTACATCCCCGTCAATTGGCGCCGTCTGTGGGAACTACACAGGTTGGAATTACGATCTCGGCGGTTCCGTCTCCAGCAAGCCGTAACTCGAGGGCAAGAACCAGGTGCAATCTACCCGAGGAACTCAAGATCACGGCGAACATCTCTGCCGCCCCGACAAGATCGCTCGGCCAGCAGCCGTGCCAAGACCAATACAACAGAGGCAACTGAGCCCACCGCCAGCGAAGGAGAACTCGACAGTCCAAAAGAAAGGCGCGAGGGTTCTACACGGAGACCCCGATCAATGAACTACAGCATGAAGAAGAGGAATTGCCGGCCACTCAACGACCCACCGCCATCCGAGCACCCGCCGCACAACAAGACACTGACTCCGAGCTCGAGAGCAGCGACCGCCAAGACCATCGCCAACAAGGAAGAAATCGGTGACCCAGAAGGCAGGCGCTAGAATCCTACGGAGCGATTCCACCCGACGAGTCGAACTATACAGCCGCATGATCCCCGACCACTCGACGACCCGCTGCCGTGCGGGCAGCCACCACCCGCCAGGATAGCGACTCCGAAACTCGGACCGGCGAATACTACGACCCAGATCGAAGGCCAGATGAATTCGCCAATCTCATAAGGAACCAGAATCTAAGTGCAGGGATCGAAGTCGACCCGCGAGCTCACGAGCACCCAGCGGACCACGCGCTATTATTTCGAATCTCAAGGAGGAAACGGCACGCCGGATCTGGCAAGCTCACGGTCAGGGAACAGATAGAAGGACCATGCACGATCCACTGCTTCAAAGACAACAGGGGAAACATCAGATCAATCCACACTCTGGGAGACTGCCGCATGTTCAATGAACTCGCCGACAACCTCAAGGAGGAAAAACAGTAGAAAGCCAAGCGCGCCCGACGAGCCGAGAAGTCGCCCACTCAAGGACAGGTGTACGCGATCCAAGAAGGCAAGGTATCGCAAGCCCAACAGGACGCCTACACCCTGCAGGCCAGAGCAGCCGAGAATCTTAACGCAGTCGAAGTCTATCAGCTACACGACGCAGAAACCAGCGTCACGTTCTCCCAGAGCGACCAACCGCATGCAGTCCCAAGGCCGGCGCACGCGCCCCTAGTCCTCGACGCTCAAATCGGAGGGTAAGACATGGATAGAATCTTCATGGACGGAGGCAGCAACATGAACATAATCTTCGTCAGCACCCTGTGCAAGATGCTGATCTCTCGATCAGTATGGAAGAAATCAAGCATCGTGTTATACGGAGTAGTCCCAGGAGAAGCAGCTACTTCCCTTGGATTAATCGAGCTCGAAGTCGTCTTCAGCAACAAACGCAATTTTAGAAAGACGCACCCTCGAGTTCGAAGTACTCGATTGGCAATCACAGTACCACGCCATATTGGGGCGTCCAGCGTTCGCACAATTCATGGCGATTCCACACTACGCCTACCTTAAACTCAAAATGCCAGGATCCGCGGGCGTCATCACAGTCAACGGGAGCTTCATCAAGTCAGACAAATGTGACCGCGATTTCCACAAAGTCTCTGACACCTTCGGAGCCAAGCAAGAACTCACAGAAATAGCCATGGCGACAGACAAGAGTATCTTTCCGCTAGCAAGCCGAAGCGAGTGAAAAGAGTATGGACGGGACTTCAAGATCGACAGCGACGCGGTCACCCACCAAGTACACCCGACAGACCCAGAAAAACAGTCTGCGTGTATGCCCACCTCCCGGAAGAGCAAGCGACGGCCCTCATCACTTTCCTCCGCAAAGAATGGGAAATATTTGCCTGGTGTCCATCCGACATGCCAGGAGTACCGCGCGAGTTCGCAGAGCACGCGTTGCGCATCAAGACAAACACCAAAAAAGTGAAGCAGGCGCTACGAAGATTCTCAGAACCCAAACGCAGAGCAATCGGGGAGGAATTCAACCGACTACTCGACGCCCAATTCATTCGAGAGACGAAGAAATCCACTTGGGTCGCCAACCCTGTGCTGGTCCCCAAGAAAGACACGGACGTACTGCGAATGTGCGTCGACTACGGGCCAATCAACAAACACTGCCCAAAGGATCACTTCCCCCTGCCAAGAATTGACCAGATAATCGACTCGACAGCAGGATGCGATCTACTATCGTTCCTCGACGCTTACTCAGGATACAATCAGATCAGGATGAAGGAAGAAGACGAAGATCATACGTCATTCATCACCCCTTACGGCGTATTCTGCTACAGGACAATGCCTTTCGGACTCAAGAACGCAGGGGCTACATACCAGCGAATGATGCAAGCGTGCTTAAAAGAGCAAATCGGAAGAAATGTACAAGTCTACGTGGATGACATCGTCATCAAAACCTACAGCGCAAACACACTACTCGACGACCTGCGCGAGACCTTCGCAGCACTCAACAAATACAGAATCAAACTCAACCCGAAGAAGTGCGCGTTCGGCGTCCCAGCCGGGAAGCTGCTCGGGTACATGGTCTCCGCTCGATGAATCGAAGCGAACCCCGAGAAAGTTCAAGCAATCGCCAGGATGCAGGAACCAACCAACATCACAGGCGTGCAGCAACTCACCGGAAGACTCGCAGCCCTGAGTCGTTTCATCAGCAGATTGGGAGAGCGCATGTTGCCATTCTACCAGTTGCTGAGAAAAGCAGAGAAATTCGAGTGGACTAAGAAGCCCGCAAAGCATTCGCGGACCTAAAGAAGACACTGTCGACTCCACCGACCCTGGCGGTACCCAAAGAAAAAGAACAACTATACCTCTACTTAGCAGCACGCAACAGCGTGGTAAGCACAGTACTCGTCGTCGATCGCACAGAGGAAGGCAAGATCCAGAGCATACAGAGGCCAATCTACTACCTCAGCATGCTCTTGAAAAAATCCCAGCAACGTTACCCGCACTACCAGAAGCTACTACTGGCCATCATCACGACCTCAAGAAAGGTGTCGCACTATTTCGACGATCACCCCATCACAATCGCAAGTAGCGCACCACTCGCAGACATTCTCAACAACCCCGGAGCGACTGGGCGAGTCGCCGAGTGGAACATTGAGCTCAGCCCGCGGGACCTACAATTCAAGCACCCGACAGCAATCAAGGCCCAAGTACTCCCAGATTTTCTGGTCGAGTGGACGGAGGTCCAGACACCAGGCCCCCCGGACCTGTCGAACTCATGGAAAATGTTCTTCGACGGGTCCATAAGACAGCAAGGAGTCGGTGCAGGAGTCATTCTGGTCTCCCCCAAAGGAACCAAACTCAAATACATCCTCCAGATCAACTTCAGCCACGCCTCCAACAACGAAGCCGAATACGAGGCACTTCTCTATGGCATGCGTATGGCCAAACATGCGGTGCCACTCGCCTCGTAATCTACGGAGACTCCAACCTCACCGTCCAGCAGACGATGAAAGACTGCAATGCAGTAGCCGACAACATGACGGCCTATCAGAAGCTCTACAACGCACTCGAAGGAAGTTTTGACGGCTGCGAGCTCAATTATACCCCCAGAGCAAACAACACATAAGCCGACGAACTCGCAAACATCGGCTCGACTCGAGGACCAGTACCACCCGGCGTCTTCCTTGAAAGCATCAGCCAACGATCCATCAAGGAGAAACCAGCAGCACCAGAGGCAGTTGTAGATGACGACACCACAGAGCCAGCACAAGTGGCATCAGCAAGCCCATCTGAAAGCAACAGCAGCCAAGAGGTCGAACCTACGGATTCAACAGCACTTGAAGGACTAGCATGGACAAGACCATTCCTCCGATTCCTAATCGACGGCACGCTACCGCAAGACGTCTAAGAAGCCCGACGCATCAGCCGCCGATCCAAGGCATTCATAGTCATCAACAGACAGTTATACAAGCGGAGCATCAACCAGATACTCCAGAAGTGCATCGATGAAGAAGACGGCAAAGCCCTACTACTCGAAATCCACGAGGGCACCTGCGGGCACCACGCGAGCAGCCGAGCGCTCGTATCTAAAGCGTTCCGAGCAGGGTTCTACTGGCCCACTGCGATGAAAAACGCAGAAGACATCGTAGGACGCTGCATCGCCTGTCAAAAATTCGCCAGCAGGTCGCACGCCCCAGCCTCAGAACTCAAGACCATACCACTATCATGTCCCTTCGCCACCTGGGGACTCGATATGGTGGGCCCACTGAAGAAATCATCAAAGGGAGGAAGAACTCACATGCTAGTAGCAGTCGACAAGTTCACCAAATGGATCAAAGCAGTGCCCATCACCAGCTCCACAGCCCTCGCGGCGGTGAACTTCATCAAATCAATCATCTTCGGGTTCGGGGTGCCGCACAACATCATCATGGACAATGGCACAAACTTCACAGCAGCAGAATTCCAGAGCTTCTGCGAAGAACTGGGCATCAAAATCAACTATGCATCAGTCGCACACCCACAATCCAATGGCCAGGTGGAAAAAGCAAACGGCCTAGTATGCGGAGGACTCAAAAAGCGGATCCTCGCACCACTCGAGCAGGCCGTGGGCAACTGGGTAGAAGAGCTCCCTGCCGTACTATGGAGCCTACGCACCACCCCGAATACTGCAACCCAGTACACACCTTTCTTTATGGTGTACGGGTCGGAGGCGGTGTTGCCACATGACCTCAAATTTGGGGCACCCTGGATCTCAGGGTATGAAGAAGAGGAAGCAGAAGAAGCGTTGAAAGATGACAAAGACACAGCAGACGAAGCAAGGGACACAACCCTAGCAAAGTCAGAGGGATACCAGGACAAACTGCGCACTTACCAAAGCAGTCTCCTGCGCACCAGAACCTTCAATAAAGGTGACCTTGTCCTACGGCTCATACAAGAGAAAGTCCACAAGGTCGCCCCCCAATGGGAAGGACCGTTCATAATCACAGAAGTCATAGGAGGAGGCGCCTATAGACTGAAGAACCCGAAGACTGATGAGGACGTGGGAAATCCATGGAACGTAGCGAACCTACGCATGTTCTACCCATAATATCCACCAGTCATGCTCATCTGGCAGTTCATGTAAACCTTCGATGCAATAAAACGATCTTGCCCAAATCCTACCACAACAAAGCACTCGGGGCTCGAGCATAAAAACTCCCCCCGAGAGACGATATCGTCGCAATCGCGATCTCTTACCAAAGCACTCAGGGGCTCGAGCACAAAAACTCCCCCCGAGAGACGCTATCATCGCAATCGCGATCTCTTACCAAAGCACTCGGGGGCTCGAGCACAAAAACTCCCCCCGAGAGACGCTATCGTCACAATCGCGATCTATTACCAAAGCACTCGGGGGCTCGAGCACAAAAACTCCCCCCGAGAGACGCTATCGTTGCAATCGCAATCTATTACCAAAGCACTCGGGGGCTCGAGCACAAAGACTCCCCCCGAGAGACGCTACCGTCGCAATCGCGACCTCTCACAAAAACACTCGGGGGCTCGAGCATAAAGACTCCACCCGAGAGACGCTATCGTCACAATCGCAACCTCTCACAAAAACACTCGGGGGCTCGAGCATAAAAACTCCCCTCGAGAGACGCTATCGTCGCCATCGCGACCTCTCACAAAAGCACTCGGGGGCTCGAGCACAAATACCCCCCGAGAGACGCTATCGTCGCAATCGCGATCTTTCTCAAAAGCACTCGGGGGCTCGGTTGCAAAATCTCCTCCCGAGAGACATCGTCGTAGCTCATGCAGTCCAAAGCTCAAAAGGGACCAAGAAAAAACCCATCGACAAGCGCCACCCATTGAACTCTGTCCGGAATCAAAGGGAAAGACACGGCTACAACTAGATGGAACACCCTATACTCCGAAAAATACGGACGGCGCGCAGGACGCAGAAAAATATTTAAAGTCTTCACCCAATCGCCAACGATCACCTAAAAACTCGGGGGCTACTCCCATCGGGAGCGCTGTCGCGCACCCGATAAAATACAGGAAATAATGGAAGAATGGCAAAGGAAACAGATCTCAGCCTACGTTCGACTCTTCGACTCAAACGTAGCCTCGGGGGCTACTCCCATCGGGAGCGCTGTCGCGCACCCGATAGAACCCACAAAGCGAAGTTCTAATGGACTTGAAGACAGCTTTCGATCGCCAAGGACTCGAAGACAACTCTTGTTTGCAAAGGACTCGAAGACAGATTCCATTACAAAGACTCAAACATAGTTCGCATTACAAGGGCCCGAAGATCATTCTTAGTACAAAAGATTCGAAAGTACATTGGATAGAAGGCAGCTCTGATTGCTCGAAGGCAATCCTCATTACATGGAGAACTAACCTAGTTACAAAAAGGCACAAATAAGCCTACAGCATCAGTCACCCAAGGAATTATGACTTCTACATGAGTGCCCATGCTGGGATGATTGGCACCAAGACAGCGAGCATCATCACAGACAAAGGAGGAGTCGAAGCAGCAGGCTCATGATGTCAATGACATAAAAAAAGGTGAAGCTCGACTTATTTGCAGAGCAGTTGAAGACGATGCTCCACCAGCTTCTTCTCCAGCTCCACTCGAGCTGCCGGCGAAGATGACGCTGCCACCTCCAGTTCTACAAGGTCGCCTAGCGCGCCCACTTGACTGGTGGTTTGATGTCGAGATCCTCTTCAGAACCGGAGGGGGAAGCAGTCGAAGACGGCTCTGCATCAGCACCCTAAGAGTCACCGGAGGAGGAAGCAGTTGAAGACGCAGATGAAGGACTCCTCGACCTGTCAGAACCATCACTTCCTGTCTCCGGCCAGTACGGATCCATGCGGTTGCCGCTCGGGTCAAAAGCGCGGATGACAAGAGTGTATTTACCATCAAACGGCAACACAGAGTGTCTCCATCACGCAGGTTCAACCGACGAGCAAAGGATTTCCAGCCAAAGCCAAGAAAAATTAAGCGGGAACTATCAATCTCCAACTTAACATAAGAAGGAGATCGATCGCACCCCTGAAGACGAAGCAGCAAGCCATCAAGGCCACGCACAGAAAAAATGGCAGAAAATGCAGAAGGAAGAAGAATACGAGCAGCGCCCCGGCCACGGACGTGCAAGAGAAAGTCATAACATCAAACACCCTCCTCCGAGGAAGAGGAGGAAGGCACCAACGCAGCACCATGACGACCACCGCGAGAAGAGCGCGGAGTACGACCACCACGGCAGCGGCGAGCACGACCACGGCCAGTCATACCAGCTCCAAGCTTGGGTCCCATGAGAAGAGGAAGAGAAAGAGAAGCAAGATGAGCAGAGGACGAATACCGCTGCTAGAAGAAAAAAGAGGGGCCTATTTATAGCACAAACCCCACATAGAAGCTCAGACGACGGGAGCCATTAAATCAAAGACCAAACACGCCGGGCGAGTCGAATTCCGAGGCAAAGATGCCTTCACACGGGCGGCACAGTGCGTTGGACGCGTCAAATCTCGCGTGGTTTCAATGCGCACATCGATTACTCAACAGGCGGCTGCAGCACGCCACCAAAATCCATCATTATGACTGGTCATGCAGAGATGACGGTTAGCAGCCAGAGCATCTTTTGACGATCCTCCAGCAAGGAGATAGTTATCTTCACCAAACAAGAGGTAAATTAAAGAGGCAGTCAGCAGAAGAGGCAGCTTGCAAGCACCGTTTTTTGCATAGTTTAAATACATTTTTCAAATATATCTAACTCCCATCGGGAGCGTATCCATCCATGAGAGTTTCGGGTGCTCCCTCACCCAGAAGTAAAAACGTGCTCGAGTGATTACTCGCACCCATGAGAGTTTTTGGGTGCTCCCTCACCCAGAAGTAAAAACGTGCTCGAGTGATTACTCGCACCCATGAGAGTTTCGGGTGCTCCCTCACCATGACGCAAGATGAGAAGACCTGCACTCGCCAGATCGAGCGCTCCTGGAGTATCGGGTGCTCCCTCACCCCGAGAGAAAAAGAGATATTCGAGTGATTACTCGCAAAACTCTATATACTCAAGCACTCGACGACCTTCCGAGCAAATATCCCTCTACACCCAAGCACTCGGAGAAGCTCCACGAGTGACCGCTAAAACCGCCCACTTGATTGTTTATTGCAAGTGGGTGCATTATCTACTAGGCTCCGCGCCTCAATAAAAATACATGTTCCTGGAACACGATACACTGTGCCCAGATGCCACGCAAGCTTAGCGTGTAGGTAAGGCCCCACTGCGAAGATCGGCCGGGCTGGGACTTGCCGAAGAGCGATTTCACTCCCAACCTTTTCCATGCGCATGCATGATAGAAAAAGCCGGGCGGACGCGCCTAGTCTACGAACTTTACTGGCGGCAATTGATCACTGTAAGACCTGCAGCGGCATGACTTTTGCAAGACACCAGTGTTCCAAGCTCATGTCGAGGGACATGGGTTTGATTGGGCTACTGCGGTTTTTGCCACTAGTGCAATTCACCAAGGCTCGATCAGTCGACACCTTGGGCCCTTTCAGCTTAGAATCCCTCGAAACAGGTTTTGTCATGGCCCCAGACTGCCAGCGACCCGCGGTTGTACCGTGCATACATCAAAACGACGCTAGAGTGGATTCGAGTCCTTGCGCGCCTCTTCGAGTCCCCCAGGCACTCGGGGGCTACTGACGAGGGGGTGACCCCACGACTCCTATGGATGAGCCTACCCGGTGTACCAGAAGACAGAAGGCCCACAAAGAAGCCTCCTGGGCCCAGCCTTGGCCCACTAGTGGCACCGACGTAGGAGTCCGCGAGTCATAAGGAAGGTGCAAACTTGCCGTATTGAACAAGATCATGGTTAGGAAACCTCATCTGTAATCGGGACGGACTCCCAGAGACCTAGCCTAGTATATAAGGGCTAGGAGGGGAGACGTCGAGATCAAGCAATAGACAATCTGTAACCTAGCCTTGTGCGCACTAGCCTTGGCTCCCTTGTAATCGACATCTCCAATCAATAATATCGAGCAGGAACGTATCCTCCTGTTAGCCGACGAGCTTATCGTCCAACCTGTGCCTCTCATGACTAACCCAGGGTCCCTGACCATGGGATTTGCTGGGGTACATCCTCGTCAATGGGCATTAGGCCCCCTAACCCCGGGCTAGCCCTATGACATGTGGGGCCAACATGATTAGCTTAGGGGCTAATCCCCTATTAAAATTAATGAACCCCCCCCCCCCACTGATTAGTTAACATGAGTGAATGACACATGGGCCCAGCCTGTTAAGTTAATTAAACAAGATTATTTAAAAAGTTTCTCTATGACAGATGGGTCCCACCACTGACAAATTCCAATTTAATTGAATTAATATATGTTTAATAAAATTGTAAGTATGACATGTGGGACCCCACTGTTATTCAATTTAATTAGGTGGTTTTATTAACTGTGAGGCTGACCAGTGGGACCCACTGGTTAGGTTTGACCAGTCAATCCTCTGTAGATAATGTTGCATTTATTAATAAAGAAAATTCAGAAAACGATTTAAAATAATTTAAACTTTAAAATTCAATATATTTTAAACCGTAAGTCAGATTCAAAAACTTTATACATCAAAGTTGATCAGAAAAATACGTAAAATACGAATACGCTATCCGTTGGTCTACCACCCACCTCTAACATACCGAACATCGAACCATCCCCCTCCGGACCGTCTGTCCGATGATTTGTCCGGTACTGTTAAAGTATCCGGATGAATTTATTATGAACACGAAAGTTGTTCGGATTATTTCAACTAGCACGGTTACACCATCCACATGTTTGTCGGATGTCCACGACACCTCCGGAATGAACCCTTCCCCCTCCGGACACCCTCTCCATTAATTACCCGGAGCCGGTATTTCATCCCCGGATGAATTGCCGCTCCGAGCAACGTGCATTGCACTGCGTTAGAACACCGTTAACTTTGCATATGTCATTTCATGCATATGTTTGTTATGTTTACTTTGTATTTACGGTTTCTCCGCCCCCCCCCTTAAGCTCCGGTAGACCCCACTGCTACCGCCGACTACACCGCTGCCGGGTACGACTACTTCGTCGACGACCCTACCCCTACCGTCGAGCTACCAGGCAAGCAGAGCCATTCTCTTCCCCAGATATCGCCTATCTTTTCCGTACTTTCTTGCACTAGGCATTGTTACTGATGTCTACGCATGCTTCTATTCTTGTATAGAGCATGCTGTCAAAAAAATCAGATAAAAAGATGATCTGGTGATTTTATTCGAATTTTTCTGTCAAGGGACAGAATCTGTTTTCTGGACAGCATGTCACAACTTTCACTTCCCTTGTCATATGAGGCTATAACTTGGCACAAAGCTTGAAAATAAAGATACAATGATGTTGCTACAGTAGTAACAATCATCAATACCACTAAAAACAGAAAGTAAAAACTCAAAGTAAAGATAACAAGGGTTGTCTCCCTAGAGCTCTTTCTTTATAGCCATAAAGATAGGCTTAAGATTTTAATGATGCTCTCGTAGGAATAAGAGTTGAAGAACAAAAGAGAGCATGAAGAATCAAATACCAAAAACATTTAAGCCTAACATGCTTCCTATGCAAAGGGATCTTGTAGAGAAATAACTCATGGGAGCATAAAGAGATTAGCATAAGAAGCCAAAATAAGTGCAACTTCAAAACCTTCAACATAAAGAGAGGGAACTTGATATTATTGAAATATCTATAAGCATATGTTCCCCTCTCATAATAATTTTCAGTGGGATCATGAATAAACTCAACAATATAAGTATCACATAAAACTTTCTTATCATGATGCACTTGTAAAAATTTATTCTTTATAGCATAAGTGCCATCACAATAATCATCATAGATGGGAGGCAAAGTATCATCAAAATAAATTTCCTCATCAAAACTTGGGGGGCTAAAAAGATCATCTTCATAAAATGTAGCATCCCCAAGCTTATGGATGTGCATATCATTAGTATCAAAAGTATTCAAAGAAGACATGCAAATAAAATTACTACTATCATGAGTGTTATGCAAATAATAAAGCTCCATAGGCTTTTTGATCTCCTCCTCAAACACTTCATGTCCTAACTCAAGATAGAGCTCATAAAACTCTCTCATAATTTTTTTGTTGTTTTCCATAAAGCCTAACTAGTGAAAATAAAAACAAGAAACGAAAAGATTTAATTGCAAGATCTAAAGATATACCTTCAAGCACTCACCTCCCCGGCAACGTCGCCAGAAATAGCTTGATGTCTACGCACGCTTCTATTCTTGTAGACTATGTTGGGCCTCCAAGCGCAGAGGTTTGTAGGACAGCACCAATTTCCCTCAAGTGGATGACCTAAGGTTTATCGAACTCAGGGAAGTAGAGGTTGAAGATGGTCTCTCTCAAGCAACCCTGCAATTAAGATACAAAAAGTCTCTTGTGTCCCCAACACACCTAATACAACTAGGAGTTGTATAGGTGCACTAGTTCGGCGAAGAGATGATAAAATATGGGTGATAGGTGTGGCAAAACAAGGTAATATAAATCTGTAATAAAAAGTGCAGCAAAGAAACAAGTGGTAAACGTGAGCTCAAATGGTATTGCAATGGTGGAAACAAGGCCTAGGCTTCATACTTTCACTAGTGGCAACTCTCAACAACATTAACATAGTCTAATCACATGGTATTTCCCATAAAACATGCAATGGAGACGTACTCGGAGGTCATTCCTTTGTGGTCAAGAGAGGACGAGAATTATGTAGGGCTACAAAAGCACACCTCAGAGTTCGTAGTTCTCAATCAATGGATTTCCCAATGTCACCGCGACCATCTAAAGAGAGTACCACAATCACCACAACATATCTAAAGGATAGTCAAAGACAAGCACCAAAATACTCTCAATCTTCAATCCACACACAAAAGAGGAAATCACTCATGATATTATTCTTCTAACCCATGTCCAATAGACCGCTGTCACCTTGGTCTCGGGGATTATACTAGATAAGATCAAGTGAGTACATCAAATCCAATACATAGAAGAAGATCATGGGATCACCCTAGATTAACATAGCCTATGATCACAACGAAGATCACATCATGGGAGAGAGAGAAGAACACATAGCTACTGGTAGAAACCTCAGCCCCGAGGGAGAACTACTCCCGCTTCATGTAGGGAGGAAGCAACGTCGATGGAGATGAATCCGGGGGCACTTCCCCGTCCCGGCAGGGTGCCGGTACAGGAATTCCGGTCCCCCGAAGCTTGTCGGCGATGGCGGCGGAGATCGGAATTGCTTCTGGAGAAAAGGGGTCTGGAATCAGGGTTTTCGCGACGGGAGAATAAATAGGGGCCAAAGTGGGGCACCAGGGGGGCCACCAGGGGTCCAGGCGCCCCCCCTGGCGCGACCAACCCCTGGGGCGCGCCACCAGGGCGCCTGGGCCCCTGGTGGTGGCCCTCTGGCCCCACTCAGGTCCTTCCGGAAGGTTCTTCTGCGCTGATTTTTTATCTGATTTTTCCCGAATTTTTGGAGCACTTTTTATATGGGGAAAAACTGAAATAGAAAAACAGTAGAAAACAGGAACTGGCACTGTGGTGCACTGAGTTAATAGGTTAGTCCAAATATGATCAAAAGTGTATGAAAGTGTATCTAGATCATAGCAATATCACACAAAACATGCATGGAGCAAGCAGAAATTATAGATACGTTTTGGACGTATCAGTTACTGCTGGTACTACGTTACAATCCTATTCAATTGCATAGCCTGATTTTGTCGCCCCTTGATGCACCTTCCTTATCCTATGTTGCCTTCTATATCTATACATTATATTCATCAGTGAGCCCTGCGCATTGTTAGCTAGGATTAGATAGCGGGCCGTGGCCACTCAGGGGAGTGACGCGGATACAAAATATATACAACTGCAACAGGTACGGATCAATGCAGACGCCCAAGGGAACCTACAACGGCGAGACTCTGCCGAGTCACTTCGAGTTTGACTTACGAGTGGACGAACTCGTATTTCACTCTCGTCGGCTCAGTAGCGTAGCATCACTGGGATGATACGAGGGTATTCCTCTTTAGTTCATTCCTCTGGTGTCTCGGCACCACCGGGGTGATACGGGAATATTCCTCTTTAGTTCATCCGTTGATGTCTCTGTCGAACCCCTTTAAGTGTGCCATCGAGGGTGATTCCTCCTGGTTTCACTTAATGGTAGGCACTCGAATCAACTGGTGTCCTTAAAGGTAAGAGTCGGGCGACCCAACGGTGCCCATGAGCGGTATATTGTCGGGAGCGACAGGGAGGGTACGACCGACGTTACTGGCGTGCTTGGCCCCTGCTCGTATCTCGCGAGAGTTACCAAACCACGAAAATTCGAGCTCTACCAAGAGCACACGCGAGACAAGGTAAGGAGACGGTTCACCTTGTTGGTAACCGCGCGCTTTGACGGGACGACAGGGCAGGCCCCGACGTTACTGGTGGTCCTTGTTGCTGTTCGTTGTCCGTTGTGTTGTTAGTCAGACAGCGATAACGGTTGTCTGCGAGATAATATTAAAATGCTAAATGTTTCGGCGGATGACTTAAGAGACCCGTTGGTCTGTACGCACTACCTACACGTGGGATTACGGTGTGGGCCTTCCGCGTCGTAGTTCGTCTGAAAGCTCTTCAGACGTCAGCAGTACCACGGGCTGATAGCCGGGAAGCGGTCTTGTCTTCTTTGCTGCAGAAGGTGTTTTTGGATTTGCTTTTGCTTCACCGGCTAGTCTCGTACCGTGCAGGAGCGTGCAAGGGTGAGGGACCTAGACCCCTTGGCGCATAGGATATAGTCCGGCGGATGGCCTCTCTGCTGAGCCTAGGATGGGATGCGATGTGTCGGATAGCCTCGGTGGGGCATTCCCTAACAAGGTGTATGCCACCCTGGAGATCCGAGCGTGCAGGCTGAACAGTAGTGCACCCCTGCAGGGAGTTTAATCTATTTGAATAGTCGTGTCCACGGTAACAGGACGCTTTATGCTGAAGCTGGACCTTACCACTACAAACTACAACTATTAATCTGTTGGTTCCGGGTTTTCTTCCTCGCATGGGAAGTCGAGGAGGGGAACTCGGAGGCATATATTATTATTAATCATTACAACTTACTATTATACAATGATGCAGCAACTTCTGCTTCATTGTTACTTTATGCTTTATATGAACTGTTGGTTGTTCTCATCTTGTGCTGCACGACTCGGCAGAAGATGCTAGTCTTCGATAGGCCTAGCTTCTTACCCTTATTCTGATTTCTACCTTTCAATCCACTATATGCAGCCTCCCCTTTCCATTTGATAGAAATGCATAAATGCTTAGTAGCGGACGTAAGACTCGCGGGTATACTAGATACTCACCCTTGCTTTATTTCCCCCTTTATGTTTTGCCTGATCGGCCCCTGCAGTCGACGTTGGAGCCGAGGAGCAGGAGTACCCCGGAGGCGCCTACTACTACATCGAGCCCCCCTTTGATCAGGGCCAGGAGTAGTTTCGGAGGCTCCCAGGCAGGAGACCTTGCCTTTTCGATCTCTATCTCTGATGTTATTTGTGCTAGCCTTCTTAAGGCAAAACTTGACTAACTATGTCTGTACTCAGATATTACGGTTCGTATAACTTATGTATTCGGATCCTCGTGATCCCTGGTATTGTAACATATTGGTTTATCCTTTTTTGTTTAGTGTTGTGATGTGATATTCTCACCGTGGCACCCTAATCTCAGCCGTGTACCCTGCGTGTATGATTACTGTACACGGATTGATTTTAGGGGCGTAACACTAACTTGCAAAATGATTAGAGACGTCTAAATTGTTTCTACGGGGTATGCATGTGCTGCAGTATAGGCCTCATCGTGACAATAAGATTGTATGTGATGATATATGTTGTACTTTTGGGGCTTCGGTGCAGAAAAAAATGATTTTTCTAGCTACTCGACCCAATCCCAAGGGCCTATGTTATGCTGATGTAAATAACGGAAGGAAATCGGTAACATACCCGTATATAGTCCATTAAGCGGGAAATGTTCCCGCATGAACGTGGTTGATGTATTCATACTCGACGATCATCGATGCAGCAGAGATCCTCGCATGACTCCAAAAGACACCCGATCCTTGAAGGCTAATGACGGGATTACATCCTCGTCGGAACATTATCGGTGAAGACGTACATGACATGGCCTCGACGATGAAGGAGTGCCGCACATGCAACACCTCATGGGATTACACGCATACGGTGTACGCGACGTTCCCCCAGGCTCCGAACCAGACGAGCAGCGGAAGAAGATGGATTTGGATCTCGAATCCAGCAGCATGACGGCGTGTGTATGGTGGAGAAACCCCCAACCTAGTACAATCTCCAAACAGGGGGAATCCGACGAAGGAAGGAGAAAGGAGGGAGAGAGTTGCTTCAAAAGAGATGAATTGGATTATGAAAAAATGGTACCCTACCACTCCTTATATAGGCTAAGGAGGGGATCCATCCTTCCCCTCCCCCATGTGGGACTAATCCGACAACCGGGGGGGCGTCGGCCAAGGGGGGAGGAGGACCTCCCTTGGCGCATGGCCCTAAGGGGGAGTCCTTCCCCTAATGGGCCTTTTTATGGACCATGTGCCTTTTATTTAATTATTTAATTTATTAATTTAATACTAAAACATATTTAAACAATATTTTGAACAATTCAAAATCTCCAGAACTATTTTTTGCCCCCTCCGGAACAATTTTGGAGTTCTCTCTTATTTCTCCGATGATCTCGAATCTATCCTTAATGCGTCGAATACCCTTAAGCGTGACACCCTACGGTTTGGGACAACAACAGACATGATCGAGACATTCTCTGATCAACGACCATCATGTGGGATCTGTTTACAATCCTTGATGGCCCATGTGCTTCCATCGAATTAACTTCATCGTTTGAACCGTTAACGTTGAGTCATAATCCCTTTGTCGCTACGGTACTTTGTTTGTCTGAGGTTTGATCGTCGGTATCCTATACCTATTTCATTCTCGTTACCGACAAACATATTTACTCGTTCTATGATATTAAAACCCCGTGACCTAGTCACACGTTTGTGTAAACTTTATGATATAATATCACCGAGTTGGCCCAGAGTACCTATCTGTTACTGGGATGGACAAATCCTGTTCTGATTTTTCATACTCCTCAACATATCCACTTCGGAATACCCCAAGATGCACCTTTATGGTTACCCTATTATGATGTAACGGTTGATACATGCAAAGCATCCTGCGGAGATAGCAATTACGTATGATCATTACGGTCTAAGGATCGGGTCACTACGTTATTAAGTTATCGCAATGTTGAACTATGTGACTGAATCACATTGCAACACTTTACTTTGGGTGTGTGTCCATCATATCATTCTTCTAATGACATGACTTCATTGTCAATAGACGTATGTGTCTCCATGATCAAGAAACCTTGATCATCAATTGCACAATGAACTAATATACCAGAGTTAATTAGGGATCTGGTTGTTTGTATACTACACGTGTATGAATATTTCCGTTTAATACAGTTATAGCATAGTATAAAACTTATTATGAACTAATAAAATATGCTAATAAACATACTTTATTATTTACCTCTAGGGCATATTTTCAACAATAATGTGTTTTTTGCATGATTTGTGTATCCTGATATGACATGATGACAGGAACCATATCATTGTCACTTAATTTTATTAACATGTGTACCAAACTTCATGTAATATAATTATTTTATTAGCTATAAATATAGCAATACTTATAGTGCAAGTACATAATGGTAAAATCTTATTGACGTGATGGACCTTGACACAGAAACCATATGCGCAAAAAGAATTCTTCGACGAAGAAAAACTGAAGAACGAGTCACGATAGAAAAATTCTTCCACACATCAAAAATGATTATCACACCACCGTTTTTGTGATAAAAATGTTTGCCACGATAGAATTTTCAAAATGGTTGCAATGATAACGTTTTTTTGTGACGACTTGACTACCATCGGAGAAGGACCCGCGTGACGATCTCCCATGGGTGCAATGGCCGCATAAAGCGCAAGGAGGGGAATGGATGGCCAAGGGAGGGGCCAAGTTCGAGGGCGTGGCCGAGGAAGGGGTTGGAGTGACGTTGGCGTTGGTCATCACAACAGGGGCTTAGAGAATCTCCAGCCGTTCAACCCCCCCCCCCCCCCCAAGACGTTTTGCAGCGCTATTTTTAGCGTCGCTTGGGGGCGCTCGGCGCGGCGATAGGTCTTGGGGCGGCCGGCCGCCCAGCCGCGCCCCCAAGGCGACCCCCAAGACTGGCGGGGTCGGCTCAGATTCGGTCCAAATCCGACCCAAAAACGGCGCAAATTAATTCTTTTGACACAGATTCAGCACAAACATGGAAATATAGGCGCAGTTTGGCGAAAATTCGGCATACAACATGATATTACAAACACATAGTTCGGCACAAATACAAAAAAATAGATCAAACTAGACATTGCCTTTGCGCATCCATAGATGATCCACTAGATCTTCCTGCAGTTGACGATGCACGTGCGGGTCTCGGATCTCCTGGCGCATGTTGAGATAGGATGTCCAATCTGATGGTATCTGGTGATCAACAACTGCAAGAGGCCCCTGGTTGATATATGGTTCAGAGTCATACACTGGCTCCGCTTTCTCGCTCTCAATGATCATGTTGTGCAAGATGACACAACAATTCATCACCTCCCACATTTGATCTTTCGACCAAGTCTGAGCGGGGTACCGGACAACGACAAATCGAGACTGTAGTACCCCAAATGCCCGCTCGACATCCTTCCTGCAAGCCTCCTGGCACGTGGCAAAATGGGCGTGCTTTCCCCCTGACACAGGGTTTGAGATAGTCTTCACAAATACCGGCCATCTTGGATAGATGTCGTCTGCCAGATAGTATCCCTTGTTGTACTGGTGCCCATTGACCTCGAAGTTCACAGGAGGAGCATGACCTTCGACAAGCTTGGCAAAGATATTTGAACACTGCAGGACGTTGATGTCATTGTGTGTTCCTGGCATGCCAAAGAAGGAGTGCCAAATCCAGAGATCATGTGTAGAAACCGCCTCAAGTACCACACTTCAGTGACCTTTTGCACCCTTGTACATCCCCTGCCAAGCAAATGGGCAATTCTTCCATTCCCAATGCATGCAGTCGATGCTTCCAAGCATCCCAGGAAATCCTCTTGCTTCATTCTCTGCTAGGACTCGAGCAGTGTCTTCTGCATTGGGTGCTCGTAAGTACTGTTTTTCAAAGCAGCCAACTACTGCTCTGCAAAATTTGTAGAAACAATCAAGGGCGGTGGACTCGGCCATGCGTGCATAGTCATCCTGTTCATCACCAGGAGTTCCGTATGCAAGCATCCTCATGGCCGTTGTGCACTTCTGAAGTGAGGAGAACCCAACTGTGTCAGTGCAATCTTTCTTGCAAACGAAGTAGTTGTCGTACTCTCGGAGTGAGTTGACAATGCGAAGAAAGATCTTTCGGCCCATGCGGTGCCGTCGCCGGAATACCTTCTCGCCGTGCAGGGGAACATCGGCAAAGTAGTCGGAGTAGAGCAAACAGTAGCCCTCCGAACGGCCTCTCTCCTTTCCCTTCCGGCGGCCCATCTTGGAACCTCCTCGCTGGGCTCCTTGTTGGCGCCGAACAGGTCGGCCAAGGCGGCGAGCATCATGAGGTGCTCGTCGTCCTGGGAGCCGGCGATCGCCTCTTCCTCCATCAACGCGGCGAAGAGTGTCTTGTCGTCGGAGTCCATCTCGGGGCGGCAATTCGTCGAACAGGAGGGGCGCGAGGTGGGGGCGGCTTTGCGCCGGCGTTCTCGGCTTGGCGTTCCGCGCCGGCCAAACGCCGGTGAACTAGGCGGGGAGGGGGCGGCCTTGGAAGAGGGGCGGCGGGGGAGAAGCAGCGGCGTGTTTTGGGCGGCAGAAACGGCTATCTAGCGGCGGCGCGGCGGCCGGCGACGACAAGGGTGGTGGGGAGAGGTGGGGGAGAGATGTCCCTTTTGGGTCGGCTTGGTCTGCCAGTGGGCCAGGCAGCCGCTTTCGTTTCGTCCGGCGCCCCCCAAGCGACCCCCAGCACGCTGGGTTCGGCTTGGGATCACCGGACTTAAAATCGGCCCGATCCGGCGCTAATTGGGGTCTTGGGGGCGCGACTGGGCGAAATACGTCCGTCCGACGCTATTTGCGCCGTCTTGGGGGCCTCTTGGGGGCGCGGCTGGAGATGCTCTTAGGGGAGGGGGATGGAGCGTCGGGTCGTGGGGCAACGAATGGAGTAGTAGGATGGCATGTGGCTCCGACGTTCACACCGGCTTCAGTGGAGGAGAGCAGGGGACGCGAAAGAGAGGGATCGTGATTTTGGGAGGGTTTGCTTGTTTGCTCGCCTTCGAATAGAAGGAAGGCGACAGAAAGATGTGGAGTTTCTTTAACTCGTAGAGTCGTAGTTGTAGTACCTTGGGGAGTTATGTTAGAGCATCTCTAGCCGCGCCCCCAAGAGGCCCCCAAGATGGCGAAAGTAGCGCCGAACGAACGTATTTCGCCCAGTCGCGCCCCCAAGACCCCAATTAGCGCCGGATAGGGCCGATTTTGAGTCCGGCAAACCCAACCCGAACCCAGCGCGCTGGGGGTCGCTTGGAGGCGCCGGACGAAATGAAATCCTCTTCCTGGCCCACTGGCAGGCCAAGACGACCCAAAAAGGGACTTCTCTCCCCACCTCTCCCCACCGCCCTTGTCGTCGCCGGTCGCCACGCCGCCGCTAGATAGCCGTTTCTACCGCCCAAAAGACGCCGCTGCTTCTCCCACGCCTCCCCTCTTCCAAGGCCGCCCCTAGTTCACCGGCGTTTGGCCGGCGCGGAACGCCAGGCCGAGAACGCCGGCGCAAAATCGCGGCCACCTCGCATCCCACCTGTTCGACGAATTGCGTCCTCGAGATGGACTCCGACGACGAGGCACTCTTCGCCGCGTTGATGGAGGAAGAGACGAACGCCGGCGCCCAGGACGACGAGCACCTCATGATGCTCGCCGCCTTGGCCGACCTGTTCGGTGCCAACAAGGAGCCGCACCGAGGAGGTTCCAAGATGGCTCCCCGGAAGGGAAAGGAGAGGGGTCGTTCGGAGGGCTACTGTTTGCTCTACTCCGACTACTTTGCCGATGTTCCCCTGCACGGCGAGAAGACATTCCGGCGCCGGTACCGCATGGGCCGAAAGCTCTTTCTTCGCATTGTCAATTCACTTCGAGAGTACGACAGCTACTTCGTTTGCAAGAAAGATTGCACCGGCACAGTTGGGTTCTCCTCACTTCAGAAGTGCACAACGGCCATGAGGATGCTTGCATACGGAACTCCTGGTGATGAACAGGACGACTATGCACGCATGGCCGAGTCCACCGCCCTTGATTGTTTCTACACAATGACATCAACGTCCTGCAGTGTTCAAATATCTTTGCCAGGCTTATCGAAGGTCATGCTCCTCCGGTGAACTTCGAGGTCAATGGGCACCAGTACAACAAGGGATACTATCTGGTAGACGGCATCTATCCAAGATGGTCGGTATTTGTGAAGACTATCTCAAACCCTGTGTCAGGGGGGAGCACGCCCATTTTGCCAAATGCATTGGCTTGTAGGAAGGATGTCGAGCGGGCATTTGGGGTACTACAGTCTCGATTTGCTGTTGTCCGGTACCCCGCTCAGACTTGGTCGAAAGATCAAATGTGGAAGGTGATGAATTGTTGTGTCATCTTGCACAACATGATCATTGAGAGCGAGAAAGCGGAGCCAATGTATGACTCTGAACCATATATCAGCCAGGGGCCTCTTGCAGTTGTTAATCACCAGATACCATCAGATTGGACAGCCTATCTTAACATGCACCAGGAGATCCGAGACCCGCACGTGCATCGTCAACTGCAGGAAGATCTAGTGGATCATCTATGGATGCGCAAAGGCAATGTCTAGTTTGATCTGTTTTTTTGTATTTGTGCCGAATATGTGTAATATCATGTTGTATGTCGAATTTGCGCCGAACTGCGCCTATATTTCCATGTTTGTGCTAAATCTGTGCCAAAAAATAATAATTTGCGCCGTTTTTGGGTCGAATTTGGGCCGAATCTAAGCCGGCCCCGCCACTCTTGAGGGTCGCCTTGGGGGCGCGGCTGGGGGGAAACTCGCCCCAAGCCGTTTTCGCCGCCGAAGCGCCCCCAAGCGGCGCTAAAATAGCGCCGCAAAACGTCTTGGGGGGGGGGGGGGCGAACGGCTGGAGATGCTCTTAGGGGTGCTAAGAAAACGGAATAGGATAAATGGAAGTGAAAATTCAAATGGGATGCCCTTCTATTTGATGCAAAGCTTAGGAGATTCAGGTCACACAGTCTAGGCATCCAGGCATCCAGCTCCTTTCTTTATATTCACATCATACATTCAAAACATCCTGCTTCTGCTATTCGATTTGGGCTTGAGAGCAACTTATCGCCAACTTTGTAGACCCATAAAGAATTGACATACACTAGATTCACCACGTAAGTAAGGTATAACTGACAAAACAAGAACTCAAGATATATCATTCAAGCACATTAAGCATACACAACTCAAAATATCTGATAATGTTGCAGGAGGGATCTTTTACAACATTGGTTTTTAAGCAGTACATTTAAGAGGACTACAACAAAAAGAAAGCACATCCAACACATCGCTCACAAGACTGACTGAAAGTAGACTTGTATAACAAAATTGATGGTGTCAACCATGTGGATTGTCAGCCATGATCCACTACCGCTTGCACTTCGCTTTCGCCATTTTCTTCCTCTTCTTCTTATCAGCCTTGGGGATCTTCGTCTTGCGAGTTTCCCTCTTTTCTTCCTTCACTTTCTTCTTGTTTTCCTTGCGAGCAGCCTTCCTTTCCTCGGGCCCCATCTTTGTGGACTCTTGCCACGAACCGTCTTCATCGGAACTAGAGCAAGATTCACTGTCACCCGATTCATCTTCCTCGTTCTCCAAGGAGCACTTGGTTTGCAGGTCCAAGGGTTCTTCTGGTGTATTTTGTGCCGGTCGTGCTTCCTGGTTTTCAGTATGCTCATTTTTAGTCCGCACAAATCCTAACAGTGGCTGGTCATAAAGCTTATCTGCTGTTGGCTCATAACCAACAGATGGGCGTTGCATCATTGACATGCTGACAATATCTGCCTCACATTGCTTCACATAATCCAACGTCTATGAAAAAAGAGCAAAGTAGATAATATTATTAGTAAGTGAACTGTATAACACGCAGCACACACAATATGAGAGAAACAAAATAAACACAAGATAGTTACAAACTCGTGTAAGAGATCTGGGATACAAGACTAACTGGAATCAACATAATAGATTATGTACATGTGATAAAACAGTTACCACAAAGGTAATACCAATACCTTGAATCAAAACATAGTATAAATAGTGATGATTGACGAGTAAATGATATATGCAATAAATAAACATATGCCTCAGACATTAGGGTCTTTCACTGAAGAAGCGAAGATGCTTACTGTCGTAAACGGTATTTCTGGCAAAGCTGCACAAATGCATATAATAACAATAATCATATTCCTACCTGCACCAAGACTGTCGGAGCAATTTCATCATCATCGGCAGCTGTATCTCCATTTTCCAAAATCTTTTGCTGAACCTGTTGCAACCACAATATTGTTAACCCAAAATGGATCTTCTGTCCAAGGATGAGCATAGTCTCACACAAAAATCGATGATTACAAAGTAATGTAACTACTGAAAGTAAAATAAGGACATGCCTTCTCCAGGTAATCATCAACATCTTCATCAGCGATATTTTGATCCACAACGAAATTAAATAGCTCTGTTACTGTCATGACAGGAATGCCTCGTTTTTCAAAGAAATCCTGAAAACAGCATTTGCACACATATTAAATTTAGTGAGTTATCGATGTCTGGTCAATTTTAATTTAATTTTACTCACATTAACATGCAAGCAATCTTCCTTCAGGAAATCCAATGCTGCAGGATGGTCAAGGTCGACAGACTGTGAAACATCAATGATGTACAAGTGTCCCTGCACAACAAGCAAATAAGAATGAGGAACTTGGTTAGTTGGGAAATGAAAAACGTTAAAAAGGATTAATCAAAATCAAAAGTGCTCAACTACCTCAAAATAAAGAATGTTGTATTCACTCAAATCACCGTGGACAAGCTTGCACTTTTGGTAAAGTGTCCGCATTGTTGTAACAATCTGAAAATAAGCTCCAGTAAGTATATTGGAAAATGGTACGATAGGAGTACCCAAAGTCTAATGCTTGGGCACTACGTGGTTCCTTATTCATTCTTCTATAGGTAAAGACCATATCCAGCTGACATTTCAACTGGTAGTTAATCTTTGCATATGTCATATACCTCAAAGTAAGTTTCACGCAACTTGTCATCCGACAAAGCAGCATCCTTAAGACGAGGAGCAGCCCAACCTCCTTTTCCTGAAGGAGAACCAACTCAATTTATTAGACGCACTAATAATACCTTTGAAAGTACTGTTCTGTGGGATGTTCTGCTACAAGGCGTATGTTTTGAACAATTATTAGGTCATGATATTATACCATTTCCATAGGAAAATGTTGATACACATTGAATAAGAAAATGTCACCACAAGTTTTACCTATAAATTCCATCACCAAAACATGAAGCCTCAAGAGCAACGGCTTCGGGCATCTGATTCCTTCTGCTCTAACTCTGAACAAGGGAGAGAAGTGTAAATATTTCTATTTCAATAACTGAAAGCATTTTGCTAAGTATGGCAGAAGAAGATAACAATTATATAGGGTGGGAATTCAGAGACAGAACAAAATATAGGATAGCAACAGCTTATGCCTCCAAATGCATCCTCCTTTTCCCCAAAAAATTAAACCCAGTTCAACAACAGAATCCCACTGAGAAACATTGTGCCAAATTACTGGAATGAAAATCATGAATAAAGCATGCTTAATGAGAATGTTTCATACCGTAAAAGATTTCGCATTTCCTTTTCAGCCCAAGTCTTTACCATTTTCCGAGGATTATGCTTGCAGTAACCATGTCTAAAACGATAATCTCCTTGAACGTATCGATCTCTATCCCTGCAAAAGGGAAGTGTGTACTTTGTTCAGACAGAAACCTTTTTGAATCAAAACAATTGAGAAGTGCTGAAAGGATACAACAAAATGCCCATAAACAGCATTCTGACGTAGCTTTCAGTATCCATATCTTACTTAAAAACAAGCACTGAAGTTTTATAGACTTTGATTGCTAACTCACTGCCATCTGTCTTTGTTGCATGATATACATTTGCCTACAAAGAAAAACAAAGAAATCAACAGCAACAGTTAATATTAAGTGTGCTATTTAATTATAGATATGTAGAATGATGAATAAAAAAAATGCAACTTGTAGTACGGGACGCCTTCTCTATGTTCCTCTGTCAACAGCTAAAGTAGCGCTATCCTCCACATACTTTGCTCGTAATATTATTTTTAAATCCGCGGATGCAATGAAATTGGCAAGTAGCAGATGCTTTGTCGCTACGATGTGCTCTGCAAATTGAAGGTTACCTCTTTTCCAGTAGAAATGCAACCATTTATGTTATTAAAAACACCACGGTTTAACATTTTGAACAAAACCATGCGGGTTCTTGGGTCAATAGCCTGCATATAAAGAAAATAATTGCTCAGGAGAAGTACTTCACTAAAACATCATTCATTACATAGACTAATAGACTATAGAGCTAAAGCATGTTTTTATTCTTTCGAGTTAATCAAAATTCAGAACTTTATCTGGATGGACGAATGAGCAAGCATGCCCTTCCTATAAGAACTGAAAATATCGTGCGATCATCAGATCAAGTAATCAAATCACATGTGCAATATAGAGCATTCTTTTGAGGGGCCCCAATGACAAAGAATATTAATTAAGCAAATTGCAGAAGAGGAAAAGAAATAGATCAAATCACCCCCCCCCCCCTCCCCTGCTTATCAGCATTGAAGCAATGGTACCTAATCAGTCAGGAGAACTCATAAACAAAAATGCAGTAGGCACCAAAAAGAGTGATGTTCAAACTTCAAACTAACAAATTTCTGCTTCACGAACTTACACAACAGGCAATAAAAAATGAAGTGGAACTCAAGTCCTCAATAAGAATTCTTATTCATCTACATCAAACCAAACGTTTTGTAAATAGTAATAGTAAATAAACTTTGATTTACTTCATACTTGATGAGGGGAGAAACTTTATAAAACAGACAACCACTTGACAGAAAAAAATAAGCATCACCAAACAGCAAAAAATGTACAAACCTGTTCAACTGTAGCACGATCTGCCTTCCCAATGTTCCTTGTTTTCCCAATTGCAGTATCTCTTATGCTGTCCCTGATTGCAGTTGTCACAGAATTTGACATCCCCACGTTCATTCTACCTTCCCACTCCTGCGTGGTTCAAAACTCACTACATCAAACAATCCGGAAAAAAAACTACAACACCCAGATGAATAAAGCATGGCCGGTCTTTCGTTCAGATAACAATATCCGTACCATATGCTTAAGGCACCGGTGTTGAATATGAATCAATACTGCAACAGACATCGAAACTTGAGCCGAATTATTTCAGTTAGTGGTTTGCAGAGTGAGGTTGGAAACTTGGAATTTCCTTAGCTGAGATACTACTAGTACTAGCCCTAGCTCCAATATGAAGTGCAACTGTTCCCTTTAGTAATTTTATCAGGCAACCAACTTGAACCAAAAGATAGTGAACCACTGAACCCTAGTCCTTGATAGCATACATCCAATAAATGGTACTACAGCACAAGCCGATCGGTATACTGATCCAAGGTGAGGATTTGAGACCGCATACCTCCAACGGAGCCGCGCGGACGTGCGAGGCGAGCTTCTGCGTGCGGTTGGAGAGCGGCTGGAGCGTGCGCGCGAGCATGCCGCCGTGCGCGTTCGGCCTCCGCGCCGCAGCCGCGTTTCCGGCGGCGGAGAACGTCGAGGAAAGGCGTGTGGACCCATCCGGGCCCTCCGCGGCGTCGAGCCAGTCTAGGGCTTCGCCCACGTCGTGGTAGGACCAATAATCCTCATCCTCATCGTCGTCCTCGTCGTCCTCCTCCGTCTCCACCTCCACCTTCGCGGGCTCCGCGGATGCTGCTGCTGGTTTCTCTTCGGCGTCCGCAAAGCGCCCGTCCAGCTCACCCTGCTGCAGGGCGAAGGCTCGTAGGTCGTGCAACGGCGCGGCGGCTGTGGCGGCGGCGGTGGCCATGGCTGGGAGCAGCGAGACGCCGAGAACTATCGAGGGCACGGTGGGAACTACCCCGTGTAGGCCGAGATACCATAAAGAAGGGTTGCGGACATGGGCCGGAGAATTGCATCGTGAGATGGAAATTCGGCCCACAAAACATGGTTTTCCTGGACTCTTTCACTCGTCTTTTTTTCTTCAGTGGCTCTTTCAGTCGTGTCAGGTTGTTCTTTTATAATGGAAGACTGATGTTGTCAGCGATTATGAGATGATTATGATGACTTTGTTAATATTTAAATTATCAGTTTAGTCTTTTGAAGATGACTCATAGGATAAGATGTATGTGTGTGTGTGAGGAAATTTCACATTTGAAGCTAGGGTAATTTGCGAAAAATCCCGCTCCACCACGACTTTTGAGGTCCGCCGGTAACAAATTGCGCTGATTCTTTGATAAGACTGTCATGACAACCATACTGACCATGGGTCACGATTATCGAGCAACGTTGCAAAGACTAAATGCAAGAACAAGTTTGACCAAATAAGGTGGCGTAGGAGGCATGGGTCCCGCATGTTAACGAGTCAATGTTTATTTTCCTTCCATCTTTGTTCGCCTCGATGTCGTTTTTCCTATAGCCGCACGGCGAGCTCCGCCTTTGTGTCTCGATACAACCCAAAATGTACTCGAGCAACAACATAGATGGCTAGCACTAGCAGCACCAGGAGCGGAGAACGCGCTATACATGGACAACAATGACAACGGCACCCACCAGTAACAGAGTATCATCTTTACTTCGTGCAAACATATTATTTCCTGTCATGTTGTGCTTGAAGCTGAACTCTCAGCAATCTCGGAAGGTTTGGTGTTATCGCTACACTAGAGCATTGCTTCGGGTTGCTAGTTAGTGAATGAGATCAAGGAAAACTTAAAAGAATAATTTTTTGTATTACTCATATCTGCCGTAGCTAAAATAATGCTAATCATTTTATGGCAAATTTTAATACTCCCTCCGATTCAAATTAATTGGCGCACACTTAGTACAACTTTAGTACAAAGTTGTACTAAGTGTGCGCCAATTAATTTGAATCGAAGGGAGTACTAGGACTCAAGAACGTGCCTCCAGCCTCCAGGCCGGGATCCCAAACTTATGTGAACTTGATTGTAATCCCTACGATTTAAGTAATACAAGAGTTATTTCAAAGAAAAAAATGCTTAACAAAATGTATATCTTTGTTGGAATAACTCCATGAGATTAAGACATGTGGCTAGTTTGCAAGGTAAATTATGTTTCTAAACAAGGGTAAAAGCTTTGCCACATTTCATTGATTAAGAGGAGTTTATCCACTTGAGCTCCGGGTCCATCCACTTGAGGCACGGCTTGTCCCATGCTCCTGCGAGGTCAGTTCAGTCATTGTTGTTGCTGTTGCTTCCCTGTTAGATTGCAGTAAGAAATACAAGTTCCCTTCCTGTTGCTTGAGAGAGATGATCATCTCTTAACAGTAGATAGTCTCTTAACAAGTTTCAGACATCCAGTAATCAAACGCTGCTTGAGAGAGATGATGCGTGAGACTTGTCAGTCTGGACTACAATGATTGATAGTCTTCGCTGCTGCCGCCACAAAACCAGCATTTGAATTTCGGTGGTGCATCCGCGTTGAGGTTGTCAACTTTCACTACAAATATGAATTCTTAAATCAAATGTACTGGAGTTAACAATTGTTAAGTGTATTCGAGGTACATGCCATCTGCAGTTTGGAACAAACAGAGGCATCAAACTTTTGCTTCAGGAGTTAACATCACTATACTTGCACGACAAACTATAAATAAATATGCAGTTTTATGTGTGAATCGTCTGGGCATTTGCTTGTATTCTCGGCAGTTAAGCTTGAGCAGCATCTACAAACGAGGCACTGGTACCCACAGCAGAAACAGCATCAGAGATCAGACAGCCACCTTTCTTAAAAATGTGCATCCTAGTGATTTACATAGGATGGTTACCATCCCCCAAAACTAACTTTAGCATGCCCTAACTGCATCAGAAGAAACGGAAACTAAACGTATATACACAGAAATGACTGGGACAGGCTTGAGTGCGCAAAATATTACAAGGGCCACACAAAGGTCAGCATCTAGAGTTAGCATTACCAGTCAGGGAAAGTAGGGGTCTTCCTTGTTCTGATATATCGCAAACAGCTGTTTAGAGTAACGAGCAGCGATCTTGTGACAGAACTTGAGAGCAATCGGATCGTATTCTTTCAAATCATCGACAGTTTTCTTAGGCGGTCCAAAAGCATCACCATCCAGATGAAACTCTGCGATGTAAGATCCCCTAGCATAGAAAACAATTTGCATCATGAGACAAACAGAAACTCTTATTGAATTCTAGCACTTGATCCTCTCTTATGATTGGAGCGATACATTGAAAAATGAAGATAGAAGTAAATATTACATATGCTTAATGTGTGTTATTATTCAATCGTAATAGATAAAATTATATTAGCCATTACACCAAATAGAACAAAAACTGAACTTGAGAACCAGGATAAATACACCACCAATGAGCGGTAATGAGCACATCCTGTACACGTCATTATGTGGATCCTTAACAATAATCAAGGTATTCTAATTTTGATACTAGTCCAACCTACTCCAATCTAGCCTGACAAGTCTCTACAATATACATGGAAAACAGAGGTACATTCCAAATATAACTGAACATCAAAATCAGGTGTAAGGCATGGTCAACATATCTTCTTACCTAAAAATGCACTTCTGGAATAGATAAGGTCTAGATACAAGTCTACATTTTGCAGGCAATTAGCGGCACGAATAATGTCGAGGTAAAGCTAAATCACAAATGCAGCATGCAAAATTGTTCATACTCACACCGCATACACGCAAATTAACTATACTAAGGCATACCTAACAGCATCCATCTGGTTAAATCCTTGCCCATTATGCACCATACTGGCTTTTACCGATTGTTCTTCCTCAGTTTGCTTTCGGTAGAGGGCACAAACAGCTTTCAAGCAAAGTTCAGCTTGTTCAGCAAATGCTGAGAGCATATCTGCCTCATAGTCCCAGCCCTTACCATCAGCATTCCTTTTGGGACGTAGCTCATTCATAGCTTCTTTATAGATCACCAAACCGTCAGACCTTTGTGGTTCAACAGGTTCTTCACTATAATTTTCTGAACAATCTGCATCATCAATAAATCCATCCATGCTACCGGCTTGTGCTGAATCATCATCCTCACTCTCCACATACTCTTCGCCAAATAGACCATCATCTCTACTCCCCTTCTTTTCCCTCATCTTATGAACCGCTTCACGAATGGGGATTCTATCATCCTCATCCTCCTCCTCCTCATCTTCAATCCCTGTCTTAGCTGCAAATGGCACATGCTCTGGACTGTCCACACGAACATCGTCAAAGTCATCTTCACTGTTACTGACTCCACGCACCGAACGCTTTCCACTGGGTGTAACGCCCAACTCCTGCATTTTGCCATTCCTGCCATTCTGGTCCTCATCCTCCTCGCTATCGCTGGCAATCATCCGTGCTGTTTTACGCTTGTTGCCTCGTGGTATGACCGAAACATCATCATCTTCCAGACTCCGATGATCGCTTCCACCGCCTCCCGCAGAACCCTCAATCTCGTCTTCGCTGCCGCTCTCAGTAACCACCACCTGCACTGTGTGCTCCAAAGGAGCTGGGATAGCAAGAAGGCCCTCCTCCTCCTCCTCCTCGCTATCGCTGGCAATCATCAGTGCTGTTTTACGCTTGTTGCCTCGTGGTATGATCGAAACATCATCTTCCAGACTCCGGTGATCGCTTCCACCGCCTCCCGCAGAACCCTCAATCTCGTCTTCGCTGCCCCTGCTCTCGGTAACCACCACCGGAACTGTGTGCTCCAAAGGAGCTGGGACAGCAAGAAGGCCCTCCTCCTCCTCCTCCTCCTCCTCCTCCTCCTCCTCCTCATCTTCAATTCCTGTCTCATCTGCAAATGGCACATGCTCTGGACTGTCCACACGAACATCCTCAAAGTCATCTTCACTGTTACTGAGTCCACGCAACGAACGCTTTCCACTGGGGTGTAACGCCCAACTCCTGCATTTTGCCATCCCTGCCATTCTGGTCCTCGTCCTCCTCGCTATCGCTGGCAATCATCCATGCTGCTTTACGCTTGTTGCCTCGTGGTATGATTGAAACATCATCATCTTCCAGGCTCCGGTGATCGCTTCCACCGCCCCCCGCAGAATCCTCGATCTCGTCTTCGCTGCCGCTCCCGGTAACCACCACCGGCACTGTGCGCTCCAAAGAAGCTGGGACAGCAAGAATCCTCCCGTTGGTGACATCAACAGCCATCCCCTCTGCCCCGCCATCACTGACCTCTGCAAAATCATCCACCAATCGACCCAAGGTTGGACCCTGTTTTCCTGAATGATCCATTGACTGTACATTGGGCGCGGCCTTCCTGAAGCGCGTGTTCTCGGCTTCGAGGAGGGAGACCCTAGCCTCTAGGTCAGAGATGCGGTAGGCATTGGCGGCGAGCGCGGCCTCGAGGGCGCAGAGCTTCTCCGCAATCTCCGCGGCGTCCATCTATTCTCCGGTGGCCGCGCCGCCGGCGGGTCGTGGCAGCAGAACCCTAGTGTCGGCTTTGGCTGTTTCTGCGTGGGAGGGGGTCTCGGAGAAATGAGGAGAGGATTTGCGCCGAATCTCGGGAACTCCCCTCTCGTTGCAAAAACTTTGTAGAAACGTGCTTCACTCTGCAAGGAAAATGTTGACGATTGTCGAATAAAATGTTCACATTGTGTTAAATACTCCCTCCGATCCATAATAAGTGTCGCTCATCTAATACAAAATTTATACTAGCTTAGTACAAAATTTGCGACATTTATTATGGATCGAAGGGAGTAATTATTTTTTTGTCATATCAATAAATTGTCTCAACTGATAAAAACATTTATTACATCTATTTTGTTTTCCTGTTTTTTTTTACTTGAGAAACACATCGTGCATGAGCTCCACAATCGCTCGCAAGGTGTTCCACCATTTACCAGACCGAGCCTCATCCACGACCATCGTTGTCCAGTAATGTACAAACTTGTCTGACATCAAACGCGAGGATTATGGCGAATAGCTCGAATGAGTTTTTTTACAATAACATCATATGTTCATCATTGTCTGAATAAGATAATAGTGATGTTGTGGTTGCTACATTTCTCGTCAATGAACACATTGTGAGGCAACGACCAATTTTCAAGGATTAATATCGGGTCATGGGCCCGGGTTGAATCACAAGAGAGAAAATGGCCATGTCCTTCTCTTTAACGATTATTTCCATCGAATGAACCCACTATTCCCTACCAAGATTTTATGTTGCTGCCTTCGAATGGCAAGACCATTGTTCAACCATAATTGATATTGAGTATTGGGCTATGATGATTATTTCAAATACAAGCATGGTGCGCTTAGAAGGGTTTGCTTCACCTCTTATCAAAAGTGCATCGTAGTTGTTTAGATGCTCGCATATGGAGTTTTGGGTGATCTGGTTGATGAGTATGTACGCATGAGTGAGACCATATGCCTTGAGTGATTATACAGGTTATCTAAGTTGTGATTAGAGCGGTTCGCCCAGAGTACATGAAAGAACCAAATGTTAAGAATACAACCCGATTGCTATCGATTAATGCTTCAAGAGGCTTTTGGGGGATGCTTGGAAGCATAGATTGTAAGCATTGGGAGTGGAAGAACTGTCCATTTGCTTGGCAGGGGCAATATAAGGGACATGTTGATGGTTGCAGTGTCATACTTGAAGTTGTGGCCTCACAAGATCTTTGGATTGGACACTCTTTTTTGGCATGGCATGTTCTCACAATGACATCATTGTGCTTCAACGCTCTCTGGTGTTCTCGAGGCTTTCAGAAGGGAATTGCCCAGAGATAAACTATGAGATCAGTGACCACCAATACAACAAGGGATACTACCTATCTGATGGTATCTATCATTTTTGTTCTATATTAGTGAAGACAATCATCGAGCCCCACAGAGAAAAGAGAGATACGTTTTCCAAAGAACAAGAGAGTGATAGAAAGGATGTGGAGCATGCTTTTGGTGTGGTTCAATCTCGTTGGGCTATTGTTCAGTATTCTGCTAAGACATGGAGCACAGAGACTATGTGGAAGGTGATGAGCGCTTGTGTGATCATGCACGACATGATCATAGAGGTTGAGCGTGATGACAACATCTATGATCAAGGGTGTGATTACCAGTGTGATTTGGTTGAGCCTCAGGGTGGCCCAAGAACATTTGCAGAGTTCATCCAATTACATCAATAAATGCGTAATCAGGTAACTCACTTTCAACTTCAAGATGATTTGGTTGAGCACATGCAGGCTCACACAGGAAACCAATAGTTGTGTTTTCTCCTTTTTCCAATTTATTTGCCACAATTTTAAATTTATTTGATTGTAATAAACTACTCCAACCCAATATTAGTGCTAAAGCATCTCTATGTTCAGTTTTCGTCTTGCCGGGTGAGGATGAAGATGATAAGGAAATGGCAATGATGATTGCAATTCTCGAAGATGCAAAGTCTATGGAGGAGTACATTCTCAACTTCAAAGTTCAACAAAGGGACATCGAGTGTTGAATTGGCAGAGGACACAAAGGCATATGATGTTGTACGGTGATTACTTTGTCCCTAATGCACTATTCGAATCTATTTCATCATCAATTTCGAATGAGAAGACACGTGTTCAAAAACATCTTCAAAATGTGTTCAAGCATATAATGATTAATTCAAGCCGAAGTAGAATATCGTGGGAAATATTGGGTTCTCTAGTTACTATAAGTACATGAATGCTATGAGCATGTTTGTTTATGCCACATCCCTAGATTGAGTAACTCTGGATATCTGAGAGCGCATGCCTGAAGGCCATGATTAGATTTGTTATTGCAATGATCAATGTGTTTGCATCAGGGTACTTGAGAGAACGAAATGTTGCAGACACTGCAAAGATCATGGAACTTGAAGAATCAAGAGAGTTTTTGGTATGCTTGCATCCCTATATTGCATGCATTGAAAGTGAAAGAACTACCCAAATGCTCAACAAAGGCAATACCAGGATCATTGTAAAAAGTCCACCATTATTCTTGAAGTAGTTGCATCGCAAGGCCTCTTGATTTGATATTCTTTCTTTGGCATGTTTAGGTCTCACAATGATATCATCATGTTGCATCGGTCTTTCACTTTTTGCAAGGTTGTGTGTTGAAGAAGTTTTCGCATGCAACTATACCATTAATAATCATGATTACAACACATGATACTATCTTTGTGATGGTATCTATCCTTCATGGGTGACATTCGTCAAGACCATCTCCAAACTAAGTGAACTAAAAATGATGTGAATAGGGCATTTGTGTGATCCAACGCCCGTTTTGCATTTGTTCACAGACCTGCTAAACTATGAGATTCAGCGACATTGTGGAAGGTGATGACATCTTGAGAGATTACACACAACATGATTATGGAGGGTTGGGGTGAGGGTGATAGTCAAGGTCTGAAATTTCAAGAGACGGGTGATCTTATCTTTTTCAGAGCAAAATCTGACAACAATTGAGGATTTATTTTTCAAATGCATCATCATATTCGCAGGTGAGCAACTCATATACAATTTCGGAATGATCTGACTGAGCTTATATGGGCTTTCATATATTAGAACATGTATCCGAATAAGTTGAATTCATTCTACTTCAGTACTTTATATTTGGATTGTAATAATTATATTCAAATCATTATTGCATTAAAATATTTACACAACCTTATTATGAAAAAATTATGCTATTTATCTCTGATTATTTTCAATGCTTCGGGTATAAGTAAAAAAACAAGGGACAAACACTTGGTGCCTACGGTTAGATGGTCCGCGCCCACCCGTCGTCCATGAACATTTGGTGTCATCCCGTGTTGTTCGTTTGATGATCCATGTTAAAATTGCCTTATGTTCAAAATTTTTTTTTGTTGAAATTGCCGTGACGGTTCAACACCTCCATTATCTCGTAGGAATCCCACAGCTCTTGATATGTGGCTTTTTGTATGCGAGCTTTGTTTGGTCTTTGTTGCTGCTGTTTTTCCCTTTTTGTTCCATTTGTTGCTACGACACCTCTCTTTCCGAAAACTAGGAAAGCAGCACTGCAGTGCAGCTTCCTACCCTCAAAACCACATTTGCAACGATTCGATGGCAGGGCTACGCCACTACTGCTGGTGTATTATATGGCTTGCTTCTACAGCTACTACTACTACTAAACCAGCATTCGACCATAGTCAAGTTCAACATCAACAGTCTAGAAATATTGTGGGGGTCTACAAGGTACATGGCATTGGGGGTAGTTTGTATATACCAGAACTTCAAATCAGTGGTATCCTTCCATGTATCATTTGAAAGCAACTTTTCAAAAAATAACTGCACTGCACTGCAGAAGGGCGATACCAACTATTCACTGCATTAAATTTAGAAAAGAAACTAATGATCGCACATACACATAACAACATTCTGGTATAATCATTAGACCAATTGACATATTATTAGGGATAACACACTTTGACATATTATTAGGGATAACACACGGAAAGCAAAGTCCCTGAGCCAAATGACTTTAGAACAATAAGAGTGATAGATGCCCAAACCTAAGAAAAAGAGATCCTAAAAAAGTGAGTACCATCAAGTGGGCCGGTTATTGGTTGGATGTGCATATCAGTTATCAGATAACATACTAATTGCGGCATCCAAATTACAACACAACTATTTGATGCCCCAAACATGAACTTCTCCAAGTGGACACTCTAAAAACAAACCCAACTTTATTACACTTTCCTGGCTTCTGCCGGGGGCTTCCAAAGACCAAGGCGGTACTTGTGAGCAAAACTCAAAATCAACTTTCTCTGCACCATGGCAAAGAAACGAAATTAGTTATTTAATTCAAACATAATTTAATCATAGATTAACCATATGGAAAAAAGGGAATTAAACAGAAGAAAGATACCACAGTAAATGTTGATGATGGAAATTAGCGGTTAGCGAGCTGTCAATCTGAAATGCTTCTTGTGCACACATATGCTCGTTTAGTTGCTGTTATTTTTAGAACACTGCTCACAGTATTTTACTAGCAATGGGAGCATCCACCAAATGTTATCCAAATATTCACAAGCTACCTACTTCCTAGGAAACATCGTAATCGGCTAATAACACTTCACACATGTTAGTATGCTAGCTGTTAATTGACAGAAGGAATTACCTCAAATGCATTCAGAAATTACAAAAACTGTACTTCTATCAAAATTTGCAACCTCAATGCAGTTATTGAACTGCAAATGCATTCAACTCATAATTTTCCAAGTCCAAATCAGATTTCAACATATTGCCAGCCTCGGGCCGTCACAGCACTGCCACGTGCCTTCGCCAGCCCACCATATGACACAACAGATACTTTGCGGGTGTCAAGTCTTCCAACCAAGCCTCCACTGACGTCCAACCTTCGTCTGTTGGTGCTGCTATTTCATGTTGACTATGAAACGTAGGCAAAAGGATTGCCTCATCTATTAATTAAGAAGAGAGCAGAGTTTGTTTTGTTAAGGTTACAACACCCTTGGTTACAAAGGGCCAATACTCTCCCGGCATGATGGTGCCCAATTTTTTTGCCCCCGCTAACACCCAAATAGCCGCGTCGGTCATAATGTTGGACAAAAGTATTGCCGGCGGAGCACACTTGTGGCGAAAGACTCTGGCATTCCGCTCGTTCCATAGGGTCCAAGAAGTGAGCATGACGAGGGAGGCTATAGCCTTCCGGTTCAGAACGCGGGTGTCGGAGAGACCCACCCACCAATCCTGGACAGAGTGCAAGAGATGCCAAGAGGATGTGTTCATGTGCGCGAGTTGAAACCTCTCAATGATCATGCCCCAAAGTCTGATTGTGTATCGGTATTTGAAGAAGAGGTGATTAGCGGATTCAATCTCACGCGAGCAAAGCGGGCAAGCGCCTCAGTTGGGCCATCCCCTCTTGGCCAACCTATCCACTGTCCAAATTCTATTTTGGATGGCTAGCCAGGCAAAGAATTTGGCCTTCGGCGGAGCCCAAGCCTTCCACACGACATGCTCAATCGTAGAGCGGATGGTACCCAAAAAACAAGTGCAACTTGCTACCTGGAATGTTAGTGCACTGTAATCTCCCTTCCCGGTTACCATTTTTACCTACAAATTCCATTCTACCAGATTATCGGGGATCCATGGAGCATTTCGATAAATCTGTTGGAATTTGGTAGTGTGCTCTCTGTATTGGCCTGAATAACCCATATGTTAAAATAGTGCCGGTTGTACTCCTGGTGATTCCGGCATGTCATTACTGTAAACGTTACTATAAACTATGCTTTTGTCAAAAGTGGAGAACTGAAACCCAATGAAATGATCCAGAAATTTTATCAGTCCACGATACACCTACTATATCTGTCAGTTATAACGCTGTATGCTATAAGAAATATGTAGCTCTGAATGTTATTAATCCATGTGATCATAATGTTAATACAGTTGTTAAACTGTCTGCCCAAATAAAAAAGTATGCTCTCTTATGAAGTTTATAGACAGGGTCATAGCTGTAAGGATTTGAGGAGCAACGATTCTGCAGTCATGGCTCTACAAGTTGTTGCTGTCTATTGCGGTGCACTATGTGCGCTTGCTTCTTTTGATTGCTCAGAACTGAAGGCTCGAAAAGGGTACACCAGGACATGGTTACAAGGGGGGACCTTCTACATCGTTACAAATGGATGAAACAGCCAACCTGAAAGCCAAGAGAACACCCACTGCTGGCATGCTTTATTTTCATCCTTCTGCCTAAACCAGATTAACTTTCATCATTTGTTACAGAGCAAAGTTACTGTCTTACTGATAGCTACAATTCCCGCAATTTTCTGGACTTGGTGGCTGAAGTAAGGGTGCTGATAAATGATTATTTAGACAAGTACTCCCTCCGTACCGAAATATAGTTAGTATATACTAGGTAGATCACTCCAACTACCTATATTTCGGTACGGAGGGAATAGGATGGAAGCTACAATTAATTGGTTCCTTTAGTACTTATTTAGCATGCAACATGCATTTGCATTCAGTGATCTATGTGAGCTTAGTTTTAGTTCTTTTCCCTCCAGTTTGTACTTACAACTGTTTAGAAGAATAGAAAGTCTGTACTCTAGGATGTGGTCTTTTGGATTTTAAATTAGTAGAAGTATGGGTGTTATGGTTTCTAAATGAATAAACATGGTCAATTATGGCTTGAAGAGAGAAGCTATAGTTCGGCAAATGCTCTGTTTTCTTTACTAATGGCAACAGATCTGGTTGTATGCTTATATAGAAAATGTTGTCTAGATAACATGTACTCCCTCCGTAAAGTATTATAAGAGTGATTAGATCACTACTTTAGTAATCTAAACACTCTTATATTTCTTTACGGAGGGAGTATTGACTAAGGGTTTATTTCTAGAGATTCAGGGAGTTCCTGCAGGCTGCAGTTCCTTCTATGTGTGGAGCCTGCAATTTGTATTTAATGCCATCGTAATTAAGTTCTTGATCAGAACTGTTCAATTCATTTATACTGATAGATGTAATAGTATGAACAATTGTTTTTGAGATATGATTCTGCAGCTTAAGAATAATAATACACAAAGAAACAAGTACTCCTACTTCGGTTTCCTCATCTTAGCCTATCAGGTTTCTGCTCCTACAGATGTACTCAGAATTTCATTAAAGACTTGTTTCATGTTATGGGACAATGTGCTCAGCTTAGATACTCAACTAGATCGATAACATTTTTTTTACATTCAAACTTTTGCGTATGGTTCATTTAACATTCCATACTTGGCAAATCTTTATGCTTACCTATTTCTGTAACCAGCGTGTGGATGAGCATATCAACTAAGGAGGCTTACTATTTCTCAAAGCTTTGGAAGCAAACTGGACCTCACTAAATAGAGCTGGGATGTTTCTATTAGATGTCTGGTTTGGTAAAATGCAATCTAAAGCTGAATACAATATTCAGATTAATTTCGTTTAGTTTACTTCTGCATTTCCTTCAATTATTACAACTCTGTAGGGTCGTCTTTTAATCACCTTTTTCTCGGTCTTAATAAGTTGACTAAGAGTTTTGATGTTGCAGTCCGAAAGATTTTTCCTAATTTTGTGGCAGTTGTTCATAAATTCTGGTTATTAGGACATCACAATAGGATATGTCAGGGAATTCTGTTATGATAACGTTGATTTTATACCCTGGAGAGGTCTTACCTGGTGGAAACGTCGTCCAAGGACCCATCACATGCAGTTCCACACAGGTATGACACTGAGTCAACAATGTGATGACCGATCCCCGTTTACTCTGGTATTTGTATGTTATCCTAAATCATGCCATTGAACTTCTTAATTGATTCTTTCTGGATATTGTGTGCCATTTATATCCAATCCTATACCTAGAACTTAGACAGGTCGAGATATTTTGAAAATGTGCCAGACTTTCTCCAATCACTTCATCAAGATGGATGGGGGCACGGCAACACGCGCCTTTGTGTCTGTGCACATGAACCATCTATTACCAAACTAACCAGATGGCTCTTATCCGAGCATCACAACATCGGAGAACAAAACCTAACCAACCCATACATTTGCACAACGAAATGCCCGAAGAAGCAGGGCGTAGCCAGCAAAACCACATCAAGCCTTCAGTGAAACTACAAAGGACACAATAACTAAATCAAAGGAATGTATTGACACTTGAACAGGGAGGACACGTACATGCTTGCAGGGGACGCCGAGCTTCTTGAGCCGTAGCGTGCGGGTCTCGAGCAGCCTCTGGAGATCGCCGCCTACGGCCTCCTCCAGCTTCGCGGCGTGCGTCTCCACCCCCTTCCCGACCCCATTCAAGAACTCCACCACGCCTACCTTGGCTGCGCACAGGAATCCCAATCCACTTCACAACAACGAACGGCGAAGAAAGAACCACGAAGTTTACGGATCGGGAGGAAAGTAACTAAGCGGGTGTACCTTGGTAGGGCTGGGCGTAGAAGGATCTCGCCGGAGCTCCGGCGCCGGGGTGGAGGAGGAGGCGGCGCACATTGGATGCACAGGAGAAGGCCGCCATAGGGGAGACTGAGGGGTGGGTCCTAGTCCACGCATCCGCGCTGGATACTCTCAACCTCCTGCTTATTGGGCCAGCCCATTAGGCCGGATTTCTTCCACCGGGGGGGGGGGGGGGGGGGGGGGGTGGATTCAATTTTCTCCTGGTTTTTTCTATTTTATTTCTTATACCATGAATCTTATTTTTGAACTAGATGGGTCGGCGCGCTTCGCTGCGCCCAACTGTATCCATCTCCTTCGCGTGGGAGTTTGGGTGAATTCAGGCCTGATAGTCATGTCTACCTTTATAAAAATATTGTCAATGTAAACTGATGAAGTGTGGGTGCTAAATTGGTTTTAGTTGGTGTGGATGCTAATTTAACATGGCATGTGAGTCAGAGCTGCCAAAAAAACAATGCTAACAACAAACCCCAACTTATAGACACAAAAGCAACAACAATGAACACATCTTAAATATTCAACTAGCATCAGTTATTGAACATTTCAATCCACTGAGCTACCCAAAATACAAGTCTAACCAACTTTGAAAGACAAATGATCCACAAGCCAACAACCCCATCACTTAACCACACGACCCACCATACAAATTTAACCATAAAAGGCTAATCACAAACGCCACATCCCTAACAACACCCGTAGCAGATACCCCAGGACAAATTCATCATGATGACACGACATGAAAAAGTACTCGATCGCCTTTTGGATTAACTTAGAGGAAAATAGCTCCCTCGGATTTATGGGAGAGGTTCGAATCAAAGTAAAAGCAAGACAATCCACCATTCTGAACTGAAAACTTAAATAGCCTTTACCTAGAATCTCATGGCCGATGAATCTCACACAGAAGTGGCTTGGGAAGCAGGTAGTTAGCTTGCATGAACTTGGAGAGAATTTGGTATATACATGGCTACTGTGTTCAACATGAGCTTGGGCTGAATAAATTATCCATGATAGAATGACTCGTGCGACATCTATTCTCTGTTTTTATGTGGAAAAAGTACCATTTTGTCTTTTGTATATGCATGATACTGAAGATTGTGCATGATGGTAGTAGTGTGTGGACTATTTTCTGGATGTGAAGTGTTTTTTGCATGTTATCCTATACATTAGCGCATCGATCTGTATGGTTCGTATGTAATTTTATCTTTGAATGTTTGTAAAAATAGTGTGTGCCAATGTCTGGGTACATAGGAACATACGAAGGACTTAAGTAGTTTCGATAGCGTCACTTTAATATTTAGATTTTGATGTAATTTTTGTTTGGCGACCGATCTAGTAATTACTGACACGGATGTTCGCTTGGAGCCCCATAGGGAGAGTCATGCTATTTCACGCTAATTGCTGGAAATAATCATGTGCAACCGTACATGAATTGGTCGTGGGGACATTCCATCAAGATTATGTGTTTTTTAAGTGGTTTCAAAATGTTGTCAAAATCTAGTCTTAATGAAGGGAAACTAGATTCAACATTTTGGACCCCCCCCCCCCCGCGTCGTCCGCCTAGGGGGACTCGGAGGCGACTCCCCCCGCCGCTGCGCTAGCCCCCCCTTTGTCCCTCCTCCTCCGCCGCCGCTGGGGCCTATCGACAGGCCTGCCCCGCGCGGTGCCCTGCGGCGGCATGGATTCCCCTCGCGTCGTCCGGCCGCCGACTTCCCCCTCCCCCTCGGCCTTCGCCCCGACCGCCGCCTTCGGCCCCGCTCCGGTGAGGCGCTGATGACCCACAAGTGTAGGGGATCACGATAGTCTTCGCGGGTAAGATAACCCAATTTATTGATTCGGCACAAGGGGAGCCAAAGAATATTTATAAGATTTGACAGTTGAGTTGTCAATTCAACCGCACCTGAAAGATACTTGCTTGGTGATGGTTTCTCGCCCCTCGTTGGTTACCCCAAGTGGAAGGTTGAGATGTGTAAGGCCCGGTATGCGGTACTGTTCCAGATCTAGATGTTTCCATCCAGATCTGGGGACGAAGCACATATCGGTCCCACCGCGACCTATGACATAGCCATATGCCCCGGATTTCCAACATGATATCACAACATTACAGATACAAGGATACAACATCTCATACAATCGGCATACAACTGCCTTAATACAATACAACATCGGAAGATACATGTCTGAGTACAGACTACAATCAAATGCCTAGTGGCAAAGAGAAAATCATCGATCCCCATAACCACACGGGTCCAGGCCCTCCGTCGGGATCCGCCTAACTAGTCGTCGTCGAGTATCCACGTGAAACATCGATCACCATACCTGTTGTCGATCAAGAACCCTGAAAATAGTTTGGGGGTAGTATCATGAGTACAGAAGTACTCAGCATCCAACTGTAGTGGTCAACTGACCCAGGAAGGACTTCATCACTCGTCATTCTAGGACAACTAGTAGTTTACGGTAAGGATGGGGTAAGTGATGAGGTTGCTGCCGCACTAGCATTTATGAAGTGACTAACGATCTAGAGAGTAAGATAAGAAGCCAAGCATTCGATGAGGAATCGCCTCCAACAAGTCTGCTATCCACCTACTTACGCAAGCATAACACCTATCCTATCCTTGTCCTCTTCTTCGCATCCCGACGAAGAAGAAGCAGTCAAGGCACACACACATTGATAAAGTCATTAAATATGATTCAGTTGATGTTATCTATGAACAAGACGTAGGTTCCAAGTCGTCCATAACCGTGGACACGACTTCTCAAAAATATTTAACTCTGCAGGGGTGTACCAACTTCCCATTACAAGGCTCCGCACGCACGCCCATCTCTCTCAGTTGCTACCCATCACAGGCAACCATTTTATGATTTAGTTCCAAGAGATCCGAAACGACAGGTCCCTCTAGCTAACAACGAACAAATCCGGGTGGCCCCCAGGGAGTCGAAATCCAATCCAAAAGTCGGTCGCGCCCTCGGATCGGTCTCTTCCGTCTCAACAGGGTTTGGGTTACCGGGACACCTCACGTGAGGTCCCGGCCCCTCGCCGGTCAAAGGTGGACCAACAGGGAAACCATGTCTCCGCTGGTCCGGGTTGTTTTAAAGGATATCTGCTAGGAGCGACCCGACAGACATATATGCATGGTTTTCAAATGGTAAATCAGCTTGGGCCACCTCTAGAAATGTTTGAAGCTAGATAGGTAAGAAAAGGGGACCCCATAGTATCCCACACGCGGTTAGGCACGCTTAGTCTTAAAACCAATACCCGGAACTCGGATCCTAGGTGACTCGAATGGAACAAAGCGTCGGGGCGGGATAGCATAGACCTTCCATCCTTCGTCGAATATAGTCAACATTATAATAATCATATCATCAACAACAATATAATAATGTGATAGCCCAAACCAAGGAGTAACAAGGTAACATCGTAGCATCCTAAGCATGCATACTAAGCAGGGCTGAGCAACGAGCAATAGTAACATAGCAGTACATGGTTTGCAGGGAGGGGACATGGCTGTATCGGTTTGAAAGAGGCTGTAAACATGTGGTAGGATCAAACATCGAACCTAACCTAGACTAGCATGCAAACCGCTGGTTGAAATAGAATGGATCATAAGTAATGTATAGTCCTTGCCTGTTGATAAGTCGGGTTCCGAAGGTGTAGTTGATCGCAAGCTCGCATCGTCTCCAAAGGTACCCGCGGAAGCACACAAGACGGTAAACACTGGAAAGAAATCAACGAGCAAGCATCTATTACTACGAAGAAAACATGAGCAAGCATCAACAAGAAGGCAACACGAGACATCATACCTACCGTCGAGAGCGGCTACTAACAGGTTAAGTGGAGTACTCGTCACACACGACGATACCGCACATTTAGAAAGGTTCAAGTGGTTTAGCTACACAAGGTGAGCAAAGGTTGTTAACATGGCATATCACTCAAGCATGGCATAGCACACAAACATGGCAAGAGGTGAAGCATAAGGTAAACTATCTATGCTAGTCAATTTAAGTGAGGCACAAACTAAAAATGGCATTCCACTAAATGTCGCACGACAATTGAAACATTTGGTACTGTTCTGTCCTAAACCATATTTTAGGTTTGTTAACAACAGCAAACAATCGTATAAACACAAAGTACACGAAAAACTAATCAAGTTACATATAAAGAACACTCCAAACGAAGTTCCGGTTAAAAAGATACAAGCAAAACAAGTTTGGAACACAATCTGCCAAACATTAGGAAGCACACTTTAGAGCAATGCATAAACAGGATAATGGATGCAAACATGCTCACAAATGATATGCAACTAAAATAGACATGGCAGGGAAGGCATGGCAAAATGAATCATGCAAAAAGGCATCATGAACAATTAATTATAGCCCATGCAAAATGCAATAAAACATTACTGGTCTAGGACTTAGTGAAAATCAGGAAAACAAGGCAGAAACTGTTATTTTCATGCTGTATAAACAGGAGCAAAAGTATATGCAAATGTGCAGCAACATGACATAGCAATATATGGGCATGAACTAGACATGATGGTGATCAAGTACAAACAAGAATCAAGGTCATTGGCATAACAGATCAAAAGATATTAAGCATGCAACATGGCATCGGAAAGTTACAGACTTTGAGAAAAACAGAGGTGGCTGTCAAAAACAGTGGCATAGCAACTTTGGAGCAGAATATAACTATGACCAGGAATACTAACATGATAATGCAATACATATAATGGAAGTAGACATGATGCTTAACAGTATGCAACAAGAATCAATGCAATAGGCCTCATGGATGTGTCACGTTCATCAATCAAACTTGCAATAAAATAATAACAGCATCACTTAACAGGAAGTAACAGCAGTTAACAGTCTGATGCCCACTTCAACAGTGATTAACATCATCAAGATGGCCTCAAATCAAAATGCTCACAAAATATGAACTGAAGTACACACAATTCTAAACAATTTTCCTTTTGGGCGCAACATCATCCGGGCTACCGATTACTCGCAATTATTGTCGCAAAATTGAATCAGCAGCAAACAATTTCCAGACTTAGAAAAATCTGGAAAAAGGAAAAACAAACAGAAAAAAGGAATCGGGCCTCACCCAGCTGGGCTCGGCCCAACAACGGCTGGAGAGGCCATGGGCCTGGAGGGGGCGCCTAGGCCGGTTGGAGGAGCTGGGCCGGCCCACCGGCGGGGTCAACGCGGCCAGGGGCGACCGGATCGGGCCCTTGCCGCGGCGGCTGCTGGCATCGCCGACCGGTGCGCTCGCCGGCGAGGAGCGGCTCGGGCGGCTCGTGGAGGAGGTCGGCTGGCCGGATCCGTCGCGGGAGGAGCCAGGGCGACGCAATGGAGGGGCGACGGTCGTCGGCGGCGTGCGGGCGCGGCGGCGCGAGCCGAGCTCGGCGGAGCTCCTTGGCACGCCGGCCATGGAGCGGCTCCCGTCGGTGGCGCGTTGTACAGAGGAGAGTGAAGGGAGGCAGTGAGGACGAGGAGAGGAGAGGGAAGTGCACACGCGCGGCAGGGGCGGCTCGTCGGAGCAAGCATTGCGGCGGCGCGCGGTTGGCTCGGGCTGGCGGCGTTCACCTCGCGCTGGAACCGTTTCGAGAACACTTTTCCAGCGCGCTATAAAAATAACCCGTTTAATTATTAAACGGGGTTTTTTGTTCCGTTGGCTACGGCTGGTCTTGTGCGGTTTTCGCGATGGTGATCGGGTGAAACCCGGTGTCGCAAAGGTCGAGTGTCAGGGTGGCAATGGTCGGTCTCCGTCCGGTATGAGATAAGAGGGGGAAAATAATCTCCGATCGATAAATCGGGGATGCAAACACCGCAAACAAATCAGACAATCAAACAATTCACACCGAAAACAAAAATTTTAATTTTTATGAAATCTGGGTTGTTACAAGATGTAGCACAGCAACAAGTTTCCCTCAGTGAAGATACCGAGGTTTATGTCTCCGGCGGACTCCGAATACTACAAGTAGGTGGCAAGGAAACAATGGCGTCGTTTATAACCGAGGTTGCTTACTTGACCTGGACCTGCACACACAACAGATAGCTTTGCTCCCAACGAGTACAGAGAGGTTGTCAATCTCTCCGGCCTTGTCGTTTACAAAGGATAAAATGCAAGGGTAGATAGTAGCGATAAATGCAATAGAAAGTAAAAGCAGAAAATTAATTGAGGGTGTAAACAGTGGTGGAAAGATGGAACGGGGTCCCATGAAGTTCACTAGTGATGTCTCTCTTCCAAAATACGATAAACAACTATGCAAGGTGAACAAATTACAGCTGAGAAATTGACAGGATTAAAAACGCACCGCAATGCTAACTATGCTACAAAAGAAAGGAAGAGGCTCAAAATCATGGGCAGTATGCCAAGACAAGTATACCGAAATCCATCTGCATCTACTCACTAATCATTCACCTTGAGATATCTATCCAAAACATCTCGTTGGTATTAAGTTGCGAGCCCCACCCGAAGTGTAAACCCAAAGCAACAGACAACTGCATTAAAAGAACATTGTGTAAAGTAAACAATCCTTGCAACCGCGGTTACAAGCACCGTTGTTTTCCCCCTTGTGGCAACAACACATCCCCTAGACTCATGTTTATGTCACTCAAGCTACTCATCAGGGGGCATGAACCCACAATCATGCATAACGCTCCCTGTTGGAGTTACAATCTACCACTTGGCCAAAGCAATAAACAACAACGGAGAACATGCAATAATTACTCAAGAACATAAATATAAAAGGAGAAGAACCAAATATATTACTCATCACAATCTGAACATAATCTCATAATCCATCAGATCCCAGCAAACTCAACATAGCAACAGAAGAAAGAATTACATATGTGGCTTGATCATGTAGGGAAGCTCACAAGGTCTAATCCATGAAGAACAAAGAGGGGAAGAGGAAATCACATAGCTACTGATCATGGACCCATGGTCCAAGGTGGACTACTCACGGCTCATCCTAGAAGCGTCCATGGTGGTGGAGAAGCTCCCGGAGGTCAATCCTCCCTTCGGCAGGGTGCCGGGAAGAGGTCTTCTGGTGCTCCCGATCTTGGAAGCGCGGCGGCGGCGGAACAGAGGCGAGATACCAAAAAAGGGTTCTATCCTCGGGGGTTTCGGGACAAGAGAGATATAGTCGAAGGGGGCAGCCAGGGGGGCCATCAGGAGTCCAGACGGCCTCCCGGCTCGGCCCCACCCTAGGGCACGCCCCCCTGGCAGCCTGGGCACCAGGTGGGGCCCCTTTGGCCCCCCTTCGGGCATCTGGAAGCTTCTGGTACGCTGATTTTTTATATATTTCTTCCGAAATGTTTCTCGCACTTTAAGTAATGGGAAAACCTGAAATACAAAAACAACAGAAAAAAGAAACTGGCACTGTGGTGCACTGAGTTAGTAGGTTAGTCAAAAGTGTATGAAAGTGTATCAAAAGCATAGCAATATCACCCAAAACATGCATGGAGAAAGCAGAAATTATAGATACATTTGGGACGTATCTGTTGGATATGTCCCCACTCGCAATGATCTTCGTTACTTCGTGACCTTTACTGATGACTTGAGTAGATATGGGTATATTTACTTGATGACGCACAAGTCTGAAACCTTTGAAAAGTTCAAGGAATTTCAGAATGAGGTCGAAAATCAACTCGGAAGGAAAATAATCAAGCACCTTCGATCGGATCGAGGTGGCGAGTATTTGAGTCACGAGTTTGGCAATAATCTGAAGTCTTGTGGCATAGTACCACAGCTTACGCCGGCAGGCACACCTCAGAGAAACGGTGTAGCTGAGCGACGTAATCGAACCCTATTGGATAGTGTACGATCGATGATGTCTCATACTGATTTGCCTGTGTCATTCTGCGGGGTATGCATTAGAAACCGCCATTCATATTCTTAATAGGGCACCATCCAAATCCGTAAAGACAACACCATTTGAAGAATGGCATGGCACTAAACCTGAGTTGTCTCACCTGAAGATTTGGGGTTGTGAGGCTTATGTTAGGAAACTACAGCCTGACAAACTTGAATCCAAGGCGGATAAGTGCATCTTTGTGGGCTATCCCAAGGAAACTTGTGGGTACACCTTCTACAACAAGTCTGACAGCAAAACGTTTGTTGCCAAGACGGGACACTTTCTTGAGAAGGAGTTTCTCGCGAAAGAGTTGAGTGGGAGGAAAATAGACCTCGATGAAGTAACTGACCAATCACTCCAATTGGATGAAATGGCTACGGAATTTGTTCTGGAACCATCTTCCACAGTGGGAGTTGAAGAGAATGGCCAGAACGACATTCATAACGATCATGACATTCACGATGATCATGATGAGAATGAAGAGGAACCTTTTATGCCCCGTAGGTCATCAAGAGTCCGTCAACCTACTGAGTTTTACGGACAGCTTGTGAATGCAATCTCGGCTGTTGAGTCAGATGAACCTACGAGTTACAAAGAAGCAATGGAGGGACCCGAGTCCGAGAAATGGCTTGAAGCCATGAAATCCGAAATAGACTCCATGTACACCAACAAAGTATGGACTTTGGTGGATATTCCCGAGGACCGCAAGGCCGTCGAGAATAAATGGATTTTCAAGAAAAAGACTGACGCAGACGGAAACGTATCTGTCTACAAAGCTCGACTTGTCGCGAAGGGTTTCCGACAAGTTCAAGGAGTTGACTACGAGGAGACATTCTCTCCTGTAGCGATGATAAAGTCTATTCGGATCCTACTAGCAATAGCTGCATATCATGATTACGAGATATGGCAGATGGATGTGAAAACTGCATTCCTAAATGGCAACATTGAGGAAGAGTTGTATATGATGCAACCAGAGGGGTTTGTCGATCCAAGGAATACTGGTAAGGTTTGCAAGCTTCAACGGTCCATCTATGGGTTGAAGCAAGCATCTCGGAGCTGGAATCTTCGATTTGACGAGGTCATTAAAGCTTTTGGATTTGTCCAAAACGTCGAAGAGTTCTGCGTCTATAAGAAACTGAGTGGGAGCTCTGTAGCATTCCTTGTGTTATATGTAGATGACATATTGCTAATAGGGAACGATAAGAAATTCTTAGAGGAAGTGAAGGAATATCTGAATGGACAATTTTCCATAAAGGACCTAGGTGAAGCTGCGTACATACTGGGGATTAAGATCTATAGAGATAGACCTAATCAGAGGTTGGCCTTGAGTCAGAATACTTATATTGACAAGATTTTGAAAAGGTTCAAAATGGATGACTCCAAGAGAGGTCTCTTGCCAGTCATAAAAGGTGTCAAACTAAGCGTGACTCAATGCCCGACCACAGCTAAAGAGAAAGAGGAGATGTCCTCAAAGCCCTATGCCTCAGCCATAGGTTCTCTCATGTATGCTATGTTATGTACCAGACCGGATTTAGCGCTGGCCATTAGTATGAATAATCGCTACCAGAGTAATCCGGGAATGGCCCATTGGACAGCAGTGAAGAACATCCTTAAGTACTTGAGAAGAACCAAGGATCTCTTTCTTGTTTATGGAGGAGTTGATGAGGAGCTCACCGTAAAGGGTTACGTTGACGCAAGCCTCGGCTCAGACCTAGATGACTCGAAGTCCCAGACGGGATATGTTTTCATGTTGAACGGAGGCGCGATTAGCTGGAGGAGCGGCAAAAACAGTCAGTCGTCGCTCAATCTTCAATGGAGTCGGAGTATATTGCCGCTTGCGAAGCGTCAAACGAGGCGCTGTGGCTGAAGAAGTTCGTGATCGAGCTTGGCGTCTTTCCCAGTTGTACTGACCCCGTGGGAATCTTCTGCGACAACACGGGTGCCATTGCTAACGCGAAGGAGCCAAGAACTCACTCTACAGCCAAGCACATCCTCCGAAAGTTCCATGTGATGCGAGACTACGTCAGGGATGGACACACTAGGATTCACAAGATACATACAGATCTGAACGCAACAGACCCGATGACTAAACCTCTTCCACAGGGCAAGTTTGAAGAACACCGAGAGACCATTGGTGTTAGATACATACCTGATGTAAACTAGTGTAATTTGTACTCTAGTGCAAGTGGGAGACTGTTGGATATGTGCCCTAGAGACAAATTAATAAAGATATTTGTCACATATCCGTTTTGTTCATAATACGTTTTATACTGTGCTATAACTGTATTACTTGGAAATACTAATACAGGTGTAGTATAAAACATGGTCCGTAGTTTAACTCGGGTAAACTATCTCATTGGGCAATTGATTGATCAAGCTTTCCTGATCATGGCGACACTTAAGTCCATTGACAATGAGGTCATATCATTAGGGGAATGATGTGATGGACAGACACCCACCTAAAGTAATGCAATGTGATCGAGTCACATAGTTCAGCGTTGCTATGACTTTGTAACGTATGCCTTAGTCCTTAGACCGTAATGATCATACGTAATCACGATCTATGAGGAGACTTTGATTTGTATCCCACCGCCTGACTGAAATATGCTGGCTATAACGGAGCACTTTGGGTATTCCGAAATAGATGGTTGATGAGTATGTTAATAGATCAAAGCGGGATTTGTCCGTCCTTGTGACAGGACAGGTACTCTGGGCCCACTCGGTGATATTGCATCAACCCCTTGCAAGGACGTGACTAGGTCACAAGAGATGCAATGATCATGGACGAGAGAAGTTGTTTGTCATGAACGAGATGTGAACACGGTATGTGGGATACCGACGATCAAACCTCGAACAAACAAAGTACCGCAGAACAAAGGGATTACGTCGTATCGTTAACGGTTTCCAAAAGCGATCGAAGCTCATTCGATGGAAGCGCAGGGGCTGTCAAGGATTGTAACCAGGTCCAAATGACTAGTCATTGGTCCATGAGAAGAGTCTCGACCATGTCTGCTGTTTCCCGGACCGTTAGGGTGTTACACTTAAGGGCAATCGATGCATAGGACAGTTACGGGATCAATCGGTGAAATAGGAGAAATCACCGGAATAGTTCCGGAGGAGGATGGAATGGTTTCCGGACATTTTGAATAGTTCAAAATAAAGTTTAATTGTTTTAATAATGTTTTTATTATTTAATTATCTGAATTAAATATTTAAAACTTATTAAATAATTAAAATAATGGAAAAAAGGCTATATGGGCCTTAGAGGCCCATTAGGGGAGGAGGGGGTTCCCCCCCTTGGGCTTGGCGCCAAGGGGTGGGGCCCAACCCCCCCTTGGCCGGCGCACCCCTCCCCCCTTGGGGGTTTAGTCCCACATGGGGGAGGGAAGAGGGATCACACCCCCCTTGGCCTTTATATAGAGGGGTAGACCCCCCTTTTTCCATACAACAATTGATCTCCTTCTTCTTCCTTCTCCTTTTCCGGAAGTGGACTCCACTTGTTTGGAGTCTGCACCAGGATTGGAGTTCTCCACCATAAGGCAGGCCGTCGCTCTGCCGGAGTCGAGATCCGTAGCCGTCTTCTTTCCGCTGCTCGCCTGGTTCGGAGCCCGGGAGGAACATCGATTGTGCCGTACGTGTATAATCTCTTCGAGGCACTACACCTGTGGTGCTGCTTCGTCGCTGGAGGTTTACCGGGAGTCATCCTCGCTGGTGGTGGTCTTCTACACGACAGGGAGGTCGTAGTTCTGAGTCTACGCCAACCACGTTCGTAAGAACGTTTCCCGCTTTCGGTCTTCAAAGGTATGAACACCGATTCCCTCCGTTACTTTACATCGCCATAGCATAGATCTTGGGTTCGGGTACCGTAGGTGTGAAAAATTTGTGTTTTTTGCCCCGTATCCCTACAGTGGTATCATGAGCTAGCTATGCGTAGATGTATTGTACGGATAGAACACATCTAGAATGTGGGCATCGAATCTTCATTCGTTACCCTCCCACGTGTACTCATTCAGCATTGCGGCAATGTTTGATGAAGCGGCCCCCGACCGACCTTACGCGTTTACGCCAGACTGGTTCCACGCTTGACATATGGCTTGTACCATATAAAGTGGCTGGGGGGTGTCTGTCTCTCTGCATTAGCGATGCGAAGATGTTTGCAACGGAGGGCCCCGACAGGGGTGTAATAGAGACGGATGGGAGACGGTGTTGTGGCTTGTTTTTCGCAGGATAGAAATCGGTTCTCTCTCTCAAAACCCCTAGCAGCCACGTAAAACTTGCACAAGCTAAAGTAGAAAGGCGTTTTAACTTTGCTTTGCATGAAGGGGGATCATAGGTTGTATGATTTAAAGTTTTACTTCCTGTTTTATGCTAGTATGCTAGATATATCGACGGTAGCACGAAACAGGACCATCTCTCACAATACCAACACTGTGTTCTCCCTTTTGATGGGCACCACCTGGAAGGTTCTCCCATATGGCTTGATGCTCCGTACATACCGGAGTTGTCCTACATATTCAACGGAGTTCGCATGAGGTTGGGTTCGGCGAGCCTGGCATATGCAGATATGGCCTTGCTGAACAGCTAACATCAAGGTTCGATTGGCAGGCTTGACGTATGTAGATGCGGGCCTGGAACACAGAAGACCGAAAGGTCGAGCACGAGTCACATGCCTGATGTGATTGGCTTAGAGGCCTACCTGGTTCGCATACTGGGCCGTACATATCGGGGGAGGTATGGGGGCTGGGATTGTGTAATCACTTAGTTAAATTGAGAGGTGTTTATCTAAGTGGGAGCTTTCTAGAATTTTAAGATTAAATTGAAACTCCACATTATGAACAAAAGTCTAAATATGTATCGTTGTGAATCCAACCTTGTAGATGGCAGCACCTCGCCCCTCGTTCAACTTAGGATCATTCCTAGAGAAAGATAAGCTAAAAACAGATGGGACAAACTTCACCAACTGGTTCCGCACCCTGAGGATTCTCCTCGTTCCCCTCAAAATGGCATACGTACTAGAGAACGCACTAGGTGACGCACCAGCAGATGATGCCAGTCAGGACGAGAAGAATGTCTATCTCTCCAAGACTGATGATTACAACCTTGTCCAGAGTGGCATGCTCTACTCCATGGAGGCTGAGCTGCAGAAACACTTTGAGAGGATGGGTGCATATGAGATTATCACCGACCTCAAGGCGGTCTTCGCACCTCAAGCCAGGGCTGAACGGTACGAGGCTTCTGAAGCCTTCTTCTCAGCAAAGATGGATGAGCACGGCAGCGTGAGTGAGCACGTGGTCAAAATGTCTGGCTACGTTCAGCGCTTGAATGCTCTGGAATGTCAGATTCCAGATGAACTTGCGGTTGATAGGGTGTTGCAGTCGCTTCCCCCTAGCTACAAAGGCTTTGTGCTGAACTACAACATGCAGGGGATGACCAAAACCCCTTCTGAGTTGTTCGCCATGCTAAAGAGCGCTGAGGTTGAGATCAAGAAGGAGCACGCCGTCTTCATGGTCAACAAGACCACTGACTTCAAGAAGTCAAGCAGACGGGAGAAGGCCAGAAGAGGTGGCCCTAAGAGGGATGGCAAGTCAGTTGCCGCTCCTCCCAAGGCACCCAAGCCTAAACTCGGAGTGGAGTGCTTCTACTGCAAGGGTGAAGGTCACTGGAAGCGCAACTGTCCCAAGTACCTAAAGGACAAGAAGGCTGGCAAGGTCGCCAAGAGAGACAAAGGTATATTTGATATACATATTGTTGATCTTCTCTTGACAAGCGCTGGGAACACATCCTGGATATTTGATACAGGGTCTGTCGCTCATATTTCTAATTCCATTCAGGGACTAAGGAATAGGAGACGCTTGGTCAAGGATGAAGTGACGATGCGCGTGGGGAATGGCTGCCAGATTGAAGTCTTGGCGGTCGGCACGAAGCATCTTAGTGTCCCTTCGGGATTGGTTTTAGTTCTGAATAAATGTTACTATGTACCCGCGTTGAGTGTGAACATCGTGAGTGGTTCTTGCTTGAAGTGAGACCACTATTCTTTTAAGTCCGATACAATTGGTTGTTCGATTTATAAGGATGATATGTTTTATGTTCACGCACCGGAGTCGCATTGTTTATTCATACTTAATCTCGATGGTGACGTGAGTCACGTTAACAATATTGAGGCCAAAAGATTGAAGAATAATGAAGATCACATGATGATGTGGCATTGCCGACTTGGTCATATTGGTGTAAAACGCATGGAGAAGCTCCATAAGGATGGACTTCTTGACTCATTGGATTTTGGATCCCTTGATACATGTGAACAATGCCTCATGGGCAAAATGACAAGGACTCCATTCAATGGTGTGATGGAGCGTGCGAATGTCTTATTGGGGATCATACACACGGATGTATGTGGACCCATGAACGTCCCCACTCGCAATGATCTTCGTTACTTCGTGACCTTTACTGATGACTTGAGTAGATATGGGTATATTTACTTGATGAAGCACAAGTCTGAAACCTTTGAAAAGTTCAAGGAATTTCAGAATGAGGTCGAAAATCAACTCGGAAGGAAAATAATCAAGCACCTTCGATCGGATCGAGGTGGCGAGTATTTGAGTCACGAGTTTGGCAATCATCTGAAGTCTTGTGGCATAGTACCACAGCTTACGCCGGCAGGCACACCTCAGAGAAACGGTGTAGTTGAGCGACGTAATCGAACCCTATTGGATAGTGTACGATCGATGATGTCTCATACTGATTTGCCTGTGTCATTCTGCGGGGTATGCATTAGAAACCGCCATTCATATTCTTAATAGGGCACCATCCAAATCCGTAAAGACAACACCATTTGAAGAATGGCATGGCACTAAACCTGAGTTGTCTCACCTGAAGATTTGGGGTTGTGAGGCTTATGTTAGGAAACTACAGCCTGACAAACTTGAATCCAAGGCGGATAAGTGCATCTTTGTGGGCTATCCCAAGGAAACTTGTGGGTACACCTTCTACAACAAGTCTGACAGCAAAACGTTTGTTGCCAAGACGGGACACTTTCTTGAGAAGGAGTTTCTCGCGAAAGAGTTGAGTGGGAGGAAAATAGACCTCGATGAAGTAACTGACCAATCACTCCAATTGGATGAAATGGCTACGGAATTTGTTCTGGAACCATCTTCCACAGTGGGAGTTGAAGAGAATGGCCAGAACGACATTCATAACGATCATGACATTCACGATGATCATGATGAGAATGAAGAGGAACCTTTTATGCCCCGTAGGTCATCAAGAGTCCGTCAACCTACTGAGTTTTACGGACAGCTTGTGAATGCAATCTCGGCTGTTGAGTCAGATGAACCTACGAGTTACAAAGAAGCAATGGAGGGACCCGAGTCCGAGAAATGGCTTGAAGCCATGAAATCCGAAATAGACTCCATGTACACCAACAAAGTATGGACTTTGGTGGATATTCCCGAGGACCGCAAGGCCGTCGAGAATAAATGGATTTTCAAGAAAAAGACTGACGCAGACGGAAACGTATCTGTCTACAAAGCTCGACTTGTCGCGAAGGGTTTCCGACAAGTTCAAGGAGTTGACTACGAGGAGACATTCTCTCCTGTAGCGATGATAAAGTCTATTCGGATCCTACTAGCAATAGCTGCATATCATGATTACGAGATATGGCAGATGGATGTGAAAACTGCATTCCTAAATGGCAACATTGAGGAAGAGTTGTATATGATGCAACCAGAGGGGTTTGTCGATCCAAGGAATGCTGGTAAGGTTTGCAAGCTTCAACGGTCCATCTATGGGTTGAAGCAAGCATCTCGGAGCTGGAATCTTCGATTTGACGAGGTCATTAAAGCTTTTGGATTTGTCCAAAACGTCGAAGAGTTCTGCGTCTATAAGAAACTGAGTGGGAGCTCTGTAGCATTCCTTGTGTTATATGTAGATGACATATTGCTAATAGGGAACGATAAGAAATTCTTAGAGGAAGTGAAGGAATATCTGAATGGACAATTTTCCATAAAGGACCTAGGTGAAGCTGCGTACATACTGGGGATTAAGATCTATAGAGATAGACCTAATCAGAGGTTGGCCTTGAGTCAGAATACTTATATTGACAAGATTTTGAAAAGGTTCAAAATGGATGACTCCAAGAGAGGTCTCTTGCCAGTCATAAAAGGTGTCAAACTAAGCGTGACTCAATGCCCGACCACAGCTAAAGAGAAAGAGGAGATGTCCTCAAAGCCCTATGCCTCAGCCATAGGTTCTCTCATGTATGCTATGTTATGTACCAGACCGGATTTAGCGCTGGCCATTAGTATGAATAATCGCTACCAGAGTAATCCGGGAATGGCCCATTGGACAGCAGTGAAGAACATCCTTAAGTACTTGAGAAGAACCAAGGATCTCTTTCTTGTTTATGGAGGAGTTGATGAGGAGCTCACCGTAAAGGGTTACGTTGACGCAAGCCTCGGCTCAGACCTAGATGACTCGAAGTCCCAGACGGGATATGTTTTCATGTTGAACGGAGGCGCGATTAGCTGGAGGAGCGGCAAACAGTCAGTCGTCGCTCAATCTTCAATGGAGTCGGAGTATATTGCCGCTTGCGAAGCGTCAAACGAGGCGCTGTGGCTGAAGAAGTTCGTGATCGAGCTTGGCGTCTTTCCCAGTTGTACTGACCCCGTGGGAATCTTCTGCGACAACACGGGTGCCATTGCTAACGCGAAGGAGCCAAGAACTCACTCTACAGCCAAGCACATCCTCCGAAAGTTCCATGTGATGCGAGACTACGTCAGGGATGGACACACTAGGATTCACAAGATACATACAGATCTGAACGCAGTAGACCCGATGACTAAACCTCTTCCACAGGGCAAGTTTGAAGAACACCGAGAGACCATTGGTGTTAGATACATACCTGATGTAAACTAGTGTAATTTGTACTCTAGTGCAAGTGGGAGACTGTTGGATATGTGCCCTAGAGACAAATTAATAAAGATATTTGTCACATATCCGTTTTGTTCATAATACGTTTTATACTGTGCTATAACTGTATTACTTGGAAATACTAATACAGGTGTAGTATAAAACATGGTCCGTAGTTTAACTCGGGTAAACTATCTCATTGGGCAATTGATTGATCAAGCTTTCCTGATCATGGCGACACTTAAGTCCATTGACAATGAGGTCATATCATTAGGGGAATGATGTGATGGACAGACACCCACCTAAAGTAATGCAATGTGATCGAGTCACATAGTTCAGCGTTGCTATGACTTTGTAACGTATGCCTTAGTCCTTAGACCGTAATGATCATACGTAATCACGATCTATGAGGAGACTTTGATTTGTATCCCACCGCCTGACTGAAATATGCTGGCTATAACGGAGCACTTTGGGTATTCCGAAATAGATGGTTGATGAGTATGTTAATAGATCAAAGCGGGATTTGTCAGTCCTTGTGACAGGACAGGTACTCTGGGCCCACTCGGTGATATTGCATCAACCCCTTGCAAGGACGTGACTAGGTCACAAGAGATGCAATGATCATGGACGAGAGAAGTTGTTTGTCATGAACGAGATGTGAACACGGTATGTGGGATACCGACGATCAAACCTCGAACAAACAAAGTACCGCAGAACAAAGGGATTACGTCGTATCGTTAACGGTTTCCAAAAGCGATCGAAGCTCATTCGATGGAAGCGCAGGGGCTGTCAAGGATTGTAACCAGGTCCAACTGACTAGTCATTGGTCCATGAGAAGAGTCTCGACCATGTCTGCTGTTTCCCGGACCGTTAGGGTGTTACACTTAAGGGCAATCGATGCATAGGACAGTTACGGGATCAATCGGTGAAATAGGAGAAATCACCGGAATAGTTCCGGAGGAGGACGGAATGGTTTCCGGACATTTTGAATAGTTCAAAATAAAGTTTAATTGTTTTAATAATGTTTTTATTATTTAATTATCTGAATTAAATATTTAAAACTTATTAAATAATTAAAATAATGGAAAAAAGGCTATATGGGCCTTAGAGGCCCATTAGGGGAGGAGGGGGTTCCCCCCCTTGGGCTTGGCGCCAAGGGGTGGGGCCCAACCCCCCCTTGGCCGGCGCACCCCTCCCCCCTTGGGGGTTTAGTCCCACATGGGGGAGGGAAGAGGGATCACACCCCCCTTGGCCTTTATATAGAGGGGTAGACCCCCCTTTTTCCATACAACAATTGATCTCCTTCTTCTTCCTTCTCCTTTTCCGGAAGTGGACTCCACTTGTTTGGAGTCTGCACCAGGATTGGAGTTCTCCACCATAAGGCAGGCCGTCGCTCTGCCGGAGTCGAGATCCGTAGCCGTCTTCTTTCCGCTGCTCGCCTGGTTCGGAGCCCGGGAGGAACATCGATTGTGCCGTACGTGTATAATCTCTTCGAGGCACTACACCTGTGGTGCTGCTTCGTCGCTGGAGGTTTACCGGGAGTCATCCTCGTTGGTGGTGGTCTTCTACACGACAGGGAGGTCGTAGTTCTGAGTCTACGCCAACCACGTTCGTAAGAACGTTTCCCGCTTTCGGTCTTCAAAGGTATGAACACCGATTCCCTCCGTTACTTTACATCGCCATAGCATAGATCTTGGGTTCGGGTACCGTAGGTGTGAAAAATTTGTGTTTTTTGCCCCGTATCCCTACAGTGGTATCATGAGCTAGCTATGCGTAGATGTATTGTACGGATAGAACACATCTAGGATGTGGGCATCGAATCTTCATTCGTTACCCTCCCACGTGTACTCATTCAGCATTGCGGCAATGTTTGATGAAGTGGCCCCCGACCGACCTTACGCGTTTACGCGAGACTGGTTCCACGCTTGTCATATGGCTTGTACCATATAAAGTGGCTGGGGGGTGTCTGTCTCTCTGCATTAGCGATGCGAAGATGTTTGCAACAGAGGGCCCCGACAGGGGTGTAATAGAGACGGATGGGAGACGGTGTTGTGGCTTGTTTTTCGCAGGATAGAAATCGGTTCTCTCTCTCAAAACCCCTAGCAGCCACGTAAAACTTGCACAAGCTAAAGTAGAAAGGCGTTTTAACTTTGCTTTGCATGAAGGGGGATCATAGGTTGTATGATTTAAAGTTTTACTTCCTGTTTTATGCTAGTATGCTAGATATATCGACGGTAGCACGAAACAGGACCATCTCTCACAATACCAACACTGTGTTCTCCCTTTTGATGGGCACCACCTGGAAGGTTCTCCCATATGGCTTGATGCTCCGTACATACCGGAGTTGTCCTACATATTCAACGGAGTTCGCATGAGGTTGGGTTCGGCGAGCCTGGCATATGCAGATATGGCCTTGCTGAACAGCTAACATCAAGGTTCGATTGGCAGGCTTGACATATGTAGATGCAGGCCTGGAACACAGAAGACCGAAAGGTCGAGCACGAGTCACATGCCTGATGTGATTGGCTTAGAGGCCTACCTGGTTCGCATACTGGGCCGTACATATCGGGGGAGGTATGGGGGCTGGGATTGTGTAATCACTTAGTTAAATTGAGAGGTGTTTATCTAAGTGGGAGCTTTCTAGAATTTTAAGATTAAATTGAAACTCCACATTATGAACAAAAGTCTAAATATGTATCGTTGTGAATCCAACCTTGTAGATGGCAGCACCTCGCCCCTCGTTCAACTTAGGATCATTCCTAGAGAAAGATAAGCTAAAAACAGATGGGACAAACTTCACCAACTGGTTCCGCACCCTGAGGATTCTCCTCGTTCCCCTCAAAATGGCATACGTACTAGAGAACGCACTAGGTGACGCACCAGCAGATGATGCCAGTCAGGACGAGAAGAATGTCTATCTCTCCAAGACTGATGATTACAACCTTGTCCAGAGTGGCATGCTCTACTCCATGGAGGCTGAGCTGCAGAAACACTTTGAGAGGATGGGTGCATATGAGATTATCACCGACCTCAAGGCGGTCTTCGCACCTCAAGCCAGGGCTGAACGGTACGAGGCTTCTGAAGCCTTCTTCTCAGCAAAGATGGATGAGCACGGCAGCGTGAGTGAGCACGTGGTCAAAATGTCTGGCTACGTTCAGCGCTTGAATGCTCTGGAATGTCAGATTCCAGATGAACTTGCGGTTGATAGGGTGTTGCAGTCGCTTCCCCCTAGCTACAAAGGCTTTGTGCTGAACTACAACATGCAGGGGATGACCAAAACCCCTTCTGAGTTGTTCGCCATGCTAAAGAGCGCTGAGGTTGAGATCAAGAAGGAGCACGCCGTCTTCATGGTCAACAAGACCACTGACTTCAAGAAGTCAAGCAGACGGGAGAAGGCCAGAAGAGGTGGCCCTAAGAGGGATGGCAAGTCAGTTGCCGCTCCTCCCAAGGCACCCAAGCCTAAACTCGGAGTGGAGTGCTTCTACTGCAAGGGTGAAGGTCACTGGAAGCGCAACTGTCCCAAGTACCTAAAGGACAAGAAGGCTGGCAAGGTCGCCAAGAGAGACAAAGGTATATTTGATATACATATTGTTGATCTTCTCTTGACAAGCGCTGGGAACACATCCTGGATATTTGATACAGGGTCTGTCGCTCATATTTCTAATTCCATTCAGGGACTAAGGAATAGGAGACGCTTGGTCAAGGATGAAGTGACGATGCGCGTGGGGAATGGCTGCCAGATTGAAGTCTTGGCGGTCGGCACGAAGCATCTTAGTGTCCCTTCGGGATTGGTTTTAGTTCTGAATAAATGTTACTATGTACCCGCGTTGAGTGTGAACATCGTGAGTGGTTCTTGCTTGAAGTGAGACCACTATTCTTTTAAGTCCGATACAATTGGTTGTTCGATTTATAAGGATGATATGTTTTATGTTCACGCACCGGAGTCGCATTGTTTATTCATACTTAATCTCGATGGTGACGTGAGTCACGTTAACAATATTGAGGCCAAAAGATTGAAGAATAATGAAGATCACATGATGATGTGGCATTGCCGACTTGGTCATATTGGTGTAAAACGCATGGAGAAGCTCCATAAGGATGGACTTCTTGACTCATTGGATTTTGGATCCCTTGATACATGTGAACAATGCCTCATGGGCAAAATGACAAGGACTCCATTCAATGGTGTGATGGAGCGTGCGAATGTCTTATTGGGGATCATACACACGGATGTATGTGGACCCATGAACGTCCCCACTCGCAATGATCTTCGTTACTTCGTGACCTTTACTGATGACTTGAGTAGATATGGGTATATTTACTTGATGAAGCACAAGTCTGAAACCTTTGAAAAGTTCAAGGAATTTCAGAATGAGGTCGAAAATCAACTCGGAAGGAAAATAATCAAGCACCTTCGATCGGATCGAGGTGGCGAGTATTTGAGTCACGAGTTTGGCAATCATCTGAAGTCTTGTGGCATAGTACCACAGCTTACGCCGGCAGGCACACCTCAGAGAAACGGTGTAGTTGAGCGACGTAATCGAACCCTATTGGATAGTGTACGATCGATGATGTCTCATACTGATTTGCCTGTGTCATTCTGCGGGGTATGCATTAGAAACCGCCATTCATATTCTTAATAGGGCACCATCCAAATCCGTAAAGACAACACCATTTGAAGAATGGCATGGCACTAAACCTGAGTTGTCTCACCTGAAGATTTGGGGTTGTGAGGCTTATGTTAGGAAACTACAGCCTGACAAACTTGAATCCAAGGCGGATAAGTGCATCTTTGTGGGCTATCCCAAGGAAACTTGTGGGTACACCTTCTACAACAAGTCTGACAGCAAAACGTTTGTTGCCAAGACGGGACACTTTCTTGAGAAGGAGTTTCTCGCGAAAGAGTTGAGTGGGAGGAAAATAGACCTCGATGAAGTAACTGACCAATCACTCCAATTGGATGAAATGGCTACGGAATTTGTTCTGGAACCATCTTCCACAGTGGGAGTTGAAGAGAATGGCCAGAACGACATTCATAACGATCATGACATTCACGATGATCATGATGAGAATGAAGAGGAACCTTTTATGCCCCGTAGGTCATCAAGAGTCCGTCAACCTACTGAGTTTTACGGACAGCTTGTGAATGCAATCTCGGCTGTTGAGTCAGATGAACCTACGAGTTACAAAGAAGCAATGGAGGGACCCGAGTCCGAGAAATGGCTTGAAGCCATGAAATCCGAAATAGACTCCATGTACACCAACAAAGTATGGACTTTGGTGGATATTCCCGAGGACCGCAAGGCCGTCGAGAATAAATGGATTTTCAAGAAAAAGACTGACGCAGACGGAAACGTATCTGTCTACAAAGCTCGACTTGTCGCGAAGGGTTTCCGACAAGTTCAAGGAGTTGACTACGAGGAGACATTCTCTCCTGTAGCGATGATAAAGTCTATTCGGATCCTACTAGCAATAGCTGCATATCATGATTACGAGATATGGCAGATGGATGTGAAAACTGCATTCCTAAATGGCAACATTGAGGAAGAGTTGTATATGATGCAACCAGAGGGGTTTGTCGATCCAAGGAATGCTGGTAAGGTTTGCAAGCTTCAACGGTCCATCTATGGGTTGAAGCAAGCATCTCGGAGCTGGAATCTTCGATTTGACGAGGTCATTAAAGCTTTTGGATTTGTCCAAAACGTCGAAGAGTTCTGCGTCTATAAGAAACTGAGTGGGAGCTCTGTAGCATTCCTTGTGTTATATGTAGATGACATATTGCTAATAGGGAACGATAAGAAATTCTTAGAGGAAGTGAAGGAATATCTGAATGGACAATTTTCCATAAAGGACCTAGGTGAAGCTGCGTACATACTGGGGATTAAGATCTATAGAGATAGACCTAATCAGAGGTTGGCCTTGAGTCAGAATACTTATATTGACAAGATTTTGAAAAGGTTCAAAATGGATGACTCCAAGAGAGGTCTCTTGCCAGTCATAAAAGGTGTCAAACTAAGCGTGACTCAATGCCCGACCACAGCTAAAGAGAAAGAGGAGATGTCCTCAAAGCCCTATGCCTCAGCCATAGGTTCTCTCATGTATGCTATGTTATGTACCAGACCGGATTTAGCGCTGGCCATTAGTATGAATAATCGCTACCAGAGTAATCCGGGAATGGCCCATTGGACAGCAGTGAAGAACATCCTTAAGTACTTGAGAAGAACCAAGGATCTCTTTCTTGTTTATGGAGGAGTTGATGAGGAGCTCACCGTAAAGGGTTACGTTGACGCAAGCCTCGGCTCAGACCTAGATGACTCGAAGTCCCAGACGGGATATGTTTTCATGTTGAACGGAGGCGCGATTAGCTGGAGGAGCGGCAAAAACAGTCAGTCGTCGCTCAATCTTCAATGGAGTCGGAGTATATTGCCGCTTGCGAAGCGTCAAACGAGGCGCTGTGGCTGAAGAAGTTCGTGATCGAGCTTGGCGTCTTTCCCAGTTGTACTGACCCCGTGGGAATCTTCTGCGACAACACGGGTGCCATTGCTAACGCGAAGGAGCCAAGAACTCACTCTACAGCCAAGCACATCCTCCGAAAGTTCCATGTGATGCGAGACTACGTCAGGGATGGACACACTAGGATTCACAAGATACATACAGATCTGAACGCAACAGACCCGATGACTAAACCTCTTCCACAGGGCAAGTTTGAAGAACACCGAGAGACCATTGGTGTTAGATACATACCTGATGTAAACTAGTGTAATTTGTACTCTAGTGCAAGTGGGAGACTGTTGGATATGTGCCCTAGAGACAAATTAATAAAGATATTTGTCACATATCCGTTTTGTTCATAATACGTTTTATACTGTGCTATAACTGTATTACTTGGAAATACTAATACAGGTGTAGTATAAAACATGGTCCGTAGTTTAACTCGGGTAAACTATCTCATTGGGCAATTGATTGATCAAGCTTTCCTGATCATGGCGACACTTAAGTCCATTGACAATGAGGTCATATCATTAGGGGAATGATGTGATGGACAGACACCCACCTAAAGTAATGCAATGTGATCGAGTCACATAGTTCAGCGTTGCTATGACTTTGTAACGTATGCCTTAGTCCTTAGACCGTAATGATCATACGTAATCACGATCTATGAGGAGACTTTGATTTGTATCCCACCGCCTGACTGAAATATGCTGGCTATAACGGAGCACTTTGGGTATTCCGAAATAGATGGTTGATGAGTATGTTAATAGATCAAAGCGGGATTTGTCCGTCCTTGTGACAGGACAGGTACTCTGGGCCCACTCGGTGATATTGCATCAACCCCTTGCAAGGACGTGACTAGGTCACAAGAGATGCAATGATCATGGACGAGAGAAGTTGTTTGTCATGAACGAGATGTGAACACGGTATGTGGGATACCGACGATCAAACCTCGAACAAACAAAGTACCGCAGAACAAAGGGATTACGTCGTATCGTTAACGGTTTCCAAAAGCGATCGAAGCTCATTCGATGGAAGCGCAGGGGCTGTCAAGGATTGTAACCAGGTCCAACTGACTAGTCATTGGTCCATGAGAAGAGTCTCGACCATGTCTGCTGTTTCCCGGACCGTTAGGGTGTTACACTTAAGGGCAATCGATGCATAGGACAGTTACGGGATCAATCGGTGAAATAGGAGAAATCACCGGAATAGTTCCGGAGGAGGACGGAATGGTTTCCGGACATTTTGAATAGTTCAAAATAAAGTTTAATTGTTTTAATAATGTTTTTATTATTTAATTATCTGAATTAAATATTTAAAACTTATTAAATAATTAAAATAATGGAAAAAAGGCTATATGGGCCTTAGAGGCCCATTAGGGGAGGAGGGGGTTCCCCCCCTTGGGCTTGGCGCCAAGGGGTGGGGCCCAACCCCCCCTTGGCCGGCGCACCCCTCCCCCCTTGGGGGTTTAGTCCCACTTGGGGGAGGGAAGAGGGATCACACCCCCCCTTGGCCTTTATATAGAGGGGTAGACCCCCCTTTTTCCATACAACAATTGATCTCCTTCTTCTTCCTTCTCCTTTTCCGGAAGTGGACTCCCCTTGTTTGGAGTCTGCACCAGGATTGAAGTTCTCCACCATAAGGCAGGCCGTCGCTCTGCCGGAGTCGGGATCCGTAGCCGTCTTCTTTCCGCTGCTCGCCTGGTTCGGAGCCCGGGAGGAACATCGATTGTGCCGTACGTGTATAATCTCTTCGAGGCACTACACCTGTGGTGCTGCTTCGTTGCTGGAGGTTTACCGGGAGTCATCCTCGCCGGTGGTGGTCTTCTACACGACAGGGAGGTCGTAGTTCTGAGTCTACGCCAACCACGTTCGTAAGAACGTTTCCCGCTTTCGGTCTTCAAAGGTATGAACACCGATTCCCTCCGTTACTTTACATCGCCATAGCATAGATCTTGGGTTCGGGTACCGTAGGTGTGAAAAATTTGTGTTTTCTGCCCCGTATCCCTACAGTATCAACATCCCCAAGCTTAATTCCCGCTCGTCCTCGAGTAGGTAAATGATAACAAGCATAAATTCTGTGGTGACATGCTAACAACCATATAGGAACTTTGTAAGTAAAGCAATCAAGGTCTGTAATTAAATTCAAGTCATAACAGGCAAGAGTCTATATTAGCATTGAAACACGCAACATAAGAACATAAAGGTGCAAGAGCTCTTGCTATCCGTGACTCGAATGTCTCCAGATGGTGTTTGCGTGCAAGAAGTGGGAGATGGGAATACGATAAAAATATGTATTTTTTGAGAACTCAATCTACTAAAGTTTCAAACTTAGTCTTCTTTGGAATCTTATCTTGACTCGTCCCTAGACCACTAGCCAGGTACAAGTCAATTTGATCCACTCCCTTTCGATATTTTGAGCACTCATGCAATGGATGAGCGTAAGCACGAGAGTTGACACTTAGGATGGAAAAGATAGAGATATACGGTGGAGGAGTAAGACAAAAAGGGTGTGAAAGGCTCACATCAACGAGGACAATCATAGGCGAGAGAAGGCCAAATGATAGACATGATGTGAGGAGTAGGTATTGCCATGCAACGGATGCACATATGAGCTAAGAAAAGCTCTCCAATGGAACTAGTGGGGGTGCATCCAACTTGCTCGCTCAAGAAGACCTAGGGCTCGTTTGAGGAAGCTCATCCTTGGAATATGCAAGCCAAGTTCTATAGTGTGAAGGTCCCCACATAGCTATATGAATAAATGATCGTCTCTATGGAGTACAAGATATAAGCGGGAGTACGAATGTGGATCTTTCAAAAGGAATGGTAGTGTTGCCCCTTTCTCTCTTTTTATTTCTTTTTTCTCCTTTTTCTATTTTTTTCTATTTTTTTGGTGGCCTCAATGGCTCTTTCTATTTAACTCTCATTTGTCCTCTTTAGGATCTTTTAAATTTGTCCTCTTTGGGATCTTTTCCTCACTTTAGGGGCAACACTCTATTTTACAAGAATTATAGAAGATCTTCACACTTTACAAAAGTACTCAGCATAAAGAAAAAGCTATCATGATGTCTGCAAATTTATGCCTCTGCTAGTGTAGCAGGATATGCAATAATACTACCGCGTCATGTAGCAATGATTAAGGCAAGGCCCAACTAGCTCGGCTCATCGATCAAGCAAAAGCATGTATGACATGAAGATCAAGTCATGAGAAGGTGGATGTTGCATGGCAATGTATCTCGGAAAGGCTATGGAAATGCCTTGATAGGTAGGTATGGTGGCTGTTTTGAGGAAAGATATAAGGAGGTTTATGATGACAGAACATATCATGCCAAGGGTTTGGATGAACCATCGAGGTAGGCGACAACTCTCGGAGTCATAAAAGGCAACGCACGGTACTGAAGAGGCTAGCAAAATATGAGGAGGTGGAAGTGTCAACTTTCGAATACTTACATTAGTCTGAAGAACTCATGCTCTTATTATCGGTAACTCTCAATCTAATCAGGAGGTTCACAAAGAGACAAGTACCCCGAGGAGGAGTGTATGGGGGTTTGGTTATCCTTGCGCATCCTCGACTCATGGTACGTGAGTGTACTCTAATATCAGATCCCTCCAAAGATTAGTGATCCATCTAGTAGCTAGAGTTCTCAAGTAGTTTTTTTGTAGTTTTTCAAAAATAAACACGGATTGCCCAAAATACGACATCTATCACTAATAGGCTAAAGCTCTTGACACCAAAAGTTCAAACATTACTCAAAACTATTGCAAGTTACTACCACAACTGAATAGCAACCTCAATTACCTACTTCAAGCCAAGACACACAATTCAGTGCAACAAGCAAACTCTCTAAATAAGATAAATGTGAAGACTCAAGAGAGTTCCAGCAACAAACTAAACAAAATCTCTTAAAAAGATAAGCATGAAAACTAAGAGCTAAGCATGAAAGCAGCTATGAATAGATAAAGAACACACAACAAAGAGAAAGATAGGCATGAAAATCCTATGATGTGTTCTAGTTTAAAGTGGAGCGTGTTTATCTCCCACACAAAGAAATCTGGGTTCTAACTTTTATGAACAACAAACAAATCTAAACAAAACTAGAAAAGTAAAGAGCAAGACGCTCCAAGCATAGCACATAACGCATGAAGTGATAAAAATATAGTGGAACGAAGGACGAACTGATAATTGTTGCTGGAGAAGGGGATGCACGGGGGCATCCCCAAGCTTAGATACTTGAGTCTCCTTGGATATTTCTTGGGGTTGCATGGGGGCATCCCCAAGCTTGAGTGTTTGGCACTCCTGGATCTTCTTTCATCATCTTCCTTCGCACACTTGAAAACTCCCTTCATACATAACTCATGATAAGCTGATTAGAGAGGTTAGTACCCACAATAAAACAATTTGCCTCTACCGGCTATAAAGATATTATTGAAGGGCTACTCTTTCTCAAGATTGCAAAAAAGTTTTTGCAAAGAAAAAGCTAGCACAAGACTTGCAAAACTGGGAAAAGGAAAAACAGGGCAGAATCTGTGAAAAACAGACCAGCAGGTAGTAATTTTTTTTGGGGTACTTCTGCAACTCAAATAAAAAAACTTAGAACTATGTTTAAAAAAATACTCGGAACAGACGCCCGAAAGCTAATTGTATAGAGCATGCTGTCAAAAAAATTCAGATCAAAAAGATGATCTGGTGATTTTACCCGATTTTTTCCGTCCAAGGACAAAATCTGTTTTCTGGACAACATGTCACAACTTTTGAACTTTCGTGCAATCGAAGGCTAGACTTGGCACAAAGCTTGAAAATAAAGATACAATGATGTTGCTACAGTAGTTACAAGCATCAAGACCACTAAAAATAGAAGGAAAAACATCTTGGGTTGCCTCCCAATAAGCGCTTTCTTTTACGCCTTTGAGTTAGGCAAGAAGCAAAAAGAGGAATCAAAAGTCATCATAATTGTCGGAGTTATAAAACCCTTCGAATGGTTCCTCAATAAGTTCATTCTTGTTTCTTTTAGGAAAGGGGTACGTACCTTTTGCCTTCCCACGACAGTTGGCGCCCACCGTGGGGCAGGCCGAGGCGTCGACTGGAGTGCTGATCCGGACGGGACCATCATCTGCATCGCGCATGCGCTTCGCCTCTGGCCTAGTCTTCAGGAGCGGAGCGTGGGATTATGTCATGGACAACGCTTCGCGGTTTGGGGTCGGAATGCCTTTGCCGCGCGGCGTCATCATTCCTTTCGGCGGGCATCGTGTCTTCGTCACAACTCTCCCTGCAGTCTTTCCCAGGGAGGTACGGGTGTTTTCTGAGCTCACTGATCCACTGTCAGGCGGGCCGGATGCTGTGTGAGCAGAGGGCACGACTGCGCACATCCGTGCGGAGGTTATGATGGCGGGAGCATCTAGTCGCCACAGTCCCACTTCAGCGACCCGAGCCGCGAGGGAAGCAGCCACCGCACCGGCAGGCACAAGCAACCCACCGGATGTGCTTCGCACTCCCGTGGAGCTGAACGCCGACCCAACAGTAGTGCACTCCGAGCTGGAGAAGGCGCGCCAAGCTCTGAAGGAGCAATCAGATCGGATAGACGTTGAAAAACAACGTCTGAAAGCAATAGTCCGGGAGTACAATGCCGCGCACGGCATCAAGCAGCGCGTCATCCCACCCCCAGTGATAGATGAGCTTCGTATTGCTGGCCGAGCGGTCGGCAGAGAGCTGGGAGGAACCCAGCAGCCAACAACATCCACCGTCATCGCTCCACAGATCGCATACAGTTCTCCTGTGAAGAACATGAGATCTGCCGAGTAGATCGCCACCGAGATGGAGCACCTGGAAGGAGAAGAGCTGCGAGAGAGGACGCACTAAATGCGCGACCTCTTAGAAGTAGCAAGCCAGCAGAAAAAGCGACCACCGAGCAGCAAGGGTCAGTAGCATCAAGATCAGCTCGGGCAACTGCGGGCACAAACCATCCGAATGCTCCACCTCGGCAGCAGAGGCAGGCATCTTCGCCACATGGCAGTTTGCGCCGTAGTCGGAGGAATCAAGGGGCTGTAGGGGGTAGTCGGAGGGATGAGACATCAGTCAACAACAGGCATAATGAGCAACCGGCGACATCAGTTTGGCCGGCGATGAGTCAACGTCTAGGTCCCCGAGCAATCGGGGAGAATGATGCAAGGCGTCGTATTGAACAGCTACAACAAGATAAGAAGCCAGAAGACGATGCACCCGTGTAGTTGGTCCAATGGGTCACCTCCTTGCCCCCTTGTCCCCTTGTCTCCTTGTACTTTGTACTTGTTGTCTCCCTCTCTCTCTCCCTCACCCCCTTGTCCCCTTGGGCCTCCTATATAAAGGCACCAAGGAGCTCATGGTGGGAGGAGGCCAAGCCAAGGCCAAAGGCATGAGCAAGTGCAAAGACATCCATCCATCCACTAGTAGAAGTAGTACACAGAGAAGAAGAGTAGCTAGCAAAATATACAGCTCAAGGAGCACCATGTACAGACATATGCCTATAGTCCAGACAGACAGGAGTAGGGGTTTTATCTCTACAGAGAGCCCCGAACCTGGGTACCTCGCCGTGTGCTTGTGCCTAGACCCGTTCTGAAGCGTCGTCGTCTGCGCATTGTTCCCCCACTTTTAGCCATCCTATGGCATCTGTCGTTCACATATCGACGACAGTTGGCGCCCACCGTGGGACATATTGCGGCGACCGGGACTCGTTTTGGAGGGGACATTTCTTCTCTAGATTCTTCATCGGCGCTCGTCTTCGGCCGTGTCCGCAGGCTGCGCTCGATCATCTCCGTCTCCGCCGTGGTGTTCGTCCCGGAGGTTGCGCCGGTTTCCCGTGCGTTCCATCGGTGGCGGCTTCACGTCGTCGCGCTCGTGCTCTTCCCCAAGCCCTCATCGTCATCCGCACCGTGATCCCGCTGGACTCGAGCTCCTTCTCGCGTGGCCGTCCCCGAGCGACTCACCGTCGGAAGCGCTTGGCTGGCCGCAGCTCCATCCTGCGTCTGCTCCGCCCACGAAAGCCATCTCTGCTCCTTGCCATCTCCTCCAGCCGCGCCCAAGGCTGCAGCCGTGCTCTGGCTCCCCGCTGTCGTTCGCGGCTCCCTAGCCGCTGTTTCCTCCGCGGCTCCCGGCCTCCTCCGCCCAGCAGCTGCTCCGGGCAGGCCCGAACTAATTGTTTTCCTTACAGTTTTCCGTGCAGTTCCCAGATGCAACCCAGATATCCCCGTACACTCCTCATACACCAGCCAAGATGCAACCCAAATTCTCAGATGCAACCCAAGTTCTCCATATGCAATCCAGATTTTTCCGTACATTGGTTGTACACACCCAATCCATCCAGCAGCTTGCTCGCGTATTTGCTTCATACTAGATGATACCGTGCGCGTTGCTGCGGGAACTATTAACAAATATTTTGATGTTTTAAAATATGAGAAAAATTATGAAACATATTATAATTTGATTATAAATTCTTTTTTGGAAAAAAATGTATAGAGTACAAATCTAAGATAATTTGATAAAAATTCGGAAATATGTGTTTTTTTTGCTTTATTAATTTATTATCTTGACAATATATCGGTGAGATGATAAGAGACAAAAAGAAGTTGAGCAGCGACACTGGAAACATCTTCACTCTTGACTAAACCTAAAACAATGATAGCAATTACAAATGTGCATTCATAAAAATAATTTCGCATAGGAAAATAACATGTGAGGTAACTTATAATTTGATTTTCTATAAAGAAATAATTTATAAATAGTGGAGCTGAATGCATAATTTTTGCAAATATTTTTGTGTGTTGCATGAAGAATTAAATGGGAGCATGTGCATAAAGAGTTGGACAATGATAGCAACTACAAATGTGCATTCATAGAAAATTTGTCGAATAGAAAAATAACATGCGATATAATTTGATTTTCTTTAAAGAAATTGTTTATAAATCATGGAGCTAAGTGCATAATATATTTAAATATTTATTTGTGATGGATGGAGAATTAATGAAAGCATGTGCATGAAGAGTTGGTGAAAATTAATTTTTGTATGGTGAACCTATTTGATGATGTGGATAACTTGCATGTCATAATTAGTGGGGATGTATTTAGATATTATAGATACGTGCGAGCAATCCATTCAACAGTTTGCTCGCGTTGCCCCGCCTCTGTTTCCCAGGCCATAGCGCCCCTGGCTGCCGTCTGAGAAGGATTGAAAGATAAGTAGCGGCTAAGAAGAAATGCAGAGAAGAATACAAGCGAGATATTGCCCGTGCACCACCGAAAATTCGGTTCTGATCCTGAGCACACCTGAACCCGAAATCTCTTCCAACCCTTTAGAATAGGGATACGAGCCGGTACTGTACCTCCTTAATGTATTTGTATGGTATTTTATCATTGATTTGACGCGCTGGACGCCACGCGTTCCACGCCGTCTTCATTGACGCCGTTGGCATTGATGCCTGGCTCTGCTCCACTCCAACCTGCCCGTTAGACGGCGTCATCGTTGCGCTCCCGCAGCGCTCCAATATCCTCCATCCTCGACGTTGAATTGAACAATCACCGCCGCTGCCGGAGCCTGCGCCTGGAAGGGAGGAGCAGGGACTGTTCCAAAAGGTTCGCCGTCGAGATGCGTAACGTCAGCAGGTAGCGACGACAGCCGAACCCACTCTCGAATCTTTCGAGTACCACTACCACATTGACAAGGAAGTCGAGACCCTGGTGTCCCATCACTTGCCGAGTTCGCCAATGCCTTGTCCTCGTTTCCTCGAGCAGACCCCACCTGCGCCTGCAAAACTCATGCATGGTTCCCGGTTGCGGCTTCATCGACCCATCCCCGACGCTCCTTGGCTATCTCACTACCCTCCACTCATGCCCGTGTACAAGGTGCTCCAGCTTCAGTTTAGCACGGATGTACAGCCACCGGCAAGGTGCTCCAGAAGTACAACTTCAGTCCATCGGTCCAGTATTGATGTACAGCAAACTGGCAAAGTGCTCCAGCTTCAGGTGCCATCGTGCCGGTGTCGGAACCTCAACGCTTGCTGATCGATTGAGTAGGTAGGCACCCATGATGGCGAGCATGCGGGTGAGATCGGCGAATCAACGATAGTTTGGAAGAGCTTGAGGGCTTCCGCTTGGCCTCCTCGTGGTCATCCTTCTCCTACTTCTTCTCGGGGCGGTGGAGCCAATACCAGCAGGCCTACAGGCAGGAGGAGCCGTGGATGAGGGACGCTGAGGCAGCCCCGCCGCCAGGGTAGGACAAGCAGATGGATACAACGTTCATGGTCATAAAGCTTTTTGGTACACGGTCTTGCTTTCCGCCGTAACGCTTCTTCTCTGTCCGTCGACCGTACGCCACTGTATGAGATCGTATTTTCAGTTAGATTTATATATTTGGACGCCACCTCCTGTTGTGTGTCAGACCTTCACGCAGATCCCAACAAAGGTATCAACGAACAAGATATCAGAAACAGATGCACCCAGGATCAGTTTAGCCGCGTCCCGTGCACCACCCCATATATTGGCCAAATGCTCCCCGTACACTGGCCATACATTGGCAAGGTAATGGACAGTCTCATCCCGTGCATTGTTCCGCGGCTCCGACTGCATCCGACTGCTTCCCCCGCGCGCCCGCTGCTTCTCCGAGCTGCGCGCCCGCCGCTAGCTCGGCCCGTGCCGGCTGCTGCGCTCCTCCGACTCCGTCCGTCCCGCTCCGCATTCGGCCATTGCCGACTGCCCCAAGCAGGGCCTGCAGGCTTCCACATCCGAGCTGCTCTGGTGGCTCGGCGCATCCGCCCGCCGCCGGATCCCCGCTCGGGCGCAGCTCCCAGATCGGCCGCGGCCGGTTGCCCCGCCTCTGCCCCCTGCCCGAGTGTGGCGCTGCGTGCACCCCCATCTCTACCCCGAGCTCCTCCCGCGCCAGATCGGCCCGCTTGGCCCCTCCCCGAGCTCGCCTCGCGTGCTTCGCCGCCGATCTCGCCGCGCCGCAGTCGGCTGGTCCCCGCCTGCTCCGTTCCCCAGCTCGGCCTTGCTCCACTCCTCCGGCTCGCCGCAGCCCGGACAGGTCGCCCGTGCCCGCCGGTTGCGTCTTGCTTGCCTCGGTTGCCGGCCTCCGTGCTCTCCCCTGCCGTCTGGGGTGTTGTCGGACTGAAGCGGACGCAAGGTTCACAGGTGTAGAGCCAAAAGACAGAAAATTTAGAGAAGAGGTTGCCCCAGCGCAAAAAAAGAGCGAAGCAGTGGGGCTGGCTGCGGTAGCTCGGTCGCCGTCTGCAGCAAGAAGAGCATGTTTTAGAAGATTTCGAGAGAAAGTCAGATCCGATTGCATCTGCTCGGGCAGATGGTAAAAAAAGAGGTCGGCTGTGATCTGTTGGATCAGCTGCGACAAGAGAAAAGTGTGAGCCGATTGCTCAGTAGTCCGGCTGGTGCCAGGCCGATTGTGCTCACTAGACTGCGTCCGCATCCGTTTGCGCCTGTTCGGCCATCCGACTGCAAAAAAAAGAGAGAAAGAGAGAGCCGATTACGCTTTGTATTGACCGATTGCACTGGTAACCTCCTGTGGAAAAGAAGAAGAAGAGGAGTGTGCGACTGTGTCCTAGATGGCATGCCATCTGCTTGGAGCGTCCATAGGAGACAAGTGCTCGACTCGTCAAGTCACTTGGAGGCTTGGAGAACGAGCCTGCAGAGTGCCCCGACTGCTACAACAACAGAAGACTCTCCGGAGGCTACACCCAGTGGGTGCTCCAGCTGCGCCAAAAAATTCAATGTGAGTTTTCAATCAATAGCGCTTATCATAGCAAGTATGTCGGATGAACCTGAGTAGTCTTCGGGGGTTATCTCCCCGTTATTTCCAGTTAGTTGCATGTTCGGTAAGGGACCAGCTGCCTTCGGGCAGACCGGATAACCCAAATCGTTATTTCCCACAGATTGGTTAGTAGTGTGTAGGATACCAAAGGCTCACTCTTCGATCCAACTGCTGATGGCGGAGAAGTTAATAGGTTAAGTTGGGTTGCCTCCCCTGTTAACCGCGCCAATAAACGATTCTTGATAACCCACAAGTCTAGGGGATCAATTGTAGCTTTTCGATAAATAAGGATGTCGATCCCACGAGGAGCAGAAGGTGTTGATAAGTGACACTGGATAAGGAAAGGCTGCACACACTCAAAGGTAAATATTTAGGGGATTTTGGTTTAAACAACAGAAAAGTAAAAGAAAAGCAAAGTAAATAGGGTAACTGAGGAGTAACAAGTGGCCAATCCTTTCACAAGGATAAGCCTAGGAACTAAACTTATAAAAGCTAAAGCGTCTTGAGAACACACGGGAGAGATAGTCAAGTTACTTTCATCATACTCCGTCAAGTAATATGTATTGTATTGATAAGTGTTGGTGGGTGGATCAATGCTAGTACACCTTCTAGACTAAGATAAGTGTACTCTTATGATTACACACCTTGCAAGCATCCGCAAATACAAGGTAGTAATTAAGGCATAAGCCTAACCACAGCATTACGATCAAGGATCCATAACTCCCTTGTGCAAAAGTGTGCGAACTGGGGTTCAGGTTTCTGTCACGCCGGCAACCCACCATAAGCATCCTTTGTGCACAATGTATTCATCTAGGCCCATTAAGGTGAAGTGTTAAGTGTTCGACTCACATAACATCACTACAGAAATAACAACACAACTTAAGTATCAAACAACACATAATACTTCAACATCATATGACTACTAACAACTAGACTTCTCCCATGTTCTCAAGAACTAAAGTAACTACTGATGTGCGAGATGATGATAGTGATTTCTCGCCCTTCGTTGGTAAACCCCAAGTGGAAGGCGTGATGTAGCACACCAACAAATTTCCCTCGGTGAAGATACCAAGGTTTGTCTCCAGTAGGATTCCAGAGATGATAAGTAGGTGTCAGCGGCGCAACTGACGCGGACCTGCACACAGACACGATAACTTTGTTCCCAATGAAGTTCAGAGAGGTTGTCAATCTCTCCGGTCTTGTTGTTCACAAAGGGTAAAAACACAAGGGATAATGATAGCAATTGAAAGTAAAAGCAGAAAAGTAAATGAGCGTGTAAACAGTGATAAGGATATGGACCGGGATACATGATGTTCACTAGTGATGTCTCCATCCCAAAAGACGATAAAATTGCTATGCGAGGTAAACAAATTACAGAAAGGCAATTGACAGGATTATGAACGCACCGCAATGCTAACTATGCTACAAAAGAAAGGACGAGGCTCAAAAGCATGGGCAGTACGCCAAAATAAGTAGACCGAAATCCAACTGCATCTACTACTAATCATCCACCTTGAGATATCTATCCAGAACATCTCGCTGGTATTAAGTTGCGAGCCCCACCCAAAGTGTAAACCCAAATCAACAGACAACTTCATTAAAAAGAAATTTGCGTAAAGTAAACAATCCTTGTAACCGCGGTTACAAGCACCATTGTTTTCCCCCTTGTGGCAACAACACATCCCCTAGACTCATGTTTCTGTCACTCAAGCGTGTCATCGGGGGGCATGAACCCACAATCAAGCAAAACGTTCCCTCTTGGAGTCACTACCTACTACTTGGCCAAAGCACTTAACAGCAACGGTGAACATGCAAGAATTACTTAGGAACAAAAATATAAGAGATAAGAACCAAATATATTACTCAATCACAATCTGAACATAATCTCATAATCCATCAGATCCTATCAAACTCAACATAGCAATAGCAGAAATATTACAAAAGTGCCTCGATCATGTAGGGCAGCTCATGAGGTCTAAACAATGAAGATCAAAGAGGGGAGGAGAACATCACATAGGTACTGATCACGGACCCATGGTCCAAGGAAAACTACTCACGAGACATCCGAGGAGCATCCATGGTGGAGAGGAGACTCCCGGAGGTCAATCCTCCCACCGGCAGGGTGCCGGGAAGAGGTATTCTGGTGCTCCCGATCTCGGAAGCGCGGCGGCGGCGGAACAGAGGAGAATTTGTGAAATAGGGTTCTGTCTTTGGAGTTTCCCCGTGACGGAGAATAAATAGGAGAAGGGGGGCAGCCAGAGGTGGACCAGGGGCCCCAGGCGCCCCCTGGCACGGCCAGGGGTGGGGCCGCGTCGGGTGGCCGCCTGGGCCCCCTGGCTCCCCTCTGGCCCCTCCAGGGCTCTTCGCGAAGCTTCCTGTACGCTGATTTTTCCTGTATTTTTCCCGGAATTTTTCTGGCACTTTTTATATGGGGGAAAACTGAAATAGAAAAACAGCAAAAAACAGGAACTGGCACTGTGGTGCACTGAGTTAATAGGTTAGTCCAAATATGATCAAAAGTGTATGAAAGTGTATCTAGATCATAGCAATATCACACAAAACATGCATGGAGCAAGCAGAAATTATAGATACGTTTTGGACGTATCAACATCCCCAAGCTTAATTCCTGCTCGTCCTCGAGTAGGTAAATGATAACAACATAATTTCTGTGGTCACATGCTAGCAAACATAAAAGAACTTTGAAAAGTAAAGCAATCAAGGTTAGAGATTCAATTCAAGTCATAACAGGCAAAAGTCTATATTAGCATTGAAACAAGTAACAAAAGAACATTAGGTGCAGGAGCTCTCGCTGTCCGTGACTCGAATGTCTCCAAATGGTGTTTGCGTGCAAGAAGGGGGATAGGGAATACGAGAAAAAGTATTTTTGTGTTGAGAACTCAATCTACTAAAGTTTCACACTTGGTCTTCTTTGGAATCTTATCTTGACTCGTCCCCAGACCACTAGCCAGGTACAAGTCAATTTGATCCACTCCTTTTTGATATTTTGAGCACTCATGCAATGGATGAGCGTAAGCACGAGAGTTGACACTTAGGATGGCAAAGAGAGAAATATGGTGGAGGAGGAAGACAAAAAGGATAAGAAAGGCTCACATCAATGAGGACAATCATAGGCAAGAGATGCCAAATGATAGATATGACGTGAGGAGTAGGGATTGCCATGCAACGGATGCACATACGAGCTAATAAGCTCTCCAAAGGAACTAGTGGGGGTGCATCTAATTTGCTCGCTCATGAAGACCTAGAGCTCGTTTGAGGAGGCTCATCCTTGGAATATGCAAGCCAAGTTCTATAGTGTGAAGGTCCCCACATAGCTATATGCATGATGATCATCTCTATGGAGTACAAGGATATAAAGGGAGTACTAGTGTGGATCTCTCAAAAGGAATGGTAGTGTTGCCCCTTTCTCTCTTTTTATTTATTTTTCTCTTTTTTCTTTTTTTTTGTATTTTTTTGTGGCCTCAATGGCTCTTTCTATTTAACTCTCATTTGTCCTCTTTGGGATCTTTTAATGTGTCCACTTTGGGATCTTTTCCTCACTTAAGGGCAACACCCTATTTTACAAGAACGTAAAGAAGATCTTTCACACTTTACAAGGTACTCAAAATCATAAAGAAGATGTAACTAACAGTATGTATGCAATGTATGTCGCTGCCAGTGTAGCAGGAACATGTATGACATGAAGATCAAGTCATGAAGAGGTGGAAGTTGCATGACAATATAACTCGGAAAGGCTATGGAAATGCCTTGATAGGTAGGTATGGTGGCTGTTTTGAGGAAAGATATAAGGAGGTTTATGATGACAGAGCGTATCATGCCAAGGGTTTGGATTTACCGGCGAAGGTGGACACCAACTCTCGGAGTGAGAAGAAGGCAATGCACGGCACAAGAGAGGCTAGCAAAATATGGGAAGGTGGAAGTGTCAACTTTCAATACTTACATTAGTCCGAAGAACTCATGCACTTATTATCGGTAACTCTCAATCTAATAAGGAGGTTCACAAAGAGACAAGTACCCAGAGGAGGAGTTTATGGGGTTTTGGTTATCCTTGCGCATCCTCGACTCATGGTACGTGAGTGTTCTCTGATATCCGACTCCTCAGAAGAGTAGTGATCCATCTAGTAGCTAGAGTTCTCAAATAGTTTTTTAGGTTTTGAAAATAAACACGGATTGTCCAAAATACGACACCTATCACTAATAGGCTAGAGATCTTGACACCAAAAGTTCAAACATTACTCACATCAATACCTCAAAACTATTGCAAGCTACTACTAAAATTAAATAGCAACCTCAATCACCTACTTCTCAAAACAAGACACAACTCAGTGCAACAACCAACTCTCTTAACAAGATAAACATGAAAACTAAAAATAGTTGCAGCAACAAAATAAACAAAAGCCAAGGCTGTTGCTAAAGACAAACTAAGACTAAAACTAAACATGGCAGTAGCTATGAAAAGATAAAGAACACACAATAACAAAAAGATAAGCAGGAAAAATCCTATGATGTGTTCTAGATTTTGAAAGTGGAGCGTGTTTCTCTCCCACACAAAGTAAGAAGGGATCTAACTTGTTATGAACAGCAAGCAAAGCTAAAGGAAACTAAAAATAAAACCTAAGAGCGAGACGCTCCAAGCATAGCACATAACGCATGAAGTGATAAAAATATAGTGAGACGAAGGACGAACCGATGATTGTTGATGGAGAAGGGGATGCACGGGGGCATCCCCAAGCTTAGACGCTTGAGTCTCCTTGAATATATATTGGGGATGCATGGGGGCATCCCCAAGCTTGAGCGCTTGACACTCCTGGATCTTCTTTCATCATCTTCCATCGCGCACTTGAAAACTCCCTTCATACATAACTCATCATAAGCTGATTAGAGAGGTTAGTACCCTTAATAAATAATTTTCCCCACTGGATAAAAAGATATTCTTGAAGAGCTACTGTTTCTCAAGAGTGCCAAAAAGTTTTTGCAAAGAAAAAGCAAGCTTAAGGTTTGCAAAAGTTAGGAGAGACAAAACGTGGCAGAATCTGTGAAAAACAGAACAGCAGGTAGTAAAGAATTTTTTAGGGGCACTTCTGGAACTCAAATTAAAAAACTCAGAACATACGGAAGTTTCGTAATTGTATAGAGCATAATGTGTAAAAATTTCAGCTCAAAAAGATGAACTGGGATTTTTCTGGAATTTTTCTGGTCACGAGGACATAATCTGTTTTCTGGACAGCATGTCACAACTTTTACTTCACTCGCCGTAAGAGGCTATAACTTGGCACAAAGCTGAAAAATAAAGATACAATGATGTTGCTACAGTAGTAACAAACATCAAGACACAAAAAAAGCAAAAATAAACACCTAAATTCGTTGCGGGCTGCCTCCCGAAAGCGCTTCTTTAAAGCCATTAGCTAGGCTTAATGCAAAAAGAAGAATCAAGTTTTATCAAGAGAAAGAGAATAACTAGCCCGTGTAACGGACTCAAAAGGTAACTTGATTTTATTTCTAGGGAAGTGTTCCATCCCATTTTTGAATGGGAATTGGAATTTTATATTCCCCTCTTTCATGTCAATAACCGCACCAACGGTGCGAAGAAAAGGACGTCCCAAAATAATTGGACACAAAGGTTCACACTCTATATCCATAACAATAAAATCAACGGGAACATAGTTGCCATTGACAATGATAAGAACATTGTCGATCTTCCCCAAAGGTTTCTTTACGGAAGAATCAACAAGACGAACACCAAAAGAACAAGGCTCAAAGGGCTTCAACTCAAACATATCAAATATTCTTTTGGGCATAATGGAGGTACTAGCTCCAACATCACATAAAGCATAGCAAGAGAAGTTATTTAATTTAATTTTGATCATAGGGTCCCAACCATCATCTAGCTTCCTAGGTATGGAGGCTTCTACTTTAAGCTTCTCCTCCCTAGCTTTGATGAGAGCATTTGTGATATGCTCCGTGAAGGTAAGATTAAGTGTGCTAGTGTGGGGGTCTCTAGACATTTTGTGTAGCAAACTGATAACTTCTGAGAGGGTGCAACTATCAAAATCAATATCACTACTATCAAAGGTGGTAGTAGTGTCATCTAGGCTCACTTCTTGAAAACCCTCTATATTCATAGGAGTTTCTTCATCTTTGGTTGAGGTATTAGCATCACCATTAATAGGTCCAACGGGACTAGGAGTGCATTGGGTGCTAATAGTTTGGGTGTCCTCAACAATTTGGATAATGGCAACTGTGTGGTGTGTAGGAAGGCTCTTAATTATATCCTCTTCCTCTTTTTCTCTAGCCCATCTTTCTTTAAGTTTAGCCATCATCCTAATATTTTCATTAATTTGTAATTGGATAGCATTAATAGGAGTGGCCTTATTCTCCTCAAGGGGAGAGGTTCTAATTTTAAGCATCTCAATATCAAGGGCTAAGCTTTCTACCTTCAAAGAGAGATTATCTATTTTAGCTAATTTCTCCTCTATGTTTTTTGAAGGCTTTTTGGGAAGTGATAAAGTCTCTAAGCATGCTTTCTAATTCAGAAGAGGGGTTCTTGTTGCTAGGGTAGGTGTTGTTGTTCCCATAGTTGGATGGAAACGGTCTAGGATTGCTAGCAAAATTTCCCCTATAAGCATTGTTGTTAAAATTGTTTCTAGCAATAAAGTTCACATCTACTTGTTCTTGAGCAACCAAAGAATTTAAAGGAACATCATGAGGATCAATAGAGGGTTGCTTGGTAAGTAGAGACATAATTAAGTCAACTTTTTCATTGAGGGAGGTAATTTCCTCGACAGAATTTACCTTCCTACCTGTTGGAGCGCGTTCGGTGTGCCATTGGGAATAATTGGTCATCATTTCATCGAGAAGTTTCGTGGCAGCACCAAGCTTAGTTGACATAAAGGTTCCTCCCGCGGCCGAATCTAACAGGTTCCGCGAGGTAAAGTTCAAGCCTGCAAAAAAACTGGATAACCATCCAGGCAGTCAAACTATGTGTAGGGCATTTCTTAACAAGAGATTTCATTCGTTCCCAAGCTTGGGCAACATGTTCATTATCCAATTGCCTAAAATTCATAATATTACTCCTCAATTGGATAATCTTAGCAGGAGCGTAGTACTTCCCTATAAAAGCATCTTTGCACTTATCCCAAGAATCTATGCTATTCCTAGGCAAAGATTGAAACCAGATTTTAGCATCTCCCCTTAAAGAGAAAGGAAAGAGCTTGAGCTTAACAACAACACCTTCTACTTCTTTATACTTTTGCATATCACATAATTCAACAAAATTATTCAAGTGTAAAGCAGCATCATCTCCAGCACCAGAGAATTGATCTCTCATAACAAGGTTTAGCAAAGCAGGTTTAATTTCATAAGAGGTAGCTGAAGTGGCAGGTGTGGCAATGGGAGTGCAGATAAAGTCTTGGTTGTTGTGACTAGTGAAGTCACACAACTTGGTGTTTTCAGTGGAACCCATAGTAGCAGCAAGTGTGGAAGATTTTTTTGCAATTTTTGATAAAAGACACAAAGATAAAAACTAAAAGATAAACTAACAAGACTAAAAAACAAAGGTAAAGGGTAGTGTGCAACTCCCCTATCTTAGCACTCGGAGTCCCCGGCAACGGCGCCAGAATTTTGGCTTGATGTGCGAGATGATGATAGTGATTTCTCGCCCTTCGTTGGTAAACCCCAAGTGGAAGGCGTGATGTAGCACAACAACAAATTTCCCTCGGTGAAGATACGAAGGTTTGTCTCCAGTAGGACTCCGGAGATGATAAGTAGGTGTCAGCGGCGCAACTGACGCGGACCTGCACACAGACAGGATAACTTTGTTCCCAACGAAGTTCAGAGAGGTTGTCAATCTCTCCGGTCTTGTTGTTCACAAAGGGTAAAAACAAGGGATAATGATAGCAATTGAAAGTAAAAGCAGAAAAGTAAATGAGCCTGTAAACAGTGATAAGGATATGGACCGGGATACGTGATGTTCACTAGTGATGTCTCTCTCCCAAAAGACGATAAAATTGCTATGCGAGGTAAACAAATTACAGAAAGGCAATTCACAGGATTATGAACGCACCGCAATGCTAACTATGCTACAAAAGAAAGGACGAGGCTCAAAAGCATGGGCAGTACGCCAAAATAAGTAGACCGAAATCCAACTGCATCTACTACTAATCATCCACCTTGAGATATCTATCCAGAACATCTCGCTGGTATTAAGTTGCGATCCCCACCCAAAGTGTAAACCCAAAGCAACAGACAACTGCATTAAAAAGAACTTTGCGTAAAGTAAACAATCCTTGTAACCGCGGTTACAAGCACCGTTGTTTTCCCCCTTGTGGCAACAACACATCCCCTAGACTCATGTTTCTGTCACTCAAGCGTGTCATCGGGGGGGCATGAACCCACAATCGAGAAAAACGTTCCCTCTTGGAGTCACTACCTACTACTTGGCCAAAGCAATAAACAGCAACGGAGAACATGCAAGAATTACTTAGGAACACAAATATAAGAGATAAGAACCAAATATATTACTCAATCACAATCTGAACATAATCTCATAATCCATCAGATCCTATCAAACTCAACATAGCAATAGCAGAAATATTACAAAAGTGCCGCGATCATGTAGGGCAGCTCACGAGGTCTAAACAATGAAGATCAAAGAGGGGAGGAGAACATCACATAGCTACTGATCACGGACCCATGGTCCAAGGAAAACTACTCACGAGACATCCGGGGAGCATCCATGGTGGAGAGGAGACTCCCGGAGGTCAATCCTCCCTCCGGCAGGGTGCCGGGAAGAGGTTTTCTGGTGCTCCCGATCTCGGAAGCGCGGTGGCGGCGGAACAGAGGAGAATTTGTGAAATAGGGTTCTGTCTTTGGAGTTTCCTCGTGACGGATAATAAATAGGAGAAGGGGTGCAGCCAGAGGTGGACCAGGGGCCCCAGGCGCCCCCTGGCGCGACCAGGGGTGGGGCCGCGCCGGGTGGCCGCCTGGGCCCCCCTGGCTCCCTCTGGCCCCTCCAGGGCTCTTCGCGAAGCTTCCTGTACGCTGATTTTTCCTGTATTTTTCCCAGAATTTTTCTGGCACTTTTTATATGGGGGAAAACTGAAATAGAAAAATGGCAGAAAACAGGAACTGACACTGGGGTGCACTGAGTTAATAGGTTAGTCCAAATATGATCAAAAGTGTATGAAAGTGTATCTATATCATAGCAATATCACACAAAACAGAGATGGAGCAAGCAGAAATTATAGATATGTTTTGGACGTATCAACTACTCACAAGACATAAAAGAGATCATGATCAGATGTGATAGATGGGTGGCAAACAATCTGGACACAATGATATTTCTCCAACAAAACTCAATAGCATTCACCACAAAGTAGTAATCAACACGAATAGAGTAGAGAGGATATATAGTACGGATGACAACACAAGTTGCAATTGTGAGATGAGATGGGATGTAGATGGAGATGGTGCTGATGTTGGGGATGATGTTGATGATGATCTCGATGATGCCCGTGACGATGATGATGATGGCGACGATCTCCCCTTCCGGGAGGTGATCTCCTCGGCGAAATCTGCCCGCCGGAGATGGCTTTTCTCCTCTGTAGGTTTCCGCCCCGTGGCGGCGGCGAAACACGAAAACTCTTCTCTTCTTAGGGTTTTGATACGTCCAAAACGTATCTATAATTTCTGCTTGCTCCATGCATGTTTTGTGTGATATTGCTATGATCTAGATACACTTTCATACACTTTTGATCATATTTGGACTAACCTATTAACTCAGTGCACCCCAGTGTCAGTTCCTGTTTTCTGCTGTTTTTCTATTTCAGTTTTCCCCCATATAAAAAGTGCCAGAAAAATTCCAGGAAAAATACAGGAAAAATCAGCGTACAGGAAGCTTCGAGAAGAGCCCGGGAGGGGCCAGAGGGGAGCCAGGGGCGCCCAGGCGGCCACCCGGCGCGGCCCCACCCCTGGCCGCGCCAGGGGGGCGCCTGGGGCCCCTGGTCCACCTCTGGCTGCCCCCCTTCGCCTATTTATCCCCCGTCACGGGAAAACTCCAGAAGAAGAACCCTATTCCGCGAACTCGCCTCTGTTCCACCGCCGCCGCGCTTCCAAGATCGGGAGCACCAGAAGACCTCTTGCCGGCACCCTGCCGGAGGGAGGATTGACCTCCGGGAGTCTCCTCTCCACCATGGATGCTCCCCGGATGTCTCGTGAGTAGTTTTCCTTGGACCATGGGTCCGTGATCAGTAGCTATGTGATGTTCTCCTCCCCTCTTTGATCTTCATTGTTTAGACCTCGTGAGCTGCACTACATGATCGAGGCACTTTTGTAATATTTCTACAATTGCTATGTTGAGTTTGATCGGATCTGATGGATTATGAGATTATGTTCAGATTGTGATAGAGTAATATAGTTGGTTTTTATCTCTTGTATTTTTGTTCCTAAGTAATTCTTGCATGTTCTCCGTTGCTGTTTATTGCTTTGGCCAAGTAGTAGGTAGTGACTCCAAGAGGGAACGTTGTGCTAGATTGTGGGTTCATGCTCCTCCGATGACACGCTTAAGTTACAGAAACATGAGTCTAGGGGATGTGTTGTTGCCACAAGGGGGAAAACAACGGTGCTTGTAACCGCGGTTACAAGGATTGTTTACTTTACGCAGAGTTCTTTTTATTGCAGTTGTCTGTTTCTTTGGGTTTACACTTTGGGTGGGGCTTGCAACTTAATACCAGCGAGATGTTCTGGATAGATATCTCAAGGTGGATGATTAGTAGTAGATGCAGATGGATTTCGGTCTACTTATTTTGGCGTACTGGCCAAGCTTTTGAACCTCTTCCTTTCTTTTGTAGCATAGTTATCATTGCGGTGTGTTCATAATCCTGTCAATTGCCTTTCTGTAATTTGTTTACCTCGCATAGCAATTTTATCGTCTTTTGGGAGAGAGACATCACTAGCGAACATCACGTATCCCGGTCCATATCCTTATCACTGTTTCCACGCTACATTTACTTTACTGCTTTTATTTGCTATCATTATCCCTTGCGTTTTATCCTTTGTAAACAACAAGACCGGAGAGATTGACAACCTCTCTGAATTTCGTTGGGAACAAATTTATCTGTGTCTGTGTGCAGGTCCGCGTCAGTTGCGCCGCTGGCACCTACTTATCATCTCTGGAGTCCTGCTGGAGACAAACCTTGGTATCTTCACCAAGGGAAAACTGCTGCTGCACTACATCTCAACCTTCCACTTGGGTAAACCAACGAAGGGGCAAGAAGCCATCAGGTTTTCACCCCAGGGGGGTCTGATAGGCGAGAGGGGCCACCGAGGGGGGCCACCAGGCATCCAGGAGGGTGCCTGGCGCGGCCAGGAGAGGGGCCGCGCCAGGCACCCTTTTGGCTTCCTTGTGGGTCCCCTCACCTCCGTCTTCGGTGATCCCCAGTCAATTCCCATAAAAACGATCCCCGTAAATTTTCATCGTATTTGGACTTGATCTGATTCAGCAACTTGGTGTCCACTTTTCACCGTTGAATCCTGGTTCTGCTGCTTCGGCATCGGAAAGTTGTAAACTGTGTAAAACAAGCCAAAACAACATAAGAACAATACTTTAAAGTGGAATATATCAATGAATAGGATGAAATTACAATATAAAATAGTGATGCTTTTTGGACGTATCAACTCCCCCAAGCTTAGACCTCGCTTGTCCCCAAGCGATTACTAAGCTCAGTAAACCTGTCCACAAGTTTAGAGAGTGAAGTTTCGATAAAAGAATACGAACAAGAAGCATCAAGATTTCTCACCAAACTGAAGCATCCTCAACAATAACCTCGACTCCTAAGGTCCTTATGAGAAATTAGTAACAATTATAACAAAGTAGGACCTGGAAAACTCATCAAATCATGGCAAACATAGCCTTGGTCAAGGAACAACTAATAAATTTTACTTTTGCTCTTTCACTTATAATGAAACCAGTTGAAGCTTTGGAAATAACATGTTATCAGTCAATAAGTGCACATGTTAACACATAGAAAGATGTTTACTCAGCATAAGCTTTTGTAAACAACTCACTTATCAAAAGATAATGTCAACAAAGATGTAACATGCTAGATTCCAATGCAACTTTATATGCAAGCATCTTTATCAACATCAAATGTCTGTTCTCTCTCTAGAAAGGAAGGAAGTAGGAAGGACTGACTCAACACAAAATAAAGATAAACCCCGTGCAAAAGGGTAAGCAGGGAAAACTTATGTGCCATCTCTAGATCAAACAGAATAATAAAAAACTTTTGGGAGGTGCATGATCCGTCAATGACTGCTGATAGATAACTCACTCACTTCATGATTTGGACAAGTTTCGAGGAACGGCTCCCATGTGGGGATGATCACATCCCCTTGGATTCCTTTGTTTATCACTCGTAAAAGGGCGAAGGAACTTGTGTGTTAGTATTTATCTTTTACGAGATGGGCACTCATGTCAGTCCCTTCTCGTATTAGGGGTTTGCAGATTAGACATGCAATCCCAAGATAAAACTTGTCCAAATTAAGAAGATCATGGGTCACCCGCCACTTCCTCATGAGCTGAATCAGCGACACAAAACAGAAGATTTTGAACATCTAAAGATAGCACATAAATTATATACTTTAGGAGTGGTAGTGGAATACCACAAGTAGGAAGGTATGGTGGACTCAAGTGGAAGAAGTTGGTTTCAAGGTATGTAATTACAAGCAGAATTCCGCTTGGTACAGAGTTTTGGCTAGCAAGGCTTTGAGAGAGTAGACAATTGATGACAACTTAGATGCAAGCAATACAAATCATAAACATTAAAACTAGCATGAAACATCAAGTTGTCTTCCTTGTCAACATAACAATTCAAGCATAATAACACAAAGGTTTTGGCTATGTCGCTACTTTGAGAAAAACATGCTTGTTGCTATGACCAAAGCTATACTTGCCAAGACTAAATAAAGTTTCCGAAGCCATACCTGATATAAGGTCAATACTCCCCATAAGAATCAGCTCATAATGTCGATTGCGTGAAGAGAATACCAAGTGCAGCGAAGAAACCAATAGACTTCTCATTAATATTCCTTCATAGACGACTCCACACTCACGGATACAAAGCTCTCCAAAAAAGGAGTGATAGACCTCAAAGCAACACCTATTTCATAAAGTGACCTCCCTAGACATGATACGACTCTACTTAACTCCTAAAGATAAAGATAAAGATAAAGATAAAGATACCGGACACTCCCCCAAGCTTGGAACAAGCTAAGGGGATGCCATTACCCGAGGAGATTTACTCCTCATTCTTGTTCTTGTTGGTCACGTACTCCTTGGCAAAGCGCTTCCATGGTAACTGTTCTCCAGTCTCGAAGGACATTCCCGTCTCCAAGATCCTGCAATCAGCACCTAAACCCATGCGCAGAAACTTTAGTTCATACTCACAGTTCTGGTTCTGCAGATCATAGATCTGTGCTTGGAGTTCATAATTTTTTTCTTCTAATGCGGCCAAACTTGACCACATCTCCTTCATCTCCTTCTTGTGGGAAGCCTCGATCTCGTTCCTGATGTCGAAGTTAGCTTCAACACCACGCTCCACCATCTTCTTGAACTTGAAGACCTCATGTTCCATCTCCTTCAACCGATCTTCGGTGCTCCCCTCTTTGACTGGTCCCTCCAGATCTTCCTTGCGGAGGACACCGTCCTCCACACGAAGGATCTGGGGGTGCTTACTCACCTCTGCGAGGTAAGGGTTGATGACGTGGACGACAAACTTGTCCTTGGGGGAACTTGGGGAAGCCATGGCACCTAAATCTGCTGAAAGTTTTCCTGGCAGAAACAGACCGAGAAAGAAAACACACAAAATCGCGAGATACGGTGCCGGGACGATCCGGGCAAATATATAGCAAAAATTTCTGCAACAGAAGGAAGGTTTCAAGCCTAGGTGGAGTTGGAGGCGGAGTCCAGGGCAGCCAGGAGGGTGCCTGGCGCGGCCAGGAGGGGGGGGGGGGCGCCAGGGGTCCTCCTGGCCTCCCTGAAGCTCCTCTCCGGCTCCACTCGGGCTTGGAATTTTCCTAATTTTGCAAAAACTCTGAAAAGTTAACTTTTATTGACGTTCGCGGTGTTTTCTTACCATAATTCATACCTTTTCTAATTCTGCTCCTGCCGGAGTCTGAAACTGGCCTGCAACATGTTCTTCATGAGTACTTCTATATATCATGTTTGCATCCACATTGATTGGATCACCTGCCATATAATGTTTGAGTCTTTGTCCATTCACAACTTGAGGTTTGGTGCCTTCGAAATTATTGATCTTGATTGCACCCGACCGATATACTTCTTCAATATGAAAAGGTCCTTCCCATCTGGAAAGTAGTTTACCTGGAGAAAACCTGAAACGAGATCTAAACAACAAAACTTTATCACCAACATTAAATTCACGTTTCAGAATTCTGTTATCGTGCCCCTTCTTTACCTTTTCCTTGAACATTTTAGCGCTCTCGTAAGCTTCACTTCTCCACTCATCTAGAGAAGTCAAGTTCATGAGACGCTTTTCACCAGCTAACTTTGGGTCAGCATTCAGCTCTCTGACAGCCCAGAAAGCTTTATGCTCTAACTCTAATGGTAAATGGCAAGCCTTGCCATAGACCATCTTATACGGAGACATGCCCATGGGGTTTTTGTAAGCAGTTCTATACGCCCACAAAGCATCTCCTAACTTCTTTGACCAGTCCTTTCTAGAACTGTTTACTATTTTCTGCAAGATCAACTTGATCTCCCTATTGGTGAGCTCAACTTGCCCACTAGTTTGAGGTTGGTACGGTGATGCAATCATATGATTGACGTCATACTTGGCTAGAGCTTTCCTAAAATCTCCATGCGTGAAGTGTGACCCTCCATCTGTCATAAGGTACCTTGGTACTCCAAACCTAGGAAAAATTACATCTTTGAGCATTTTCAAAGATGTCTTGTGATCAGCACTCTCAGTGGGGATTGCTTCAACCCACTTGGTTACATAATCAACAACAACTAAGATGTGTGTGTACTTGTGTGAAGGAGGAAAAGGACCCATAAAATCAAAACCCCAGCAATCGAAAGGTTCGATCACTAGTGAGTAATTCATAGGCATCTCATTTCTCCTGCTAATGTTACCAACTCTCTGACACTTATCAAAAGATAGAACGTACCTTCTGGCGTCCTTAAAGAGAGTAGGCCAATAAAAACCTAATTGTAAAACTTTATGTGCGGTCCTTTCACCGGCATGATGTCCTCCATAGGGACTATCGTGACATTGTCGAAGAATGTCCTGCTGCTCGTGCTCCGGTATACACCTTCTTACGATCCCGTCCACACCTTCTTTATAAAGATGTGGATCATCCCAAAAGTAATGCCTCAAATCCATGAAGAATTTCTTCCTCTGCTGAAATGTGAAACCTGGAGGCAAAAACTTTGCAACGATAAAATTAGCATAATCTGCAAACCACGGGTCGGAATGAGATTGTACTTTAACAACAGCAAGTTGTTCATCTGGGAAACTGTCGTTGACTGGAATAGGATCGTGCGGGATATCCTCCATCCTTGAAAGATTATCCGCCACCGGATTGTCTTCTCCTTTTCTATCGACAATCTGCAAATCAAATTCTTGAAGAAGGAGTACCCACCTAATGATTCTTGGTTTGGCATCCTTTTTCTGCATAAGATACTTAATGGCACCATGGTCAGTATGAATAATAACTTTAGAATCAACAATATACTGCCTAAACTTATCACAAGCAAATACCACTGCCAAGAATTCCTTCTCGGTAGTAGCATAATTCTTTTGAGCACTATCAAGTGTTTTGCTGGCATAGTGGATGACATTCAACTTCTTGTCAACCCTTTGTCCTAAAACAGCTCCAACAGCAAAATCCCTAGCATCACACATAATTTCAAACGGAAAATTCCAGCCAGGTGGTTGTACTATAGGAGCGGTTATCAAGGCTTTCTTAAGAACTTCAAAATATTCCTTACAATCTTCATCAAATACAAAAGGAGCATCCTTCTGGAGAAGATTGGTAAGGGGTCTCGAGATCTTAGAAAAGTCCTTGATAAATCTTCTATAGAAACCAGCATGACCTAGAAAACTACGAATACCTTTAATGTCCCTTGGATAAGGCATCCTTTCAATAGCTTCAAATTTTGCCTTGTCCACTTCAATTCCCCTTTCGGAAATCTTGTGTCCAAGAACTATCCCTTCGTTAACCATGAAATGGCACTTCTCCCAATTGAGCACCAAATTTGTTTCTTCACATCTCTGCAAAACTTTATTACGATTGTGGAGACAGTGGTCAAAGGAGTTTCCATAGACGGAAAAGTCGTCCATGAAAACTTCTACAATCTCCTCACAGAGACCATGAAATATTGCAGACATACACCTCTGAAAAGTAGTAGGTGCATTACACAAACCAAAAGGCATACGCCTATAAGCATAAGTATCGTAAGGACACGTGAAAGTGGCCTTCTCTTGATCCGCGGTGTTGACGTGAATCTGGGAGAAGCCAGAGTACCCATCAAGATAGAAGAAGTGGGTGTTTTTAGACAACCGCTCGAGCATCTGATCAATAAAGGGCAAAGGATAGTGGTCCTTCCGGGTGGCCTTGTTCAACTTTCTGAAATTTCTGAAATCAATGCACATTCTATACCCAATAATAGTCCTCGGAGGTATTAGTTCATTTTTATCATTAGGAACAACAGTCATACCTCCTTTCTTAGGAACACAATGAATGGGACTTACCCACTTACTATCATCTATAGGATAGATGATACCTGCGGCTAGAAGTTTGAGAACCTCCGTCCTAACCACGTCCTTCATCTTTGGGTTCAACTGTCGTTGATGATCAACAACCGGTTTAGCATCGGGCTCGAGATTGATAGTATGTTGGCAAATGGATGGACTAATACCCTTGAGATCATCAAGAGTATAGCCAATAGCACCTCGGTGTCTGCGGAGTGTCTCCAATAATCGCTCTTCTTCATACCCTGAAAGGTTAGAATTGATAATAACAGGATATACTTTCTTTTTATCTAAATAAGCATACTTGAGCATTGATGGCTTCTCGCCCCTCGTTGGTTACCCAAATTGGAAGGTTTGAGATGCAGTGCAGCAGCAAGTTTCCCTCGGTGAAGATACCAAGGATTGTCTCCAGTAGGACTCCAGAGATGATAAGTAGGTGCCAGCGGCGCAACTGACGCGGACCTGCACACAGACACAAATAACTTTGTTCCCAACGAAGTTCAGAGAGGTTGTCAATCTCTCCGGTCTTGTTGTTCACAAAGGATCAAACACAAGGGATAATGATAGCAACTGAAAGTAAAAACAGAAAAGTAAATGAGCGTGGAAACAGTAATAAGGATATGGAGTGGGATACGTGATGTTCGCTAGTGATGTCTCTCTCCCAAAATACGATAAAACTGCTATGCGAGGTAAACAAATTACAGAAGGGCAATTGACAGGATTATGAACGCACCGCAATGCTAACTATGCTACAAAAGAAAGGAAGAGGTTCAAAAGCACGGGCTGTACGCCAAAATAAGTAGACCGAAATCCAACTGCATCTACTGCTAATCATCCACCTTGAGATATCTATCCAGAACATCTCGCTGGTATTAAGTTGCGAGCCCCACCCAAAGAGTAAACCAAAGCAACAGACAACTGCATTAAAAAGCACTTTGCGTAAAGTAAACAATCCTTCCAACTGCAGTTACAAGCACTGTTTTTCCCCCTTGTGGCAACAGCACATCCCCTAGACTCATGTTTCTATCACTCAAGCGTGTCATCGGGGGGCATGAACCCACAATCGAGCACAACGTTCCCTCTTGGAGTTACTACCTACTACTTGGCCAAAGCAATAAACAGCAACGGAGAACATGCAAGAATTTCTTAGGAACAAAAATATAAGAGATAAAAACCAAATATATTACTCAATCACAATCTGATCATAATCTCATAATCCATCAGATCCCATCAAACTCAGCATAGCAACAGCAGAAAGATTACAAAAGTGCCTCGATCATGTAGGGCAGCTCACGAGGTCTAATCCATGAAGAACAAAGAGGGGAGGAGAACATCACATAGCTACTGATCACGGACCCATGGTCCAAGGAAAACTACTCACAAGACATCCGGGGAGCATCCATGGTGGAGAGGAGACTCCCGGAGTTCAACCCTCCCTCCGGCAGGGTGCCGGGAAGAGGTCTTCTGGTGCTCTCGATCTCGGAAGCGCGGCGGCGGTGGAACAGAGGAGAGATCGCGAAAAAGGGTTCCCGTTCCAAGGGTTTCACGTCACGGGGAATATATAGGCGAAGGGGGCTGCCATAGGTGGACTAGGGGCCCCAAGCGCCCCCCTGGCGCGGCCGGGCTGCGCCGGGTGGCCGCCTAGGCCACCCCTGGCTCCCCTCTGGCCCCACTCAGGCTCTTCGCGAAGCTTCCTGTACGCTGATTTTTTATCTGAATTTTCCCGATTTTTTGGAGCACTTTTTATATGGGGGAAAACTGAAATAGAAAAACAGCAGAAAACAGGAACTGGCACTGTGGTGCACTGAGTTAATAGGTTAGTCCAAATATGATCAAAAGTGTATGAAAGTGTATCTAGATCATAGCAATATCACACAAAACATGCATGGAGCAAGCAGAAATTATAAATACGTTTTTGATGTATCAACATCCCCAATCTTAATTCCTGCTCGTCCTTGAGTAGGTAAATGATAACGGCATAATTTCTGTGGTGACATGCTAGCAACCATATAAAAACTTTGAAAAGTAAAGCAATCAAGGTTAGAGATTCAATTCAAGTCATAACATGCAAGAGTCTATATTAGCATTGAAACAAGTAACAAAAGAACATTAGGTGCAAGAGCTCTTGCTGTCTGTGACTCGAATGTCTCCAAATGGTGTTTGCTTGCAAGAAGGGGGATAGGGAATACGAGAAAAAGTATTTTTGTGTTGAGAACTCAATCTACTAAAGCTTCACACTTGGTCTTCTTTGGAATCTTATCTTGACTCGTCCCCAGACCACTAGCCAGGTATAAGTCAATTTGATCCACTCCTTTTTCAATATTTTGAGCACTCATGCAATGGATGAGCGTAAGCACGAGAGTTGACACTTAGGATGGCAAAGAGAGGAGTACGGAGGAGGAAGGCAAAAAGGATGAGAAAGGCTCACATCAATGAGGACAATCATGGGCAAGAGATGCCAAATGATAGATATGATGTGAGGAGTAGGGATTGCCATGCAACGGATGCACATAAGAGCTAGGAAGCTCTCCAATGGAACTAGTGGGGGTGCATCTAACTTGCTCGCTCATGAAGATCTAGAGCTCGTTTAAGGAGGCTCATCCTTGGAATATGCAAGCCAAGTTCTATAGTGTGAAGGTCCCCACATAGCTATATGCATAATGATCCTCTCTATGGAGTACAAGGATAAAAAGGGAGTACTAGTGTGGATCTCTCAAAAGGATAGTAGTGTTGCCCCTTTCTCTCTTTTTATTTATTTTTCTCTTTTTTCTATTTTTTTGTATTTTTGTGTGGCCTCAATGGCTCTTTCTATTTAACTCTCATTTGTCCTCTTTGGGATCTTTTATTGTGTCCACTTTGGGATCTTTTCCTCACTTAAGGGAAACACTCTATTTTACAAGAAGGTAAAGGAGATCTTTCACACTTTACAAGGTACTCAAAATCATAAAGAAGATGTAACTATCATGATGTATATAATGTATGTCGCTGCCAGTGTAGCAGGAACATGTATGACATGAAGATCAAGTCATGAAGAGGTGGATGTTGCATGGCAATATATCTCGGAAAGGCTATGGAAATGCCTTGATAGGTAGGTATGGTGGCTGTTTTGAGGAAAGATATAAGGAGGTTTATGATGACAGAGCGTATCATGCTAAGGGTTTGGATGTACCGGCGAAGGTGGACACCAACTCTCGTAGTGAGAAGAAGGCAATGCACGGCACGGGAGAGGCTAGCAAAATTTGGGAAGGTGGAAGTGTCAACTTTCAATACTTACATTAGTCCGAAGAACTCATGCACTTATTATCGGTAACTCTCAATCTAATAAGGAGGTTCACAAAGAGACAAGTACCCCGAGGAGGAGTGTATGGGGGTTTGGTTATCCTTGCGCATCCTCGACTCATGGTACGTGAGTGTACTCTAATATTCGATCCCTCCAAAGAGTAGTGATCCATCTAGTAGCTAGAGTTCTCAACTAGTTTTGTAGGTTTTGAAAATACACACGGATTGCCCAAAATACGACACCTATCACTAATAGGCTAGATCTCTTGACAACAAAAGTTCAAACATTACTCACAACAATACCTCAAAACTATTGCAAGCTACTACTAGAATTAAATAGCAACCTCAATTACCTACTTTCAAGACAAGACACAACTCAGTGCAACAACCAACTCTCTTTAACAAGATAAACATGAAAACTAAAATGAGTTGTGGCAACAAATTAAAAAAAGCCAAGGCTCTTGCTAAAGACAAACTAAGACTAAGACTAAACATGGCAACAACTACGAAAAGATAAAGAACACACAACAACAAAAAGATAAGCAGGAAAAATCTTATGATGTGTTCTAGATTTTGAAAGTGGAGCGTGTTTCTCTCCCACACAAAGTAAGACGGGATCTAACTTGTTATGAACAGAAAGCAAAGCTAAAGAAAATAAAACCTAAGAGCGAGACGCTCCAAGCATAGCACATAACGCATGAAGTGATAAAAATATAGTGAGACGAAGGACGAACTGATGATTGTTTGATGGAGAAGGGGATGCACGGGGGCATCCACAAGCTTAGACGCTTGAGTCTCCTTGAATATTTATTGGGGATGCACGGGGGCATCCCCAAGCTTGAGCGCTTGACACTCCTGGATCTTCTTTCATCATCTTCCATCGCACACTTGAAAACTCCCTTCATACATAACTCATCATAAGCTGATGAGAGAGGTTAGTACCCTTAATAAAATAATTTTTCCCCACTGGATATAAAGATATTCTTGAAGAGCTACTGTTTCTCAAGAGTGCCAAAAAGTTTTTGCAAAGAAAAAGCAAGCTTAAGGTTTGCAAAAGTGAAGAGAGGCAAAACGTGGCAGAATCTGTGAAAAACAGAACAGCAGGTAGTAAAGAATTTTTTAGGGATACTTATGCAACTAAAATCAAAAAACTCAGAACATACGGAAGTTTCGTAATTGCATAGAGCACGCTGTGTAAAAATTTCAGCTCAAAAAGATGAAGTGGATTTTTTCTGGAATTTTTCTAGTCAGGAGGACAGAATCTGTTTTCTGGACAGCATGTCACAACTTTTACTTCCCTTGCCGTAAGAGGCTATAACTTGGCACAAAGCTGAAAGATAAAGATACAATGATGTTGCTACAGTAGTAACAAACATCAAGACACAAAAAAAGCAAAAAGAAACCTAAATTCGTTGCGGGCTGCCTCCCGAAAGCGCTTTCTTTTATGCCTTTAAGCTAGGCATGATGCAAAAGAAGAATCAAGGGTCTCCAAGATCAGAATCATAAAAACCTTCAAATTGATTTTCAATAAGCTCATTCTTTTTCCTCCTAGGAAAGAGGTACTTACCTTTCGCCATACCGCGTAAGCGTATGTGCCCGTTACCAATATCAATGAAGCCTTTCATAGCACGGAGGAAGTCTCTTCCGAGCACAATGTTACTTTGGTTTGGCTCCATGATGAAGAAATCCATTGGTGCATCCCTATGAAGGAATGCAACTTGGACTTCTTTTACCTTTCCTTTAACCTCTGAAATATCTCCATTAGAATGTTCATGATAAGATGATAATTTATCCATATCTAGCTTCAAAGAATCATAAACTATTTTTGGCATAGTAGAAACTGTGGATCCAATATCACAAAGGGTAAGGAAGCCTTGGTTAGAGATGCTAATCCTAACAAAGGGCTCCCAATCATCATCTATCTCCAACATTTCTTTCTTGTTGGACTTAAGTTCCACTACTTTCCTCAAGTCTAGAGCATCCAATCTTTTTTCAATAGTGGCAAGTCTATCTATGACAGTATCAATACTACGATCATAAACAAAATAACTAGATAGACTATGCAAAATATCAAGAGCCCTAACTTCATCACACTCTAGAAAATCTCCTTCAGCTATAATGTCAAGAGAGTGTTTACACCACTTAAAAAGACCATGGTAAAAATTTCTAAGCACAATTTTTATAGGTATCCAAGGCATAATTCTTTTATGTGCTTCAGAGATTCTGTCCCATGCCTTCTTCATATTTTCTCCATCTCTTTGACGGAAATCGAGAACTTCCGATTCCCGCAAAGCACCTAGCCCTAACATGTTCATCTAAACAAGGAGGACTGCTAACAGCAAGATAAACAATTTTTTTGTGATTTTTGATAAAAGACTCAAAGATAAAAACTGAAAGGTAAACTAACAAGACTAAAAAACAAAGGTAAAGGGCAGTGTGCAACTCCCCTATCTTAGCACTCGGAGTCCCCGGCAACGGCGCCAGAAATTTGCTTGAAGCTTCTCGCCCCTCGTTGGTTACCCCAAGTGGAAGGTTTGAGATGCAGTGCAACAGCAAGTTTCCCTCGGTGAAGATACCAAGGTTTGTCTCCAGTAGGACTCCAGAGATGATAAGTAGGTGTCAGTGGCGCAACTGATGCGGACCTGCACACAGACACAAATAACTTTGTTCCCAACGAAGTTCAGAGAGGTTGTCAATCTATCCAGTCTTGTTGTTCACAAAGAATCAAACACAAGGGATAATGATAGCAACTGAAAGTAAAAACAGAAAAGTAAATGAGCGTCGAAACAGTAATAAGGATATGGACCGGGATACGTGATGTTCGCTAGTGATGTCTCTCTCCCAAAAGACGATAAAACTGCTATGCGAGGTAAACAAATTACAGAAGGGCAATTGACAGGATTATGAACGCACCGCAATGCTAACTATGCTACAAAAGAAAGGAAGAGGTTCATAAGCATGGGCAGTATGCCAAAATAAGTAGACCGAAATCCAACTGCATCTACTACTAATCATCCACCTTGAGATATCTATCCAGAACATCTCGCTGGTATTAAGTTGCGAGCCCCACCCAAAGTGTAAACCCAAAGCAACACACAACTGCATTAAAAAGCACTTTGCGTAAAGTAAACAATCCTTGCAACCGCGGTTACAAGCACCATTGTTTTCCCCCTTGTGGCAACAACACATCCCCTGGACTCATGTTTCTGTCACTCAAGCGTGTCATCGGGGGGCATGAACCCACAATCGAGCACAACGTTCCCTCTTGGAGTTACTACCTACTACTTGTCCAAAGCAATAAACAGCAACGGAGAACATGCAAGAATTTCTTAGGAACAAAAATATAAGAGATAAAAACCAAATATATTACTCAATCACAATCTGAACATAATCTCATAATCTATCAGATCCCATCAAACTCAGCATAGCAACAGCAAAAAGATTACAAAAGTGCCTCGATCATGTAGGGCAGCTCACGAGGTCTAATCCATGAAGAACAAAGAGGGGATGAGAACATCACATAGCTACTGATCACGGACCCATGGTCCAAGGAAAACTACTCACAAGACATCCGGGAAGCATCCATGATGGAGAGGAAACTCCCGGAGGTCAACCCTCCCTCCGGCAGGGTGCCGGGAAGAGGTCTTCTGGTGCTCCCGATCTCGGAAGCGCGGCAGCGGCGGAACAGAGGAGAGATCGCGAAAAAGGGTTCCCGTTCCGAGGGTTTCACGTCACGGGGAATATATAGGCGAAGGGGGGCAGCCAGAGGTGGACCAGGGGCCCCAGGCGCCCCCCTGGCGCGGCCAGGGGTGGGGCCGCGCCGGGTGGCCGCCTAGGCCACCCCTGGCTCCCCTCTGGCCCCACTCAGGCTCTTCGCGAAGCTTCCCGCACGCTGATTTTTTATCTGAATTTTCCCGAATTTTTGGAGTACTTTTTATATGGGGGAAAACTGAAATAGAAAAACAGCAGAAAACAGGAACTGGCACTGTGGTGCACTGAGTTAATAGGTTAGTCCAAATATGATCAAAAGTGTAGGAAAGTGTATCTAGATCATAGCAATATCACACAAAACATGCATGGAGCAAGCAGAAATTATAGATACGTTTTGGACGTATCAAGCGTACCGGGTAGTGGTTTTAGGTCGAACACCGGGTCTTCTTTCGGTTGCGAGAGGATTCCTAAAGGTTCAACCGGGAGGTTGTGCTTTAGGATGGGAGTTTGTCTTAAAAATATGTCTTCTAGTTCATCCCTCTCCTGCATATGTATATCAGTCTCGTGGTCTTCCATAAATTGCTGCAAAGTATCATTAGGAGGAATAGCAATAGAAGCGATTTCTTCAATAATTTTGTCATTACTTGACAGGTCAGTACCACGAGGCTGTTTAGAAAACTTAGAAAAATTAAATTCATACGGATCACCGTTGAATTCAACAGAAACTTTACCTTTCTTGCAATCTATTATAGCTCCGCAAGTGCCGAGGAAGGGCCTACCAAAGATAATAGGGCAAAAACTATCTTGTACTGAACCAAGTACAAGAAAGTCTATTGGATATTTTACTTCCCGCAGAGTACTTCAACATCTCTTACAATCCCAACCGGAGAGATTGTTTGTTTATTTGCAAGATGGATAGTGACATCTATGTCCTCGATCTCACACGGCTGAATCTCGTGCATGATCTCTTGATAAAGTGTGAAGGGAATAGCGCTGACGCTAGATCCCAAATCACATAGCCCATAGTAATTATGATCTCCTATTTTGACAGATACAACTAGTGTACCTGAAATTGGGCCTTTGTTCCTGGCTGTGACAATGTTAGTGGCAACAACACAAAAACTAATAGTGGATTCTTTGATATCACTTGTTAACAGATCCTTGACCATTGCAACTTGAGGCTGGACCTTGATCATGTCCTCAGGTTCGTCAGTGGTCCTTCTATTCTTGTTTAGAATACCTGTAAAAAAAGAGTGATCCTTTATCCAGGAGGGATAAGGAGGCTGTTCATACACAACTGCAGGTAAAACAGGATCAGTAACATTAATCTCAATTGGTGACACCTTGAAAGGTTTATGATGTTGACTCTCCTTCTTCTTGGAAGAATCAATATGAGAAGCAAAGTCCTTGCAAAAGTCAACCATTAGCTGGGAATCAAGACCAATTTTAGAGCAAAAGGTATTAAAGTAATCAGTCTTAACATAACTCTCAATGTAGTCATGCTCATTACCTTTATCAATTTCCCAGTCTTCAGTGTTCTTCTGGATCCTTTCTATAAGATCCCATTTTTCTTCCATACTTCTGGTCTGGAATACCCCACTAGAGGAGGCATCCAACATCTCCTTGTCCTGACGAGAAAGCCTGGCATAAAAATTTGTAAGTATAATTTCCTTGGGTAGCTCATGGTTTGGGCATTTGATGTAACATCCCAAAATTCTTCGAATTTTGGAATGTTAATAAAAATTAAATAGATAATGATTGTTTGCTTGGTGTGTTTGATTTTCTCTGGGATTTAAAACTTTTGGAGTTTATTGAATATTAAAAAGAGAGGGAATAAAATGACTTTCCCTAATATTCACCGTTGGTGTTTTGGAATTTATTATTTAAAAACAAAACCAACAAATAAAATGAGGGAAGGTAATATGACTCCTTCAACTTATTAAAAGTTTGGAAAAGGTTTTAAATCTTTATTGGAATCCTTTTGAATATTCAAAACATTTTTCAACTCAAGGAAACTCATTTGAGAGGATATAAAAGGAATTATCCCCATTTTAATTTGTTGAAAAATAGTTTAAAATATTATTGGGAGACTTTTTAATTTTACTTTGGAGTTATAAATATTTTCTAAAATTATTTTTGGAATTTATTTATGCTCCGGAAAAGTTTTTAAATCAATTTTCGGAGTTTTCGGTATTTTTAAAATGCCAGAAAAGTATTTTAAAAAATTTAAAAATAAGTTGCAAAATTTTTATTTTTATTTTAATATTTTTGTCAAGCCAAAAATTCAATTTTATTATTTTAAAAATATTGCCGAAGACGGAATTTTAAAATAAATTTCCGTGTTTTTTCTAATATTGTTTTGGGCCTAATAGGCCTGGTCTGTTTTTTTTTCCGCAGACCGATTTTGTATTTATCTCGGATTTAAAAAAAAAGAGGATTAGGGGCTGGCTATAAATAGCCCCGATTAGGGCAAAATTATTTTCGCTTAGCGTTTTAGGGTTAGCTCTAAACTAATCCGCGGGACCCGCCGCCGCCGACGTCATCACCGGAGTTTCGCGAGAGCATCGCCGGAGTTGCGTCTTTCGCGTTTTTTCGAGGTAATTTTTGCGAGTCGCCGTCCTAGCCGTCCCCGCGCCTCACCGAAGCCGCGCCGCCGCCTCACCGGAGCTGCACCGCCGCCGCCCGGCGTCGCTGCCGCTCGCCGAGCTCACTGCCGTCGCGCGCCATGGCCGCGTCTGGCCGTCCGCGCGCCCACGGCCGCCTTCTGCCGCGTGCCCCTGGCTGCGCCCCTGGCCGCCCGCCCGCCGCCGCCGCGGCTGGCCGCCCCTCCGCCGCCCGGCCGCCCTCGCCGGCGCTCGCCCGAGCCGGCCGAGCCATGGCCATGGCCCTCCTCTGTGTCCAGCGGGAGGAAGAAGAAGCTGAGAAAAAAAAAGTTAGAAAACGGTTTGAAAAAAAAAGATTTTTTTTTCCAGATATGGATCCAAACCGCCCGGGGACCCGATCGCGTTTTTTAAATTTTTTTATTTATGTATGGGTCCTTTTTACAGTAGAACCCCTACGGTACCCCGTTTTTCACCCGATACCGTTTTTGCGACTACTTTTTAACCGTAGCTCGGAATCGAGTGATTCCAGTTGCGTTGCGACCGTGTAGAAATTTTCTAGACATTAGATCTAGTGTTACAGAAGTTTGAAAATTTTAAATTTGGGTCCCAAGCTGATCCAAATTTGAACTTCCGGCAGCCGTAACTTTTTACCGGTGCGCTCGTTTGCGCTGTTTATTTTTGCGTTGGATCACTCGTTCCATGTACTTTCTGTTTATATCTTGTGTACACAAAAATTCACAAGTTTATTGATCTGTTTAAATTCAAATTCAATTCGATTTTGCACTTGCTATGACCTGCGTTGTAGTATTCCGTTTCACGTGATCCTTTTTGCATATTGGATCATATGAGACATCTTATCGGCAATATCGACATACCATTCGTATTGCTATGATCTTTACCTTGATTTCATAATGCCTTGATCATAATCTTGTATCGACAACTCTTTATCCGTCGACTCTCTCTAGTTCACTTCCACCGATCACCTTCGAGCACATCCACACCGTTGCACTTCAAAACCTTTTGTTTTGTTGCTAAAACTTTAGTGATTGTTTTGTTGATCTTATGTTTTGTCCTTGTGGTGTGATTGCTTATTGAGTTCTTTCGTTGACGATAGATTGCTCGGAGTGTGACGAGTAGAGTTGACTGGAACGTGAGAGCGAAGATCTTCATCGAATGTATAAGGCAAGTGATACTTTGACCATACTCATACCTATATTTTCTATGTGCATTATGTTAAGAAATATCACCCTATTGCATGATAGGTAGTTTATTATACTGTTGCTGCAAAACCAGTTAGGATAGCCACATGTTTTGACTTGTCTACCGTAGATCAACCTAGCCGTGTTGTTACTTTATTGCTATGCTTTGTAGACGAGGTTGGGATGTGAGAATTCATGGAGTGTATGTGATCTATTTAATAACTTGTGTAGCAACTGTTTAATAAATAGAAATCACTTCTGGACGGGCAGGGAGTGCTTCCTGGGGGCTCGTGCCTTATCTAAGGACGAGACCAGGTTGTACCCCTAATGGTTGGTTTGGTGGTCGAGAATACGTCATGGCGAGTACCCTCTAACGTAGTGGGCGCCGTCCAGGCTCAAAAAGATCAGACATACTTGGTGACTAGAAGCTTACATGTACAGCCACTGGCCATATGGACTCTGGCTTAGTTGAGTATGATGTAGGAAGCCTCTCCCGTGCAATGCTAGCAGATGTAGATGTGATAGGTGGTACCGGCTTGCCGTTGGGTGTAGGTGACCTCTTCTGAAAGACTTCGTCTCAATCTTCGGGTTGAGTCCAGCGGGGAAAGTGTACTAACCTCTGCAGAGTATAAACTAATCATGATTAGCCGTGTCCCCGGTTATGGACATCCTTGAGCTACTAGACATTACTGTTACTGGAGGATCTTGACATATGAATCACCTTAATAATTTGAGTGGGCAAGATTAATAAAGGGTGTGGATTGAGACTAGTGTGCCCAGTTCAATATTTAGTAGTAAGTTCAACTTAAAATTTTGACTAGTTTAGTTTAGGAGAAAATAGGTTTTCTGCAAAACTAAACCATAAGCCTTTCCTTTGACTTACCTTGCATGTAGTTGTAGGTCCTTTATATAAACTTTTCCGTGTCACTTGCCGTACAAATCAGATGTACTGACCCGTTGTCGGGCTGTAACCTTCGGTGTTGCAGGTTTTTCAGACGATCAGTAAGGTGCGTTTAGGGGTTGCGAGTCTACACTCAGCATGTTCGCATGTGGCTGTTGATGGACTCCACGTTATTTGTTTTTGCTTCCGCTATATTTATATTGAATAAGCTAGCCTTGAGCTATGCAACTTGTTATTTATTTTACTCTGGATCATACGTTGTAATAATGATGCACTTGTACTTTGATATACATCTATAATACTGTGTGTGCCAGCGAGTTTGATCCAGGGACTGGCACTTGAGCACAGAGACTTCAATTCTGTGTGAATTGGGTCGCTACATATGGTATCAGAGCAGTGTGTTGACTGTAGGTTCGTGACCCTAGAAAATGGATAGAAAAAGCCATAGGAACAAAAATTTTTTTTGACTCTTTGATTACTTACTCTCTCACTAGTATTTCTCATCTATTATTCATCTTCTAAAACTTCTCATATTTTTTTACTGTAAATACCCCTCTAAGTTGTTTACCCCTGAAGACAAGACAATTGAGAAGTACATCGTCAACCTCATGGATCAATTGAAGTTATGACCACAAGAACGAGAAGAATACCTTATGGTGATCAATAAGTTTTGACACTACAAGAGGAATTTTTAAGATCATCTTAGCTGAGAAGGATGAAGTTTAGATTCAGACCACCACCTTTTAGGTGAAGGTAGATGAACGAATTTCGCGTAGCATGATGAGATCGTATGTCTTGTACATATGACCTTACCCTAGGAGTTGTTTGTGTGTTTTGACTGTTGTGACTGTATTGTTTGTTGTTATGTGTTACTGTCGAACGTAGGAGTTTTGCCGCTTTCTTGGTTGAGTGCATATGTTTGGTGTTATCTTTAGTTGTTGTCTTGTCGGTGTTATAGTTTTTCCCTAACCTTTGTCGTATGGGCTTAATAGATAGAGTATGAAGTAGGACTCGCCTTTTCTGGGGCGATGACGAGACTGAAGGTGGAGCAATGGATTCATAGAATGGAGGAGCGCATGAAGATAAACAAGGTTGGAAGTGAGGACATGGTCCCCTATGCTGTCAAGTACTTTGTAGAAGAGGCTGCTACTTGGTGGAGAATGCACCAAGCGATCGACGAATCACGAAGGAAAATTACTTGGATGGAGTTCACTAAAATTTTGTTGGGATCCCACCTCGTCACCCCGATGCAAAGGACGATAAACCTTAAGAGGATCCGTGCCTGTACAATTTGCGGAGAAACAGGGCACTCCTATGAAGGACACCAAGATGGATGTCCCCATTGTGAGGAAATTCACTCAGGTGAAGAATGCCCCACTGCACAAGTAACATGTTTTACGTGTGAAGGAACTGATCATTACCCCGCTCAGTGTCAATTTTTCATCGTGACACAACAAGTGGTTCAACATCAAAAAGAAGGAATGAAGAAGGTTATCAAAGAATTGAAGGTAGCACCCGTGAAAAAGAAAAAGAAGGACATTAGCCACATTCAGTGTTTCCGGTGCAGGAATATGGGACACTACAGCAATACGTGTCCAGAATTGAAGGGGAAGGAGAAGTTGTGAACGTGGAAGCAAGGATGCAGAATTGAAGAAGCTTATGTTTGGCAACTGGAGAATAGAATTTTCATAGGTGTGCACTAAGTGTACGTTGTTACCTTTTCATGTTAGCTGGAGATGTGTATCGATGCGTGTTTGCTATCGATTGATTAGGTGTTTTATGTCATGATTGTTTTGTTTGGTTTTGCTTGTGGCCTTGACCCTGATATGCCTGTGTTGTGCTGTGATGTGTTGTGCTTTGTGGTTCTTCTTCGCGAGTAGAATAAGCTTACGTTACCTTAGACCCCTTATCTAATTAGTATGCTTCAAGACTAAAGAAGACACAACAACAAGAAGAATAACTTGACGAATGACTCAACGATATGAAGATTGTTTCGACATTTCAAAACTGAAGCTACCAGCATTGAAGACTTGAAGACCTGGAAGATTAAAAGTTTCTATCGTTAGATCGATTATGTGGGCTGTCATTTCTTGTTTTACTGACAGCTACACATCAAAACTTATATTTTTCCAAAACTAGTGTGATGTTTGTATGGGTATCCATATCTCTCTACCTTCTGTTCCCTCTCACCTCAAACCCTACACTGAAGAAGCTACTACAATGGCTGCTAATGCCAAGACGAGGATAAAGATGGATGAAATTTAATGCTGAGTTCAAAGTTAACCCCGTGTGCCAGGATCTTACAACAAGCAAGCCCAATCTTGCTGAAGGAAGAACTCTGGAGGAAGTTGAAGTCCACCAGTACACGTTTATAGCAGTTTGCGCAAACCTGAGTGTAATGAAGAAACGATAGATGTTTTGTTGGCTTGCAGAACCATGGATTTATCTGAACCCAGTTCATGAATAAGAAGGATTTCTGCAATGCTTGCGAGGATGACCGAGTGTTAGATTGCGAGATTCACTAAACCATGTACAAGGTAATGATTTGGGTGCGGAATGGATTGATCACCATGACGACTACTCTTATTATTCGCTCTTGCTATGCGGGATAGTAAATCTTGAGTGACTTACCTATGTTTGAGAGACGACGATGTTAAAGCCTGAACCATAGAATGGTACGATGTGTGACCCCTGTAGGAGTTTACCGTTTGGGTTATACGGTGAGTATGGACCAAGACCATTGGCTGCAGGTATCCCGCAATAATATTCGTGATGACCACCAAGAGAGTATCAATAGTTGTTTAGCATTGGCGCCTGACCTGTCAGCCATGAAGTCTCAGTACTTGGAAGACCACTCTCTCGCTAAGGAATGGAAACCTCAAAGGAGGAATTCGTGAAACCTCGAAGACCGAAGGTGAAATCCGTACGAAGAATGTCATCGATGGATTAAGATACTAGAAGCCCACATTTGTGATGAAGAATTCCATGCCCCAACGGAGTAGGAAGATTATGTGTGAGGAGCTCGCCGAGGGAGCAAGATTTTGAAGACCAAGTCGCTTTCCTTTTAAGGGTGGTAGCACCCTAGCTCATCGGAGGATCGATGGACTGTCATGAAGACCCGAACCCTAACCTTTCTTTCTAGCCTTCTCGAATCTCGAGGACGAGATTCCTTTTAAGGGTGGTAGTGTGTAACATCCCAAAATTCTTCGAATTTTGGAATGTTAATAAAAATTAAATAGATAATGATTGTTTGCTTGGTGTGTTTGATTTTCTCTGGGATTTAAAACTTTTGGAGTTTATTGAATATTAAAAAGAGAGGGAATAAAATGACTTTCCCTAATATTCATCGTTGGTGTTTTGGAATTTATTATTTTAAAAAAAACAAACAAAATAAAATGAGGGAAGATAATATGACTCCTTCAACTTATTAAAAGTTTGGAAAAGGTTTTAAATCTTTATTGGAATCCTTTTGAATATTCAAAACATTTTTCAACTGAAGGAAACTCATTTGAGAGGATATAAAAGGACTTATCCCCATTTTAATTTGTTGAAAAATAGTTTAAAATATTATTGGGAGACTTTTTAATTTTACTTTGGAGTTATAAATATTTTCTAAAATTATTTTTGGAATTTATTTATGCTCCGGAAAAGTTTTTAAATCAATTTTCGGAGTTTTCGGTATTTTTAAAATGCCAAAAAAGTATTTAAAAATATTTAAAAATAAGTTGCAAAGTTTTTATTTTTATTTTAATATTTTGGTCAAGCCAAAAATTCAATTTTATTATTTTAAAAATATTGCCGAAGACGGAATTTTAAAATAAATTTTCATGTTTTTTTTAATATTGTTTTGGGCCTAATGGGCCTGGTCTGTTTTTTTTCCGCAGACCGATTTTGTATTTATCTCGGATTTAAAAAAAAGAGGATTAGGGGCTGGCTATAAATAGCCCCGATTAGGGCTAAATTATTTTCTCTTAGCGTTTTAGGGTTAGCTCTAAACTAATCCGCGGGACCCGCCGCCGCCGAAGTCATCACCGGAGTTTCGCCGGAATTTCGCCAGAGCATTGCCGGAGTTGCGTTTTTCGCGTTTTTTCGAGGTAATTTTCGCGGGTCGCCGTCCTAGCCGTCCCCGCGCCTCACCGAAGCCGCGCCACCGCCTCACCGGAGCTGCGCCGCCGCCGCCCGGTGTCGCCGCCGCTAGCCGAGCTCACTGCCGCCGGGCGCCATGGCCGCGCGCCCACGGTCGCCCTCTGCCGCGCGCCCCTGGCCGCCCGCCCGCCGCCGCCGCGGCTGGCCGCCCCTCCGCCGCCCGCCCGCCCTCGCCGGCGCTCGCCCAAGCCGGCCGAGCCATGGCCATGGCCCTCCTTTGTGTCCAGCGGGAGGAAGAAGAAGCTGAGAAAAAAAAGTTAGAAGTGGAAAAAAAGTTTTTTTTCCAGATATGGATCCAAACCGCCCGGGGACCCGATCGCGTTTTTTGTAAATTTTTTATTTATGTATGGGTCCTTTTTACAGTAGAACCCCCCCGGTACCCCGTTTTTCACCCGATACCGTTTTTGCGACTACTTTTTAACCGTAGCTCGGAATCGAGTGATTCCAGTTGCGTTGCGACCGTGTAGAAATTTTATAGCCAGTAGACCTAGTGTTACAGAAGTTTGAAAATTTTAAATTTGGTTCCCAAGCTGATCCAAATTTGAACTTCCGACAGCCGTAACTTTTTACCGGTGCGCCCGTTTGCGCTGTTTCTTTTTGCGTTGGATCACTCGTTCCATGTACTTTCTGTTTATATCTTGTGTACACAAAAATTCACAAGTTTATTGATCTGTTTTAATTCAAATTCAATTCGATTTGCACTTGCTATGACCTGCGTTGTAGTATTCCGTTTCACGTGATCCTTTTTGCATATTGGATCATATGAGATATCTTATCGGCAATATCAACATACCATTCGTATTGCTATGATCTTTACCTTGATTTCATAATGCCTTGACCATAATCTTGTATCGACAACTCTTTATCCGTCGACTCTCTCTAATTCACTTCCACCGATCACCTTCGAGCACATCCACACCGTTGCACTTCAAAACCTTTTGTTTTGTTGCTAAAACTTTAGTGATTGTTTTGTTGATCTTATGTTTTGTCCTTGTGGTGTGATTGCTTATTGAGTTCTTTCGTTGACGATAGATTGCTCGGAGTGTGACGAGTAGAGTTGACTGGAACGTGAGAGCGAAGATCTTCATCGAATGTATAAGGCAAGTGATACTTTGACCATACTCATACCTATATTTTCTATGTGCATTATGTTAAGAAATATCACCCAATTGCATGATAGGTAGTTTATTATACTGTTGCTGCAAAACCAGTTAGGATAGCCACATGTTTTGACTTGTCTACCGTAGATCAACCTAGCCGTGTTGTTACTTTATTGCTATGCTTTATAGACGAGGTTGGGATGTGAGAATTCATGTAGTGCATGTGAGCTATTTAATAACTTGTGTAGCAACTGTTTAATAAATAGAAATCACTTCTGGACGGGCAGGGAGTGCTTCCTGGGGGCTCGTGCCTTATCTAAGGACGAGACCAGGTTGTACCCCTAATGGTTGGTTTGGTGGTCGAGAATACGTCATGGCGAGTACCCTCTAACGTAGTGGGCGCCGTCCAGGCTCAAAAAGATCAGACATACTTGGTGACTAGAAGCTTACATGTACAGCCGCTGGCCATATGGGCTCTGGCTTAGTTGAGTATGATGTAGGAAGCCTCTCCCGTGCAATGCTAGAAGATGTAGATGTGATAGGTGGTACCGGCTTTCCGTTGGGTGTAGGTGACCTCTTCTGAAAGACTTCGTCTCAATCTTCGGGTTGAGTCTAGTGGGGAAAGTGTACTAACCTCTGCAGAGTATAAACTAATCATGATTAGCCGTGTCCCCGGTTATGGACATCCTTGAGCTACTAGACATTACTGTTACTGGAGGATCTTGACATATGAATCACCTTAATAATTTGAGTGGGAAAGATTAATAAAGGGTGTGGATTGAGACTGGTGTGCCTAGTTCAATCTTTAGTAGTAAGTTCAACTTAAAATTTTGACTAGTTTAGTTTAGGAGAAAATTGGCTTTCTGCAAAACTAAACCATAAGCCTTTCCTTTGACTTACCTTGCATGTAGTTGTAGGTCCTTTATATAAACTTTTCCGTGTCACTTGCCGTACAAATCAGATGTACTGACCCGTTGTCGGGCTGTAACCTTCGGTGTTGCAGGTTTTTCAGACGATCAGTAAGGTGCGTTTAGGGGTTGCGAGTCTACACTCAGCATGTTCGCATGTGGCTGTTGATGGACTCCACGTTATTTGTTTTTTCTTCCGCTATAGTTATATTGAATAAGCTAGCCTTGGGCTATGCAACTTGTTATTTATTTTACTCTGGATCATACGTTGTAATAATGATGCACTTGTACTTTGATATACATCTATAATATTGTGTGTGCCAGCGAGTTCGATCCAGGGACTGGCACTTGAGCACAGAGACTTCAATTCTGTGTGAATTGGGTCGCTACATTTGAGCATCAGGGACTTCAGTCTCCCCGAAGCTTGAGCGATGCTCTCTCCGTCGCGAGACCAAAATTTGTAGATGTAGTTCCTGTCTTGGTGATTTTCACGAAGAGGATAAAACTTTGCATAAAAGAGAGACATTAGCTCTGGCCATTCAAGCAGATCAGAGTTATCGAGTAGCTTATACCAATCTGAAGCTTTATCTTTGAGTGATATGGAGAATACTTTCTTCATGACGAACTCCATCGTCACACCTGCAAGCTTAAATAAAGAACTTAATTGTGATAAATATAGCAGGTGTTCTCCCGGATGTCCTTCTCCTGTATAACGATTAGCCAAGACGTAATCAATAATACCAGATGGTATTTTATAGGGCACAATTTTAGTAGGGGTAGGAGTGACCACCACAGTCGTGGGGCGGCTCCTTATCAGCAACGAACCAACAGTAGAAGAGTCCATAAGGACTGAAAGTAACAACAAAAAATAAAAGTTCCCTTACCGGCTTCACTTACCAATAGCGCTACACTCCCCGGCAATGGCGCCAGAAAAGCTCGTTGATGGCGGAGAAGTTAATAGGTTTAGTTGGGTTGCCTTCCCTGTTAACCGCGCCAATAAACGATTCTTGATAACCCACAAGTCTAGGGGATCAATTGTAGCTTTTCGATAAATAAGAGTATCGATCCCACGAGGAGCAGAAGGTGTTGATAAGTGACACTGGATAAGGAAAGGGCTGCAAACACTCAAAGGTAAATATTTAGGGGTTTTTGGTTTAAGCAACAGAAAAGTAAAAGACAAGCAAAGTAAACAGGGTAACTGAGGAGTAGCAAGTGGCCCAATCCTTTTTACAAGGATAAGCCTAGGAACTGAACTTAAAAAAGCTAAAGCGTTCTCGAGAAAACACGGGAGATATAGTCAAGTCACTTTCACCATACTCCGTGTAACGACCCAATTCACACAGAATTGAAGTCTCTGTGCTCAAGTGCCAGTCCCTGGATCGAACTCGCTGGCACACACAGTATTATAGATGTATATCAAAGTACAAGTGCATCATTATTACAACGTATGATCCAGAGTAAAATAAATAACATGTTGCATAGCTCAAGGCTAGCTTATTCAATATAAATAGAGCGGAAGCAAAAGAAAATAACGTGGAGTCCCATCAACAGCCACATGCGAACATGCTGAGTGTAGACTCGCAACACCTTAACGCTCCTTACTGATCGTCTGAAAAACCTGCAACACCGAAGGTTATAGCCCGACAACGGGTCAGTACATCTGATTTGTACGGCAAGTGACACGGAAAAGTTTATATAAAGGACCTACAACTACATGCAAGGTAAGTCAAAGGAAAGGCTTATGGTTTAGTTTTGCAGAAAGCCAATTTTCTCCTGAACTAAACTAGTCAAATTTTTTAAGTTGAACTTACTACTTAAGAACGAACTGGGCACACCAGTTCCAACACCACACCCTTTATTTAATCTTGCCCACTCAAATTATTATGGTGATTCATATGTCAAGATCCTCCAGTAACAGTAATGTCTAGTAGCTCAAGGATGTCCATAACCGGGGACACGGCTAATCATGATTAGTTTTTACTCTGCAGAGGTTAGTACACTTTCCCCGCTGGACTCAACCCGATGATTGAGACGAAGTCTTTCAGAAGAGGTCACCTACACCCAACGGCAAGCCGGTACCACCTATCACATCTACATCTGCTAGCTTTGCACGAGAGAGGGTTCCTACATCATACTCAACTAAGCCAGAGCCCATATGGCCAGCGGCTGTACATGTAAGCTCCTAGTCACCAAGTATGTCTGATCTTTTTGAGCCTGGACGGTGCCCACTTACGTTCAGAGGGTAGCACCATGACGTACTGTCAACCACCAAACCAACCATTAGGGGTACAACCTGGTCTCGCCCTTAGATAAGGCACGAGCCCCCAGGAAGCACTCCCTGCCCGTCCAGAGGTGATTTCTATTTATGATAATGTTGCCACACAAATTATTAAATAGCTCACATGCACTCCATGAATTTACACAACCCAAACCACGTCTACAAATCATAGCAATAAAGCAACAACACGGCTAGGTTGATCTACGGTAGACAAGTCAAGACATGTGGCTATCCTAACTGGTTTTGCAGCAACAGAAAAATAAACTACCTATCATGCAATAGGGTGATATTTCTTAACATAATGCATATAGAAAATATAGGTATGAGTATGGTCAAAGCATCACTTGCCTTCTTGCTAGTCCTGACGGTCACAATCCTCACAAAACGAGGCGGCACACTCCGGACAATCTATACGAGCAAACATAGCACCAATCATAATATATTCAATACAAAAATGCTCAAACAGTAATAAACATTCAAAGAACAGTAGAAAAACTTGCCTAACAGTATCTAAACTTAAATTACTTGTCAAAATAAAACCAACGCAAAAAAAACGGCGCAAACGGGCGCACCGGTAAAAAGTTACGGCTGCCAGAAGTTCAAATTTAGATCAGCTTGGGATTAAATTTTGAAAACTTCAAACTTCTGTAACACTTGGCCTACTGGCTAGAAAATTTCTACACGGTCGCAACGCAACTGGAATCGCCCAATTTCGAGTTACGGTTAAAAAGTAGTCGCGAAAACGGTATCGGGGTGACACCGGGAGTACCGGGGTGCTGTACTGTAAAAAGGACCCGGACGTAAATAATTTTTTTCTGAAAAACGCGATCGGGTCCTCGGGCGGTTTGGATCCAGATCTGGATTTTTTTTGGAAAACCGATCTAATCTCTTTTTTTTTCTCTAATCCCTCTCCTCACGCACGCGGGCACGAAGGCCAGCGGCCATGGCTGGTCTCGGCCGAGACCTCGGCTCGGGCCGGCTGCAGCGGCCGTGGCCGGCGGCCAGGAGGCGCCGGCGGCGGCGAACGCGTAGGGGGGCGTGGCGGCGGCGAGCTCGCCGGCTCGCCGGCGACGCCATGCGGCGCGGCGGCGCACGGGGGCTAGGGCGACGGGGCGGGCGTGCTGGGCGGCAGGGTCGGCTCCGGTGAGGCGTGGGGACGGCGCTAGGCGCGACGTGCCGGAAGATACCTCGAAAAAACGGCGAAAACGCAACTCCGGCGAATTTTCGGCGAAACTCCGGCGAGATTCCGGCGATGACGTCGTCGATGATGTCGGCGGCGCTGGGTCCCGCGGATTAGTTTAAGGCTAACCTAAAAACGCTAAACGAAAATAATCTAGCCCTAATCGGGGCTATTTATAGCCAGCCTCTAATCCGTTTTTTTAAAATCCGAGATAAATATAAAATCGGTCTGCGAAAAAAAAAACATAACAGGCCCATTAGGCCCAAAACAATTATAGAAAAATCACGGAAATTTATTTTTAAATTCCGTCTTTGACAATATTTTTAAAATAATAAAATTGAATTTTTGGCTTTACCAAAATATTAAATAAAAATAAAAACTTTGCAACTTATTTTTAAATATTTTTAAATACTTTTCTGGCATTTTAAAAATACCGAAAACTCCGAAAATTTATTTAAAAACCTTACCGGAGCATAAATAAATTCCAAAAATATTTTTAGAAAATATTTATAACTCCAATGTAAATTTAAAAAGTCTCCCAAAAATATTTTAAACTATTTTCCAACGAATTAAAAATGGGGATACGTCCTTTTATATCCTCTCCAGTGAACTGGCATGTGTTGAAAAATGTTTAAAAATATTTTAAAACTCCAGAAAAATGCGGAAGCAGCATGAGATGCATATGATGATCTATTAACATCCGAATTTAGAAAATTGGGATGTTACAAACCTACCCCCCTTAAGATGAATCTCGTCCTCGAGATTCGAGCTGGCTAGCAAAGAGATGCGGGTGGTCTTGCTTCAGATCTTCTTCACGCTCCCAAGTTGCTTCATCCTAGGTATGATGATCCCACTGAACCTTGCATAGTCTGATCGTCTTGGTGCGGGTAACTCTTTTGGCAGTCTCCAGAATCTTCACAGGTTTCTCCTCATAAGTCAGGTCGCTCTCCAACTGAATTGCCTCAAGTGGCACTGTATCTCTCAAAGGAATATATGCCATCTCTGCATGACACTTCTTCAGCTGGGATACGTGAAACACATCATGAACTCATGACAAAGCTTCGGGCAACTCCAACTGATAAGCTAACTCTCCTCTGCGCTCCAAGATCTTGTAAGGCCCCACAAAACATGGTGCTAACTTGCCCTTGATTCCAAACCTCTTGATTCCGCGAATTGGTGAAACTCTGAGATACGCACGGTCTCCAACCTCATAGGTTACATCCTTGCGCTTAGCATATGCATAACTCTTCTGCCTGGACTGTGCTATCTTCAATCCATCACGGATAAACTTGACTTTCTCCTCAGCATCTCTGATCAGGTCTGGTCCAAACAACTGACGCTCTCCTACCTCATCCCACATCAACGGAGTCCTGCACTTCCTTCCATACAGTAACTCGAATGGTGCCATCTGAAGACTAGCCTGGTAACTGTTGTTATATGAGAACTCAGCATACGGTAAGTTGTCATCCCAACTCGAACCATAATCCAACGTACAAGCCCTCAACATATCCTCCAAGATCTGATTGACTCTCTCGGTCTGCCCATCTGTCTAAGGATGGAACGCCGTACTGAACTCCAGCCTAGTGCCCAAGGTCTCATGCAACTGACGCCAAAACTTCGAAGTAAACTGAGTACCTCTATCAGACACAACCTTGCTTGGAACTCCATGCAAACACACGATCCTGGACATATAAATCTTGGCTAGCTTGGCACTGTTATAAGTTGTCTTTACTGGAATGAAGTGAGCAACCTTGGTCAAAAGATCAACAATCACCCAAATAGAATCATATCCTGACCGAGTCCTGGGTAAACCAGTAATAAAGTCCATACCTATCTGATCCCACTTCCAATCTGGTATAGGCAAAGGCTGCAACAATCCTGCTGGCTTCTGATGCTCAGCCTTGACTCTCTAGCAAACATCACACAAAGCAATATACTGAGCTCTCTCTCGCTTCAGGCTAGGCCACCAAAATCTCTCCCTCAAATCCAAATACATTTTGGTATTCCCGGGATGAATAGAATAAGGTGAATCATGCGCCTCCTGAAGAATCAACTTCCTGATCTCTGCATCCTGCGGTACACAAATGCGCTTCTCAAACCAAATGGCTCCATGCTCATCCTCACGGAAACCCTCTTCTTTTCCCTTGGTCATATTCACTTTTATCTCATCAATTTCTGCATCACCCTTCTGAGCCTCTCTGATTCTTTCCAACAGATTTGGCTTCACTTCCAATGTTGCCACATATCCCTTAGGAACTATCTCCAACCTGAGATTCTTGAACTGCTCACATAACTCGCGTGGCATATCCTCAACATTAGCAACATTGATATGACTCTTACGGCTCAATGTATCAGCAACCACATTCGCTTTACCAGGATGATACTGCACATTCAAATCATAATCCTTAATAAGCTCCAGCCATCTACTCTTCCTGAGATTCAAATCCTTCTGAGTAAAGATATACTTCAAACTCTTGTGATCAGTAAAAACATCACAATGATTACCAACAAGATATTGCCTCCATGTTTTCAATGCATGAACAACTGCAGCTAACTCCAAATCATGTGTAGGATAGTTATGCTCATGGTTCTTAAGCTGACGTGAAGCATAAGCAACAACTCTACATCCTTGCATCAACACACAACCAAGTCCTCGACGAGACGCATCACAATATACTTGGAAATCCTTATGTATATCAGGCAAACATAAAACAGGTGCAGTTACTAACCGTTTCTTCAATTCCTGAAAGCTGGCTTCACATGCCTCACTCCAAACAAACTTATTCTCTTTCTTCAACAGCTCAGTCATTGGTTTTGCAAGTTTGGAGAAATTCTCAATGAACCTCCTATAATATCCTGCAAGACCCAAGAAACTGCGAATGTCTCCAACTGTCGCGGGTGTCTCCCATTCTGTAACTGTTGAAACCTTGGATGGGTCCACAGCTACTCCTTCTCCTGACACAACATGTCCAAGGAATCCGACCTCCTTCAATCAAAACTCACACTTGCTGAACTTGGCATACAACTTGTGCTCCCTGAGCTTCTCCAATACCAAACGCAAATGTGCCTCATGCTCTTTCTCATTCTTGGAATACACCAATATATCATCAATGAACACCACAACGAATTTATCCAAGAACTCCATAAACACCTTGTTCATCATATTCATGAAGTATGCAGGAGCATTAGTCAATCCAAATGACATAACAGTATACTCATACAACCCATACCTCGTAGTAAAAGTAGTCTTCGAAATATCCTTCTCCCAAATCTTCACTTGATGATAACCAGAACGAAGATCAATCTTAGAGAATACACAAGCTCCCTCCAACTGGTCAAATAGATCATTAATCACAGGTAAAGGATACTTGTTCTTGATAGTAACATCATTCAGAGAACGATAATCAACACACATCCTCTGTGTTCCATCCTTCTTCTCAACGAACAACACTGGAGATCCCCAAGGCGACGAGCTTGGGCGAATGAACCCCTTTGCCTGCAACTCTCTGATCTGTTCCTTCAATTCTGCAAGTTCATTAGCGGGCATCCTATACGGTCTCTTAGCAATAGGCCCAGTGCCTGGTATTAAATCAATAAGGAACTCAATCTCCCTATCCGGTGGCATACCTGGCAACTCCTCCGGAAACACATCCGGATACTCCCTCACAACACGCACATCATCCAGGCTACCCCCCTTAAGAGAATTCACCTGGGCGTGCTGATGCTTATACTTGGACACATATCTGATCTTCTGTCCACTCGGTGTACTGAGAGTGATAGACCGACTGGCACAATCAATAACACCTTGGTACTTGGCTAACCAATCCATGCCCAAAATAATATCCAAACCCTGTGACTTCAACACAATCAAATCTGTAGGAAAAACATGCTTCCCTATGGATAGGCTCAACTGATAGCATCCCAAACTAGCTGACATCTCCGCTCCCGGTGAACTTATGAGCATAGATGACTTAAGAACTACGGTAGGTAACTCATGCTTATCCACAAATACCCTCGATATGAAAGAATGCGATGCACCAGAATCAAAAAGAGAAAGTGCGGGTACTGAATTGATAAAGAACTTACCAATCACAGCATCATGCTCATCATAGATCTCCTCCACGTTGACATGGTTCACATGCCCCTTGTTGAAAGGATTGGGCTTGCTGACTCCAGAATTCCCATTGTTGTCCTTGTTCTCCGGGCACATGTTGGAGTAGTGTCCCATCTTCCTGCACTTGAAACACTGAACTCGACTAAGGTCCTTCTGAGCATTCACCATTTGACGGTTCTGGTTGTAGCTCTCTCCATTTCCATTTCCTTTCCCATTGCCATTGCCATTGCCATTCTTGTTACCATTATGGTGGTTGTGGCCATTATGGTTGTGACCATTCCCACCATGATGGTTGTGTCCTCCACTATGAACATGGCCATTCCCACCATTGTGGTTATGTCCATGGTTATGTCCTCCATTGCCAGCATAAGAATTGCGTGGCTTCTGATGCGGTCCAGAGTTATACTTGCCACCATTGTTGTTGTACTTCCTCTTGCGGTTCTCAATGGCTTGCTGCTTGCCTTCCAACACAATAGCTTTGTCTATGAGCGCCTGGCAGTTAGAAAACGTAGCCACTGTCAGCTGGACTCCCAACTCATCATTCAGCCCCTCCAAGAACTTCTCCTGCCTTGCAACATCATTCCTGACATCATCTGGAGCATATCTGGCAAGCTTGTTGAACACCTCAACATACTCGGCCACTGAACGGCCTCCCTGACGCAAACTGCGAAACTCCTTCTTCTTCAAGCTCATGGCGCCTGCTGAAACATGTGCGGCGCGAAAGGCAGACTGGAACTGCGCCCAAGTGATGGTGTCGATGGGGTAAGTCAGCAAGTAGTTGTCCCACCAAGCAGCGGCAGGACCCTCCAGCAAATTTGAGGCAAACCTCACTCTCTCTGCCTCAGTGCAGCCAACTGTCTCCATATTCCGGCCCACTGAACGAAGCCAGTCATCCGCCACTATGGGCTCAGGAGTGCTATAGAACCTCTGAGGATTCAACCTTAAGAACCTTGCAAGCGTGTCCACCGATGGTGGTGGTGGCGCATTGTTGTTTTTGCCCATGTTCTGAGTGAGAAACTGGATCAGCTGAGCTTGTCCTTGAAGTAACTGCTGCATGTAAGCTGGCACTCCATTGTTGTTGTTCTCATTCCCCGTGGGATCACGTCTCGGCGGCATCTGTTGGGCAAGAATAGGTAAGTTTTAGACAGAAAGTAGCTAGGGAAATATACTCCTACCCATATGCTTATGATGATCATGGCAAGCATTATATATACAATACATATATCACCAATCAACTTCACCAATCAATATCACCATAGCATCAAACATATAACAATCATCAACCAATGCACTCATACGGAAAACCATCACATATCACACCATATAGTTTAAAATATCTTTTATAACTGATATAAGATCCTCATAACAACCTCGGGTAATATAAGATCCTCAACACAACCACAAATAACATAAGAGTATATCAAGCAACCTAGTATTGCCACACCGAATAAGTCGACATGGTCAAATACGCTAACACGATAACGGTAGAGCACTAATTTTCGACGAAGTAATTCTTAATGTTGTCTTTGCTAAACAGCATGCGGTAATCGCGCCCGCTGATGCGGTTGCGCCTTTTGGGACTCGGCTCCATTTCTTCTGCCGAGGTCTCTACTTTTGGCTCCTCTTCTGGTTCTTCAATTCCATTGGCCTTCATCTTCTCCTTCAGCCTTGTCATCTCTTCTTGCATCTCCAACTTTTCCTTCTTCAGCTTGTTGTTGTCCCTCTTGAGCCTGGTGTTCCTCTGCTGCAACTCAGTAATGGTGTAGAGGTCTGACTGAGTGCACTTCTCCAGGCAATGGATGTGCTTCTCCAGGCTTTGGATGATGTAGCTGGTTGTACCTGGCCAAATGGCCCCAGGCACATACCTGAACCTCTTTGGCAATATGTTCCCCGACGGGAGAACCTTGGCCATCTCCGCGTACACCGTACCCTTTATCTGGGCGGCATACTTATGTACAATGCGTCCAAGAGCTATGTGAGCGGCCATGCGCACACACCACTCCTTCTTCTGGGCATGCACCTCGAAGGACTCCGTAATCACCCTTTCTTCATTCTCCATGCTTCCAAGGATGAAAGTCTCCACTTTCCAGTAGTCATCAGCTCCCCTTGTCTCCACGATGTCCGGCTGAAAGACTGGCGCGTAGATGTTCAGGAAGTGGCAAATCCCCCTGAGCTCAGGTCCAAACGCCATAGCGCGGTATGATATAGTGTTCATCTATAATCAAAGAGAGGTAAGGCAAGATTAGAATAGGTATGAATACGATATAGAGGAGGTAAGTAAGTACAAGACAGAGTGATGTAAAGTAATATTTTTATTCCTATGGCTTTTCTAGTCCATTTTCCAGGGTCACGTCCTACAGTCAACACACTGCTCTGATACCATCTGTAACGACCCAATTCACACAGAATTGAAGTCTCTGTGCTCAAGTGCCAGTCCCTGGATCGAACTCGCTGGCACACACAGTATTATAGATGTATATCAAAGTACAAGTGCATCATTATTACAACGTATGATCCAGAGTAAAATAAATAACAAGTTGCATAGCTCAAGGCTAGCTTATTCAATATAAATATAGCGGAAGCAAAAGCAAATAACTTGGAGTCCCATCAACAGCCACATGCGAAATGCTGAGTGTAGACTCGCAACCCCTAAACGCACCTTACTGATCGTCTGAAAAACCTGCAACACCGAAGGTTACAGCCCGACAACGGGTCAGTACATCTGATTTGTACGGCAAGTGACACGGAAAATTTTATATAAAAGACCTACAACTACATGCAAGGTAAATCAAAGGAAAGGCTTATGGTTTAGTTTTGCAGAAAGCCAATTTTCTCCTGAACTAAACTAGTCAAATTTTTTAAGTTGAACTTACTACTTAAGAACGAACTGGGCACACCAGTTCCAACACCACACCCTTTATTTAATCTTGCCCACTCAAATTATTATGGTGATTCATATGTCAAGATCCTCCAGTAACAGTAATGTCTAGTAGCTCAAGGATGTCCATAACCGGGGACACGGCTAATCATGATTAGTTTTTACTCTGCAGAGGTTAGTACACTTTCCCCGCTGGACTCAACCCGAAGATTGAGACGAAGTCTTTCAGAAGAGGTCACCTACACCCAACGGCAAGCCGGTACCACCTATCACATCTACATATGCTAGCTTTGCACGAGAGAGGCTTCCCACATCATACTCAACTAAGCCAGAGCCCATATGGCCAGCGGCTGTACATGTAAGCTCCTAGTCACCAAGTATGTCTGATCTTTTTGAGCCTGGACGGCGCCCACTTACGTTCAAAGGGTAGCACCATGACGTACTGTCAACCACCAAACCAATCATTAGGGGTACAACCTAGTCTCGCCCTTAGATAAGGCACTCCCTGCCCGACCAGAGGTGATTTCTATTTATGATAATGTTGCTACACAAATTATTAAATAGCTCACATGCACTCCATGAATTTACACAACCCAAACCACGTCTATAAAGCATAGCAATAAAGCAACAACACGGCTAGGTTGATCTACGGTAGACAAGTCAAGACATGTGGCTATCCTAACTGGTTTTGCAGCAACAGAAAAATAAACTACCTATCATGCAATAGGGTGATATTTCTTAACATAATGCATATAGAAAATATAGGTATGAGTATGGTCAAAGCATCACTTGCCTTCTTGCTGGTCCTGACGGTCACAATCCTCACAAAACGAGGCGGCACACTCCGAACAATCTATACGAGCAAACATAGCACCAATCAACATATATTCAATACAAAAATGCTCAAACAGTAATAAACATTCAAAGAACAGTAGCAAAACTTGCCTAACAGTATCTAAACTTAAATTACTTGTCAAAATAAAACCAACGCAAAAAGAAACAGCGCAAACGGGCGCACCGGTAAAAAGTTACGTCTGCCGAAAGTTCAAATTTGGATCAGCTTGGGATTAAATTTTGAAAACTTCAAACTTCTGTAACACTTGGTCTACTGGCTAGAAAATTTCTGGACAGTCGCAACGCAACTGGAATCGCCCAATTCCGACTTACGGTTAACAAGTAGTCGCGAAAACGGTATCGGGGTGACACCGGGGGGTACCGAGGTGCTCTACTGTAAAAAGGATCCGGACGTAAATAAATTTTTTCTGAAAAACGTGATCGGGTCCTCGGGCAGTTTGGATCCAGATCTGAATTTTTTTTTGGAAAACCGATCTAATCTCTTTTTTTTTCTCTAATCCCTCTCCTCATGCACGCGGGCACGAAGGAGGCGGCGGCGGCGGCGAACGCGAAGGGGGAGCGGCGGCGGGGACGCACGGGGGCGGCGTCGAGCTCGCCGGCTCGCCGGCGACGCCATGCGGCGCGGCGGCGCACGGGGGCTAAGGCGACAGGGCGGACATGCTGGGCGGCGGGGTCGGCTCCGGTGAGGCGTGGGGACGGCGCTAGGCGCGGGGTGCCGAAAGATACCTCGAAAAAACGGCGAAAACGTAACTCCGACGAACTTTCCGGCGAAACTCCGGCGAGATTCCGGCGATGATGTCGTCGATGATGTCGGCGGCGGCGGGTCCCACGGATTAGTTTAGGGCTATCCTAAAAAACGCTAAACGAAAATAATCTAGCCCTAATCGGGGCTATTTATAGCCAGCCTCTAATCCCCCCTTTTTTTTAAATCCGAGATAAATACAAAATCGGTCTGCGAAAAAAAAAACAGGCCCATTAGGCCCAAAACAATTATAGAAAAATCACGGAAATTTATTTTTAAATTCCGTCTTCGCCAATATTTTTAAGATAATAAAATTGAATTTTTGGCTTTACCAAAATATTAAATGGGGATAAGTCCTTTTATATCCTCTCCAGCGAACTGCCATGTGTTGAAAAATGTTTAAAAATATTTTAAAACTCTAGAAAAATGCGAAAGCAGCATGGGATGCATATGATGATCTATTAACATCCGAATTTAGAAAATTGGGATGTTACACTCCGCCAAGTAATATGTATCGTGTTGATAAGTGTCGGTGGGTGGATCAATGCTAGTACACCTTCTAGACTAAGATAAGTGTACTCTTATGATTACACACCTTGCAAGCATCCGCAAATACAAGGCAGTAATTAAGGCATAAGCCTAACCACAACATTACGATCAAGGATCCATAACTCCCTTGTGCGAAAGTCTGCGAACTGGGGTTCAGGTTTCTGTTACTCCGGCAACCCACCATAAGCATCCATTGTGCACAATGTATTCCTCTAGGCCCATGAAAGGTGAAGTGTTATGTGTTCGACTCACATAACACCACTAGAGAAATAACAACACAACTTAAGTATCAAACAACACATAATACCTCAACATAGTATGACTACTAAGAACTAGACTTCTCCCATGTTCTCAAGAACTAAAGTAACTACTCACAAGACATAAAAGAGATCATGATCAGAGGTGATAGATGGGTGGTAAACAATCTGGACACAATGATATTTCTCCAACAAAACTCAATAGCATTCACCACAAAGTAGTAATCAACACCAACAGAGTAGAGAGGATAGATAGTACGGATTACAACACAAGTTGCAATTGTGAGATGAGATGGGATGGAGATGGAGATGGTGCTGATGTTGGGGATGATGTTGATGATGATCTCGATGATGCCCGTGACGACGATGATGATGATGATGGCGACGATCTCCCCTTCCGGGAGGTGATCTCCCCGACGAAATCTGCCCGCCGGAGATGGATTTTCTCCTCTGTAGGTTTCCGCCCCATGGCGGCGGCAAAACACGGAAACGACTCTTTTTTTAGGGGTTCCACCCGAGGGGGCTTATATAGGCGAAAGGGGGCACCGAGGGGGGCCACCAGGCACCCAGGAGGGTGCCTGGCGCGGCCAGGAGGGGGGTCGCGCCAGGCACCCTTCTGGCTGCCTGGTGGGTCCCCTCACCTCCTCCTTCGGTGATCCCCAGTCAATCTTCCAAAAAATGCTCCCCGTAAAATTTCATCGCATTTGGACTTGATCTGATTCAGCAACTTGGTATCCACGTTTTACCGCTGAATCCTGGTTCTGTTGCTTCGGCACCGGAAAGTTGTAAACTGTGTAAAATAAGCCAAAACAACATAAGAACAATACTTTAAAGTGGAATACATCAATGAATAGGGTGAAATAACAATATAAAATAGTGATGCTTTTTGGACGTATCAGTCCTCTTCACACTACCTGAGATGCCGAGGGAAAGTTAGTTATTCCAAAACATACAGCTCGGATAGCTTTTCCAAGTCAGATTCCAGCTTCGTGATGCAAGCCTCGTTCTCCTTCACCGCCTTCTTGTAGTGGTACAAACTTGTTTCCAAAGCTTTCTTCTCCTTGGCCCGCCTCTCAACTTGGTCTATCTCCTTCTTCATTTTCGCCACAAAATCATCGTTCTCTTTAACCTTGGTGTCAAAGGCTTTCTTCGCTGCTTCTGGATACAGAGTTCCAAACGGATAAATCGGAAGATGAAAGATACCAACACAGGAACGCAAGAGTCCTTACCATTGTCCTCAGCATGCTGCTTCTTAAGTTTGTTATATTCTTCAAGCAATGCCTCGTATGCACTCTTGGCAGCAATGTTTTCCCCCTGCAACTTAACGAAGGCCGATCCAAGTTTGCAAGCCTCCTATGAAGACGAAAGAAACACCATGTTATAAATACAAACCTCCTATCAAAAGACTCCGAATAACTTCAAGAAGTTAATCGAGCCTTGGGGGCTACACCCAGTGGGTGCACTAAGAAGTGCTCCCACTGGAAGATCATCAAAATAAAAACCTCCTATAAAAAGACTCCGAATAACTTCAAGAAGTTACTCGGAGCCTTGGGGGCTACACCCAATGGGTGCACTAAGAAATGCTCCCACTGGAAGATCATCAAAATAATGCCTCCTATAAAAAAGACTCCGAATAACTTCAAAAAGTTACTCGGAGCCTTGGGGGCTACACCCAATGGGTGCACTAAGAAAGGCTCCCACTGGAAGATCATCAAAATAATGCCTCCTATCAAAAAGACTCTGAATAACTTCAAAAAGTTACTCGGAGCCTTGGGGGATACACCCACTGGGTGCACTAAAAAGTGCCCTCAGCAGAGATTTCAAACCTACAGAATAACAACAATATGCCCAAAGGTCATTCCAACACCCACTGGGTAGAAAACTTACATAAGTACTTACGTGCATGTTGGACTTCACCAACTCGGCCTCGGAAGCCAGCTCACGCAGCCGCAGTTTGAATTGAGTCGCCTTTACCAAAGACTCATTTAGACCACCAATGATGGCACTCTCCACCGGGGCACCGACTGGAATGGATGCCGAGACAGCAGGCCCGTCCCCTTGAGCAGCTGCCGGGGTGAAAGGAGTCTCCATAACAACCTCCTTAGCAGGAGCGTCAGGTACGGCAGAAGAGGCAGGCAAGCTCCCGACAGCTCGGTGACCGGACCCAGAGGACACCGCCCCCCAGGAACAATCACCTCAGGAGGAGCGGTCCCAGTAACGGCTAGCTCAGTCACAATCCGAGTTGGACCAGCAGAGGAGTCAACATCCATATCTGCGATAGATACAACAAACAATTAAAAATAGAAAGACGGCAGTAATAAAAGCCTCAACAGAAAGAATGAGGAACCCTCACCAAAAACTACAACATCTTCCACAATAGTGTCCATGACAGGAAAGTCAGTCACGCCGCAGGTACTGACATCCCCGAAAACGTCAGCACCAAGATCCTCTACCCCGGGCAATGACTCAGAACCACTCGGACGAACACTGCAAAACGGAGTAGTTAAGGAAAATCCTAGGAAACCAATAGAGCACTAAACCATAAGATAACTAACGACATTACTTATGGACGGTCTTCAAATTACGCCTCGGGGGAGCGACCTTGGCCGGACCAGCTCCAGCCCCCTTGGCGTTCTCGACAGCAGCACCCCCCGAGGGGTTAGCCTCTCGGCCCCCAAGCGTGACAAGCTTCTTCTTCTTCATAGGTGCAAACTTCCCAGAGCTGAGGCTCAAGGGAGGAAGGTTTCCGCTGCCCTCTTCACCACTCGGAGTATGGGCCCTCTTGCGGGTCCGAGTAAGACCCTCCCGCGCCGACTCGCGGTCCTGGTTGCTCTTTGAGCGTTGCTCGGACGCCGCCTGAACCCGAGCCACCTCGGATTCCAGCTCCTCCCCCGCCTCAACTCCGACCCCTGCACCAGCAGTGCTATCTTCATCCTCCTCGGCAGGATGTTGCAGAGCCAGAGGAATAGGATAATGGAACTGAGAAAAATCCTAGCAAAAAATAAAGAAGACCGAGTTAGAACCAACAGGTGATACACATTCAAGACACATATGACACAAGATGGCATACCAAGGTTGGAGGATTCTCGATGCTGAGAGGTCTCACTCGGCCAGTCGGCTGAATGCCCTGGGTCACGCTGGTTATTATCTTCATCTGGAGCTCGAATTCGTCCAGAGGCATCTCAGTGTTACTATAGCGGGTGTCATCCTGCAGCCCGGAGTACGCCCACATTCCCCGAGCCCTGGCTTGAAGAGGCTGAATCTTCCGAATCACAAAGGTGGCTATCAGATCCATGGCGTCCAAACCATTTTTCTTCAGCCTAATGACTTCACACATCAAGGGGAGCACTTGCTCCTTCTCAGCATTGGTGAGTCGGGGATTCCAGCCCTGGGAGGAAGTTAGTCTAACGTCCGAGTAAGGAGGCAAGGTACACACTCCCGGTGTAGCGCCCCGGCCACACCCACCGGTTCCCGGCGTACGCCTGGCGGGATCTAGACTATCCCCACAGACCAACACTAGTCTTTCCTGCGCACTTTTTCCTCACTCGTGCGCACCCGGGAACAACTTCCTGGTCGGTCACCCATCCTCAAATCGCTCCAAGCCAAGCACACTTAACTTTGGAGTTCTTTGGATTCGGGCTCCCGGAAAAGAAGGTGCACCTTGTTGATATGAGTAGTCTATCATTCCTATTAAGCCAGGATGTCACATACACCCCCACTCAAAGGAACCGATGTCCTCATCGGCCCACAGGAATGTTCCCTCTTGGCACACGTCTGTGCGTCCAGTGCCGACACATGTCCCACATGTTCGTGCACTGACTCACACACGCCCGTATAACCGCAAGGGTCGGCTCTGATACCATTTGTAACGCCCCGGTCACAACCACCGGTTCCCGGTGCCAGTGGGGCTCTATGCCTAAGAAACCCTCGCAGAGGGTGAAGAAGCTAGAGAGGAGAGTAATGGCATTGGGGACAATATGATGAAGTTGAGCACCCGTGAAAGCCAAGAAATACAAGAAGAAGGGATGTGGAGGAAGAGAAAACCCACGGTCCACATGCGAAATAAGAATGACCCTCTCACCTTCCCGCGGAGCAGGCTCGTCTTCTCTAGCCGCAGGAAGACGAAAACCCTCGCGGGGGACCAGGCCAGCGTCCTGGTACCCCAGCAGCATATCCTCCGTCACGATCGACGGGAGCCACTCCCCTGCAGACATGGTCTTGGCGGCGGAGGAGGAACAGCGCGAGTGACGGCATCCCAGGGTGAAGCACAAGCAACTGGCGAAGGTTTCCCGACGACGGAGGCAAGTATGTGTGTGTGAGAGGAGAGAGGCAGAACGAGAGAGAGAAGTGGGAGCGGCCGCGCGGGGGAAAGTGAGCAGATCTGCCCCAAACCGAAAGGGGGGAGCGGTTTGATAGCCTGAGATAGCAACCGCCACGCGTCAGATCTGCACCCCATTATGGGCCTGCCGGTTGCTCTCCCCATAAAACCGCTCCACTTCCCCATAATCCCTCCCACTTCCCCACGGGCGGTTAAATATTATCCTATAAGACCGCCGCGGGAATCGAGGAGACAGGCCCAACAGTGTACCCACTTGTCTGGACAAGAAGATTCTCTGACAAGGCAAGATCTTTTTCATTAAGAACCGAATTAGATTTTGATTCAAACTCGAGACCACTTCAACTACTCAGAAGACACGAAGCATAACATGCACCAACAAAAACTCTCCGAGTACGTGATACGTCCAAAACGTATCTATAATTTCTGCTTGCTCCATGCATGTTTTGTGTGATATTGCTATGATCTAGATACACTTTCATACACTTTTGATCATATTTGTACTAACCTATTAACTCAGTGCACCACAGTGCCAGTTCCTGTTTTCTGCTGTTTTTCTATTTCAGTTTTCCCACATATAAAAAGTGCTCCAAAAATTCGGGAAAAATCAGATAAAAAATTAGCACAGAAGAACCTTCCGGAAGGACCTGAGTGGGGCCAGAGGGCCACCACCAGGGGCCAAGGCGCCCTGGTGGCACACCCAAGGGGCTGGCCGCGCCAGGGGGCGCCTGGACCCCTGGTGGCCCCCCTGGTGCCCTACTTTGGCCCCTATTTATTCTCCCGTCGCGGAAACCCTGATTCCAGACCCCTTTCTCCAGAAGCAATTCCGATCTCCGCCGCCATCGCCATCAAGTTTTGGGGGGACAGAATTCCTGTGCCGGCACCCTGCCGGGACGGGGAAGTGCCCCCGGATTCATCTCCATCGACGTTGCTTCCTCCCTCCATGAAGCGGGAGTAGTTCTCCCTCGGAGCTGAGGTTTCTACCAATAGCTATGTGTTCTTCTCTCTCTCCCACGATGTGATCTTCGTTGTGATCATAGGCTATGTTAATATAGGGTGATCCCATGATATTTCCCCTTCCTCTATGTATTGGATTGATGTACTCAATTGATCTTATCTAGTATAATCCCCGAGACCAAGGTGACAGCGGTCTATTGGACATGGGTTAGAAGAATATTATCATGAGTGCTTTCCTCTTTTGTGTGTTGATTGAAGATTGAGAGTCTCTTGGTGCTTGTCTTTGACTATCCTTTAGATATGTTGTGGTGATTGTGGTACTCTCTTTGTATGGCCGCGGTGACATTGGGAAATCCATAGATGAGAACTACGAACTCTGAGGTGTGCTTTTGTAGCCCTACACAATTCTCGTCCTCTCTTGACCACAAAGGAATGACCTCCGAGTACGTCTCCATTACATGTTTTATGGGAAATATCATGTGATTAGACTATATTAATGTTGTTGAGAGTTGCCACTAGTGAAAGTATGAAGCCTAGGCCTTGTTTCCAACATTGTTACACCATTTTCACTCACTTTTGTTACATGTTTGCTTGATGCACTTTTTATTACAGATTTATATTACTTCGTTTTACTACACCTATCACCCATATTTTACCATCTCTTCGCTGAACTAGTGCACCTATACAACTCCTAGTTGTATTAGGTGTGTTGGGGACACAAGAGACTTCTTGTATCTTAATTGCAGGGTTGCTTGAGAGAGACCATCTTCAACCTCTACTTCCCTGAGTTCGATAAACCTTAGGTCATGCACTTGAGGGAAATTGCTGTTGTCCTACAAACCTCTGCGCTTGGAGGCCCAACATAGTCTACAAGAATAGAAGCGTGCGTAGACATCAAGATATTTCTGGCGCCGTTGCCGGGGAAGTAAGTGTTTGAAGGTATATCTTTAGATTCTGCAATTAATTCTTTTTGTTTCTTGTTTTTATTTTCACTAGTTAGGCTTTATGGAAAACAACAAAAATATTATGAGAGAGCTTTATGAGCTCTACCTTGAGTTGGGACATGAAGTGTTTGAAGAGAAAATCAAAAAGCCTATGGAGCTTCATTATTTGCACAACACTCATGTTAGTAACAATGTTATTAGTATGTCTTCTTTGAATACCTTTGATCCTAATGATATGCAAAGCTATAAGCTTGGGGATGCTACGTTTTATGAAGATGATCTTTTTAGCCCCCTAAGTTTTGATGAGGAAATTTATTTTGATGATACTTTGTCTCCTATCTATGATGATTGTTGTGATGACACTTATGCTATAAAGAATACTATTTTTCAAGTGCATCATGATAAGAATGATTCATGTGATAGCTATTTTGTTGAGTTTGCTCCCACTATTACTAATTAGAAGGATTTTTCTTATGTGGGGAGTAAAAAAAAATCTATGCTTGTGGATCATGATAAGAAAGTTTTATGTGATACTTATATTGTTGAGTTTATTCATGATCCCACTAAAAATTATTATGAGAGGGGAACATATGCTCATAGAGATTTCAATAATATCAAATTCCCTCTCTTTATGTTGAAAGTTTTGAAGTTGCACTTGTTTTGCCTTCCTATGCTAATATCTTTATGCTTCAATGAGTTATTCTTCTATAAGACCCCTTTGCATAGGAAGCATGTTAGACTTAAATGTGTTTGATATTTTCTTCTTGATGCTCTCTTTTGTTCTTCAAATCTTATTCCTACGAGAGCATCACTAAAATCTTAAGCCTAGCTAATGGCTTTAAAGAAGCGCTTTCGGGAGGCAGCCCGCAACGAATTTAGGATTTCCTTTTTTTTCTTCTTCTGTTTTTAGTGGTCTAGATGATTTTTACTACTGTAGCAACATCATTGTATCTTTATTTTCAATCTTTGTGCCAAGTGTAGCCTCCGATTGCAAGAAAGTTCAAAAGTTGTGACGTGCTGTCCAGAAAACAGATTCTGTCCTTGGACGGAAAAATTAGCCTAAAATCGCCAGATCATCTTTTTTATCTGAATTTTTTTGACAGCGTGCTCCATACAATTTGACTTTTGAGCGTCTTCTCTGAGATTTTTTTATTCGAGTTGCAGAAGTACCCCTAAAAAATTCTTTACTACCTGCTGTTCTATTTTTCACAGATTCTGCCACGTTTTGTCTCTCCTTACTTTTGCAAACCTTAAGCTTGCTTTTTCTTTGCAAAAACCTTTTGGAAATCTTGAGAAACAGTAGCTCTTCAAGAATATCTTTATATCCAGTAGGGAAAAATTATTTATTAAGGTTACTAACCTCTCTAATCAGCTTATGATGAGTTATGTATGAAGGGAGTTTTCAAGTGTGCGATGGAAGATGATGAAAGAAGATTCGGGAGTGTCAAGAGCTCAAGCTTGGGGATGCCCGCATGCATCCCCAACAAATATTCAAGGAGACTCAAGCGTCTAAGCTTGGGGATGCCCCCGTGCATCCCCTTCTCCATCAACAATCATCAGTTCGTCCTTCGTCTCACTATATTTTTATCACTTCATGCGTTATGTGCTATGCTTGGAGCGTCTCGCTCTTAGGTTTTATTTTTAGTTTTCTTTAGCTTTGCTTGCTGTTCATAACAAGTTAGATCCCGTCTTACTTTGTGGGGGGAGAGAAACACGCTCCGTTTGAACTAGAACACATCATAGAATTCTTCATGCCTATCTTTTTGCTGTTATGTGTTCTTTATCTTTTCGTAGCTACTGTCATGTGTAGTTTTAGTCTTAGTTTGTCTTGGCAAGAGCCTTGGCTTTTGTTTAGTTTGTCGCTGGAACTCTCTTTAGTTTTCATGTTTATCTTGTTAAGAGAGTTGGTTGTTGCACTGAGTTATGTCCTGTCTTGAAAGTAGGTAATTGAGGTTGCTATTTAATTTTAATAGTAACTTGCAATGGTTTTGAGGTATTGATGTGAGTAATGTTTGAACTTTTGGTGTCAAGAGCTCTAGCCTATTAGTGATAGGTGTCGTATTTTGGGCAATCCGTGTTTATTTTCAAAACCTATAAAACTAGTTGAGAACTCTAGCTACTAGATGGATCACTACTCTTATGAGGGGTCGGATATTAGAGTACACTCACGTACCATGAGTCGAGGATGCGCAAGGATAACCAAACCCCCATACACTCCTCCTCGGGGTACTTTTCTCTTGGTGAACCTCCTTATAAGATTGAGAGTTACCGACAATAAGTGCATGAGTTCTTCGGACTAATGTAAGTATTGAAAGTTGACACTTCCACCTCCTCATATTTGCTAGCCTCTCATGTGTCATGCATTGCCTTCTTCTCACTCCGAGAGTTGGCGTCCACCTTCGCCGGTACATCCAAACCCTTGGCATGATACGCTCTGTCATCATAAACCTCCTTATATCTTTCCTCAAAACAACCACCATGCCTACCTATCAAGGCATTTCCATGGCCTTTCCGAGATATATTGCCATGCAACATCCACCTTTTCGTGACTTGATCTTCATGTCCTACATGTTCCTGCTACACTGGCAGCGACATACATTGCATACATCATGATAGCTACATTTTCTTTATGTTGAGTACTTTTGTAAAGTGTGAAAGATCTTCTATACTTCTTGTAATATATAGAGTGTTGCCCCTAAAGTGAGGAAAAGATCCCAAAGTGGACAAATCAAAAGATCCCAAAGAGGAAAAATGAGAGTTAAATAGAAAGAGCCATTGAGGCCACCAAAAAAATACAAAAAAATAGAAAAAAGAGAAAAAAGAAAAATAAAAAGAGAGAAGGGGGCACACTACTATTCCTTTTGAGTGATCCACACTAGTACTTCATCCTCTATCCCTTGTACTCCATAGGGATCATCATCATGCATATAGCTATGTGGGGACCTTCACACTATAGAACTTGGCTTGTATATTCCAATGATGAGCCTCCTCAAACGAGCTCTAGGTCTTCTTGAGCAAGCAGGTTAGATGCACCCCCACTAGTTTCCTTGGAGAGCTTTTTATGTGCATCAGTTGCATGGCAATCCCTACTCCTCACATCATATTTATCATATGGCCTTCTCTCGCCTATGATTGTCCTCATTGATGTGAGCCTTTCAGACCTTCTTGTCTTCCTCCTCCACCATATTTTCTCTTTGCCATCCCAAGTTTCAACTCTCGTCCTTACTCTCATCCATTGCATGAGTGCTCAAAATATTAAAAAATGAGTGGATCAAATTGACTTGTACCTGGCTAGTGGTCTGGGGACGAGTCAAGATAAGATTCGAGAAAAAGACCAAGTGTGAAACTTTAGTAGATTGAGTTCTCAACAAATAAATGTTTTTCTCGTATTCCCTATCCCCCTTCTTGCACGCAAACACCATTTGGAGCCATTTGAGTAACGGACAGCGAGAGCTCTTGCACCTAATGTTCTTTTGTTACTTGTTTCAATGCTAATATAGACTCTTGCACGTTATGACTTGAATTGAATCTCTAACCTTGATTGCTTTAATTTTCAAAGTTCTTATATGGTTGCTAGCATGTCACCACAGAAATTATGTTGTTATCATTTACCTACTCGAGGACGAGCAGGAATTAAGCTTGGGGATGTTGATACGTCCAAAACGTATCTATAATTTCTGCTTGCTCCATGCATGTTTTGTGTGATATTGCTATGATCTAGATACACTTTCATACACTTTTGATCATATTTGGACTAACCTATTAACTCAGTGCACCACAATGCCAGTTCCTGTTTTCTGCTGTTTTTCTATTTCAGTTTTCCCCCATATAAAAAGTGCTCCAAAAATTCGGGAAAATCAGATAAAAAAATCAGCGCAGAAGAATCTTCTGGAAGGACCTGAGTGGGGCCAGAGGGCCACCACCAGGGGCCCAGGCGCACTGGTGGCGAGCCCCAGGGGTTGGCCGTGCCAGGGGGGCGCCTGGACCCCTGGTGGGCCCCCTGGTGCCCTACTTTGGACCCTATTTATTCTCCCGTCGCGGAAACCCTGATTCCAGACCCCTTTTCTCCAGAAGCAATTCCGATCTCCGCCGCCATCGCCATCAAGTTTCGGGGGGACAGAATTCCTGTGCCGGCACCCTGCCGGGACGGGGAAGTGCCCCCGGATTCATCTCCATCGACGTTGCTTCCTCCCTCCATGAAGCGGGAGTAGTTCTCCCTCGGAGCTGAGATTTCTACCAGTAGCTATGTGTTCTTCTCTCTCTCCCATGATGTGATCTTCGTTGTGATCATAGGCTATGTTAATCTAGGGTGATCCCATGATATTTCCCCTTCCTCTATGTATTGGATTGATGTACTCAATTGATCTTATCTAGTATAATCCCCGAGACCAAGGTGACAACGGTCTATTGGACATGGGTTAGAAGAATATTATCATGAGTGATTTCCTCTTTTGTGTGTTGATTGAAGATTGAGAGTCTCTTGGTGCTTGTCTTTGACTATCCTTTAGATATGTTGTGGTGATTGTGGTACTCTCTTTGGATGGCCGCGGTGACATTGGGAAATCCATAGATGAGAACTACGAACTCTGAGGTGTGCTTTTGTAGCCCTACACCATTCTCGTCCTCTCTTGACCCCAAAGGAATGACCTCCGAGTACGTCTCCATTACATGTTTTATGGGAAATATCATGTGATTAGACTATATTAATGTTGTTGAGAGTTGCCACTAGTGAAAGTATGAAGCCTAGGCCTTGTTTCCATCATTGTTACACCGTTTGCACTCACTTATGTTACATGTTTGATTGCTGCACTTTTTATTACAGATTTATATTACTTCGTTTTACCACACCTATCACCCATATTTTACCATCTCTTCGCCGAACTAGTGCACCTATACAACTCCTAGTTGTATTAGGTTTGTTGGGGACACAAGAGACTTCTTGTATCTTAATTGCAGGGTTTCTTGAGAGAGACCATCTTCAACCTCTACTTCCCTGAGTTCGATAAACATTAGGTCATCCACTTGAGGGAAATTGTTGCTGTCCTACAAACCTCTGCGCTTGGAGGCCCAACATAGTCTACAAGAATAGAAGCGTGCATAGACATCAGTACGTCATCACTCGGAAGAAATCACTAAGCTCCTGCGGCGACCGAGTAAGTTGTCACTCGGAAATACAACGAAGAGAACCACTTGGGGCTTTCCGCAAACGAAAAATCTTGCACCCAACTACTCAAGCAAAAATCCGAGTAGTTAACTCGCTGGTGGCCCGTCTCTGACGTAGAATGCCAGGTCACCAGTAAGACCTGGTGCAGGGGGTAAAGGATCAATATCACACGTGGCATGGCCTAGGACTCGTTACGATGTCCTAGGATATTGAACTTTACAAATTTGGTTTATATGGAGTTTAAGGCCTTTTACTCCGAGACACGCCTTCCGAGGCCTTAGTCCACCTCTTCCGAGAGACGTTTGATGTCGCCAAATTTTTCCGTCAACCTGCCCAACCCACGCTCGAGGGAAAAGTTCAAACATCAATAAAGCCCTTCCGGGCCTCTTACTGAGTTTAATCTTCACATACCTCAGAAAATCTGACAAATGTCAGTTGCCTCAATTGCGAGCACCCTAAAGCGCTTGGGGGCTACTGTCGTGGTAATACTAAAGGTATACCCCTAGGGAAGGGAAACCAAGGGGTACCCTCAAGCCTTTGGTTCTCCAACACACTCAACAAAATAAGATCAGTAAAAAACATGGAGCATTAACGATCTCTGAGTAACAGGTTACTCAGAGAGCAGAAACCACTTCCGAGTATGTAGTCACTCGGAGGACTAGCAAGATCCGAATAGATTAGCACTCGGAAAAGATCGGCGAGCCATTCTTTACTCGGAAAACGGGAACGCAACAGACAGGAAGCATTCAAGGCTGCGGGCGTTTCTCCTCCTTTATTAGTAGTAATTGGCAGACCGTTTCTTGTATTTAGTACGCATTTAATCCTATAATTAAGACCCATTTAAGCCGAGGCATTAAGGGGGCAGACGCACACTCTATGTAAGCCTCCCCCTCCTCCAGTTTGGCCACGCGCAACATTTCCTTCTCAGCATTTTGAGCAAAGAACACCCCAGTCAGCCTGGGACAGGACTAAGGTTTTTATCTCCACGGAGAGGCCTAGCCTGTATAATTCCCCTGCGTCAACCATCTCTACGTACAGATTCATCTAACTCCTTTCATACACCCTCTCTATTGTCAGGATTATATCCCCGACAAATAGTGTAGTTGGTCCAAGGGGTCACTTCCTTGCCCCCTTGTCCCCTTGTCCCCTTGTACTTTGTACTTGCTGTCTCCCTCTCTCTCTCTCCCTCACCCCCTTGTCCCCTTGGGCCTCCTATATAAAGGCACCAAGGAGTTCACGGTGGGAGGAGGCCAAGCCAAGGCCGAAGGCATGAGCAAGTGCAAAGCCATCCATCCATCCACTAGTAAAAGTAGTACACAGAGAAGAAGAGTATCTAGCAAAATATACAGCTCAAGGAGCACCATGTACAGATATATGCCTATAGTCCAGATAGGCAGGAGTAGGGGTTTTATCTCTATGGAGAGCCTCGAACCTGGGTACCTCGCCGTGTGCTTGTGCCTAGACCCGTTTTGGAGCGTCGTCGTCTGCACATTGTTCCCCAACTTTTAGCCATCCTATGGCATCTGTCGTTCACATATCAACGACAGAAGCCCTTCACGGCTCGGAGGAAATCCCTTCCAAGCACTATGTTTCCTTGATTTGGCTTCATGATGAAGAAATCAACCATTTCAATCCCTTTAAGGAATGTAACTGGTACGTCCTTTATCTTTCCCTGGATCTCAGAAATATCTCCATTAGCATGTTCATGATAGGATGACAAAGTGTCCAAGTTTAATTTTAAAGAATCATAAACTACTTTTGGCATTGAAGAAACCATGGATCCAATATCACAAAAAGCAAGGAAGTCTTGCTTAGATATGCTAATTCTAACAAAAGGATATCAGTCATTATCTATTTCCAATATATCTTTCTTATTGGGATTGGGTCTCTCTACATTCCTCAAGTCTAGAGCATCCATTCTCTTCTCAATAGTAGCAAGTCTATCTATAACAGTATCAAAACTATGATCATAAACAAAATAACTAGATAGACAATGTATAATATCAAGAGCTCTAGCTTCATCACACTCTAAGAAATCTCCTTCAGCTATAATATCAAGAGAGTGTTTACACCACTTAAAAATACCATGGTAGAAATTTCTAAGCACAATTTTTATAGCTATCCAAGGCATAATTCTCCTATGTGCATCAGAAATTTTGTCCCATGCCTTCTTCATATTTTCTCCATCCCTTTGATGGAAAACTAGAACTTCCGATTCCCTCAAAGCACCAAGTCCTAACATGCTTGACTAAACAAAAAGGACTACTAAAAGCAAGGTAATTTTTTTTGTGATTTTTGATAAAGGACACTAAGACAATTACTGAAAGGTAAACTAACAAGACTAGAAAGCAAAGATAAAAGATAGCGTGCAACTCCCCTATATTGAATATTGGAGTCCCCGGCAACGGCGCCAGAAATTGTCTTGATGGCTTCTCGCCCCTCATTGGTTACCCCAAGTGGAAGGTTGAGATGTAGCACAACAGCAAGTTTCCCTCAGTGAAGATACCGAGGTTTATGTCTCCAGCGGACTGCGAATACTACAAGTAGGTGGCAAGGAAACAATGGCGCCATTTATAACCGAGGTTGCTTACTTGACCTGGACCTGCACACAAGACATATATATTTTCTCCCAACGAGTACAGAGAGGTTTTCAATCTCTTTGGACTTGTTGTTTACAAAGGATAAAATGCAAGGGTAGATAGTAGTGATAGATGCAACAGAAAGTAAAAGCAGGAAATAAATTGAGGGTGTAAACAGTGGTGGAAATATGGAACAGGGTCCCATGAAGTTCATTAGTGATGCCTCTCTCCAAAAAGACGATAACATCTATGCAAGGTGAAAAAATTACAGCTGGGCAATTGAATGGATTAAAAACGAACCGCAATGCTAACTATGCTACAAAATAAAGGAAGAGGCTCAAAAGCATGGGTAGTACGCCAAGGCAAGTAGACTGAAATCCATCGGTATCTAGTCACTAATCATCCACCTTGAGATATCTATCCAAAACATCTCGCTGGTATTAAGTTGCAAGCCCCACCCAAAGTGTAAACCCAAAGCCACAGACAACTGCATTAAAAGACCTTTGCGTAAAGTAAACAATCCTTCCAACCGCGGTTACAAGAACCTTTGTTTCCCCCCTTGTGGCAACATCACATCCCCTAGACTCATGTTTCTGTCACTCAAGCTAGTCATCAGGGGGCATGAACCCACAATCATGCATAACGCTCCCTCTTGGAGTTACAATCTACCACTTCGCCAAAGCAATAAACAGCAACGACGAACATGCAAGAATTACTCAAGAACATAAATATAAAAGGAGAAGAACCAAATATATTACTCATCACAATCAGAACATAATCTCATAATCCATCAGATCCCAACAAACTCAACATAGCAATAGAAGAAAGAATTACATATGTGCCTTGATCATGTAGGGCAGCTTACAAGGTCTAATACATGAAGAACAAACAGGGGGAGAGGACATCACATAGCTACTGATCATGGACCCATGGTCCAAGGTGGACTACTCACGGCTCATCCGGGAAGCGTCCATGGTGGTGGAGAAGCTCCCGGAGGATAATCCTCCCTCCGGCAGGGTGCCGGGAATTCTGGTGCTCCTGATCTTGGAAGCGCGGCGGCGTCTGAACGGAGGCGAGATCACGAAAAAGGGTTCTGTCCTCGGGGGTTTCGGGACAAGAGAGATATATAGGTGAAGGGTGCAGCCTGGGGGCCCACCAGGAGTCCAGGCGGCCTCCCGGCACGGCCCCACCCAAAGGCGCGATCCTGGCCACCTGGGCACCAGGTGGGGCCCCTTTGGCCCCCCTTCGGGCGTCTGAAAGCTTTAGGTATGCTGATTTTTTTATATTTTCCCCGGAATTTTTCTCGCACTTTAAGTAATGGGAAAACCTGAAATACAAAACAACAAAAAACAGAAACTGGCACTGTGGTGCAGTGAGTTAATAGGTTAGTCCAAATATGATCAAAAGTGTATGAAAGTGTATCAAAAGCATAGCAATATCACCCGAAACATGTGATACATCTAAAACGTATCGATAATTTTTCCTCGCTCCATGCATGTTTTGTGTGAATATTGCTATGATCTAGATACACTTTCAAACATTTTGGATCATATTTGGATTAACCTACTAACTCAGCGTGTCGGAAGCGTCAAGAAGCCCGAAGGTGGGCCAGGGGGCTACCACCAGGCGCCCAGGTGGCCACCTGGCGCGGACAGGGTCCTGGCCGTGCCAGGGGGGCACCTGGACCCCTGGTGGCCCCCCTGGCTGCCCCCTTCGCCTATTTATTCTCCGTCACGGGAAACTTCCGAAGACAGAACCCTATTTCGCAATCTCGCCTCTGTTCCGTCGCCGCCGCACTTCCAAGATCGGGAGCACCGTCGGGACCCTTCCCGGCACCCTGCCGGAGGGAGGATCGACCTCTGGGAGCTTCTCCTCCACCATGGACGCTTCCCGGATGTGCCATGCGTAGTCTACCTTGGACCATGGGTCCGTGATCAGTAGCTATGTGATGTTCTCCTCCCCTCTTTGTTCTTCATTGTTTAGATCTCGTGCTCTGCCCTACATGATCGAGACACATATGTAATTATTATGCTGTTGCTATGTTGAGTTTGATGGGATCTGATGGATTATGAGATTATGTTCAGATCGTGATAGAGTAATATATTTGGTTCTTATCTCTTGTATTTTGGTTCCTAAGTAATTCTTGCATGTTCTCCGTTGCTATTTATTGCTTTGGCCAAGTGGTAGGTAGTAACTCCAAGAGGGAACGTTATGCTTGATTGTGGGTACATGCCCCCTGATAACACGTTTCAGTGACAGAAACATGAGTCTAGGGGATGTGCTGTGGCCACAAGGGGGAAAACAACGGTGGTTGTAACTGCGGTTGCAAGGATTGTTTACTTTACACAAAGTTCTTTTTAATGAAGTTGTCTATTGCTTTGGGTTTACACTTTGGGTGGGGCTCGCAACTTAATACCAGCGATGGATTTCGGTCTACTTATTTTGGCATACTGCCCATGCTTATGAGCCTCTATCTTTCTTTTGTAGCATAGTTAGCATTGCGGTGCGTTTATAATCCTGTCAATTTCCCATCTGTAATTTATTTACCTCGCATAGAATTTTTATCGTCTTTTGGGAGAGAGACATCAGTAGTGAACATCACGGGACCCCGGTCCATATTCTCATCATTGTTTACAAGCTTATTTACTTTCTCGCATTTACTTTTATTTGCTATCACTATCATTATCCCTTGTGTTTGATCCTTTGTAAACAGCAAGACCGGAGAGATTGACAACCTCTCTGAACTTCGTTGGGAGCAAAGATATTAGTGTCTGTGTGCAGGTCCAGGTTAAGAGAGAAATATCTCAAATGGTGCGTTGCTCGCTGATGTCTACACACGCTTCTATTCTTGTAGACTATGTTGTGCCTCCAAGCGCAGAGGTTTGTAGGACAACAACAATTTCCCTCAAGTGGATGACCTAAGGTTTATCAAACTCAGGGAAGTAGAGGTTGAAGATGATCTCTCTCAAGCAACCCTGCAATTGAGATACAAGAAGTCTCTTGTGTCCCCAACACACCTAATACAATTAGGAGTTGTATAGGTGCACTAGTTCGGCGAACAGATGGTAAAATACGAGTGATAGGTGTGCCAAAACAAAGTAATATAAATCTGTAATAAAAAGTGCAGCAAGCAAACATGTGACAAAAGTGAGCACAAACGGTGTAACAATGGTGGAAACAAGGCCTAGGCTTCATACTTTCACTAGTGGCAACTCTCAACAACATTAACATAGTCTAATCACATGATATTTCCACTAAAACATGCATTGGAGACATAGTCGGAGTTCATTCCTTTTTGATCAAGAAAGGACGAGAATTATATAGGGCTACAAAAGCACACCTCGAAGTTCGTAGTTCTCAATCTATGGATTTCCCAATGTCACCGCGGCCATCCAAAGAGAGTACCACAATCACCACAACATATCTCAAGGATAGTCAAAGACAAGCACCAAGAGACTCTCAATCTTCAATCAATTACAAAAGAGGAAATCACTCATGATAATATTCTTCTAAACCATGTACAATAGACCACTGTCACCATGGTATCGGGGATTATACTAGATAAGATCAAGTGAGTACATCAATCCAATACATAGAGGAAGGGGAAATATCATGGGATCACCCTAGATTAACATAGCCTATGATCACAACGAAGATCACATCATGGGAGAGATAATTGACCACATAGCTACTGGTAGAAACCTCAGCCCCAAGGAGGGACTACTCCCGCATCATGGAGGGAGGAAGCAACGTCGATGGAGATGAATCCCGGGGCACTTCCCCGCCCCGGCAGGGTACCGGCACAGGAATTCTGGTCCCCCGAAGCTTGTCGGCGATGGCGGCGGAGATCGGAATTGCTTCTGCAGAAAAGGGGTCTGGAATCAGGGTTTTTGCGACGGGTGCATAAATAAGAGCCAAGGGGTGCCACCAGGGGAGGTCCCAGTCGCCCACGAGGCCACCCGGCGCGGCCAAGCCCTAGGCCGCGCGGGGTGGCCGCCTGGGCACCAGGTGGGGCCCCTCTGTCCCTTCTTCGGTGAATTCGGAAGCTTCCGGAACGCTGATTTTTTATCTGATTTTTCCTGAATTTTTGGAGCACTTTTAATATGGGGGAAACTTGAAATAGAAAAACAACAGAAAACAGGAACTGGCACTGGGGTGCACTGAGTTAATAAGTTAGTCCAAATATGATCAAAAGTATATGAAAGTTTTTCTACATCATAGCAATATCAAACAAAACATGGATGGAGCAAGAAGAAATTATAAATACGTTTGGGACGTATCAACATCCCCAAGCTTAATTCCTTCTCGTCCTCGAGTAGGTAAATGATAACAGGCATAATTTCTGTGGTGACATGCTAGCAACCATATAAGGACTTTGATAAGTAAAGAAATTAAGGTATGTGATTCAATTCAAGTCATAACATGCAAGAGTCTATATTAGCATTGAAATAAGCAACGAAAGAACATTAGGTGCAAGAGCTCTTAGTTGTCCTTGACTCGGATGTCTCCAAATGGTGTTTGCGTGCAAGAAGGGGATATGGGAATACGAGAGAAAAATATTTTTGTTGTGAACTCAATCTAATAAAGTTTCACACTTGGTCTTCTTTGGAATCTTATCTTGACTCGTTCCCAGGACACTAGACAGGTACAAGTCAATTTGATCCACTCCTTTTTTATATTTTGAGCACTCATGCAATGGAAGAGCATAAGCATGAAAGTTGACACTTAGGATGGCAAAGAGAGAAATATGGTGGAGGAGGAAGACAAAAAGGTGAGAAAGGATCACACCAATGAGGACAATCATAGGCGAGAAGGCCAAATGATAGATATGATGTGAGGAGTAGGGATTGCCATGCAACGGATGCACATATGAGCTAAGAAAGCTCTGCAATGGAACTAGTGGGGTGCATCCAACTTGCTCTCTCATGAAGACCTGATACGTCTAAAACGCATCGATAATTTCTGCTCGCTCCATGCATGTTTTGTGTGATATTGCTATGATCTAGATACACTTTCATACACTTTTGATAATATTTGGACTAACCTACTAACTCAGTGCACCCCAGTGCCAGTTCCTATTTTCTACTGTTTTTCTATTTCAGTTTTCCCCCATATAAAAAGTGCTCCAAAAATCCGGGAAAATTCAGATAAAAAATCAGCGTGTCGGAAGCCTCCAGAAGCCCGAAGGTGGGCCAGGGGGCCACCACCAGGTGCCCAGGCGGCCACCTGGCGCGGCCAGGGGGCGCCTGGACCCCTGGTGGCCCCCCTGGCTGCCCCCCTTCGCCTATTTATTCTCCGTCACGGGAAACTTCCGAAGAAAGAACCCTATTTCGCAATATCTCCTCTGTTCTACCGCCGCCGCGCTTCCAAGATCGGGAGCACCGTCAGGACCCTTCCCGGCACCCTGCCGGAGGGAGGATCGACCTCCGGGAGATTCTCCTCCACCATGGACGCTGCCCGGATGTGCCGTGAGTAGTCTACCTTGGACCATGGGTCCGTGATCAGTAGCTATGTGATGTTCTCCTCCCCTCTTTGTTCTTCATGGTTTAGACCTCGTGAGCTGCCCTACATGATGGAGGCACATATGTAATTCTTCTGTTGTTGCTATGCTGAGCTTGATGGGATCTGATGGATTATGAGATTATGTTCAGATCGTGATAGAGTAATATATTTGGTTCTTATCTCTTATATTTTTGTTCCTAAGTAATTCTTGCATGTTCTCCGTTGCTATTTATTTCTTTGGCCAAGGGGTAGGTAGTAACTCCAAGAGGGAATGTTATTCTCAATTGTGGGTACATGCCCCCTGATGACACGCTTGAGTGACAGAAACATGAATCTAGGGGTTGTGTTGTGGCCACAAGGGGGAAAACAACGGTGCTTGTAAATGCGGTTGCAAGGATTGTTTACTTTACGCAAAGTTCTTTTTAATGCATTTGTCTGTTGCTTTGGGTTTACACTTTGGGTGGGGCTCGCAACTTAATACCAGCGAGATGTTCTGGATAGATATCTCAAGGTGGATGATTAGTAGTAGATGGAGATGGATTTTGGTCTACTTATTTTGGCATACTGCCCATGCTTATGAGCCTCTTCCTTTCTTTTGTAGCATAGTTAGCATTGCGGTGCGTTTATAATCCTGTCAATTGCCCATCTGTAATTTGTTTACCTTGCATAGAAATTTTATCGTATTTTGGGAGAGAGACATCACTAGTGAACATCACGGGACCCCGGTCCATATTCTCATCACTGTTTACAAGCTTATTTACTTTCTCGCATTTACTTTCAGTTGCTATCACTATCATTATCATTATCCCTTGTGTTTGATCCTTTGTAAACAACAAAACCGGAGAGATTGACAACCTCTCTGAACTTCGTTGGGAGCAAAGTTATTAGTGTCTGTGTGCAGGTCCGGGTTAAGAGAGCAATATCTCAAACGGCGCGTTGCTCGCGTCACCACCTACTTATCATTTTCGGAGTCCTACTAGATTGATAACCTCGGTATCTTCATTGAGGGAAATTTGCTGCTATCCTACATCTCACCTTCCACTTGGGGTAACCAACGAAGGGAGAGAAGCCATTACCACTTCCCAGCCATCAACATGCATGGAGCAAGAAGAAATTATAGATACGTTTGGGACGTATCACTTGGCAACGAGGTATTAGTGTAATGGTGATATGGAAGTGATGGTGGCAACCTATATGGTGGTGGCAAAGCAACAAAAGTAAAACGGTAAAAGTAAAGTAGCTTGTAACCAGGAGAATTAAAACATTGTAGGCTAGGGGGACGAATGGTTGGGAGCTGCATGGATGAGAGATAACATGTAATTAACTTGGGGCAAGGCACACATAAAAGTAATGACCATCTAGGCAAACATCAAACATTAGGCATGTATCCCAAGATATTTGTACGTGCTTGCAATAAGAACTTGCACAACATCTTTTGTCCTACCATCCTGCTACAAACGGGACCAAAAGGAACAAATGGATATTAAGGTGTGATGGCTTCTCGCCCCTCGTTGGTTACCCAAAGTGGAAGGTTGAGATGTAGACAACAACAAATTTCCCTCGGTGAAAATACCAAGGTTTGTCTCCAGTAGGACTCCGACAACGACAGGAAGGTGACAACGGCGCCAGCAATTAGGAGGTTGACGTGGACCTGCACACACAACATATAACTTTGCTCCCAGCAAGTACAGAGAGGTTGTCAATCCCTCCGGCCTTGTTTTTTACAAAGGATCAAACGCACGGGATAATAATAATAGCGATAGCAACAGAAAAGGAAATAAAGCAGAAAATAAATAGCAGGTGTAAACAGTGGTGGAAACATGGACCGGGGTCCCATGATGTTCACTAGTGATGTCTCTCTCCCAAAAGATGATAAAATAGCCATGCGAGGTAAACAAATTACAGCTGGGCAATTGACAGGATTATGTGCGCAAACCAATGCTAACTATGCTACTAAGAAAGGAAGAGGCTCAAAAGCTTGGGCGGTACGCCAAGACAAGTAGACCAAAATCCATCTGCATCTACCTACTAATCATCCACCTTGAGATATCTATCCAGAACATCTCGTTGGTATTAAGTTGTGAATACCACCCAAAGTGTAAACTCAAAGCAACAGACAACTGCATTAAAGAACTTTGCGTAAAGTAAACAATCCTTGCACCCGCAAGTACAAGCACCGTTGTTTTCTCCCTTGTGGCAACAACACATCCCCTAGACTCATGTTTCTGTCACTCAAGCTAGTCATCAGGGGGCATGAACCCACAATCATGCATAGCGCTCCCTCTTGGAGTTACTACCTACTACTTGGCCAAAGCAATAAACAACAACGGAGAGCATGCAAGAATTACTCAAGAACATAAATATAAAAGAGGAGAATCAAATATATTACTCAAACACAATCTGAACATAGTCTCATAATCCATCAGATCCCAGCAAACTCTGCATAGCAACAACAAAAATATTACATCTGTGCCTCAATCATGTAGGGAAGCTCACGAGGTCTAAACCATGAAGAACAAAGAGGGGAGGAGAACATCACATAGCTACTGATCATGTACCCATGGTCCAAGGTGGACTACTCACGGTTCATCCGGGAAGCATCCATGGTGGTGGAGAAGCTCCTGGAGGTGGTTCCTCCCTCCGGCAGGGTGCCGGGAAGAGGGCTCCTGGTGCTCCCGATCTTGGAAGCGCTGCGGCGGTGGAACAGAGGAGAGATCGCGAAAAAGGGTTCTTTCCTCGAGGTTTTCGGGACGAGAGATATATATAGGCAAAGGGGGGAAGCCAGAGGTGGACCAGGGGCCCCAGGCGCCCCCCTGGCGCGGCCTAGGGGGTGGTCGCGCCAGGTGGCTGCCTGGGCCACGCCTGGCCCCACTTTGGCTCTTCCCGAAGCTTCCTGTACGCTGATTTTTCCTATATTTTTCCAGGAATTTTTCTGGCACTTTAACTAATGGGAAAACCTGAAATACAAAAACGGCAGAAAACAGGAACTGGCACTGGGGTGCACTGAGTTAATAGGTTAGTACAAATATGATCAAAAGTGTATGGAAGTGCATCAATATCATAGCAATATCACACAAAAGATGCATGGAGCAAGCAGAAATTATAGATACGTTTTGGATGTATCAACATCCCCAAGCTTAATTCATGCTCGTCCTCGAGTAGGTAAATGATAACAAGCATAATTTCTGTGGTGACATGCTACCAACCATATAAGAACTTTTAAGTAAAACAATCAAGGCATGTAATTCAATTCAAGTCATAACAGGCAAGAGCTTTTTTTAGAGGGTACGCAATTGCGTACCAAAGTTTTATAGAAGGTAGAAAGTAGATTTACAAGAAGCTCGATCCGTGATGCGCACATCAGGGATCAGGCCAATACACACACACACCACCTCCCAACACACAAGGCTACTCTCTCACAACTGCCCTCCTCCTCCTATCTCCCACAAGTCGCCAAAGTCCCAGCTTAGACGAGATCTCACCTGTGAGCTGTGTTGGTGCACGAAACCTAGCTCTACGGTCGAACACCCTGTCGTTCCGCTGCTTCCATAGAGACCAGGCCACTGCTATGATGACCTTGTCAATGGAGCGCTTGCTCACTCCCGGCGTACCTCCTCTAGTCCTGAGCCACCACTCAAGGAAGCTGTCATCCTCCGTCGGTTGGGCAATCTCCATGTTAAGAGCCAATAAACTCCGCATCCAGGTTTCCCTAGGGAAGACACACTGGCAGAGAATATGGTCGACGGTGTCCTCTCCCTGGAGGCACGTGGCGCACGGCGACACCTCGTCTTGCAGTCCGTGCCTGGCCCGGCGATCGGACGTCCACAATCTGCCATGGCCAGCCAACCAAACAAAAATCTTGCACTTGAGAGGGGCCTTGCTACGCCATATTGTCGTCGCCAGGGGATCCGAGACGCGTCCCTGGCTCATCCTATCGTACGCGGACCTGATAACAGGCAAGAGTCTATATTAGCATTGAAACAAGCAACATAAGAACATAAAGGTGCAAGAGTACTCGCTGTCCGTGACTCGAATGTCTCCAAATGGTGTTTGCGTGCAAGAAAGGGGATAGGGATATAAGAGAGAGTAAAACATAGCTTTTATTGTTGAGAACTTAATCTACTAAAGTTTCACACTTAGTCTTCTTTGGAATCTTATCTTGCCTCATCCCCAGACCACTAGCTAGGTACAAGTCAAAATGATCCACTCCCTTTCGATATTTTGAGCACTCATGCAATGGATGAGCGTAAGCAAGAAAGTTGACACTTAGGATGGCAAAGAGAGAGAAATGATGGAGGAGGAAGACAAAAAAAGTGTGAAAGGCTCACATCAATGAGGACAATCATAGGCGAGAGAAAGCCAAATGATAGATATGATGTGAGGAGTAGGGATTACCATGCAACGGATGCACAAATGAGCTAAGGTAAGCTCTCCAATGGAACTAGTGGGGGTGCATCCAACTTGCTTGCTCAAGAAGACCTAGAGCTCATTTGAGGAGGCTCATCATTGGAATATACAAGCCAAGTTCTATAGTGTGAAGGTCCCCACATAGCTATATGCATGAATGATAATCTCTATGGAGTACAAGATATAAGATGGAGTACGAGTGTGGATCTCTCAAAAGGAATAGTAGTGTGCCCCTTCTCTCTTTTTATTTCCTTTTCTCTTTTTTCTATTTTTTGTATTTTTTTGGTGGCCTCAATGGCTCTTTCTATTGAACTCTCATTTGTCCTCTTTGGGATCTTTTGATTTTGTCCTCTTTGGGATCTTTTCCTCACTTTAGGGGCAACAGTCTATATATTACAAGAAGTATAGAAGATATTTCACACTTTACAAAAGTACTCAACATAAAGAAAATGAAACTATCAAGAAGTATGCAAATGCATGCCTCTGCCAGTGTAGCAGGATATGCAATGATACTAGCGCGTCATGTAGCAATGATTAGGGCAAGGCCCAACTAGCATGCGGCTCATCGATCAAGCAAAAGCATGTATGACATGAAGATCAAGTCATGAGAAGGTGGATGTTGCATGGCAATGTATCTTGGAAAGGCTATGGAAATGCCTTGATAGGTAGGTATGGTGGCTGTTTTGAGGAAGAATATAATGAGGCTTATGATGACAGAGCGTATTGTGCCAAGGATTCGAATGCACCGACGAAGTATGCGCCAACTCTCGAGGTGAGAAAGGGCAATGCACGGTACCGAAGAGGCTAGAAAAATATGGCTAGGTGGAAGTGTCAACTTTCGAATACTCACATTAGTAGAAAGAACTCATGCACTTATTATCGGTAACTCTCAAACTAATTAGGAGGTTCACAAAGAGACAAGTACCCCGAGGATGAGTGTATGCGGGTTTGGTTATCCTTGCGCATCCTCGACTCATGGTACGTGAGTGTACTCTAATATTTGATCCCTCCAAAGATTAGGGATCCATCTAGTAGCTAAAGTTCTCAACTAATTTTGTAGGTTTTTCGAAAATAAACACGGATTGCCCAAAATACGACATCTATCACTAATAGGCTAAAGCTCTTGACACCAAAAGTTCAAACATTACTCAGAGAAATACCTCAAAACTATTGCAAGTTACTACTACAATTGAATAGCAACCTCAATTACCTACTTCAGGTCAAGACACAAAACTCAGTGCAACAGGCAAACTCTCTAAACAAGATAAACATGAAAACTCAAGAGAGTTCCAGCAACAAACTAAACAAAAGCTCTTAAAAGGATAAGCATGAAAACTAAGAGCTAAACATGACAGCAGCTACGAAAAAGATAAAGAACACACACAACAAAGATAAGCATGAAAATACTATGTTGTGTTCTAGGGTGAAGTGGAGTGTGTTTCTCTCCCACACAAAGAAATCTGGGTTATAACTTGTTATGAACAGCAAGCAAAGCTAAAGAAAACTAAAAAGGAAATAAAGAGCAAGACGCTCCAAGCATAGCACATAACGCATGAAATGATAAAAATATAGTGGAACGAAAGACGAACTGATAATTGTTGATGGAGAAGGGGATGCATGGGGGCATCCCCAAGCTTAGATGCTTGAGTATTCTTGAATATTTCTTGGGGGTGCACGGGGGCATCCCCAAGCTTGAGCGTTTGACCCTCCTGAATCTTCTTTTATCATCTTCCCTCACACACTTTAAAACTCCCTTCATACATAACTCATAATCTGATTAGAGATGTTAGTACCCACAATAAAATATTTTTTCTCTACTGGAAATAAGGATATTCTTGAAAATCTACTGTTTATCAAGATTTCCAAAAAGTTTTTGCAAAGAAAAAGCAAGCTTAAGGTTTGCAAAACGAAGAAAAGGCAAAACAGGACAGAATCTGTGAACAACAGACAAGCAGGTAGTAAATAATTTTTCAGGGGTACTTCTGCAACTCAAATCAAAAAACTCAGAACATACGAAAGTTCTGTGATTGTATAGAGCACGCTGTATAAAATATTCAGCTCAAAAAGATGAACTGGGAATTTTCTATGATTTTTCCCGTCACCAGGACAGAATCTGTTTTCTGGACAGCATGTCACAACTTTCACTTCCCTTGTCATATGAGGCTATAAATGGCACAAAACTTGAAAAGTAAAGATACAATGATGTTGCTACAGTAGTAACAAACATCAAGACACAACAAAAGCAAAATAAACCTAATTCGTTGTGGGTTGCCTCCCAAAAGCGCTTTCTGTTATGCCTTTAAGCTAGGCATGATGCAAAAAGATCAAGTTGTATCAATTGAACCATCATCAAGATCATCAAAAAACTCTTCAATAGTAAAACCACTCTTAAGAGGACCTTAAAATAAAGGCCTAATAAAGATACTTCTAGGGATAAAAGAAAAAGGCGGAAGATCAATTAGAGTTTCATTTATTCTATTAAAGAGAGGTATCTCTTCCAAAGTCTTCACAGTTTCAACCCCTTTGGCAATAGATGGATTATTTTTGAAACGAGGAGCCTTTGGAACATAAACGAACTTAGGTTCCTTCTTTGCCGGAGTTTCTACCTTTTTGGTTTTGATTGAGGAGAAAGTAGTTCCTAGAGTGTCAATGATTTCCTCAATCTTATCTATCCTAGAAGGATCCAAGTCATTGGATTTGATGGTCTCCAAGGTTTTGAAGATTTTATGCATGGAGCTATCAAGTCTATTCAAATTCCCTTGAATCTTATGATCCAACTCACTTATCTTATTAATGCATGGCATCTCTAGCTCTATCTTTTCAAGTTTGTTCATAATGTGAGCTAGGGTAATGTCCTCTTGAATGCTAGCAACAGGGGGGTTTCCAACAAGATTTTCCATAATACTAAGAGCTTCCCAAACTGGGACTTCTAGGAAATTCCCATTGATAGTAGTATCTAAAATAAACCTATTCCAAGAAGTAATTCCAACATAAAAGTTTCTAAGCAGGATAGTAGTGGATTGCTTCTTGGTGTTTTTTTTTGAGAATCGTTAATTATATACCAGGCATCTTTCAGACTTTCACCACCTCTTTGTTTAAAGGTGAGCACTTCTGCTTCACCAAACGCAAAAGGACCAGACATAATGACAACTACTAGCAAGGTAACTATTTTTTTGATTTTTGATAAGGGACACTAAAGAAAAAAACTGAAAGGTAAACTAACAAGACTAAAAAGCAAAGATAAAAGATAGTGTGCAACTCCCCTATCTTGAAGAGTGGAGTCCCTGGCAACGGCGCCAGAAATTAGCTTTTATGGCTTCTCGCCCCTCGTTGGTTACCCAAAGTGGAAGGTTGAGATGTAGACAGCAGCAAATTTCCCTCGGTGAAGATACCAAGGTTTGTCTACAGTAGGACTCCGACAACGACAGGAAGGTGACAACGGCGCCAGCAATTAGGCGGTTGACGTGGACCTGCACACACAACAAATAACTTTTCTCCCAACGAGTACATAGAGGTTGTCAATCCCTCCGGCCTTGTTGTTTACAAAGGATCAAACGCACGGGATACTAATAATAGCGATAGCAACAGAAAAGGAAATAAAGCAGAAAAAAATAGCAGGTGTAAACAGTGGTGGAAATATGGACCGGGGTCCCATGATGTTCACTAGTGATGTCTCTCTCCCAAAAGATGATAAAATAGCCATGTGAGGTAAACAAATTACAACTGGGCAATTGACAAGATTATGTGTGCAAACCAATGCTAACTATGCTACTAAGAAAGGAAGAGGCTCAAAAGCTTGGGCGGTACACCAAGACAAGTAGACCGAAATCCATCTGCATCTACCTACTAATCATCCACCTTGAGATATCTATCCAGAACATCTCGCTCGTATTAAGTTGCGAATCCCACCCAAAGTGTAAACTCAAAGAAACAGACAACTGCATTAAAGAACTTTGCGTAAAGTAAACAATCCTTGCACCCGCAAGTACAAGCACCGTTGTTTTCTCCCTTGTGGCAACAACACATCCCCTAGACTCATGTTTCTGTCACTCAAGCTAGTCATCAGGGGGCATGAACCCACAATCATGCATAGCGCTCCCTCTTGGAGTTACTACCTACTACTTGGCCAAAGCAATAAACATCAACGGAGAACATGCAAGAATTACTCAAGAACATAAATATAAAAGAGGAGAATCAAATATATTACTCAAACACAATCTGAACATAGTTTCATAATCCATCAGATCCCAGCAAACTCAGCATAGCAACAGCAGAAAGATTACATATGTGCCTCGATCATGTAGGGCAGCACACGAGGTCTAAATCATGAAGAACAAAGAGGGGAGGAGAACATCACATAGCTACTGAGAATGGACCCATGGTCCAAGGTGGACTACTCACGGTTCATCCGGGAAGCATCTATGGTGGTGGAGAAGCTCCCGGAGGTGGTTCCTCCCTCCGGCAGGGTGCCAGGAAGAGGGCTCCTGGTGCTCCCGATCTTGGAAGCGCTGCGGCGGCGGAACAGAGGAGAGATCGGGAAAAAGGGTTTTGTCCTCGAGGGTTTCGGGACGAGAGAGATATATAGGCGAAGGGGGCAGCCAGAGGTGGACCAGGGGCCCCAGGCGCCCTCCTGGCGCGACCTAGGGGGTGGTCGCGTCAGGTGGCCGCCTGAGCCACCGCTGGCTCCCTTCTGGCCCCACTTTGGCTCTTCCCGAAGCTTCCTGTACGCTGATTTTTCCTATATTCTTCCCGGAATTTTTCTGGCACTTTATGTAATGGGAAAACCTGAAATACAAAAACAGCAGAAAACAGGAACTGGCACTAGGGTGCACTGAGTTAATAGGTTAGTCCATATATGATCAAAAGTGTATTGAAGTGCATCAATATCATAGCAATATCACACAAAAGACGCTTTCCGGATGATCCGTGAGTAGTCCACCTTGGACCATGGGTACGTGATCAGTAGTTATGTGATGTTCTCCTCCCCTGTTTGTTCTTCATGGATTAGACCTTGTGAGATGCCCTACATGATCAAGGCACATATGTAATTCTTTCTGTTGTTGTTATGCTGAGTTTGCTGGGATCTGATGGACTATGAGACTATGTTCAGATTGTGATTGATTAATATATTTGGTTCTTATCTTTTATATTTTTGTTCTTGAGTAATTCTTGCATGTTCTACGTTGTTGTTTATTGCTTTGGCCAAGTAGTAGGTAGTGACTCCAAGAGGGAGCATTATGATTGATTGTGGGTTCATGCCCCCTGAATCCCTGATGACTAGCTTGAGTGACAGAAACATGAGTCTAGGGGATGTGTTGTTGCCACAAGGGGGAAAACAACGGTGCTTGCAACCACAGTTGCAAGGATTGTTTACTTTACGCAAAGTTCTTTTAATGTAGTTGTCTGTTGCTTTGGGTTTACACTTTGGGTGGGGCTCGCAACTTAATACCAACGAGATGTTCTGGATAGATATCTCAAGGTGGATGATTAGTAGTAGATGCGGTTGGATTTCGGTCTACTTATTTTGGTGTACCGCCCATGCTTTTGAGCCTCTTCCTTTCTTTGTAGCATAGTGAGCATTGGTTTGCACACGTAATCCTGTAAATTGCCCAGTTGTGATGTGTTTACCTCGCATAGCAGTTTTGTCATCTTTTGGGAGAGAGACATCACTAGTGAACATCATGGGACCCCGGTCCATACTTCTCATCACTGTTTACACACTCAATTTACTTATTGATTTTACTTACCAGTTGCAATTACCACTACTATTATCTATTGTGTTTGATCCTTTGTAAACAACAAGGCCGGAGAGATTAACAACCTCTCTGAACTTTATTGGGAGAAAATTACTTGTTGCGTGTGCAGGTCCAGGTTAAGCAAGTGATTCTCTTCAGACGGCGCATCACTTGTCGAGCCACCTACTTGAAGTTATCGGAGTTCTACGGGAGACACTCTAAACCTTGGCATCTCTGCCAAGGGAAATTTGCTGCTATCCTACATCTCACCTTCCACTTGGGGTAACCAATGAAGGGCGAGAAGCCATTATCATCTCTCGTGCATCACCCCCCTCTGGCCCCTCTTCTGACATCTGGTTCCCCCGGGCGCGTGGATTTTCTCTATTTTTTACCGGAATTTTCCGGGACACCTAAAAATCCATTTTCCTGCACACAAGAAAACCTTACAGGCAACTCTCCTGAAAACTGCGCCAGTTCGGGTTAGTTTCATTCAAATCATGCAAGAATGAGGCAAAAACAATAGCAAAAGTGTTTGGTAAATTCGATATGTTTGAGACGTATCAGGCGCCCCCAGGCCGCGGCCCTGCTCCGCCGCCTACTTCTGCTGTTGGTCGGCTGTCGGCCTGGACTTGTCGCCCTCCTTGATCTGGCGTCATGGTGATGGCACCAAAGTAGTGCTCCTCGTTGGCTACCCTAAGTGTAAGGTTGGATGTAGTCTAGCAGCAATTTCCCTTGGCAAAGATACCAAGGTTGAGTTCGACCAGTAGGACTCCAAGGTTGATAAGTAGGTGGTGCAACAAGTGATGCGCCATTTGATGGTAATCACTTGCTTTACCTGGACCTGCACATACAACAAATAACTTTGCTCCCAACGAGTACGGAGAGGTTGTCAATCTCTCCGACCTTGTTTTTTACAAAGGATTAAACGCAAGAGGATAATGGTAGTGATAATTGCAACAGAACGTAAAAGGAGGAAATAAATTGGAGGTGTAAATAGTGGTGGAAATATGGACCGGGGTCCTGCATGATGTTCACTAGTGATGTCTCTCTCCCAAAAGACGATAAAATAGCTAAGTTTCTTTCTCCCTGGTGGAAACAACACATCTCCTAGTCTCATGTTTCTATCACTCAAGCTAGACATCGGGAGGCATGAACCCACAATCATGCATAAATGATCCCTCTTGGAGTTACTATCTACTACTTGTTGAAAGAAATAAAAAGTAACGGAGAACATGCAAGAATTACTCAAGAACAAAATAGAAAAGGTAAACCAAATATATAACTCATCATGATCTGAAAAAAATCTCATAATCCATCGGATCCCAGCAAACACAGCATAGCAACAGCTGGAAAATTACATAGATGCCTTGATCATGTAGGGTAGCACACAAGGACCAAGAATTGAAGCACAAGATTGGAGAGAAGAAATCACATAGCTACTGGTCATGGACCCATGGTCCAAGGAGGACTACTCACGGCACATCCGGAAAGCGTCCATGGTGGTGGAGAAGCTCCCGGAAGTCAATCCTCCCTCCGGCAGGGTACCGGGAAGAGGTCTTTTGGTGCTCCCAATCTTGGAAGCGCAGCGGCGACGGAACAGAGAGGAAATTCGTGATGCGGGGGTGATACGTCCAAACGTATCTATATTTTGCTTGCTACATGCATGTTTTGTGTGATATTGCTATGATCTAGATACACGTTCATACACTTTTGATCATATTTGGACTAACTTATTAACTCAGTGCACCCCAGTGCCAGTTCCTGTTTTCTTCTGTTTTCTATTTCAGGTTTCCCCCATATTAAAAGTGCTCCAAAAATTCGGGAAAATCAGACAAAAAATCAGCGTTCCGAAAGCTTTCGGATTCACCGAAGAAGGGCTAGAGGGGCCCCACCTGGTGCCCAGGCAGCCACCCCACGTGGCCTAGGGCTTGGCCGCGCCGGGTGGCCTCGTGGGCGACTGGGACCTCCCCTGGTGGCCCCCCTTGGCTCTTATTTATACACCCGTCGCAAAAACCCTGATTCTAGACCCCTTTTCTCCAGAAGCAATTCCGATCTCCACCGCCATCGCGCACAAACTTCGGGGGACCAGAATTCCTGTGCCGGCACCCTGCCGAGACGGGGAAGTGCCCCGGGATTCAGCTCCATCGACGTTTCTTCCTCCCTCCATCATGCGGGAGTAGTCCCTCCCCTGGGCAGAGGTTTCTACCAGTAGCTATGTGGTAAATTCTCTCTCCCATGATGTGATCTTCGTTGTGATCATAGGCTATGTTAATCTAGGGTGATCCCATGATATTTCCCCTTCCTCTATGTATTGGATTGATGTACTCACTTGATCTTATCTAGTATAATCCCCGAGACCATGGTGACAGCGGTCCATTGGACATGGGTTAGAAGAATATTTTCATGAGTGATTTCCTATTTTGTGTGTTGATTGAAGATTGAGAGTCTCTTGGTGCTTGTCTTTGACTATCCTTGAGATATGTTGTGGTGATTGTGATACTCTCTTTGGATGGCCGCGGTGACATTGGGAAATCCATAGATTGAGAACTACGAACTTTGAGGTGTGCTTTTGTACCCTACATAATTCTCGTCCTCTCCTGACCACAAAGGAATGACCTCCGAGTACGTCTCCATTGTATGTTTTATGGGAATTATCATGTGATTAGACTATGTTAATGTTGTTGAGAGTTGCCACTAGTGAAAGTATGAAGCCTAGGCCTTGTTTCCACCATTGTTACACCGTTTGTGCTCACTTTTGTCACATGTTTGCTTGCTGCATTTTTTATTACAGATTTATATTACCTTGCTTTGCCACACCTATCACTCGTATTTTACCATCTCTTCGCCGAACTAGTGAACCTATAAAACTCCTAGTTGGATTAGGTGTGTTGGGGACACAAGAGACTTCTTGTATCTTAATTGCATGGTTGCTTGAGAGAAACCATCTTCAACCTCTACTTCCCTGAGTTCGATAAACCTTAGGTCATCCACTTGAGGGAAATTGTTGTTGTCCTACAAACCTCTGTGCTTGGAGGCCCAACATAGTCTACAAGAATAGAAGCGTGCGTAGACATCAAGCTATTTCTGGCGCCGTTGCCAGGGAGGTAAGTTTTTTAAGGTATATATTTAGATCTTGCAATTAAATCTTTTCATTTCTTGTTTTTATTTTCACTAGTTAGGCTTATGGAAAACAACAAAAATATTATGAGAGACCTTTATGAGCTCTACCTTGAGTTGGGACATGAAGTGTTTGAAGAGAAAATCAAAAAGCCTATGGAGCTTTACTATTTTCAGAACACTCATGATAGTAGCAATGTTATTAGTATGTCTTCTTTGAATACCTTTGATCCTAATGATATGCAAAGCTATAAGCTTGGGGATGCTACGTTTTATGAAGATGATCTTTTTAGCCCCCCAAATTTTGATGAGGAAATTTATTTTCATGATACTTTGCCTCCTATCTATGATGATTATTGTGATTACACTTATTCTATAAACAATGAATGTTTGGAAGTGTATCATGATAAGAATGATTCATGTGATAGCTATTTTCTTGAGTTTGCTCCCACTATTACTAATGAGAAGGATTTTGCTTATGTGGAGAGTAACAAATTTTCTATGCTTGTGTATCATGATAAGAATTTTTTATGTGATACTTATATTGTTGAGTTTATTCATGATCCCACTGAAAATTATTATGAGAGGCGAACATATGCTTATAGATATTTTAATAATATCAAGTTCCCTCTCTTTATGTTGAAGGTTTTGAAGTTGCACTTATTTGGGCTTCCTATGCTAATATCTTTATGCTTCAATGAGTTATTTCATAGGAAGCATGTTAGACTTAAATGTGTTTGATATTTGCTTCTTTATGCTCTCTTTTGTTCTTCAAATCTTATTCCTACGAGAGCATCACTAAAATCTTAAGCCTATCTTTATGGCTATAAATAAAGATCTCTAGGGAGACAACCCTTGTTATCTTTACTTTGAGTTTTTACTTTCAGTTTTTAGTGGTCTTGATGATTGTTACTACTGTAGAAACATCATTGTATCTTTATTTTCAAGCTTTGTGCCAAGTTATAGCCTCATATGACAAGGAAGTGAAAGTTGTGACATGTTGTCCAGAAAACAGATTCTGTCCTCGTGACGGGAAAAATCAGATTAAATCATCATTTCATCTTTTTGAGCTGAATTTTTTACACAGCATGCTCTATACAATCACGGAACTTTCGTATGTTTTGAGTTTTTTTATTTGAGGTGCAGAAGTAATCCTAAAATATTCTTTACTACCTGCTGTTCTGTTTTTCACAAATTCTGCCACGTTTTGTCTCTCCTAACTTTTTCAAACCTTAAGCTTGCTTTTTCTTTGCAAAAACCTTTTGGAAATATTTAGAAACAGTATCTCTTCAAGAATATATTTTTATCCAGTAGGGAAAAATTATTTATTAAGGGTACTAACCTCTCTAATCAGCTTATGATGAGTTATGTATGAAGGGAGTTTTCAAGTGTGCGATGGAAGATGATGAAAGAAGATTCGGGAGTGTCAAGCGCTCCAGCTAGGGGATGCCCCCATGCATCTCCAACAAATATTCAAGGAGACTCAAGCATCTTAGCTTTGGGATTCTGTCATGGGATAAACACGTCAGATGTCCGAAGAGTCGGACTTGATTATTGGGCCTTTGCTACGAGTGTACGAGGAAGAAGAAACATCACAGAGAAAGAGAAACGCGATTTATACAGCTTCAGGCCCCGGGAAACATCGTCCGGTAATACATGTTGTTTGTGTCTAGGTCTTATTACTTTGCTCACGAGGAGTCGTTGGCGTGTCGCCGACTCTTTTACAGTTGTATTCAGGCGAAAGCCTACTTTGGCGGAAGCCTACTTTGGCGAAAGCCTACTCTCATGTCGAGAGCCTATTCTCATGGCGAAAGCCTACTCTGGTGGACAAAGCCTACTCTGGTGGTGAAATCCTACTCTGGCGGAACTTGGCCTCTACGGGCGCCCTACCCCTCCTTATATAGGTGGAAGGGGGAGGCTTACATGTAGAGTCCTATTCTGATACAAACTAGTCTCTTATTCTATTACAAGTCGGATATCAATCTGAATCCTACTCCAAGTCTTGTAGCTTTTCGTATCTTCCAAGTTAGGTGGACTCCATATTGATTCCTTTGTCCGGCTGACTCCTGTGGAGGAGAGTCCCCTGTCTGGCCGACTCCTGTAGAGGAGAGTACCTGTCTAGCCGACTCCTGTAGAGGAGAGTCCCCTATCTGGCCGACTCCTGTATAGGAGAGTCTCCATCAGGCCGACTCATGGAGGTGACTCATGTCAGCCGACTCATGGAGGTGACTCATGTCAACCGACTCATGGAGGTGACTCATGTCAGCCGACTCATGGAGGTGACTCATGTCAACCGACTCTAGTCTCCAGGACCTGTTTCTTGGCTGAGACTTCCTTTTGGGTGCTATCTTCTGGCCGGGTCTTAGCTGTGAGTAATCCCCCCGACAGATTCCCCCGTGCATCCCCTTCTCCATCAACAATCATCAGTTCGTCCTTCGTCTCACTATATTTTTATCACTTCATGTGTTATGTGCTATGCTTGGAGCGTCTCGCTCTTAGGTTTTATTTTTAGTTTTCTTTAGCTTTGCTTGATGTTCATAACAAGTTAGATCCTGTCTTACTTTGTGTGGGAGAGAAATATGCTCCACTATCAAAATCTAGAACACATCATAGGATTCTTCATGCCTATCTTTTTGCTGTTGTGTGTTCTTTATCTTTTCGTAGCTACTGCCATGTCTAGTTTTAGTCTTAGTTTGTCTTTAGCAAGAGCCTTGGCTTTTATTTAGTTTGTTGCTGGAACTTTAATTATTTTTCATGTTTATCTTGTTAAGAGAGTTGGTTGTTGCACTGAGTTATGTCTTGTCTTGAGAGTAGGTAATTGAGGTTGCTATTTAATTTTAGTAGTAACTTGCAATAGTTTTGAGGTATTCATGTGAGTAATGTTTGAACTTTTGGTGTCAAGAGCTCTATCCTATTTGTGATAGGTGTCGTATTTTGGGCAATCCGTGTTTATTTTCAAAAACCTAAAAAACTAGTTGAGAACTCCAGCTACTAGATGGATCGTTAATCTTTGGAGGGATCGGATATTAGAGTACACTCACGTACCATGAGTCGAGGATGCGCAAGGATAACCAAACCCCCATACACTCCTCCTCGGGGTACTTGTCTCTTTGTGAACCTCCTCATTAGATTGAGAGTTACCGATAATAAGTGCATGAGTTCTTAGGACTAATGTAAGTATTGAAAGTTGACACTTCCACCTCCTCATATTTGCTAGCCTTTCCTGTGCCGTGCATTGCCTCCTTCTCACTCCGAGAGTTGGCGTCCACCTTCGCCGGTACATCCAAACCCTTGGCATGATACGCTTTGTCATCATAAACCTCCTTATATCCTTCCTCAAAACAGCCACCATACCTACATATCAAGGCATTTCCATAGCCTTTCCGAGAGATACTGCCATGCAACATCCACCTCTTCATGACTTGATCTTCATGTCATACATGTACCTGCTACACTGGCAGCGGCATACATTGCATACATCATGATAGCTACATCTTCTTTATGATTTGAGTACCTTGTAAAGTGTGAAAGATCTTCTATACCCTCTTGTAAATTAGAATGTTGCCCTTAAGTGAGGAAAAGATCCCAAAGTGGACAAAATAAAAGATCCCAAAGAGGACAGATGAGAGTTAAATAGAAAGGGTCATTGAGGCCACCAAAAAAATAGAAAAAATAGAAAAAGGAGAAAAAGGAAATAAAAAGAGAGAAAGGGGCAACACTACTATCCTTTTGAAAGATCCACACTAGTACTCCCTCTTATCCTTGTACTCTATAGAGATGATCATACAAGCATATAGCTATGTGGGGACCTTCACACTATAGAACTTGGCTTGCATATTCCAAGGATGAGCCTCCTGAAAAGAGCTCTAGGTCTTCATGAGCGAGCAAGTTGGATGCACTCCCACTAGTTCCATTGGAGAGCTTTCTTAGCTCATATGTGCATCCGTTGCATGGCAATCCCTACCCCTCACATCATATCTATCATTTGGCCTTCTCGCCTATGATTGTCCTCATTGGTGTGAGCCTGTCTCACCTTTTTGTCTTCCTCCTCCACCATATTTCTCTCTTTGCCATCATAAGTGTCAACTTTCGTGCTTACGCTCATCCATTGCATGAGTGCTCAAAATATCAAAAAGGAGTGGATCAAATTGACTTGTACCTGGCTAGTGGTCTGGGGACAAGTCAAAATAAGATTCCAAAGAAGACCAAGTGTGAAACTTTAGTAGATTGAGTTCTCAACAAAAATATTTTTCTCTCGTATTCCCATATCCCCCTTCTTGCACGCAAACACCATTTGGAGACATTTGAGTCACGGACAACTAAGAGGTCTTGCACCTAATGTTCTTTCGTTGCTTGTTTCAATGCTAATATAGACTCTTGCATGTTATGACTTGAATTGAATCACATACCGTGATTTCTTTACTTTTCAAAGTCCTTATATGGTTGCTAGCATGTCACCACAGTAATTATGCATGTTATCATTTACCTACTCGAGGACGAGCAGGAATTAAGCTTGGGCATGTTGATACGTCCCAAACGTATCTATAATTTCTGCTTGTTCCATGCATGTTTTGTGTGATATTTCCATGATCTAGATACACTTTCATACACTTTTGATCATATTTGGACTTACTTATTAACTCAGTGCACCCTAGTGCCAGTTCCTATTTTCTGCTGTTTTTCTATTTCAGGTTTCCCCCATATTAAAAGTGCTCCAAAAATTCGGGAAAATCAGATAAAAAATCAGCGTTCCGGAAGCTTCCGGATTCACCGAAGAAGGGCCAGGGGGGCCCACCTGGTGCCCAGGCGTCCACCCCGCGCGGCCTAGGGCTTGGCCGCGCCGGGTGGCCTCGTGGGCGACTAAGGCCTCCCTTGGTTCCCCCTTGGCTCTTATTTATACACCCGTCGCAAAAAACCTGATTCCATACCCCTTTTCTCCAGAAGCAATTCCGATCTCTGCCGCCATCGCCAAAAAGCTTTGGGGGACCAGAATTCCTGTACCGGCACCCTGCCGGTACGAGTAAGTGCCCCCAGATTCATCTCCATCGACGTTTCTTCCTCCCTCCATGATGCGGGAGTAGTCCCTCCCCTGGGCTGAGGTTTCTACCAGTAGCTATGTGGTTAATTCTCTCTCCCATGATGTGATCTTCGTTGTGATCATAGGCTATGTTAATCTAGGGTGATCCCATGTTATTTCCCCTTCCTCTATGTATTGGATTGATGTACTCACTTGATCTTATCTAGTATAATCCCCGAGACCATGGTGACAGCGGTCTATTGGACATGGGTTAGAAGAATATTTTCATGAGTGATTTCCTCTTTTGTGTGTTGATTGAAGATTGAGAGTCTCTTGGTGCTTATCTTTGACTATCCTTGAGATATGTTGTGGTGATTGTGGTACTCTCTTTGTATGGCCGCGGTGACATTGGGAAATCCATCGATTGAGAACTATGAACTTTGAGGTGTGCTTTTGTAGCCCTACATAATTCTCGTCCTCTCTTGACCACAAAGGAATGACCTCCGAGTACGTCTCCATTGCATGTTTTATGGGAATTATCATGTGATTAGACTATGTTAATGTTGTTGAGAGTTGCCACTAGTGAAAGTATGAAGCCTAGGCCTTGTTTCCACCATTGTTACACCGTTTGTGCTCACTTTTGTCACATGTTTGCTTGATGCACTTTTTATTACAGATTTATATTACCTTGCTTTTCCACACCTGTCACTCGTATTTTACCATCTCTTCGCCGAACTAGTGCACCTATACAACTCCTAGTTGTATTAGGTGTGTTGGGGGCACAAGAGACTTCTTGTATCTTAATTGCAGGGTTGCTTGAGAGAAACCATCTTCAACCTCTACTTCTCTGAGTTCGATAAACCTTAGGTCATCCATTTGTGGGAAATTGTTGTTGTCCTACAAACCTCTACGCTTGGAGGCCCAACATAGTCTACAAGAATAGAAGCGTGCGTAGACATCAGGGGTCTCTCTGAGGGTTTTCGGGACGAGAGGTAAATATAGGCCGAAGGGGGCACTAGTCGTGGACCCCCCCCCCTCCCAGGCGACCTGGTGGCGTGACCAGGGAGGGGGCCGCGCCACCTGGCCGCCTAGGTGGGACCTGGCCCCCCTCTGGCACTCCTTTGGTGATCTGGAAGCTTCATGTACGCTGATTTTTTATATGATTTTTCTGAAATTTTTGGGGCTCTGTAAATATGGGTAAAAACCTGCAACTTACAGACATCAGCAAACATAAACTGGAGCTGGGTGCACTGAGTTAGTAGGTTAGTCCAAATATGTGTAAAAAGATTTAAAAGTGTATAAAAACACATAGCAATGTACCCTAAAAGAGCATGGAACAAGCAGAAATTATATATACGTTTGGGACATATCACATGTTGCTTGGGATCTGGATTTGCATATGGCTAGGGTTGTGGCCCTGCGCCCGTTGTTTCCGTCCATGATTTTCCGGATCTTGAGCTTTGGTGGTGGATCCCCTTCGTCTTCGGGTGGATCTGCTCTTGGAGCGTCTCAAGATCTCTCCTTCCGGTGGCTATGTGGTGGTGATGGTCCGTTCCTGTCGGCGACGGGTCTGCGGTCGGTGGGCTGATGGATGGATGCTCGAGGTGGGTGGATGCCGGGACGGCGGTCCCGGGCAAGGTTGTTGGCGCTGGCTTGGCAAGCAGCGTCGTTTGGTGTTGTTCTGTGATATCGTCCGCGCGGGCGGCGAGGTCACGACATTCGGATGCTGTGGTGTGTTCGGCGCCCCGCAGCCCAGTGCACCTTCTCCTCAAAGGCCGCCTCCTCCTTTGACAGAGCATCTTCCTGGCTGGCTGGACTCTTTGGGCATGGGATTTGGGTTGCTGAGGAGACCGGGGGAATCCCTTGACTGTCGGGAGGTGACGGGGATCCACCCTGGCATCTTGAGCTTGAGATATGCGTAGTGTGGAACTGCCATGAACTGCGCAACGCTGGTCGACCGAGTATGGCGCGGTACTGCGACTGCCAGTCGAGCACTTCGAACTCGAGTGTTTGCTTCGCGAAGTTGCGCTTGCTGCCAAAGATTACGTCGAACTGCATTGTTCCGATGGAGGTGGCTGCTTCGCCCGGGACTACGTCGTATATTGTGGTTCCTGACTACTTCCAAACTGATTGTGGGATGAACATCTTGCGTAGAGTGCTGGCGAAGATTATATTTAGATTGCTGCCTCCATCCATGAAGATTCTGCCCATGTCATATCCTCCGATTTGGGCTTCAAGGACCAAGGGTGCATGCCCATGCCTTGGGACTGCGGGCGGGTGGTCGCTCTGTGAGAAAGTGATGCTGGTCTCCGCGCTGTGCAATTTGTAGGTCTCTTTTATTTTTAGTTCTTCGGCTGCTTCGGTCTGCAGGTTGTAGGCATCTTGCTTTGCTTTCGAGGGTCTTCCTTCTTGGATCATGCAGATTCGTCCATGGGACGTGGGGTATTGCTCCTCTGCACTTTGTGCGGGCGACTGTGTGTTTCTTTGAGTGCGTTTGGCTTCACGCTGCCTCTCCTCCTTTAGGCTGTTGGAGAGTTCGGCGAACAGGCGGCAATCTCCCATTGTGTGGCTTGCTCTGAGATGTCCTCGGCTGTCTTCAAAACAGTGGATCACGCAGGGTCCTTCCAGTTGCTCTTTAGCTGTGAGTTTTCTGGAGCCGGCGTCTCTTCTTCTTCTTGAGATTTGAAAGGTCTATGAAGGGTCTTCTGCTCGAGTTCTATCCCGTCGCTGAGTGATTGATTCCGGATGAAGTTGGCGAATTTGTCTGGCCTTCGATCCGGGTCGTATTATTCTCCGGTCTGGGTTTCAGAGTCGCTGTCTTGGCGTGTGGTGGGAGTCCGGGCGGCGGCGGGTCGTCGACTGATGGGCGAGCCTTCGGTCACACGCCGCGAATCCTCAAGTGGGGTTCTCGAGTAGCCTCCTTGTGCTTGCCTTCTGGGTCGTCGAGTTCTTTTCCATCGGTGATGGATCTGACAGTCGTCGAGGTGCTGGACTTGGTTCGGCTGCAGGCCGGGTGATCCTGATGGGGTGATGGAGATGCTTGCAGTGAACTTGAATCTCTCGAGCGGGCTAGATCTGGCTTTAGCCCTCGAGTCTTGATCTGTTGAGGTCGGGACCGCCGAGATCGTGATTCCAACCTGCGTAGTTCCCACAGACGGTGCCAATTGACGGGGATCCACCCCGGAAAATCCCATGGTCAGGGACCCTGGGTTAGTCATAGAGATGGCACAGGTTGGACGATACTCGTCGGCTAACAGGAGAAGCACATCCTGCTCGATATTATCGTGTGAGGGGGCGATTACAATGGAGGCCAAGACGAGTTCTCGCAAGGCTAGGATGAGTAGATGCGTATTGATATTATCTCGACGTCTCCCCTCCCAGCCTTTATATATTAGGCCAGGTCTCGGGGAGTCCGTGCTAGGTTACAGTAGATGGTTTCCTAGTTCTAGTATTGCCTTGTGCGCCAAGTTGCACCTTCCATGTTAGTCGCGGACTCCTACGTCGGTGCCTGGTTGGGCCAATTGTGGGCTTGTCGCAGCTTCCCGGTGGGCCTTCTATCTTCACACGCACCAGGTAGTCTCACATGTAGGATTCGTGGGGTCACCCCCTCGTCAGGCGGTCACGACGTTGGTGACGCCGGTGACATCGATTCCCTCCTTGGAGGCCTCGTCGAGGTCTCCTCGCACACCCTTCCCTCGCTCCCTTCTTTTGGCGAAAGCCTTGTTCCCCGTGTGGTCGGTGGCGGCGATTCATTGTCTTTTCCCTTCTTGGAGGCGTCGGATGGGGGATGCAGGTGTGAGGTGCCTCTCTTCCAAAGGACCAAAGGTGGCTCATGGTGGTTCGTGTTCATTTCACCTTGCGGTGTGATCTTCTTCGCCGGTCTTTGCGGTGCGTCTCTTGTTCTTGCTTGCGGCTCTTTGGTCTGGCTACGAGTTGGAGAGGTGGTGGAAGGAGGTGTTGATCCCAACGGCGTCTCGGGCTCATATTCCTCGTCATCAAGGTCACTAGTGTGCTTCCGTGCTCTTGGTGAGCATTATGTCGTTTGGCGGTTCGGCGCCCTTCGAGCCAGGGAGAGAGGCAGTAGCCTCTTCGACTGCATCGGCGGATGCCATGGTGTCCTCGATTGGGCGTTTGCGGAGTGGATCCGAATGCTTCTTCCGATGGTGGCGAATACTTCCCCGTTTTTCTCCTTTTCGTTTAGCTTGTTTAGCCAATGGTTTGTAAGCTATCCAGCACCATGTATATTTTGCCATTTCTTCTTTTCACTTGTAAGCCGCTCTATGTATTCCTTGCCGGTTGATGGCTTTGTTAATTCAAAGTCGGACAAGTTTCGAGCCCCTCTCGGGCGTGGTCCTAGTCTTTTATCTCAAACTATATTCAGATTTTTTTTTAAAGTCATGTGTGTACATAGAAATGGTTCGCCTATGAAATTTTCATGGCATATTTGAGTGAAGTTCATATATGAAAAAATATATATTTATGTGTTGAAAGTTAATGTATTTTTTAAATCATGCATTTTATAAAACTTGTTCATATGTGTGTAAATATATATCTCATATACCTTCCTCGCATTGGAAGTCTTGAAAAAATGTTCGAGTATAAACGTAAGTAAAAATAACAAACATAAATTAAGAGAAAGTAACATATGGAGAGAAACGTTTAAGAGAAAGGGCAACTCAACTTGATTATTTTTATTTGGATTAGGAAGCCAGTAGATGCTAGGTATACTTATTTTAGGGGATCAAAACTTGAGAAAGTTTGTACAAAAATATAACTCAGAAACAGGTCCAGGAAGCTAGGACAGTGTCGCAGTGGTCCACCACAACTGTTTCTAGCCCTAGACTGACACAAGAAAGTCAACACTCGGAACGCCACAACTTTGATTAAATAAAAACCTAACACCATAGCCTGTTAATAAAGCTGGCAGCATGGGCCCATATGGCAGTGAATCAGAATATTAGATGGCCTTAGGGAGCTTACATTCATCCACGCATAAACCATGTAGAGATTCGTGAGAAATTTTTATTAGTAAACACTTAAAAAATCATGAACAATTTTGAACTCACGAACATCTTTCAATTTCAGAAACTTTTTGAATACATTTTTAAAAAATATGAACATTTGTCGAATTAAACTTTTTTGTATTCGTGAAAATACTTTACAACTCAAGTTATTTTAAAATTGTAGAACATATTCAATCTTGTGTTTTTTTTAAACACAAATATTTTTTAATTCATAATTTTGTTAAAAGAAACACAAATATTTTATTGAATTCGCAAACAAATATTATTCATGAACATTTTTTAAGTTTACAACATTTCCAAAAATCATGATTATTTTTTCAAAAACAACAATCAATTTTATTAATGTCTATTTCTTAATTTGCAAATATTTAATGTATTTGTGTTTTTTTCAAAATTGCAAACATGTTTAGAAATTTTGTTAAAATGAAAAGAAAAAAAATGAAAATCTGTTGTCAATAGTTTTTGGCACAACCATAAACGTATATAAGATGACCCCTAATGAGGAAGTGGTGTACATGAAAAAGTTCTGTATTATCGACACGAACACCTTTCAAGTTTGGGTTATTATCATCCGATGTCTTCTCAAGGACCGAAGATGTGCTTGAAGTACTTAAATTTTATAATCTTAGTACTATTCGGCCTTTTACGCCTTTAAGTTGGTCCCATATGGGAAAGTGCTCTACATGAATTGTCTTCGTCTTGTCGAGACGATCTTTCGATATTTGAATCATCTCAATTCGAGTTCGTATGCAAAAGTTAGAGCCACTATAATGCATAACTATCAAGAGCAAAAAATTGACACCCGAAGTCAGATACTTATGAAATTGATGGAAAACGTGAATAATCCGGCCTTTAAAATGGTCTTGGATAAAAAAATGTTCAACAGGAAAGTTCTTTGTCTTGTTAAGGCGAACAATTTTGTGTTTTGAGTTTTTCCATCCGAGGACATATGTAGCTTGCGAATTCCAAAACATGACGCCCTCGACAAGACACTCACGCAACCAATGTCTAATGAAAAGCGTGAGAAATTAGGCCCTGAAGATGGATCCGAGTCAAAAAGACGTTCAACATGAAAGTTCTTCGTCTCATCAAGGGCTACAACTTTGATGTTTACAGTTTTTCCATCCGAGGTAGTATGCGGCATCGCATACCAAAAACCGAACTACTATTTTGGAACCACCTATAATCCGAGTTTGGTTAGGTTTGAAAAGATTTGGACGGGGTTTGGAGTCCTTTTCTTGTATAGAAAGTCCAGCCGCCTCATATATAGATGAAGGTGATGGCCGATTGAACAACACACAATCAAACAAACACATCTACAATTTTTACCCTACTTTTATCTCTCTCATGTGTTCTTGCTCTTTCTCGTTCTTCATGAAGGGAAGCGATCCTTGAGTTTCTAGGGGCAAGCGAATAGACCTAGGGAAGCTGATGTGCGAGATGATGATAATGGTTTCTCCCCCTTCGTTGGTTACCTGAAGTGGAAGGTGAGATGTAGGATAGCAGCAAATTTTCCTCAGTGAAGATACCGAGTTGAGTATCGAACCAGTAGGACTCCGATAGTGATAAGTAGGTGGTGAAGCGAGCAACACGCCGTTTGAGATATTGCTCTCTTAACCTGGACCTGCACATAGAAACAAATAACTTTGCTCCCAATGAAGTTCAAAGAGGTTGTCAATCTCTCCGGTCTTGTTGTTTACAAAGGATCAAACGCAAGGGATAATAAAAATGGTGATAGCAGCTAGAAAGTAAAAGTAGGAAAATAAATGAGCGTGTAAACAGTGATGAGAATATGGAACGGGGTCCCGTGATGTCCACTAGTGATGTCTCTCTCCCAAAAGACGATAAAACTGCTATGCGAGGTAAAAAATCACAGGTGGGCAATTGACAGGATTAAAAACGCACCGCAATGCTAACTATGCTACAAAGAAAGGACGAGGCTCAAAAGCATGGGCGGTACGCCAAAATAAGTAGAACGAAATCTAACTGCATCTACTACTAATCATCCACCTTGAGATATCTATCCAGAACATCTCGCTGGTATTAAGTTGCGAGCCCCACCAAAAGTGTAAACCCAAAGCAATAGAAAACTGCATTAAAAAGAACCTTGCGTGAAGTAAACAATCCTTGCAACCGCGGTTACAAGCACCTTTGTTTTCCCCTTTGTGGCAACAACACATCCCCTAGACTCATGTTTCTGTCACTCAAGAGTGTCATCGGGGGGGGCATGAAACCACAATCGAGCATAACGTTCCATCTTGGAGTCACTACCTACTACTTGGGCAAAGCAAATAAACAACAACGGAGAACATGCAATAATTACTTACGAAGAAAAATATAAAAGATAAGAACCAAATATATTAATCAATCACAATCTGAACATAGTCTCATAATCCATCAGATCCCGGCAAACTTAGCATAGCAACATCAGAAAATTACATATGTGCCTCGATCATGTAGGGAAGCTCACGAGGTATAAACCATGAAGAACAAAGAGGGGAGGAGAACATCACATAGCTACTGATCACGGACCGATGGTCAAAGGGAAACTACTCACGGCATATCCGAGAAGCGTCCATGGTGGAGGGAAAGCTCCCGGAGGTCAATCCTCCCTCCGGCAGGGTGCCAGGAAGAGGGTTGTTGGCGCTCCCGATCTTGAAAGTGCGACGGCGGTGGAACAGAGGCGAGATCACGAAAAGGGGTTCTGTCTTCGGAGGTTCCGCGTCACGGGGTATACATAGATGAAGGGGGACAGCCAGGGGGGCCACGAGGGGTCCACGCTCCCCCCTGGCGCGACCAAGCCCTAGGTCACGCCAGTTGGCCTCCTGGGTACCTGGTGGTGGCCCTCTGGCCCCACTTTTGTGATTCCAGAAGTTTCCGTTGTGCTGATTTTTTATCCAATTTTCCCAAATTTTTGGAGCATTTTTAATATGGGGGAAACGTAAAATAGAAAAACATCAGAAAAAAGGAACTGGCACTGTGGGGCACTGAGTTAATAAGTTAGTCCAAATATGATCCAAAGTGTATGAACGTGTATCTAGATCATAGCAATATCACACAATACATGCATGGAGCAAGCAGAAATTATAGATACCTTTGGGACGTATCAGCAGCCCATAGTCATCGTGCGTCCAGGCAAGGTCTCTCCCAGCCATGTGGGGTTTCGGATCTTCAAAAGCGCCCACCGGATTGCTTGCGTACCACGCATCCGTACGGGTCTCCTTCGATGTGAGTTGTTGTGCATCATGCCCAGCGTCCAGGGTACACGTGACGTGTTTGTGTGTCAACACACTTTTTGGCGACTCCATTAGGGATGAAAGATCAAGAATCATCATCGACAATGTATAATCAACCCAAGCCCTCAGAAGTTAACGTCGTTATCATCATTAAGTCTGATCTTGATGAGCTATTGGAGGAACATCGCCAACCCTATGAAGCACTCAAAATCAGTGTGAGGAGGCTTATGAGGCACTCAAGAAGCAGCGTGAGGAGGAGGATTTGCATTCTTTTCTAGCGAATTCCAAGAAGGACCGCCAAGGTAACATCACTCCGATTGGAGAAATCAGCACCCCCCCTCGATGACAAACTAGATGAAATCACTATGAGTATTTTTTTTCTAGTTAGCAACTTGCTGTGATTGAAGGTCTTGTTAGTAGGGTCAATGATATGATGTATAACGTATTCATGGAAAATACTAATACTTAGAAAAATATGCCTTCATCATCTAGTGGTAATGTTGGTGTATCTGTTAGCACAAAAAAACCTAATCCAACTTTACCTATTTCATCGGCACCTCCCATGCAACAACGTTACAATTTACCGATTGATACGTCCCAAACGTATCTACAATTTCTGCTTGCTCCATGCATGATTTGTGTGACTTTGCCATGTTTTGATTACACTTTCATATCTTTTTATAACATATTTTGGAACTAACCTATTAATGGTTGCAAGAGTGCACAAGTTCTTGTTTTTGTACTTTATGTGTAGGAATTACTTGGATAAAGGAAAAATCACAAAAAGGAGCCTTGTAGGAGTTGGACTCTAACTCTCCCAAAATCTGTTCCCACCAGACAGGTTTTAAAGATCGTCTTGGAAACGCTAGAAGACGGCCTCAAACGGAAAGACTTAGAACTAGAAAGTTGCAGGGAATTTTTTTTCCGGTGGATTTAGACATAAAATTCGGCCCAATCGGAGTTCGGATGCTTCCAGAAACCCCAAAATACAAAAGACATAATCTGGATGACGGGAATCCGAGAGTCTATATAAAGAGAGGAAACCTAGGTCAAAGGGCACCATGAAAATTCCTTCCCCTTGGCAACCGTCTTGAGGGGGAGATCAACCTCCACAGCAGCACCATCTCCAAGGAAAAAGAAAGGGCCAAGGGCCGCTGCCCCCAAGGGCCGTGGCCACCGCCGTGGTCGTGGGTGCCGCCGTTGCCGTCTCCTTCATCTTCTCCAGGCTGCACCTCTTCATCAACAACTCTCTCTCACTCACCATGTCCATGTGTGAGTATTTCCCCCTTGGGGCTAAGGCTTGTATCTTGATCTATGTGGTTTCTCTCTCTCCCATGATGTGATCTTCGTTGTGATCATAGGCTATGTTAATCTAGGGTGATTTCATGATATTTCCCCTTCCTCTATGTATTGGATTGATGTACTCAATTGATCTTATCTAGTATAATCCCCGAGACCAAGGTGACAGCGGTCTATTGGACATGGGTTAGAAGAATATTTTCATGAGTTATTTCCTCTTTTGTGTGTTGATTGAAGATTGAGAGTCTCTTGGTGCTTGTCTTTGACTATCCTTGAGATATGTTGTGGTGATTGTGGTACTCTCTTTGGATGGCCGTGGTGACATTTGGAAATCCATAGATTGAGAACTACGAACTTTGAGGTGTGCTTTTGTAGCCCTACATAATTCTCATCCTCTCTTGACCACACAGGAATGATCTCCGATTGCGTCTCCATTGCATGTTTTATGGGAAATATCATGTGATTAGACTATGTTAATGTTGTTGGGAGTTGCCACTAGTGAAAGTATGAAGCATAGGCCTTGTTTCCACCATTGCAATACCATTTGTGCTCACGTTTACCCCTTGTTTCTTTGCTGCATTTTTTATTACAGATTTATATTACCTTGCTTTGCCACACCTATCACCCATATTTTACCATCTCTTCGCCGAACTAGTGCACCTATACAACTCCTAGTTGTATTAGTTGTGTTGGGGACACAAGAGACTTCTTGTTTCTTAATTGCAGGGTTGCTTGAGAGAGACCATCTTCAACCTCTACTTACCTGAGTTCGATAAACCTTAGGTCGTCCACTTGAGGAAAATTGCTGCTGTCCTACAAACCTCTGCGCTTGGAGGCCCAACATAGTGTACAAGAATAGAAGCGTGCGTAGACATCAAGCTATTTCTGGCGCCGTTGCCGGGGAGGTGAGTGCTTGAAGGTATATCTTTAGATTCTGAAATTAAATCTTTTCGTTTCTTGTTTTTATTTGCACTAGTTAGGCTTTATGGAAAACAACAAAAAAAATATGAGAGAGCTTTATGAGCTCTACCTTGAGTTGGGACATGAAGTGTTTGAAGAGAAAATCAAAAAGCCTATGGAGCTTTATTATTTGCATAACACTCATGATAGTAGTAATGTTATTTGCATGTCTTTTTTGAATACTTTTGATGCTAATGATATGCAAAGCTATAAGCTTGGGGATGCTACGTTTTATGAAGATGATCTTTTTAGCCCCCCAAATTTTGATGAGGAAATTTATTTTTATGATACTTTGCCTCCTATCTATGATGATTATTGTGATGACAGTTATGCTATAAAGAATAAATTTTTGCAAGTGTATCAAGATAAGAATGATTCATGTGATAGCTATTTTCTTGAGTTTGCTCCCACTATTACTAATGAGAAGGAGTTTTCTTATGTGGGCAGTAAAAAAAATTCTATGCTTGTGGATCATGATAAGAAAGTTTTATGTGATACTTATATTGTTGAGTTTATTCATGATCCCACTGAAAATTATTATGAGAGGGGAACATATGCTTATAAATATTTCAATAATATCAAGTTCCCTCTCTTTATGTTGAAGGTTTTGAAGCTGCACTTGTTTTGCCTTCCTATGCTTATTGCTTTGTGCTTCAATGAATTATTCTACTGCAATATTCCTATGCATAGGAAACATTTTAGGCTTAAATGTGTTTCGTATTTGCTTCTTGATGCTCTCTTTTGTTCTTCAACTCTTATTCCTACGAGAGCATCATTAAAATCTTAAGCCTAGCTAATGGCTTTAAAGAAGCGCTTTAGGCTTTCCTTTTTATTTTCCTTCTGTTTTTAGCGGTCTTGATGATTTTTACTACTGTAGCAACATCATTGTATCTTTATTTTCAAGATTTGTGCCAAGTTATAGCCTCATATGACAAGGGAAGTGAAAGTTGTGACATGCTGTCCAGAAAACAGATTCTGTCCTCGTGACTAGAAAAATCAAAGAAAAATACCAGTTCATCTTTTTGAGCTGAAATTTTTACACAACATGCTTTATACAATTACGGAACTTTCGTATGTTGTGAGTTTTTTGATTTGCATTGAAGAAGTACCCCTAAAAAAATTCTTTACTACCTGTTGTTCTGTTTTTCACAGATTCTGCCACGTTTTGTCTCTCCTAACTTTTGCAAACCTTAAGCTTGCTTTTTCTTTGAAAAAACCTTGGAAATCTTGAGAAACAGTAGCTCTTCAAGAATATCCTTATTTCCAGTAGGAAAAATTATTTTATTATGGGTACTAACCTCGCTAATCCGATTATGATGAGTTATGTATGAAGGGAGTTTTCAAGTGTGCGAGGGAAGATGATGAAAGAAGATTCAGGAGTGTCAAGCGCTCAAGCTTGGGGATGCCCCCATGCATCCCCAACAAATATTCAAGGAGACTCAAGCGTCTAAGCTTGGGGATGTCCCCGTGTATCCCCTTCTCCATCAACAATCATCAGTTCGTCCTTCGTCTCATTATATTTTTATCACTTCATGCGTTATGTGCTATGCTTGAAGCGTCTCGCTCTTAGGTTTTATTTTTAGTTTTCTTTAGCTTTGCTTGCTGTTCATAACAAGTTAGATCCCGTCTTACTTTGTGTGGGAGAGAAACACGCTCCACTTTCAAAATCTTGAACACATCATATGATTCTTCATTCCTATCTTTTTGCTATTATGTGTTCTTTATCTTTTCGTAGCTACTGTCATGTTTAGTTTTAGTTTTAGTTTGTCTTTAGCAAGAGCCTTGGCTTTTGTTTAGTTTTTTGCTGGAACTCTCTTTAGTTTTCATGTTTATCTTGTTAAGAGAGTTGGTTGTTGCATTAAGTTGTGTCTTGTCTTGAAAGTAGGTAATTGAGGTTGCTATTTAATTTTAGTAGTAACTTGCAATGGTTTTGAGGTATTGATGTGAGTAATGTTTGAACTTTTGGTGTCAAGAGCTCTAGCCTATTAGTGATAGGTGTCGTATTTTGGGCAATCCGTGTCTATTTTCAAAAACCTACAAAACTAGTTGAGAACTCTAGCTACTATATGGATCACTAATCTTTGGAGGGATCGGATATTAGAGTACACTCACGTACCATGAGTCGAGGATGCGCAAGGATAACCAAACCCCCATACACTCCTCCTCGGGGTACTTGTCTCTTTGTGAACCTCCTTATTAGATTGAGAGTTACCGATAATAAGTGCATGAGTTCTTCGGACTAATGTAAGTATTGAAAGTTGACACTTCCACCTCCTCATATTTGCTAGCCTCTCCTGTGTCGTGCATTGCCTTCTTCTCACTCCGAGAGTTGGCGTCCACCTTCGCCGGTACATCCAAACCCTTGGCATGATACGCTCTGTCATCATAAACCTCCTTATATCTTTCCTCAAAACATCCACCATACCTACATATCAAGGAATTTCCATATCCTTTCCGAGATACATTGCCATTCAACATCCACCTCTTCATGACTTGATCTTCATGTCATACATGTTCCTGCTACACTGGCAGCGGCATACATTGCATACATCATGATAGCTACATCTTCTTTATGATTTGAGTACCTTTGTAAAGTGTGAAAGATCTTCTATACCCTCTTGTAAATTAGAGTGTTGCCCTTAAGTGAGGAAAAGATCCCAAAGTGGACAAATCAAAAGATCCCAAAGAGGACAAATGAGAGTTAAATAGAAAGAGCCATTGAGGCCACACAAAAATACAAAAAAATAGGAAAAAGAGAAAAAGAAAATAAAAAAGAGAGAAAGGGGCAACACTACTATCCTTTTGAAAGATCCACACTAGTACTCCCTCTTATCCTTGTACTCCATAGAGATGATCATACATGCATATAGCTATGTGGGGATCTTCACGTTAGAACTTGGCTTGCTTATTCCAAGGATGACCCTCCTCAGACGAGCTCTAGGTCTTCATGAGAAAACAAGTTTGATGCACCACCACTAGTTCCATTGGAGAGCTTTTCTTAGCTCATGTGTGCATCCGTTGCATGGAAATCCCTACTCCTCACATCATATCTATCATATGGCCTTCTCTCGCCTATGATTGTCCTCATTGATGTGAGCCTTTCACACCTTTTTGTCTTCCTCCTCCACCTTCTTTATGTTTCGCCTTTTAGGTGTCAACTTTCTTGCTCACGCTCATCCATTGCATGAGTGCTCAAAATATCGAAAGGGAGTGGATCAGTTTGACTTGTACCTGGCTAGTGGTCTGGGGATGAGTCAAGATAAGATTCCAAAGAAGACCAAGTGTGAAGCTTTAGTAGATTGAGTTCTCAACACAAAAATACTTTTTTCTCGTATATCCCTATCCCCTTTCTTGCACGCAAACACCATTTGGAGACATTCGAGTCACGGACAGCGAGAGCTCTTGCACCTTTATGTTCTTATGTTGCTTGTTTCAATGCTAATATAGACTCTTGCCTGTTATGACTTGAATTGAATTACATGCTTTGATTGCTTTACTTAAAAGTCCTTATATGGTTGTGTGGCATGTCACCACAGAAATTATGCTTGTTATCATTTTCCTACTCGAGGACGAGCAGGAATTAAGCTTGAGGATGTTGATATGTCCCAAACGTATCTACAATTTCTGCTTGCTACATGCATGATTTGTGTGACTTGCCATGTTTTGCTTACACTTTCATATCTTTTTATAACATATGTTGGAACTAACCTATTAATGGTTGCAAGAGTGCAAAATTTCTTGTTTTTGTACTTTATGTGTAGGAATTACTTGGATAAAGGAAAATTCACAAAAAGGAGCCTTGTAGGAGTTGGACTCTAACTCTCCCGTAATCTGTCCCCACCAGACAGGTTTTAAAGATCGTCTCGGAAACGCTAGAAGACGGCCTCAAACGGAAAAACTTAAAACTAAAAAGTTGTAGGGATTTTTGTTCCGGTGGATTTAGACATAAAATTTGGCCCAATCGGAGTACGGATGCTTCCAGAAACCCCGAAATACAGAAGACGTAATCTGGATGACGGGAATCCGAGAGTCTATATAAAGAGAGGAAACCTAGGTCAAAGGGCACCATGAAAATTCCTCCCCCTTGGCAGCCGTCTTGAGGGGGAGATCAATCTCCACAGCAGCATCATCTCCAAGGAAGAAGTAGGGGCCAAGGGCCGCTGCCCCCAAGGGTCGTGGCCACCGCTGTGGTCGTGGGCTCCGCCGCCGTCGCCGTCTCCTTCATCTTCTCCGGGTTGCACCTCTCCATCAACAACTCTCTCTCACTCACCATGTCCATGTGTGAGTAGTTCCCCCTCGGGGCTAAGGCTTGTATCTTGATCTATGTGGTTTCTCTCTCTCCCATGATGTGATCTTCGTTGTGATCATAGGCTATGTTAATCTAGGGTGATTTCATGATATTTCCCCTTCCTCTATGTATTGGATTGATGTACTCAATTGATCTTATCTAGTATAATACCCGAGACCAAGGTGACAGCGGTCTATTGGACATGGGTTAGAAGAATATTTTCATGAGTGATTTCATCTTTTGTGTGTTGATTGAAGATTGAGAGTCTCTTGGTGCTTGTCTTTGACTATCCTTGAGATATGTTGTGGTGATTGTGGTACTCTCTTTGGATGGTCGCGGTGACATTTGGAAATCCATAGATTGAGAACTACGAACTTTGAGGTGTGCTTTTGTAGCCCTACATAATTCTCATCCTCTCTTGACCACAAAGGAATGATCTCCGAGTGCGTCTCCATTGCATGTTTTATGGGAAATATCATGTGATTAGACTATGTTAATGTTGTTGGGAGTTGCCACTAGTGAAATTATGAATCCTAGGCCTTGTTTCCACCATTGCAATACCGTTTGTGATCACGTTTACCACTTGTTTCTTTGCTGCACTTTTTATTAAAGATTTATATTACCTTGCTTTGCCACACCTATCACCCATATTTTACCATCTCTTTGCCGAACTAGTGCACCTATACAACTCCTAGTTGTATTAGGTGTGTTGGGGACACAAGGGACTTCGTGTTTCTTAATTGCAGGGTTGCTTGAGAGAGACCATCTTCAACCTCTACTTCCCTGAGTTCGATACACCTTAGGTCATCCACTTGAGGGAAATTGTTGTTGTCCTACAAACCTCTGCGCTTGGAGGCCCAACATAGTCTACAAGAATAGAAGTGTGCGTAGACATCACCGATGAATTCTTATCCTAGCCAAACCAATCAATTTTTGGATGCACCAGCATACCCTAGTACTATTATGAGTGTACAAAATTCGGTGTCAACGCCGACTCACTTTGAGACACCACCCATAAGTGTGGCATGTTTTATCTTCTGTCGTACTATGGTTCGGCGCCCATCTCACAAGCTGCACCATTAGCTAGTACTCATCTTACTCCTATGTCATTACGACAAGCATCTTCATCTACATTAAATCCAATTTTAGCAAAACTAAGGAAGGAGTTGCATAAGATGTTTCAAGAAACTTTCAGAAACGAGCCGAAAGTAAAGAGTCGTGTATATCAAAAGCCTTATCCTGAACACTTCGATGCAATTTTGTACCCTCATGGTTAAGAGGTTTCTGATTTTGTTAAAAGTAGTGGAGAGGGCAGGAAAAACAACTTGGGAGCACGTTAGTCAGTATCTAGCACAATTGGGTGAAGCTGGCTCCATAGAAGAATTGAAAGTTTGTCTATTTTCCCTATCTTTAACTGGCACCACATTTTCATGGTTTGCTGCATTGCCACATGTCTCTATTCTCTTATGGTAGGAACTAGAGCAGAAATTTCATTATCACTTTTTTAGTGGTGACAATGAGCTTAAGTTGTCACATCTTACATCGGTTATACAAAAACATGATGAATCATTCACCGATTATGTCAACAGATTTAGAGATATAAAAAATCAATGATATAACTTAGTGATAATCGAGAGAGACTTAGCAGATCTTATTATTAATGGTTTGAAAAATCACATTAAAGAGAGGCTAGAGAGTTATGAGTTTTTAAATATTAACCAAGCCTTACAGAAAACTCTAGCCCAAGAAAGCCGAAGTAAAGAGGTTCATAGGTCTACAACCGATCGTCCTAGAATGCATATGGTTGATTACAATGATGATAATTCAGACTATGAGGTTGATGTCTATACCGTCGAATTTGTTTGATCCTCAAAGGCCAAACCTTATGCATGGCTCTTAAGCCGATTCGCAAGAATCATGACGAGGCAATGAAATTTACTTTTAATATATCCAAGTGTGATAAAATATTTGATGCTTTGTTGCAAGATAAGATGATTAGAATATCACAAACCTTACCGTCGTTTGAGGAGCTGAAATAGCGTGCTTACTGCAAGTATCATAATTCATTATCTCATGCTACTAATGAATGCAATGTTTTTTGACGACAAATACAATTGACCATTACCGATGAATGATTAAATTTTGTAGAGATGCAAGTTGATAAACAACCATTCTCGATAAACACCATGGATTTGGAAGGAAAGAAGATGTTAATTCGGTCTAATATACCCAAATCTAATAATAAATAAAATGTTTTTATTAGTGAACCCAGGAAAAGCAAGGAAGGCGACATGGTCTTGGGAAGACAGGTTGTGCTTGACAAGCAACCTGATGGCAAGGAAGTGATAAAGATCACCATAAAAAATGCTACACTCGGGGGGGGGGGGGGGGGGGACTACAAGTACAAGAGGATTGTCATGTTAAATTAATCAAACCCAAGAATTCAGAAGTTGGCAAGGGGGGAAAGAATGAAGCTAACTTTTGATATTTTCCTGTCCAAATATACCAATCAAGTGGCATGTTCTAGCCCTAATCGACCATCAACTTCAAAGCGTTCAAGATTACCTCCGCAAGAAATTCGACCTTATGCAAGTACATATGGGTCATGGGCATCACCCCCTATGCGTCATATTACATGGGATACTTCAATGGAGGTTGAGGTCAACCCCTAATGGTCCCTTATGCTTTTCATATGGGGTGGGTAACACCTAGGAGGCTCACTCGTGAGAGGTTTTCTTGTTCTTCACAAGTCTGTTTAAATCATGGTACTAATCTGCTATCACAAGTTTCTCCGAAGAAGGTAAATAGAAAAGTGTGGCATACTATGTCGCATAATGCAGAAATTTCAAAATCTGACAAGCAAAAGGAGATCAAAGAGGTGATTGTTGGTAATCTGGCCAATTCTAATGATGATATTGTTGTTGTTCAACAGGGGTCCATGGCTAATGATCACGAGGCTAGCACAAGAAAGGGCAAATATAGGGATCCCAAATATACTCAACCTAAGTGGTGTCCTCCAGGTTTAACTAATACCATGGAAAGGAGATTGCAATGCATAGGAACCATGAGAAGGTAGAGCACGAAGAAGAGAAGCAAAGGGACGCATTATTCAATGAAATTAGGCCCATGGCACCCGCAAAACAAATATGGAGGCCTAAAAAAGGGGCAAAGACATATGCTTCTACATTAGCTACAACAACAACAACACCAAAAAGGGATGATGCATCCCATATCACATCATCCATGCTACTTGTTACACCTTCTTCAATCGAGGATACTTCAAGTCCAATATACACCTTAGTAGATGAAGATGAGATGGTGGATTATGAATCTACGGCAGTTCGAGAAGGTATGGACATTAATATGGTGTATTGCTTACCTACAGAATTTTGTGTTGTAGATGAAGAAGGGGAGGTGGCTCAGCTTGACTTTGGTCCTAAAAATGCCATCTTTGAGAAACCAAAAGAATCGGTGAAACAGTTGAAGCCATTATACCTTAAAGGTCATATTAATGGATCACCGATTGCTAGGATGCTAGTTCATGGTGGTGTTATGGTAAATCTTATGCCCTATTTGGTCTTCAAGAAGTTGGGATTACATGATGATGCATTGATGAAGACCAGTATGGTGCTTAATGGATTTGAGGGTAAAGAAAGGGTAGAGGCCAAAGGTGTGATATGCATGGAACTCACTGTGGGAAGCAAAACTTTGGCCACCACATTCTTCATCGCCGAGGTGCAAGATAATTATAATTTTACATTAAGTCCTGATTGGTTTCATGCTAATCAATGTGTGTCATCTACCATGCATCAATTCTTAATACAATGGGTCGATGATGAAGTAGAAGTTATTCACGTGAATAATTCGTCTTGTGTTGCTTTGGCCGATGCATCAGTGAATTGGAATCATCCCGATATTACTTGCTTAATTGGACATGGTATTTCGAAGTTTGATTTCCTTAGTGCTACAAGGAATGGGTTTGTGCCCATATCTTTAATACTGATTGATGGCAATCGACTCTATGATATGTACTTATCATCCTAAGCATAAACGAGGCCGATATATGATTATCGCCCTAAGCATAAAAATGGCCGATATATAATTATCACCTTAAAAATATATATGGCCGATGGAGTGTTGACATCGTCCTTAGAACAAACATGGTACAAATTATTTTTTGGCATGCAAGCTTTACCGAGAAAAAGGGGGCATGTGTTGACAACAGTTTTTGGCACAACCATAAATGTATATAAGATGACCCCAAATGAGGAAGTGCTTTACATAAAAAGTTATGTATTATCGACATGAACATCTTTTAAGTTTGGTTCATCATCATCCAATGTCATCTCGAGGGCTGAAGATGTGCTTGAAACACTTAATTTTTTAAATTATAGTACTGTTCAGACTTTTACGCCTTCAAGATGGTGTCATATGGAAAAGTGTTCTACATGAATTGTCTTCATCTCGTCGAGGCTATCGATTTTGATATTTGATTCATCTCAATCCGATCGTATGCAAAAGTTAGAGACAGTACTATGTATACCTATCAAGAGCAAAAAAATGACGCCCTTAGTAAGATACTTATGCGATGTTTGATGAAAAGAGTGAATAAATCGGCCTTTAAAATGGCCCCGAATAAAATAAAAACTTTCAAATTGAAGTTCGTTGTCTCATTAAGGTGAAAAATTTGTGTTTTGAGTTTTTCCATCCAAGGAGATATGTAGCCTGTGAATCCAAAAATATGACGCTCTAGACAAGACACTCATGCAACCAATGTCTGATGAAAAGCGTGAGCGATTAGGCCCTGAAGATGGATCCAAATAAAAAAACATTCAACATGAAAGCCCTTCGCCTCGTCAAGGGCTGTAACTTTGATATTTACAGTTTTTCCATCTGAGGTCGTATGCGACCATCGCATCCCAAAATCGAACTATTGTTTTGAGACCACCGGTAATCCAAGTTCAGTTAAGTTTGGAAATATTTGGATGGAATTTGGAGTCCTTTTCTTGTACGAAAGTTCAGCCGCCACATATATAGATGAAAAGTGATGGTCGATTGAACAACACACAATTAAACAAACACATCTACAATTTTTGCCCTACTTTTATCTCTCTTCTGTGTTCTTGCTCTTTCTGGTTCTTCGTTTGTTCTTCGTGAAGGGCAGCGATCCTCGAGGTTCTAGGGGCGAGCGAATTGACCTAGGGTATCCCATAGCCTTCATGCGTCCAGACGGGGTCCCTCCCTGGCGTGTGGGTTTCGGGTCTTCAAAAGCGCTCGGCCGATTGCTTGCGTACCACGCATCCGGACGGATCTCCTTCGACGTGAGCTGTGGTGCATCATCCCCGGCACCGAGGGTACACATGACGTGTTCGTGTGTTAACAAAATGAAGGAAGGAAAATAACAGACGCCCCTGCGTCGAGCCAACCGAAAGTGCACAAGGGTACGTGTTTGTGTCTCAAGGTCTCGCACTTAGTAAATAAGAAAGAGCGTCGAGAGAAACTATTCTGAGGAGTACTCGTTTGGGAGCACCTGCAAGGATTACTTTGGATGTGTTGAGAGCACGTCACGTATCGCGTTTTGAGCGCTTCTTCCGAATTTCTTTTTTTGTGTACGTGTTTTCGGTGTTTAGATGGTTTTTTGGGTTTTCGCACGGTTTTTTGGTGAAAAAATAATATTTTAAAAAGTATGTGAACAAAAATTAATGAGAGGCTCGTGGACGCATAGGTTTTCTTCTGCGGGAGGCACGCCCTGTGCCTCTGATAAGGGGGAAAAAGGTACGATCGTGCCTCTCATGGAGGCATGGGTTTGCTTCCGCGAGAAGCGAGATGCACGCCCCGTGCCTCTAAAAAAGAAAAGAAAAAAGGCAATTGTGCCTTTCTTGGAGGTACAATTTTGCTTCCGCAAGAGGCACGCCCCGTGCCTCTAAAGGGGGGGGGGAGAAGGTACAATCGTGCCTTTCGTGAAGACATAGATTTGATTTCGCGAGGGGGCACAAACCGTGAATCTAAAAAAGAAAAAGAAAAACATGTTTTTTCCTATGGTTGCTTCCACGAGAAGCACACTCGTTGCCATTAAAAAAAAGGGGGGAAAACGGAACTTCTAGATCGCTATAAGTGGCATGCGTACATTATACCACTTGCCAACCGCGGAAGAGGTGGTGATCTTTGTTAAGATAAAAAAAAAAGGGAAAAAATACCACTCCATGTCTATAGGGATTCCTACTACACAAATATTTCATACCACATGTGAAATGTAAGATTAGCAAGCCTACTATCATGCTATTTACATAGAAATTATCAAAATATGTTCCAACAAATTTCTTCTAGATTAAAATTTTCATGGTGTTTTATAGTAAGTTATCCGATCGATGATGCGCAAATTATCAAAGTTCAATCCAGAAGTAAAACAGTTTATTCCTTTAAAAGATATAAGATTAAAAATCAATGTAAAAATAGCCCATAAACATGTATGACGATATGTCACCTCTTCCCTATAGTCAGAAATATGCAATAATACACTACTAGAAGAAGGAAATCAGACGAACTACGTAGTATAAGAGAAAATCCTGTTAGCTTCAAATTCATACAGATATAAAAATTATCAAATCGAATTCTAATCACTACATGAAGCCTGATCAATTGGTTAACACTTTACTTCAAGAGCCACCCCATCAGGATCGATTCTCCAGTTCATAGCACATTTTTTGTGTGATTAAAAGAAAGACAATAACCTGTCTAACTCCTACCTAGGATAATTGCCATTGAAAATCAAACAACGTGTAGGTCGTTCGACACTCAGGCTTTTTTTTATGAACTTGAAACTGTGATTAAAATTAAAAGGACATACAAAGTGAAACAAAATCTACACATAGGAGAGTTACCCGAGAATCAGTCTGGCTATGGATTCCTGAGAATCAGCTGTGGCTCTGGATTTTTAGAATCAGAATCTGACTGTTTGTTTACCCTGTTGTAGAATCTGGCTATGTTGTTAAATGTTAGTAACACTTTTATGTATTGATTATGATGTTTATAAAAAGATTAAAGCACAAGTTGCAAATTTTGACTCCATAGAGTAAGAATTAGCAAAAAAACATGGTTTTAAAAATAAATATCATGATGATAGGAATATATCAGCCAAAACACACATATGAAATATAGCATCCAAAATAAGCACCAATTATCATATTGTTACGTATAAATATATCATCCAAAATATCCATCAATCATCGTAGTCTCATAAAGCTATATATAAAACTATGGTTGATTCGCCAACAACCCATCAGCAATCGCCTCACGGGTTGCTTTCATAGCCGCATCATCACCAAGCACAATGTTGGAAACATGGCCTATGGGTAGCGGTTGTAAATTTCCTGGCATGTAGTTCTCGTCTCTATCACATCTATCAAACTCCAAGTCTCTCAAATGGCTTTCTCTAATGCAATTATGAAGTGCCATACATGCAATGATGATCCGAGCTTGCTTCTCACAAGAATAACTTGGCATTTTTTGTAAAATACGCCATTTCATCTTCAACACACCAAATGCACGCTCAATGACATTGCGTAGGGATGAATGTGCATAGTTAAAAATTTCTTTTTTACCATTGGGTGGGAGACCTTGGCGAAATTCCGGCACATGATACTTTTGCCCTTTGTATGGAGCTAAATATCCATCACAATTGGGATAACCCGAGTCAACAAGATAGTACCTTCCTGCATAAAGCAATAGTTTTATAAATGCAATCAACAATATAAATGAGACAATATTATGGTGCACACATAAAATGAAATGAATACCTATAGGTGGATGTGGAAACCTATCTGCATACTTCACCAAAGTATCTCTGAATATCCTTGTGTCGTGTGCTGACCCTGGCCATCCCGCAACTATAGAGGTGAACCTCATGTCAAAGTCACACACTGCCATGATATTTTGTGTTGGGTATCCATGCCGACCAACATGGTTGACGATCTCATCATTTGGAACAACTACAGGAATATGTGACCCATCAATTGCACCTATACAACCATCAAAGTGAGGTGCAAATCTCGCATCTCGAAGCCTATCATGCACAACTCTAAACTCCGGATCATTTGGTCGAATGATGTCTACAGCCATATCATTCAAACATTGTAGTACTTCATTGAATTTTCGATGTATAACTTCAGTTGATCTCTTGAAACGATTCTCCACTTGGCTCACAGATTGAGGGCCCCCAACGGTCCATAAAAACATGCCCAATGCTTCTTCCGAACTCATGTTTCTTGTTGCTTTCAATCCATATGTGTGCACAAGTGTGCGATGCAATCTATCAAAACAAGGCTTGTACATCCTAAACATGTTATAGCAATCTTTTGGAGTACTCAAGTTCTCGGTAACCCACTGTTGTCCGGTCATTATAGGAACTCTTCTCTTGCTTTTCGTGAGATACTTCTCACTGTACATGATACCAACATGTGCAACCATCATGTATCTTTTTTGCCTTTGCTTCCTTGAGGTTGCCATAGAATCAGAATCAATTTCAGACTCTTCACTATGGCTGTCACTTGTGCTCATCTACATATAAGCATAATTGTCATGTCTTGATGAACAGAAAAAATAACCAAATAACATATTGTTCAATAACTCTCAATAAATATAATATAAATGATAATATCATTCAAAAACTATCAAGTGACATAGCATAAAGGAAAATATTGTTCAACAACTCTCAAATGACATAACTAAAATGGTAATATTGTTCAACAAGCCTCAAACGACATAACATAAAGAAAGGGAAATAAAGTGTGACCCTAACGCCTATTTCGCTCATCATACATCCTCCTAAGCCAATTCTTCTTTCCTTCGCTAGTCTTCATATTGTTGAAGAAACAACGATTTTCAAACTTAGCAAACAACTTCGTTGCTATGAAATACTCATCACTTCCTTCATCTGCTCCACATGCCACAACATCTTCCATTATCTTTTCAATTTCAGTAGCGACATTATTTTTATTTGAGTTCACCGCGGCATCCTCACTAATCAAGTGGTCAACCATGCGCTTGAAATCCCTTTGAACAGGATTCTGTTTATTTGAGCTTCCGTCTATCTTCCCAGCCCCCTTCTTTGCCTTTTTGGCTTGGGTAGTGTGTACTTCCTCCTCCTCAGTTTCGTCATCTTCAACATCATGCGCTTCAGCGTTTTCACATTCGGGCATGATAGAACTTTCTCCAGTAACATTGATATTCTCAAACATAATACTCAACTCCTCCAAATTTTCAGGACCGCATTTACGAAATTGTAACAAGTCCTTGTTTTCCTGAATAAAGAGTTTGGGAGTTGTCAAAATAAATCCTAGTGGAAGATTAGGTACATAAAAATTATATTTCATTAGATAACTTACTTCACCAGCTTTTTTCCACCATTCATCGTCTGCTATCACGGTGTTTGTTACATCATTCCAACCAAGGCCAGTTGCTTTGTTTTTTAGGATCAACCAATCCCTATACAAAGTCCTCAGACTACCCCATTTATTTTTAAACTGCAGCCTACGGTAGTTTCTTCCAGTCTTCTCTAAAAATCCAATTTGTACATTCTTGTACCCAGCAGGGCTCAAAAATTTGAGTGGCCTATTTCCCTTTAGCTTCTCCTCAGCGGCAAGTTTGCAAAATACTGCGGTCACTTCCGCATTCCAATTGGCTTTTTCTTCTTTTGACATCTATGTATATAAGATCAATATAAGTACAACTAACCTAATATATACGGTTTTATTAACTATACTCACACAAATTGAAACCAACGTCAGATACATGGAATAAAAATTGGAGGACAAACTCACCTTGCTTGGACAAGGTAGCAAGGACAGGAGTTGGCCGGACAGCACCTGCACATGGAGTATGGGAATATCCGTGATGCACTACAAAGAAAGTTCAGACTACGGTACAAACTACATGTGTTCAAGCAGCCGGCGGAGAGCAGCAGTGGGGGCGGCCACGCACCTGCTTGGGGACGGCTGGATGGAGGTTGGGGCAGCGGAGGATGACAGCAACAGTCGGCAGATATGGCGGCGAACAGTCAGCGGACGGAAGTTGGGGACGACGGCAGATGACAGTACCAGGCTGCGGACGGAGGTTAGGGACGGCGGCGGCCCGTGGAGATCTCGGCAGGCCAGGAGGATTTCTTGGGTGGAGGAGGCGGATCTCCCGTCAGCGGCAAGTTGAGGCCGCAGGTGGAAGGCCGGGGACAGGCCACTAGTGCGGCGGGGTGGTCTTCATCGCCATCTGCTCCTTGTTTCTCTGAAAGAAGGGGACGAGGAAGGAAACAGAGGATTTGTTTCGGTCTTGGGGGATGGCATTTGCCTCGTAATAACGCTCAAAACGTTGGGTATTCACAAACTTGCATAAGTGGCAGCTCGGGAATCACCTTCGCGGCTCGGGAATCACCTGTTTCCCAGCTTTGGCTTCTACGTGAAAGCTAGATGGGATTTTAGAATCGATTCTTACCATATCAAGTTAAAATCTGTCTGTTTGTTTAGGATTCTGATTTAATAAAGGTCAGAATCCGAAAATCTGTAGCTGTAGCTTAAACAAAGGCCACCTTACCATATCAAGTTAAAATCTGTCTGTTTGTTTAGGATTCTGATTTTATAAAGGTCAGAATCCGAAAATCTGTAGCTGTAGCTTAAACAAAGGCCACCTTAGTTTGGTGAACTTGATTTGCAATCGATAGGTTTCAAAATCCTATGTACGGGGCATTAAATCTGCATGCACTTATTGATCACCCTTGATTGGTGCTTATCGCTGCATGCAGAGGCGAAAGGTCAAGGCATTAACTGCTGGAATTGATCACAACAACCACCGAAACATGAGAGAAAAGATGGCAAATGGGCCTTTGATGCAAATCGGACGCAGCCGAATGGTTTGACGTTATCACTAAAATCATGTGGTTCATCCGTTAACTTTGGCGTTTAATTCATATATACTTTTACGGCTAACATTTTATTTAATTTAACATTCTTAGATGATTTAGATAGACAATTTTTCATAGAGCTCCTTTTCCAATAAAAAATGCAAGTGTAAGTTATATGTAGCAAAAAAGGTACCATTGGAAATTACTTTTGAATACAAATCCAACAATATAATTTTTATGACATATCACTTATATTTCAAAAACATAATCCATGGTCAAAGTTTAACCAAAAATACAAATAGGTCTAATAAACCCGGACGAAGGAAGTATCATGCAGTGCCAACCAGATATGAAATTAACATGTCATGTCATCAAATGAAAAGAGAAGCACTTGCAGTATCATAATTTGATAGTGTATAAAAGCAAATGGAACGAGAAAGAACAGTGTCAAATATATCTTGTTCATGATTTTATATTGGGATTCTACAAACAAAAAATATAAGATATTCACTTGATGGTATTACGCATTAGGCTAGTCATAGTGGGAAGTAACTTAGATTAATGTTTCATGCAAAAAAAATTAGATTACTGTCATGCATATGAAGCTAGTCTATCTAACTACCATCATGATGCAGAGTATCATAGATGGTTGGATTTATTAGGTTGTACTCATTAAAAAAAGCTATATGATGATAATATAATATATTGGCATCATCTTTTTTTCTCATTTACTATCATATCATGTCTCTATATGTCTAGTTGGCATTGTATGAAGATGCTACATATGCTACTCACACTATGACTAATCTTACAAAGAATGTACAAAAACGTCTTATATTTACAAGAGCGGCGTTAGAAGACGGACTCTAGGAAACCCCTTTTAAAATAAAATCAAAACATATTTAAAAGTGTCATTTTTTTCAAATACATATACATGTTCTTTCAAGTACGTTTTAGGCTACCTTTCAAGTATGTGTATAGTTTTATTAACTAATGTGATTATTTGCAAGCTATACAAAAAAGATAAATATCTAACTTAAAATACAACAAAGAAAAAGCTCATTTTAATCTATGTATTCAACTTTTTTGTGCACATCACATATGAATATACATGAAATACATCCCATGTGCTCATGAAAATGATCCATAAATTCATAAATCAACAAGACATTCCCTGGGTAAAGTAGATTTGGGAAAAATACCCCTTTCAAGGTGAAAACTTACAGAGTAATCATGCCTGCTCATTTTGGTGGAGAGATTGCCTGAAGCTTATGCATCATTATAAACTCTATGCGCACTGCACAGTTCGGAATGGCGCTACAGTGGATTTTTGGTCAGATACTTGGGATGGTAATACCAAAAAGGAAAGTTGGCCCCATCTATTTTCTTTCTCTGATAATAAATCTGTTTCTTTATTATCTTTGAGAATTTTGCAGGTTAGAGCAGACCATTTCCACTTGCCACTCTGAAGAACCATATGCTCAATTCCAAGAATTGCAAGAATGCCTAGATGGCCAACAACTCTCTCAAATGGATCATGACCAATGGAGCTTTCCGAAGGGAGCACGATTTTTCAAAGTATCCAAGGCATACTCAATTCTGCTTGACCTCCCTGCCTCTCATCAAATTTTAACAAGTTTATGGGGACGTGCTGCCAGCTAAAACATAAGATCTTTTTTTGGTTATTCTTCTACAATCGACAAAATAAGAAGGCAATGCTGCTCCGGAAAAACTTCTTCATTGCTGATTACACATGTTGCATGTGCAATTTAGACACACTTGAAACAAGAGATCACTTGCTATTCCACTGCCCTTTTGCGGTCTCATGTTGGCAATACATATGTCCCACTTGGCATCCATTGAACTTTACCTTTGATCAGGAAGTTGCTCAACTTAAGCAACTGCTACAGTACCCTTTTGCCTTGGAGATCATCATTTTGGTATGCTGGGCTATATGGACAACTCGGAATGACTTTATATTCAAAGACATTGAACCGAATTTATACATATGCAAAAAGAAATTCAAAGTGGAAATGCAATGGATCAATTATCGAGCGAAGAGGAAGGAATATGCAAGGCTACAGGATTGGATCTCGGCTTTCCGATGACTTCATGTTGGTTGTACTTTTTGTTATTCCTTTTGAGGGGAATTCTTTTTATAGCTTCCTTTTTATCTTTTTTTAGGTTTCTTTGCACTTTCATGTATAGTTTGTTTTCCGTTTTGTATATAACTCTGTACATTTTATTCGGAAATCAATAAAAAAATACACTGTGGAGTCTTGTTGTTTCCCCTCCAAAAAAATACATCCCACATGTACACCTATATTTTCTTGTGAATAATGTCGGAATCAGTGGGTTAAGCTAGGGATAAAAAGCGGACGACTGGTGATGGATCGTGGAGGGTGGGATTTGGGGGGGGGGGGGCTGACTAGTTGTTGGGGGCGTTCATGGCGACCATTCTGAGAGAAAATTATGGTGCGTGTTTCTCCATTTTTTTAACTAACCTTTATATCAAAATATCAAAAACCTAAAAATAACCATTTTGGCCTTATTTTTCTTTATAAAATCTTTCTTACATCAACCAAACAAAAAATGATACATGGGCATCACGTCCATCTTGAAAAAAAAGACTTACTTCCATCTTAAAAGGCAAAATCTAAAAAATGCTCAAAAATGTTTGGACCGCAAAAAAACTTCCAAAATGATATTTCTAAGAAAAAGCGGTGCCAAAGAAAAGAAAGTTTTCTAAAAAAACTTCAAAAATATTTTTGAAAAAAAAACTTCCAAAAAAGAAACATTTTTAAATATAGGTATGTTGCCTGAGTGGGGCGAGGAGGCATCCGGGGAAAGGTTATGTATGGGTCGTGTGGGTGGGGAGGGAGTTGACCAGTTTTTCCTTTTTTCTAATTCCCTACTGGATGGAACCCTGTCGTGTGGGTTATCCGTTTAATATAATGGTATTGACTATTTGTGTTGACAGGTAGACCCGATCAAGAGGTCCATCCTGTGAGAAATTGAACTAAATTTAGACAAATCAATGATTTTTTTTTGTAGGAAAAATCAATTATTTGTGAACATTGTACAAATTTATCATAAAAGGAATAGATTTTTCAGACCAGGGGGGGGGGGCTGACTAGTGGTTGGGGACGTTCATGGCGAGCCTTCTGAGAGAAAATTATGGTGCGTGTTTCTCCATTTTTTTAAACCTTTATATCAAAAGTACCAAAGAAAAGAAAGTTTTCTAAAAAGAACTTCAAAAAATATTTTTGAAAAAAAGCTTCCACGAAAATAAACTTTTAAAAATATAGGTACGCCGCCTGAGTGGGGTGAGGAGGCATCCGGCGAGAGGTTAGGGATGGGTCGTGTGGGTGGGGAGGAAGTTGACCAGTTTTTTTCTTTCTAATTCCCTATTGGATGGAACCCTGACGGGTGGGTCCTCTGTTTCATATAATGGGATTGACCGTTTGTGTTGACGGGTAGACCCGGTGAAGAGGTCCATCCTGTCAAAAATTGAATTAAACTGAGCCAAATCAAAAAAAATTGTAGGAAAAATCAAAGAGTTGTAATCATTGCAAAAATTATCATAAAAGCGATAGATTTTTTAGACCACGACGGGGGGGGGGGGGGGGCGTTGGGGGGGGAGGGGAGGTGACTAGTGGTTGCAAGGGTTCATGGCGAGTGTAAGAGAAAATTATGGTGTGTGTTTCTCCATTTTTGAACTAACCTTTATATCAAAATATCAAAAACCTAAAAAAAAACCTCACCTTCACCTTATTTTTCTTTAAAAAATATTTCTTACATCAACCAACCAACAATTGATACGTAGGCATCATATCCATCTCGAAAAAAAGCTTTTTCCATCTTAAAATAAAAAATCATTAAAATTGCTCAGAAAAAGTTTGAACGGCGAAAAAAACTTCCATAAAAATATTTGTAAGAAAAAAAACGTGCCAAGGAAAAGAAATTTTTCTAAATTTTTTTTTGAAACAAGCCTTCCAAAAAAGAAACTTTTTAAAATCTAGGTGTGCCGCCTGAGTGGGGCAAGGAGGCATCCGGCAAGAGGTTAGGGGTGGGTCACGTGGGTGGGAAGGGAGTTGATCAGTTTTTTCTTTTTTCTAATTCCCTATTGGATGGAACCCTGGCGGGTTGGTCCTCTGTTTCATATAATGGGATTGACTGTTTGTGTTGACGGGCCATCCTGTCAGAAAGTGAATTAAATTGAGCCAAATCAATGATTTTTTTGCAGGAAAAAAATCAATGATTTGTGAACAGTGTAAAAATATATCATAAAAGCAATAGACTTTTCAAAAAAAAGAGGGGGTGGGGGCTGACTAGTGGTTGGAGGCGTTCATGGCGAGCCTTTTGGGGACTGACTAGGAATGTCCTCATCAATTATGGTGCATGTTTCTCCATTTTTTTAAACTAACCTTCATATCAAAATATCAAAAACATAATTAAAACTCATCTTCACCTTATTTTTTCTTTAAAAAAATCTTTCTTACATCAACCAACAAACAAATGATACGTGGGGATCATGTCCATCTTGAAAAAAAGGCTTTCTTCCATCTTAAAAGGAAAAATCTAAAAAATGCTCAAAAAAAGTTTGAACCACGAAAAAAAGTTCCAAAAATATATTTCTAAGAAAAAAACTTGCCAAAAAATGTTTTTTTTGAAAAAAACCTCAAAAAATATTTTTGAAAAAAAGCTTCTAAAAAATAAACTTTTATAAATATAGGTATGCCGCCTGAGTGGGGCGAGGAGGTATCCGGCTAGTGGTTAGGGATGGATCGTGTGGGTGGGGAGGGAGTTGATCGGTTTTTTCATGTTTCTAATTCCCTATCGGATGGAACCCTGACGGGTGGGACCTCTATTTCATATAATGGGGTTAGGGATGGGTCGTGTGGGTGGGAAGGGAGTTCACCAGTTTTTTCTCGTTTCTAATTCCCTATTGGATGGAACCCTGGCGAGTGGATCCTCTGTTTCATATAATGAGGTTTACCGTTTGTGTTGAGGGGTAAACCCGATCAAAAGATCCATCCTGTCAGAAATTGAATTAAATTGAGCCAAATCAATGATTTTTTTACAGGAAAAATCAATGATTTGTGAACATTGTAAAAAATTATTATAAAAGCGATAGATTTTGAAGACAAAAACGAAAAGTGATAAAAAAATTGATTCAATGCATAGAATGTGATAGTTTTATGGAATACACTCTGGTTTCCGCTTTCAACCAAATCATTTAACAAAAATCCTTCGAGTTAGAACTTTTTTTGGCAGGAACTTCAGGTTAGGACTTTGGAGCACAAAGCAGCGATATTTCCATAGTTCTACACACGGTTGAGGGCTTGAGGCTCAAGTGACGAATGATTTGAGAAAATGTAGGTAGCTCATATTTTAATTCTGCTTTGAAAATAAAAACGAATTACTTTGTGAACCCATGTGATGTTAAAAGCAAATAGAAAGGTAATATTATTATCCAATCAATGGCCAGCAGGTACGTACCTCGATTGCTCTAGCTTTTAGGTCACACGTCGTCCTCAGCCAGATTTCTTGTAGGCTTGAAACAACGGAGACACATCAATCCTTCACCAAATGTATTGCTTTTTCATTTATTTATTCGGTAGCCTCACCTACAATTAGACCATAACAAAGACATGCATTGACCACTGTTAGATCACGTCATATGTGAGCATACCAAACTACTTGCTTTGTATACGAAGGTATAGATTATGTATAGGTATAGCCCGTGAGATCAAATAACATCAATAGAAAACACTCATGCATGCATGATGCGCCAATGACGCAGAATTGCAAACAATATAGAAAAAATATAAGTCAAAAATTATACTCCCTCTGTCCGGAAATACTTATCCGGAAATACTTATCAAAGAAATGAATATATTTCTTCTACAAGTATTTCCGCAGGTCTCTGGGCGCTAAAGGACAGAGATACGGAGTACATCCTATCGTACACAACTACAGACACAGAGAGTGACCTTCACATGCAGCGTTCAGCCGTTCAGGTGAAAAATCATAGTCAGCACCTTCACAGCTTTTCTTATCCAACAGAGGGTGGGTGGTAAAGGCACATGTTTACGATTACTATCGTCGGCAAATCAATGTCCTTAACTTCTGTGAAAAGCTTAAGTAATCCTGCTTCATTTTGACAGTGCTGTCAAAGCTACAGAACGAAGAGTGTTAAGCCAAGTCAGAACTTGTGACCTAATTTGGGATCAAACCTTGTTTTTCTTGCAATAATTGTATACACTCATTTCGCCATCTAAGACAACTAAGCTTTAGCTGCATATATATATACATGACACCTCTTATAGTTGCACCTTACAACCTGCATCAAATAAACAAGATTGAACCAACACAGGAGGCATAATCCTTTGGGGTTCAAGGTGCACATATGTCTTTAAAGCCCTTCTCCAAATCCCTCCTTGCCTTCTACCGCTTACTTCGCCGAAGGTTAGGGAATCCACTAGGCCAGTTCCATCACCTGAAAAGCCCGAGCAGCATATCTATCGAGCCTAAGATCATCCAGACATGCTTGCGAGTACCACAAGATGATGAACACCTCCGGGACAAAACTCTAATCCTAGATGTTGAAGGAGGTCTCCTGAGGTCTACATCTATCTTCCCTTATTTCATGCTTATTGCAATAGAGGCAGGTAGTTTTCTAAGAGGCTTCATCCTACTATGCCTCTACCCTTTGCTATGTTGCCTGACACAAGAAGTGGAATCAAAGATCATGGTCATGGTGTGCTTCGTGGGGTTAAGGGAGGACAAGGTGGTTAGGGTTGCACAGGCAACTTTGCCCAAGTATTTCCTAGAGGATGTGGGGAGGGAAGGACTCGAGGTGGCAAGAGGGGTGAAGAGGGTGGCAGGGGTTTGTCGGTTGATCCCTAGGGTTATGGTGGAACCATTTCTTAGGGAGTATACAGGATTGGAAGTGGTGGTGGGAAGGGAGGTGAAGCTGATAAGAGGGCGTTATGTTGGTTTACTGGGAAAGGAGAGTGAAGCAAGGCTATGGCAGGCAAAGTTCGACCAAACAGAGATGATAGGGTTTGGAAGCAGCTCAAGCTATTTTGACTATGATCATCACCAGCTTTTCTCTCGGTGCAAGGTTAGATTATCATGCCTTTTACCCTCTACTTTTTTGTTCTTCAGTCTCATAGTTTTTGTTGCAACTTTTGAGTCAATTAGTCCGTTTGGGTATTAATCGATAAGTTGAACACTCTGTGTGATCTTTGAAACGATCATAAGGTATGTATATTATGTTTTTAAAAAAGTATGTATATTGTACATCCTACTAAGATGAAATATGTTTCATTGTTGATATTTTCCATTAAGTTATGTATATTGTACATCATACTGAACATATGTGTGTCATTCTTACAGTTTTTGTTTTTTCGAAATAAGTCATAAATACATATATCCACAATGTGCACACATAGTATAGATACAAGTCTGAAACTGCATGTAACTGAAAGCCTGTAACTAGTTAGGCTAGCTTGCCACATGGACAATATAAAAATCATGCACCTAAGATCTAAGAATAATATGAGCCAAAGGTTAGTCATTCACATTGAACAGGCTCAAAATCACGTACCATGCAGTTAAGTATCACCATCACAGATGTTAGACATATATATCTATGCAGTGCTTGTCTTATTTAAATCAGTATAGCTGTGCAGTTCTTGTCTTATTTAATTCGATGTAGCTAGTCTCCTCAGTCCTCACATCCTTAACGGACATCTTATTTACACAAGTTAGGTAGACATTTGTATCGAAAAGGTATTCCACTAGTGTTGATGGCTAATGTGTGCTTGGATTAACTCGAATATTTTTACTAGTACAGGAATACTTTATGCATGTCTCGTTCACAGTAGCTTTGCAATTAGGTAAGCTTCATGTCAAGGATAGCTCATCACAAGACAATGTATGTAAGGCTTAATGCGCTTATCTCTCACAAGCTTGAGGACAGGAAGAGAAATATAGGAAGGAGGCATACAGTTATTTGACTAATTGCTTTACCTTAGTTTACCCTAACTTGATTAGATCAAAATGATCACCTTGTGCAAGTAACATAGAAATGGCTTCCTCACTAAATAGTAAAAATTGATAAGCTAGTTAATTGATACTTATTTTTTCACTTCCGATAGAATTAATTCTAACCAGCTATAACTACAGGAAAATTAAATAAAGCCGAGTATAAAACGTACTCGGCGAAGGCCATTTGAACCTCGGCTTACTGTAAGCCAATGTTGCACCCAGCTTATGGCCCTCGGCTTGTATCGTACCAGCTTATACCATGTAAGCCGAGATCCATTTCACGGGTACTCTGCTTACCTATAAGCCGAGGTCAAAACAGCAACACTCGGCGAAATAAAGTGACATGATGGCCAGCCGACGCTAACAGAGGTGCCACATAGCACCTTTGTTGCCGAGAGGTTTCTGTAAGCCAAGAGCTTTTGTAACTATATGCTGAGTAGTTTTTAGGAGCCAAGTACTTCACTTTCCGACACTCGGCCTATCGGCCATGAAGACGAGTACGTGTTCTTTGCCGTGCGTCCTTCGGTTGGTACTTGGCTTATGGTAGAGTGAGCCAAGTACCGTGTTTTTACGCTCGGCTTACATCGAGCAGCACGACGACAAGTGATTTACCTGTAGTGTATACATTGAGATATGCAAAAAACATGCATGAAGAAAACTAATTGAAATTTTGGGGCATATTAGAAGATTTCAGAATGAAAGGATTAGTCTTATGTATGATTCCTTTGGTAAAGAGATACATAGCTTGTAAAACAGTCAATCATGACTATTTATAATCTGAACATAACAGTTAGAAAGCGCAAAAGATTCCTTTTGTTGTTTGCATTTTCTTTTTTTGAAGAATTCTGGACTCTACAGACTCAAGTATGTGAAACATTCTAGTAGTTCACAGAGTTCATTTAACAATTTACCTTCTAAATTCAGAAAGTTGAATTTCTTCAGCTTTGTCGATTTGTACTTTAGTTTGCAAACTGCTTACAGGGTGCATAGGCACAGTGTACAAGCCATTTGAGTTGTGAAATCCAATATAGTTTTGCATCTCATTTGCAGGAATTATACTTGGTGACACCAGAAGAAAAGAGAAAATGGTCCCCCCTGCCAAGGGACCAGTACCCAAGGCCCTTGATCTTCCATGATGGCAGGCTAGCCTTTAGGCCTACCCCTCAAGCGACCCTAGCCATGTTCATGTGGCTCCCACTTGCCCTCCATCTCACCGTGCTCCGAACACTAATCTTTGTGAAACTACCATATTCTATCTCCATCGCAATCGGGTCTGTAATAGGAGTAACCACCCGGGTCATCAACTCACCTGTCCACACTGGTCAAGTGGGCTCTGAACCGCATGCCCAGCCCAGCCCACAGGGCCACCTTTACGTGTGCAACCACCGCACACTTCTCGACCCGATCTACATCTCGGCAATGCTGAACAAGCAGGTGTCAACCGTCACATACAGTGTCAGTCGTGTAAGTGAGCTCCTATCACCAATCGGGACTGTCCGGCTGACCCGAAACCGAGATGAGGATCGGAGGAGGATGGAGCAGTCACTGAGGCAGGGCGACCTAGTGGTCTGCCCTGAGGGAACCACATGCCGGGAGCCATACCTGCTCCGCTTCAGCCCTCTGTTTGTCGAGCTCGTTGATGAGGTCTACCCAGTGGCACTGGTAAACTGGTCCAGCATGTTCCATGGCACCTCCACCGGCAAGTTCAAGTATCTAGACCACTTCTACTACTTCATGAACCCACGCCCAGCTTATGACGTTCAGTTCATGGACAAGATGCCAACAAGGATGGTGATCCAAGGGAAGATATGCGAGAGCAAAGAGGTGGCCAACTTGGTGCAAGGTGAGATCGGTAGGATTCTTGGGTTTCGATCCACCACGCTCACCCGCAAGGACAAGTACTTAAGGTTGGCAGGAAATGAAGGGTTTACTGATACAATGCAGTGAAGTCTCTATGTTGTAAACATAACAAGTTGCTGGCGCTTTCTTGCAACACAACATATGTTTGTAATATATACAGTAAAATTTAAGATTTCTATAGGTTGCTTTTAAGTTGTGCACATGTGCATGACCACAGTTAATACCACTGTGTGCTATTAGAGTGGTATGACTACTTGTCTTGGATCATAGAGAAAACTTGTGAATGTACCAAAATCAGAAGCACATGCTTATGTTAGTCTGTTCGTTATATGTATTAATTTTGAAAAATGCAGATCTTTTATGCGTGCCCAGAATACAATATAAACAGCCTACAAGAGTAGTGCTAAACACAGAGAACATTTGCATATGTATGGAAAAAAGTGGGACATCGAATTCAGACTGTTGCTAGAGCAGCCATACTTACTGAAAAACTTATCGCCGCAGTTTCCACGTAACCACCAGCCATTTGAGAAGTGTGGCAATGGAGCGAGTGCCGAGTTCTGCTTTCTTCCAACTTTTACCAGTTATTAGAACTATCAAAACAATTAACCAATATAGAATGATACAGCTGGTATTAATTCCAAGTTTCCAACGCCACTTCAGGATAACCTGGATAAAAACATAGTCAGTCCCCTTGTCCTCGACTTTTTTGCTCCAGCATTAATTCTTGAATCTTCTAACAAAATGAAAAGGCCAAATGTGGACCCCATTATGCTTACCGTCTAGGTGGAAAATGAGGAAACCTTAAATAAATAAAAAAGGAAACTGTGGGTCAATATCACTCCATGTGTTTCTTACAGTAAGCACTTAACAAAATTGCTTAGCCTTTTCTTTAACTTGACTTCACAGTAGCTTGGTTCTGAGCAGGTACCATCTCTATCGGCATCCCATCTCCGCAAGTGTTTTTCTCCAACTAATGAATCATCCAAGCACAAATTGAACATGTAAATCCGAAAACATCATGAGAAAAATCAGTTCCAGTGTCAGGCATGTGTGGAGCCAAGATCTGCAATACCTCATCTGCCAAACTAACTTGACGGCTGCTACTGTCAGCTGTGTTCAAGCTATTTATCTTATCACTTACGCCTATCCAGCTCATTACAGATTCCTTCCTGCTCCCTATGCTTCTCAATAGCCTCCCCGTGACACCATACTTACCCATTTGCTACCTGCAGCATATCAAATAGGATGTAATTCTTTGCTCCATCAGGATTGACCTCGATGATCTTCCTTGCAACCAATCTTCGCAGCTCCACATCCTTGTGCATCTTGTGGGCACCAACTAATGCTACCTAAATAGATTCATCAGGAGCAAATGGCGTTCTGTCAATAAGGTCAAATGCTTCTTTCAGCCACACTGCACGAGCAAGGAGATCGATGACACCCCCGTAAACCTCTTTCTTAGGCTGCAAATTATACTCAGATGTCATTGATCTGAAGAAGTTCCATACTTTATCTACTAAACCAGCATGGTTGCTAGCACTTATCAGGACCAAGAAAATAATACAGTCAAGATGCACCCAGCACGGATCATGGAACTGAAAAGCTGGATGGTCTCATTGCCGTACCCATTCATCCCTACCCAGCAATCATTGATGTCCATGACAATTTGTCTTTCAAACCCATCCTGTCAAACATCTTCTTCGCATCTGCTATGCTCCCAGAATTGGAGTACATATCCACAAGGGCATTGCTAATTTGTAGATCCCTGCCATAGCTTCTCCGAAAGAATTCCCCATGGACCTGCTTCCCAAGTCTCAGAGCTGCAATACCAGCACAGGCCGATGTAATGCTAGTCAGGGTGAAGCAATTTGGTTGAAGATTCATGTCAGGAAGAAGCTGCAAGACCATTAGGGGAGTGCATTGGTTATACCCATCAATTATGGTATCCCAGGTGACCAAATTCTTCTCAGGAATTTCATCAAAAAGCCTATGACTAGCTGATTGGGAGGTACAAGGGTCAGGGTCAGACGAAGCAGCTGTCTGATATATAAGTTGGCTATAGAAGCACATGCATGCACTGCAAGAGAGCATGTAAATGGGCTCAGCTCATCGCCAACCTGCACTATAGAAATAGCAGATGATGGGCCAGCAAAACAAATGTGTGCTGGGCAGGAAATCCATCATGTGACTATATCAAGAATACCGGAAAATTGACAAACATAGCATATGGTGTTTCTTGTAACATCATGATAGGGCATACTAACAGGAAAAATGGTACAATAACATGTTTGCTACTTCTACAGCCACCTGTTAATTTGTTGCCGTTGTAAAATAAATCAGCTAATACTGAATTCCAAACTACACCCTCCATTCACTATTATAAGATGTTTTGGATATTCAATATGGACTACATACGGACTGAAATTCACACTAAAACGTGTCTGTATACATCAGATTGAGAAAAAAAGCTAGAACATCTTATATTAGTGAACGGAGGGAGTAGCCAGCAACTCGAAGAGTGCCAAATAAAATGAACACCAAAGTGATCCAAATCTTAGACTTTAGAAAGCTGTGGAGTAGTCTGAGGCATTCACACAGTTCTAAAGGTAACATATGGCACTATTTGAGTTAGAAGTTAACAAGTGTTACAAAAGCATACTTCATAATGAATCAAGAAATATCAAGATAGAAGTATATATGTGATTTTATCACATTATACTATACCCATAGAGCGTCCACATCAAAGATATTATACGTCCAGATTACTCAAATGCTGATAACTGTTACAAAATGGTTCAGAGTATAGCAGTAAAGATAATAGAGGACACTGTAAAAGCCATTTATTTAGTCAGGGATATCTCAACCTGAATCATTGTTTGAAACAACCTGCCCCCAACAAAGCATACCTCCCAACGGCGCAGCTTTGCATCCTCTCCCCAACTCATCAAACAGCACCCTCACGTCCTCCACACCACTCCACGTGACGAGTAGGAATCAATGAGCGAATGATTTCAGCCGTCGATACTTTCAAGACATCTTCAAAGGCCAGTTGCGAGCGTGCAGCAGTAAAAGTACATCTAAGCCCCTAACAGGGTTTTGGCGCTGATAACAGGTGATTAGAGAGACTAATGGTTTAACAAGTGTTCAACAAGTAATTAGCCCCAAAGTGTTGGAAGGACTTAGGGTTGGAGACCCTCCCAGGAAAAAAGAGAAAAGAAAAGAAGACGATGCATTTTAGTTTCCCATTATTTCTCATTTATTTCAGTTGTAGGAGAAGATGCAATATTAAGAGGTGAGATTTCCTATTATGCTATGATACACACAAAACCTTGACAGTTTTCACCGAGAAAAGTTAATATCAATGTCGATACACGAATTCTCATACAACAGATACAAGAGTATATATAGTGGAAATCATAGATTAAGGGGTGACACAATGATCTCACCAACAAAGCCCTCAAACAACGAAGGAAACATGCACGGCAAATTTACCCTGATTCAGACCGCCGAGGTGGGTAACAGCCCTACTTCATGTCTTCGTTGATATACTCCCTCCGTTCCAAAATATAGTGCGTCCTCGGGTTTCGCGTTTCAACTTTGACCATAAATATAACCAACAAGACAGATTGCGGCGGGAGCAAAAATTATACCAATGAATTCGTATCCGAATGAAGTTTTCAAATATACAATTTTTGCTCCCACCGCAATTGGTCTCATTGGTTAAATTTACAGTCAAAGTTGAACCTTGGAAAGCACTGGCGCACTACATTTTGGAACGGATGGAGTATCTTATTATCGTGAATACAAATTACAAGAGTATATGGTGACTACAGAGCTAAACCATAAACAAAATAATTCCTGCATCGATCTAAGTTCTCCACATGATTGCCAAAGTAGAGTGCCTCGAACCGATCATCAAACTCTTGAGGCTTCAGGTGGTAAAAATTTCTGTGAAAAGAACTGCTGTGGAAGAGACATGAAGAATGTGGTCTGGAAATTCAAAGTGTATATTGAAGCTGCACAATTTCCACTTTGTGCCAACTTTCCATTCGTTATTGAAGCACACAAGCAGGAGAAAACATGACATTCTGACTCCATGAACAAAGCAATCGAACAATACAGAACAACAGCACCTTGGGTAAGATCTCAAGGATAGATGTACTATGCAGGGATATTACAGGGAACATGAACACTTCAGCTAGATAACATAGACCCTGTCAGACACGTGCTTTGCTTAACAGTGTGCATCCTAGTGATAAACATAGGATGGCTGCATTCTCCAAACTAACTTTAGCATGCCCTAACTATATAGACTACTTAAGAAGACACTAAACTAAACCCATATATACAAAAGGCACTGACTGACTGATTGGGGAGGTACAAGGGTCACAAAATGGTCAACATATGAAGGTAGTGATAACTAACACCATAATCATGGAAAGTAGGGATCCTCCTTATTCTGATATATTGCAAACAACTGCTTCGAGTACCGTAAAGCCATCTTGTGACAGAACTCAAAAGCATACCGATCGTACTTTTCCAAGTCCTGTGCAGTCTTCTTAAGCGGCCCAGAAGCATCACCATCCAGAAGAAACTGTGCTATTTGAGAACCCCTAAACACAGAAAACAACTTGCAGGGTGAGACAAACAGAAACCCCAAATTCAATGCTAGTTCTTAATCTCTTCCTCAACAACTGAAGTAATATGCTGAAAAGTGGAAGCAAGAGAAAAATATCACCTATGCTTCATGCTTGTGGTGTGCATTACTTATTCATATGTGAATCAAAATTGTGTTGTGTGTTTATTATGTCATAACCAAATAGAACAAAAGCTAAACTTGAGCATCAGAATGAACAGTACCTAAAAACTGAGTTTGACATGTTGACAGTTCAGCCTACACCCATGTGACTAGATTCTACACAGGAAATGGAGGTATTTTGCAAAATAGAACTAAACTCATTGGTCTGAGAAGCCCTGCATTACACATGGAAAAGATAGGTACTTTACAAATAGAACTGAACATCAAGATCAGTATAACACATGGTCAAGTCAACAAAGTATCTGTCAACCCACTTATAGAAAATCCCTGCTTCCCTAAAGACCAAAGATTTTCAATACAAGAATGTCTAGATTAAAGTTCTTGTTGCGAACAAGGTCAATGTTATGCAGACAATGAGCAGTCCAAATGATGTCAGTTAAAAACTAAATAGAAAATGTAGTATGTAAATGGCGATATAACTGTGTGCAGGGCTGTTGATTAAAGTGTAAGTGGATAAAGAGGGTACTTGCACTGCATATACAAAATTAACTAATCTTAGTAGTAGGTATACCTTCGGGCATCTATCTGGTTAAATCCTTTTTTGTTGTGCATGATAGTGGCTTTGCAAGCCTGTTCGTCCTCTGTTTGCTTTCGATAAAGGGCACAAACAGCTTTCAGGCAAAGTTCAGGGTGTTCACCAAATGCTGATAGCATCTCTGGCTCAATCTTCCAATCCTTATTCTTGGCATTCCTTTTACCGCGTATCCTATCAATAAGATCTTTATAACTTTCCACATTTTCAGACTCTTCTGGTTCAGCAGAGGATTCTTCGTCAGGGTCAGAAGAATTATCTGAACAATCTGAATCAACTATAAATTCATCCATACTGTCACCGTCTTCTGAACCATCCTCACTCTCTTCATGATCCTTGGGTTCAATAAACTCGAGTTGCCGACGTGGAGGTCGCATTCTCTTTGATTGACTTTTAGCTGACTGAGTCGAGCGCCTTGTTGCAGGAGTGGAACACCCTTCCATCTCATATAATTCATCATCGCCATCCTCACTCTCAATCCCTGTCGTAACTACGCGTGAAACAGGCTTTTGGCTAACCACACGAACACACTCACTGCCATCTTCACTATCACTGTCACTGACTTCAAGCAATGCACGCTTTCTGCTGCTTCTAACACCCACCTCCCCTTTTCCGTGCCCTCCATCATTCTCATCCCCATCCTCACTCTCACTGTCACTGATCACCCGTGCCGCTGCACGCTTCTTACCTCGCGGCGTGGTCAAAACATCATCATCTTCCAGAATCACATTGCCATCACAGCAAACGCTCCCATGGTCTCCTTCACCACCTCCACCGGCGTCCTTAATCTCATCTTCAATCTCCCTCTTGCCGGTCACCATCCGCGCCGCACAGTTTCTAGGGGTCGGGACCGCAGGAACGCCCTCCTCCGCTCTCTCCCCGTAGCTGCAATCAACAGCCATCCCCTCTTCCTCGCCGTCGCTAATCTCTATGACGGCATTCATCACATGCCCACCGGCGATGTCGGCTGACTTTTGCTTGTTTCCGCCTAGACCCTCCTCCAATTGACTGAAGGTTGGACCCCTTTTGCCTCTACGGTCCAGAGCCACTCCCTCAGGCATGGCCTTCCTTAATCGCGCGTTCTCGGCTTCGAGCAGCGAGACCCTAGCCTCCAGGACGGCGATGCGGGATGACTTGGCGGCGAGCTCGGCCTTGAGGGCGTCGACCTTCTTCGCAATCTCCGCGAATTCCATCTCCGGCGGCCGCGGGCCCGGCCACGCCGCCGATGTGTCCGTCGGCGGTGCTGCGTTTCTGTCGTCTGTGGGGTGTGAGAGGAGGAGAGGCTTTTCGCTTTCTGGGTAAAGGAAACGGGAAGTATAACGGCAGAACGAACCCTAGTCTAGAACGAATCAACTCCTTCTTGGCGGTTGCCTTTTGGCCTCTTGGTTCCCGTGCCAACAACAGTCCGATTTGTGTTGCACGCCATTGGAGTTGCCCAAACGCTAGAACTAACACGTGTCTGACTCGGAAAAAGAAAAGAAAACTTACGTAGCATATATAGGCGTGACGACGAGGAATAGATTTCGCAGCCGTTGACGAGAAAGTCTATAAACAGAGGCTGTAAAAATTGATTCTTTTTTATTATGTCAGATCATTGTGCTAATAGCAGCTGGTCGGATCTTCCCTGGGATCTTCTTGACCGCATCCTGCAACACCTTGAGCTCCCCGGAGCCCTTGCAGTTGCATCCGTCTGCATTTCATGGCGCTCTGCCGCGGTGTCTTTTGGCGTGCCTCGTTCTGGCACACCATGGCTTGTGTGCCGCGATCACGAGCCTCTCACGAGAGCAGAAAGCAGTGAGTTCCGGAACGTCCTCGATCCCGACAAGATACACGTGGTCAGTCATCCACCAGGGCGGCGTAACCTCTCCTGGTGTGGAGCCTCCCATGGCTGGCTCATTGCCTCAAACGAACTCTCTAACCTTTTGATCTGCAACCCCTTCAATTCGGTCGTGATCCCTCTCCCGCCTATTACTGATCTTGAATGTGAGGCAGTCTACGAAACCGATGGAAGCATTGTTGGCTATAATTATGGAATTTCTGGCGTGACTCCTCCAGATTTCATTGGTCGTTGGTTCTACCAGAAGGTGGTGTTGTCATGTGATCCATCCCCATCTCATGGTGGTGCTGACTGCATTGCCATGGCCATCCATGGGAATAATAAAGTTTCTTTCGCGAGAGCAAGAGAGAAAAGTTGGCGACATGCTACGAATCTTGGTGAGATGGGCAAGGAGGAATTATATGCTGATTGTGTCTACCACAATGGCAGATTCTATGCGGTGACAATGCGTGGGGTGGTCGAGGCATGGGATCTTAATAAAGGGTCAACGCATCAACCAGACAAACAGGCAATCATTGCTGACGGTGATGGGAGATACAAGAAGATTCTAACCCGTTTCCTGGTGTCCACTCCCTGGGGTGGTCTCCTGCAGCTACGAACTCGACGGCGCACTGATAATCGTATGAAGATCATGGTTGAGGTGTTTGAAGTAAATGTCGAGGAACGCAAGTTCGTGAGGCTGAGGGCTGCCACAGCCTTGCAGGAGCACACATTGTTTGTTGGGTTGAATGAATCCTTATGTTTGAATGCCAAAGAGTATCCGGAGCTAAGACCCAACCATGTCTACTTTGCCACACCTTGGTTGAAAAAGGAAGAAAATTTTGGGCTCAAGGGCTGGAAAGGTGTGGTGATTTATGATTTGGAAAGCCAGACGTTCGAGGAAGTTCTTCCTGTAACTAATAATTCTGTATTTGGTCCCCAACATGTTTGGTTCTTTCCAAACATTTGAAAGACGATACGTCTCATCAGGTTGTGCCTGTTCTGCTAAAACTATTAGTTATGTTTACTCATTTTTATCTTAAATATTTCAATATTTGTCTCAGGAAACAATACAGTGTTGTTAGTGACAGTATTCAGTTCAATGTATTTTGCGGCCACCATTCTCTGAACTATGGGAGTAGACCGAAAGACAAAAGGCACCATCTTGTCTGTTCTCTTCTCTTCTCATCTATCCTACTTAGAAAACCAGTAAAGGTTCCCATTTCGCTACTTCTTTCGTCCCACCTCCTCTATCGTACCTCACCATCCCATCGTATCACCTTCCGATTTTTCTATCTCACGATTGATTTCTTCCGGGTGTGTTGTTCCCTTTTAGAACTCCTACAATCACCCCAGACACAGTGTCTTCTTTCTTCACGTTGATGCCCTACCTCCACGCCTACGGATGCCCACGTCCTACGTCTATAGCAAATGCGACGCCCCAATTCCATCGGACGGCGTAGCGGCGACGCTAAGAGCATCTCCAGTCGTTCGGTCCCCCCCAAGGTGTGTTTCGGCGCTATTTTATCGTCGCTTGGGGGGCCACCGGCGTTAAAATCGCCTTGGGGGTGATCTGCCACCCAGCCGCGGCCCAAGGGTCGCCCCACACAATACAATGATAAAACGCATAAATTTGAAAACCTCTATTCTCGCTTTCAAAAAAATTGCAAGGTTCGGCGATCAACATGCCAGGGATCGGCGTTCAGCATGCCACAGGGCGGCAATCTACGTGCAAGGTTCGGCGATCATCATGCCACAGCTCGGCGAGCATATGCGGGGAACAAAAAAGGGCGGCGAACGGCCACACGCTCTCAAATTTCTTGGCCGGCGGCAGACGCCATGGTGTCGGCGATCATCGGATATTCCATTGTAGGCGTGGTCAGCGTGGTCGGCGTGCTCCGGGGCGTGGTCGCTGCGGTCGGCGTGTCCTCGGTCGGCGCTGTTGACGCGGAAGGCACGACGGTCGAGGATGGTGCTCTCTGCGTGTTCTCGGGCGCCGCCATTTCGGTCAAGATTTTATCATGCTCGGACATGAACCACGCCTTGACCTGCGTGTCCATCGCCGCCATGTCCATCGTCGCCATTTGGGTCAGGAACGCCAAGTCGGCGTTTCTCTTCTTTGCGGCGAAGTTCGTCCTGAGAAGGTCGAGCTTGACGTCTTGCTTCGTCAACAACTCCGACCACCTCGCCCCGGCCTTCTCCTCCTTGATGACGACGTGGTTTCTGGCGTTGGCCATGCACTTCTCGGTCGCCGACTGCAGCCGTTCGGCAGCGGGCGCCGCGTCCTTCGCCGCCTTGGCCTTCTTGTTTCCCTAGGCTAGGCACCCATCAAACGCCGCGGGAGCTGGCGCGTCTGGGTTGTAGATGTTGTCCTTGGCCTTGGCGAGCCCATGCCGACACTCTGTCCACTTCTCGTACACCTTGAGCCTGGTGAAGACGTGTAGAAACTTGAACTCGATGTTGTTGTTCTCATGGAGAAACTTTCTGAGCATGCGGACAAGCTGCACACGGCGAGGTCAACAAATTGGACGGAGTTCAGGCAGAGGACATACCTTTTGATCGGCGTTCACACCGCTCTCCGACTGAGCAAGCACCTCCTCTTGAATGTCGTGCCACTTGTTGCAGGCCGCCTAGATGGTCGTCCATTGGATGGACATGGCTTTCGCGCCGCGCTCCATGTAGATGTCGCTGAACGCCGGGTCGTCCAGATTGCGCTCATCGAACGCCGCCTTGATCATGGTGAAATCAGTATCCTTCTCAGTTCTTTTCAATGGCAAGAAGATAGAGAGTTTTAAACCATCGAGAGGTATTCGGCAGGGAGATCCCATCTCCCCCTATCTATTCTTGTTAGCAGCAGAGGGCCTTTCTGGCCTCCTAAAATCTTTTGATCAACCATCGCAAGTTGGAGGTATACAAGTGGCGCCTTCAGCGCCATCGGTAAATCATCTACTCTTCGCTGATGATAGCCTGCTGTTTTTCAAGGCTAGCACAGGGGTTGCGGCTGAGGTATCAAACCTACTGGATAGTTATTGCTAAGCTTCTGGTCAAAGGATAAAGAACAGCAAGTCTTCTATTTACTTTAGCAAGGGCTGTCCGGAATCCATAAGAAATGAGGTCATGGTCATTCTTCATGTTCAAACGGAGACTCTGAACGAGAAATATTTGGGCATGCCTTCCGATGTTGGAGTGTCAAAATCGGAGGCCATTAAATATTTGAAAGAGAGGTTATGGAACAAGGTTAACGGGTGGATTGGTAGGATGGTTTCAGCAGTTGGGAAAGACATCCTCATCAAGTCAGTGGCGCAAGTAGTCCCGGTGTATTATATGTCATGTTTCAAATTTCCAAGGGGTCTATGTGAGCAGCTGAACAAAATAATCAGACAATTCTACTGGGGCAGCAAGGAAGGAAAGAGAAAACCTCATTGGGTTTCCTGGCAAGCTATGACGCAGCCAAGGAGAGACGATGGGCTCGGGTTCCGTGATATGGAGATATTCAACATTGCTTTACTGGTTAGACAGGCATGGCGAATCCTCCAGCAACCGGAATCCCTATGCATCAGAATTCTCAAAGCATCTTATTTTCCATCTTCAGAATTTCAGGAGGCCGATGATGACCCACAACCGTAAGGGATCTATTGCAGCGTTTTTGATAAGTAAGAGTGTTGAACCCAATGAGGATCGAAAGGTATTGATAAGTGATTTTGGACAAGGAATAACTTCAAGCACTGAAAGATAACTTTTTAGGGGTTTTCGATATAAGCAACAATAAGATAAAGGCAAGTAAAGTAAATAGTGCTGAGGAGCATCAAGTGGCCCAATCCTTCTGAGCAAAGGATAAGCCTGGCAACTGAACTTATAAAGACTAAAGCGTTCTTGAGGACACATAGAGAGATAGTCACGTGCTTTCGCCATACTCCGAATTGATAACAAGTGTTGTGCTGATAAGTGTTGAGTGGGGGGATCTATGCTAGAACACCTTCTAGACTAAGATAAGTGCACTCTTATGATTAAACATCTTGCAAGCATCCGCAAATACAAGATAGAAATTAAGGCAAAGCCTAACCACAACAATAAGATCAAGGATCCATTATTCCCTTATGCAAAAGTGTGCAAACTGGGGTTCAAGTTTCTGTCACTCCGGCAACCCACCGTAAGCATTCTTTATACACAATGTATTCCCCTAGGTCCTTACTAACGCGAAGTGTTGAGTGTTAGACTCACACAACACCACTAGGAAAATAACAACACAACTTAAATATCAAACAACACAAATTACTTCAACATCATATGACTACTAACAACTAGACTTCCCCCATGTCCTCAAGAACTAAAGTAACTACTAAAAAGACATAAAAGAGATCATGATCAGAGGTGATAAATAGATGGTAATCAATCTGTACATAATGATATTTCTCCAGCAAAACTCAATAGTATTCACCACAAAGTAGTAATCAACACCGGTAGAGTAGAGAGGATAGATAGTACGAGTTAGAACGCAAGTTGCAATTGTGAGATGAGATTGGATGAAGATGGAGATGGTGCTGATGTTGGGGATGATGTTGATGATGATCTCGATGATGCCCGTGATGATGGTGATGACGATGGCGATGATCTCCCCTTTCGGGAGGTGATCTCCTCGGCGGAATCTGCCCGCCGGAGAGCCCTTTTCTTCTCTGTAGGTTTTCCGCCACGGAGCGGCGGTGGAACTCCGTAAAAACTCTTCTTTTTAGGGTTTTCGGGTAACGAGGAGTATATAGGCTAGAGAGGGGAGCCGGGAGTGGCCCCAGGGCTGCAGGCGCCCTCCCGGTGCGGCCAGGGGTGGGGCCGCACCAGGTGGCCACCTGGGGCCCCTGTGGCCCCCCTTTTGTGAGTCCTCGTCAATCTTCTAAAAAATATCCCCCGTCGATTTTTGGGTAATTTGGAGGTGTTCTTCTTCAGCAACTCAGCGTCCAATTTACCGCTGAATCCTGCGTCTGCTGCTTCGGCACCGGAAAGTTGCAAACTGTGTAAGACAAGCCAAAACATCATTGTAATGTGAAATATATCAATGAATAAGGAGGAATTATGATACAAAATAGTGATGCATTTTGGACGTATCAACTCCCCCAAGATTAGACCTCGCTTGTCCCCAAGCGAAAACTGAGCTCGGTAAACCTGTCCACAAGTTTAGAGAGTGAAGTGTCGATAAATAGAATACGGACAATAAGCATCATGATTTCTTTACCAAACTCAAACATCCTCAACAACAATCTTCAACTCATAAGGCCCTTATGAAAGAGTAATAACAATTATAATCAATAGTAGGGCTAAGGAAACTCATCAAATCATGGCAAACATGTCCTTTGGTCAAAGAACAACTAATAGCTTTTACTTTTGCTCTTTCTCTTTATATTTTGATGAGATCAATTGAAGCTTTCGAAAGAACATGCTGTAAGGCATGAAGTGAAAATGTTAACACAAAGGAAGATGTTTGCTTGGCAGAAGCTTTTGCAAACAACTTACTTATAAAAAGATAATGTCAACAATGATATGGCATGGCAAAACTTAATGCAGCATTATATGGATGAATCCTCATCAACATCAAGTGTCTGTTCTCTTTGGGAAAGGAAGAAGTAGGAAACTGGCTCAACATAAAAGTAAAGGAAAGGCCTTGTTAAAGGCAAGCAGGGAAAACTCAAGTGCTATCCTTAAATCAAACAGAATGAAAACAAGTTTTGAGAGGTGCATGATTTGTCAACGAATGCTAATAGATAACTCAATTACTTCTCAGATTGGACAAGTTTCGAGGAACGGCTCCCACACGGGGACGATCACATCCCCGTAATCTCCTTTGTTTATCACTGCCAAAGTTTTCTGATTTCTCATGAACAAAGCGTGAAGGAGGGTTTGTTTGTTGTAATATCTTTTGTGAGTTGGGCGCACTCATGCCAGTTCCTCCTCGTATTAGGGGTTTGCAGATTAGACATGCAATCCCGGGATAAAACTTGTCCAACTTAAGAAGATCATGAATTAACTACTACTTCCTCATGAGCTAAAACAGGGGCACAAAATAGAAGATTTTGAACATCTAAGGATAACACAAAAATTCTATACTTTAGGAGTGGTAGTGGAATACCACGAGTAGGAAGGTATGGTGGACTCATATGGAAAATACTGGTTTCAGGGTATGGAAGCACAAGCAGAATTCCGCTTGGTACAGAGGTTTGGCTAGCAAAGGCTTTGAGAGAACAGACAATTGATGATGACTTGGATGCAAAGCAATATAAAGCATGAACATTAAAATAAGTATAGCACATCAAGTTGTCTTCCTTGTCAACATAACACTTCAAGCATAATAACATAAAGGGTTTGGCTATGTTGCTACTTTGAGAAAATCATGCTTGTTGTTATGACCAAAGCTATGTTTGCCAAGATTAAATAAAGTTTTCAAAGCCATACCTGAAATAAGATCAATACTCCCCATAAGAATCATCATAAGGTCGATTGTGTGAAGAGAATATCGAGTGCAGCGAAGGGATCAATTGACTTCTCATTAATATTCCATCATAGACGACTCCACACTCACGGATACATAACTCTCCAAAAAGGAGTGATAGACCTCAATGCAAACACCTATTTTATAAGATAACTTCCCTAGACATGATACGACTCTACTTGACTCTAAAAGACAAAGATAAAGATAAAGATACCGGGCACTCCCCCAAGCTTGGGACAAGCTAAGGGGATGCCATTACCCGAGGAGATTTACTCCTCATTCTTTTTCTTGTTGATCACGTACTCCTTGGCGAAGCGCTTCCATGGCAGCTGTTCTCCAGTCTCAAAGGACATTCCCGTCTCCAGGATCCTGCACTCAGCACCCAAGCCCATGCGCAGAAACTTTAGTTCATACTCACAGTTCTGGTTCTGCAGATCATAGATCTGTGCTTGAAGCTCAAAAACTTTTTCTTCTAGTGCGGCCAAACTTGACCACATCTCCTTCATCTCCTTCTTGTGGGAAGCTTCTACTTCGTTCATGATGTCGAAGTTAGCTTCAACACCACGCTCCACCATCTTCTTGAACTTGAAGACCTTATGTTCCATCTCCTTCAGCCGCTCCTCGGTACTCCCCTCGTTGATTGGTCCCTTCAGATCCTCCCTATGGAGGTCACCATCCTCCACATGAAGGATCTGGGGGTGCTTCTTCACCTCAGCGAGGTAAGGGTTGATAACGTTGACGACGAACTTGTCCTTCGGGGAACTTGGGGAAGCCATGGCACCTAGGTCTAGCTGAAAGATTTTCTGGCAGAAACAACTCGAAAATAAAACACACGAAATCCGGGAAAATATATAGCAAAAATTTCTGCACAGAAAGGAAGGTAACGACTCAAAGTGGGGTCGGAGACGGACTCCTGGGTGCCCAGGAGGCCTCCCGGCGCGGACAGGGGTGGGGCCGCGCCAGGGGGGCGCCTGGGCCCCCTGGAGCTGGTCTCCGGCTCCACTTCGGCCTCAAATTTTCTATATTTTGCAAAAACTCATAATCTGGAACTTTTATGGCGGTTCGCGATGTTTCTTTACCGTAATACATACCTTTTCTTATTCTGCTTCTGCTGGTGTCTGAAACAGGGCTGCAACATGTTCTTCATGAGTTGTTGTGTATACAAAATCCACATCAACATTGACAGGGTCTCCTGCTATGTAATGCTTAAGTCTTTGCCCATTCACAACTTGAGGTTTGGTGCCTTCGAAATTGTTAATCTTGATTGCGCCCGAGCGGTAGACTTCTTCAATATGAAATGGCCCTTCCCAACTGGAAAGTAGTTTACCTGGAGAAAACCTGAAATGGGATCTAAACAACAAAACTTTATCACCAACATTAAATTCACGTTTCAGAATCCTCCTATCGTGCCACTTCTTTACCTTTTCCTTGAAAATTTTAGCGCTCCCGTAAGATTCACTTCTCCACTCATCTAGAGAAGTCAAGTTCATGAGACGCTTTTCACCAGCTAATTTCGGGTCAGCATTAAGCTCTCTAATAGCCCAGAAAGCTTTGTGTTCTAATTCTAATGGCAAATGGCATGCCTTGCCATAGACCATCTTATAGGGAGACATGCCCATGGGGTTTTTGTAAGCAGTTCTATACGCCCACAAAGCATCTCCTAACTTATTTGACCAATATTTTCTATTTCTATTGATTGTCTTCTGTAAGATCATCTTGATCTCTCCATTGGTGAGTGATACGTCCAAAATGCATCACTATTTTATATCGTAATTCATCCTTATTAATTGATATATTTCATATTACGATGATGTTCTTATGTTGTTTTGGATTGTTTTACACAGTTTACAACTTTTCGGTGCCGAAGCAGCAGACGCAGGATTCAGCCGTAAAAAGTGGATGCTGAGTTGCTGAAGAAGAATACCTCCAAATTACCTGAAAATCGACGGAGGGTATTTTTCGAAGGATTAACGAAGACACGCCGAAGAGGGACCAGAGGGGGCCAAGGGGCCCCAGGCGGCCACCTGGCGCGGCCCCACCCTTGGTCGCGCCGGGAGGGCGCCTGGAGCCCTGGGGCCACTCCCGGCTCCCTCCTCTGGCCTATATACTCTTCGTCGCCCGAAAACCCTAAAAATGAGAGTTTTTTCGGAGTTCCGCCGCCGCTCCGTGGCGGAAACCTACAGAGAAGAAAAGGGCTCTCCGGCGGGCAGATTCCGCCGAGGAGATCACTTCCCGGAAGGGGAGATCATCGCCATCGTCATCACCATCGTCACGGGCATCATCGAGATCATCATCAACATCATCCCCAACATCAGCACCATCTTCATCTTCATACAATCTCATCTCACAATTGCAACTTGCGTTGTAACTCGTACTATCTATCCTCTCTACTCTACCAGTGTTGATTACTATTTTGTGGTGAATGCTATCGAGTTTTCTTGGAGAAATATTGTTATGACCAGATTGTTTACCATCTATTTATCACCTCTGATCATGATCTCTTTTATGTCTTGTGAGTAGTTACTTTAGTTCATGAGGACATAAGAGAAGTCTAGTTGTTAGTAGTCATATGATGTTTAAGTAATTTGTGTTGTGTGATATTTAAGTTGTGTTGCTATTTTCCTAGTGGTGTTGTGTGAGTCGAACACTCAACACTTCGCCTTATTAAGGACCTAGGGGAATACATTGTGTATAAAGAATGCTTACGGTGGGTTGCCGGAGTGATAAAAACCTGAACCCCAGTTTGCACACTTTTGCACAAGGGAATAATGGATCCTTGATCTTATTGCTGTGGTTAGCCTTTGCCTTAATTTCTATCTTGTATTTGCAGATGCTTGCAAGATGTTTAATCATAAGAGTGCACTTATCTTAGTCTAGAAGGTGTGCTAGCATAGATCCACCCACTCAACACTTATCAGCACAACACTTGTTATCAATACAGAGTATGGCGAAAGCACGTGACTACCTCTCCATGTGCCCTCAAGAACGCTTTAGTCTTTATAAGTTTTGTTGCCAGGCTTATCCTTTACTCAGAAGGATTGGGCCACTTGCTGCTCCTCAACACTATTACTTTACTTTCTTTTATCTTATTGTTGCTTATATCGAAAACCCCTAAAAAGTTATCTTTCAGTGCTTGCAGTTATTCCTTATCCAAAATCACTTATCAATACCTTTCGCTCCTCGTTGGGTTCGACACTCTTACTTATCAAAAACGCTGCAATAGATCCCTTACGGTTGTGGGTCATCAAGTACCGTTTTCTGGCGCCGTTGGTTGGGAGCATAGCACTATTGGTAAGCGAAGCTGGTAAGGAAAAAAAATGTTGTTTTTATTTTGCTGTTGCTGCTCTTTGTCTGTGTGGACAACCTAGCTATTGGATCGTTTCTTGCGGGGAAACACCCCACATCTGTGGTGGTTGTTCCTCCCCCTTCTCAAATTGTGCCTTATAAAATACCAACTGGTATTATCGATTGTGTTTTGGCTAATCGTTATGCAGGAGACAGACATCCGAGTGAACACTTGCTATACTTGTCACAACTGTGCTCACTTAAGCTTGCAGGTGTATCAATGGAATTTTTCATGAGGAAATTGTTCTCCGTACCGCTTATAGATAAAGCTTCAGATTGGTATAAGCTTCTCGATAACTCTCATTTGCTTGATTGGCAAGAGCTTATGTCTCTCTTTTATACCAAGTTTTATCCTCTTCATGAAATTCATCGAGACAGAAATTATATCTATAACTTTAGGTCTCGTGACGTAGAAAGCATGGCTCAAGCTTTGGGGAGATTGAAATCCCTCATGCTCAAATGTCCTATTCATGAGCTCCCCAAGAAAACTATACTTACAAATTTTTATGCTAGACTTTATCATCGGGATAAGGAGATGCTGGATGCCTCCTCTAGTGGGGTATTTCAGACGAAACACTTGAAGAAAGATGGGATCTCCTTGAAAGGATCCAGAAGAATACCGAAGATTGGGAAATAGATAAAGGTATTGAACCCACTATAAATTATGAGCATGATTATATAGAGAGATATGTGAAAACTGATTACTTTAGTACCTTTTGCTCTAAGATTGGTCTTGATTCCCATCTGATGATTGATTTTTGTAAGGACTTTGCCTCTCATATTGACTCTGCTAAGAAGAAGAAGCGTCAGCATCATAAACCCTTCAAAGAATTACCTATTGATATTCATGTTGCTGACCCTATTTTGCCTACAGTTATATATGAAAAGCCCCCTTTTTCCCGCAAGGATAAGGGAGCACTCTTTTGTGACAGGCATAATAAATAAAGTGAGAGAAGAATTGATGAGCCCAAGGACCAGATCAAGGTCGATCTGCAAGTTGCATTGGTTAAGGATCTTGTTGCTAATGATGCTTTAGATTCCAATATAAATTTTTGTGTTGTTTCCACTAACCTTGTCACAGCCAAGAATAAAGGCCCAATTTCAGGTACTCCAGTAGTATCTGTTAAAATAGGAGATCACAAATATTACGGGCTATGTGATTTGGGATCGAGTGCTAGCTCTATCCCGAATTCACTTTATCAAGATATCATGGGTGAGATTTCACCTTGTGAACTTGAAGAAGTTGATGTTATTATTCATCTTGCAAACAGAGCAACTATCTCTCCTATCGGAATTGTGAGAGACATTGAAGTCTTATGCGGAAAGGTAAAATATCCTACCGACTTTCTAGTACTTGGTTCAGTAAGGGATAATTTTTGTCCTATTATTTTTGGTAGACCTTTTCTCAGAACTTGTGGAGCTATAATAGATTTCAAGAAAGGTAAAGTTTCTGTTGAATTCAATGGTGAGCCATATGAATTTAATTTTTCTAATTTCTCTAAGCAGCCTCGTGGTACTAATTTGCCTAGTAACGATAAGATTATTGAAGATATTGCTTCCATTGCTATCCCTCCTAATGATCCTTGATGTCACGAGAGTTTACTTCTCGCCCCTCGTTGGTTACCCAAAGTGGAAGGTTCAGATGTAGCGTAGCGGCAATTTCCCTTAGCGAAGATGCTAAGGTTGAGGATCGACTAGTAGGACTCCACAATTGACAAGAAGGTGGTGAAGTGAACAATGGCGCCGTTTACAACCTAGGTTGCTAACTTCACCTGGACCTGCATACACAGCAAATAACTTTGCTTCCCAACGAGCACAGAGGAGTTGTCAATTCCTCCGGCCTTGTTTTTTACAAAGGATAAAACACATGGGATAATAATGATAGTGATAGCAACAGAAAAGCAAATAAAGCAGTAAATTGATAGCGGGTGTAAAAAGTATTGGAAATATGGACCGGGGTCCTACGATGTTCACTAGTGATGTCTCTCTCCCAAAAGACGATAAAATAGCCGTGCGAGGTAAACAAATTACAGGTGGGCAATTGACAGGATTATGTGCGCAAACCAATGCTAATTATGCTATAAATAAAGGAAGAGGCTCAAAATCATGGGCGGTACGCCAAGACAAGTAGACCGAAATCCAACTGCATCTACCTACTAATCATCCACCTTGAGATATCTATCCAGAACATCTCGCTGGTATTAAGTTGTGAATCCCACCCAAAGTGTAAACTCAAAGCAACGGAAAACTGCATTAAAGAACTTTGCGTAAAGTAAACAATCCTTGCACCCGCAAGTACAAGCACCGTTGTTTCCCCCTTGTGGCAACAACACATCCCCTAGACTCATGTTTCTGTCACTCAAGCTAGTCATCGGGGGGCATGAACCCACAATCATGCATAACGCTCGCTCTTGGAGTCACTACCTACTACTTGGCTAAAACAATAAATAGCAACGGAGAACATGCAATAATTACTCAAGAAAATAAATATGAAAGAGGAGAATCAAATATATTACTCAAACACAATCTGAACATAATCTCATAATCCATCGGATCCCAGCAAACTCAGCATAGCAACAGCAGAAATATTACATATGTGCCTCGATCATGTAGGGCAGCTCACGAGGTCTAATCCATGAAGAACAATGAGGGGAGGAGAACATCACATAGCTACTGATCATAGACCCATGGTCCAAGGTGGACTACTCACGGTTCATCCGGGAAGCGTCCATGGTGGTGGAGAAGCTCCCAGAGGTGGTTCCTCCCTCCGGCAGGGTGCCGGGAAGAGGTCTTCTGGTGCTCCCGATCTTGGAAGCGCGGCGACGGCGTAACAGAGGAGAGATCGCGAAAAATGGTTCCCATCTCGAGGTTTTTGTGTCACGGGGAATAAATAGGCGAAGGGGGCAGCTAGGGGAGCCACAAGGGGTCCAGGCGCCCCCCTGGCGCGGCCCCACCCTAGGGCGCGCCGGGAGGGCGCCTAGGGCCCTGGTGGGTCCCCTCTGCCCCCCCCCCCTCGGTGATTCCCGAAGCTTCCTGAACGCTGATTTTTTATTGGATTTTCCTGAATTTTTGGAGCACTTTTTATATGGGGGAAACTTGAAATAGAAAAACAACAGAAAACAGGAACTGGCACTGGGGTGCACTGAGTTAATAGGTTAGTCCAAATATGATCAAAAGTGTATGGAAGTTCATCAATATCATAGCAGTATCACACAAAAGAGGCATGAAGCAAGCAGAAATTATAGATACGTTTTGGACGTATCAACATCCCCAAGCTTAATTCCTGCTCGTCCTCGAGTAGGTAAATGATAACAAGCATAATTTCTGTGGTGACATGCTAATAACCATATAAGAACTTTTAAGTAAAGCAATCAAGGCATGTAATTCAATTCAAGTCATAATAGGCAAGAGTCTATATTTAGCATTGAAACAAGCAACATAAGAACATAAAGGGGCAAGAGCTCTCGCTGTCCGTGACTCGAATGTCTCCAAATGGTGTTTGCGTGCAAGAAGGGGGATAGGGATATAAGAGAGAAAAAGTATTTTTATGTTGAGAACTCAATCTACTAAAGTTTCACACTTGGTCTTCTTTGGAATCTTATCTTGACTCATCCCCAAACCACTAGCCAGGTACAAGTCAAAATGATCCACTCCTTTTCGACATTTTGAGCACTCATGCAATGGATGAGCGTAAGCAAGAAAGTTGACACTTAGGATGGCAAAGAGAGAGTATGGTGGAGGAGGAAGAAAAAAAGGTGTGAAAGGCTCATATCAATGAGTACAGTCATAGGCGAGAAAAGCCAAATGATAGATATGATGTGAGGAGTAGGGATTGCCATGCAACGGATGCACATATGAGCTAAGGTAAGCTCTCCAATGGAACTAGTGGGGGTGCATCCAAATTGCTTGCTCAAGAAGACCTAGAGCTCATTTGAGGAGGCTCATCGTTGGAATATACAAGCCAAGTTCTATAGTGTGAAGGTCCCCACATAGCTATATGCATGAATGATAATCTCTATGGAGTACAAGATATAAGATGGAGTACGAGTGTGGATCTCTCAAAAGGAATATTAGTGTGCCCCCTTCTCTCTTTTTATTTCCTTTTCTCTTTTTTGTATTTTTTTGTGGCCTCAATGGCTCTTTCTATTTCTCTCTCATTTGTCCTCTTTGGGATCTTTTAATTTTTCCACTTTGGGATCTTTTCCTCACTTTAGGGGCAACACTCTATATATTACAAGAAATATAGAAGATCTTTCACACTTTACAAAGTACTCAAATCATAAAGAAGATGTAACTATCATGATGTATGCAAATGTATGCCTCTGCCAGTGTAGCAGGATATGCAATGATACTAGCGCGTCATGTAGCAATGATTAGGGAAAATCCAAACTAGCATGCGGCTTATCGATCAAGCAAGTAGCATGTATGACATGAAGATCAAGTCATGAGAAGATGGATGTTGCATGGCAATATATCTCGGAAAGGCTATTGAAATGCCTTGATAGGTAGGTATGGTGGCTGTTTTGAGGAAGGATATAAGGAGGTTTATGATGACAGAGCGTATCGTGCCAAGGGTTTGGATGTACCGGCGAAGGTGGACGCAAACTCTCAGAGTGAGAAGGAAGCAATGCACGGCACAGGAGAGGCTAAAAAAATATGGGAAGGTGGAAGTGTTAACTTTAGAATACTCACATTAGTCCAAAGAACTCATGCACTTATTATCGGTAACTCTCAATCTAATAAGGAGGTTTCACAAAGAGACAAGTACCCCGAGGAGGAGTGTATGGGGGTTTGGTTATCCTTGCGCATCCTCGACTCATGGTACGTGAGTGTACTCTAATATTCGACCCCTCAGAAGAGTAGTGATCCATATAGTAGCTAAAGAACTCAACTAATTTTGTAAGATTTGAAGATAAACACGGATTGCCAAAAATACGACATCTATCACTAATAGGCTAAACCTCTTGACACCAAAAGTCCAAACATTACTCAAAACAATACCTCAAATCTATTGCAAGTTACTACTACAAAAGAATAGCAACCTCAATTACCTACTTCAAGTCAAGACACAAAACTCAGTGCAACAGGCAAACTCTCTAAACAAGATAAACATGAAAACTCAAGAGAGTTCCAGCAACAAACTAAACAAAAGCTCTTTAAAAAGATAAGCATGAAAACTAAGAGCTAAACATGACAGCAGCTATGAAAAAGATAAAGAACACACACAACAAAGATAAGCATGGAAAGTCCTATGTTGTGTTCTAGATTTGGGAAGTGGAGCGTGTTTCTCTCCCACACAAAGAAAGCTGGGTTCTAACTTGTTATGAACAGCAAGCAAAGCTAAAGAAAACTAAAAATAAAACCTAAGAGCGAGACGCTCCAAGCATAGCACATAATGCATGAAGTGATAAAAATATAGTGAAACGAGAGACGAACTGATAATTGTTGATGGAGAAGGGGATGCACGGGGGCATCCCCAAGCTTAGACGCTTGAGTCTCCTTGAATATTTCTTGGGGATGCATGGGGGCATCCCCAAGTTTGAGCGCTTGACACTCCTGAATCTTCTTTCATCATCTACCCTCGCACATGTGACGCCCCCAAAATCAAGCCGTGTACAGTAATCATACACGCAAGGTACACGATCGAGATCAGGGACTCACGGCGAGATATCACAACACAACTCTACAAATAAAATAATACAAGCTGTTTAATACAAGCCAGGGGCCACGAGGGCTCGAATACAACAGCTCGAGAGCACAAAGTCAGCGGAAGCAATAGTATCTGAGTACAGACACCAGAATACAAGGTTGCCTTAAGAAGGCTAGCACAAATATCACAACGAACGAAAAGGCGAGGCCTCCTGCCTGGGAACCTCCAAGCTACTCCTGGTCAATGGGGAACTCGACGTCGTAGAAGGCATCGGGGATCTTCATGTTGCGTTGGTCGGCATCGGGGATCTCCTGCTCCTGGACTCCAACATTGACTGCAGCGGCCGATCAGGCAAAACAGTAAAGGAAATAAAGCAGGTGAGTATCTAGTATACCCGCGAGTCTTACGTCCGCTACTAAGCATTATGCATTGTATAAACGGAAAGAAGAGGATGTATATAGTGGACTGAAAGATAGAAATCCAGAGCAAGGGTAAGAAGCTAGGCCTAACGAAGACTAGAATCTTCCGACGATGTCTTGCAGCATGAGGTAAGAATCAGCCAACAGTTTATATAAAGCATAAAGTAACAATGCAGCAGAAGTTGCTGCAGCATTGTATAATAATAAGTTGTAATAATTAACAATGCCTCCGAGTTCACCTCCTCGACATCCCCGCGAGGAAGAAAACCCGGAACCATACAGTTTAATAATAATAGTTTCTAGTGGTAAGATCCAGCTTCAGCATAAAGCGTCCTGTTACCGTGGACACGGCTATTCGAATAGATTAATCTTCCCTACAGGGGTGCACTTGTGTTACGCTACACGCACGGATCTCTAGGGTGGCGGGAACCTTGTTAGGGAATGCTCCACCGAGGCTTTCCGACACTTCATAGCCCATCTTTCAAACTCAACAGAGAGGTCATCCGCCGGACTATATCCTATGTACGTGGGGCTTTGGACCCTAACCCCGACGTACTCCTGCACGGTGCGAGGCTGGCCGGTGAAGTTAAAGCAAATCCAAATAAGACACCACCGCGCGAGAAAATAAGACAACACCACTTCCCGGCGCAGGCCGCGGTACTGCTGACGTCTGAAGAGTCCTCGGACGACACTACGAAGCAGAGGAGCCCATAACTCATAGTTCCCACGGGTAGGTAGTGCGTACATGGCATATAGCCAACTCAAGACATTCACTGAACCATTTAGCATTTTAATTAACCTGCGTGACAACCGTTATCGTTGCCTCGACTTAACTGACCCACGGACAACGACAGCAGCCAGGACCACCAGTACATCGGTGCCTGCCCCGTCGTCCCACCAAGTCACTGCGGTTACCAACAAGGTGAACCGTCTCCTTACCTTGTCTCGCGTGTGCTCCTGGAGGAGCTCGACTTTCGTGGGTTGGTAACTCTCGCGGCCAACGATCAGGGGCCAAGCACACCGGTACACTGGTCGTACCCTCCCTGTCGTCCCGTCGCAATACCACTCGCGGGCACCGTTGGGTCGCCCGACTTCTTACCTTTAAGGACACCAGTTGGTTCAAGTCCCTACCGTTAAGTGCAACCAGGAGGAATCACCCTCGATGGTACACTTGAGCTGGCTCGACTGAGACATCAGCAGAATGAACTAAAGAGGCAAACCTCGTATCATCCCGGTGATACTACGCTACTGAGCCGATGAGAGTGAAATACGAGTCCATTCCACTCGTAAGTCAAACTCGAAGCGACTCGGCAGAGTCTCGCCGTTGTAGGTTCCCTAGGGTGTCTGCATTGATCCGTACCTATTTCAGTTGTAATATATCGTTCCCGCGATCACTCCCAGAGTGATCACGACCCTCTATTCTAAATCTAGCTAACAATGCGCAGGGTTTACTGCTGAATAATGCATAAGTAATAATAGGCAGCATAGGATTAAAGGAAGGTACATCAAGGGGCGACAAAAACAGGCTATGCAATTGAATAGGATTGTAATCGTAGCAGCAGCAGTAACAATGCCTAGTGCAAGAAATGTACGGAAAGATAGGCGATATCTGGGGAAGAGAATGGCTCTGCTTGCCTGCAAGCTCGACAGTAGAGGTTGGGTCCATCGGTCAGTGGCTAGTCTGCCACACCACGACACGCAGCCATGGCCGGCCGTGGCTAGAGCAGCGGCGCCGAGGCCATTCCGGCCAGCCCTGGCGAGAGTGGGCGCGATAGGCGGCAGCCTGCGGCGGGATTCGTGGCGAGGCACGGCCGCACTCGGGCAGGACGGGCGGCGCGACCAGTAGCAGGCCTGGCCGGCAGTGGTAGGTGCGCCCGGTTCGTGGTGAGCGATGGCGAGCGCGGGCACGAGGAGGACAGGCCAGAGCACACGCGGGGCGTGGTATGGAGTCAACAAGCGCAGCGAGGGCGCGACCAAATAACCCACACGGCATGAGCAGGGGTGCTCGGCCGAGCTCGACGAGCTCGCGCTCGCGGCTATGGCGGCCGACGGGCATGGCGTCGACTGTGGAGGCTCTACGACGGAGGAACGGAGGAGGGGAGAGGGGGAAACGACGCGGGAGCTCATAGGGGGGCGGAAGACGTGCACGCGGAGCGCTGGGGTGGCCGGAGTGCGCCAAATTTGGAGTGGGGAGGCGGCAGCCGTGGCGGTGAGGAGGTCGCGATTCTGGCGATGTAGAGGCCAGAGGCTCGAGGTAGTGTGTGCCGGTGATGAAGTCGAGACCCACGGTGACCTTGGACATACCCACAACCAACAAGGTGGCCCATGGCCACGGCCATGCGCGACAGGCGGCGACGGCCGCGCCCTGCGTGCCCGGTGAGGCAATGCAGAGAGGGAGAGAGGACCACGGCGCGAGTGAGGAGGGGCAGGGGGCGCGCGAGGGAGGGAGGGCAGGGGGATTGAGGGGGTTGATCTTATCCCCGACGGGGGCAGGTGAGAGGGGGAAGGGAGCAGGTGAGGTGGGGGGGCCGGCGGCATGGCCGTGCGGCCATGGCCGTGACGCCACGGGGGGGGGGGGGGAGCAGGTGAGGGAGAGAGAGAAGAGAGGGGTGGGCTGGGCCCTGGGGTGGGCCTCGCCCCAGGCGTAGGTTAGGTTTATTTCTTTTGTGTTTTATGTTTCTTTTAAATTTCTTTTCTGTTTGTATTTAGTTTGGCTAGGTTTTGATTTTTGTAAAATGTTATACTAGCACCTATATTAGGGTTACACTTCAACATGATGCCACAAAAGTTTGGCCCACAATAAAATTCATTTGAATATTGTTATTTATTTTAAAAGGATTTTTGGTGCTGTTTTGCTACTGTTATCATTTAATTGAATTATTTAAATAACTTTATAAATTCACATTCCAATATTTATAAGACCTACTGATTTTTAGGCATTTAATAAAATTGGTTTCACAATTTTTAGTGCATTTAAAATTACCACATGTTTATTAAAATTATCAAGGAAATTTAATAAATGGTCCAAGCTATTATTTTATTCTATTTATTATTCCTTAATATTACTATACCATTTTAATAAAATAACTATTGCTAAATTATCGTGGCCTAATGTTTGTTAGGCATTTTATAAATAGATTCCATTATTTTGGTTCAACTAAGATTTCCATTTTTTATATTAACCTTCAAAATAATTTTTGATGACACCACAAGATTGGTTTCACAATCAACATAGACTTGTGATTATTCTAATGACTAAGGGTGACTTGGTTTAGGTTTTTGCATGATGGTTATCAGTCACCCATAAATTCTTGGAGCAATTCAATAGTCCACACAAATTTGAAAATTTTATCAGGGTTGGAATTTGACAGAGCTATGATCAAAGGTGATCATGGCTTGATCATCAACAGTAATGAGCCTTAAACAGTGGAATCACTGTAGTGATTACTGTACTGGATCTGAGGGTGTTACAATTCTCCACCACTACAAAGAATTCTCGTGCCGAGAATTAAAAGTAGTGTAAGGGGTAGAGTTTCGGTTTCGCCTTCTAACAAATCTTCTGGTTCTTGTTGTCCTACTCGAAGAAATTAATCCTTCGCGTTGAGGCCTTCACTGGACTGTATCGGTGCATCTCGATGGGTTTTCATCCTTTCCTCGGGGCTTCATCGCACTTACGAACAGGGTAAGAGGTAAGGCTTAAGGGGGTAGGATCGATACAAGGTTAATCAAATGGGGTTGCTCAAGGTTATGGGGTACAAAGTCCTTCCGAGTTTAACATCAGGGAAGTACATCGTGAGAAGTTTCAAGCGGTTGGGCACGTATTCGATGCCGATGACGGAAGATGGGAAAAGGGCCCCGATCATCAGTCACAATCACTGAGTCTGATATCGGACGGAATATCACAAGGTAGATAACAAGAGTCAGGTTTCGATCCTGTGGAACTGTGGCTTAGAGTGGTGGCATATTACGCGATCACGATACAAGGATTGTCATAGAACAACTTGTCAGGTATGTCGGCAACAACATCGATACCAGGAGCAGTGGACATTGAGAACCATTTTCCTTCTCGTTAATACGAGGCGGACCAATTGGCAAAGTTCTCGTCCCGGTGGCTACCGAAATGTCATCAACAATGGCAACAAGGTGTTACTGACGAGGTTGCACACCAAGGTGTTTACATAAGCTGGGAATCGTCGCTGCTCAGATAATTTATATCACAAGAAATATTATACAGACCAATGGACGGGAAAAGTGATGATACACAAGTATCACGTGTATAACCTTCCCAAGGAAAGCAGAGCACGATATATATGATCAAGTTGTATTGGCACGGAGACAAGGGAGGTTTTCGACGATAACGCAAATCATCGAGGGGCATGGAGGGTATTTCACACGATGAATCCAATTGACACATGGAAGAAGCCATGTAAGATTATTCGGATAATTATCCACCAAAGATCGGGTGGTTCGCAAAGAATCTGGTGTGAGTATCGGCACTCAACCAGAAGGAGAAAGAATGCAAAGGCATCAGATGATGGAAGCATCGGAATAATTCGATGCTTAAGTACAAGGGAATTATGACTTTCAGATCGGGAGGTGGATGCAATTATCCACACGGAACTATCGGTTGCATGGGATTGCAAAGGCGATGACCACGTAGGATCTCGGGAATTGATCAGAGAGTAATCGTCGAAATCTTCAGGTGGATCAGGTGATCATCGAGAATGCAGAGCTCTCCGGGAGGAAGGAGGTACGTGAACCTAAGTCAGAGTTATTAAAACTTTACCAGCAAGGATAAGAGAGCAGAGTCCCAGAGCATAGGTACGGAGAAAAAGATCCTAATACCAAAGATATCACACGTAGTGACATCGATGTGGGCCCGTAAGCCAAACACTTAAGTTAGCAAGTAGTTTTGCAAATACTAGACTCGACTTCGACCAAGGAGTGGTTAGGGGCTTCCTACAGGCAGTCGGCTCTGATACCAACTTGTGACGCCCCCAAAATCAAGCCGTGTACAGTAATCATACACGCAAGGTACACGATCGAGATCAGGGACTCACGGCGAGATATCACAACACAACTCTACAAATAAAATAATACAAGCTGTTTAATACAAGCCAGGGGCCACGAGGGCTCGAATACAACAGCTCGAGAGCACAAAGTCAGCGGAAGCAATAGTATCTGAGTACAGACACCAGAATACAAGGTTGCCTTAAGAAGGCTAGCACAAATATCACAACGAACGAAAAGGCGAGGCCTCCTGCCTGGGAACCTCCAAGCTACTCCTGGTCAATGGGGAACTCGACGTCGTAGAAGGCATCGGGGATCTTCATGTTGCGTTGGTCGGCATCGGGGATCTCCTGCTCCTGGACTCCAACGTCGACTGCAGCGGCCGATCAGGCAAAACAGTAAAGGAAATAAAGCAGGTGAGTATCTAGTATACCAGCGAGTCTTACATCCGCTACTAAGCATTATGCATTGTATAAACGGAAAGAAGAGGATGTATATAGTGGACTGAAAGACAGAAATCCAGAGAAAGGGTAAGAAGCTAGGCCTAACGAAGACTAGCATCTTCCGACGATGTCTTGCAGCATGAGGTAAGAATCAACCAACAGTTTATATAAAGCATAAAGTAACAATGCAGCAGAAGTTGCTGCAGCATTGTATAATAATAAGTTGTAATAATTAACAATGCCTCCGATTTCACCTCCTCGACATCCCCGCGAGGAAGAAAACTCGGAACCATATAGTTTAATAATAATAGTTTCTAGTGGTAAGATCCAGCTTCAGCATAAAGCGTCCTGTTACCGTGGACACGGCTATTCGAATAGATTAATCTTCCCTGCAGGGGTGCACTTGTGTTACGCTACACGCACGGATCTCCAGGGTGGCGGGAACCTTGTTAGGGAACGCTCCACCGAGGCTATCCGACACTTCATAGGCCATCTTTCAAACTCAACAGAGAGGTCATCCGCCGGATTATATCCTATGTACGCGGGGCTTTGGACCCTAACCCCGACGTACTCCTGCACGGTGCGAGGCTGGCCGGTGAAGTTAAAGCAAATCCGAATAAGACACCACCGCGCGAGCAAATAAGACAACACCACTTCCCGGCGCAGGCCGCGGTACTGCTGACGTCTGAAGAGTCCTCGGACGACACTACGAAGCAGAGGAGCCCATAACTCGTAGTTCCCATGGGTAAGTAGTGCGTACATGGCATATAGCCAACTCAAGACATTCACTGAACCATTTAGCATTTTAATTAACCTGCGTGACAACCATTATCGTTGCCTCGAGTTAACTGACCCGCGGACAACGACAGCAGCCAGGACCACCAGTACATCGGTGCCTACCCCGTCGTCCCACCAAGTCACTGCGGTTACCAACAAGGTGAATCGTCTCCTTACCTTGTCTCGCGTGTGCTCCTGGAGGAGCTCGACTTTCGTGGGTTGGTAACTCTCGCGGCCAACGATCAGGTGCCAAGCACACCGGTACACTGGTCGTACCCTCCCTGTCGTCCCGTCGCAATACCACTCGCGGGCACCGTTGGGTCGCCCGACTTCTTACCTTTAAGGACACCAGTTGGTTCGAGTCCCTACCGTTAAGTGCAACCAGGAGGAATCACCCTCGATGGTACACTTGAGCTGGCTCGACTGAGACATCAGCGGAATGAACTAAAGAGGCAAACCTCGTATCATCCCGGTGATACTACGCTACTGAGCCGATGAGAGTGAAATACGAGTCCATTCCACTCGTAAGTCAAACTCGAAGCGACTCGGCAGAGTCTCGCCGTTGTAGGTTCCCTAGGGTGTCTGCATTGATCCGTACCTGTTTCAGTTGTAATATATCGTTCCCGCGATCACTCCCAGAGTGATCACGACCCTCTATTCTAAATCTAGCTAACAATGCGCAGGGTTTAATGCTGAATATTGCATAAGTAATAATAGGTAGCATAGGATTAAAGGAAGGTACATCAAGGGGCGACAAAAAAAGGCTATGCAATTGAATAGGATTGTAATCGTAGCAGCAGCAGTAACAATGCCTGGTGCAAGAAATGTACGGAAAGATAGGCGATATCTGGGGAACAGAATGGCTCTGCTTTCCTGCAAGCTCGACAGTAGCGGTACGGTCGTCGACGAAGTAGTCGTACTCGGCATCGATGTAGTCGACGGTAGCAGTGGGGTCTACCGGAGATTAAGGGGGGGAGAAACAATAAATACACAACAATAATAGCAATACAAATGCAAGACATAACAGAAGAATTGTAAACGGGGTTCTAACGCAGTACGATGCACGATATTCGGAGCGGGAATTCATCCGAGGATGAAATACCGGCTTCGAGAGATTATCGGACAAGGTGTCCGGAGGGGGGGAGATATCATGCCGGAGGTGTCGTGGATATCCGACACAAGTGTGGGTGGTGTATCTGGGTTAGTTGATCTATTCCGAATAACTTTCATGTTCAGAACAAATTCATCCGGAAAGTTTATCGGTATCGGGCAATCCATCGGACAGTGCCACCGGAGGGGGGGGACAGTTCGATGATCGGTATGTTAGAGGGGTGTGGTGAGGATATGGGTATCGTATCTGTAATCGTTGATCCGTTCTGAGTAACTTTCGTATACAAAGTATTTTGATCCGGGCAATTTTTATCGGTACCGGGAATTATCGACAGACGGCCCGAAGGGGGGGAATGTCAATGTTCGGTACGTTAGAGGGGGGTGGTAGACATACAGATAGCGTATGTATATTCTTTATATTTTTCTGATCAATTTTCATGTATAAAGTTTTTGAATCCGAGTTACGGTTTAAAAGTTATTGAATTTCAAAGTTTTAAATCATTTAAATGATTTTCTGAATTTCTTTTATTATTAAAATCCAACCTTATCCAGAACCTTATCCACAACAGTGCTGACAGGTGGGCTCCACATGTCAACCACACATTTTTAACAATTCAATCAATTAAATCTAATTAATCAGTGGGGTCCCACTGTCACAGGCACATATTATAATTGAACAATTTAATTAACTCCTAAATAGGCCGGGCCCACATGTCATACTCTAACTATTAAGAAATCATTTATTTAACTAGATAATGGGTGGGGCCTGGGTGTCATAGACACAGTTACATCTAACAGTTTTTTTGATTAATTAGATGGCCTTGGGCCCACTGGTCATACACATAGGGGGGGGGGGGTTAGCTACTAATCTATTTTAGTTAAGGAGGTTGGGTCCATCGGTCAGTGGCTAGTCTGCCACACCACGGCACGCAGCCATGGACGGCCGTGGCTAGAGCAGCGGCGCCGAGGCCATTCCGGCCAGCCCTGGCGAGAGTGGGCGCGATAGGCGGCAGCCTGCGGCGGGATTCGTGGCGAGGCACGACCGCACTCGGGTAGGACGGGCGGCGCGACCAGTAGCAGGTCTGGCCGGCAGTGGTAGGTGCGCCCGGTTCGTGGAGAGCGATGGCGAGCGCGGGCACGAGGAGGACAGGCCAGAGCACACGCGGGGCGTGGTATGGGGTCAACCAGCGCAGCGAGGGCGCGACCAAATAGCCCACACGGCATGAGCAGGGGTGCTCGGCCGAGCTCGACGAGCTCGCGCTCGTGGCTATGGCGTCCGACGGGCATGGCGTCGACTGCGGAGGCTCTACGACGGAGGAACGGAGGAGGGGAGAGGGGGAAACGACGCGGGAGCTCACAGGGGGGGCGGAAGACGTGCACGCGGAGCGCTGTGGTGGCCGGAGTGCGCCAAATTTGGAGTGGGGAGGCGGCAACCGTGGCGGTGAGGAGGTCGCGATTCTGGCGATGTAGAGGCCAGAGGCCCGAGGTAGTGTGCGCCGGTGACGAAGTCGAGACCCACGGTGACCTTGGACATGCCCACAACCAACAATGTGGCCCATGGCCACGGCCATGCGCGACGGGCGGCGACGGCCGCGCCCTGCGTGCCCGGTGGGGCAATGCAGAGAGGGAGAGAGGACCACGGCGTGAGTGAGGAGGGGCAGGGGGCGCGCGAGGGAGGGAGGGCAGGGGGATTGAGGGGGTTGATCTTATCCCCGACGGGGGCAGGTGAGAGGGGGAAGGGAGCAGGTGAGGTGGGGGGCCGGCGGCATGGCCATGACGCCACGGGGGGGGGGGGGGGGAGCAGGTGAGGGAGAGAGAGAAGAGAGGCGTGGGCTGGGCCCTGGGGTGGGCCTCGCCCCAGGCGTAGGTTAGGTTTATTTCTTTTGTGTTTTATGTTTCTTTTACATTTCTTTTCTGTTTGTATTTAGTTTGGCTAGGTTTTGATTTTTGTAAAATGTTATACTTGCACCTATATTAGGGTTACACTTCAACATGATGCCACAAAAGTTTGGCCCACAATAAAATTCATTTGAATATTGTTATTTATTTTAAAAGGCTTTTTGGTGCTGTTTTGCTACTGTTATCATTTAATTGAATTATTTAAATAACTTTATAAATTCACATTCCAATATTTATAAGACCTACTGATTTTTAGGCATTTAATAAAATTGGTTTCACAATTTTTAGTGCATTTAAAATTACCACATGTTTATTAAAATTATCAAGGAAATTTAATAAATGGTCCAAGCTATTATTTTATTCTATTTATTATTCCTTAATATTACTATACCATTTTAATAAAATAACTATTGCTAAATTATCGTGGCCTAATGTTTGTTAGGCATTTTATAAATAGATTCCATTGTTTTGGTTCAACTAAGATTTCCATTTTTTATATTAACCTTCAAAATAATTTTTGATGACACCACAAGATTGGTTTCACAATCAACATATACTTGTGATTATTCTAATGACTAAGGGTGACTTGGTTTAAGTTTTTGCATGATGGTTATCAGTCACTCATAAATTCTTGGAGCAATTCAATAGTCCACACAAATTTGAAAATTTTATCAGGGTTGGAATTTGACAGAGCTATGATCAAAGGTGATCATGGCTTGATCATCAACAGTAATGAGCCTTAAACAGTGGAATCACTGTAGTGATTACTGTACTGGATCTGAGGGTGTTACAGCACACTTGAAAACTCCCTTCATACACAACTCATCATAATCTGATTAGCGAGGTTAGTACCCATAATAAAATAATTTTTTCTACTGGAAATAAAGATATTATTGAAGAGCTACTGTTTCTCAAGTTTACCAAAATGTTTTTGCAAAGAAAAAGCAAGCTTAAGGTTTGCAAAACGAAGAAAGGGAAAAACAGGACAAAGTCTTTTAAGGTAGTAAAGAATTTTTTAGGGATACTTCTACAACTCAAATAAAAAAACTCAGAACATACGAAAGTTTCGTAATTGTATAGAGCACGCTGTGTAAAAATATCAGCTCAAAAAGATGAACTGGGAGTTTTCTGTGATTTTTCTAGTCACGAGGACAGAATTTGTTTTCTGGACAGCATGTCACAACTTTCACTTCCCTTGTCGTATGAGGCTATAAAAGGCACAAAGCTTGAAAAGAAAAGATACAATGATGTTGCTACAGTAGTAACAATCACCAAGACCACTAAAAACAGAAGAAAAACAAAAGGGAAATCCTAGATTCGTTGCGGGCTGCCTCTCGAAAGCGCCTCTTTAAAGCCATTAGCTAGGCTTAATGCAAATAGATCAAGTCTTTTCAAGAAAATAACTAGCCCGTGTGACGGACTCAAAAGGCAACTTAATATTTTTCCTAGGGAATTGGAATTTTATAATCCCTTCTTTCATATCAATAATAGCACCCACGGTGCAAAGAAAGGGGCATCCCAAAATAATTGGACAAGAAGGTTCACATTCAATGTCCATAATAGTAAAATCAACGTGAACGTAATTGTCATTGACAATGATAAGAACATGATCGATCTTCCCCAAAGGTTTCTTTACGGAAGAATCGACAAGATGAACACCAAAAGAACAAGGATCAAAAGGTTTCAATTCAAATATATCATACATTCTTTTGGGCATAACGGAGGTACTAGCTCCAACATCACATAAAGCATAGCAAGAAAAGTTATTCAACTTAATTTTAATCATAGGATCCGAACCATCTTCTAGCTTTCTAGGTATGGAGGCTTCTACCCTAAGCTTCTCCTTCCTAGATTTGATGAGAGCATTAGTGATATGCTCCGTGAAGGCAAGATTAAGTGTGCTAGTGTGGGGGTCTCTAGACATCTTGTGAAGGAAATGAATAACTTCAGAAAGGGTGCAATTATCAAAATCAAGATCACTACTATCAAGTAAAGTGGTAGTGGTGTGCTTTAGGCTCACTTGTTTGGTAGCTTCTATAGTCATAGGAATTTCTTCTTCTACGGTTGAGGTCATAGCATTACCATTAATAGGTCCTATGGGACTAGGGGTGCATTGGGTGCTAAGAGTTTGGATATCCTCAACCACTTGGATAGTAGCAACGGTATGGTGTGTAGGAAGGCTCTTAATTATATCTTCTTCCACATTTTCTCTAGCCCATCTCTCTTTGAGTTTAGCCATCATCCTAATGTTTTCATTAATTTGCATTTGGATAGCATTCATAGGAGTGACCTTCCTATCCTCAAGAGGAGAAGTTATAATTTTAAGCAATTCTACTTCATGGGCTAAATTGTCTACCTTTGACGAGAGGTTATCTAGTGTGTCTAGTTTTTCCTCTACACTCTTGTTGAAGGCTTTTTGGGTAGTGATAAAGTCTTTAAGTATACTCCCTAATTCAGAAGTGGAGTTTTTGGTGCTAGGATAAGTGTTGTTGTTCCCATAGTTGTTGGAGGGGAACGGTCTAGGTTTGCTACCAAAATTAATCCTATAAGCATTATTATTGAAGTTGTTTCTAGAGATAAAGTTCACATCTACTTGATCTTGAGCAATCAAAGAATTTAAAGGTACATCTTGAGGATCAATAGGAGATTGCTTGGTAAGTAGAGACATAATCAAGTCAACTTTTTCATTTAGGGAGGACATCTCCTCGACAGAGTTTACCTTCCTACCTGTTGGAGCTCTTTCGGTGTGCCATTGGGAATAGTTGGTCATCATCTCATCAAGAAGTTTTGTGGCAGCACCAAGTGTAGTTGACATAAAGGTTCCTCCCGCGGCCGAATCTAGCAGGTTCCGCGAGGTAAAGTTCAAGCCTGCATAAAAAGTTTGGATAACCATCCAAGTAGTCAAACCATGCGTAGGGAAATTCTTAACAAGAGGTTACATGCGTTCCCAAGCTTGGCCAACGTGTTCATTATCTAATTGTTGAAAATTCATAATAAATCTCCTCAATTGGATAATTTTAGCAGGGGGATAGTATTTCCCAATAAAAGCATCCTTGCACTTGTCCCAAGAATCTATGCTATTCCTAGGCAAGGAATGAAACCAGATTTTAGCTTCATCTCTCAAGGAGAAAGGAAAAAGCTTAAGCTTAACAATATCACCATCTACTTCTTTGTACTTTTGCATATCACAAAGCTCAATAACATTATTTAAGTGCAAAGCAGCATCATCTCTAGCACCAGAGAATTCATCTTTCATAACAAGGTTCAACAGAGCAGGTTTAATCTCATAAGAAGGTGCTGAAGTAGCAGGTGTAGCAATAGGAGTGCAGATAAATTCACTGTTGTTGTGACTAGTAAAGTCACACAACTTGGTGTTTTCAGAGGAACCCATAGTAGCAGCAAGCAAGCTAACTATTTTTTTGATTTTCGATAAAGGACACTAAAGCAAAAACTGAAAGGTAAACAAACAAGACTAAACAGCAAAGATAAAAGATAGTGTGCAACTCCCCTATCTTGAAGAGTGGAGTCCCCGGCAACGGCGCCAGAAATTGCTTTGATGTCACGAGAGTTTACTTCTCGCCCCTCGTTGGTTACCCAAAGTGGAAGGTTGAGATGTATCGTAACGTCAATTTCGCTTAGAGAATATGCTAAGGTTGAGGATCGACCAGTAGGACTCCACAATCAACAAGAAGGTGGTGAAGTGAACAATGGCGCCGTTTACAACCTAGGTTGCTAACTTCACCTGGACCTGCACACACAACAAATAACTTTGCTTCCCAACGAGTATAGAGGAGTTGTCAATTCCTCTGGCCTTGTTGTTTACAAAGGATAAAACGCACGGGATAATAATGATAGTGATAGCAATGGAAAAGAAAATAAAGCAGTAAATTGATAGCGGGTGTAAACAGTATTGGAAATATGGACCGGGGTCCTATGATGTTCACTAGTGATGTCTCTCTCCCAAAAGACGATAAAATAGCCATGCAAGGTAAACAAATTACAGCTGGGAAATTGACAGGATTATGTGCGCAAACCAATGCTAATTATGCTATAAATAAAGGAAGAGGCTCAAAAGCATGGGTGGTACGCCAAGACAAGTAGACCGAAATCCAACTGCATCTACCTACTAATCATCCACCTTGAGATATCTATCCAGAACATCTCGCTGGTATTAAGTTGCGAATCCCACCCAAAGTGTAAACTCAAAGCAACGGACAACTGCATTAAAGAACTTTGCATAAAGTAAACAATCCTTGCACCCGCAAGTACAATCACCGTTGTTTCCCCGTTTTGGCAACATCACATCCCCTAGACTCATGTTTCTATCACTCAAGCTAGTCATCTGGGGGCATGAACCCACAATCATGCATAACGCTCCCTCTTGGAGTCACTACCTACTAGTTGGCCAAAGCAATAAACAACAACGGAGAACATGCAAGAATTACTCAAGAACATAAATATAAAAGAGGAGAATCAAATATATTACTCAAACACAATCTGAACATAATCTCATAATCCATCGGATCCCAGCAAACTCAGCATAGCAACAGCAGAAATATTACATATGTGCCTCGATCATGTAGGGCAGCTCACGAGGTCTAATCCATGAAGAACAAAGAGGGGAGGAGAACATCACATAGCTACTGTTCATAGACCCATGGTCCAAGGTGGACTACTCACGGTTCATCCGGGAAGTGTCCATGGTGGTGGAGAAGCTCCCGGAGGTGGTTCCTCCCTCCGGCAGGGTGCCGGGAAGAGGTCTTCTGGTGCTCCCGATCTTGGAAGCGCGGCGGCGGCGGAACAGAGGAGTGATCGCGAAAAAGGGTTCCCGTCTCAGGGTTTTTGCGTCACGAGGAATAAAAAGGCGAAGGGGGCAGCCAGGGGAGCCACCAGGGGTCCAGGCGGCCCCTGGCACGGCCCCACCCTTGGGTGCGCCGGGAGGGTGCCTGGGGCCCTGGTGGGTCCCCTCTGGCCCCCCCTCGGTGATTCTCGAAGCTTCCTGAACGATGATTTTTATTGGATTTTTCCCGAATTATTGGAGCACTTTTTATATGGGGGAAACGTGAAATAGAAAAACAGCAGAAAACAGGAACTGACACTGGGGTGCACTGAGTTAATAGATTAGTCCAAATATGATCAAAAGTGTATGGAAGTTCATCAATATCATAGCAATATCACACAAAGAGGCATGGAGCAAGCAGAAATTATAGATAAGTTATGGAAGTATCAATCCTTTGCAACAATATATGGAGGACCACGAGAATGATTTGCATATGCAGGAGAGAAATGAGCTAGACGAAATCTTCTTAATACAACCTTCTATCCTAAAGCACAACCTTCTAGTTGAGCCTTTGGGAATTTTATCAAAACCAAAAGAAGATCCAGTGTTTGATCTTAAACCTCTTCCTGATACGCTCAAATATGCTTATTTAGATGAAAAGAAAGTATATCCTATTATTATCAAGTCTAACCTTTCAGGGTATGAAGAAGAGCGACTATTGGAAGTACTTCGCAAACATCGAGGAGCAATTGGATATACCCTTGATGACCTTAAGGGGATTAGTCCATCTATTTGTCAACATACCATCAACCTTGAGCCTGATGCTAAACCAGTTGTTGATCATCAACGACGGTTGAATCCGAAGATGATGGATGTGGTAAGGACTGAGATTCTCAAGCTTCTAGCCGCAGGTATTATCTACCCTCTAACTGATAGTAAGTGGGTAAGCCCGGTTCATTGTGTTCCAAAGAAAGGAGGAACAACTGTGGTTCCTAATGATAAGAATGAACTAATACCTCAGAGAATTATTATTGGATATAGAATGTGTATTGATTACAGGAAGCTAAACAAGGCCACCAGGAAGGACCACTACCCATTGTCGTTCATCGACCAAATGCTTGAAAGGTTATCCAAAAATACTCACTTTTGTTATCTTGATGGTTATTCTGGCTTCTCTCAAATTCATGTTAACACTGTTGATCAAGAGAAGACCACTTTTACTTGTCCCTATGGTACTTATGCTTACAGGCGTATGCCTTTTGGTTTATGTAATGCCCTGTTAATTTTCAAAGGTGTATGTCTGCTATCTTTCATGGTTTCTGTGAAGAAATTGTGGAGGTATTCATGGACGATTTCTCCGTCTATGGAACCTCTTTTGACCATTGTCTCCACAACCTTAATAAAGTTTTGCAGAGATGTGAGGAGACGAATTTGGTGCTTAACTAGGAGAAGTGCCACTTTATGGTCAACGAGGGAATTGTCCTTGGCCACAAGATTTCCTAGAGGGGAATTGAGGTGGACAGGGCCAAGATCGAAGCAATTGAAAGGATGCCCTATCCATGGGACATCAAAGGTATTCGTAGTTTTCTCGGTCATGCTTGTTTCTATAGAAGGTTTATTAAAGACTTTTCTAAGACTTCAAGACCCCTCACTAATCTTCTCCAGGAGAATGTTCCTTTTGTTTTTGATGAAGATTGTAGGGAAGCCTTCGAAGTTCTTAAGAAAGCTTTAATAACCGCTCCTATAGTACAACCACCTGATTGGAATTTACCTTTTGAAATTATGTGTGATGCTAGTGATTTTTCTGTTTGAGATGTTTTTGGGAAAAGGGTTGATAAGAAGTTGAATGTTATATATTATGCTATAAAAACCCTTGATAGTGCTCAAAAGAATTATGCTACTACTGAGAAGGAATTCTTAGTAGTAGTGTTTGCTTGTGATAAGTTTAGGCAGTATATTGTTGATTCTAAGATTATTATTCATACTGACCATGCTGCCATTAAGTATCTTATGGATAAGAAGGATGCCAAACCAAGACTCATCCTATGGTTACTCCTTCAAGAATTTGATTTACAGATTGTTGATAGGAAAAGAGCAGACAATCCGGTGGCGGGTAATCTTTCAAGGATGGAAGATATACCGCATGATCCCATTCCAGTCAACGACAGTTTTCTAGATGAACAGCTAGCTGTTGTAAAAGTACAATCTCTCTCTGATCCTTGGTTTGCAGATTATGCTAACTTTATCGTTGCAAAGTTTTTGCCTCCAGGTTTAACATTTCAGCAAAGGAAGAAGTTCTTCCACGATTTGAGGCATTTTTTTGGGATGACCCACATCATTTCAAAGAAGGTCCGGATGGGATCGTGAGAAGATGCATACCAGAACACGAGCAGAAGGACATTCTTAAACAATGTCACGACAGTCCATATGGAGGACGTCATGCCGGTGAGAGGACCGCACATAAGGTTCTTCAATCAGGTTTTTACTGGCCTACTCTCTTTAAGAATGCTAGAAATTATGTCTTATCCTGTGATAAGTGTCAGAGAGTTGGTAATATTAGTAGAAGGAATGAGATGTCTATGAATTACTCTCTAGTGATTGAGCCTTTTGATTGTTGGGGTTTTGATTTTATGGGTCCTTTTCCTTCCTCGCACAAGTACACTCACATTTTAGTTGTTGTGGATTACGTAACCAAGTGGGTAGAGGCAATCCCCACTGAAAGTGCTGATCACAAGACATCTTTGAAAATGCTCAAGGATGTAATTTTTCCTAGGTTTGGAGTACCCAGGCACCTCATGACTGACGGGGGTTCGCACTTTACACATGGATCTTTTAGAAAATCTTTAGCCAAGTATGATGTCAATCATAGAATTGCTTCACCGTACCACCCTCAAACTAGTGGGAAAGTTGAGCTCACCAATAGAGATATCAAGTTGATCTTACAGAAGACAGTTAGTAGAAATAGAAAAGATTGGTCAAATAAGTTAGGAGATGCTTTGTGGGCGTATATAACTGCTTACAAAAACCCCATGGGCATGTCTCCCTATAAGATGGTCTATGGCAAGGCTTGCCATGTGCCATTAGAATTAGAACACAAAGCTTTCTGGGCCATTAGAGAGATTAATGCTGACCCGAAATTAGCTGGTGAAAAGCGTCTCATGAACTAGACTACTCTAGATGAGTGGAGAAGTGAAGCTTACGAGAGCGCTAAAATGTTCAAGGAAAAGGTAAAGAAGTGGCATGATAGGAGGATTCTGAAACGTGAATTTAATGTTGGTGATAAAGTTTTGTTGTTTAGATCCCGTTTCAGGTTTTCTCCAGGCAAACTACTTTCCAGGTGGGAAGGGCTATTTCATATTGAAGAAGTCTACCGCTCGGGTGCAATCAAGATTAACAATTTCGAAGGCACCAAACCTCAAGTTGTGAATGGGCAAAGACTTAAGCATTACATAGAAGGAGACCCTGTCAATGTTGATTTGGATTTGGTATACACAACAACTCATGAAGAACATGTTTGTAACACCCTCAGTTGCTGTAACAGTAATCATCATCACTGTTGATCATCACTGTTGGATTATCACTGTTTGATCTCCCTTGTACCTGATAAAACTTTGTGAGGCTAATGATCAAACCTTGCTGTGGTTGATCAACACCCCATGCACCATGTACTTGAGCCCTTGGGATCAAAAACCAAAGCCAAATGCACCTTGCTCCTCTTACAAACCAAACCCTAGTTGAAACTACTTTAAATGGAAAATAAAACAAAAGTGCTCAAATAAAGTTGTTCCAAAAATCATGAAACTATTTTTGTAAATTGCCTAAAATCATTATAATCATGTTGGACCAACTTTGGTAATTTTTGAAGTTGCAAAAAATTCCAAACAATTCAAACAGTAGGTTAAAACCCCTACTTTGGGCATTTAATATTTAAAAGAAATATCTAATGATTTTATTCTGCTGCAAAAACTTTTGTGACACCTTAGTAATATGTAAACCTAATTTACAAACACTAATAACCTTTTACAAAAATGCTAGGGTTAATAAATCAATTACAGATGGAAATAGAATAATTGGCAACACAAAACAAATTGAGAAAGGCTTAAAACCCGCCCAGGGCGAGGCCCACCTCAGCCCAGCCCAACCCCCCTTGTCTTCTTCCTCCCCCAACCACGCCCACCTACTCCCGTACGGCGGCCGCCGTGGGCACGCCGCTGCCAGGCCGGCCCCGCCCTTCACCTGCTCCCTGCCGCCGCGGTCGCGATAAGAACAACCCGTTCGACCCCCTGGACACCCCCGCACCTCCATTCCCCTCCTCCTCTTCTCTCACGCTTCGGGGAAAGTTTCCCGAGCGCCGCCGTCGCCATTGCCGTGGCCAGACGTGGCCAACGGGCACGGCCCGCCCCGACGTGGTGTCCAGGGGCTGCGCCGTCGTCGTCTTCGTCGACTACAACATCCAATCGAGCCCGGGGAGCACCACAGGCGCCGCCCGCGTCTTCTTCCCCCACCCCGGCCGCGGCAACCTCGACGTCGATTCCGGCCGCCTCAGCCCCTCCCCGAGCCCGCTGCCAACCCCAACGCGTTCGTGGTGAGCAGCTCCGTCATCGCCAACTGTCCGTAGTTGCTCGCGTAGCCCGTAGCCTTTTCCCCCAACTCGCTTGCTCCGGCCGCCGTGGCACGTCGTCGTAGTCGTCGATTTGGTTCATCCCAGCCCGCGCCAAGTGCACCAGTAGGTTCCCCGTGGTGCGTGTGTTCGTTTTGGACCGGTAGTTAGCTCGATTTTGACTCGTATATGCATTCTCCATTGGAGCCCGACGCCCTTCGCCGCCATTGTTGAAGCTGCGCTCACCTCCGTGCGTCCCAGCCCGTGAGACCACTCCAGATCGACGCGGCTTCGAGTTCTTCGTCGACTGCCGCAAGCGGCGTCTCAAACGGCGCTCGGAATCGCGAGATTGCTCGACCTCGCCGCCGGCGAGCCTCCGGTGAGCCCTCCGGTGAGGCTGCCAGGTGGGGCCCCGGTGTCAGTTAGTTAATTAGGGCTTAACCCAAACCCCTAAGCCACTGGCAGTGGCCCCCCCCGGCTAATTACTCTGTTAGTTTAACTAAAAAGATTAACAGAATAACAAACCCTCTCAGACACTGACCTGTGGGTCCCTGGCCACTTAACTTAATTAAACAAGTTTAGTTAGCACTGGAGTCACTGACTGCTGGGCCCCAGCTGTAAGTCATTTTGGAATAAATAAAATTATAAAAAATTGAGTCACTGACATGTGGGTCCAGAGGCATTTTCTGATTTAATTAAATGTTTTATAAATAACAAAGGCTGACATGTGGGTCCCACATGTCAGCACTGTTCTGGATAAGGTTGTGGATAATGTTTTGGATAATGTTTAATAAATAATAAAAGAAATCCAGAAAATCATTTAAATTGACTTAAACTTTGAAATTCAATAACTTTTAAACCGTAACTCGGATTCAAAAACTTTATACATGAAATTTGATCAGAAAAATATAACGAATACAAATACGCTATCCGTATGTCTATCACACCCCTCTAACACAACGAACATCGAACATTCCCCCTCCGGACCGTCTGTCCGATAAATTGTCCGGTACAGTTAGAGTGCCCGGATGAATTTATTCCGAACACGAAAGTTGTCCGGAATGGTTCAAATAGCACGGATACACCCCCCTTATGTTGTTCCGGTAACCACGACACCTCCGGCTTGATCCTTCCCCCTCCGGACACCCTGTCCGGTAATCACCCGGAGCCGGTAGTTCATCCCCAGATGAATTCCCGCTCCGAGCAACGTGCATTGCACTGCGTTAGAATACCGTTAACATTTCATCTATCATGTCATGCATCTGTTTGTATATGCTTGCTGTGTATTTACTGTTTCTTCCCCCCCTTAATCTCCGGTAGACCCCGCTGCTGCCGTCGACTACAACGCTGCTGAGTACGACTACGTCGTCGACGACCCTACTACTACCGTCGAGCTTGCAGGCAAGCAGAGCCATTCTCTTCCCCAGATATCGCCTATCTTTCCGTACATTTCTTGCACTAGGCATTGTTACTGCTGCTGCTACGTTGCAATCCTATTCAATTGCATAGCCTGATTTTGTCGCCCCTTGATGTCCCTTCCTTTATCCTATGCTGCCTATTATTATTATTATGCATTATTCAGCAGTGAGCCCTGCGCATTGTTAGCTAGGATTAGATAGAGGGCCGTGGTCACTCAGGGGAGTGAATGCGGATACAAATATTATAACTGCACAGGTACGGTACAATGCAGACACCGTCTAAGGCCCCTATCTGGGTTATGCCTAGTCACCTCAAGTGTGAGCTATCAAGGAGTAATCCTTGTACTCCACTCAAGGCTGATTTTGTCTTGCCGCCATAGGGTCCAGTAACGGTTGTCCTTCAGGTAAGAAGTCGGGCGACCCAACGGTGCCCGCGAGAGGTATTGCGACGGGACGACAGGGAGGGTACGACCAGTGTACCGGTGTGCTTGGCCCCTGATCGTTGGCCGCGAGAGTTACCGAACCACGAAAGTCGAGCTCCTCCAGGAGCACACGCGAGACAAGGTAAGGAGACGGTTCACCTTGTTGGTAACCGCAGTGACTTGGTGGGATGACGGGGCAGGCACCGATGTACTGGTGGTCCTGGCTGCTGTCGTTGTCCGCGGGTCGGTTAAGTCGAGGCAACGATAACGGTTGTCCCGCAGGTTAATTAAAATGCTAAATGGTTCAGTGAATGTCTTGAGTTGGCTATATGCCATGTACGCACTACCTACCCGTGGGAACTACGAGTAATGGGCTCCTCCGCTTCTTAGTGTCGTCCGAGGACTCTTCAGACGTCAGCAGTACCGCGGCCTGCGCCGGGAAGTGGTGTTGTCTTATTTGCCGCGGCAGTGTGATTTGTATTTGCTTTGATTTAACTTCACCGGCCAGCCTCGCACCGTGCAGGAGTACGTCGGGGTTAGGGTCCAAAGCCCCACGTACATAGGATATAGTCCGGCGGATGACCTCTCTGTTGAGTTTGAAAGATGGGCTATGAAGTGTCGGATAGCCTCGGTGGAGCGTTCCCTAACAAGGTTCACGCCACCATGGAGATCCGTGCGTGTAGCGTAACACAAGTGCACCCTTGCAGGGAAGATTAATCTATTCGAATAGCCGTGTCCACGGTAACAGGACGCTTTATGCTGAAGCTGAATCTTACCACTAGCAACTATAAATATTAAACTGTATGGTTCCGGGTTTTCTTCCTCGCGGGGATGTCGAGGAGGTGAACTCGGAGGCATTGCTAATTATTACAACTTATTATTATACAATGCTGCAGCAACTTCTGCTGCATTGTTACTTTATGCTTTATATAAACTGTTGGCTGATTCTTACCTCATGCTGCAAGACATCGTCGGGAGATGCTAGTCTTCGTTAGGCCTAGCTTCTTACCCTTGCTCTGGATTTCTGTCTTTCAGTCCACTATATACAGCCTCTTCTTTCCGTTGATACAATGCATAATTCTTAGTAGCGGACGTAAGACTCGCGGGTATACTAGATACTCACCTGCTTTATTTCCTTTACTGTTTTGCCTGATCGGCTGCTGCAGCCGACCTTGGAGCCCAGGAGCAGGAGTACCCCGGAGGCGCCTACTACGACGTCGAGTTCCCCGTCGACCAGGAGTAGTTCGGTGGATCCCAGGCAGGAGGCCTCGCCTTTTCGATCTGTATCTCTGATGTGATTTGTGCTAGCCTTCTTAAGGCAAAACTTGACTAACTATGTCTGTACTCAGATATTATGGCTTGTATGACTTATATATTCGGGTCCGCGTGACCCCCCCTCTATTGTAATATATTTGTTTATCCTTTTGTGTTTAGTGTTGTGCTGTGATATTATCACCGTGGCACCCTAATCTCAGTCGTGTACCCTGTGTGTATGATTACTGTACACGATCTGATTTTGGGGGCGTCACAAGTTGGTATCAGAGCCGACTACCTGTAGGAAGCCACCCCACCACTACTTGGTCGATGTTGAGTCTAGACTTTGAAAAACTATTTTGCTAACTTAATATTTGGCTTACGGGCCCACATCGATGTCACTACGTGTGATATCTATGGTATTAGGATCCTTTTCTCCTTACCTATGCTTTGGGAATCTACTCTCTTATCCTTGCTGGTAAGTTTTACAAAATCTGACATTAGGATCACGTTCTCTTGATTCCACCCGGCGGTTTTGGTTCTTTCCCCCCATTGATTGAGTCGTGTCGCAGACGTCGTACGCCAGATCCTAGACCGCGGATCCCATTCTCATTCTGGGCAGGCCGCGCGTTCTCTGGCATCAACTCCTGTGGCCAACAGTTTTCTTGCGGCGTGATTGACATAGCGGAATCTATGTCACGTCGTGTAATCCTTACCGCGGTCTGCGCGCCGCCTAGAGAGTTCTTTTTCCTTAATTTCTACGACGTTACGCTGCCCGATTTTCGATTGATTCTGTGTGCGAATGTGTATGTCTTATATGACTACTCCTTTATATATCTGCTCCCCCTTTTCGTTGTCGTTTTTACTTCAGGCTTGATTCCGGTATCTCGCTAAATTTTCATCGCTGAAATACCCCTGTTAAATTCTAGCAAGATGGCTGGTCGTGGTGGTCGTGGTCGTGGTCGTGCTGCCAACGACCCACCTCCGCCGCCGGATTACATGGCCGCGATGATGCAGGAGTTCGAGATGAACCGTCAGTTCATGCAGAATATCATGGCTCAGTTCCCCCAGCCGAATCAGAATGGGCACCACCATCAGCATGCCATCGTGACTCTGCACGACTTCACCCGCCTCAACCCCACTATGTTCCGCAACACTGTTCAGCCGTTGGATGCTGATGACTGGCTTCGCGACATCACTCACGAGCTGGAGTCTGCTAATGTCGATCCAGCCGACTATGTGAACTTTGCGTCTTATCACCTGAAAGGCGCCGCTGCTCAGTGGTGGAGCACCCACAAGCGTTCCCTGCCAGTTGAAGAAGTCATCACTTGGGATGAATTTCAGTCTGCCTTCCGCGCCCGCTACATTCCTCAAGGGATTATGGATCGTAAGGCGGAAGAATTCCGTAACCTCACTCAGGGCGACATGACTGTTGAAGCCTATCAGCGCGAGTTCCTCAACCTCTCTCGCTATGCGGAAGGAGAGATCACCACTGATGCTCGCAGGCAGCAGAAGTTCCGTCGTGGCCTCAACCCAGAACTCAGGCTCGCTCTTGCCGTTCATGATTTCGCCAACTTCGCCACCATGGTGAACAAGGCTATCACCGTCGAGACTGCCCAGATGGAGCACAAGAACTCTCTGAAGCGTTATCGTGACGTTGGCTCATCTTCGGGCGCAACGCAGAAGCGTCGTATCTGGCTCCCTACCAGTGTGACTCATTCAGCTGTCCCTGCTCCAAGGCCGTCTTATGCAGCACCCCGTCTGCCTCCACCACCGCAGATGCCAAGAGCTCTGCCTGCACCACCCAATGCTACACCCCTCCGTCCTCAGGATGGATTATGCTTCACGTGCCGCCAACCGGGGCATTTTTCCAGGGAGTGCCCCCAGAAACAGAAGCAACTGGTAGTTCACCCCGCTGGCCGTGGAAATGGTCGTGGCAACAACCGGACCCCCAACTATAATACTGGGTCTGCTGCTTATGCTCGTGGACATGCTAACCACGTCAATATTGAAGAAGCTCAGCAACAACCCGCTACCGTGATGGGTACCCTTCTCGTTAATTCTGTACCTGCTGCTGTTTTATTTGATACAGGAGCATCACATTCATTCATGTCGGAAGCATTTGCATTTTTGCATAACTTCAAGTACGAAACGATGAAACCACCGATGGTTGTTCGCACCCCGATTGGCCAATGCCGAACCACCATGATAGTGCCAAACACCACCATTGAAATCGAAGGAGTTGAATTCCTTGCGTCGCCCATCCTCCTGAAGTCTTCCACCATAGACCTCATTCTGGGAATGGATTGGTTGAAATTTCACGATGCCGCACTGTATTGTGGCACCAAGTCTGTCCAGCTTTTTCACCCCTCCGGTGGGATTGTTAACCACACCGCCCGAGTTACCCGTAATGCTGAAACACAGATCTTTATGATGAATGCTTTGAATGTCTCACCTTTGAAAGGCATCGAGAACGTTCCGGTCGTTCGCGATTTTCCCGACGTCTTCCCAGAAGAACTGCCGGGAATACCCCCGATCAGAGAAGTTGAATTCATCATCGACTTGAAGCCAGGCACTGTTCCTATTGCCAAGCATCCTTACAAGATGCCGCCACATGAAATCCTTGAATTTAAGGAGGAAATCGACAAGGCACTTCAGAAAGGATTCATTCGCCCCAATTCCTCAGCTTGGGGAGCACCTTCGCTCTTTGTCAAGAAGAGCGATGGGACAAACCGATTGGTCCAAGATTATCGGCCCATTAACCAAGCCACCATCCAGAACAAATACCCACTTCCCCGGATCAACGATCTGTATGATCAACTTGCCGGATCCAAGGTGTTTTCTAAACTCGACTTGAGGTTAGGTTATCACCAAATCCGAGTCCGTGATGAGGACATTCCGAAGACTGCCTTCATTACTCGCTATGGTTCATACGAGTACACCGTCATGTCCTTTGGCTTAACCAATGCTCCAGCCACCTTCTCCAGATTGATGAATTATATTTTCATGGAGTACCTCGACCAGTTCGTCGTGGTTTATCTGGATGATATATTGATATATTCCAAGAATGAAGAAGAACATGCTGAACATCTTCGTCTTATACTGGAGAAGCTTCGAGAACACAAACTCTACGCTAAGTATTCTAAGTGTGAGTTCTGGCTTCCCGAAGTAACCTACCTTGGACATGTGATTTCCAAGGATGGCATTGCCGTCACCCCAGAACCTATCCAGGCTATTCTTGACTGGACTCCTCCCAAGACCGTCAAGCAAGTCCGCAGTTTCCTCGGGCTCGCTAGCTATTGCCGCCGTTTCGTCGAGAATTTCTCCAAGATTGCCCGGCCTCTGACTAATCTGCTTCACAAAGGCGTCAAGTTTGAGTGGACAGATAAATGTCAAGAAAGTTTTCAAGCACTCAAGGACAAGCTCACTTCTCCCCCGGTGCTCGCTCCCCCTGACACCCAGAAGGACTTCGTGATATATTGCGACGCGTCTCGTCAAGGATTAGGCTGTGTCCTATTGCAAGAGCGCAAGGTGATTGCTTATGGCTCTCGCTAGTTGCGTGCTCACGAGGACAAATACCCAACACATGATCTCGAATTGGCAGCAGTAATTTATGCATTGAAGCTGTGGCGACATTACCTCGTCGGTAATCGTTGCGAGGTCTACACCGACCACCAAAGTCTGAAGTACCTGTTTACTCAGCCAGACCTGAATCTTCGTCAACAACGATGGCTCGAAACAATAGCCGACTTCAACATGGATATTTCGTATACCCCGGGCAAGGCTAATGTGATGGCCGATGCCTTGAGCCGCAAAGCTTACTGTTCTGAACTTGAGGTTCAGGTGCAGCAACCACTTCTGTATGAAGAGTTTCGCAAGTTGAATCTCGAGATTGTTCCTCAAGGTTACGTCAATAACCTGGTTCTCGAGTCAAAGCTCGACGCCCTCATCAAGAGTAGACAATCTCTGGCCCCTGACATTGTGAAGATCAAGCAGGACATCGCAGAAGGGAAGCCCTCCTCTTTTACCATTGATGCTAATGATGGTGATGTTGTGTACTTCAAGGGCCGCTTAGTAGTTCCTGTGAGCCCGCCCCTCATTAAATGTGGTCCGGATATCATGGAAGAAGCCCATAATTCTCCCTTGTCAATCCACCCTGGCAGTACCAAGATGTATAAAGACCTTCGTCAACGGTACTGGTGGCCTTACATGAAACAAGACATCGCCCGCTATGTTTCTCAATGTGACGTTTGCAGTCACGTCAAAGCCGGACATCAGAAACCCGCTGGTTGGTTGCGACCACTCCCTCCTCCTGATTGGAAGTGGGACAAAGTCGAGATGGACTTCGTCACCGGTTTTCCTAAGTCACAGAAAGGTAACGATGCCATCTTTGTCGTCATCGACCGATTCTCCAAGATTGCACACTTCCTGCTGGTCAAGGAGACGATCACTGCTAGTCAGTTGGCACACTTATATATCTCCCGAATTGTGTCACTCCATGGTGTTCCGATGGAGATCAGTTCAGACCGTGGCAGCATTTTCACATCACGATACTGGAATAGTTTCATGGAAGCTTTCGGAACTCGTCTGAATCCCAGCACCGCCTACCACCCCCAGTCGCAAGGCCAAGTTGAACGAGTTAATCAAGTGCTGGAAGACATGCTTCGCGCTTGTGTCCTTTCTTTCGGCATGAAATGGGAGGATGCCCTCCCGTACGCGGAATTCTCGTACAACAATAGCTATCAGGCTAGCTTGAAGATGGCCCCCTTCGAAGTTCTATACGGACGTAAATGTCGAACCCCCCTGAATTGGTCAGGAACTGGGGAACGACCCTACTTCGGACCGGATCTTGTCCAAGAAGCTGAAGAACAAGTTCACATTGTGCAAGAAAATCTCAAGGCTGCACCGTCTCTTCAGAAGAGCAACTATGACCGCAAACACCGTGAAATGGAGTATCAACATGGTGAATACGCTTACCTTCGTGTCACTCCCATGAGGGGCACTCATCGCTTTGGTATCATGGGCAAGTTGGCTCCTCGCTACATTGGCCCGTTCCGTATCCTTTCCAGGAGTGGACCCGTGGCATACCGGTTGGAATTGCCGCCGAACCTCTCCCAAGTCCATGATGTCTTCCATGTGTCGCAACTCCGTCGTTGCTTCAAGGATCCTATCTGCGAAGTGGAACATGATATGATCGAGCTGCAACAAGACTTAACTTATCGAGAACATCCGAGCCGCATTCTCGATCAGTCTGAGCGTCGAACCCGCAACAAGACCGTCAAGTTCCTCAAGGTCCAGTGGTCGAATCATTCTGAAGATGAAGCCACTTGGGAACGCAAAGATCGCCTTCGCGATGAATACCCCGATCTTTTCCTCGCTACCACTTAAATTCTCGGGACGAGAATTCTTGTAGTGGGGGAGATTTGTAACACCCTCAGTTGCTGTAACAGTAATCATCATCACTGTTGATCATCACTGTTGGATTATCACTGTTTGATCTCCCTTGTACCTGATAAAACTTTGTGAGGCTAATGATCAAACCTTGCTGTGGTTGATCAACACCCCATGCACCATGTACTTGAGCCCTTGGGATCAAAAACCAAAGCCAAATGCACCTTGCTCCTCTTACAAACCAAACCCTAGTTGAAACTACTTTAAATGGAAAATAAAACAAAAGTGCTCAAATAAAGTTGTTCCAAAAATCATGAAACTATTTTTGTAAATTGCCTAAAATCATTATAATCATGTTGGACCAACTTTGGTAATTTTGAAGTTGTAGAAAATTCCAAACAATTCAAACAGTAGGTTAAAACCCCTACTTTGGGCATTTAATATTTAAAAGAAATATCTAATGATTTTATTCTGCTGCAAAAACTTTTGTGACACCTTAGTAATATGTAAACCTAATTTACAAACACTAATAACCTTTTACAAAAATGCTAGGGTTAATAAATCAATTACAGATGGAAATAGAATAATTGGCAACACAAAACAAATTGAGAAAGGCTTAAAACCCGCCTAGGGCGAGGCCCACCTCAGCCCAGCCCAACCCCCCTTGTCTTCTTCCTCCCCCAACCACCCCCACCTGCTCCCATACGGCGGCCGCCGTGGGCACGCCGCTGCCAGGCCGGCCCCGCCCTTCACCTGCTCCCTGCCGCCGCGGTCGCGATAAGAACAACCCGTTCGACCCCCTGGACACCCCCGCACCTCCATTCCCCTCCTCCTCTTCTCTCACGCTTCGGGGAAAGTTTCCCGAGCGCCGCCGTCGCCATTGCCGTGGCCAGACGTGGCCAACGGGCACGGCCCGCCCCGACGTGGTGTCCAGGGGCTGCGCCGTTGTCGTCTTCGTCGACTACAGCATCCAATCAAGCCCGGGGAGCACCACAGGCGCCGCCCGCGTCTTCTTCCCCCACCCCGGCCGCGGCAACCTCGACGTCGATTCCGGCCGCCTCAGCCCCTCCTCGAGCCCGCTGGCAACCCCGACGCGTTCGTGGTGAGCAGCTCCGTCATCGCCAACTGTCCGTAGTTGCTCGCGTAGCCCGTAGCCTTTTCCCCCAACTCGCTTGCTCCGGCCGCCGTGGCACGTCGTCATAGTCGTCGATTTGGTTCGTCCCAGCCCGCGCCAAGTGCACCAGTAGGTTCCCCGTGGTGCGTGTGTTCGTTTTGGACCGGTAGTTAGCTCGATTTCGACTCGTATATGCATTCGCCATTGGAGCCCGACGCCCTTCGCCGCCATTGTTGAAGCTGCGCTCACCTCCATGCGTCCCAGCCCGCGAGACCACTCCAGATCGACGCGGCTTCGAGTTCTTCGTCGACTGCCGGAAGCGGCGTCTCAAACAGCGCTCGGAATCGCGAGATTGCTCGACCTCGCCGCCGGCGAGCCTCGGTGAGCCCTCCGGTGAGGCTGCCAGGTGGGGCCCCGGTGTCAGTTAGTTAATTAGGGCTTAACCCAAACCCCTAAGCCACTGACAGTGGCCCCCCCCGGCTAATTACTCTGTTAGTTTAACTAAAAAGATTAACAGAATAACATACCCTCTCAGACACTGACCTGTGGGTCCCTGGCCACTTAACTTAATTAAACAAGTTTAGTTAGCACTGGAGTCACTGACTGCTGGGCCCCAGCTGTAAGTCATTTTGGAATAAATAAAATTATAAAAATTTGAGTCACTAACATGTGGGTCCAGAGGCATTTTCTGATTTAATTAAATGTTTTATAAATAACAAAGGCTGACATGTGGGTCCCACATGTCAGCACTGTTCTGGATAAGGTTGTGGATAATGTTTTGGATAATGTTTAATAAATAATAAAATAAATCCAGAAAATCATTTAAATTGACTTAAACTTTGAAATTCAATAACTTTTAAACCGTAACTCGGATTCAAAAACTTTATACATGAAAATTGATCAGAAAAATATAACGAATACAAATACGCTATCCGTATGTCTACCACACCCCTCTAACACAACGAACATCGAACATTCCCCCTCCGGACCGTCTGTCCGATAAATTGTCCGGTACAGTTAGAGTGCCCGGATGAATTTATTCCGAACACGAAAGTTGTCCGGAATGGTTCAAATAGCACGGATACTGAAGGGTTCGTTGCATAGAAAACAAAATTTTTCCTACGATTGCAACTGCCAAGATCACATCTAGGAGATAACTTGTAACGGTTTGAGAAGGACTCACCCTCGAAGACCAAAAAGCTTTAACGAGAACGATTCTCGTGGGTGATGTAGTCGATCACTTGCCGACCTCAAGGTCGTGATGAAGATGGGCGCCACAAACGGGCAGCGCCTCCGTAATCGGTCACACGTACGGATCAGCGACGACCTCCGCCCCTTGCTCCAGTTGGGCAGCGGAAGTAGTGGATCCTCGGGAACTCCAGCAGCACTACAACATAGTGGTGGTGGTGGTAGAGAAGATCTTGAGCAGGGCTTCGCCTAAGCACCGTACTCGTGAAACTGGATCAGCTAGCAAGGGGAGGAAGATGCCAACCAAAGGGCATATGAGAGATGGAGGAATTGGTGTGTAGAGGGGTCTCCACCCATCTATATATAGGAGGGGGAGGCAGCCCCCAAGGGGTAGCACGCCCCAAGAGGTGCCCCCACCTCTCCCCTCATCATGTGGGTGGACTCCCCACTCACAAAAACAAAGGGTCACACATTATTCCCATAACTTCCATAATTCTCCACTCAAAATTCCAAGAGTTTATCACATTAAAACACTTTTAATTATCTTGTTTAATGTCACTCAAATTAATGAACATTTCATTCAATGAGTACTTCATTGATGAACACTTCATTCAATGAACACATTAACAATTATCCCCTTGCACTATTTTGATATACCGAAACTATTCCAGCAGTTTTATCAAAACAGTCCATGTGCTGTCCAGTATATTCTCTGGCGTTCCGTATCCACTCAAACGCGTCAACGAATCCTTAAGTGTGTCACCCTACGGTTCGTGAATAAAATGGACATGACAGAGACTCTTCTCTGATCAATAATCATCAGCGGGATCTGGAGATCCATGATGACTCCCACTTACTCAACGATGAACTAGTGATCGTGTGAACCAAAACTCCGTAACCAATTCCTTTTGTCTCGCGATATTTTACTTGTCCGAGATCCGATCATTTGGTATCATCCATACCTAGTTCGATCTCGTTACCGACAAGTACTCTTTACTCGTTCCGTGATATAACATCCTCGTGAGCCAGTCACGTGCTTGCAAGCGATGTCAATGTGATATCACCGAGAGGGCCCAGAGTATATCTCTCCGTCATCTGGATGGACAAATCCCACTCTTGATCCACGAGCCTCAACTAACACTTTCCAAGTACCCAACGACACCTTTATAATCACCCTGTTACGGTGTGACGTTTGATGGAATCAAAGTACTCTTCCGGTGTCAGTGATTGACGTGATCTCATGGTCTAAGGATTAGGGTTACTTCGTGAAAGTTTGATACAGCAATAGAAACTTGATGACATGATCGTATTGCTATAACTACTGTGGGTGTATGTTCATCACATCATTCTCCAATGACATGACCTTGTTATTAACAACATCCAATGTTCATGATCAGGAAACCTTGATCATCCGTTAATCAACAAGCTAGTATAAAGAGAGGCATTACTAGGAACCTTTTCTCTGTTTATTAAACACACATGTATTAACGTTTCCGGTTAACACAATTATAGCATGAAAATAAACATTTATCATAAACATGGAATAAGATAATAACCACTTTATTATTGCCTCTCGGGCATATTCCCTTCAGTCTCCCACTTGCACTAGAGTCAATAATCTAGTTTGGTACTTGCGCATCCAACACCTATGGCATTCAGTTGTTATCCATACGCATTGCTAGTGGTAAACCTAATCTCCAGATCTGACACTTCAGGTCCGTGTGTATTTGCATTTCTTTGCGTCTCTACGCATCACTCATTCACTAATGAGATGGCATTGCATAAATTTGGACCTCCGGTGAGACCTTAGTCCCTTGAGCTCAAAACATGTTGAATCTATTGTCGTACAATAGATCTTCATAGTATTAGCTCGCTTGGAACTACACCTAATTTGTCAAACAAACTTCTTGAGACAAATGCCCTCCTTTGCTGCTGCTAGAGCAGTGATATACTTAGCCTTTCCTTGTAGTATTCGTTATAATGTCTTAACTTTGGAACTCATCCAAATCCATTTGGAACTATTCCAAATCTATCATGGAACTTTCTTCCATTACATTTTGCCACCTTAACATACCGCCAAAATTGAGATAAATTTAGATTGTATCTTGCGACAAAACTAGTATCAATGTAACACTTTACAATGAACTATTGTCCAACATACATAATATATATTCTTAGTCCTTCCAAAGCACGTAAGTATATCTTTACTATTGTCCAATGATCATCTTATGAATCATTCTGGTATATGCTCATAACATTTAGAGCATAGGACATTCTTGGAATTGTACATATCATGGTGTACATGATTGATCAAATCATTCATGTGATTTTACTCATCAAGTGTCAAAACACTTGAATCTCGCTTCAACCTTTTCCATGCGGCAAGAACTTTTCTCGTCGTTTCCATATTGAACTTATTCAATATTTCATATATGTACTTCGGCCCAACCATATTAGCACCTCAATCTATCAATATAGACCATATTAGCCCAATATACTGGTTTTGCCCAAATCTTCCATTAAAATCAAATTTTCAATGAAACTTCACCCGTGTCAATAAAATATACATCATTTCCAATCAACAATATGTCTTCTACATAATGTATTAGAAATATGTCTCAGCGCTCCCACTTAATTTCTTGCAAAAGCAAGCATTCACCGTCTCTGATGAAACTAAACGTTTTAACAATTTCATCATGATGAAGATTCCAACTCCGTGAATTCTTATTTCAACCATTGAAATTTGCATGCTATTTTAGCATCCTTTGAATTAACAGAACCCTTTGGACCGTGTCCTGTACACGTCTTAGGTAACCATTCTATTAGAAGAACGTTGTTCTGTTTGTTCAACTACCATATACCAAAACTAGCATATGTAGTCGTTGCTACAATAATCCGTCCAGACTAAATATCGTTATGAAAGATCAAATCTTGTCATAGCCAACTCTTTGAACATAATCGTAAACCATTTTAACGATATGTCGAATATTTCATAGATGTGAGAACATCCACGTCTGTTTCTTTATAGATCCAAACACGGTATCTAGAGGGTCTTCCAAGTTCAGAAACTTGGTTTCTCGTGTATGGAACTATCACGGATTTTATAGCTTCTAGCCAATTTTCCGGAGTCAGGGCCCATCATCGCTTCTTTGCATGTAGTCGGTCCATTATTATCAAATAACAATGATTCAATCTCAAATCTTACTATTTGATCGATTATCCGAACTACGCAGTTCAATAGGAACTTAGATCGCCGTGACCACAACCTTTGGGACACGGGAGCCAAGAGCATTGCGGCCGCTTCCGGGACACTTTCCGGCGCTGCGCCACTTAGCACATAAAGCTTAGGTTCAACAACCTAATCGAAGTTCTACTGTCCTCCCACTTAACTTTTCGCAAAAATTCCTTCTCAAGAAACTTGATGCTCTTAGCCACAAAAAAACTTTTGTCTTTAGTGTTCTGGAGGAATACCCAACGGTTACTTTGGGATAACCTACAAAGACGTACTTTATCCGACTTTGGTTGTAAACATTTTACATATGCCTTGCATACCAAAATTTAAGAAAAGACAAATTGGGTTTTATCCCATTCCATAACTTATATGGTGTCATTTCAACGGATCTCGATGGCGCTCTTTTCAGTGAAAAGCGGTAGTCTCTAAAGCTTAATCCTTAAAATATAATGGCAATTTTATAAATAACACCTTTGATCCTTACCATGTCAAACAAGGTTTGATTACATCTCTCGAACACTCCATACTCCTATGGTGTTTCGGGAAATGCAAGTTTTGGAACGATTCCTAAACTCTCAGGCATTTGCTAAACTTTTAACTCAAAAATCTTCTTTTATGATCCAATCATAAACTCTTATTTTCTCGTTACAATGATTTTCACTTCATCTTGAAATTTATTTGAACATTTTCAAACATTTCATACTTCTTCCTTATCAAGTAAATATACACATATATTCACTCAAATCCTCGGTTAAAGTATATGAAGTTATAAGACCCACCACACACGGCTACACATAATGAACTATACACATCAACATGTATAATGTCCAATAAGTTAGTCGTCCGTCCTTCTTTGGCCTATGAACGGAGTTTCAATCATTTCTAGGAAATTCTTAGAAGCGTCAGTTGATTCAAAATCAAAAGACTCCAAAATTCCACCAACATGGAGTTTCTTCATGTTATCTTTCCAATATGATTTAAACGGTGTTTCAATCATCTCTAGAAATTTCTCACAACCGTCAATTGATTCAAAATCAAAAGACTCCAAAATTCCATCACCATGGAGTTTCTTCATGTGTTTCTTTCCAATATGATTCAAACGGTGGTGTCACTCATAAGTGATCTTCTAATCATTTGTCTTGCGACATGTTTAGCATCAGTTATTATGGATGTGATTTCTCCAACAAGATTTATAGAGTTCATCCATCTTCTATGAATATGGTGATAATTTGAACAACTATTGTTCGTATAACACCAGAACAGAATAACAATTATTCAAATAAATCTTGAAGGCTAGGTTTAATTCCAACGATAAACACAATAACACTTTATTTTGTTCTTGATGAGAATCATCCCATATTCATTTGCTAGTTACTCAGGCCATTGCAACTCTTGTATTGCGTTGTTCCGTATGACACTTCATACCAACCAATCAGTATCCAATACTCAAGAATCACACTGTTTAACAAGCAATGAATATACCCATAACATGTATATCATCTATATACCCGAGCTGGACATTTCCAGTCTTTTCCTTTTTCTTTTCGCCAAAATATTTTTCAGATCCTCTTTCAGCAATTCCTTTCCTTTTTAGAAGAATTTATCAACATCACTTGTGGCACCATTCATATGACACATAATCCAAAGTGTGTTAGTCAAATACTAACACCCTTTGATTCTCACTTTGATGTAGATCACCGTCATCAAATGTTTGGTGTTCTTCCAAATTCCATTCTTTAGTAATCTTATAGTGTAGTAAACATTTTACCTACATCTTCCATTCATCCTATCATGACAACTTTCATGACAGAACTACCATAGCTCATAGGGACAAACTGTGAGTACAATATTAGTTCCCAAAACCTTTTTGGGAGATTAGGACACATAGTGTCTCCAACCTTCACAAATTCTCATACAATATGAGAACATGTTTCTCACTAAATTTTACTCTATCACATTGCAACTAAACATTGTTTCAGATATCGCTATATCTTCCACACATGATAGTTTCTGAAACAATCATTTCGGCTCCTAGATAACGTTGATAATAACAAACAACATTTGAATATCAAGGATCATGGAGGCAAGTGTGATACTTAGACACTAACACTGGAATTGTTACTCTCGATTTAGTACACATTATTAAACTTCATGGAGCAAGCAAGGTTTGCTAAAGTTTGCAATAAGACTTTAAACTTTAGATTGACACTCAAACAATACGGTACCAGTCCGTAAAGTTAAATATCCAAAATTCTATAGTTCTATTATCTCAATTATAGCTAAGCGCAAAGGTAGTAAACAAATGCCAATGACTACAACGAACTATGCAAATTCACTTTGATTTAGTTCATGATAAAATGAGTTCATCTAACTCCCACTCAAAAACAACATCCCTCGAGTCGTCTTTGGTGATTACACGAACCAAATTCACTACACCACGACCGATCATCACGTGAGGCGGTGTAGCTGCAATGGCGAGCATCTCAATATGGTTCATCATATCATCCATATGACTCGTGCTTAACCTTTCGGTCCATGTTCCGAGGCCATGTCTGTACATGCTAGGCTCGCCAAGTAGAACCTTAGTATTTGCATGTGTTTCAAGGCCATGTCTGTACATGCTAGGCTTGAAAACACCCGTTGTATGCGAACGTAGAGTCTATCACACCCGATCATCACGTGGTGTCTCGAAACGACGAACTTTCTTAACGGTGCATACTAAGGAAGAACATATAATTATCTTGATATTAAGTGAGAGGGATCATCTTATAATGCTACCGAAGCGATCATGATCGTAACTAAGCAAAATAAGATGCATAAAAGGATAAACATCACATGCATGGATAATGTGATATGATATGGTCCTTCTCGCGTTAGATCTCCATCTTGTGCGTCTTGGTATGATCTCCATCATGCCACCGGCGCGGCACCAAGGTCCATGGCGCCACCACCATGGTCGTCCTTCTCCATTACAATATATCTCATGGATATATCTACAGCACGCAGGCCTTAAAAAGGAAAAACACAACCATATGGCTCCTGCCGGTTGTTTACAATAAATCTCATTTCATACAACAATTTTGTAACAATGACCATATCACATCACATGCCCTGCAAAAACAAGTTAGACGCTTCTAAATTATCTTTGCAAATTTTACGTGGTTTTGGGCTTCCTAGGAAAGAACCGATCTTACCTACGGACAAGAACCACAACGTTGATTCGCTAGTTGTTTCTTTTCGTCCCTTTCCAGGGCCCTCCGTTGCAAATGCCATATCACTAATGTTAGATAAACTGACACCCCCAAAGCCACTTTATACGGTACAAGCCGTATGTCAAGCGTGACACGAAATCTGCGCTTAGGGCCGCTTCAATCCAACATTGCCGCAATATGAACAAGTGCACAAAAGAGGGTAACAACTAGAGGATCAACGCCCACATCTCTATGTGTTCTAACCGTACAAAGCATCTACGCATAGACGAGGCTCTGATACCACTGAAGGGTTCATTGCATAGAAACCAAATTTTTTCCTACGATTGCAACTGCCAAGATCACATCTAGGAGATAACTTGTAACGGTTTGAGAAGGACTCACCCTCGAAGACCAAAAAGCTTTAACGAGAACGATTCTCGTGGGTGATGTAGTCGATCACTTGCCGACCTCAAGGTCGTGATGAAGATGGGCGCCACAAACGGGCAGCGCCTCCGTAATCGGTCACACGTACGGATCAGCGACGACCTCCGCCCCTTGCTCCAGTTGGGCAGCGGAAGTAGTGGATCCTCGGGAACTCCAGCAGCACTACAACATAGTGGTGGTGGTGGTAGAGAAGATCTTGAGCAGGGCTTCGCCTAAGCACCGTACTCGTGAAACTGGATCAGCTAGCAAGGGGAGGAAGATGCCAACCAAAGGGCATATGAGAGATGGAGGAATTGGTGTGTAGAGGGGTCTCCACCCATCTATATATAGGAGGGGGAGGCAGCCCCCAAGGGGTAGCATGCCCCAAGAGGTGCCCCCACCTCTCCCCTCATCATGTGGGTGGACTCCCCACTCACAAAAACAAAGGGTCACACATTATTCCCATAACTTCCATAATTCTCCACTCAAAATTCCAAGAGTTTATCACATTAAAACACTTTTAATTATCTTGTTTAATGTCACTCAAATTAATGAACACTTCATTCAATGAGTACTTCATTGATGAACACTTCATTCAATGAACACATTAACAATTATCCCCTTGCACTATTTTGATATACCGAAACTATTCCAGCAGTTTTATCAAAACAGTCCATGTGCTGTCCAGTATATTCTCTGGCGTTCCGTATCCACTCAAACGCGTCAACGAATCCTTAAGTGTGTCACCCTACGGTTCGTGAATAAAATGGACATGACAGAGACTCTTCTCTGATCAATAATCATCAGCGGGATCTGGAGATCCATGATGACTCCCACTTACTCAACGATGAACTAGTGATCGTGTGAACCAAAACTCCGTAACCAATTCCTTTTGTCTCGCGATATTTTACTTGTCCGAGATCCGATCATTTGGTATCATCCATACCTAGTTCGATCTCGTTACCGACAAGTACTCTTTACTCGTTCCGTGATATAACATCCTCGTGAGCCAGTCACGTGCTTGCAAGCGATGTCAATGTGATATCACCGAGAGGGCCCAGAGTATATCTCTCCGTCATCTGGATGGACAAATCCCACTCTTGATCCACGAGCCTCAACTAACACTTTCCAAGTACCCAACGACACCTTTATAATCACCCTGTTACGGTGTGACGTTTGATGGAATCAAAGTACTCTTCCGGTGTCAGTGATTGACGTGATCTCATGGTCTAAGGATTAGGGTTACTTCGTGAAAGTTTGATACAGCAATAGAAACTTGATGACATGATCGTATTGCTATAACTACTGTGGGTGTATGTTCATCACATCATTCTCCAATGACATGACCTTGTTATTAACAACATCCAATGTTCATGATCAGGAAACCTTGATCATCCGTTAATCAACAAGCTAGTATAAAGAGAGGCATTACTAGGAACCTTTTCTCTGTTTATTAAACACACATGTATTAACGTTTCCGGTTAACACAATTATAGCATGAAAATAAACATTTATCATAAACATGGAATAAGATAATAACCACTTTATTATTGCCTCTCGGGCATATTCCCTTCAGATACACCCCCCTTATGTTGTTCCGGTAACCACGACACCTCCGGCTTGATCCTTCCCCCTCCGGACACCCTGTCCGGTAATCACCCGGAGCCGGTAGTTCATCCCCAGATGAATTCCCGTTCCGAGCAACGTGCATTGCACTGCGTTAGAATACCGTTAACATTTCATCTATCATGTCATGCATCTGTTTGTATATGCTTGCTGTGTATTTACTGTTTCTTCCCCCCCTTAATCTCCAGTAGACCCCGCTGCTGCCGTCGACTACAACGCTGCTGAGTACGACTACGTCGTCGACGACCCTACTACTACCGTCGAGCTTGCAGGCAAGCAGAGCCATTCTCTTCCCCAGATATCGCCTATCTTTCCGTACATTCTTGCACTAGGCATTGTTACTGCTGCTGCTACGTTACAATCCTATTCAATTGCATAGCCTGATTTTGTCGCCCCTTGATGTGCCTTCCTTTATCCTATGCTGCCTATTATTATTATGCATTATTCAGCAGTGAGCCCTGCGCATTGTTAGCTAGGATTAGATAGAGGGCCGTGGTCACTCAGGGGAGTGAATGCGGATACAAATATTATAACTGCACAGGTACAGTACAATGCAGACACCGTCTAAGGCCCCTATCTGGGTTATGCCTAGTGACCTCAAGTGTGAGCTATCAAGGAGTAATCCTTGTACTCCACTCAAGGCTGACTTTGTCTTGCCGCCATAGGGTCCTGTAACGGTTGTCCTTCAGGTAAGAAGTCGGGCGACCCAACGGTGCCCGCGAGAGGTATTGCAACGGGACGACAGGGAGGGTACGACCAGTGTACCGGTGTGCTTGGCCCCTGATCGTTGGCCGAGAGAATTACCGAACCACGAAAGTCGAGGTCCTCCAGGAGCACACGCGAGACAAGGTAAGGAGACGGTTCACCTTGTTGGTAACCGCAGTGACTTGGTGGGACGACGGGGCAGGCACCGATGTACTGGTGGTCCTGGCTGCTGTCGTTGTCCGCGGGTCGGTTAAGTCGAGGCAACAATAAGGGTTGTCCCGCAGGTTAATTATGCTAAATGGTTCAGTGAATGTCTTGAGTTGGCTATATGCCATGTACGCACTACCTACCCGTGGGAACTACGAGTTATGGGCTCCTCCGCTTCTTAGTGTCGTCTGAGGACTCTTCAGACGTCAGCAGTACCGCGGCCTGCGCCGAGAAGTGGTGTTGTCTTATTTGCCGCGGCAGTGTGATTTGTATTTGCTTTGATTTAACTTCACCGGCCAGCCTCGCACCGTGCAGGAGTACGTCGGGGTTAGGGTCCAAAGCCCCACGTACATAGGATATAGTCCGGCGGATGACCTCTCTGTTGAGTTTGAAAGATGGGCTATGAAGTGTCGGATAGCCTCGGTGGAGCGTTCCCTAATAAGGTTCCCGCCACCCTGGAGATCCGTGCGTGTAGCGTAACACAAGTGCACCCCTGCAGGGAAGATTAATCTATTCGAATAGCCGTGTCCACGGTAACAGGACGCTTTATGCTGAAGCTGGATCTTACCCCTAGCAACTATAAATATTAAACTGTACGGTTCCGGGTTTTCTTCCTCGCGGGGATGTCGAGGAGGTGAACTCGGAGGCATTGCTAATTATTACAACTTATTATTATACAATGCTGCAGCAACTTCTGCTGCATTGTTACTTTATGCTTTATATAAACTGTTGGCTGATTCTTACCTCATGCTGCAAGACATCGTCGGGAGATGCTAGTCTTCGTTAGGCCTAGCTTCTTACCCTTGCTCTGGATTTCTGTCTTTCAGTACACTATATACAGCCTCTTCTTTCCGTTGATACAATGCATAATGCTTAGTAGTGGACGTAAGACTCGCGGGTATACTAGATACTCACCTGCTTTATTTCCTTTACTGTTTTGCCTGATCGGCTGTTGCAGCCGACCTTGGAGCCCAGGAGCAGGAGTACCCCGGAGGCGCCTACTACGACGTCGAGTTCCCCATCGACCAGGAGTAGTTCGGTGGATCCCAGGCAGGAGGCCTCGCCTTTTCGATCTGTATCTCTGATGTGATTTGTGCTAGCCTTCTTAAGGAAAAACTTGACTAACTATGTCTGTACTCAGATATTATGGCTTGTATGACTTATATATTCGGGTCCGCGTGACCCACCCTCTATTGTAATATATTTGTTTATCCTTTTGTGTTTAGTGTTGTGCTGTGATATTATCACCGTGGCACCCTAATCTCAGTCGTGTACCCTGTGTGTATGATTACTGTACACGGTCTGATTTTGGGGGCGTCACAATGTTGTAGCCCTATTTCAGACACTAGAAGAAGCAGAATAAGGAAAGGTATGTATTACGGTGAGGAAACATCGTGAAACTGACATATAAGTTCCAGATTACGAGTTTTATCAAAATATAGAAAATTTGAGGCCGAAGTGGAGCCGGAGACCAGCTCCAGGGGGCCCAGGCGCCCCCCTGGCGCGGCCCCACCCCTGGCCGCGCCGGGAGGCCGCCTGGGCACCCAGGAGTCCGTCTCTGACCCCACTTTGGCTCGCTACCTTCCTTTTTGTGAAGAAATTTTTGCTATATATTTGCCTGGATTGTTCCGGCAACGTATCTCGCGATTTCGTGTGTTTTCTTTTAGAACTGTTTCTGCCAGGACTAAAAGTTGAGTAGTAGAGATGTCTTCTTGTGGATCGAGCGGAGATGACTTCTTGGGATGGTGTCTACGTCAAGTCCAGAAGGATCTTAATCAAGGGAAGCACGTTGATTGGGCTACCGAGGAAGAAACTACCGCAAGACAAGCGGAGATGGAGCGCTTCGTGAGAGAGGAAGTCAAGACTATCACTGCCCAACAGCAAGGAGGTCCAAGAAATCCCATCATGGTGGGATCTACCCAACCTCAATATGATCTTTCTCTTAACCTTTCAGGGCCCTCCACTTCACTTGAAGACCAACGCACGCTTTCCACCATCTCCGAGGCCTACCGTATCACCAACCAACTTTGTGAAGATTTCCGTGTACTGGAAGTGCAAGTGGAAATCCTGGAAGCTGAGAACCAAACCCTTCGATGTATAATCAGAGATCTGAAGAAGAACAAGGATGAGGAGTAAATCTCCCTGGGTAATGGCATCCCCTTAGCTTGTTCCAAGCTTGGGGGAGTGCCCGGTATCTTTATCTTTATCTTTGTCTTTAAGAGTCAAGTAGAGTCGTATCATGTCTAGGGAAGTTATCTTATAAAATAGGTGTTGCAGTGAGGTCTATCACTCCTTTTCGGAGAGTTATGCATCCGTGAGTGTGGAGTCATCTATGATGGAATATTAATGAGAAGTCTATTGATCCCTTCGCTGCACTCGGTATTCTCTTCATGCAATCAACCTTATGATGATTCTTATGGGGAGTATTGACCTTATATCAGGTATGTCTTTGAAAACTTTATTTAATCTTGGCAAACATAGCTTATGTCATAACAACAAGCATGATTTTCTCAGAGTAGCGACATAGCCAAACCCTTTATGTTATTATGCTTGTAGTGTTATGTTGACAAGGAAGACAACTTGATGTGTTATGCTTATTTTAATGTTCATGCTTTATATTGCTTTGCATCCAAGTCATCATCAATTGTCTGTTCTCTCAAATCCTTTGCTAGCCAAACCTCTGTACTAAGCGGAATTCTGCTTGTGCATCCATACCCTGAAACCAGTATCTCCCATTTGAGTCCACCATACCTTCCTATTCGTGGTATTCCACTACCGCTTCCAAAGTATAGAATTTATGTGTTATCAAATGTTCAAAATCTTCTATTTTGTGCCCCTGTTTTAGCTCATGAGGAAGTAGTAGTTAATTCATGATCTTCTTAAGTTGGACAAGTTTTATCCCGGGATTGCATGTTTAATCTGAAACCCCTAATACGAGGAGGAATTGGCATGAGTGCGCCCGGCTTACAAAATATAATTACAACAAACAAACCCTCCTTCACGCTTTGTTCATGAGAAATCAGAAATTTTTTGGCAATGATAAACAAAGGAGATTGCGGGGATGTGATCGTCCCCGTGTGGGAGCCGTTCCTCGGAACTTGTCCAGTCTGAGAAGTAATTGAGTTTTCTATTAGCATTCGTTGACAAATCATGCACTGCTCAAAACTTGTTTTCATTCTGTTTGATTTAAGGATAGCACTTGAGTTTTCCCTGCTTGCCTTTAACAAGGCCTTTCTTTTAGCTTTAGTTGAATCAGTTTCCTACTTCTTCTTTTCCCAGAGAGAACAGACACTTGGTGCTGATGAGCATTCATCCATATAATGCTGCATTAAGTTTTGCCATGCCATATCATTGTTGATATTATATTTTGATAAGTAAGTTGTTTGCAAAAGCTTTTGCCAAGCAAACATCTTCCTTTGTGTTAACATTTCCACTTCATGCCTAATAGCATGTTCTTTCAAAAGCTTCAATTGATCTCATCAAAATATAAAGAGAAAGAGCAAAAGTAAAAGCTATTAGTTGTTCTTTGACCAAAGGACATGTTTGCCATGATTTGATGAGTTTCCTTAGCCCTACTCTTGATTATAATTGTTATTACTCTTTCATAAGGGCCTTATGAGTTGAAGATTACTGTTGAGGATGTTTGAGTTTGGTGAAGAAATCATGATGCTTCTTGTCCGTATCCTATTTATCGACACTTCACACTCTAAACTTGTGGACAGGTTTACCGAGTTCAGTTTTTGCTTGGTGACAAGCGAGGTCTAAGCTTGGGGGAGTTGATACGTCCAAAATGCATCACTATTTTATATCGTAATTCATCCTTATTCAATTATATATTCCATATTACGATGATTTTATTATGTTGTTTTGGATTGTTTTACACAGTTTACAACTTTCCGGTGCCGAAGCAACAGACGCAGGATTCAGCGGTAAAAAGTGGACGCTGAGTTGCTGAAGAAGAATACCTCCAAATTACCTGAAAATCGACGGAGGGTATTTTCCAAAGGATTAACGAAGACACGCCAAAGAGGGACCAGAGGGGGCCACAGGGGCCCCAGGTGGCCACCTGGCGCGGCCCCACCCCTGGCCGCGTCGGGAGGGCTCCTGGAGCCCTGGGGCCACACCCGGCTCCCCCCTCTGGCCTATATACTCTTCGTCGCCCGAAAACCTAAAAAGGAGAGTTTTTTTCGGAGTTCCGCCGCTGCTCCGTGGCGGAAACCTATAGAGAAGAAAAGGGCTCTCCAGCGGGCAGATTCCGCCGAGGATATCACCTCCCGGAAGGGGAGATCATCGCTATCGTCATCACCATCGTCACGGGCATCATCGAGATCATCATCAACAACATCCCCAACATCAGCACCATATTCATCTTCATCCAATCTCATCTCACAATTGCAACTTGCGTTGTAACTCGTACAATCTATCCTCTCTACTCTACCGGTGTTGATTACTACTTTGTGGTGAATGCTATCGAGTTTTGTTTGAGAAATATTGTTATGACCAGATTGTTTACCATCTATTTATCACCTCTGATCATGATCTCTTTTATGTCTTGTGAGTAGTTACTTTAGTTCTTGAGGACATGGGAGAAGTCTAGTTGTTAGTAGTCATATGATGTTGAAGTAATTTGTGTTGTGTGATATTTAAGTTGTGTTGCTATTTTCCTAGTGGTGTTGTGTGAGTCTAACACTCAACACTTCGCCTTATTAAGGACCTAGGGGAATACATTGTGTATAAAGAATGCTTACGGTGGGTTGCCGGAGTGACAGAAACCTGAACCCCAGTTTGCACACTTTTGCACAAGGGAATAATGGATCCTTGATCTTATTGATGTGGTTAGGCTTTGCCTTAATTTCAATCTTGTATTTGCGGATGCTTGCATGATGTTTAGTCATAAGAGTGCACTTATCTTAGTCTAGAAGGTGTGCTAGCATAGATCCACCCACTCAACACTTATCAGCACAACACTTGTTATCAATACAGAGTATGGCGAAAGCACGTGACTACCTCTCCATGTGTCCTCAAGAACGCTTTAGTCTTTATAAGTTCAGTAGTCAGGCTTATCCTTTACTCATAAGGATTGGGCCACTTGCTGCTCCTCAGCACTATTTACTTTACTTTCTTTTATCTTATTGTTGCTTATATCGAAAACCCCTAAAAAGTTATCTTTCAGTGCTTGAAGTTATTCCTTGTCCAAAATCACTTATCTATACCTTTCGCTTCTCGTTGGGTTCGACACTCTTAATTATCCAAAACGCTGCAATAGATCCCTTACGGTTGTGGGTCATCAGTGAGCTCAACTTGCCCACTAGTTTGAGGGTGGTACGGTGAAGATATTCTATGATTGACATCGTAATTGGCAAAAGCTTTTCTAAAAGCTACATGTGTAAAGTGTGAACCCCCATCAGTCATGAGGTACCTGGGTACTCCAAACCTAGGAAAAATCACATCCTTGAGAATTTTCAAAGATGTCTTGTGATCAACAGTTTCAGTGGGGATTGCCTCTACCCACTTGGTTACATAATCCACAGCAACTAAAATGTGAGTGTACTTGTGCGAGGAAGGAAAAGGAACCATAAAATCAAAACCCCAGCAATCAAAAGGCTCAATGACTAGAGAGTAATTCATAGGCATATCATTCCTTCTACTAATATTACCAACTCTCTGACACTTATCACAGGATAAGACATAATTTCTAGCATCCTTAAAGAGAGTAGGCCAGTAAAAACCTGATTGAAGAACCTTATGTGCGGTCCTCTCACCGGCATGATGTCCTCCATATGGACTGTCGTGACATTGTTTAAGAATGTCCTTCTGCTCGTGTTCTGGTATGCATCTTCTCACGACCCCATCTGGGCCTTCTTTGAAAAGATGTGGGTCATCCCAAAAGTAATGCCTCAAATCGTGGAAGAACTTTTTCCTCTGCTGAAATGTTAAACCTGGAGGCAAAAACTTTGCAACAATAAAGTTAGCATAATCTGCAAACCAAGGATCAGAGAGAAATTGTACTTTTACAACAGCTAGTTGTTCGTCTGGAAAACTTTTGTTGATTGGAATTGGATCATGCGGTATATCTTCCATCCTTGGAAGATTATCCGCCACCGGATTGTCTGCTCCTTTCCTATCGACAATCTGCAAATCAAATTCTTGAAGAAGGAGTACCCATCGGATGAGTCTTGGTTTGGCATCCTTCTTCTCCATAAGATACTTAATGGCAGCATGGTCAGTATGAATAATGATCTTAAAATCAACAATATACTGCCTAAACTTATCACAAGAAAACACTACTACTAAGAATTCCTTCTCAGTAGTAGCATAATTCTTTTGAGCACTATCAAGGGTTTTTCTAGCATAATATATAACATTCAACTTATTATCAACCCTTTGCCCTAAAACAGCTCCAACACCAAAATCACTAGCATCACACATAATTTCAAAAGGTAAATTCCAATCAGGTGGTTGTACTGTAGGAGCGGTTATTAAAGCTTTCTTAAGAACTTCGAAGGCTTCCCTACAATCTTCATCAAAAACAAAAGGAACATCCTTCTAGAGAAGATTAGCGAGGGGTCTTGAAGTCGTAGAAAAGTCTTAAATAAATCTTCTATAGAAACCAGCATAACCGAGATAACTACGAATACCTTTGATGTCCCTTGGATAGGGCATCCTTTCAATTGCTTCGATCTTGGCCCTATCCACCTCAATTACCCTCTCGGAAATCTTGTGGCCAAGGACAATTCCCTCGTTGACCATAAATTGGCACTTCTCCCAGTTAAGCACCAAATTCGTCTCCGCACATCTCTCCAAAAATTTATTAAGGTTGTGGAGACAATGGTCAAAATAGGTTCCATAGACGGAGAAATCGTCCATGAATACCTCCAAAATTGCTTCACAAAAACCATGAAAGATAGCAGACATACACCTTTGAAAAGTAGCAGGGGCATTACATAAACCAAAAGGCATACGCCTGTAAGCATAAGTACCATAGGGACAAGTAAAAGTGGTTTTCTCTTGATCAGCAGTGTTAACATGAATTTGAGAGAAGCCAGAATAACCATCAAGATAACATAAGTGAGTATTTTTCGATAACCTTTCAAGAATTTGGTCGATGAACGGCAATGGGTAGTGGTCCTTTGTAAGATCTAGATGTTTCCATCCAGATCCGGGGACGAATCACATATCGGTCCAGCCGCGACATATGAAAATGCCATATGCCCCGGATTTCCAACATGATATCACAACATTAAAGATACAAGGATACAACATCTCATACAATCGGCATACAACTGCCTCAAATACAATACAACAACGGAAGATACATGTCTGAGTATAGACTACAATCAAATGCCTACTGGCAAAGAGGAAAACATTGATCCCCATAACCACAAGGGTCCAGGCCCTCCGCCGGGATCCGCCTAACTAGTCGTCGTCGAGTCTTCACGTGAAACGTCGATGACCATACCTGTTGTCGGTCAAGAACCCTGAAAAGAGTTTGGGGGTAGTATCATGAGTACAGAAGTACTCAGCATCCAACTATAGTGGTCATCTGACCCAGCAAGGACTTCATCACTCGTCATTCTAGGACAGCTAGTAGTTTACGGTAAGGATGAGGTAAGTGGTGAGGTTGCTGCGGCACTAGCATTTATGAAGTGGCTAACGATATAGAGAGTAAGATAAGAATCCAAGCAATCGATGAGGAATCGCCTCCAACAAGTCTTGCTATCAACTACTTACGCAAGCATAACACCTATCCCATCCTTGTGCTCCTCTTCGCATCCCGACAAAGAAGAAGCAGTCAAGGCACACACACATGTTGATCAAGTTATATTAAGATTATCTCAGTTGTTGTTGTCTATGAACAAGGAGTAGGTCTCAAGTCGTCCATAACCGTGGACACGGCTTCTCGAAAAGATTTAGCCCTGCAGGGGAGTACCAACTGCCCATTACAAGGCTCCGCATGCACGCCCATCTCTCTCAGTTGCTACCCATCACAGGCAACCATTTGATGATTTAGTTCCAAGAGATCCGAAACGACGGGTCCCTCTAACTAACAACGAACAAATCCGGGTGGCCCCCGGTGAGTCGACACCCAACTCAAAAGCCGGCCACGCTCTTGAATCGGTCTCTATTGTATGACTCCAGGTTTGGATTGCCAGTTAATCACACATGGGAAACCGGGTCCTCAGCCGGTCATGATGGGCCAGCAAGGAACCATGTCCTCACTGGTCCCGGGTTGGTTTGAAAACTATTGGCGGCCGACCAGCGCACACACGGTTTCAAATGGTAAATCAGCTTGGGCCACCACTAGAAATGTTTGAAGCTAGGTAGGTAAGAAGAGAGGACCCCATAAAATCCCACACGCGGTTAGGCACGCTCATTCTTAAAACCAATACCCAAAACTCGGATCCTAGGTGACTCGAATGGAACAAAGCGTCGGGGCGGGGTAGCCTAGACCTTCCATCCTTCGTCGAATATAGTCAACCTTATAATAATCATATCATCCAAACAATATAATAATGTGATAGCCCAAACCAAGGAGTAACAGGGTAACCTTCATAGCATCCTAAGCATGCATACTAAGCAGGGGCTGAGCAACGAGCAATAGTAACATAGCAGTACAAGGTTTGCTGGGAGGGGACATGGCTGTATTGGTTTGAAAGAGGCTGTAAACATGTGGTAGGATCAAGCATCGAACCTATCCTAGACTAGCATGCAAACCGCTGGTTGAAATAGAATGGATCATAAGTAATGCATAGTCCTTGCATGTTGATAAGTCGGATTCCGAAGGTGTAGTTGATCTCAAGCTCGCATCGTCTCCGAGAGGTACCCGCGGAAGCACACAAGACGGTAAACACTGGAAAGCAATCAACGAGCAAGCATCTATTACTACGGAGCAAACACGATCAAGCATCAACAAGAAGGAAACACGAGACATCGCACCTACCGTCGAGAGCGGTTACTAACAGGTTAAGTGGAGTACTCGTAACACACGACGATGTCGCACGTTTACGGTGGTTCAAGTTGTTTAGCTACAGGTGTTCAACAAAGGTTGTTAACATGGCATCTCACTCAAGCATGGCATAGCACACAAACATGACAAGAGGTGAAGCATAAATAAACTATCTAATCTAGTCACTTTAAATGGGGGTAAAACCTATACATGGCAAACTATTTGCGGACCCCACGATATTTATTGCATTTGGTACTGTTCTTCCCCTAAACAATATTTTATTATTTTATTAGCAAGCAAGAACAGAATAAACACAATCTACATGCAATTCTAGTCAAGTTACATATAAGAAACATTTTAATCCGAGCAACGGTTAAAAAGTTATAATAGAAACAATTTATGGTGGCATGCGATCTAATTAGCAGTCAAACAACATGTAAACAAGGTCAAACATGGCAAAGGAGCACATTTTACGAAGCTAGACAAACTTCTAAGAAACTTTCATGTTTAAATCGTCGCGATCCGAGCTACCGTTAAAAAGATATGGGCAACGTAAAAATATAACACGATCTGCCAAAGTTAACAATTTAGAAAAGAAAAAAAAAACTCTAACGGGCCGAAAGCTACTGGGCCGGCCCAACTATGCAGCGCAGCAACAAAAAGAAAAAAAAAGGGGCACTCACCAAGTGGGCTCGGCCCACTAGCTGGACAGGGGGGCCGGCTGGGCTGGCTGGAGAGGCAGGCTGACCTGGCTGCTGGGCCACGCTGCTGGTGGGCCACGTGGGCACGCCGGCCCACCTGGCTGGGACCCCTGTCCCAATCGGAGTCGAGACGATGACCGGTGGCAGCGGCGGCTGCCGGAGCTCCTCCGACGAGGGGAGGCGGTACGGCGGGGTCTAGGGCCGCGGGGACGACAGATCATCGGCGGCGGCTACCAGATCCGCGCGAGGGGCGACGGTCTTCGAGGTGGAGCGCGTCTGGCGGCCGCGAGCTCGGCTCGGGCGGTGCCATGGCCATGGAGGGCGACCGGCGAGGTCCTGGGAGAGGAGGGAGGCTGGAGATTAGGGGAGAGAGGGGGGCGAGGGAGGAGAGGGGTGCGGCGGCCGTGACCTGGGCGCGCGGCGGCGCGGCTGCCGGCGTTCGGCTGGAGGCTGCGGCGCGAGGCCCCTCGGGCGGCTTGGGGAGAGAGAGAGGAGAGAGGTTGGGCTGTGAGGTGCTGACGTGGTGCCTCCCGAGCCGCAGATCTCCAGATCTGACGGCCAGGGATGGCCTGGGGCTAGGGTTTCGCAGGTCGGGGGCTTTTGGACGAAAATTTAGAGCAGATCTGGGGGTGTGGCTGCAATTTTTGGCTAGGGAAACCCTAGAAAAGGGGTGGGAGAGTGGTGGTCTTTATATAGCCCAGGTGGTTGGTAGTTTGCAAAAACATCCCCGGTTTTTCTCTCGTGCTCGCGGTGTTTACGTTTCTGACCGCCGGGGGTCCGCAGGACCTCCGATTCGGGTAAAACTTCGAACTGCGCTATCAGCGCGTCGAGCCGGCGGCGTTCACCTCGCACTGGAACCGTTCCGAGAACACTTTCCGGCGCGCTATAAAAATATCCCATTTAATTATTAAACGGGGTTTTCGTTCCGTTGGTTACGGCTGGTCTCGTGCGGGTTTCGCGACGGTGATCGGGTAAAACCCGGTGTCGCAAAGGTCGAGTGTCAGGGTGGCAAGGTTCGGTCTCCGTCCGGTACGAGATAAGAGGGGGAAAATAATCACCGATCGATAAATCGGGGATGCAAACACCGCAAACACATCAGACAATCAACCAATTCACACCGAAAACAAAATTTTTAATTTTTGTGAAATCTGGGCTGTTACAATACAACACCACCAACAAGGGATCTCGTGCCGAGATCCAGGACGATCCGGGGGAGAGAAAAGAGATTCGACGATTCTTCAACACCACCAACAAGGGACTCTGCTCCATGTCGATGTCGAGCTTCCGTCGAGAAACTTTCCGCAGAGAGACGACATTGTCGGAAAAACGAAACCGTCAGTGGCAAGAGGAAGAACGATCGCGAAAACCAGATCAAGGGATAGTGATTTTCGACGCAAGTCGTAAAAACACCGGGCAAAAGGAGGGAGGGAAAAGGACGACCCAGATGATATCCGAAACCGGAGAAGCTAAAGGTATTACAGGAATTCCCACCCGAGCACGGAATCGAGACAATACTTTCCAAGCAAAGCATTGAAACGATTTCGATACTCCACACCTCGAGATCCTAAAGTTTGAAGGGGATAAGGCGAGAATAAAATGTTGGGACCAGGGGTTAGCGTATGCAAGCCTCTCTACAACACAATCATATGGAGAGCCGAGAACCGTACCCACTTGTCTAAGCAGACAAGGCCAAGCACAGAACGTTCTCGGAAAGCATCGAACGCGAGGGGCATCCCATTCAGGCCGGATGATCCACTGAGATGGGTCCTCATCATCCGCACACAAGTCTAATCGATATGGGTGGTGAACTCCCATACTCATAGATAAGTTGCCTCAACCATACTATCGATTGTATTATAACCCTTACATAGACTTACTCCAGCCCGATCACTTAGTCGGGGTCTAGGGCGGGCTCGATCATACATCAAAGTGTGCACGAGACAGAGTCTCGAACAATCGCATCGCGATGCCCCAAGCTGCGCACATCTAAGGGCCACTTGGTGTATAAAAGACCGCCAGCCAGATCACAACTAAGGTCTCGAAAACCCATACAAATACATGCATGTTTATAAACATACACGCAGCATACATGCCTTGTATGAATAGCAGGTATCATTGCAATTATCTACAAAGTATACATCTTTATTAATAACTCTTACAGAGTGCACACAGAGATCACAAGCATGTGATCCAACATTACAACAGACAAGCGGAAGCAAAGTAGGTCTGAGTACAGATAAGTGAAATGGTAAACATGGTGTTGATGAAAGTGAAATGTGTTGGTGAATCTACCCTAATACAAGGTAAACGATGAGAGGCTGTGTAGGAGTACACGGTGGGTTGTCTCGTTGAACACCACCCTAAGTCCGAGTTCTTGTGTGGTGATCCAAGATGAAGAGTACAACCACACATTGGGCTCACTGACCCCTCTCAGCTTACTAACTCATCCCTTTCGATTGTCCAGACGTCGCAATAGTTCGGAGTTCTAGTAGGCTTGTGGCCTTGATGCTAAGTGAGAGAACGGCTCACCCGAGACCGGCTTATGCACCACGCACACATCACTTGGGTCCACTTCGGTAAACCGGCCGAGTTCACGATAGTGGTAGCCAACCCAAGTAGGCGGCTTTTTCGGACTAGATCGGCTATGAGGTAACAGTTGTGGTGAGCATCCTCGCTGGCACCCCTTGAATGGTGTCGAGATCAAAGGCGGTAAATGATGATCATGTGTGTGTAGCGGTACACCCCTGCAGGGTTAACCAAACTATTCGAATAGCCGCGTCCGCGGTTATGGACTGCTTGGAAAGCTTAGCTTGATTATTAGACAACTTGAACTGGATACTTCTAAAACACACCAAGATAAGTGTGAGTGCTATGGCGTGCTTTCTCGTGGGGAAGTCGAGGAAGGAACCATATTGGTGTAATTGGTTGGAGAAAGTAGTGGACTCGTGTACGCTTCTTACCTCAAAGTCTGGTACTCGTAGTTCAGGATTAGCCAAGTCAAAGATGGCACTTCTGCAAGTGAAACCCCACCTCCCTTTACCTTGATACATATGCATGAGTAGTATAGCTCCTATGTAAGTCTTGCTGAGTACGACTTTGTACTCACGTTTGCTTAATCTATGTTTTAGATGAACCCACTGACCCCGAAGGTGGCTTCTTCATCGAGCTGGACGACTGAAGATCAAGCTAGTCTAGTCCCAGTCAGACGACTGGTTCCCTCGTGGAGGGCATGTGTTTAAATAAGGCTTCTTAAGCCATTTGTTAAACTTGTCTGTACTCAGACATACTTTGCTTCCGCTTGTGTTGTAATGTTGGATCACATGTTTGTGATCTCTCTGTGCACTCTATAAGAGTTATCAATAAAAATGTATACTTTGTAGAGAATTGCAATGATACCTGCTGTTCATACAAGGCATGTGTGCTGCGTGTATGTTTATAACTTACATGTCTTTGTATGGGATTTCGAGACCTTAGTTGTGATCTGGCTGGCGGTCTTTCATACACCAAGTGGCCCTTAGATGTGCGCAGCTTGGGGCATCGCGATGCGATTGTTCGAGACTCTGTCTCGTGCACACTTTGTGGTATGATCGAGCCCGCCCTAGACCCCGACTAAGTGATCGGGCTGGAGTAAGTCTATGTAAGAGTTATGAGATAGTCGATAGTATGCTTGAGGCGACTTGTTTTTGAATATGGGAGTTCACCACCCTGTCGGGACCCGGGGTTAGCGTATGCAAGTACAGTTAAGACATAGTCATATGGAGAGCCGAGAACCGCACCCACTTGTCTAAGCAGACAAGGCCAAGCACTGAACATTCTCGGAAAGCATCGTACGTGAGGGGCATCCCATCCAGGCCGGATGATCAACTGTGATGGGTCCTCATCGTCCGCACACAAGTCTAATGATATGGGTGGTGAACTCCCATATTCAAAGACAAGTCGCCTCAACCATACTACCGACTATCTCAAAACTCTTACATAGACTTACTCCAGCCCGATCACTTAGTCGGGGTCTAGGGCGGGCTCGATCATACCACAAAATGTGCACGAGACGGAGTCTCGAGCAATCGCATCGCGATGCCCCAAGCTGCGCACATCTAAGGGCCACTTGGTGTATGAAAGACCGCCAGCCAGAACACAACTAAGGTCTCGAAAACCCATACAAAGACATGCATGTTATAAACATACACGCAGCACACATGCCTTGTATGAACAGCAGGTACCATTGCAATTCTCTACAAAGTGTACATTTTATTTATAACTCTTATAGAGTACACACAGAGATCACATACATGTGATCCAACATTACAACATAAAGCGGAAGCAAATTATGTCTGAGTACAGACAAGTTTAACAAATTGGCTTAAGAAGCCTTATTCAAACATAAAGCCCTCCACGAGGGAACCAGTCTGCTGACTGGGACTAGACTAGCTTAACTTCAGTCGTCCAGCTCGATGAAGAAGCCACCTTCGGGGTCAGTGGCGTCATCTAAAACATAGATTAAGCAAACGTGAGTACAAAGGCGTACTCAGCAAGACTTACATAGGAGCTATACTACTCATGCACATGTATCAAGGTAAAGGAGGTGGGGTTCACTTGCAGAAATGCCATCTTTGACTTGGCTAATCCTGAACTACGAGTACCAGACTTTGAGGTAAGAAGCGTACACGAGTCCACTACTTTCACCAACCAATACACCACTATGGTGCCTTCCTCGACTTCCCCACGAGAAAGCACGCCATAGCACTCACACTTATCTTGGTGTGTTTTAGAAGTATCCGGTTCAAGTTATCTAATAATCAAGCTAAGCTTTCAAAGTAGTCCATAACCGCGGACGCGGCTAATCGAATAGTTTTGTTAACCTTGCAAGGGTGTACCGCTACACACACATGACCACCATTTACCGCCTTTGATCTCGACACCATTCAAGGGGTGCCAGCGAGGATGCTCACCACAACTGTTACCTCATAGCCTATCTAGTCCAAGAAAGCCGCCTACTTGGGTTGGCTACCACCATCGTGAACCCGGCCGGTTTACCGAAGTGGACCCAAGCGATGTGTGCGTGGTGCATAAGCCGGTCTCGGGTGAGCCGTTCTCTCACTTAGCATCCAGGCCACAAGCCTACCAGAACTCCGAACTACTGCGACATCTGGACATCGAAAGGGATGAGTTAATAGGTTGAGAGGGGTCAGTGAGCCCAATGTGTGGTTGTACTCTTCATCTTGGATCACCACACAAGAACTCGGACTTAGGGCGGTGTTCAACGAGACAACCCACCGTGTACTCCTACACAACCTCTCATCGTTCACCTTATATTAGGGTCGATTCACCAACACTTTTCTACCATCATCAACATGATCATTCCCATCCCGACTCACATCACAGTAACAACATGGTATCATACTAAGCATGCAATAAGCGATAACATTTGCAGGGGCCACATGATATCAAACAACTCCTACAGTTGCTAGGATTGTGGTTTGCTTACTACTGTGACAAAATGATAGGTCATGCAAAGGAATGGGTTCATCTATGCGGTAGAATCGTAATATGGTGATCATCCTAAACAATGCATAAGCGAGACATGAGAGGGAAGTGGGATTTTATCGACATGATCAATGGGGGTTTGCTTGCCTTGCTGACGAGGTTCGGGTTCTGGATCTTCAGCGAAGGGGGTGACCTCTTGCTCCGGTTCCACCTCTACTCGGCAAACAAAGCACGAAGTAGCAATCAATATGAATGCAATGCTCAAGCACATGATGGAATGTTAAAGTTTGAAGTATAATTTTGATGTGTGAGGCAATTCCATTTAAGTGGAATATATTGCATTTAAAATGCAAATTCAAACTCCACATTTGAATTCAACATTAACCAAGTTATATGTGATATAGTTTGATCATTTTAAATTATCTTCAAATGTGTATGATATGCCTCTGATGTGTAAGTGAAATGTAGCATGTTGCCATAGTTCAAGTTGCCAAAATATTTGAATTGAATTTGGTTTAATTTCATTTAAATCAAATAGCAAATGCTACTGATCACATATTAAATTCAACTCAAACAGAGTTGAAAGTTGCATATTTGGAAAGATAATTTTCTCCTGATCATTTTTCATATATTATTTGTCCAATTTGGAGTTAATATGAATTTTCTATGAATTTCCAAAGTTTGGGGTATTTTCTGGATTTTCTGGAATTATTTAAACCATTTTGCTTTTCTGGAAATTCAATACTGCGTCACTGTGACATCAGCATGACGTCAGGGGTCCACTGACTGCTGGGACCCACTGGTCAGCCTCTCACTGATTAATTAAAACGATTTAATTTAAACTTTTAACTTAGCAGGGAATTAGAGTGGTTGGGCCCGCGTGTCAGCCTCTGCAGGGGGGGATTAGCATTAAACTAATCACGGATTAAGGTTAATCCACCGGCGGCTAAACGCCGGTGGCCTGGCCACGGCGGCGCGGTACGGCAACGTGCTCTGGGCAAGCGTTTGACGCGCCAGTGGCATCAAACGGAAGCTGGAAGAGCGCCGCGTCGAATGGAGCCAGCCAAAGGGGCTGGAGCTCACCGGAGCGTCGCCGGCTTCAAGCCCTAGCGGCGGCCGTGGCACGGGCTCGAGGTGAACTCGGCTACGGGGCACCATTTGGGGCGGCTTTGGGCTGGATCGAACCGGAGGAGTGCTGCGGTGACAACGGACAGGGTGACAGGGCCGACTGCTTTGCGGTTGCTCGACGACGACGACCGGGGCGGCGAGGTACTCCGGCTTCCATGGCAGCCACGGCTAGAGGAAGCAATTGAAGCGGGAAACTTAGGGGTTCCGGGCGTGAGCTCACCAGGAACTCGGCAGAGGTGGTGGCGAAGGCTGAGGTGGCTCGACGGCGACGAATTCGTCGTTGATCTTCCTCGGCTCCGGCGAGAAGGAAACGGCGATTGCGGCGGCTCCTTGAACAATTAGGTCATCGTCTTCAACAGCTTGGCGTGGACGACAACGTAGCGCGAGGGGGACACGATCTTCTGGCTCTTCTCCGGCGTTGGCCACGGATGTCGTCGACGGTGAACGGCGGATGCTCTCGGGGGAAAAGGGGAAAGCGAGGAGAGGAAGGGAGAGCACGAGAGGGGAGGGGGAAATGAAGCACGGCTTCACGGCGGTTCTCCAGGACAGGAAAAGGTGGCACGGGGCGGCCTGGAACGTCCTGGGCGTCGAGGTGGCGACCACGGCGTCGGCGCCGCGCCACCGAGCTGCTTGGCAGCGCGGGGTGGAAGACGACAGGGGAGTTCGGGTGGGCTGGGCCGGCTGGAGAGGTGGGCCTCGCCCCTGGCGGGAGGTAAGTTTTTTCCTTTTTCCTCTGTTTAATCTTTCCTTTCTTTTTCTGTAATTTGTTTTGGCTCTGATAAAAATGCCAAACCATTTTATTAAATGCTGAAAACTTTTATGTGGCCTCATAATAATATAGACTAGCCACTCATAAACTTTCAACATTTTTAAAATTCAAATGATTTGAATTTTAAATCAAATAGGGGGATTTCTTTAATTCCAAGGTACTGTTTGAATATTTGAAAAATCTATGAGCATGGGGTGGGTCCCACATCACTTGATATGTGATCACACTCATTTATAAGACTTTTCAAAACTCTAACATGAATTTTTGGAAAAGATTTTTATCTGGCCTTTTGAATTAATTCATCTAGGGGGTATTCCTTCTCCCATTTGGATTTTGAATTTGATTTCCAAGATTTCTTTTTGAAATTTTGACATGATGCAGAGGTACTAGATGACCCTAGCACATACCTAACAGAGGGTTCTGACAACTCGCCCCCACTCAAAAGAATCTCGTCCCGAGATTCAGAAGTCTGCGGGAGGAAGGAGGGGTACTCGGTACTGAGACGGTCTTCTCTTTCCCATGTAGCTTCTCTTTCAGAGTGGTGTGACCATTGCACTTTCAGAAACCTAATCTTCTGACGACGAGTGACACGCTCTGCGGAATCAAGAATACGAACGGGGTATTCTCGATAAGAAAGGTCATCTTGGAGATCAAGCGTTTCATGGTCGACTTCGCGGATGGGGTCCTTGAAGCAACGCCTGAGTTGGGACACCTTGAATACATCATGTACTCGGGAGAGGTGCGGAGGTAGTTCAAGTTGGTAGGCAACTTCTCCATGTTTAGCAATAATGCGGAAAGGTCCGATGTAACGTGGGGCCAACTTGCCTTTGATACCGAAACGTTGGGTTCCCTTCAGAGGAGTAACCCGAAGGTAAGCCTTCTCATCCAGATTGTAGCTTCCTTGCCTATGATGACGATCATAGTAGCTTTTCTGACGAGACTGGGCTGCTTTCAATTGATCACGAACAATGCGAACTTGCTCTTCTGCTTCCTTGATCATGTCCGGTCCAAAGAATTGTCTTTCACCGGTTTCAGACCAGTTTAGTGGTGTTCGACATCGTCGTCCATAAAGGAGTTCAAAAGGAGCCATGTTCAGACTAGATTGAAAACTATTGTTATAAGCAAATTTGGCAAATGGAAGAGAATTCTCCCAATTCTTTCCGAATGAGATAACACAAGCTCTGAGCATGTCTTCAAGAATCTGGTTAACCCTTTCGACTTGACCGCTAGACTGAGGATGGAAAGCCGTACTAAAGGAGAGATGAGTTCCCATAGCACGTTGGAAGCTTCCCCAAAATCTAGAGGTGAAAAGGCTACCGCGATCAGAATTGATTTCCAAAGGAACACCGTGAAGAGACACAATTCTGGAGATGTACAAGCCCGCTAACTGGCTAGCAGTTATAGACTCGCGAACCGGAAGAAAGTGAGCAACTTTGGAAAGCCTATCTATGACAACGAAGATGGCATTGTTTCCTTTCTGGGTTCTTGGAAAGCCGGTGATGAAGTCCATACCGACTCTGTCCCATTTCCACTCAGGAATGGACAAGGGTTGAAGTGTACCAGCAGGTCTTTGATGTTCTGCCTTAATGCGACGACAAACATCACATTCGGCAACAAATTGAGCAATGTCTCTCTTCATCCTAGTCCACCAAAATCTCTGGCGTAGATCTCGGTACATTTTTGTGCTACCGGGATGAATTGAGAGGGGTGTGTCATGGGCTTCTTTGAGGATGAGTTGCCTTAGTTTCTTATTCTTAGGTACTACCAAACGATTTCCAAAGAAAACCGTTCCCTTGCTATCTGTGGAGAAACATTTAGCAACTCCGCTAGCAATGTTCTCCTTGATCCGGTGAACACCTCGTGCACGCCTTTGGGCAACTATAATTTGATCCTCAAGGGTTGGTTTCGCCACCAAGGTAGAAATATAGCCATGAGGAACAATTTCAAGATTGAGCTTGCGAAAGTTCTCATGAAGAAGTGGTTGATACTGCTGTAACATGAGGTTGTTACAGTACGACTTACGACTTAGTGCATCAGCCATGACATTGGCCTTGCCTGGGGTGTAAGAAATTGCTACGTCGTAGTCTTTTATCAACTCAATCCAGCGTCTTTGCCTGAGGTTAAGATCTGGCTGGGTGAAAATATACTTGAGGCTTTGGTGGTCGGAATAAATCTCACAACGATTACCAAGGAGGTAATGTCGCCAAGTTGTTAGGGCATGAACTACGGCAGCGAGTTCAAGGTCATGAGTCGGATAGTTCTCTTAATGTGGCCGCAACTGGCGTGAAGCATAAGCTACCACATGTCGATCTTGCAGAAGTATGCATCCTAACCCTTGCCGTGATGCATCACAATAGATTTCGAAATCCCTTTTGGTGTCTGGAGGTGCAAGTACGGGTGCGGAAGTCAATCTTCTTTTTAGCTCTTGAAAGCTTTCCTCGCACTTGGGAGTCCATAAGAATTTCTTATCTTTCTTGAGGAGTTCAGTTAGAGGCTTTGCAACTTTAGAAAAGTTCTCGACGAAGCGACGGCAATAGCTGGCTAGGCCAAGAAAACTTCTAACTTGCTTAACCGATGCAGGTGGAGTCCAGTCAAGGACGGCCTGAACTCTCTCGGGATTCACAGCAATGCCTTTTGCAGAAATTACGTGGCCTAAGTAGGTCACTTCTGGTAGCCAGAATTCACACTTGGAGAATTTAGCGTACAGGCGATGCTCTCTAAGTTTCATCAATACCAGCCTTAAGTGTTCGGCATGATCTCCTTCGTTCTTCGAGTAGATGAGAATATCATCGAGATAAACCACAACCAATTTATCTAGGTACTCCATGAAGATCGAATTCATCAAGCGTGAGAATGTGGCGGGGGCATTGGTTAAACCAAAGGACATGACGGTGTACTCGTAAAGACCATAACGAGTAGTAAAAGCCGTTTTGGGAATGTCCTCGTTTCGGATTCTGATCTGATGATAACCTAATCTAAAATCCATCTTGGAGAAGACGGAGGATCCTGCAAGTTGATCATAAAGATCATTGATCCTGGGCAGTGGGTATTTGTTCTTTATCGTCGCTAAATTTAGCGGGCGATAATCTACGCACATCCTTTCTGTTCCATCTTTCTTCTTTACGAACAGAACGGGGCAACCCCATGGCGATGAGCTAGGGCGGATGAAGCCTTTTGCCAACGAAGCATCAAGTTGGGTTTTTAGCTCAGCTAACTCATGTGGGGCCATTTTATAAGGGCGTTTGGAAATTGGTGCGGTTCCTGGAACAAGATCCACTATAAACTCTACGCATCTGTCGGGTGGCATGCCCGGCAGCTCTTCAGGAAAGACATCCGGGAAGTCACGAACCACCGGAATATCTTCAAGTTCGGGAAGGGGAAGTACATTCAAAGAATGCACTTGGGTTCTTGTTCTGGGTGAGGTATAGCTGATGGTTTTATCCGAAGGGTGGGTGAGTTTCACGGATTTGCCTTTGCAATCCAGGTAGGCATTTTATCTTGATAGCCAATCCATGCCAAGGATGACATCAATGTCTGAAGACTTGAGGGCTATGAGTGAAGCAAGGAATACCAAACCCTCAATTGCAATTTGATTACCATGGCTCACTCTATTAGTTTGCCATCTTGACCCTGGAGTTTGAATAACCATCGGGGTGGACAATTCAACAAAGGGTAACTCATGACGAAGTGCATAACTTTCCGACATGAATGAATGAGATGCTCCTGGGTCGAAAAGAACGGAAGTAGGAACAAAATTGACTGGGAGCGTACCAAGAATGACGTCAGTGGTGTCGTCAGTCTCTTCAGAGGCAACCTGGTTCAGACGTCCACGAGTTGCGGAAGGAGCGGGTTTGGCGGTGAAGACCTTCTGGGGTGGCTTGCCACGACTATTGTTGTTGTTGTTGCTGCCTCCGGCACGTGGTGGAGCATTTTGGTTCTGGACCTGGTTCTGGGGGCACTCGCGAGAGTAGTGGCCTGCCTGACCACACTTGTAGCAAGCTCCGAAAACAGTGCGTGGAGCTGGGTGGTTTAGTGGAGCTGGGTGGAACTGGGTGGGTGGACGAGGCGCCACATAGGATGGCCTCGGTGGGTTGTTCTGGCGGAACATGCTATTGGGGATCCAGATCTTGCGCTTCTGAGAGCTAGAACTGGATGATCCGTCATCTCTAGGATGTTTGCGAAAATCATGGGGGGTGTTCATGTCCTCTGCCTTGATGGCCTTGTTGACAAGGACCTGGAAGGTGGCAAAGTGAAAGCTCAAGAATGATCAGAGGGGGAGGGGGTGAATGATCACTTCTAAAAATTCTAAGGAACTTAGAAGGAAATCATGTAAACATCGTAGGACTAAAGACATCTCGAAGGAAATACAGTATCGAAAGTAATGCAAGGCTCGAAAGGATTTGGAGCGAAGGAAAACATCGAAGACAAACAGGCTACGAGTAAATACTTGAAGTAAATGCTAGAAGGAAAACGAGCCTGACACAGCGATGTTTGGTAAACCAGTTCACACTCTGCAAAGTGCTACGTCTGGTTGGAGGGACTGGTGATTGAACACCTGGAGCAAAACTCTCTCCATCCTATTCTCCACTGCAACAAAATCCTCGAGCTTGTCCAGTTTTCACTCGTGGTAGATGATTCAGGACATCTCCGAGACCTTTACAAACTTCCTTCAGCAGTGACAATTACTCTTCGACTGCTTGACAGGCGACGCCTAACCGTCTAGGAGACTTGCAGTTCTCCAAGATAAAAGGATCGGCTAATCTCAACCTAAGTCATAGTGAATTGCTCAACTCAGTTCAGACTTGGGTGTAGGTTTTCTCTCGATGGATCTCTTTGGGATGCTCTCAGACTTCTGTCTTAGAATCTTCAGTGGAGCAGCCAACCCGAAATGGTGGGTAGGTGCGGGGTATTTATAGTTGGCGATCCCGATGGGTAAAATGACTGAAGTGACCCGATGCAACCGCTTGACGCGTGTCCACAACGGTCGGATTCCAATCACTGCGCAACTTTACTTGAGGAACAAGTAAGCTGATTCACCGAACGAGTTCTCTTTCGAAGGCACGAAGTGCAATGACTTTGCCTTCGAGCTATTCGCTCGACTCGGTGAGATTTCTCTCGGTAGGCTTTTGTGGGTTTTGATTGAGCAGAGCAAATTCACTTCGACAAAGATCTCAACTAGCAAACCCCTCTTGATAGTACGGTTTTTCCTACGACTCAAGAAATACAGAGAAACTAGCAAAAAGACTAAGTCTTCGACCAGCTTCAGCTTTCTCCTCGTTGCGCTTTTGCTCGAGAGATACTTTTTCTTCGACTACATTTTTAGGGGTCGTCTTCCTTCAAAGATTTTGGTAGATGACTGCAGCTTCACTGCAGTGAGTTGTCCTTCGACCTTCTACTTGCAAACTCCATTCTTTCGGAACCTAAGTATCTGTTTATACTCGAAAACAATATTAGTTCCACTTCTGCTTTGTCTAACAATGTCCAAAACCTTCGGGGGAAAAACTTGCTCTTACAATCTCCCCCTTTTTGGACGATTGTTGACAAAACAGGCATCGATAAATAATTTGAAAAAGTTTGAGTTTTCGATGATAAACCAGTGCTGAGATCGATGAAGTACTCCCCCTTGATGTATGCACGGAAGATAAAGATTTCCTGTGAAGTGCATATTTGACAAGTAGTGTCGAGGGAAAAACATCAATAGTCTTAGCGAGAGAAATTGCATTCCAGATAGTACCCAATGTGAAGTATGCAATTTCCTCGAATGACCTGTGAACTTATATGAAAGATAACTTCCTGCAAAAATGGTTAAGTATAGCAAGCAGCAGATAGATATCTTACGAAAAGAGTAGCAGTTCACAGTCCTACTTAGAGTTAGTTACAACCAGATCGAATGTGAATCGAAAGTTTGTTGAAACTACTCAGAAACCTCAAAAACAAGAGTTTATCGAATGAAAAGCAAAGCCCTTAACCCCGTAGGCAAACTAATTTCTTTGATGCCACTACATCTCCCCCTTTTTGTCACAACGTACAAAAAGATCGAGAGAATAGGGTCGAAAGAAATCCCTACTCGCGATGCTGGCTCCGGCGACGACGAGAAGATTCGGCGAGCGTTGGAGCACGACGAATTGGACGAGCGCCTGGAGGAGTGATCTTCGTGCGGAATGAATGTTGATCTCCTGAAGATTCCAGCTGCGATTCCGGCGGGGTCCTGGGGCTTCGAGGAAGAGGCGAGTGAACTCTGGGTTGACGTTGAGGAGGGGCTTCTTCTTCTTGCTCGGAGTCAGAGGATAAATTTTCCAAAGTGATATGATAATAATCATCGACACTTAGCACATCTCTGTTCTTCGGTAGGCGAGGGATATTGGGATCCGTTCGATCTACTCGATCATCATTGGTCCAATTCCTGTTCAGATGGGGAGGATATTCTTCGAACCCGCAACGTTGAAGTTGACCGAGGGAATTGAACTTCCGAAGACCTTTCCAATCACGGCGAAGGCATTCATGCAGCATCTGATTGTTGTTCATGGTAATGTTACGCAAGTGATTGATCTCATCCATCAGAGCTTGCTTCTGAATAAAATCTTGATCAATGTGATGTTGAAGCATTTGCTGGGACCGAAGAGAAACTTCCATATGATGCACTGGCTTGATAAACTTCGAGCGAATATTGCGCTCAGTTAAGTGGGCGCGGATGCCAGTGTGCTCAGCAAAAGGGTCGTTGGGTCGAGCAACAACCTGCAATACTTCACGAACAGGAGGAGTGAAAATCTTCGGGTAAATGGATACGGGGAATGGCACGTCCCGAGAGTAATTGCAGATTGCCATCAGCCATGGTGCATATGGCTTGTGGGAATTGTGGTCATCAGCACAAGACACCAAAGTTCTGAGGAAGTAGTCTTCAAAATCGAAGGGATGACCGTGGACTAACTTCAACAGAGCAAGTTGCACATCATTTGGAATTGGAAAATTATCGTGCACATCAAGCATTGGCATCAAGGTCTTCGAGAGAATATAAAACCATGCCTTTGCTTCAAATACCAAGTGTCTTGGCTTCGGCTCAGTGGGGTAGTGATCTCCTACGACTTCTGGATCCATCAGCGTAGAGAATTCAGCAGGAGTTGCAGCAGGTAAGTCATGAAGTTTGTGAGGTAATCCTTCGAACCGAGGTAAATTGATGATTGCCAGAAATTGGTCGACAGTCATGTGAAAAACTTGGCCTTGAATCATATAGTCAAATTTCTATGTCTTCGAGTTCTCAGGATCTCCAGAGACATAAAGTGTTGCATAAAACTGTTTGATAAGCTCGGGATTGTAACCACAATCGAGAGCAAACATCTTGTGAGCATGCAGGCTATCAATTGTCTCGGCAATGTTCTCGAAACAAGTAGTGGAGTACACCGAAGGCATATCAAGATATTGATGCTGGAAAACTCTTGCCTTGTTGTACAACACACGAGTATAGTAGATAGCTTGCTCTTGGGTCCAAAACCGAAGAGAATAAGCACTTCTGGGCTTCTCGTAGGGATTGGTACCGAAGAAAAATGGCTTGTGTTCGCGCCTTTTGAATATGGGACCTCCTCGAGGAACATCTGAGCGGAACAAAGGTAGCATTTCTCTCGGATGAGCAGAGTGAAGCAGCTCATCAATGGGAAAAACCTCAGCAGCATTATCTGGCATCTGGAACGCTGGTTCAGCAGGTCGAGAGATAGATGATGGAATGTTTACGATATCCTGAGCCGGAATGACTGCAGGAGCATTCTCCTCGGCCTGAGTTACGACGGCATCTCCTTCGTCGGTTTGAGCATTTTGTGCGGCCTCTTCAATTTCCATGGCCTCCAAGTCTTCATCAAATTGAGCAAACGCATCAACCATTTCTTCGTTCGAAGAATTGGATGAGGAGGATGAAGAATTATCACTTGAACTGTCATCTCCAGAACTATTGCTTACGACAGGATCTCGTCGAGAGGAAACTGTCGTGATGTCAACATCAACATCTTCTCCTTCAGGCATAGTCCGGGCAGAAGAGTAATCTTTCTGGACTTGAGTTTCTTGCTCGACACGAGCAACTTGCTCGGTCTCTGCATGAGCTTGGATTTCAGTGGCGGGGGTGGTCGATGGAATGACATGAGGTGGAGATGGTGGGTTTGGAGGTGGTGGCGAGGCTTTTGGTGGTGAGGGTTGACGGGGTGGAGATGGAGGTGGAGGTGGAGGTGTTTGTTGTCGGGGTGGAGGTGTAGGTGTTTGTTGGCGGGGTGGAGGTGTAGCTTGACGAGGGGGTGGAGTTGTTTGTCGAGGCGGTGAACTTGTTTGGCGAGGTGGTGGAGTTTTCTTACGGGGAGGAGTGGGTTGCTTGGTGGGGTTTGGTACAGTTTCTTGTCGTTCTGTGGTAGCAACGACCTCGGTGGACTTGGCCTTCTTGGCGTTCTTCTCGATCTCTGGCGTCCCACGCTCAGAGGTTGGGGTAGCAGACTTTCTCTTTCGAGATTGTCTATGGAACAGAGCATCATTATGCTCTTTGCAAACAGCAGACACAACTTGTTTTACCTTGTCAAACACAGCAGTTAAATTTTCCTTCTGATTCCTCCTGGAAGCTTCAGCAGATGCAATCTTGGACTTGAAAAAATTTCGGGACTCAATGTCCTCGGTTTCCTCTTGGAGTTGCCTGGTGTAAAACCTGACTTGTTCCTTATCCTTTCGATCCTGGGTGATGTAGCCTTCCCAGCGTATCATGTATCGAGCAACATGCTCTTGAATTTCAGCAGGAACATCATCCTCGGAAGTGACTTTGCTCGGTGTAGTAGCCATCTTCCAGAGAATGTGAGATATATGTGCAGCATCCCAAGGAGCATTGGCATTTGATTCTCCTTCATTGGAACTCTCTTCATCGGCACGAGGGCCGGAAACAGCAGGTGCAACAGGGGCAGGAGCTGGTGCAGCTCGAGGAACTGGAGCAGCTTGAGCCTTCTGTCTTGCCTCTTTGGCTTTCTTTTCGGCTTCCTTGGTGGCCTTGGCAGCAGCAATGTGTTTTGAGACCACTGCTTTATCCTTCGAGGCACTAGGGGCCTCAGCATTCTTCTTCGAAGCACTAGGGGCTATTACCTTTTCTTTCGTGACTGTGGGAGTCACAACTTTCTCGGTGACCTTTTCTTTCGGGTCACTAGGGATAGTGCCTGCAGAAATCTGTCGTCGATATTTTTCACTGACCAAGTGAAGAATGCCCAGTTGTTGAGCAACCAGAGCCTTTTTATGCTCGGGCTGACTGTGAAAGTTTAGGAGCTTAGAATTAATCAAGTCTTTTTCCTCTTGTTCCTTTTGCTTGGCCAGTCTTTCCTTTCGCTGAATAAGCGTTTCATCATCTTCACCAACTTGAGCTTGCTTTCCCTTCGATGGAGCCGAAGGTTTTGGTTGGCGAGCAGGAACAGGTGGAGCAGATGAAATAGGTGGATCTGTGACCAAGTTGGTCAAGTCAATATTTCCTCGAGGAGCCTGTGGAGCTGGCTCCTGGATCCTTATGCCTCTACTGCTCGGCTTTTTCTTCAGAGGTAAGTCCTCGACATCAGCCTATGTACCAGGGTCTTGATCATCTGAATTAGCTTCTCCTTCGGAGCTTGCATCAGGAGGTGAAACTATTACAACCTTTTTCTGTCTCTTGGCAGACTTCTTGCCACCTTTCGATTTGGCGCTAGGGCCAACATCCTCAGCAGATTTAGCAGCCGCAGCTTCCTTTCGTGCTTTGGCTTCTTTCCTCTTTTGCGCTCGAGCTTCTCGAGCTTCAACGAGCTCTTTAAAATCATCAGGAGTTTTGAGAGCTGTAGGATGAGCATCAGCAGGAGGAGGTGGTCGATTAAATTTCGTCCACTTTGGCATTAGAGCTTTGACATCAACCCAAGGATTCTTCATAGCAAACAGCCTCTCCCAACGAGGAATAAGAGACTTGTATTCATACCAATGAAGAGCTTGAAGTCTTCGAATCTCTTGCAGACAGTTTTCTCTCGTACGATCATCCTCAGAACCAGACGGCGTTCTCAAATTATTTTCAATGATCACTTCCTCAGACAAACCTTCAGAGTTATTGGTGATTCTAGTTCTGCCTCCCACACGCTTGGGTGCTCTAATATTTCCTTCGTTCCCAGACATTTTCCTGCGAAAAAGGAAGGTACGAGGGAATATAGGAAAGTTGTGAACAAGTACCAACAATTTCGAGGAAAAACATTTTGAATGCAGCAATCTTTTCGAGAGATTTGTCTTATCGCAAGTTTTCATGAAAGTGCTAGGCTAGATTTTCATCGGGTGGAAATCTAACGAAGAACTTGTATGAATAAATCGCACAAGATTAAATCTATCGAAACGATACTGTAGGATTTGCCTAAGTGAGAGAATCCGAGGGATTTCTTACCAAGGACAGATGGGGAATCGACAGAAAAGCTAGAAACAGATTTCCCAAGTGTCAAAGATCCAAACGGATCAAACAGACCTAAAAGAAATCAGAGAAAAAAAATCAACACAAAAGCTGGAAACGATGAACAGAACGAGATTGAATCGACTCCAGATCCACACATACCCTAACTTGGTGATGTGAGGCGACTACGGCGACGCGGATGATGATCTTCGTCGACGGGAACGCCTCCGGCGGCTTCCTTCCGGCAGTTAAGCGGCGAGGGAGTCGACGGCGACGAGACAGCACGGCGGCGCGCGAGAGAGAGAGCTTCTGGAGGCGAAGAGACGAAGTCGAAGGAATAGCGATGTCTAAGCCGGTGGAGTGGATCAGTATTTATAAGGGAGGTTCTGACCGAGCTGTCAGATCTGATCCAACGGCGCAGATTTCGCGTCTCTCCGCATTCAACGGACGGATTTTGTGGCGGTAATCGCGGGAAATCCCAACGAACCGAAAGAAAGTTGCTCCACGTCCGAGATCAAACTCATCGAACATCGAGTAAAAAAGTAGATAAAACTTCGATAGATTTTCCTTCGGAATCAATGACATTCGAGGGGAATCTTGATCGAGTACAATATGTACATGTTCACGAGAGAAAAGCACAGATGGGGTAGGGATAGAATAGAGGGAAAACAGGGTCCGATGCTTAATCAGTCCGAGAGAAAAAAACAGCGATAAAACTCGGAATGATAAGTGTATAGGACAACACCAAGCGAACAAAGATAAACGAAAAGGAAACACGATAGAAAATTAACGAAAGTAAATATCAATGAAAATTTATAATACATAATACCGATGGTTATGATCTTACTGCACATTGCGTGAGTCCAAGATGTTCAACTCACACCTCAGTGTACAGAACCTCTTTTCATCCAAGGGCTTTGTGAATATATCAGCCAATTGTGCTTCGGTGCGAACATGACTGATAACAATATCTTCTCGCTGAACATGATCTCGAAGAAAATGATGACGAATATCAATATGCTTCGTTCGAGAGTGTTGCACTGGATTATGAGCAATTTTGATTGCACTCTCATTATCACAAAGCAATGGAATTTTCTTCACAAGAATACCATAATCTTTCAGCGTTTGCTTGAGCCACAGAATCTGAGTACAGCATGAACCGGCAGCAATATACTCGGCTTCAGCCGTAGAAATAGATACACAATTCTGTTTCTTCGAGGCCCAACACACAAGAGATCTACCGAGAAAATGACATGTGCCTGAGGTAGATTTCCTGTCGACTCAATCACCAGCCCAGTCAGAATCTGAATAACCAACGAGATCAAACTGGGCACCCTTGGGATACCAAAGACCCAAGGTTGGTGTGTGAGCCAGATATCGAAGGATTCGCTTGACAGCAATATGATGAGATTCCTTCGGATTTGCCTGAAAACGAGCACACATACAAACTGATAGCATAATGTCAGGTCTAGATGCACAAAGGTAAAGAAGCGAACCGATCATCGAGCGATATTTCTTCTGATCGAAAGGTTTGCCCTTCTCATCTGCATCTAGATGTACATTAGTAGGCATTAGAGTCTTGATAGTTTTGCAACTGACAAGATCAAACTTCTTCAGGCAATCTCTGAGATACTTCTCTTGTGAAATGAAAGTACCATTCTTCTGTTGACGGATTTGAAGCCCGAGAAAGAACTTCAATTCTCCCATCATTGACATTTCATATTTCTTCGACATCATACGAGCAAATTCTTCGCTAATATCAGGGTTAGTACAGCCAAAAATAATGTCATCGACATAAATTTGACACACAAAAAGATCATTTTTGTATGCACGAGTAAAGAGAGTCGGATCAGTTGTTCCTGGTTTGAAGCCCTTCTTAAGAAGAAAATCCTTCAAGGTTTCATACCAAGCACGAGGTGCTTGCTTTAACCCATATAGGGCCTTGTGTAATCTGTACACCTTATCAGGATTCTTCGGGTCTTCAAAACCTGGTGGCTGCATAACATACACTTCTTCTTCGATCTCACCGTTAAGAAATGCACTTTTGACATCCATTTGATATAGAAATATACCATTGTAATTGGCAAAAGCAAGCATGACTCGAATGGATTCAAGATGAGCAACTGGGGCATAAGTCTCACCAAAGTCAATACCTTCGATTTGGGTATAGCCTTGTGCAACCAGTCGAGCTTTATTTCTTACCACTATGCCATCTTCATCTTGCTTGTTGCGAAAAATCCACTTCGTACCAATGATATTATGCTTCGTGGAATCAGGTCTATCGACAAGGGACCAGACTTTATTTCTCTCGAACTGGTTAAGTTCTTCGAGCATGGCAGTCATCCAATCTAAGTCTCTCATGGCTTCATCAAATTTTGATGGTTCTAGCATGGATACAAACGAAAAATTTCCACAGAAGTTAGCTAATCGAGTACGAGAACGAGTGGTGGGACGACCTGGTAAACGAATCTCTTCGAGAATTGAGTCGACATTCACTCTTCTTCGAACACGAGGAAAAGATTCTTCATCTTGTGGATCAGGTTGATCTTCGGGATCAGCTTGTCCTTCGGGATCATTTCCTTCGGGTTCAGCTTGTCCTTCGGGATCAACATATTCTTTGTTTATGCGTTCTCCTTCGACCTGTGCATCAATTTCTTCAGGATGTTGATCTCCAGCGCCCCGGGCTATGTGTGGGAACATTGGACCATCATCATCCCTGTTTGCTTGTTGAGCATTTCCATCGACAGGTCGAATATCTCCAATAGCCATGTACCTGATAACTTCATCCAAAGGAGGTTCATCCAAGTTAAGAGGTAATTGCTCCTTTTGAGAGCCGTTAGTTTCATCAAATCGAACATTTACAGTTTCTACAACTTTGCCAAGATGTGAGTTGTAAACTCTGTAAGTGTGAGAATTTGAACCATAACCTATAAGAAAACCTTCGTGTGCCTTTGGGGCGAACTTGGAGTTGTGATTCATGTCTCTGATATAACATGGAGCACCAAAAACCCTGAGATAAGACACATTTGGCTTTTTACCAGTGATGAGTTCATGTGAAGTTTTCTTCAGAAACTTATGCAGATAAACCTTGTTGATGATATGACATGCAGTGTTGATAGCTTCCGCCCAGAACCTGATAGGAGTCTTGTATTCAGCAAGCATTGTTCTGGCCATTTCAATAAGTGTTCGATTCTTTCTCTCGACCACACCATTTTTTTGCGGTGTATAAGCAGCCGAGAATTCATGAGTAAAGCCATATTCATCAAGAAAATCTTCGATATGAGTATTTTTGAATTCTGTACCATTATCACTTCTGATATGCTTGAGAGATAATTCATATTCAGTTTGAGCTCTCTTTGCGAAAGTTTTGAAAATTTCAACAACCTTGCTCTTGTCATCTAGAAAGAAAACCCAGGTATATCGAGAGAAATCATCAACAATAACCAGACCATACTTGTTACCTCCAAGACTAGCATAATTTTGAGGACCGAATAAGTCCATATGAAGTAATTCAAGAGGACGAGTAGTAGTCATGACGGTTTTTGCTGAGTGATGTTTCTTGGCAATCTTTCCTGCTTCACAGGCACTGCATAGATGATCTTTATCGAATTTTACATTATCAATTCCAACGATGTTCTTCTTCGAGATAAGAGTGTGAAGATTTTTCATCCCTGCATGACCAAGTCTTCGGTGCCATAACCAACCAGAAGTGGCTTTGGCCATTAAACATGTGGACACAGCAGGTCCCGAAGAAAAATCAACGACGTAAAGATCACCCTTGCGATATCCTTCGAACACGAAGGAATAATCATCCTGTGAAAAGACAACACAACAAGACGCAGAAAACAGAACAAGCATATCCATATCACAAAGTTTCGATATAGACATAAGATTATATCCTAGAGATTGTACAAGCAAAACCTTATCAATGTGCTTGTCTTTCGATATAGCAACTTTACCCAAACCAAGTACTTTCCCTTTGTTGTTGTCACCGAAGGTAATATATTTCTGTGAAGATTCAGATAGTTTTTTCTCGGCGAACAACTCTTTGTCTCCGGTCATATGATTTGTACATCCACTATCCATGACCCATTCGGATCCACCGGAGACATAGCCCTGCAGAAGAATTAGTTCTTCTTAACCACCCACAAACGAGCAGGTGACTTAGAAGGCATGGTAGAGCTAGATGGATCAGCAATATTATATCGAACAGGATTGCATTGTCGATCAGGACCATCAAGCACACCATAAATATAATTCCTCGATGAGGGGTTAGAGTAGCGATGGGTAATGGAAATTTTGGTACGATTGTCACGATGACGATAAACAGTTCTATCTATACAATAGTAATCCTTCTGGGGAACATTTGAAGCAGGCACCAAGGGTTCATTTCTATCCTCGAGAGAATAGTAGTGATTCGGTGGTACCGAGGATTTTCCCTGCATAGAATGGTTAGGGGGAAGTTTTTCTACGAGAGATTTGCGAACCCAAATCTGTCGCTTATAAAAGCCATTCTTTGGAGGAGTACCAACGAATTCAGCTGACACCTTTCCTTCCTGATCTTTAACAAGTTTGTAGTCAGAATCAAGTGATTCATTAACAATAGCTTTGTCAATTTTGCAACTGAAACCTGAAAGGTTAGCAATATCAATGGGCTTTTCTTTCGCAAGAACCCAGACAGTTTTAGGATACTGTTCGGGTTTCCAGTAGGTTCCATCAGGATTGATTTTCCTTTCGAAGCCAACTCCTTCGTTTCGAGGATTCCTGTGAAGAAGAGCCTTTCGAAGGATATCACACAGATAATGGTGTCCCTGCACACTTTTGAACATGCCTGTTTCAAACAAATTTCTCAACCTGAGGAGTTCCTCGGTAATGGTTTCCTCATCCGAGGGATTAGCATCATCAATAACAATAGGTTGCTTTCCTTTTCATCTCTCATAAATAGAATCAATTTTACTTCGTTCCAAACAAGTCAAGCAAGGTGAAACAGATTCATTTTTATCTTCTGAGCCCTGTTGAGCCATGAGAGTGAGATTTACACTTTCCAACTCTTCATTAGCCTCTCTCAGTTTCTCGAGAGCCATTTTCCTTTGAAGGAATTCGTAGGATAGCTTCTCGTAGTCCACTGAGAGAAGTTCATGACGAGAGGAAAGTTCATCATACTATTCCTTCAGAGCTGCATGCTCGTTAGTCAAAGTTTGACCCTTCTCAATCTCATTGATCAACAGAGTCTCAGATTTTTGAATAGTTTCACTTAGAGAATCTAGTTCATCTTGTTGGATAGAAGCAATTTTAGCAAGTTTAGCATAGCTTATCCTAGAGTCACTTTCATAAGCAGATCCATCAGAAGTATCGTAGGATTTCTTAGATGAGGATACCTTAGCCTTGGCCATGAAGCAGTAAGCTGGAGATTCATCTTCACTGCTCTGGTTGGAGAAGAATGAACTTGAATTCTTGTTCGAGGCGAATGCTATCCCATCAACACCATCAGATTCAGAACCAGAACCAGAACCTGATCTTGACTTTGATCCTGCTTCAGAACCGGATGCTTCTTCTTCAGAGTTCATCTCTTTACCCAGATAGGCTTTGGCTCGGTGCGAATTCTTTCAACGAGAGGAATGAGATTTTGATGAAGAACCCTCTCGATGCTTGTGATACTTCTTTTTCTTGTCATCATCAGAACCATCTTTCTTGTCTTTTCTGGACCTTGAATCATATCTCTTCGAATCGTGATTTTTGCTCGATCTGTAAGACTTGCTCGAAGAGCTGCTGTGAGAGTGCTTTGATTTATGTTCAATTTCCCAGAGAGGACAATCAGCGATGAAGTGACCTGGCTTCTTGCACTTGTAACAACAGTTATCTTTCGCAGATGAGTTTTTGGATGATGACCGATGCTGAGATGAATCGCTAGAATATCTTGAAGAATAGTTTTTCTTCGGTGAAGAGGAGGTCCTTCTCTGAAAGCGGTTGAATCTTCTCATTATCAGTGCAAGATCTTTCCCAATGTTCTCGGGGTCATCAGAAGCACCACCGATTCAGAACTAGCTTCAGGAGAGGAGTGATGTGAAGCTCTGGCTTTCAGTGCATGAGATTTTCTTCGACTCCCATTGACGTCACGTTTCTCATCTTCTTCCATCTCGAAAGTATTAAGCCTTTCAAGAATATCAGCGACAACCATATCCTTGAAATCAGTTCTTTCCTTAATCATCAGGACAATGTGATCGAAGGAATCATCAAGAGAACGGAGCAAAGTTCTAACAATAATCCGATTGGTAATGTCATCTACACCGAGGGAAATCAGTTCATTTGACAGCGCAGTGAGTCTGTTGTATATGGAACAAACTTTTTCTCCCTCGTGCCTCTTGAACCGATAGAACTTGCTTCGAAGGGTGTCAATTCGAGCATATTTCTGAGTAGAGACACCTTCACCAATCTTCTCGAGATAATCCCAAACACCTTTGGCCGAAGGAATATTCTTGACCTCATGATATTTTTCAGGAATCAGATGATTTGTGATGAATACCCAGACTTCAGCATCTAGCTCTATCTTCTTTGTCTCTTCAGGAGTAATGGCATCAGTGTCCTTGACAGTTACACCATTCTTGACAACTTCCCAAGCGGCAGAGTTGATAGCCATGATATTCCTCTTCATTTTGTCCTTCCAATAGGGATAGTCCTTCCCATTGAAAATAGGGATTGGTTCCCCTGAGCGAACAGCTGCAAACGACATTCTTGACAACACTCCAGGTTGTTAGACCAAAATACGCAGAGCGTAGGGAGTGCCTAGCTCTGATACCAATTGAAAGCTCAAGAATGATCAGAGGGGGAGGGGGTGAATGATCACTTCTAAAAATTCTAAGGAACTTAGAAGGAAATCATGTAAACATCGTAGGACTAAAGACATCTCGAAGTAAATACAGTATCGAAAGTAATGCAAGGCTCGAAAGGATTTGGAGCGAAGGAAAACATCAAAGACAAACAGGCTACGAGTAAATACTTGAAGTAAATGCTAGAAGGAAAACGAGCCTGACACAGCGATGTTTGGTAAACCAGTTCACACTCTGCAAAGTGCTACGTCTGGTTGGAGGGACTGGTGATTGAACACCTGGAGCAAAACTCTCTCCGTCCTATTCTCCACTGCAACAAACTCCTCGAGCTTGTCCAGTTTTCACTCGTGGTAGATGTTTCAGGACATCTCCGAGACCTTTACAAACTTCCTTCAGCAGTGACAATTACTCTTCGACTGCTTGACAGGCGACGCCTAACCGTCTAGGAGACTTGCCGTTCTCCAAGATAAAAGGATCGGCTAATCTCAACCTAAGTCATAGTGAATTGCTCAACTCAGTTCAGACTTGGGTGTAGGTTTTCTCTCGATGGATCTCTTTGGGATGCTCTCAGACTTCTGTCTTAGAATCTTCAGTGGAGCAGCCAACCCGAAATGGTGGGTAGGTGCGGGGTATTTATAGTTGGCGATCCCGATGGGTAAAATGACTGAAGTGACCCGATGCAACCGCTTGACGCGTGTCCACAACGGTCGGATTCCAATCACTGCGCAACTTTACTTGAGGAACAAGTAAGCTGACTCACCGAACGAGTTCTCTTTCGAAGGCACGAAGTGCAATGACTTTGCCTTCGAGCTATTCGCTCGACTCGGTGAGATTTCTCTCGGTAGGCTTTTGTGGGTTTTGATTGAGCAGAGAAAATTCACTTCGACAAAGATCTCAACTAGCAAACCCCTCTTGATAGTACGGTTTTTCCTACGACTCAAGAAATACAGAGAAACTAGCAAAAAGACTAAGTCTTCGACCAGCTTCAGCTTTCTCCTCGTTGCGCTTTTGCTCGAGAGATACTTTTTCTTCGACTACATTTTTAGGGGTCGTCTTCCTTCAAAGATTTTGGTAGATGACTGCAGCTTCACTGCAGTGAGTTGTCCTTCGACCTTCTACTTGCAAACTCCATTCTTTCGGAACCTAAGTATCTGTTTATACTCGAAAACAATATTAGTTCCACTTCTGCTTTGTCTAACAATGTCCAAAACCTTCGGGGGCAAAACTTGCTCTTACACAAAGTCATGAAGGTTGAGCTCACGACGGAGTCCACTGTTGAGGCCATGACGGAACCTCTCTTGTTTCTTGGAGTCGGTGGAAACTTCTTCAGTTGCATAACGAGCCAGTCGGTTGAACTCGCGACTAAACTCATCCACGGTTCTTCTGCCTTGAGTGAGGTTACAGAATTCGTCACGTTTGCGGTCCATAAGACCCTTGGGGATGTGGTGCTCGCGGAAAGAAGTACAGAATTCCTCCCAAGATGCAGGTGGTCCAACTGGGCGCATATTCAGAAAATTCTCCCACCAAGAGCTTGCTGCACCTTCAAGGTGATAGGTGGCATAGTTGACCTTGTCGCCATCTGCAACATGGCCGGCTTGGATCTTCCTCTCGATGCTGCGAAGCCAGTCATCAGCGTCAAGGGGCTCGGTGGAGTAACTGAAAACCGGGGGATGAAGCCGGATGAAGTCGTTCAGGGACACCAGCTCATTGCGCTGCTGAGTGGTGTTGCGTGCGATGACTTCCAACAGGTGGTGAGAGTCACGGCGGTTTCTCTCGACCTCCATCAGAACTTGGGCCATCGTGGGTGGGGGTGGAAGGTTGTCTTCCTCCTGGTTGTTCCCACGACCTTGGTTACGACCAACCTGGCCACGTGTTCCTTGAGACATCCTGAAGGTGAAAAACCAAAGTCAAACAGAGTTGATTTCAAGAGTCTAATCAAGGTATTGAAGTACTGGAAGGATTACAGAGCAAAGGAAGTAATCATCTTGACAACATGGTGATAAAGCATACAAGCCATATATTCACAAGCTGTCATACAAACCATACATCGTTTTAGTACAAGCACTAAGCTAATACAAACGTGATGAAGATGATACATCCTTCAGAGGCACTCTGACTTCCTATACATTATTTATCTAAGCCTCTGGAACTTAGACACCTTGATTACAATATACTAGGATACTACTACATCCTCACTAAGTAAGACCACAGGCGGTCTCACTCATCTCCCTCTCCATAGTAATCCTCGTAAAAGTTACCCGCATATCCCGGTAGCTGGAGGTGACCATCGGAAAACACGGAGGCTTGTGGACCCTGATATCCATTTGGGCAAGGATGGGGCCTAGGTCCAGTGTAGGGTGGAAGCAAAGGACCACGGGGTGGAAAAATGCCTCCAATCTCGGGCCAAGCAACTCGAGAAGGCATCTGAGTCCTCACTGGATAGATCGCATCGTACTCCACTGATCCCACGCTCACAAAGGGTGCCAAGAGCGTCAGTGCTCGGTACAAACGAACTCGAGTAGCGTGGAGCTCAAAACGGAGAGCACGTGCATCACGATCTCTGTCACTAGCAAACCTAGCAGTCACCTGGAGTGCTGGATCCTCTGCAGAGTGATCTGAGTAGAGTCCGGTGTAATATCCCTCTTCTCCTGGAAGTGCAGCAGCGATATAGCGGAATGAGGTCTCTCTCAGCATGGTGTGCTCCTCTCTCAGCAGGGTAATACATGAATATGCAGCATCCTGCACAGCCATGTTCTCGGTAACGCCGATGCCATGTCCAAAATGGATAGGCTGGGTGACTCCAATGTGGTGCGGGTAGATCCGCACAATGCAGTGGAACTGCGTCTGGTTGAAGTCGTGGAACTGCTCCTCGATGGTGTACTCAGGGTACCATCGATATCCCACGTAGGACATCATCTCGATCAACGTGGCGGGATGGCCACGCACACCGAGGCACCTGGTCAAACGAACAACCTGCCGAGGGGGAAGATTTGCCATCTGAAACAGAAAGGAGTTTGCAAATGCATCAGATTATGAGATAAACCTGGAATGACTCGGACAACATAACGGCTGTAATTGTAAGAAATGACAATTTCTTTCAATCATGAAAACAGCACTTACATAATATGATGTAAGAAATCAGCATTATAACAATGCTAGGAAAACCTGACACAACTTTCCTACGGCTATAATGAAGCAATCAACGAGATGTGCTAAACAGACAGAGGAGAGCCTAGTCCTATCTTCCCGTAGAACAAGATGAGGGTGACTCAGAACTCAGAACGAAGGGGTAAGGAGAAAAATGAAGCCTTACGTTGTTCCCTTATATACCCAGAGTAACTATATAACTATCGCAAGCTAGACTCAACTTCGGCCAAGGCTACTAGTCCTACAGTCAGTCCTGCTCTGATACCAAGTCTGTCGGGACCCGGGGTTAGCGTATGCAAGTACATTTAAGACATAGTCATATGGAGAGCCGAGAACCGCACCCACTTGTCTAAGCAGACAAGGCCAAGCACTGAACATTCTCGGAAAGCATCGTACGTGAGGGGCATCCCATCCAGGCCGGATGATCAACTGTGATGGGTCCTCATCGTCCGCACACAAGTCTAATGATATGGGTGGTGAACTCCCATATTCAAAGACAAGTCGCCTCAACCATACTACCGACTATCTCAAAACTCTTACATAGACTTACTCCAGCCCGATCACTTAGTCGGGGTCTAGGGCGGGCTCGATCATACCACAAAATGTGCACGAGACAGAGTCTCGAGCAATCGCATCGCGATGCCCCAAGCTGCGCACATCTAAGGGCCACTTGGTGTATGAAAGACCGCCAGCCAGAACACAACTAAGGTCTCGAAAACCCATACAAAGACATGCATGTTATAAACATACACGCAGCACACATGCCTTGTATGAACAGCAGGTACCATTGCAATTCTCTACAAAGTGTACATTTTATTTATAACTCTTATAGAGTACACACAGAGATCACATACATGTGATCCAACATTACAACATAAAGCGAAAGCAAATTATGTCTGAGTACAGACAAGTTTAACAAATTGGCTTAAGAAGCCTTATTCAAACATAAAGCCCTCCACGAGGGAACCAGTCTGCTGACTGGGACTAGACTAGCTTAACTTCAGTCGTCCAGCTCGATGAAGAAGCCACCTTCGGGGTCAGTGGCGTCATCTAAAACATAGATTAAGCAAACGTGAGTACAAAGGCGTACTCAGCAAGACTTACATAGGAGCTATACTACTCATGCACATGTATCAAGGTAAAGGAGGTGGGGTTCACTTGCAGAAATGCCAGCTTTGACTTGGCTAATCCTGAACTACGAGTACCAGACTTTGAGGTAAGAAGCGTACACGAGTCCACTACTTTCACCAACCAATACACCACTATGGTGCCTTCCTCGACTTCCCCACGAGAAAGCACGCCATAGCACTCACACTTATCTTGGTGTGTTTTAGAAGTATCCGGTTCAAGTTATCTAATAATCAAGCTAAGCTTTCCAAGTAGTCCATAACCGCGGACGCGGCTATTCGAATAGTTTTGTTAACCTTGCAAGGGTGTACCGCTACACACACATGACCACAATTTACCGCCTTTGATCTCGACACAAGTGTTACCTCATAGCCTATCTAGTCCAAGAAAGCCGCCTACTTGGGTTGGCTACCACCATCGTGAACCCGGCCGGTTTACCGAAGTGGACCCAAGCGATGTGTGCGTGATGCATAAGCCGGTCTCGGGTGAGCCGTTCTCTCACTTAGCATCCAGGCCACAAGCCTACCAGAACTCCGAACTACTGCGACATCTGGACATCGAAACGGATGAGTTAATAGGTTGAGAGGGGTCAGTGAGCCCAATGTGTGGTTTTACTCTTCATCTTGGATCACCACACAAGAACTCGGACTTAGGGCGGTGTTCAACGAGACAACCCACCGTGTACTCCTACACAGCCTCTCATCGTTCACCTTATATTAGGGTCGATTCACCAACACTTTTCTACCATCATCAACATGATCATTCCCATCCCGACTCACATCATAGTAACAACATGGTATCATACTAAGCATGCAATAAGCGACAACATTTACAGGGGCCACATGATATCAAACAACTCCTATAGTTGCTAGGATTGTGGTTTGCTTACTACTGTGACAAAATGATAGGTCATGCAAAGGAATGGGTTCATCTATGCGGTAGAATCGTAATATGGTGATCATCCTAAACAATGCATAAGCGAGACATGAGAGGGAAGTGGGATTTTATCGACATGATCAATGGGGTTTTGCTTGCCTTGCTGACGAGGTTCGGGTTCTGGATCTTCGGCGAAGGGGGTGACCTCTTGCTCCGGTTCCACCTCTACTCGGCAAACAAAGCACGAAGTAGCAATCAATATGAATGCAATGCTCAAGCACATGATGGAATGTTAAAGCTTGAAGTATAATTTTGATGTGTGAGGCAATTCCATTTAAGTGGAATATATTGCATTTAAAATGCAAATTCAAACTCCACATTTGAATTCAACATTAACCAAGTTATATGTGATATAGTTTGATCATTTTAAATTATCTTCAAATGTGTATGATATGCCTCTGATGTGTAAGTGAAATGTAGCATGTTGCCATGGTTCAAGTTGCCAAAATATTTGAATTGAATTTGGTTTAATTTCATTTAAATCAAATAGCAAATGCTACTGATCACATTTTAAATTCAACTCAAACAGAGTTGAAAGTTGCATATTTGGAAAGATAATTTTCTCCTGATCATTTTTCATATATTATTTGTCTAATTTGGAGTTAATATGAATTTTCTATGAATTTCCAAAGTTTGGGGTATTTTCTGGATTTTCTGGAATTATTTAAACCATTTTGCTTTTCTGGAAATTCAATACTGCGTCACTGTGACATCAGCATGACGTCAGGGGTCCACTGACTGTTGGGACCCACTGGTCAGCCTCTCACTGATTAATTAAAACGATTTAATTTAAACTTTTAACTTAGCAGGGAATTAGAGTGGTTGGGCCCGCGTGTCAGCCTCTGCAGGGGGGGATTAGCATTAAACTAATCACGGATTAAGGTTAATCCACCGGCGGCTAAACGCCGGTGGCCTGGCCACGGCGGCGCGGTACGGCAACGTGCTCTGGGCAAGCGTTTGACGCGCCAGTGGCATCAAACGGAAGCTGGAAGAGCGCCGCGTCGAATGGAGCCAGCCAGAGGGGCTGGAGCTCACCGGAGCGTCGCCGGCTTCAAGCCCTAGCGGCGGCCGTGGCACGGGCTCGAGGTGAACTCGGCTACGGGGCACCATTTGGGGTGGCTTTGGGCTGGATCGAACCGGAGGAGTGCTGCGGTGACAACGGACAGGGTGACAGGGCCGACTGCTTTGCGGTTGCTCGACGACGACGACCGGGGCGGCGAGGTACTCCGGCTTCCATGGAAGCCACGGCTAGAGGAAGCAATCGAAGCGGGAAACTTAGGGGTTCCGGGCGTGAGCTCACCAGGAACTCGGCAGAGGTGGTGGCGAAGGCTGAGGTGGATCGACGGCGACGAATTCGTCGTTGATATTCCTCGGCTCCGGCGAGAAGGAAACGGCGATTGCGGCGGCTCCTTGAACAATTAGGTCATCGTCTTCAACAGCTTGGCGTGGACGACAACGTAGCGCGAGGGGGACACGATCTTCTGGCTCTTCTCCGGCGTTGGCCACGGATGTCGTCGACGGTGAACGGCGGCTGCTCTCGGGGGAAAAGGGGAAAGCGAGGAGAGGAAGGGAGAGCACGAGAGGGGAGGGGGAAATGAAGCACGGCTTCACGGCGGTTCTCCAGGACAGGAAAAGGTGGCACGGGGCGGCCTGGAACGTCCTGGGCGTCGAGGTGGCGACCACGGCGTCGGCGCCGCGCCACCGAGCTGCTTGGCAGCGCGGGGTGGAAGACGACAGGGGAGTTCGGGTGGGCTGGGCCGGCTGGAGAGGTGGGCCTCGTCCCTGGCGGGAGGTAAGTTTTTTCCTTTTTCCTCTGTTTAATCTTTCCTTTCTTTTTCTGTAATTTGCTTTGGCTCTGATAAAAATACCAAACCATTTTATTAAATGCTGAAAACTTTTATGTGGCCTCATAATAATATAGACTAGCCACTCATAAACTTTCAACATTTTTAAAATTCAAATGATTTGAATTTTAAATCAAATAGGGGGATTTCTTTAATTCCAAGGTACTGTTTGAATATTTGAAAAATCTATGAGCATGGGGTGGGTCCCACATCACTTGATATGTGATCACACTCATTTATAAGTCTTTTCAAAACTCTAACATGAATTTTTGGAAAATATTTTTATCTGGCCTTTTGAATTAATTCATCTGGGGGGTGTTCCTTCTCCCATTTGGATTTTGAATTTGATTTCCAAGATTTCTTTTTGAAATTTTGACATGATGCAGAGGTACTAGCTGACCCTAGCACATACCTAACAGAGGGTTCTGACACACCCATATCATTAGACTTGTGTGCGGACGATGAGGACCCATCTCAGTTTATCATCCGGCCTGGATGGGATGCCCCTCACGTATGATGCTCTCGAGAACGTTCTGTGCTTGGCCTTGTCTGCTTAGACATGTGGGTACGGTTCTCGGCTCTCCATATGACTATGTCTTAACTGGACTTGCATACGCTAACCCCGGGTCCCGACAGACTTGGTATCAGAGCAGGACTGACTGTAGGACTAGCAGCCTTGGCCGAAGTCGAGTCTAGCCTTCTATAGTTATATAGTTACTCTGGGTATATAAGGGAACAACGTAAGGCTTATTTTTTCTCCTTACCCCCTTCGTTCTGAGTTCTGAGTCACCCTCATCTTATTCTACGGGAAGATAGGACTAGGCTCCCCTCTGTCTGATTAGAACATCTCGTTGTTTGCTTCCTTGTAGCCGTAGGAAAGTTGTGATCGGTTTGTTAGAGTGGTTATGCTTCCTGATTTCTTACATCGTATGTAAGTGTTGTTTGCATGTTGTAAGAAATTTTCTTTTTCTTGCAATTACAGCCGTTATGCTGTCCGAGTCATTCCAGGTTTTTCTCATAATCTGATGCATTTGCAAACTCCTTCTGTCTGTATCAGATGGCAGATCTTCCCCCTCGGCAGATTGTTCATTTGACCAGGTGCCTCGGTGTGCGTGGCCATCCCGCCACGTTGATCGAGATGATGTCCTATGTGGGATATCGATGGTATCCTGAGTACACCGTTGAGGAGCAGCTCCTTGACTTCAACCAGACCCAGTTCCACTGCATTGTCAGGATCTACCCGCACCACGTTGGAGTCACTCAGCCTATCCACTTTGGACATGGCATTGGCATGACAGAGAACATGGCTGTGCAGGATGCTGCATACTCATGTATTACCCTGCTGAGAGAGGAGCACACTATGCTGAGAGAGACCTCATTCCGCTATATCCCTGCTGCACTTCCAGGAGAAGAGGGATATTACACCAGACTCTACTCAGATCACTCTGCAGAAGATCCAGCACTTCAGATGACTGCTAGGTTTGCTAGTGATCGAGCTCGTGATGCACGCGCTCTCCGTTTTGAGCTTCACGCCAATCGTGTTCGTCTGTATCGAGCACTGGCCCTTTTGGCACCCTTCGTGAGCGTTGGATCAGTTGAGTATGATGCTATCTACCCAGTAAGGACTCAGATGCCTTCTCGAGTTGCTTGGCCCGAGATTGGAGGCATTTTTCCACCCCGTGGTCCTTTGCTTCCACCCTACACTAGACCTAGGCCCCATCCTTGCCCAAATGGATATCAGGGTCCACAGTCCTCCGTGTTTTCCGATGGTCACCTTCAGCTACCGGGATACGCGGGTAACTTTTACGAGGACTACTATGGAGATGGAGATGAGTGAGACCGCTTGTGGTCTTACTTAGTGAGGATGTAGAAGTATCTTAGTATATTGTACGCAAGGTGTCTAAGTTCTAGAGGCTTAGATAAATGATGTATAGGAAGTCAGAGTGCCTCTGAAGGATGTATCATCTTCATCACGTTTGTATTAGCTTGGTGCTTGTACTAAAATGATGTATGGTTTGTATGACAGCTTGTGAATATATGGCTTGTATGCTTTTATCACCATGTTGTCAAGATGATTACTTCCTTTGCTCTGTAATCCTTCCAGTACTTCAATACCTTGTTTGGATTCTTCCAACCAACTCTGTTTGACTTTGGTCTTTCACCTTCAGGATGTCTCAAGGAACCCGTGGCCAGCTTGGTCGTAACCAGGGTCGTGGGAATGACCAGGAGGAAGGCAACCTTCCACCCCCACCCACGATGGCTCAGGTTCTGATGGAGGTTGAGAGGAACCGCCGAGACTCTCACCATCTGCTGGAAGTCATTGCTCGCAACACCACTCAGCAGCGCAACGAGTTGGTGTCCCTGAACGACTTCATCCGGCTTCATCCCCCGGTTTTCAGTTACTCCACCAAGCCCCTTGACGCTGATGACTGGCTTCGCAGCATCGAGAGGAAGCTCCAGGCAGGCCATGTTGCAAATGGCGACAAGGTCAGCTATGCCACCTATCACCTTGAAGGTGCAGCTAGCTCTTGGTGGGAGAACTTCCTGAATATGCGTCCCGTTGGACCGCCTGCATCTTGGGATGAATTCTGCACTTCCTTCCGCGAGCACCACATTCCAAAGGGTCTTATGGACCGCAAGCGTGAGGAGTTCTGCAACCTCACCCAAGGCAGAAGGACCGTTGACGAGTTTATTCGTGAGTTCAACCGACTTGCTCGTTATGCTACTGAAGAAGTCTCCACCGACGCAAAGAAGCAAGAAAGGTTCCGTCGTGGCCTAAACTCTGGACTCTGTCGTAAACTCAACCTACATGACTTTGCCACCTTCCAGGTCCTTGTCAACAAGGCCATCAAGGCAGAGGACATGAACACCCCCAACGACTTCCGCAAACACCCTAGAGATGATGGTTCATCCAGTTCAGGCTCCCAGAAGCGCAAGATCTGGATCCCAAATAGTATGTTCCGCCAGAAAAACCCACCGAGGCCATCCTATGTGGTGCCTCGTCCACAACCTCAGTTCCACCCAGCTCCACCAAACAACCCAGCTCCACGAACTGTTTTCGGAGCCTGTTACAAGTGTGGTCAGGCAGGCCACTACTCTCGTGATTGTCCCCAGAACCAACTCCAGAATCAGAATGCTCCACCCCGTGCCGGAGGCAACAACAATGGTTGTGGCAAGCCCCCCCAGAAGGTCTACACCGCCAAACCCGCTCCTCCCGCCACTCGTGGACGTGTGAACCAGATTGCCGCCGAAGAGACTGACGACACCACTGACGTCATTCTTGGTACGCTCCCAGTCAATTATGTTCCTACTTCCGTTCTTTTCGACCCAGGAGCATCTCATTCATTCATGTCGGAAAGTTATGCACTTCGTCATGAGTTATCTTTTGTTGAATTGTCCACCCCCATGATTATTCAAACTCCAGGGTCAAGATGGCAAACTAATAGAGTAAGCCATGGTAATAAAATTTCAATTGAGGGTTTATTATTCCTTGCTTCACTCATAGCCCTCAAGTCTTCAGATATTGATGTCATCCTTGGCATGGATTGGCTATCAAGACAGAATGCCTACCTGGATTGCAAAGGTGAATCCGTGAAACTCACCCACCCTTCAGGCAAAACCGTCAACTATATCTCACCCAGAACAAGAACCCAAGTGCATTCCTTGAATGTACTTCCCCTTCCCGAACTTGAAGATATTCCGGTGGTTCGTGACTTCCCGGATGTCTTTCCTGAAGAGCTACCGGGCATGCCACCCGACAGATGTGTAGAGTTTATAGTGGATCTTGTTCCAGGAACCGCACCCATTTCTAGACGCCCATACAAAATGGCCCCACGTGAGTTAGCTGAGCTTAAAACCCAACTGGAAGCTTTGTTGGAAAAAGGCTTCATCCGCCCTAGCTCATCGCCATGGGGTTGCCCTGTTCTGTTCGTAACGAAGAAAGATGGAACAGAAAGGATGTGCGTAGACTATCGCCCGCTAAATTTAGCGACGATAAAGAATAAGTACCCATTGCCCAGGATCAATGATCTTTATGATCAACTTGCAGGATCCTCTGTCTTCTCCAAGATGGATTTGAGATTAGGTTATCATCAAATCAAAATCCGAAACGAGGACATTCCCAAAACGTCTTTTACTACTCGTTATGGTCTTTACGAGTACACCGTCATGTCCTTTGGTTTAACCAATTCCCCCGCCACTTTCTCACACATGATGAATTCGATCTTCATGGAGTACTTAGATAAATTTTTTGTGGTTTATCTCGATGACATTCTCATCTACTCGAAGAACGAAGAAGAACATGCCGAACACCTAAGGCTGGTATTGATGAAACTTAGAGAGCATCGCCTGTATGCTAAATTCTCCAAGTGTGAATTTTGGCTACCAGAAGTGACCTACTTAGGCCACGTGATTTCTGCAAAAGGCATTGCTGTGAATCCCGAGAGAGTTCAGGCCGTCCTTGACTGGACTCCACCTGAATCGGTTAAGCAAGTTAGGAGTTTTCTTGGCCTAGCCAGCTATAGCCGTCGCTTCGTCGAGAACTTTTCTAAAGTTGCAAAGCCTCTGACTGAACTCCTCAAGAAAGATAAGAAATTCCTATGGACTTCCAAGTGCGAGGAAAGCTTTCAAGAGCTAAAAATAAGATTGACTTCTGCACCCGTACTTGCACCTCCAGACACCAAAAAGGATTTCGAGATCTTTTGTGACGCATCACGGCAAGGGTTAGGATGCATACGTCTGCAAGATCGACATGTGGTAGCTTATGCTTCACGCCAGTTGCGGCCACATGAAGAGAACTATCCTACCCATGACCTTGAACTCGCTGCCGTAGTTCATGCCCTAACAACTTGGCGACATTACCTCCTTGGTAATTGTTGTGAGATCTATTCCGACCACCAAAGCCTCAAATATATTTTCACCCAGCCAGATCTTAATCTCAGGCAAAGACGCTGGATTGAGTTGATAAAAGATTACGACGTAGGAATTTCTTACACCCCAGGCAAATCCAATGTCATGGCTGATGCACTAAGTCGTAAGTCGTATTGTAACAACCTCATGTTACAACAGTATCAACCACTTCTTCATGAGGACTTTCGCAAGCTCAATCTTGAGATTGTTCCTCATGGCTATCTTCCTACCTTGGTGGCGAAACCAACTCTTGAGGATCAAATCATAGTTTCCCAAAGGCGTGCACGAGGTGTTCGTCGGATCAAGGAGAACATTGCTAGCGGAGTTGCTAAATGTTTCTCCACAGATAGCAAGGGAACGGTATTCTTTGAAAATCGTTTGGTAGTACCTAAGAATAGGGAACTAAGGCAACTCATCCTCAAGGAAGCCCATGACACACCCCTCTCGATTCATCCCGGTAGCACAAAATTGTACCGAGATCTATGCTAGAGATTTTGGTGGACTAGGATGAAGAGAGACATTGCTCAATTTGTTGCCGAATGTGATGTTTGTCGTCGCATTAAGGCAGAACATCAAAGACCTGCTGGTACACTTCAACCTTTGTCTATTCCTGAGTGGAAATGGGACAAAGTCGGTATGGACTTCATCACTGGCTTTCCAAAAACCCAGAAAGGAAACAATGCCATCTTCGTTGTCATAGATAGGCTTTCCAAAGTTGCTCACTTCCTTCCAGTTCGCGAGTCTATAACTGCTAGCCAGTTAGCGGACTTGTACGTCTCTAGAATTGTGTCCCTTCACGGTGTTCCTTTGGAGATCAATTCTGATCGCGGTAGCCTTTTCACCTCTAGATTTTGGGGAAGCTTTCAGAATGCTATGGGAACTCATCTCTCCTTTAGTACAGCTTTCCATCCTCAGTCTAGCGGTCAAGTCAAAAGGGTTAACCAAATTCTTGAAGACATGCTCAGAGCTTGTGTTATCTCATTCGGAAAGAATTGGGAGAAGTCTCTTCCATTCGCCGAATTTGCTTATAACAATAGTTTTCAATCTAGTCTGAACATGGCTCCTTTTGAACTCCTATATGGACGACGATGTCGAACACCACTAAACTGGTCAGAAACCGGGGAAAGACAATTCTTTGAATCGGATATGATCAAGGAAGCAGAAGAGCAAGTTCGCATTGTTCGTGATCAATTGAAAGCATCCCAGTCTCGTCAGAAAAGCTACTATGATCGTCATCATAGGCAAGAGAGCTACAATCTGGATGAGAAGGCTTACCTTCGGGTTACTCCTCTGAAGGGAACCCAACGTTTCGGTATCAAAGGAAAATTGGCCCCACGTTACATCGGACCTTTCCGCATTCTTGCTAAACGTGGAGAAGTTGCCTACCAACTTGAACTACCCCCGCACCTTTCCCGAGTACACGATGTATTCCATGTGTCCCAACTCAGGCGTTCCTTCAAGGACCCCATCCGCGAAGTCGACCATGAAACGCTTGATCTCCAAGATGACCTTTCTTATCGAGAATACCCCGTTCGTATTCTTGATTCCGCAGAGCGTGTCACTCGTCGTCAGAAGATTAGGTTTCTGAAAGTGCAATGGTCACACCACTCTGAGAGAGAAGCTACGTGGGAAAGAGAAGACCGTCTCAGTGCCGAGTATCCCTCCTTCCTCCCGCAGACTTCTGAATCTCGGGACGAGATTCTGTTGAGTGGGGGCGAGTTGTCAGAACCCTCTGTTAGCTAATGTGCTAGGGTTAATAAGCCACTTGCATCATGTTAAAATTTCAAAAGAAATCTTTGAAATCAAAATCAAAAGCAAAATGGGAGAAGGAACCACCCCCCCCCCAGATGAATTAATTCAAAAGGCCAGATAAAAATCTTCTCCAAAATCTCATGTTAGATTTTTGAAAAGTCTTATAAATGAGTGTGATCACATATCAAGTGATGTGGGACCCACCCCATGCTCATGGATTTTTCAAATATTCAAACAGTGCCTTGGAATTAATTAAAAACCCCTATTTGAGTTAAGATTCAAATTATTTGAATTTTTAAAAATGTTCAAACTTTATAAGTGGCTAGTATATTTTATTATGAGGCCATATAAAAAGTTTCAGCTTTTTATAAAATGGTTTGATATTTTATCAGAGCCAAAACAAAAATACAGAAAAAGAAAGGAAAGATTAAACAGAATTAAAAACAGAAAGGACTTACCTCGCTTCTGGCCTAACTTGTCGGCCGCGGCCCAGCAAGCCAGCCCAGCCCGCTGCCCCCCGTTTGTCTTCTTCCCCCGGCGCGGCAAGCAGCTCGCTGGAGCGCATGCCGACGACGGCGGCAGCAGCCTGCCTGCTTGGAGGACTCCCAGGCGTCCTTATCACGCCAGGAGACGTCCCGTGGACGCCCGCTTCACTTCCCTCTCTTCTCCACTGCTCTCGCGATCCCCTTCATTTGATTTCGTCGCCGACAGGAAGCTCACCGGAGCGCACCGCCGTGGAAGACGTGGCCACCGTGCCCTAGAGCTCAAGCTGATGTGTCCCTCGTACTCGCCGTCGTCGACTTCCTCTTCCCGAAGCAGACGGAGCCGTGATTTGGACTCAAGCCACCGCAATCGTCCTCGAGCCCTCGCCGGATCCGCGACTCGTCGTCGTCAAATACTCCGGCTACGATTCCTCCCCGACTCCATCGACTGCACCGTTGCACTCCCCGCGTCTCGGTGAGATTTTCCCCTCAAGCCACGGCACCTCTCGCCTCCTCTAGCTCTTTCCGCCATGGACGCCGGAACACAGAGCCGCCATGCTCGTCGTCGACGAGCCTACGCAAAGCTTTCGAGCCTGTCACCCTGTCCGTTGTCACCGCGGAGCTCCTCTGGTTCGATCCAGCCTAAAACCGCCCCAAATGGTGCCCCGTAGCCGAGTTCACCTCGAGCCAGCAGCTCCGCCGCCGCTAGGGCTCGTCGTCGCCGTCAAACCAGTGCCTCCCAGGCCCCCCACTTGGTTCCATTCGATGCGCATCACCAAGAGCGAAGTCTCGGTGGTTGCGGCGCTCGATTTGGACCACGGGAGCGCCTTTCCATACAGCCCCGCCACGATTCTTGTCACAGGCGGCTAGCCGCCGGCAAGTCCGACGTGGCCGGGGTGGTTAGCCCTAATCCACCCCCCTAATGACCCCCAGAGCCGATGACATGTGGGACCAGCCCCTGACTAAACACTGGATTAAGTTTAAATCGTTTTAATTAAACAGTGAGAGGCTGACCAGTGGGTCCCAGCAGTCAGTGGCCCCCTGACGCCAGCATGAAATCATGCTGACGCAGTAAATGAATTTCCAGAAATTGAAATGAATTAAAGAAATTCTAGAAAATCCAAAAATTAGCCCAAACTTTGGAAATTCACAGAAAATTCATATTAACTCCAAATTGGACAAATAATATATGAAAAATGATCAGGAGAAAATAAGTTATCCAAATATCCAACTTTCAACTTTGTTTGAGTTGAATTTAAAATGTGATCAGTAGCATTTGCTATTTGATTTAAATGGAATTAAATCAAATTCAATTCAAAAGTTTTTGCAACTTGAACCATGGCAACATGCTACATTTCACTTACACATCAGAGGCATATCATACACATTTCCAAATGATTCAAATTGATCAATCAATGTCACATGTAACTTGGCTAGGTTTGAATTCAAATTGGAGTTTGAATTTGCAATTCAATTTGCAATATACTCCATTTAAATGGAATTGCCTCACACATCAAAGAATACACATCAAGTTTCAACCTTCCATCATGTGATCGTGCATTGTATTTACTTTGCTACATTGTTTGTTGTTTGTCGAGTAGAGGTGGAACCAGAATAGGAGGCTGCCCCCTTCGTTGAAGACCCCGAACCCGAACCTCGTCAGCAAGGCAAGCAAACCCCCATTGATCATGTCGATAAAATCCCACTTCCCTCTCATGTCTCGCTTATGCATTGTATAGGATGATTACCATGCTACGTTTCTACCACATAGATGAACCCATTCCTTTGCATGACCTATCATTTTGTCACAATAGTAAGCAAACCACAATCCTAGCAAATGTAGGAGTTGATTGATATCATGTGGCCCCTGCAATTGTTACTGCTTATTGCATGCTTAGAGTTATACCATGATGATACTGTTATGTGAGTCAGGATGGTAGTGATCATGATAATGATGGTAGAATAGTGTTGGTGAATCTACCCTAATACAAGGTGAACGATGAGAGGCTGTGTAGGAGTACACGGTGGGTTGTCTCGTTGAACACCACCCTAAGTCCGAGTTCTTGTGTGGTGATCCAAGATGAAGAGTACAACCACACATTGGGCTCACTGACCCCTCTCAGCTTACTAACTCATCCCTTTCGATTGTCCAGACGTCGCAATAGTTCGGAGTTCTGGTAGGCTTGTGCCCTGGATGCTAAGTGAGAGAACGGCTCACCCGAGACCGGCTTATGCACCACGCACACATCACTTGGGTCCACTTCGGTAAACCGGCCGGGTTCACGATAGTGGTAGCCAACCCAAGTAGGCGGCTTTCTCGGACTAGATCGGCTATGAGGTAACAGTTGTGGTGAGCATCCTCGCTGGCACCCCTTGAATGGTGTCGAGATCAAAGGCGGTAAATGATGATCATGTGTGTGTAGCGGTACACCCCTGCAGGGTTAACAAAACTATTCGAATAGCCGCGTCCGCGGTTATGGACTGCTTGGAGAGCTTAGCTTGATTATTAGACAACTTGAACTGGATACTTCTAAAACACACCAAGATAAGTGTGAGTGCTATGGCGTGCTTTCTCGTGGGGAAGTCGAGGAAGGAACCATAGTGGTGTAATTGGTTGGAGAAAGTAGTGGACTCGTGTACGCTTCTTACCTCAAAGTCTGGTACTCGTAGTTCAGGATTAGCCAAGTCAAAGCTGGCACTTCTGCAAGTGAAACCCCACCTCCCTTTACCTTGATACATATGCATGAGTAGTATAGCTCCTATGTAAGTCTTGCTGAGTACGACTTTGTACTCACGTTTGCTTAATCTATGTTTTAGATGAACCCACTGACCCCGAAGGTGGCTTCTTCATCGAGCTGGACGACTGAAGATCAAGCTAGTCTAGTCCCAGTCAGACGACGGGTTCCCTCGTGGAGGGCATGTGTTTAAATAAGGCTTCTTAAGCCATTTGTTAAACTTGTCTGTACTCAGACATACTTTGCTTCCGCTTGTGTTGTAATGTTGGATCACATGTTTGTGATCTCTCTGTGCACTCTATAAGAGTTATCAATAAAAATGTATACTTTGTAGAGAATTGCAATGATACCTGCTGTTCATACAAGGCATGTGTGCTGCGTGTATGTTTATAACATACATGTCTTTGTATGGGTTTTCGAGACCTTAGTTGTGATCTGGCTGGCGGTCTTTCATACACCAAGTGGCCCTTAGATGTGCGCAGCTTGGGGCATCGCGATGCGATTGTTCGAGACTCTGTCTCGTGCACACTTTGTGGTATGATCGAGCCCGCCCTAGACCCCGACTAAGTGATCGGGCTGGAGTAAGTCTATGTAAGAGTTATGAGATAGTCGATAGTATGGTTGAGGCGACTTGTTTTTGAATATGGGAGTTCACCACCCATATCATTAGACTTGTGTGCGGACGATGAGGACCCATCTCAGTTTATCATCCGGCCTGGATGGGATGCCCCTCACGTACGATGCTCTCCGAGAACGTTCTGTGCTTGGCCTTGTCTGCTTAGACAAGTGGGTACGGTTCTCGGCTCTCCATATGACTATGTCTTAACTGGACTTGCATACGCTAACCCCGTGTCCCGACATCTATGATAGCACACCTTCTATACTAAGATAAGTGCACTCTTATGATTAAACATCTTGCAAGAATCCGCAAATACAAGATAGAAATTAAGGAAAAGCCTAACCACAGCAATAAGGTCAAGGATCCATTATTCCCTTGTGCAAAAGTGTGCAAACTGGGGTTCAGGTTTCTGTCACTCCGGAAACCAACCGTAAGCATTCTTTATACACAATGTATTCCCCTAGGTCCTTAATAAGGCGAAGTGTTGAGTGTTCGACTCACACAACAACACTAGGAAAATAGCAACACAACTTAAATATCACACAACACAAATTACTTCAACATCATATGACTACTAACAACTAGACTTCTTGTAAGAGCAAGTATTTCCCCCGAAGGTTTTGGACATTGTTGGACAAAGCAGAAGTGGAACTAATATTGTTTTCGAGTATAAACAGATACTTAGGTTCCGAAAGAATGGAGTTTGCAAGTAAAAGGTCGAAGGACAACTCACTGCAGTAGAGCTGCAGTCATCTACCGAACCCTTTGAAGAAAGACGACCCCTAAAAATGTAGTCGAAGAAAAAGTATCTCTCGAGTAAAAGCGCAACGAGGAGAAAGCTGAAGTTGGTCGAAGACTTAGTCTTTTTACTAGTTTCTCTTTATTTTTCTTGAGTCATAGGAAAAACCGTACTATCAAGAGGGGTTTGCTAGTTGAGATCTTAGTCGAAGTGATTTTGCTCTGCTCAACCAAAACCCACAAAAGCCTACCGAGAGAGAAATCTTACTGAGTCGAGTGAATAGCTCGAAGGCAAAGTCATCGCACTTCGTGCCTTTGAGAGAGAACTCGTTCGGTAAGTCAGCTTACTTGTTCCTCAAGTAAAGTTGCGTAGTGATTGGAATCCGACCGTTGTGGACACGCGTCAAGAGGTTGCATCGGGTCACTTCAGTCATTTTACCCATCGGGATCGCCAACTATAAATACCCCGCACCTACCCGCCATTTCGGGTTGGCTGATCCACTGAAGATTCTAAGACAGAAGTCTGTGAGCATCCCAAGAGAGATTCATCGAGAGAAAACCAAAATCCCAAGTCTGAGCTGAGTTGAGCTATTCACTATGACTTAGGTTGAGATTAGCCGATCTTTTTATCTTGGAGAACTGCAAGTCTCCTAGACGGTTAGGCGTCGCCTGTCAAGCAGTTGAAGAGAAATTTTCACTGCTGAAGGAAGTTTGTAAAGGTCTCAGAGATGTCCTGAATCATCTACCACGAGTGAAAACTGGACAAGCTCGAGGAGTTTGTTGCAGTGGAGAATAGGACGGAGAGAGTTTTGCTCCAGGTGTTCAGTCACCAGTCGCTCCAACCAGACGTAGCACTTTGCAGAGTGTGAACTGGTTTACCAAACATCGTCGTGCCAGGCTCGTTTTCCTTCATGCTTTTACATTAAGTATTTACTCGTTGCCTGTTTGTCTTCGATGTTTTCCTTCGCTCCAAATCCTTTCGAACCATGAATTACTTTCTACACTGTATTTCCTTCGAGATGCCTTAGTCCTTCGCAGTTTGCATGAATTCCTTCTAAGTTCCTTAGAATTTTTAGAAGTGATCATTCACCCCCTCCCCCTCTGATCATTCTTGAGCTTTCAATTGGTATCAGAGCTAGGCACTCCCTACGCTCTGCGTATTTTGGTCTAACAACCTGGAGTGTTGTCAAGAATGTCGTTTGCAGCTGTTCGCTCGGGGGAACCAATACCTATCTTCAATGGGAAGGACTATCCCTATTGGAAGGACAAAATGAAGAGGAATATCATGGCTATCAACTCTGCCTCTTGGGAAGTTGTCAAGAATGGTGTAACTGTCAAAGACACAAATGCCATCACTCCTGAAGAGGCAAAGAAGATAGAGCTAGATACTGAAGTCTGGGTCTTCATAAAAAATCATCTGATTCCAGAGAAATACCATGAGGTTAAGAATATTCCTTCGGCCAAAGGTGTTTGGGATTATCTCGAGAAGATTGGTGAAGGTGTCTCTACTCAGAAAGATGCTCGTATTGACACCCTTCGAAGCAAGTTCTATCGTTTCAAGAGGCACGAGGGAGAAAAAGTTAGCTCCATATACAGCAGACTCACTGCGCTGTCAAATGAACTGATTTCCCTCGGTGCCGAAGATATTACCAATCGGATTATCGTCAGAACTTTTCTCCGTTCCCTTGATGATTCCTTCGATCACATTGTGCTGATGATCAAGGAAAGGACAGATTTCAAGGATCTAGTTGCCGCTGATATTCTCGAGAGACTTAATACCTTCGAGATGGAAGAATATGAAAAACGAGATATTAATGGGACACGAAGAAAATCTCATGCACTGAAGGCCAGAGCTTCACATCTCTCCTCTCCTGAAGCTAGTTCTGAATCGGGTTGTGCCTCAGATGACCCCGAGAACATTGGAAAAGATCTGGCACTGATAATGAGAAGATTCAATCGCTTTCAGAGAACGAACTCCTCTTCACCGAAGAAAAACTACTCTTCAAGACATTCAAGCAATTCATCACAGCATCGATCATCATCTAGAAACTCATCAGCGAAAGATAACTATTGCTACAAGTGCAAGAAGCCAGGTCACTTCATTGCTGATCGTCCTCTCTGGGAAATTGAACATAGATCAAAGCATTCTCACAGCAATTCTTCGAGCAAGTCTCACAGATCGAGCAAAAACTATCAGTCCAAGAGATATGATTCAAAGTCCAGAAAAGACAAGAAAGACGGTTCTGATGATGACAAGAAGAAGAAGTATCACAAGTATCGAGAGGGTTCTTCCTCGAAATAACATTCCTCTCGACGAAAGAATTCCCATCGTGCCAAATCCTATCTGGGTAAAGAGATGAACTTTGAAGATGAAGCATCCGGTTCCGAAGCTGAATCAAACCCAAGATCTGGTTCTGGTTCTGGTTCTGAATCTGATGGTGTTGCTGGTTTAGCATTTGCTTCGAGCAAGACTTCAAGTTCATTCTTCACCAACCAAAGCAGCGAAGATGAATCTCCAGCTTACTGCTTCATGGCCAAGGCTAAGGTATCCTCATCTAAGAATTCCTACGATACTTCTAATGAATCTGCCTATGAAAGTAACTCTAGGATAAGCTATGCCAAACTTGCCAAAATTGCTTCTATCCAACAAGATGAGCTAGATTCTCTAAGTGAAACTATTCAAAAATCTGAGACTTTGTTGATCGATGAGATTGACAAGGGTCAAACTTTGACAAATGAGCATGCTGCTCTGAAGGAAAAGTATGACGAACTTTCCTCTCGTCATGATCTTCTCTCAGTGGACTACGAGAAGCTAACCTATGAATTCCTTCAAAGGAAAATGGCTCTCGAGAAACTGAGAGAGGCGAATGAAGAGTTGGAAAATGTCAATCTCACGCTCATGGCTCAACAAGGCTCACAAGCTAAAAATGAATCCACTTCACCTTGCTTAACTTGTTTGGAACGAAGTAAAATTGAGTCTATTTTTGAGAGATCGAAAGGGAAGAAACCTATTGTTATTGATGATGCTAACCCCTCGAATGAGGAAACCATTACCGAGGAACTCCTCAGGTTGAAAATTTTATTTGAAACAGGCATGTTCAAAAGTGTGCAGGGACACCAGTACCTATGTGATATCCTACGAAAGGCTCTTCTTCACAGGAATCCTCGAAACGAAGGAGTTGGCTTCGAAAGGAAAATCAATCCTGATGGAACCTACTGGGAACCCGAGTAGTATCCTAAAACTGTCTGGGTTCTTGTGAAAGAAAAGCCCATTGATATTGTTAACCTTTCAGGTTTCAGTTGCAAAATTGATAAAGCCATTGTTGATGAATCACTTGATTCTGACTACAAGCTTGTCAAAGATCAGGAAGGAAAGGTGTCGGCTGAATTCGTTGGTACTCCTCCGAAGAATGGTTTCTATAAGCGACAGATTTGGGTTCACAAATCTCTCGTAGAAAAACTGCCTCCTAACCATTCTATGCAGGGAAAATCCTCGGTACCACCGAATCACTACTATTCACTTGAGGATAGAAATGAACCCTTGGTGTCTGCTTCAAATGTTCCCCAGAAGGAATACTATCGTGTCGATAGAAATGTTTATCGTCATCGTAACAATAACACCAAAGTTGTTGTTACCCACCAGTACTCTAACCCCTCGTCGAGGAATTATATTTATGGTGTACTTGATGGTCCAGATAGACAATGCAATCCTGTTTGCTATAATATTGCTGCCCCATCTAGCTCTTCCATGCCTTCTAAGTCACCTACTCATTTGTGGGTGGTTAAGAACTAATTCTTCTGCAGGGCTATGTCTCCGGTGGATCCGAATGGGTCATGGATAGTGGATGTACAAATCATATGACCGGAGACAAAGATTTGTTCACCGAAGACAAACTCACTGAATCTTCACAGAGATACATTACCTTCGGTGATAACAACAAAGGAAAAGTAATTGGTTTGGGTAAGGTAGCTATATCGAAGGATAAGCATATCGATAAGGTTATGCTTGTTCAATCACTTGGATATAATCTTATGTCTATCTCAAAACTTTGTGATATGGGTATGCTTGTTCTGTTTTCTGCTTCTCGTTGTGTTGTCTTTTCACAGGATGATTATTCCTTCGTGTTCGAAGGATATCGCAAAGGTGACCTTTATGTCGTTGATTTTTCTTCGGGACCTGCAGTGTCCACATGTTTAATGGCCAAAGCCACTTCTGGTTGGTTATGGCACCAAAGACTTGGGCATGCAGGAATGAAAAACCTTCAAACTCTTATCTCGAAGAAGAACATCGTTGGAATTGATAATGTTAAATTCGATAAAGATCGTCTATGCAGTGCCTGTGAAGCAGGAAAGATTGCCAAGAAACATCACTCAGCAAAAACTATAATGACTACTACTCGTCCTCTTGAATTACTTCATATGGATTTATTTGGTCCTCAAAATTATGCTAGTCTTGGAGGTAACAAGTATGGTCTGGTTATTGTTGATGATTTCTCTCGATATACTTGGGTTTTCTTTCTAGATGACAAGAGCAAGGTTGTTGAAATCTTCAAAACCTTCGCAAAGAGAGCTCAGACTGAATATGAATTATCTGTCAAGCATATCAGAAGTGACAATGGTACAGAATTCAAAAACACTCATATCGAAGATTTTCTTGATGAATATGGCTTTACTCGTGAATTCTCGGCTGCTTATACACCGCAACAAAATGGTGTGGTCGAGAGAAAGAATCGAACACTTGTTGAAATGGCCAGAACAATGCTTGCTGAATACAAGACTCCTATCAGGTTCTGGGCTGAAGCAATCAATACTGCATGTCATATCATCAACAAGTTTTATCTGCACAAGTTTCTGAAGAAAACCTCACATGAACTTATTACTGGTAAAAAGCCAAATGTTTCATATCTCAGGGTTTTTGGTGCTCCATGCTATATCAGAGATATGAATCACAGCTCCAAGTTTGCCCCAAAGGCTCACGAAGGTTTTCTCCTAGGTTATGGTTCGAATTCTCACACTTACAGAGTTTACAACTCTCATCTTGGCAAAGTTGTAGAAACTGTAAATGTTCGATTTGATGAAACTAACGGCTCTCAAAAAGAGCAATTACCTCTTAACCTGGATCAACCACCTTTGGATGAAGTTATCAGGTACATGGCCATTGGAGATATTCGACCTATCGAAGGTAATGCACGTCAAGCAAACAAGGATGATGATGGTCCAATGTTCCCACACATAGCCCGGGGCGCTGGAGATCAACATCCTGAAGCAAATGATGTACAGGTCGAAGGAGAACGCGTAAACGAAGAAAATGTCCATCCCGAAGGTCAAGCTGATCCCGAAGGTCAAGCTGATCCCGAAGGTCAAGCTGATCCCGAAGGACAACCGGATCCACAAGATGATGAAGGAGTTTTACCTCGTGTTCGAAGAAGAGTGGACGTCGACTCAATACTCGAAGAGATTCGTTTACCAGGTCGTCCCACCACTCGTTATCGTACTCGATTAGCTCACTTCTGTGGAAATTTCTCATTTGTATCCATGCTAGAACCATCAAAATTTCATGAAGCCATGAAAGACTCAGACTGGATGACTGCAATGCTCGAAGAACTTAATCAGTTGGAAAGAAATAAAGTCTGGTCCCTTGTTGATAGACCTGATCCCAAGAAGCATAATATCATTGGTACGAAATGGATTTTTCGCAACAAGCAAGATGAAGATGGCATTGTGGTAAGGAATAAAGCTCGACTGGTTGCTCAAGGCTACACCCAAATCGAAGGTATTGATTTCAGTGAGACTTATGCTCCAGTTTCTCGACTTGAATCCATTCGTGTCATGCTTGCTTTTGCCAATTACAATGGTATATTGCTATATCAAATGGATGTCAAAAGTGCATTTCTTAACGGTGAAATCGAAGAAGAAGTATATGTTATGCAGCCACCAGGTTTTGAAGACCCGAAGAATCCTAATAAGGTGTACAGGTTGCACAAGGCCCTATATGGGTTAAAGCAAGCACCTCGTGCTTGGTATGAAACACTGAAGGATTTTCTTCTGAAGAAGGGCTTCAAACCAGGAACAACTGATCCGACTCTTTTTACTCTTGCATACAAAAATGATCTTTTTGTGTGTCAAATTTATGTCGATGATATTATTTTTGGTTGTACTAACCCTGATATTAGCGAAGAATTTGCTCGTATGATGTCGAAGAAATATGAAATGTCTATGATGGGTGAATTAAAGTTCTTTCTCGGGCTTCAAATCCGTCAACAGAAGAATGGGACTTTCATCTCTCAAGAGAAGTATCTCAGAGATTGCCTGAAGAAGTTTGATCTTGCCAGTTGCAAAACTATCAAGACTCCAATGCCTACGAATGTTGATCTAGATGCAGATGAGAAGGGCAAACCTTTCGATCAGAAGAAATATCGCTCGATGATCGGTTCGCTTCTTTATCTTTGTGCATATAGACCTGACATTATGCTATCAGTTTGTATGTGTGCTCGTTTTCAGGCAAACCCAAAAGAATCACATCATATTGCTGTCAAGCGAATTCTTCGATATCTGGCTCACACACCATCTTTGGGACTTTGGTATCCCAAGGGTGCCCAGTTTGATCTCGTTGGATATTCTGATTCTGACTGGGCCGGTGATCGAGTCGACAGGAAATCTACCTCAGGCACATGTCATTTTCTCGGTAGATCTCTTGTCTGTTGGGCTTCGAAGAAACAGAATTGCGTATCTATTTCTACGGCTAAAGCCGAGTATATTGCTGCCGGTTCATGCTGCACTCAGATTCTGTGGCTCAAGAAAATGCTGAAAGATTACGGTATTCTTGTGAAGAAAATTCCATTGCTATGTGATAACGAGAGTGCTATCAAGATTGCCCATAACCCTGTGCAACACTCTCGAACGAAGCATATTGACATTCGTCATCATTTTCTTCGAGATCACGTTCAGCGAGAAGATATTGTTATCAGCCATGTACGCACCGAAGATCAATTGGCTGATATCTTTACGAAGCCCTTGGACGAAAAGAGGTTCTGTGCACTAAGGTGTGAGTTAAACATATTGGACTCACGCAATGTGCAGTAAGATCATAACTATCGGTACTATGTATTATATGTTTTCTTTCTATGTTGTTTACTTACGTTATTTTTCTATCGTGTTTCTTTTTCGTTTGTTCTTGTTCGTTTGGTGTTGTCCTATACACTTACCACTCCGAGTTTTATCACTGTTTTCCCCTCGGATTGATTAAGCATCGGACCCTGTTTTCCCTCTATTATATCCCGACCCCATCTGTGCTTTTCTCTCGTGAACATGTACATATGTACTCGATCAAGATTCCCTTCGAATGTCATTGATTCCGAAGGTAAATCTATCGAACGTTTATCTACTTTTATACTCGATGCTCGATGAGTTTGGTCTCGGACGTGGAGCAACTTTCCTTCGGTTCGTTGGGATTTTCCCGCGATTACCGCCACAAAATCCGTCCGTTGAATGCGGAGAGACGCGAAATCTGCACCGTTGGATCAGATCTGATAGTTATGTCAGACCCCCCCTCCCTATAAATACTGATCCTCGCCACCGGCTCATCCATCGCAATTTCCTCGACTTCTTCTCTCTGCTCCCGAAGTTCTCTCTCGCGCGCCGCCGTGCTGCTCGTCGCCGTCGACTCCCTCGCCGCTTTGCTGCCGGAAGGAAGTCGCCGGAGACCTTCCCGTCGACGAGGAACTTCATCCGCGTCGCCGTAGTCGTCGGACATCACCAAGTTAGGGTATGCATGGCTCTAAGACTCGATTCCAATCTTTGTTGTCCATCGAGTCCTAGATTTGTTCTTGATTTTCTCTCTTTTTCTTAGGTCTGTTTGATCTGTTTGGATCATTGAAACTTGGGAAATCAGTTTCTAGCGTTTTCTATCGATTCCCATCTGCGCTAGGTAAGAAATCCCTCGGATTCTCTCACTTTAGCAATTTCCTCAGAAACGTATCGATAAACTTGTGTTGTGCAATTCGTTCATACACGTTCTTCGTTAGATTTGCACCCGATGGAAATCTAGCCTAGCACTTGCTTGAAAAATTTGCTGCAAGACATGCTTATCGATATGCTTACTGCACTCAAAATGACTTTCCTCGAAAACCGCTGGTACTTGTTCACAACTCTCCTATATTCCCTCGTACCTATCCTTTTCGAAGGTAAATGTCTGGGATCAAAGGAAATGTCAGAGCACCCAAGCGTGTAGGAGGCCGAACAAGAATCACCAACAACTCTGAAGGATTATCAGAGGAATTGATCATCGAAAAGAAGTTAAGAACACCTGAAGGTTCTGAGGATGAACGTACGAGAGAAAACCGTCTGCAAGAGATTCGAAGACTTCAAGCGCTTCGTTGGTATGAGTCAAGTCTCTTATGCCACGCTGGGAGAGGCTGTTTGCAATGAAAAATCCTTGGTCTGATGTCAAATCTTTAAGGCCAAAGTGGACGAAAGATAATCGACCACCTCCTCCAGCTGATGCTCATCCATCCTCTCTGAAAACTCCTGCCGATTTTCAAGAGCTGGTTGATGCTCGGGAAGCGCGAGCACAGAAAAGAAAAGAGGCCAAAGCTAAAAAGGAGGCTGCTGCTGCTGAGGGTACTGTGGAAGTTGGCCCAAGTGTCAAATCAAAGGCTGGCAAGAAATCAGCCAAACGAAAGAAAAAGGTGGTAATTGTCTCGCCACCTGATGCGAGCTCCGATGAAGAAGTCAATTCAGATGATCAAGACCCTGGTACAGAGGCTGATGTCGAGGACATTCCTCTGAAGAAGAAGTCGAGCAGTAAAGGCATTAGGATCCAGGAGCCAGCCTCACAGGCTCCTCGAGCAAATATTGACTTGACCAACTTGGTCACTGATCCGCCCATTTCATCTGCTCCTCCAGTTCAAGCTCGCCAACAAAAACCTTCGGCCAAATCGAAGGGAAAGCAAGCTCAAGTTGTTGAGGATGACAAAACACTTGTTCAACGTAGAGAAAGGCTGGCAAAGCAAAAAGAACAAGAAGCAAAGGACTTGACAAATTCCAAGCTCCTGAACTTTCACAGCCAGCCCGAGCATAAAAAAGGCACAGGTTGCTCAACAACTAGGCATTTTACATTTGGTCAGTGAAAAGTATCGTCGACAAATTGCTGAAGGCAAAATTCCTGATGCACCGAAAGAAAAGGTTGTGGCTCCCAGCGCCACCGAGAAAGTTGTGACTCCCACAGTCACGAAGGAAAAGGTTGCAGCCTCAAGTGCTGCGAAGAAAAATTCTAAGGCCCCAAGTGCCACGAAGGATAAAGCTGTGGCCCCTAGTGCCGTTGCCAAACCCATTGCTGCTGCCAAGGCCACCAAGGAGGCCGAGAAGAAAGCCAAGGAGGCTAGGCAAAAAGCTCAAGCTGTTCCAGTTCCTCGAGCAGCACCAGCTCCAGCTCCTGCACCTGCACCTGCTGCACCTGTTATTTCTGGCCCTCGTGCCGATGAACAGAGTTCCAACGAAGGAGATTCTGCTTCCCATGCTCCTTGGGATGCTGCTAATATTTCTCATATCCTCTGGAAGATGGCTACCACACCGAGCAAAGTCACTGCCGAGGATGATGTCCCTGCTGAAATCCAAGAGCATGTTGCTCGATACATGATTCGCTGGGAAGGGTATATCACCCAGGATCGCAAGGACAAGGAGCAAGTGAATTTTTACTCCAGACAACTTCAAGAAGAAACCGAGGACATTGAGCCTCGACAGTTTTTCAAATCCAAGATTGCCACCGCTGAAGCTTCCAGAAGGGCTCAGAAGGAAAACCTGACCGCTATGTATGAAAAGGTTCGACAAATTGTGCCGGCCGTATGCAAAGAGCACAATGACGCCCTATACCAGAGACAATCTCGTAAGAGAAAGTCTGCTGCCCCAACCTCTGCGCGTGGGACGCCAGAAATCGAGAAGAATGCCAAGAAGGCCAAGTCTACCGAGGCCGTTGCTGCATCAGCACGACAAGAAACTGCACCAACCCCCACCAAGGAACCAACTCCTCCTCATGAGAAAACTTCAACACCTCGCCAAGCCACACCACCTCGCCAAGCCACACCTCCACCTCGCGAACAAACACCTCCACCTCGTCAACCATCACCACCAAAAGCCTCGTCGCCACCACCAAAACCATCATCACCACCGAACATTATTCCATCAACCACCCCAGCCATCGAGACCCAAGCCCAAGCAGAGACCGAGCAACTTGCTCAGGTCGAGCAAGAAACTCAGAAAGATTACTCCTTTGCCCAGACTCTACATGAAGGAGAAGACGCTGATGTTGATATCACGACAGTTTCCTCTCGTCAAGATGTCGTCGAAGGAAATAGTTCTGGAGATGACGGGTCCAATGACAGTTCTTCCTCCTCCTCATCAAGTTCCTCGAACGAATAAATGGTTGATGCTTTCGCACAACTAGACGAAGATTTGGAGGCCATGGAAAATGAAGAGGCCGCTCAGAATGCTAATGCCGACGAAGGAGTTGCCGTCGAAACGCAGGCCGAGGAAAATGCTCCTGCAGCCATCCCAGCTCAGGACATTATAAACGTTCCATTTTCAATTACTCGCCCTGCTAAGCCAGTTTTCCAGATTCCGGATAATGCTGTCGAAGTTTTTCTTGTTGATGAGCTGCTCCATTCTGCTCATCCGAGAGAAATGTTGCCTCTGTTCCGCTCAGATGTTCCTCGAGGAGGCCCCATCTTCAAAAGGCGTGAACACAAGGCATTTTTCCAATCCCTACGAGAAGCCCAGAAGTGCATATTCTCTTCGGTTTTGGACCCAAGAACAAGCCATCTATTATACTCGTGTGCTGTACAACAAGGCTAGAGTATTTCAACATCAATACCTCGATATGCCTTCGGTGTACTCCACTTCATGTTTCGAGAATGTTGCCGAGACAATTGATGGTCTTCATGCTCACAAGATGTTTGCTCTCGATTGTGGCTACAATCCCGAGCTTATCAAGCAATTTTATGCTACGCTCTATGTCACTGGTGATCCCGAGAACTCGAAGACGTGGAAATTTGATTATATGATTCAAGGACAAGTATTTCATATGACTGTCGACCAATTTCTGTCCATCATTAATTTGCCTTGGTTCGAAGGATTACCACACAAGATTCATGACTTACCTGCTCCAACTCCTGCTGAATTTTCTACAATCATGAATCCAGATGTCGTAGGAGATAACTATCCGACTGAGCCGAAGCCAAGACACTTAGTCTTTGAAGAAAAGGCATGGTTTTATATTCTTTCGAAGACATTGATGCCAATGCTCGATGTGCACGATGATTTTCCTATTCCCAATGACGTACAACTTGCTCTGTTGAAGTTAGTCCATGGTCATCCTTTCGATTTTGAAGAGTACTTCATCAGAACTTTGGTGTCTTGTGCTGATGATCACAATTCCCACAAGCCGTATGCACCATGGCTGATGGCTATCTGCAATTACTCTCGGGACGTGCCATTCCCCGTGTCAATTTTCCCGAAGATTTTCACTCCACCAGTTAGGGAAGTATTGCAGATTGTTGCTCGACCCAACGATCAATATGCTGAGCACACTGGCATCCGCGCTCACTTAACTGAGCGTAATGTTCGCTCGAAGTTTATCAAGCCAGTGCATCACATGGAAGTTTCTCTTCGGTCCCAGCAAATGCTTCAACATCACATCGACCAAGATTTCATTCAGAAGCAAGCATTGATGGACGAGATTAATCATTTGCGCAATATTACCATGAACAACAATCAGATGCTGCGTGAATGTCTTCGCCGAGATTGGAAAGGACTGCAGAAATTCAATTCACTCGGTCAACTTCAACGATGTGGCTTCGAAGAATATCCTCCCCATCTGAACAGAAATTGGACCAATGATGATCGAGTAGATCGCCCGGATCCCAATATCCCTCGGCTGCCGAAGAACAGAGATGTACTCAGTGTCGATGACTATTACCACATCACTTTGGACACCTTCTCCTCCGACTCCGAGCAAGATGAAGCCCCTCGTCGTCCAGAGAGATTTTACACTCCACACCCTCGAAGCCCCAGGACCCCTCCGGAATCACAGCTAGAATCTTCTGGAGATCAACACTCCCTCCGCACGAAGATCACTCCTCCAGGCGCTCGCCCAATTCGTCGTGCTCCAACGCTCGCCGAATCCTCTCGTCGTCGCCGGAGCCTCCACAGCGAGTAGGGATTTCTTTCGACCCTATTCTCTCGACTTTTTGTACGTTGTGACAAAAATGGGGAGATGTAGTTGGCATCGAAGAAATTAGTTTTCCTACGGGGTTAAGGTCTTTGCTTTTCATTCGACAAACTTTTGATCTTTGAGGTTTTCTGAGTAGTTTCAACAAACTTTTGATTCATATTCGATCTGGTTGTAACTAACTCTAAGTAGGACTGTGAACTGCTACTCGTTTTCGTAAGATATCTATCTGCTGCTTGCGACACTTAACCCTTGCAGGAAGTTATCTTTCATATAAGTTCACAGGTCATTCGAGGAGATTGCATGTTTCTCATTGGATATTATCTGGAATGCAATTTCACTCGCTAAGATTATTGATGTTTTTCCCTCGACTCTACTTGTCAAAATGTGCACTTCACAGGAAACTCTTATCTTCCGTGCATACATCAAGGGGGAGTATTTCATCGATCTTAGCACTGGTTTATCATCGAAAACTCAAATTTTTTCAATTATTTATCGATGCCTGTTTTGTCAACAATCGTCCAAAAAGGGGGAGATTGTAAGAGCAAGTATTGCCCCCGAAGGTTTTGGACATTGTTGGACAAAGCAGAAGTGGAACTAATATTGTTTTCGAGTATAAACAGATACTTAGGTTCCGAAAGAATGGAGTTTGCAAGTAGAAGGTCGAAGGACAACTCACTGCAGCAGAGCTGCAGTCATCTACCGAACCCTTTGAAGAAAGACGACCCCTAAAAATGTAGTTGAAGAAAAAGTCTCTCTCGAGTAAAAGCGCAACGAGGAGAAAGCTGAAGCTGGTCGAAGACTTAGTCTTTTTACTAGTTTCTCTTTATTTTTCTTGAGTCGTAGGAAAAACCGTACTATCAAGAGGGGTTTTCTAGTTGAGATCTTAGTCGAAGTGATTTTTCTCTGCTCAACTAAAACCCACAAAAGCCTACCGAGAGAAATCTTACTGAGTCGAGTGAATAGCTCGAAGGCAAAGTCATCGCACTTCGTGCCTTCGAGAGAGAACTCGTTCGGTAAGTCAGCTTACTTGTTCCTCAAGTAAAGTTGCGCAGTGATTGGAATCCGACCGTTGTGGACACGCGTCAAGCGGTTGCATCGGGTCACTTCAGTCATTTTACCCATCGGGATCGCCAACTATAAATACCCCGCACCTACCCGCCATTTCGGGTTGGCTGCTCCACCGAAGATTCTAAGACAGAAGTCTGTGAGCATCCCAAGAGAGATTCATCGAGAGAAAACCAAAATCCCAAGTCTGAGCTGAGTTGAGCTATTCACTATGACTTAGGTTGAGATTAGCCGATATTTTTATCTTGGAGAACTGCAAGTCTCCTAGACGGTTAGGCGTCGCCTCTCAAGCAGTCGAAGAGAAAATGTCACTGCTGAAGGAAGTTTGTAAAGGTCTCGGAGATGTCCTGAATCATCTACCACGAGTGAAAACTGGACAAGCTCGAGGAGTTTGTTGCAGTGGAGAATAGGACGGAGAGAGTTTTGCTCCAGGTATTCAGTCACAAGTCCCTCCAACCAGACGTAGCACTTTGCAGAGTGTGAACTGGTTTACCAAACATCGTCGTGTCAGTCTCGTTTTCCTTCATGCTTTTACATTAAGTATTTACTCGTTTCCTGTTTGTCTTCGATGTTTTCCTTCGCTCCAAATCCTTTTGAACCATGCATTACTTTGGACACTGTATTTCCTTCGAGATGCCTTAGTCCTTCGTAGTTTGCATGAATTCCTTCTAAGTTCCTTAGAATTTTTAGAAGTGATCATTCACCCCCTCCCCCTCTGATCATTCTTGAGCTTTCACTTCTCCCATGTCCTCAAGAACTAAAGTAACTACTCACAAGACATAAAAGAGATCATGATCAGAGGTGATAAATAGATGGTAAACAATCTGGTCATAACAATATTTCTCCAAAAAAACTCGATAGCATTCACCACAAAGTAGTAATCAACACCGGTAGAGTAGAGAGGATAGATAGTACGAGTTACATCGCAAGTTGCAATTGTGAGATGAGATTGGATGAATATGAAGATGGTGCTGATGTTGGGGATGATGTTTATGATGATCTTGATGATGCCCGTGATGATGGTGATGACGATGGCGATGATCTCCCCTTCCGGGAGGTGATCTCCTCGGCGGAATCTGCCCGCCGGAGAGCCCTTTTCTTCTCTGTCGGTTTCCGCCATGGATCGGCGGTGGAACACCGAAAAAACTCTCATTTTTAGGGTTTTCGGGCGACGAAGAGTATATAGGCCAGAGGGGGGGAGCCGGGAGTGGCCCCAGGGCTCCAGGCGCCCTCCCGGCGCGGCCAGGGGTGGGGCCGCGCCAGGTGGCTGACGAGGGGGTGACCCCCACGACTCCTCTACGTGAGGGTACCTGGTGCGTGTCATGGCTGGAGGCCCACCAGAGGCCCACTCGTGGACACCGACATGATGGAATAAGACGCGAAGCCGAAGACTTGAGGCGCAATACAAGGACTCCTACTTGTAGTCGACTAGGACTCTTGTAAACCCCTAACTGGCTATCTATATAAAGCGAGGCAGGGGCACTCCTCTAGGGAAACATGTCATAACCCAAGATCCCAACAGAACACAAGCTCTCAACCCCCACGCATAGGAATAGACAGATCTCTCTCCACCAAAGCCCTCACGGCACCTCTGTACATCATCATCAATACAAGATCAGACAAGCAGCATGTAGGGTTTTCCCTCCGGGGGCCTGAAGCTGGGTAAATCGTGCCCCATGTGTCGCTTCTCCGACGTCGAGATGAAGCAATACACAGTCTGTAACCCTAGCCTTGTGCGCATTAGCCTTGGCTCCCTTGTAATTGCCATCTCCAATCAATAACATCGAGCAGGAACGTATCCTACTGTTAGCCGACGAGCTATCGTCCAACCTATGCCTCTCATGACTAACCCAGGGTCCCTGACCATGGGATTTGCCGGGGCACATCCCCGTCAGTGGCCCCCTCTGGTCCCTCTTCGGCGTGTCTTCGTTAATCCTTCGGAAAATACCCTCCGTCGATTTTCAGTTAATTTGGAGGTATTCTTCTTCAGCAACTCAGCATCCACTTTTTACCGCTGAATCTTGCGTCTGCTGCTTCGGCACCGGAAAGTTGTAAACTATGTAAAACAATCCAAAACAACATAAGAACATCATCGTAATATGAAATATATCAATGAATAAGGATGAATTACGATATAAAATAGTGATGCGTTTTGGACGTATCACTCACCAATAGAGAGATCAAGCTGATCTTACAGAAGACAATCAATAGAAATAGAAAAGATTGGTCAAATAAGTTAGGAGATGCTTTGTGGGCGTATAGAACTGCTTACAAAAACCCCATGGGCATGTCTCCCTATAAGATGGTCTATGCAAGGCATGGCATTTGCCATTAGAATTAGAACACAAAGCTTTCTGGGCTATTAGAGAGCTTAATGCTGACCAGAAATTAGCTTGTGAAAAGTGTCTCCTGAACTTGACTTCTCTAGATGAGTGGAGAAGTGAAGCTTATGAGTGCGCTAAAATGTTCAAGGAAAAGGTAAAGAAGTGGCACGATAGGAGGATTGGGCCACTTGCTGCTCCTCGGATTCTACGGATCAAGCCTAGCTTAAGCGCTTCCTTCCCCTCGTGCACATCCCGCCAAACCTTGCTTGCATGTCAAATGAGGTACCATTTTTTGTGGGGAACCTGATTGACAGATCATCAGCCACATGTAATATGGGGAAGATTAGCCGGTTTTTCTTGCCAGCGGACCAAGAGCTGATCAGAAACATTCCCGGCTGTACTGTTCCAATGGATGATTTCTGGAGTTGGCAGTTCGAGAAGAACGAGCTCTTCTCTGTCAAGTATGCCTATATGATGCTAATACGCAAGCGGGACGAGAAAGATGCACTACGTGAGGGTAGATCGTTGGTGTCTGACAAAACGGTTGAGGAAAAAGCATGGTTGTCGCTTTGGAATACCCAAGTTCCCGGAAAAATTCGGACGTTTTTGTGGATACTGCCAAGACAATCTCTTGCTACAAAGGACGTGAGGAAGCATCGACATATAGCTACTAATGATCTTTTCCCTCTGTGTGGTAATAACGACTCATGGATGCACTCTCTGCTGGAGTGTTCGATGTCGAGATGTGTGTGTGCGTTGACAGGTGATAACATAGTTGAGGCCATGATGGAAACAAAGCAGCCGAGTTCCCGACAGTGGCTCTTCCATCTTCAAGAATCTCTATCTCATGCTGACTATGTGAAGATAACTGTGACCCTTTGGGCTATCTGGATGGCTCGTATATCAGAGTCCACTGGGCACGCATCTGTTCGTCAAGCGTTTCATTGCAGAGTTGGAAACCATCAGTGAGAAAGCTAGTGCGAGAATAGCGCCAGGGAACATGTCCCTTCGGGGGCGGGGGTGAACAGACCACTATCGTATGTACCAACCCGAAGCAGAAGCTGGGTACTTGTTGACACACGAACACGTTCACGTGTACCCACAGCGCCGAGGGAGATACTCTGCAACTCACGCCGCGGGAGGCCTGCCGGAAGCGCGATACGCAAGACAGTCCGGCAGGCGCTTTTGAGACCAGACGCCCCGGTTACTCGGGAGGGACCCCGTCGGAGTACCCCCGCGACGATTGGCTGCTCCAAGTCGTCCTGAACGCCCCTGGAGCCTTGTAGATCGAAGCCTAAAAATCTGAAGAACAACGAAGAACAAGAAGCAAGGTACAAGGGAAATAGATAGATGAACGATAAAGATGTAGATGTGTTTTGTGTTTGTTCGATTGTGTGTTGTTTCAATCGGCCGTCACCTCATCTATATATGAGGAGGCTGGACTTTCCGTGCAAGAAAAGAACTCCAAATCCCGTCCAAATCTCTCCAAACATAACCGAACTCGGATCACAGGTGGTCCCAAGACAGTAGTTCGGTTTTTGGTAGTTTTGGGACAGCAAACGACCTCGGATAAAAAAACTCAAAACATAAAAATTGTAGCCCTTGAAATTTCCACACTTTTTCATGTTGAACGTTTTTTGATTCGGGGCCATATTAAGGGCCTAAATCCTCACGTTTTCCATCAGACATCAAATGTATAGGTGTCTGGCTCCGAACGTCAGTTTTTCCCTCTTTACAGGTATATATTGTCATGGCTATAACTTTTGTTTTAGAACTCGGATTGAGATGATCCAAAAACCAAATTCGACCGGTTGGAAGAGACCAAGCTGGACTGTGTAGAACACTTTTCCATTTGATGATGTCTTGAAGGCCTAATTTACAAAATAGTGCTTTGAATGCAAGGATCTTATCGCTTCCAACATAGTTTCGGCCTCCAAGATGGAATCGGATGACGATGGATCGAACTACAAAGATTTTCATATCAACGATACGAAACTTTTTCATGTAGACCACTTTTTCATTTGAGGCCATCTGGTATATGAATATTGTCGTGCCAAAAACTGGTGTCAACACATGCCCCCTATTTTTCGGCAAAACTTGCGTGCCGAAAAATAATTTGTACCACATTGGGTTTAAGGACGATGTCAACACTCGGACATGCAGGTTCTTAGGTTGATAGTTGTATATCGGCCATGTATTCAGACTGGCTATCTCATGAGTCAAACCTCTTCAAATATTTGTTGTCTTGATAACACAAGTGTCTTCATGAATGCATTTCATGGTTTAACCTGCCTGATCTTCTCAACTTGGATCCTGCAACTAAGAAACACATATTTGTTCCAGCCAGCCATCCGCCTTGCACTAGATCTCTCATTAGTGGCCGCAGCAGCAAGCTTTAAGTCGGCCTCTTCCATATTGGCAAGACTAGGCATCGGTTTAAAAAAAAATATGAACCATGATACTATTAACATGATAACCAGATGCTTGTTGCCCCAATTCATTTGCTTGCCAAAAACTGGTGTCAACACATGCCCCCTATTTTTCGGCAAAACTTGCGTGCCGAAAAATAATTTGTACCACATTGGGTCTAAGGACGATGTCAACACTCCATCGGACATGCAGGTTCTTAGGGCGATAGTTGTATATCGGCCATGTATTCAGACTGGCTATCTCATGAGTCAAACCTCTTCAAATATTTGTTGTCTTGATAACACAAGTGTCTTCATGAATGCATTTCATGGTTTAACCTGCCTGATCTTCTCAACTTGGATCCTGCAACTAAGAAACACATATTTGTTCCAGCCAGCCATCCGCCTTGCACTAGATCTCTCATTAGTGGCCGCAGCAGCAAGCTTTAAGTCGACCTCTTCCATATTGGCAAGACTAGGCATCGGTTTTTTTTTAAATATGAACCATGATACTATTAACATGATAACCAGATGCTTGTTGCCCCAATTCATTTGCTCTACAAATGTTAGGCCTAGATATATGATCAATGCTAAAATAACTCAAAGTAGAAATTATATCTAGGCATCTATCAAGATAAACATTAAGCGATTCGTCAAATCATATGAAATCCATAGATATTTGATGCAAAACTACTAACGAATCACCAAAAGCCTCAATATGTGTGCACCTATAGAAGGTAAAAGCTCTAAACCGGATAATACATATTCAGTTTTGATTGTTTGTGCAACATATTTTAAGCATGATGAGGCTTGAAAACAGCACCATGAGGAGATATAAAAGCAATACTAAAACCTTGGCCGTTTGCTACAAACTAAACCACCAAAATATAATCTCCATGAAACTAATGAGACAACACTACTAGAGAAATAGCTATACATGAAAACCTTATTAGTGGCGCATTTTATATGTAATGCGACACTATGTTGTAAGGGGTGGCGCACTGGTAAAAAATGTGCCACCTATAAGAGCTTTTATATGTAATGCGACACTATGTTGTAAGGGGTGGCGCACTGGTAAAAAATGTGCCACCTATAAGCTCTTATAGGTGGCACATTTATTAAAATGCGCCACCCCTAAGAGTGGGCCAGCCCTGGATCCCCTTATACATGGCGCATTTGGAGAAATGCGTCACCCCTAAGAACCTTATAGGTGGCGCATTTTGGAAATGCGCCACCCCTAAGAGCTTATGGGTGGCGCATTCTGGAAATGCGCCACCCCTAAGGAATTATTAGTCGCGCATTCTGAATGCGCCACCCATAAGCTCTTAGGGGTGGCGCATTTCGCATATGCGCCACTACTAAACAAAAACTGTGAGGGAAAATTCCCAAATACACCCCCCCCCCCCGTGGACCACCTTTTCAATTTGAATTTTTTTGAAAGAAAATGATAGAAATGTACAAAAAATAAAAGAAAATAAGTTTCCCATATGATATGTGGTCTAGTTGTTAGGAAAAATTAAAAATATGAATTTCGACTTTTTTTTTGCAAAATCTCTCGAGAATTTTGTAAAATGGGCATAACTTTTGCATACGACCTCCGATGAAAAAGTTTTTTATATGCAAAATCATCGACTCAAAAAGTTATATCCAAATTCAATTGGGGGTACCCCGTTGAACATTTTTAGAATCCTCAAAAACCTAACAGAAAAATAGTTACGGGCATTTGAAGATCTGGAGACAAAAAATGAAAAAAAAATTGAACTTAGTAGTGGCACATTTTGTATGAAATGCACCACTAGTAACAGAAAAAAATTTGATTTTCTTTAATATATTTTTATTTAAAAAAAATCAAATTACGCTAGAGGACCGATCAGGAAGTTTCAAAAAAAAGTTGAAAATTTTAGTAACATTAAAAAAATAAAAAATAAAAAATATTTTTTTAAAAAAAGTTCAAAATATGCTAATGGCCCCATCGAGAAAGTTTCAAAAAAATGTTGAAAATTTTAGCACACCCTTGAACATCAACAAGGTTCTAGACATCAACATGGTTTAATAGGATTTATATGATAGAACCTAGAAGCGTGCTGGGGCTGGAGTAGTGCTAGGATGGGTGACCCACGGGGAAGTTTGACCTGAGATTAAGCATAATGACCGGGCATTAAGCATACTAACCTGAGATTAAGAAAAAAAATAAAAAATAAAAAAATCGTTATCCAGATTCAAAATTCAAATTTCAAATTTTTTAATAGTGGCGCCTTTTCAGAATGCGCCACCCCTAAGACTCTTATGGGTGACACATTTTCAGAATGCGCCACCCATAAGGGCTTATGGGTGGCGCATTTCGAAATGCGCCACGCATAAGAGTTTTAGGGGTGGCGCATTTGAAATGCGCCACTATTAAGGCCTTATTAGTGGCTTGTCCTTAGTGGCGCATTTGAAATGCGCCACTATTAAGGCCTTATTAGTGGCTTGTCCACTAAAAGGCTATTCCCTAGTAGTGCAAGGTTCATAACAATATTATAATAATAAAAAAACAATGGTTTGGCTTCTCATAGATTCAAACTAGCTATATCATACCTAGCCAAATGATAATCCCACTCACAAATTCTGCAACTTATGAATTGGTCCATGCAACATATTTTTAACGAATGTACACCTTGTCTCAATCTCCAATAAAACTAAGGACGATGTTCAGAAAACCACACCGGCCATGTTTAGATGTATTCTTAGGACGATAGAACAAACATCGGCCATTAGTATAAACGACATGTAGATTTCATCCACCAAAGCATATATAGCCGAAACAAGCAAATGAAATAAAAAATCAAATATTTAGGTCCCTTGAATCAGCAACAAGAATGTAACTAATCAAATGCATAGTGACTTGGTAATCCCTATCATGATGTAAGAAATTGTATTGCATCCATGGATCAAAATAAGTGCATGGAGGGTAACCAATCATACGTGAGGATGAATTCCATGATAAAGGCATCAATGCCATTTTTGAAGAATATGAATGATGTGTCGAAGATTCCGGTTGGATGATGGAAACCTTCGGCTTAATATTTTATGAGATGATTTCTCCTTCTTCACTTTGGTTGTATTCTCTAAACTAGAAGCTTGCACATCATTTTTGGTTTGACTGTTCTTCTTGGGAACCCATGCAATATTCTTCTTTTCAAGTTCTCGTGCACTAAGCTTTTGCAATTTCTTCTTCTGCCAATACGATAAACCGAGTGGACGTCTCGATTGTGATTCTTTTTCAAGCAGTGGCAATTCCTTTTTGACCTTGTGCACTCTCAACTCCCTTTGTTCAGATTTGGCATCGGTATTTTTAAGATTTGTTTTCTTATCTTCTTTGCCTTTAGTAGCCAATGTCAACACTTTCATTGGCTCTTTATCATTTGAAATAAAATCTGAAGTGGCACACTTACGACCATCCCTTTTGACACGATAAACTTGCTTGACCACCTCTTTTTTTTCCTTGAGCTCCGGACCGATTCCTTTTGATTGAAACAGTCTTTTTTATGCAATTGTTCATCAAATGTGAACCTTCTTGGAGTTACACAATCCTGATGAGATGGTTCAAAATAAGATGGATAATGTGCCCTAGAATTATACCTGTCCCATGATGGATATGAATTCATATAAGCATAAGGAGGTATCCATGACATTGGTATTGGCTGCCCAGAATATGGATATGATGTATTTAAATCATCACTTTGCCAATACCGACCCTTAGATTTGCGCCTAGGGGGTGATGCTTTTGAATCACTCGGACGATGAGCAATCTTCTCTTCACTTATCTTCTAATATTTTTCCAATAGCTGCGCGAAGGTAACTTTCGGCTTCTTACCCTTGCGCTTATCTCGGTCTTTGCTCTCTTTGGTTTTCCTTGCATCGATCTTAGGATTTTCTTGCTGCCCCCCAGTGTTTGGCGTCCTCATTGGAAATTTGATATAACTTCCTCCTTCAAGAATATCATCATTGTGCTCATGAATAACGTGTTTACTTGAAAGCTTGATCCCATCACATGCAGTTTTTACCTTCTTGTCTTCAAATGAATTGGCTTGAAGTAGCCGATGTAGAAACTTTTTTCCATCAGGACCCATAGGAATGGCATGATCATCCTTTGGTATTTTAACAAGTTTCAATCGTCCGCTATCAATGGCCGATTTAACTATTTGGCGAAGCATATTGCAGTCCTCAAAATTATGCTTGAACGAATCATGTAACTTACAATACATTCGTCCTCGGATTGATGGCTTAACATGGTGATCAATAATTCTAATATAATCATTCTTCAGTAAAAAATCAAAGATCTGATCACACATATTTGAATTGAAGGTAATCTTTTTGCTTTCTAGCCGATCTTGGTGCGAGAACGGCTTTGGAAGTAAGCAAACGAATGGTTCAGATTTCGCATCACCCCATTCGGCTATGCATTGTGCTTCGCACTCCATCGCCGATGACTTTGAATAAGAAATTATACTATCATCGGTTTTCTCAAAAGATTCAAATCTGGGCTTCATTTTTCTAAAATCAAAACTGTTATAACATATATGACTCACTTGAGACCAAATTTAAGCCAAGTATGAAACTAGCAAAGCTATCCATGTATATATATAATTTAAATGAAACAATGGGAAAAGCTTTTGTTGTAATAATAAGTCACTACCGGTCTCTCTAAGTGACACAATGTGTTGACCGATATGCTTTGTTATAATTGTATTGCTAACAAGTAAATTATCCTTCTTCATTGGTCTCTCAAGATTTGTTATAAGAATTTTGCTAATAGTTGCATCAATAATAAAGTTATGACGGAATCTTAAAATAGTTAAGTTACTTGCTAGAGATACCTCCTTATTCACGTTGGAAGAGCATGATGGTTGTATGAATTTTATAATACCGTGCTCCAATTTTGGATGACTCTCCAATGCCTCGTCTTCCTTTTCTGGATCTTGTACCGAGTTATTTGGATGATGCATCTCCTCTGAGTTGGCTGAAACCCGGCGCTTGTTTATGAGTTGGTCATCATCCGACACATATATCTGAGCTACTTGTAACTTGGCTGTTGTCTCTGAGCAGTCTGTAACTTGGATAGTATCATGTAACTCGGAGAGTGGTGAGCAGCTCGGTATATGCTTCCGAGTTGTGTCGAGCAGTCCTGATTTAGCTGCAGCTCGTTCGTCTTGATTTTCTAGCCGAGTTAGCTGCAAATCGGCTACCATTGGTTTTTCATTGTAACTCTGATGCTTGCCATCTTTCACTCGGAACTCATAGGGTAGCTCGTCAATGAAGTTTTCCTCTGTTGGCTCGATGGACTTGGTGTGCACGCCTGACTTGCTATCGCCTGAACTGTTTGGTCCGGCTTCTGTAGAATCGATTGCGTCACCCGGGTGGTCCTTTTTCCTATCGGACTCGCCATCCGTATTGAATGACTCGGTTGTAGATGATGTATTCACATTTGTATTGGCTTCAACCGATTCAACAGTATTAGCCGAGTCGATCTTCTCTTGCTGATTTTCTTGCAGAGTTTCCTTTTTTATCTTGCCGCAACATCACAGAAGGGCCAACATGATTACCACTTGGAGGAAAGAGCTTGATGTATTCTTGAAAATCCTCCTCTTCATGCTGTTTTTTGAGCCTTTCAAATTCCTCCTCACGCTTCTTCTTGAGTGCTTCATAAATTTGTTGATACTCAATTGGTAATTCTTCAAGAGTCGGCGTGGTGAAATTGTCAGCACTATTCCCTGCAAGCTTTATCTCAACCTTGTTTATACGGGCCATATATTTTCCTTTAGATTCAGCCCAACTCGGATAGGATTGCCCCCCATTACCTTTAGTCTCTTTCGGCAATAAAGTGCTACCGAAATTCTGGAATTGTGAAGGAGAAACCTTGATCTTGTGTGATAGACGCTCCTCACTCCTTTTCTTGTAAGCATCATAAGCTTGTATTGTAGCAGGATCATATGTCCTCTCTATTAGTTTGTGATTAAGACCAGCAAACTCGTTGAAACCTGCTAAAAGTTTTTCCTTGAAACTATCCAACTCATATGAGACTTTAGTACATGAAGGCACGTGAGCTCCTGTTAAATTTTCACTTATTCAGCCATGGTCACTATGAAAGTGCGGATCCGAATTATGAATCTCACTAGTTGAACATGAAGATGAAATATTAGTAACATAAGAAGTAGCATATGAGGGTTGAGGTTGGCCAAATAACTAGTTGTAGCATGTCCAACCTCCCTATCCATCGGCGTATTCATAGATGAATTAACATATTGCAAGGTAAGTGCCGATGAATAAAAATGTGAAACACTTTGTTGTATATTATTTAAATTCCCTACATGGAGTGTTTCAACTTGATTTATAGAACTCAACATGTTGTTCATCGGCATATAGATTTCTGGGGTTGCCGATGCATGAGAGTTGGGATACATATGTTGCATGTTGCCAAAATTGGAACTTGACGCATATAGATTATGAACCGGCTGTTGCACATAATTAGATCTACTATTGATAAAACTAGGGCTAGCTGATGCATCATGCTCATTAGGAGCTCTAGCAACAACATATGAATTATTTGCATCTACACAAGGAGATTGATGATACATGATACCGATGTAGATTGCAGCAACTTGATGACGATTTTCCTCGTAGCAAGAACAGGCCGGAGACTGTTCAAAGTTTTCATCCCCAGCGGAGTCGCCAAAAAGTGTGTTGACACACGAACACGTTCACGTGTACCCGCAGCGCTGAGGGAGATACTCTGCAACTCACGTCGCGGGAGGCCTGCCGGAAGCGCGATGCGCAAGACAGTCCGACAGGCGCTTTTGAGACCAGACGTGCCGGTTACTCGGGAGGGACCCCGTCGGAGTACCCGGTGACGATTGGCTGCTCCAAGTCGTCCTGAACGCCCCTGGAGCCTTGTAGATCGAAGCCTACAAATCTGAAGAACAACGAAGAACAAGAAGCAAGGTACAAGGGAGATAGATAGATGAATAAAGATGTAGATGTGTTTTGTGTTTGTTCGATTGTGTGTTGTTTCAGTCGGCCGTAACCTCATCTATATATGAGGAGGATGGACTTTCCGTACAATAAAAGGACTCCAAATCCTGTCCAAATCTCTCCAAACATAACCAAACTCGGATTACATGTGGTCCCAAGACAGTAGTTCGGTTTTTGGTAGTTTTGGGGCAGCAAACGACCTCGGATGAAAAAACGCAAAACAAAAAAATTGTATCCCTTGAAATTTCCAAACTTTTTCATGTTGAACGTTTTTTTATTCGGGGCCATCTTAAGGGCCTAAATCCTCACGCTTTCCATCAGACATCAACTGTATAGGTGTCTGGCTCCGAGCGTCAGTTTTTCCCTCTTGACAGGTATATATTGTCATGGCTATAACTTTTGTTGTAGAACTCGGATTGAGATGATCAAAAAACCAAATTGGACCGGTTGGAAGAGACCAAGCTGGACTGTGTAGAACACTTTTCCATTTGATGATGTCTTGAAGGCGTAATTGGCAAAATAGTACTTTGAATGCCAGGATCTTATCGCTTCCAACATAGTTTCGGCCTCCAAGATGGAATCGGATGACGATGGCTCGAACTACAAAGATGTTCATATCGACGATACCAAAAAATTTCATGTAGACCACTTTCTCATTTGAGGCCATCTGGTATATGAATATTGTCGTGCCAAAAACTTGGTGTCAACAATACTAACTAGCATTGGCATTGTCAAAATCAAAGTAGATGCTGCGGTATCAATTGAGGCAGGTGTGGGCGCAGTGGCGGCAGTGTGATGACCATGTGTATGTTGGAGCACTATGATGATCATTATGATGGACATGTGTATGTGTCTGTGTATGTTGGATCATTATGACGACGCTGATGAGACTATGTTGGAGCACTATGAAGACTGTTGTCTCATATATAATTTTGTTGTATGTGTATGTACATATTGTATAAATAATCTTATGTGTAGGCAGAAGAAGAAAAATTAGCAGTAACGCGGGTAAAAACTTATCAGTTGTGCAAGCCAAAGTTGTTGCTACACACACTTAGTAGTAGTGCGGGGTCTAGACCCACGCTACAGGTAGCTAGCAGTAGCGCTAGTGTGACCCCGTGTTGCTACTACTCGAAAATAGCAGTAGCACGGGTTTGACCCTGCACTACTGCTAATAAGGTAGTTGTAACGCGCTAACTACTAGCAGGGCCCCACGGTGTTGTTAAGCCTTTTACGACGCGCTACTACTAGATTTTTCCCTAGTAGTGTCTTCACATGCATGCCCCCCTCCTCTCTCTTTCTCTCTCTCTCTCTCCATTCAACTGAATTGATTTACAACTAGCATTGGATGACCGACTCCCGCGTCATGTCCAGGGACCACATCCGGGCAGAAAAAATATTTGTTGCGTCCATTTACGTGTTAGCTTTGGAGGTGCCCTAATGAAGTGATGCATCGGTGTGCCTCCATCTCCTGGTTATAAGGCTAGAGGGCTTCCCATTTCCTCTCTCGTCTTGTGGGAGACAAAGCAGGCCGGTGACAATGAGGTCAATCACTGAAAATCCTAGCTAGGTTCACGGATGTAGTTTTATTTTCTTTCGAGGAGGGAGGGGGCCCTTTTCGCTGTTGTGTGTGGGGCACATGTCCCTTTTTATCTCCACAATGTTTTCATCGTTGTGCCTGTAGTGAATGTACTTTTTTCTTCAATGAAATTTGGGATACTTTCACAAAAAAATGTTAGGACATCTCAAAATAACAAAGAAATTGCCACGATAACTAAAAGGCGTGGTATGAATATTTGAAACAACCAACTACATTTGATGGAAAACATAGGTGCCCCCCTAGCCCAGCACATGATCTATCCTTGATGGTACAAGAGGAGAATGCTAGGCACCAACTTTATACACTGCGGTCAGCTCCGAAGGAGGATCACCGCTCGTAACTCATTGGTGGTGGTCATCCTTCTGAAGCGGGATGTATGAATAGATCTCAAGGGCGGTAAATATAAGAAACAAGATTTCCGACACCGTGAAAACTCTGATGCCTAGTGTGATACAACTGTCATGCTCAACAGTGTTCTTTGTATATCCGCCATGGCGCCATGTTGGGTTTGGCGGTTATACAAAGTGGATGGTTCGAGGGCCTTCAAGTATGATCTTCACCAACTCTTCTTTTGTAGAAATTCAAAGTTGGTAACGATCAGATCTAACCTTGTGTGCATCTTCATAGCGATCTTGGTTCTTGATTCAAATAACGAAATAATTTATTTTTCTACTATGGTTTCTAACAAAATGCACTCATCATATAACAACCAATTAGAGGGGAATCTTGGGTGGGCTTCTCGGGGGGCACGAATGGGTCGTATTGGGCCTGATACATGGCACACAGGAAGGCAACCCATGGTACTGTAGGACTATGGGTTCAATTTTCCCTCGTTTTTCTTATAATATTGTTTATCCTGATTTTTCTTTTCTGATTTTCTCATCAGAAGTACATGCTATAATAATTGAAAAGTACATGTTACATCCGCAACGTAGTCGTGCTTCATGTTTGGAGTGCATGCATCACACATGAAGCACATGTTGCAGTACGTTACAACGACAACTTGCGTTACACAGGAGTACACTAAACAACCGTGCGAAATACAAATATTTTGATTCGGGGAGTACACGGTGCACTCGAAAAAGTTCATTGAGACATATATTGGATCTAGTTTTCAAGATTTCATTGTAAAGAAAGCAACAGTGCAAATGGTCGGTAATTTGAACACTTAGTTCAATAGACATTTCATTTTTAAATCCAGATGCATTAAAAAGCACGTACACACAAACCACCTTTCTCCTCCGTGCGAATAAACCCACCTAAACTCTGTGGTGGCGATAAGAGGCGCACATGAGCAACGACATTTATTCACACTAATGATTTCGATAATCCAGATGGCTGATACCTATAATTGATTTTGTAACATATAGTACTCCCTCCGTTTCCAGATATAAGACGTATAGTTTTGGCATGGAAATTAAAAAACACACATTACGGAAAAATTACATCAGGTTTGAACGGGATTACATCTAGCTAATTGACGTGAAAAATAGAAAAATTTGCAAGAGATAGAAAAACATGATCAAATTTCTAAAAAAAATGTCTAGATGAGTGATGTAAGGTAAAACACCCTATATTTTAGACCTTTTTTCGAAAACTTATACATCTTATATCTAGGAACGGAGGGAGTATAAAAGAGCTTCACAAGCACACATGTTTCAAGCAATGCAGATAAACTTTCGAATTCTTTCTCTTCGAAAATACACAAAACACACAAGATGGTAGCATGGCTCGAAGCAAACGCCTTCCACCTACAATGGTCCATATACCGTGTTCCTCCTTTGTAAGGGAAAGATAACAATTCCACGGTGGCAGAGATAACTTTAGACTTGATTTGGCAGTGGAGGTGCAGAAGCGTAGGGACCGTCTTTAGATGTCGTTGACGGAGGATTGGCACCAACATATGGTTGGTAGTGGTCCTTCTTCCGAACTAGGAGGTATGACGCAACTTCAAGGGCGGCAACTACAAGAAATAAAAACGTCGCAATGACGAAAACCGCTACACCTCCGACAATCCTAGCACTCGCAACATTTTTCTTTGCAGAGCCTTCAAACCCTAACATGGCGCCTGCCAGAAATAGTAGGACTGCTATGATCGCAAGGACCCTGCAAGTATATAAGCATGTCATGGAGACCATATTAACTGCTACTTAAATGAACAAGCCACCAAGTAGAGAAAGATTCTGTATTAAAATTCAGTTTTCAAATTCTAAGCGAAATGATAAAAGAACAATGAATTTCTTGTTTTACTACTTTTTGGATGATTGTGTATAGTTAGATTCCAAGCGCAATTTCCCCTTTATAAAAAACATATACTAGCATTAGTTTTAATGACGATATTTTCCTTGACTAGCGGTAGAAAGCAGACGAGATATCGAGTTGTGAATAACCAAATTATTTACGTACCATGAGATGATGAAGAAGACCACTGCAGAGATACGCTTGGCCCCCTTAGTTAACCTCCATGCCCCACAACAGCAGATGGCCACGCTGGCAAGAATCTGCGTCAATGACGCCAACACGGCTGCCACCACACCGCAAGGCATCGCCGGCGATCGCCGGTATGTAGAGAAGTCGCCACGGTCATCTTGATGATGTTTCTGTATAAATGAATGCAAACCGTTCAGAAGAAACACCAATATTATTATCAACTAGATTATGTTTGGCGGAAGTTTTTTTTTCTTTTGAAATCTTGGCCGAAGGTTAGAGAGTGAGAAAGAGATAACATCTATCAGATTACAGTGAGAAAGACATAATATCTAGCATGAGGTGCATGCATACCAGTGCCAAGAGAACCGCGCTGATGACTCCAAACACGACCGTCAACACGGCGAGGATGCTGGTCACGACCACCAGACCTTTTGTCCCCATCGATGATCTCACTACTAATCAAAGCAGATGAGTTAGGTAGTGCATTGCCACACATATAGATAGATAGAGATAAACAAGTACTCCCTCCGGTCCATAATAAGTGTCGCCCATTTTGTACTAAGTTAATACAAACTTTGTACTAGATGAGCGACACTTATTATGAATCGGAGGGAGTACAAGAATACAACATTAGCTCAAATATGGTTATCCGAGGACGGGCTACTTATTGCATGAAGATTGTCACCCGCATTGCTCCATTTCTTCGTAAGATATATAACGTTGGTAAATATATTTTTTAATTAATGAAACTTCCTAAAATATATGTGAAGAAGTTGCATGTAGTCAAGAATATATCGAGGATTCACACGATTTCGAGTGGATCGGTGTCAAGAATTCCCTCTCCTCCAAGCATGGCGAAAACTGAGTTCTTTTTGGTTAGTGATCAAAGGTAGTAGGATCTTAAGCAAAGATAATTTGAATAAGAAAGGATGGAAAAGCACAAAGAACTGTGAGTTCTGTGGTGGAGAGGATAGCATTGATCATTTATTCTTTGCTTGCTTTTTTGCGAGATTCTTGTGGAATATTTTTCTGGGTCGCTAGGTAATCCAAAGACACCTCCGTTTTTTGATTTGTGCCATAATTGGTTGCTGGACTATACAGGCAACGGACATGTTGTTGTTTCTATTGGTTCTTTTTTTTGCGAATACGTAAAGCGTGTGTATCATTTCATTGATAAAAGAAGTGGGAATGGATAAAAGGGATGGTACAACACATGGCACGAACGCGAGAAGGCGTGAACATGGTGCCCAAAGCATAGAAACACGGGATGCTTAGCCCAAACAAGGAAACTAAGATGGCTAAGCTCGTCTAGCCCTAAGGAGCAGCCAAAACCAAATGAACAAGATGACCTAAGTCTCCAAAACCGTTACCAAGGACGCTGCGAGTAAATAAAACAACGCCTTCAAAAAGGGGAACGATGTTAACACATCGTCGCCGTCCAATCCGATTAACGGGACCTAGGGTTTCACCAGATGCTCAAAGAGAGGCTCAGATGAAGACCATGGCAGTGTCTCCAAGAAGGGTACATCACCCGCAGGTATCGCCGCTGCAAGCATCGGCAATCCGAGAAAGGCTTTCTCCCTAGCCTGAGTCTGAACAATCCCATGCCACTGGGACCGGTTAGTTGAGGAGGGAGTCGAGTCACCGATCGAACTGCCATCGAAGAAGGGATCGAGTGTTGCCGAAAGCATAAGCTACAGATCCGGCGGGACGACATATGGCGTACGTAGTTGGGAGGGGTTGTGGGCGGTCAAGCGAAGAGAGGCGACACAAGGGATGCGACGATGGTTGGTGACTGGTATGAGCCTGGATCAGGAAAGAGGGCGCAGATCTAGGTCGCCGTGGTCGGAGCCGCGGAGGCACCACTGGGCCGAAGGAGCTGCAAGGGGCGCATCTGGTGAAGGACGTTACGTGCGACAGGGGAAGCAATGGCAACCGACGACGTGAAGGAGATCGGATCTGGAGAGGCACAAATCTTGGTCGCCAGAGCCGTCGCACCACCGATGGACCAAAGGAGCAGGAGAGGGGCGCTGCTCCCCAAGCAAGCCAAAATCGGAGCCACGATGGCATGGGCGCCTGCCGACCATGGACACGGGAAGGGCGGGGGGGTGTTGGAGGCATCCCAACCGATGTGTCGCCGACAATCGTCGTCGTTACTGTAGGCTCGAATCGTGCGGGAGGGGGTAGCGCCCAGGCCAGCAATGAGGTGCCTCGCCTCCACCATCCCGAGGACCAGTGCAGGCTTTTCCGTGTGCGACGGTGAGTCAAGGGAAGGAAGTGGGTGAGGCAGCGGCATGGATCTAGGGTTGTCCCCCCGAGCTGCCAAGGAGGGCGACACAGGGGGTCGGGGGTCACGTTTTCCTTCTTAAGTCATACTTTGAAATATTTGGAAAACAAGAATTACATATTGTTTTCAAAGTGTTTTGCGTACTGATCCTACTAATGTGATATTTATTTTGTGTTCATTGTTGGAATCATGGGTCGTGCTAGAAAAAGGAGGGCTAGAAGGCTTGCTTAGTGAGGTGTCTAAGGGCCTATTTGGTTGGAGACTTAAATCCCCACGCCTAAGATGAGGCACCTGTGGTGCGTCTGAAAATGTGGCGAGTAAAACAACCGCCACACATTTAGAGCGAAAATCCGCCACACATTTAGATCATATTTTCGCTGGAGAAGCCCTTGTGCGTTGTGGCGAGCCAACTATTGTTATAAATTCAAACGCATACCTAAGAAGTTGTGGCACGCCACACCTTTGGCTTGGAAACCAAGGCTGGAATCCAAACAGGCCCTAAGAGAAACTCCAACGACGCGACTCAAATGTTCGGTTTTGCTTCGTTTGGGTCGGGCGGCCAAAAAACGCAGCCCAACAGAGGGACGCAAAAATGAACAGGTCAGCATTTGTCCGCAATTCGGTTCGCCGCGACCCAAACCGGAGCCAAAATTGAGGCTAATTTAGGTTCCCGCAGACAGCAGACAGACCATCCGCGCGGGAAGCTTTGTGTCCGTCAGGGCCCCGCCTGGCAGCCACAACCGCCCTTTGACTCCCCCACGTGGTGTGGACCGGTCTCATTCAATAGGACCAGCCGCTCCCACCCACCAGGCCCACTTCACTCCTCCACCGCTCCTCTCAACCGCTCCCCATTCCCCAAGCAATGGCGCACAACCACGAGGTCGGCGGCTCTCGCGGTTTCGGTGGCCGGCGACACAAGTGTATACCATTCAACAACGTCAAGCTGCCCAACGCCCCACCTCGCCGCCGCAATGTCTACCGGTAGACGACACTGGACGATGTGCTGCTGTCCCAACGCCACCACGGCCCTAGCCTCTACAAGTCCGTATCCACGGTGACCTGCAGATACGCAGGTCGCCGCTGCGCGTCAAGGCCGAACGGTCTCCTTCGCCGTCGCCCTACGTCTCGCCGGGCTACGACGAGGAGGAGGCCCTTCGACGCGCCATCGAGGAGACGGAGCGGGCCGGCACCATGGTACGAGGAGATGCCCCCGTCGTCACCACCACCGCCGTCTAGAGACCACACTGACGCCTACGTCCGCGGGATTATCCGCGGTCACGTGGCGACGCGCTGGACCGCCAAGTGCGATCCAGCGGTGTTGCTCCCGTCACCACCACCAACGCCGCCACCATAGCCACCGCAAGGCGGCTGGCCGGCCAACGTGTCGTGGTCGCCGTCGGCCTTCATCGACCTTAGCGGGGACAACGACAGCGACATGGACGACCCGTAGCGGACCAGGGAGCGGCCGGCAACGAGCTAGGATTTAGGATGAGACATATTTTTTTAAATCCTTTTTTATGTATAATTATGACTTTTGTATGACCTAAATTTGCGTCTTTCTCGCACCGCTGGGCCTCGTGACCCAAACGGACACCTCGCGGATATTTTGGTCCGTCGGACTGACCCAAACGGACAAACGGCGGACCAAATCGATGTCCGTTTGGGTCGGCCCGTTGAAGTTGCTCTAAAAGACCCTCACAGGTGGCGAGAGAAGTCTTCAAACATTTGCATGGATGGGGCCTGTTGTCTGATAATTTTGTTTATTTTGATAGGGTATCGTTGTGTCAAGATGATAGTTGTGTTATGCTTGATTCATGTGATAATCTGGATTATGTAGTCGTTAACATTGCTTAGATGTGGTTAAATATCTAGAAATATATGGTCTTAATGGGTACTTGTTGTGCTCTTATTGTGACTCCATTTGCGTAATGAAAACGGGGGCTGTGTAGGGACATGGAGCATCTGAGCTCGAGCTGATACCATCTCAAATAAACAGTAAAATGAATAAAAAGGGAAAACAATTCACAAATTCTGAATTTGTTTTGTAGCAAAAATTGACAAATATTTTCTATGCTTGCAAATTTAATCACGAATTACATCTGTAGAAATCACGGCAAAAATTGATTTTATTTCTTTACCACGTTCCACCGATGTCATTTCATGATAAAATTTTGCAACGTAGAAAACCTTTTTAATATTTACCACAAGTTTTTTCAGAACTTAAGTTTATTTAAAATTTTCTCTGACTTCACTGTTTATACAGAGCTGAGAAGGCACTTTCGGATGTGTAGCCCCTTAGATTGACAAAAATGCATGGCGAAAACAAGCGGGTGGTCGTGGCTCAGAATAAAACACACCTAAATCAGCAAATAATCATCAAGATAAAGGCATGACTAACTAACACAATGTGGGGATAAATAGAGCGAAAACCATGCGACGAGGCTTCGCAAGAACTGACGAACTGAAACCAAACTCCCGGAGCACTAAACTAGCTGAAAAAGAAGAGGAGCACTAAACTAGATGTGATGGGGAAGCAAGCACCATAAGCAAAGAAAACTCCCGAGCTCGCGAGCTAATGAACATAATGCACGAGAGAAAACACGGCAGTTATCATCAACCGGAAGCATCGGCAGGGAGAGAAGGCCAACCTGGACGAAGCGCAGCAATATAACCGCCGGGGGTCCGGAGGAACCAACTCGCCGGAGCTTGGGACGGAGACCTCGCCTCGCCGGAGTAGTACGATCTTGGCTTGGCCGTGTCCGCGAGCGAGCGAGCGAGAGCGATGAGTGAATGGATTCCAAGTTTCAATTTTTTGTGTCCGGCCGGAGTGCCGCCACTATATATCCCTTGCACAAAAAGTAAGCGGATAGGAACTTATCTCGGTTTTGTGACTCACATACGTTCGGGAGAAGAGGACACGTACATGCGGCTGGTCGACCGCTTCCACTATAAAGTTCAAGGATTGCATGCGATGCACAATGCGTGTCCACCTTTAATCATTCAGAGGTTGGCAGGTGCCTCTCTTGCTTGCTGTCTCTCTCAGCCGACCTCCGAGAAACACATACGTGGTGGGTGGTGCACGCGTGTACGTGTCGGCCGGAGATATTTGGAGCCTGGACGCCTGGTACTACAAGGGACCGTCCGCTTCAATCCATCAACGTCGCCGACTACATGCCCCCCACCGCCTATATATCACTCGCTTTTCGCAACACGAGATTCATTTTGTTCCTTTGGTAAACAGTCACGTGCGTTGCCGAGATTGGATCGGTATACCGTATATCATCTTGACATTTACGAAGACATCAAAGGCCCCTCATGATCGATGAATCTTTCCATTGAATGTGCATCGTGAGAAAATTCAAAATAAATTCAAAAATAATAACGAGCATCAGGTTTTAAACCATGGTTAGCTGAAGATATCACCGTTCTGCTAACCATTCAATCACAAGTTGGTTCGTATGTACTACCATCTTTTCTACGGCATCACGAGGTTCATTTTTTTCGAGATCCTTGTTGGCTTGGACGGTTTGGTTTATCGGTTTTTCGAAAGCACACCTAGATGTTTATAAGTATTGCACATCTAAATCCTATGCCACTAATTTTAGGTAATGATTCGTGTGGATATTTTTATTTTCCTTTTTCTTCTTCCTTGTTATGTCTGATTGAGTCACTTATATGTGCAATAAATGTTTCTCATACATCCTTTGCTTTATATATAAAGTGGGGGTGAAAACTTTATTTGGTGCGGGCACTCCAGAACCGCTCCTTTCTGCTAGAGCTGGTGCACGACCTTCATTCGCGTCAAGACTCTCCCTGGGTTCATTGGGTTTGGTCGGAGCTCGGGCTCTCCCTGCTCTCCCCCAACGGCGGCATCAGCCCTCCTTGGGCCGCATTGATCCTCCAACGGCGGCATCAGCCCTCCTTGGGCCGCCATTGATCCTCCCTGGTTGGGCTCATGCCGGTGTACCGGGCGATCACCGTTGTTTGAATTGAGAACGAGCACACTACTGCCTTCTGGTTGGACACTTGGCTTCCTATAGAGGTGCCCTATCTTTATGACTAGCCCCGCTCTTCTCCTACAACACCATGTCTGATGTCTCTGTTACCCATTTCCTCTATTGCGTCATCGACAGGGTGCTGGTCCCTCGCCTGAACTACACCAGGGTGCACGATCGAGCCCTATTATTGTCGGTCATCGAGGGTGTGGTCCTCACGGAGACCCCAAACGAGCGGTATCTACGCCATGGTTGTGTGAAGGGCATGCTTCTCTCGTTTGCCGGCGTGTACCGATTGTGACACTTTGGTGGCGTGCGTGTGCCTTTCGAGAGTTAATTGCAAAAAACCACGATAATTCAGGATATGATTGCAGAAAACACATTTCTTTATTTTTGTGTGAAAACTACTAATTTTAAGACTAATCTTTTGCAAAAACGACCGATCGCATGCTTAGCCCGTTTTAACCATATTTCTAACAGATGGGACCTACATGTAAGGATGATGTTTTGCAGAAACGCACCTAAAACAAACTTTAAAAGGCAATCAGATCCTCATCCCACTCTAGCCTCCACCTCACGGTGGTGCGCCGCTCCTCCCCAGCCGTGCCAGCCCACCTACGCCAGCCCACGATGGTGCGTCGCCCCGGCCTGCGCGCCGGCCGCGCCATGCCTGCCTGCGCCGCCCCATGGTGGTGCGCCGGCCAGCACGCCCGCCGCCCCCGCCCCGTGTGCTGCCCGCCCCGCCTGCGCCACGGTGGTGCACCGGCCACGCCACCCCGTGTGCCGCCCACGCCGACCGCGACACGCTCGTGCGCCGTCCGCTCCGCCCACGAGGAGGAAGGTCGCGGCGGCAGCTCCTCCCCGCAGCTCCTCCGTCGAGGACGCGGCTGACGCATGGGCCGGCGTGGGCACCAGCGGCCGGCGTCCACTATCGTTAGAGATGAAGAAGCAAAGGGGAGAGGACCCAATTTCTTTTTTTCTTTTTTTAGAGATCTTTCTGCAAAACATTATCCTTACACGTAGCTTCCATTTGTCAGAAATGTGATCAAAACAGGCTAAGCATGCAATCTAATTTTTTTGAAAAGATTAGTCTTAAATTTAGTGGTTTTCGCCGAAGAAACGAAGAAGTGTGTTTTCTGCAATCATATCACGAATTGTCGTGGTTTCGTGCAATTAACTCGCCTTTCGAGGATTTCGTCTGGAGGAACTTTGCCCCGAGTCGGGCCAGCTTCTTTTCATGGCTTCTGTTCCAAGCTAGATTCACTCGCGGGATGTCCTCCTCCGCAAGCACATTGTCCAGGTCGCGGGGGTTGGCTGCCCCCTTTGCTCTGTGGCCCCAGAGACTGTCAATCATCTTATTTTCGGTTGCGCGTTTTCTCGTTGGTTCTGGTCTGGGATTGGGAAAGGCTCCCTCGAGGCTACCTTTGGTGTTACACTCCACTTGCTCACCCCCATCCCGGGGTGCATACGGGCTCTGGGGGCACCTTCCTGCTTCTCTACTGCTAGCAACTTCAGAAACACCGCCATGCGATGGTCTTCCAGGGATTGTCGTCGTCCCTCCCCTTACTTCTGAAACTCTGTAGAGAGGATGCAGTGCTCTGGCAGGTGCGGGTGCCCGGGGCTCTGAAGCACAAGTGGATGCCTGGATGGATTGCTTTGCCAGCCTTAGCTGCGATCTTTCCACTGACTATTCAAGATATCCTTCCGATATTTCAATAAATTGATCGATTTATCTCTTACCGGAGTCTCTCCGATAAAATAAATCGGCCAATATGCCGACAAACCGACCTTTTTACCCCTTATCTTTGGTCATCCGATAAGTTTCCGATAAGCGATATCCCCAACATTGGCTGTTGTGAATTGATTTGTTCCTGTAATCCGCCTGCTCGCTCTCATCCTCCAAATCCCATTGTATAAGTTTTTTATCAGGACTTTGGGTCCACAGATATATGAAAACTTTAGGTGGGGAAAACTCCCACCCCCAGCGCGCGTTGAAAATTAAAAAAAAACTTTCCAGGTAGTAGTAACGGCACTAAGGGCAACTCCAATGCAGGGCCACATTTTGTCTACCCGCGTCCGTGCGGGCACGCAACGGATGCCCGCGGCGTCCTCCCCTAGCCCAACCTTCTGTGGCACAACAACCAATCTTGTCCCTCCCCCTTCACACTCCACCCCCGGCTTCGTCGTCGCCACCTTGGCAATGTTAGGATGTGTTTGGTTGGGGGTCTCGGCCCGTGTCGCATCGTGCGAGCGAGCGGGACGAGCATTTGGTTCAGCAGCCGGACGAGCGAGCGGAGCGGGCGGGGCGAATTTGAACGCAGAACGCGCGCGGGGTGACTCTTGAATCGGGCGAAGCGCAGCCGAGCAAGCCGACACCTCCATTCAAACACACCCTTAGTCCACTGCGATGACCATGGTGGCTACCACGATGATAGTTGGAGATGCTTCCGGTGCTGGAAGCCTGGAACCGACCACCGCGAGGGATTGCTGGAGCCGGCCATCATGGGGATGCTGGGATCACGTGTTGCAACTATGGGTGTCGTATTCCAGTGAACTTGCGACTTGCTGCTAACCGGCTACGCCAGAGCTGTGATTGAAACGTGGTGAATCTGCAACCGTGCGGCAATTTCTACAGCGATATAAATGGAACCGTCCCACGGAGGAGCTGCAACCAGCATCGCAAACTGCTACGACTAGCGCCCGAGAAAGCTACAACCAGCTACTAAAAGAGTTTCAACTAGAGGAGGAATATGACGACTTCTTGTGAAGCAGAAAACAGGAAAGAAAAAACTAACCAGTTAAGAAGATATAGCAAGTCAACATACGGCCGTTTCCAAAGGATTCGCTTTAGAAACCTCACGCGCACGCGCACACGCAGCCGCCGCCGCCAGTTCCCTCGCGCGCCGCCGCCTCCTCCCGCCTCCCGCCGGCGCTACTGTTGATCTGCCTCGTCTCCGTGGCCTTAGGGTCATGGTGACGCGGTAGATCTCGGTTGTTGTCGGTGGGAGGGCATCGTTTTAGATGTTTCTTCTAAATTTTGTTAGGGTTTGTTTATTGCTCAGAAAGATGAGATGGTGGCGGATTTCTGAAGATGAAATAAAGTTCTCCCCGCCTATCCCCCATCCCGGTGGTGTGTCTAGCATCATCGGTGGGCATGTGGAGGTGTGTCTTCGGCAGATTTATCAATGGTGGATTTGCTCGGAGCTCGTCGTAGTTTTTCTGTGTTTGTGTGTCTTCAGGTTTGATCCTTCCGATCTACTCGACTCTTCAACGGCGACGGTTGCTGTTCTGGTGTGTTGGTCCTACGGGGCCTTAGCACGACGACTTCCCGACTGTCTATTACAACAAGTTTTGCCCAACTCCGGCGAGGGAGAGGCGATGACGGCGGCGCGCCTTCGGCTCGCTTCAGTGCTTGTAGTCGTCGCTAGGTGGTCTACGAATCTAAATGTAATTTTTATTATTTTTTGTATTCGTTGTACTACCATGATTGAAGATAAATAGATCGAAAGTTTTTTCGCAAAAAAAAAGAAGATATAGCAAGTCGGGGCACTCATGGTAAGTTGACAGACAAAAGAGATGTTTTTTTTTTGAAACGAGACAAAAGATTTGCCATTTTCATTGATTAAGAAGAAGAGGGGTGCAGTCTGTTTTCCCTTCTGCTGTGTGGAAACTCAAAGTGCCCCCCAAGATTCATGTCTTCCTCTGGTTACTGGCTCACAATAAGTTGATGACCAGAGACAATCTTAGGAAGAGGATGATCATCAAACCTTTAGACTGTGTCTATTGCAATGATAATGAATCTATTGATCATTTATTTTTTAAATGTGTTGTAGCTCAAAACTTGTGGAGTTTTGTTAATGATTTCTTCCATGTAGAGATAGGACAGGATCTTGTATCCATAGCTAGCTTCTGACTCTCAAATTGCAAGAATTCTGCTTTAAATACAGTTTCCTCTGCAATTCTATGGTGCCTCTGAAAGGATAGAAATGCTATGATTTTTTATAACAAAATCTGGATGTCTCTGTACCAGGTTTGGGGGTCTGTCCTTCGGACTGTGAGATACTGGCTTGTGTTGTCTCAAGACCCCAGCAGGGAGAGGGCTGGAAGCTTTTGCCCAACGATGCTCCGAAGACCGCAGTCGATCCAGAATGGCTAGGGGATAGCCTTCTGGCCTCTGGCTCCTTGACAAGAACAAGCATGTCGCCTGTGAAGATGATCACCCCGGCACTGGCCCTAAGCCCAGTGTCGCCTCTGGAAGCCGGCTGGTCACCCAGGATGGCGTCCCTGGGGCCTCCCATGAAGTCTAGGAAATCTTCTTGAAAGGAAGGAGCAGTTGCATCTGCTGAAACGTGTCTTCTCTGAGACACTGTGATGATCTTGGTGAAAACTTTGTTTTAGTTTTGAAACAATGTTTGATTTACTTTCTTAGAACCTGCTAATCTGCTGGGAGCAAAGGAACTGGATGGATGTTGGGTGTGTGTGGTTCTTTTCCATTGAAATGGAACTGGGGAATGATCCATGTTTATCTAAAAAAGAGTTGCTCGGTTAATTAACGGAAATCCGAGCGAAAACCGGTACAACACGCCCAAAGAACGGGCACAACGATCGATCTGGCACCCACAAGACCACAAACACCGTCGAGGTTGCCTGCAATGTCATCGTCATCACCTCTCCTCGAGCAGGGGACTCCGACTTCACCACCGAAGACCCGTCAAGACCTCTCCAAGCAAACGACACCTGAGGACCTCGTCGGCCATAGCCAAACAATCGACCGAGGCATCGAGGACCAGCAACTCCGATTTTGCTAAAGCGCTTCACGAGAGAAAGTTGCAAGCCTCGCACCGACCTAGTCCATCGCAACCTCCGAAGAACGCCGTTCGCTGAAACCGCCCTCATGCGCCGACTTCTCTGTCACAGCGAGAAACAAACATAGGAGCACCCGTCGGCGCATCGGACAGTCGACATCAGAAGGACCAGCCGCGACCTAGCTCCGCGCTCCATCATTGTCGTCGCCACACAAGTCGCAACGCCCACCACCTACATCGCCGGACGGACACCAGCCGACCGCAATGTTGTGGGCACCCAGCCTCTGGAATGCGCAAACAGGACCAAAACTCTTCAAGACGACGCCCCAAAGGTGTCGTCGCCACACAAGTCGCAACGCCCACCACCTACATCGCCGGACGGACACCAGCCGACCGCAATGTTGTGGGCACCCAACCTCTGGAATGCACAAACAGGACCAAAACTCTTCAAGACGACGCCCCAAAGGAGGTTGCGACGAGGACGCCGCCGCCGCCCGATCCGACGTCGGATCTTAGGTTTTCACCCGAAGAGCTTGACCCGAGGGTAGCACACGTCGAAGATCTCCACGGTAGAGCCTCCAAGGAGGGGAACGACGGCCGCAGCCGCCTCCGCCACCGGCCGGCCAAGCCCGGCAGGTCTTCACCCGAAGCATCTCGACATCACCCCCACACACCGCATCCCGCTGGCCTGCACACCTCCCCCGCAGCAGCCGCGCCGCCGCCGCGAAGGAGCCACCGTCGCGCAGCCCGAGCCTCCAGCCACCTCCGCGCACCATCGTCGGCCCGGCAGCCGCGCCACCGGCGTGCCAGATCCCGTCGGCCATGACGACGGGGCGAGGCGAGCCCCCCTCCAGCCCGCAATGGATCTGCCGAGGAAGAGCCTCCGAGCGCCCACCCAAGCTGCCAGCGCGCCACCCAAGAGCTCGACGAAGGGGACGTCCCCGATCTGGATCTCGCCGGCGATTTGGAGCGGGGAGGGGATGCAGCGCGAGCCGCAACCGCTCCAAGGGCCGGATCCGGCCTTGGCATGCCTGGAGGTGCGCTCGGACGCCAGCGGCGCGACCGACCGCCAGCCGACCACCAGCCGCTGGCACCGCACTCCGACGGAGGAAGCCCGACCGCCACCATCCCGGGGCACGCGCGGCTTAGCCCGCGTCCCCTCCATACAACCCTCATCTTAATTTTCTATTCCACTCTTATGAAATAGAGTGACGGGCTAGTTTGGCAACATAGTATTCTCAAAACCATAGTAATCAAAAATCTTAGTATTCAATTCCGTGAGCAATGAATAATTCAGTTTCTAAAACCATATTTTTTGTTCTTCAGTTTAGAAAAAAGTGGTCAAGGCCTCTTTCTTAAATACTTAAAAAAACATGGTATTGAGACTATAGTTTATAAAACTGTAGTATTCATTGACACCAAACACCTTAAAGTTTCAAAAACTATGGTTTCTGTGAAAACCATAGTATTCTATAAATACCTTATAAAAACTTTGTTGCCAAACCTAGCCTAAGGTTTTTAGCACAAAAATCCACAAACATTGCCATGACAAACTTCATAGCTTTTGTTCTCATCTCTTGAAAAATATCATACCTACTACTATAACATTCACGAAGATCATGTTTCTGTCATGTCAGAGTATACTTCCTTTCGCCATGGGTGTGATAATCAGTCGTCGTCTTTCTTTGGCGGCTTACGGTATGTTTCCTCAACGTGCTTTGCCAGGAAAACATATGTGTTGAAGAGCTTCTTGACATTTGGAACGTTGTAGTTCTGAGCTACATATGCACCACATCCCACTCCCACTAAAAATTTGAAGCCGCCACCGAAAACCATTGCAAGAAAACCTGGAGCCGATGATAGAAGGGGGGTTATGTACCAATCATCCAACGGTTTCCATTTGAAAATTAAACAACCAACTATTCTAAGAAATGAAATCTGACAAAAGCTCATGAAATCATGCACACTCATTGGTCAAGCTTAGAGCACCTACATTATTCTGGGGAAAATGCAACAATCCAATTATTTTCCCTAGTTATAGCATCACAATCATGGGAAAACACATTTCAACCTATAGTCAAGGTTCAAAATCCCACTACTAATGCTTACTGACTTTCGAGCCCAACTATTTTGTTCGACCAAAATTAAGAAACTCGTTGTTTTTTTCAGATGGAAACTCTATTGTCTTCATCATGTATAACTACATAATCTATTAAATCGGGACTAACTGTATGTCTACACACTTAAAATACTGGTGTCAACTCCTAAAATGTCATACAAATTTCCCTTCCCGACTGCTCCATTAAGAAAATAACTGTGAAAATGTAATGGATATTTTCAATGATGGTCAATTCACCTTAAAAGGAAAATGGGATAAGAGGTGAAGGTAGGATATAACACTCTTGACCTCTAGAGCATCGCTGCAATGCTGCACCAGCAGTTTTGGCCCAATCAAGTACCAAAGAAAATACAGACTGACACAAGATAAATTTTCTTTTTGAGGAATGACACAAGATAATACAGATATCTAGCAGGGCATAAAACAACAACTATCGAATCCCAGTCAACAACTGTAAATAAAGGTCATCCATCCATCTAGCAAACAACTAGCACGATTCATCCATCCATCAAGCAAATCATCAACCTAACATCAACATACATACATCTATTCAACATCCACTGATCCATGTAACAAGAAGCATGAACAAGAGAGGAACAAGGAACAGAGAGATGAAGACGAGGGTCACGGCAGCGTACTTCGTTCGCTGGCTGCTGCAGGGGTGACCGGGGGCGGAGGACGGCAGGGGGCGGCGGGATGGGCGCGTCGGGGCCGCGCTCGCCGGCTGCTGCAGGGGTCGGAGGAGGCCCTCGCTCGTCGGAGGGAAGAGGAGAGGACCGTGCGGCGGGGTGAGGAACCCAATAGCGCGCTCGACCGATCCCGTTCGGGGGAAACCGAGAGCGGAGACAGAGCAGAGTCCGGCCCGACCGTTTTAGAGAGGGGAATTTCAGGATTTTCCGCACCTTTTCTTACTTTTAAGATTTGCCTTTTTCCTATTGGACGACGCTACGCGTCAACTGGCGGATCTTGCCGTTAGATTAAGTACAATCCAACTCTCGTTGTTGCAAAAAATCTTTGCAACCGTTTCCTTGTTGCAAAGAGTATGTTGGGTCTTTGTAACAGAGCTTTTGTTGCAAAGGATCTTTGCAACAGAGCGCTTGTTGCAAACCTCGGAGTCCGGAAGGAAAGCCAAGGGTCTGCTGGGTCTTTGCAACAGAGCCCTTGTTGCAAACCCGGAGCTAAGGAGGAAAGCCATGGCGCACGGTGGAGCTCACGGCAGCTCAACCTCCGGCAACTCCTTGGAGCTACGGCGCCCCGTCGACGGCTTCCCGGTGTTGCAAGCGGAGCATCTCATTGCGCATGTGGTCGGCATCCACCATGGCCAGGAGATCCATACGGCGCCTCGGCGGCGGCTTCCCGTGCTGCAACGGGGCCGCTCAAAGGGGGGGGGGGGGAGGAGGCCGACGTCGCAGAAGGGGAAGGGGGGAGGAGGCCGACGTCAGGGAGGGGGGAGGTAGCCGGCGTCCGCCATGGGAGTGTCTCTCTTCTCTCTTGTACGGATAGATATGAAGGAAGGGGAAAAAGTGGGGAAAACATTTGGAGAAGAAGGGATAAGGCTAGATCGGGGTTGGTTTCAACCAGGCCCACGTGGACACGTGGCGTTTGCTCCAGGCGGCCGATGCGTTCGCTGAAATCAGCCGGCTGATTTGGATCTTTTTCCTTTTTTTTTATTTCTTATAACTCAATATTTGAGGAGAGCGCTACGCGTCTGTCGGGATGGAGCAAACGGGAGATGTTTGATCACGCGTAGCTGAGTCAACGGACCTTGCAAAAGAGACTTTGTTGCGGTCAAACGATTGCAACATAGTCTCTGTTGCAAAGGACCTCACATATTTTTTTTATTTTTTTTTATTTTGCGCACGAGGCAACCACCGTTGCAAGCCTTGCAACAGAGGCGTTGTTGCAATCGGACCTTTGCAACATGGTCTCTGTTGCAAAGGACCCCGCGTATTTATTTTTCTTTTTCCATCACCGCAACAAGCTTTGCAACAAAACAACTGTTGCAAACTAACCTTTGCTACAACAGATCTATTGCAAAGGACGGCTAGCATCGTGGTCTGATTCGCATGCCGTTGAATCGGATCACATCGGACGGTCACGCAGGCGGCGGACGCGTGCAAAAGATCTGCCGATTGAAGGCAATCGTTTCCCATATTTGCCCTATCATTGTTGAAATCTTTAGGATTTTACCACTAACGAGGCGGGTCCGCAGAAAAATGATCATTATGCCCTCGTGTTGACCTAGGTTAGAGACACCCAACCCCGTTCGTTCTATCACCGATCTCTCCCTTTCTCTCGTCTCAACTGGACCTGCGGCGGCGGTGATCGGGACCTTCCACAAGCTGCGGCGACGGCGACCTGGTAAGAGCTACTAATCCCCTTTGATTTTTGCCTATCCGCTGCTCCCCCGGCGGCTGCTGGTTGCCCAGCCGGAGCTGCTCCACCGACAGTCCACCGGCGACGCTACTCGCCCAGCCGAAGCTGCTCCACCGGCGGTCGTTGCTCGCCCATACAGAGTTGCTCCACCGGCGGTCCAGCGACGGTTGCTGCTCGCCCAGACGCTCCACTCGCCCAACTGCAGCTGGTTCCCATGGATGCGCCCCCGCTGTCGGCTAACCCACACCCACTTATGCTCACTAATTGTTTTGTATTACCTGATACACAACATGATGGGTTGATCTGTGTGAATGATGGCTGCAAATCCTTTGGATCATTTGGGCTGGGGTTAAATTAGATTTGAAACTCAACTTGATTTGGGTTGGAGGTATATTGGTCACATCCATACTTAATAATAAAAGGAGGTGTGTTTCTTCCTTTTTTTGGTCCGTCGTAGACTCATAGTGTTTGCTCCTGTTTTTGTAGGTAATTACGGGACATTCCACCGCCAAGTGTACAAAAAACGTTTCGCTGCATTGTACAAAAAATGTTCAGCCTAAATCCAGCGCCCGTGCCTCAGCTCAAACCCTCGCCCTTGTGCGCCGCGAAACTATCCAGCGCCCACCACGTCTTGGGCCGAGCCCACGAGGTGAGCAACCTCTCTCATTTTTTTGTTTGATGTTGAGCCAGGCCCGGTTGATACAGACCTGCTATATAGCGCCCTGTTTAGACCCGTTTAGATCCGTTTTGGCCCAGTAGATGTTTAATCATTTTCAGAATTAAAGTGTGAACTATTTAATAAATACGTTCATGAATTTTATACTTTTTTTATATATATGAACATTTTTAGTGCAAACATCTTATAAAAACGATGCAAAAAAAATACTTTTTTTATATGAACATTTTTTAAATACTATTTTTAGTGCAAACATCTTATAAAAGTGATGCAAACGTGAAATAAAAAGAAATGAAAATGTTCTAAAGAGAGCAAATATTTTTAAGTGCGAGCATTTTTTTAATTTTACAAAGATTGAATGCGAATAGTTCTCAATTTTTTTGACTATGAACTTATTAACGTACAAAATTTTGATTTCTCATACAAAAATTAGTGAAGTAAAAAAAACAAAAAAAGGAAAAACAATAGAAAATATAAATAAAACTTTGAAAAATAGTTTGCACTTAGAAAAAATTACTACTCCCTCCGATCCATAATAAGTGTCGCTCATTTTGTACTAAGCTAGTACAAACTTTGTACTAGATGAGCGACACTTATTATGGATCGGAGGGAGTATTTAATAAAAATTGAGACTATAAAAAGTTTATGTGTGAAAATTTAACACATTTAAATGCGCCAAAATTTTCATGCATTTTTAAAGTGTGAACATTTTAATAAATACGTTCACGTTTTTTGTATATTTTTTACATATGAATTTTTTTGAAAATATTACTTTTTTGGTGCAAACATCTTATAAAAGTGATGCAAAAGAAACAAATGTTTTTTATATATGAAAATTTTCTAAAATATTATGTTTTAGTGCAAACATCTTATAAAAGTGTTGCAAAAATATGAAAATGTTCCGAGGAGAGCAAATATTTTAAAGTGCGAGCATTATTTTTATTTTTACAAAATTTGAGTCGAATAGTTTTAACTTTCTTTGACTATGAACTTTTTCAAAAGTTAACGTGCAAAACATTTATTTTCATGCGAAAAAATGAAAGAAAGAAAAAGGAAATAAAAAAAACAGAACAAAATAGGAAATTTTAAAATAAAAAAAAATACAACTCACACTTAGAAAAATATATATTATTTAATAAAAATTCAGACTATAAAAAGTGTATGTGTGTAAAATGTAACACATTTAAGTGCGTCAACATTTTAACACATTTTTAAAGTATGAGCTATTTAATAAATACGTTCATGATAAACATTAAAAAAAAGGATGTTGATATGTTGGAACGAAGGTCTTTGAACCATGTTTATTGATCTAAGGTGTGAGATATTTTCCCGTTGCAACGCATTTGTGCTATATTTTATAATGTAATGTGCCAAATGATCCAAACAGTGTACAAAGGGCAAATTCTAAAGGTTTCAACAGGGTGGGGCAAATATTGAGTTACAAGAAAAAGAAGGAAAAATCTTAGAAGTGCAAGGAAAGGTGAGGTAAATCCTCAAATTCCCCTTTTCGAGAAGTAGCGTCCTAAAATCCAAACGCTTTCTTTTTGGAAAAGCTAACTGGGGAAATCTAGGCCCACGTTGTATTTTATTTAATTATTTTTTGTGGATAAGCCCACATTGTCGCTGTCAGCCGCGTAATCTCTTTATGATAGAGAACAACCAATTTTGGTTCCGTAGTGCCCTAAAAAAAATTGGTTCTGTAGTTGCCATCAAGTGCTCCGACAACAAAGGAGCCCCCCCCCCCCCCCCCCCCCACACACACAGCGTGCCAGATTTCAAGAAGGAAATTCATACACGATAACATCCAGCAAAGTCCACTTTCGACTCTGAGCTTGATCAAATTGTAGAAACTTTAAGGCAACCGGCTCCTTCAATGGGTGACCGAATAAACAAGTGGATTCCTCCTCCGGTGAGCTTTGTTAAGATAAATGTAGATGCAGGCGTATCTACAGATCATAACACTGGTTCGGCGGCAGGCGGTCGTTTGCCGAGATAGATACATTTCTTACTTAGGCTCTTCGGTGCTTGTGATCCAAGGTGTAGTTGATGCATCCACACTTGAAGAAATGGCGTGTAGGGAAGTTTTGGTTTTGACGGAAGATTTAAGTTTGAAACACATTCATATTGCTTCTGACTGCCTTAAAGTGGTGGACAGAATCTGAGACAACGCTGGAGATGCTTTTGAAAAAACTTGAATGGAAAAACGAACAGGTTCGGTTAAATTCCACTAAAGTTAAAAAAAGAGAGTGCCAGGAGCTTCGTTAGAGCGTTTTCCATCCCCACAGGCCAGAGTTTCAATTTACCTTCACCACAACTATCAAATAAGGAGAATCAACTCAAGATAAAAGGGCTCAGTGGGATCGTTGAAGAGACGAAGCAAAAAGAAGTTTGTGCATGAATCTCGAGCTACTAATTATGAAGCTCATAAGATAGCTAGGCTTGATACTTTTCTACCCCTGAGGAGACATATTTGGTTGGGATTAACCCCATGATGCTTTTGTAATATGACGAGGGAATACCGTCGGGGAATTATTCAGCGACCCGACAGGATTAACAAGAGGGCATCTATGCGCGAAACGAAGAGAGTCGGTCATGCTTTGATAAATATGAACCCCCAAGACAACGCAAAAAAGAATTGCTATGTCACACAAAATAAGAATTGTCATGTCACAACAAATAATAATTGGCATGTCCTAAAAATAATAATTGCCAACAATTATCAATATGCATAATCTACATACAAATGATAATTTCCATATCTCACAAATAAAAATTGCCATTAGTTACGATTAATTAGATGTCACATAATTCATTAATTTTTTTTGTATCATTTGTAATTAACAAAGGAAATATCATGTTTAAAAATTTGCAAACATGGTAAAAACAAGCAAACTTTATGAAAGTAGACAAAAAGCAAGTTACGTCTAAAACACATTTCAATTCGATCTACTGTTTAAAAATTATAAGCATCACAAAATAATCATAGTTAATCATGTAATGGGCCGAACAGTGATAACTGAGCTTAAATATTGAGCGTGAATACCCTACACAACACACAAGTCTACTTGGGCGAAAGATAACAAAGTGCGCTCAGTGCAAAAAAAAAACTACGAAAAATCGTCAAGACGGAAATCTGCTCGCCCACACGTTTAAAACTGACTTAGCGCTTTAATACTTGTGCGAAAAACTGCCAACATAACTGATGCCAAACGTCACACTTCTCATTTAGGAATCTACTAGGAAACATGCCCGTGCGATTGCAACGGGAAATAAAACGCCTAAACCAACAATATGACTCAAGATTTCCCTGCAAATTCATATTCTCCATTTCTAAATGATGCCCCATCCGTGTGATTGCTTATCGTTTATATGCAACCAATGAAAAAAAACATTCTCCAAGGTCCGATTTCCTATAAGCAATTAATTAGGTCTGCTGGTACTTGATGGTAGTTAATTTGGTAGTGTAAAAGCTAGAGCCAGATTTAGCATAGGATAGGTGCACGCGAAACATCTTTCTCCTCCTAGCCGATCGCAAGTTCTAGAGTTCCTTCGCCGGCCGCCGGGCGGCCGCCGATCTGGCTTGTCCCGCATGGTCTTAGGGCCACGAAGGCGCTATGGATCCTGGACCTTGCCGGTGGGAGGGCATTTTCTCTTTTTAGGTGTTTTTTTAGTATATTTATGGTTTGTGTCCTGGTTAGAAAACGAAGCGGCGACGACTTTTTGAAGATGGAATAAAATTCTTCCCGTCTGGCCTCCGTTTCGGTGATGTGTCTTGCATCGTCAGTGGACGTATAGAGGTCTGTCTCTGGAGAATCTCGAGGGATTCAGTCGGTGTTTGTTTTCGATGGATTTGCTTAGATTTAATATCCGTTCGTGTGTTTAAAGGTTAGATCCTTCCAATCTACGCTTCTCATCATCGATGATGGTTGTTGCTCTGATGTGCTGGTCTTTTAGGGTTTAGCACGACGACTTGTTTACTACAAGAATGTTTGCCCAGTGATGCAGGGGTGATGATGACGGCGTGTCTTCGGCTCGCTCTAGTTTTTGTAGTCGTCGTTACATAGAGTACGAAGATGGATATAATTTTTACTGATTCTTGTGTTCTTTGTATTGCCATGATGTTGGATGAATAGATTGGAAGTTTTTTCGTATTTTTTTTGGTAAAATAGAAAAATTAGGATTTTTTGTGTGGAAAAAAATATCAGCCTCATGCACGTTCGCATTGTTCTCCTTTAATTATCCCACCATAATTTTCTTTGCAAGACCATACTCGTTCTAAGGTCAATCAATACCTTGTTTAATTATCTAATCGTCTCGTGTTTGTTATATACATGTATATTATCCTCTATTTAGCCCACCATATGTATATCCCACAATTATGTGCTGATACTTTAATTATGCCATCCAATCTCAGTTTAACTATGCGCTAATTAGTTTGCCACATATGTATATCCCGCATGCCACACAATCACCTTCATCGTCACATTATGTTTCTCAAGCAGCCAGTTCACCAATATTCTTGAGGGACTTGCTAACTATGAATCACAGATGTATATAAACCGGTTGAAAAAGATGTAGGTAAGCAAGGTGGTATTATTGAATATACGCTAGCTGAGTTGGACCAAAGAATATGTTGTGATGCACGATGGTTATGAGAGTTCGATCACCACCAATCCCTACACGCACCTGCGCTATTTTTTTATTTTTAATGGGCCGGCTTTTTCCTTGAGCAAATTAACTGGGCCAGCAGGCCGGCCCAAGAAGCTGTACCTAAAGAAGAAATTGTTTTTCTTTTATTTCGGACTACTTGGACTGCGGGTTGATTACCTAAAAAGGAAAGGGATTTTTTGCAAAATCGTAAAAACGGACAAAGAAAGCCACCTATCTTTATTATTAGATAGGAAAATGCCCGTGCGTTGCAACGGGAGGAAACTTTTAATCTTATGATAAAATACTTATGATGTACGTAAAATTAACTTTATACTTCTTCCATTCTATAATTCTTGTCATGACTTTAGTTTAAATTGTAACTAAAATCATGACAAAAATTATGGGACAATGTAAGTATATTTTAAAAAGGCGCAAACACATTTGAAATAATAGAAAATTTAATACGTGTGAACACTTTTCGTGAGTTATTTGTGTGGGTACATTTTTTCGCGAGTTAGCTACATGTAAGATTTTAGAATGAAGGACCCAAAAAATTAAAATCACATGAACATATTTTGCTGATATTTGGAGCAATATTTTTTTTAAATAAAGATTGTTTAAAACAACGGGAGAATTTTTTAATCTCATGATAAAATACCTATGATCTACGTAACATTAACTATATATGTTTTAAAAAGAGGCAAACGCATTTAAAATAATATAAATATTAAAACGTGTGAACACTTTTTGTGACTTTATTTTCTGGGTACCTCTTTTTTAAAATCAATGACACAAAAAACTAAAATTGTGTGAACATTTTGTTTTATGATATTTGGAGAAATAACTTTTAAAAAATAATAAAGATTGCTTGAAACAACGGGAGAATTTTTAATCTTATGATAAAATATCTATGATGTACGTAAAATTTATTTTATATATTAATATTTAAAATAATTCAAAAAATTAAAACCAGTTCGAATCCTCGCATTCTTTTATTTGTTTTTTACTCCGCGCGGCCATGTACATGGAGAGGCGATGGCTTAGTTCGGCCAACATACATATCTCTTTTTTTCTGGGCCGAGGGTGGATTGCGAGTTGATTTTCCAAAATACCAAGGGCTTTTTGCAATTTTTCTAAAACGGATGCCCGTACGTTGCGACGGAAAAAATATATTTCTTTATACACATTTCTCTATATTTTTGGCTTTTATTTTCTTGATGATAATTATTTTTTCAACATTTTATTAATGACTTATAAAAAAGACCTCAAGTTTTTTAAAAACTTACAAAATGTTTGCATTAGAAAACTTGATAATTCCAAAAACATTCGCACTCAAAAAATTTAAAAATTTAAAATGATTACATATTTAAAAAATTGTTAGTACTTGAATCATTTTTAAAATTATTTGCACTTCCAAAATGCATTAAAGTGTTCGGCTATGTTAGCGCATCGCTTGCACGCTTACTCTTCTTTAATATTTAAAAATTGTTTGCACTTAATTATAAATAATATTTAAAGAAAATCACGGCAAAAAAGTTTTTATGCGAACAATTTAATACATTTAAGTGCATGAACATTTAACAAAATTTAAAAATGTGAACTTTTTAATATATTTCTTAATGGATTTTAATACATTTCTTGACTAAAATCGTTAAAATAATTATTTTTTAGTTTAAACCTCTTTGAAATGTATTGCAAAAAATGAATCCGGGAAAAGCAAATATTTTTAAGTGTTAATATTTTTTTAAAATTTACTAATAATTTTACAAATTTTGTAAATTTTGGACCGAAATATGTTTTAAAATTTAACACACTAAATGGTTTTAAGAGAAATAATAAAATTAAACTAATCATTACATTTATTATTAAGTTTAAACATCTTAAAAATGTGAAGCAACAAATGAATTCCGAGCATTACAAATATTTTTTTAAAATATAAACATTTTAACGAATTTAATAAATTATGAAGACAAATATTTTTAAAGTTGAACGCACTAAATAGTTTTTTAATGTGAAAAACGATAAATAAAAATGACTCGTGGCAGCCAAATCGTTCTCGGGTTTAGCGTCGCTTTTTTTTCTAATGGTCGTGGCCCATGAGAAAGTGGCCCAATAAGAAAATAAGAAGCTGCGAAATGTTTTCTTTTTTTCTAGTTGCCTTGGCCCAGGTGAAAGTGGCCCAAAAAAAACAGAGCATGAACCGTTTTTTCGTTTTTTTTTCTGTATAAATAATGTAGTGCGGGTTTATTACCCAAAAAGGAAGGACTTTTCTGCAAATTTGCCATGACGGACTAAGAAAGCCACCTCCCTTTATTATTAGGTATAGATAAAGAACAACTAAAAACAATTCCCTTCAACGGGCAAAAGTCAGGATCCACCACGTCACCATGGCCCTAAGGCTACTAAAGACGAGGCGGAACGGCCCGACACCAGCGAAAGACGGCTACTGGGTGGCTACATGAGGCGGCGGCTGCAGTTGCGGTTGCCGACTGGGTAACTTGGTAACTATGGAATCGTTGGTGGAAATACGAGAGAAACTAATTCTAGAGTACTCGTTCGCAGCCCGTCCTGCAAACAGCGCCACATGTCGCGTTCATAGCGTTTTCTCGGGATTTTTTTTTAATTTTTGTGTACGTATTTTTGGTGTTTAAAATTGGTTTTTTCGATAGTTTTTTTTTACTTTTCCGCTTTTCGCACTTTTTTCTATACGTTTTGGTGGAAAAAAAAACACAACCTTACCTTCGCGGGAGGCACGAGTCGTGCTTAAGAAAAAGCATAAGTCGTGCCTCGTGCCTCCGCAAAAGACACTTGTGTCTCCGTGAAAGGCACTATCGTGTCTTCGCGAGAGCCACTCGTGCCTATAAAATCAAAAAACCCCCGGAAAAGCTTCAAAGCGTGTCACTTGACACGTGTGAAGAAAGCGCGCTGTTCAGTGCTACGAGTAATCTAAACCTAGCGATTTCATAGAAATACTCACTCCGTCCCATAATATAGTAACGTTTTTGAGCTAGTCTAGCTGAAAAAACGTTACTACATTGTGGGACGGAGGGAGTACATGGCAACTATCTGTAACGAAGAAAGATGGTAATTCTACACCACGTTTATACCATCTATAACGACAGTGAATTACCATACACTTGCACTATACTTATCATCTGACCTCAATAAAAATTACCATAAAATAATTCACTCTTGCCATACCCCGGAACGACGGACGATTCGCTCCGTATCAAAACCCAAACTTAATCGATTCAACTCGGCTCGGTAAAACCGGCCGCAAACCTCGAGCTTCTTCTCAACAGTCGAAACATCCTCTCCTCCGGCGATGAAGAGGAAACGCAGGGGCGCTTCTTCTACTCCCGAGTTTCTCCCCGAGTTTGGTGAGCCACTCGCCCGCCGTTATCATCGTCCCTCAATCTCGAGATCACCCCGTAGCCCGTAAGTTTAGTGTGTAGGATTCAGGGTTCGAGGGCTCGCCAATGAAATCTGTGGAGGATCAGGTGGCGCAACGCCCAGGGGGGTGGCATCTGAGTGGAGGTTTTCTTGGTAATCATGCTTGCTTAAGTTTGCTGGCTTCTTGTTTGCAGCTGCCAAACCTCCGGTCAATGAATATATGATGCTTCTGTTTGAGACACCCTCTGGCTTTGCGGTGTTTCATTTTTCCGGGTCACTCATTAACCGTTGTCTGGAGGTACTATATGTTACAGTACTTGCTTCCTTGGTTACTAATGTGCTTGCTTGCTTTCTCTTGGTGTCTATGCCATTTACCTGCTTTTCTGTTTTGTTCTTGGTCTCCTCCAGGAAATATGGACATACTTCAGTGACGCCCGGAGGGCAAAATCTGTTAGTGCATCCTTCTTTCCTTTGGTTCCCTGCTTCTGATTATTTCCTGATGTTACTTGCCGCCAAATTGTTCCTTCTAGTTATCTTGCACCATTCATGATTGTACCATCATTTTTTTGTTAATTTATTTTGTTTTGCGTTGACGGAGGAACATAAACACACAGCACTGTCTTCTGTTGTCAGAGCACCACCTTTGTTTATGAACGTAACCTGAATTACACTAGTATTTTGATTAATGAGGACTTGGAACATGGGTATATTGTTACAGTTGAGATATATACCTACTGAATCAGCCCCCTCTCCTTATATATTGAGAGACATGACATGATACTTTATTAATTGTTTCTTTTCACCCCTGAACATGCTTATCCTTGTTTAATTTCTTCATCAGGTTGTTTCGCTGCAAGAGTTCCAAACTTTCAAGGACAAGTCCAGTGCCATTGATAAGATAAATGGTGTCAATGAAAAGCTTACTAGTATGATGACCAGGAACCGGCTCCGTGGGATGAAAATCGCTGTTGGAAAGCCTGAATATAAGAAAATCATTGAAGTGAGATTGGTGAGTATAAGTTCCTGGTTTATCTATACTTTTGAACGACTTTGATCATAATTTTTGCTGCGACTTCTTTCAGGGAATAGTTTGCCTGTATAATCCAGCTGTGATGGAGGTAATGTGGGGCATACAGAATTGGATGCCAAGTTTGGTGCCTAGAGAAAAATCACAGTTGGCTGAAGAGGACCGCCTGCCGATGAGTAAGGGATTGCAAGAAGTCTTGGAGCGTTATGGCTGTAATGTCAAACCAGAGATGGTGAGTTAATTACTTGCCATGGACCAAAGTTTTGGATGCAACTTCAATCAATAGAAAATATATGCTTTGCATCTCTGCTTTAGTGATGAGGCCAATCTTCTTTGTCTCCAGGTCAATGAGCAAATTGTTGCGACGGCTTATGCCTTGTTTAGGTGTGATTATATTGAGAACGAATTGTCTCTAGCCTTGAGGAAAGCAGGTGATATCATTAAAGAGGTGTCTGGCATCAGCTGTGAGGGTTGGAGCTTACTGAAAATTGCAACAGCTCTGAAGATGATATGGCAGCCTGAAAAAGTTGCCGATACTTGTGGGGTAAATTGTAGATACTGTTTTGTGAATGTCTTTCCAGCTGCATGCTATCCCATTTCTTGCAGACTTGTCACTCGGTCCAAATCATGTTTTTTCCAGGTTTCAAACTTGCAGGAGCTAAGATTTGCTATAGATGCACGAAAATATGAACGTCGGCTGGTTAAGCCTATTTGCCTGCGGATCTATGAACAAATGGTGGAGGCTTGTGATGTTAGGACCTCGAAAAAAGAATTACTGAAATCATTGGTTGAGCGTGTGCCAAGAGCTGGAGAGCCTGAAGATGATACCAAGCTCACAGCTTAGCTGAAACTGATTGTTCTTAGTCTGAAGGTAGTTTTTGGTACACATGTTGGCTTGTAGTGTATTATTGAACATAAGCTCATCTTGGTTGACTTCATTGCAATCTTAGTCTGCGATGGTCCGTACGAGGAAGTGTAGGAGTACTTGTAATTAAAGTTTGAGCAACCTTGTTTAATCGTCTACCAAGTATTTTGCTTATATCCACTTGAACTTTTGAGTGTTTTTTTGTTCATATGGAATGGTAGCATTTCACAATGTGCTTGGATTGTGAAGACTATGCTTAATTTCTACAACACTGTGAAATCTAAATATCTCAACATATCTAGAACTGGTAGGCCAACGAATCTCTCAACTCTTGGAAAATCAGTTGATGAGCAAAAAATAATTCCTATCAATAGAATCATACCGGGGGAATATGAGTGTGAGTAGATGAAACCTAGTGCCTTGAGTAGCTTTGCTGCTGCCATTTCTTTTCAATCCTAAATGTGCTTTCTCTTTGACCTATTTGACAAAATACAATAGCAACAACTGAAATCGGAGAAGCAATTATGTGTTAGTGAACGCCTGCAACAACATTAGTAATGCTTCGTTGACGATTTCCAAGCAAAAAGATAAGCTTCAAACGTATTTCACATTGCTAGTAATGCAGAATTTGGAAAACACCAGATGAATATCACAGTATACATTATGCCACCAGATGAATATCACAGTATACATTATGCCCTATTTTAGTAGGCAGTTAGAAGCTATCACAGTACACATTATACCCTATTTTAGTAAGCAGTTAGAAGCATTGAGAATCATTAACCAACAATAACAACAATAAAGCTCCTATCAGTTCCAAACAAGTTGGGGTAGATTAAATCTGAAACCCATAAGATAATGCTAATTTTCATGCATTTTTGTTGAGACGTAGATCTTTGGTGATAACTTCTTTATGTAGATCTCTGTTGACGGACTCCATAAGTTAAGTTTGGTCTTTTTCAACCTCTCTTATAACCATATGAATACATTTATAATATAGCAAAAATAATAAGATATTGTGATATTCATTTACAACTATTTACAATCATCCGACAGTCCAACGTAAACAAAAAAACAAAGAAAAAGCACATATAAGTAAGAAAAAGGTAAAAAACAAAGAGAGAGAGAGAGAGAGAGAGAGAGAGAGAGAGGAGCCTGGATTGTCAGATGGGCCAAATAGAGCAAGCTCGATCGCACAGCTAACAGCCCTCAACCCATCAAGGTGTTGATGGATCAAAACACAAAATCGTAGCCCAATAGCGATTTGACTGACTGAACTTACTGTTCAGTTGTTTTTTACACACCGCTCAAAAAAAGTTATTTTTTACACAAATGATTGATACAATAAAAATCACAAAACAAAATTTAGTTATTGTGCTAGACTTAACTGCTGGGAACCATCTTTTTTTTTTGAAACTGCCAACTCAAATAGTCTACTTTGACAAACGGCTCAGCGACTGGCTAATGCGTGCGGTTAAATCAGGCGATGGATTTCAAGTATTTTCTATAAGATATAATTTATTTTAGGATTATGGATAAATTTTGATATTGAAGTCCTTGGCTATTATTTAAACTACATGATACCCCGCGCGTTGCTGCGGGAATCAGTTGCAATATATTTTGAATGATTGATTGCATGAAATATGAATAGTTAAATTAATAGTACATAAACTAAAGTATAAAAATACATTTTATGTATTGTATTTTATTATTGTGTAGTTAAAAATATTTATTAAATATAAGTAATGTAATATAATGAAAAAAATCCATGCATGTTGAGTGAGTTGGCATGTGTCATTATATTGATGTGTGCATGAGATCAACTAATAACGAAGAACTTGTTCTCATGCATATTATGTTGAGTCTTTGATGATGTGACATGTATGCATGTTAAAAGTAATGTAATATAATAGGAAAAATAATCCATGCATGTGTTGAGGAAGGTTGCATGTGTCATTAAATGAATGTGTGCATGAGATCAACTAATAATGAAGAACTTGTTCTTATGCATATTGTGGTGGGCTTTTGATGAGGTGGCATGCTTGCATGTTGAGATAAATAAGATAGTGGGGATGATCTATTATACTAGTATTATAGATACCATTGATAATCCCCACAGATAACTTTTTTTTTTGTTGTATTTCTTACTAAGCTCTGTGGAGCTGTATTCATGACTGGATGCATAACTCTTGAAACCCCTCTTCATTCGTTGAGGTCCTAGCGCTTTCTATGAACTTCTTGGAAAGCTCTCTAAGTTATTCTGGTTTTGCTTTTTGGTTGTTCGGACAGCCATGAACAAATTTACTATTGAATTTGTGTTTCTTAACCGATCGATTGACTGTATCTATAAATTACTATCTTTTTTTACAGATGTGAGGAGATTTGGTGGAACTAGAGCAATTCATTCCGCGCGTTCACGAGGGATGCTTGTCAGACGACCACTCAAGTGAAGGCAGGCGATGTGGGGGGCGACAGACTGGGCGGCGGCTGGGTCGTCCTCCCAGCATCGTTCAGGTGCAGTTTCCCCCGGCGACCTCCTCAGGGGTAGATTCTGGGCGCTTGCGTCGGACTCCGATGACGAGGAATCTGACGAGGACGAGTTTGTGCCGCCGGCGGTGAGGGAACCGGCGGGATCGGCGACGATGTCAAATCGAAGGCATGAGGGACTGGACTCCCCACTCGTTGTGAGAGCAGTCAGTTCGAGCTGCGGGAAGATCGATGCTACGCTGGTTTCACACCGGAGCGCGGTGAAGCGACGTACGGCGGCGCCGGCGTCGAAGCCATGGCGTGGTCCTGTGCCTAAGGTTATTTTCACGACTTTAGGATTGATCCGTATGTGATCATTACTCAACACTAAAAAAAGAATGAGCTTTTGGATACTGAGTGCAACCGTTGGGAGACGATAGCACGGGTTACTTTCAACCGGTTTGGATGGCGGTCCAATAATAGAATAGGCGCATAGGCTTCTCTTCCTATTTTTGCCAGTTGTGACCATAATTTACATTTCCTTTCTAGATGTATGGGATTATGCACATTGTGTTTAATAAAAGGGATGCATGCATCATTTTGATGCAAAGGCCGAGGGCCCTCCCTCCTCAAGCTCCTGTCGTTGCGTCGTAATTGTCTTGTCCTTTTGTGGTGTTTTATTTCTGCCCCTAGGTTGTTGGCCCGTGCCTGGTGTGCGTATTTGGGCCTGCGCATGGCTATCTCACTTTAGGTTGGTCTGTTTCATGTATTGTTATTGTTGTCGTTTGTGGGATGTTGGTACTTTGCATATTTGGTTTTATCTATAAAATCGGGTTATCTTTTTTTCTCTAAAAAAAGTATATACTTTTCAGATTTTTTAGTGAATCCAAGATTTATGTTGAGATAAGACGACCGTATTATGTGAAGAGGGAAACAAGCAAATACTATGGTTTGAATTCCAAGATCAGAACGTAAGCCAAAGTTGTCCCGAATTGACATTGTAGACAATCTCTGTACTATGAGTTTCTCGAAGTCCTCGTACTTGCAAAGATTTTCCTTTGGTATTACTGAGACCATTAGGGATTTTCATGCTCACAGATTATACCGAGACTTAACTATAGGGAACCATCTTTCTTTTTGTTCTGGAACTGCCAATTCAAATAGTTTATTTTGACAAACCAATGTGTGCGCTCAAATGAAATGATGGATATTAAGTGTTTTGTACTCCCTCCGATCCGTAGTAAGTGTTGTTTATTTTATACCAAACTAGTATAAATTTTGGGAGATTTTATGGTACATTCTACTACCTAGTTTTGGTGGTAGTATTAGTCTAATCTAGTCGTTGATTGGGTGGGCATTACTGACTTTTAACATTTGAATGTTTAGTTTTTTTATCGTCTACAACTTTGATGGGTTAATCGTTATTTGCCTCTTTTTTTGAAACTGTCACGGGGGGGGGGGGGGGGGGGGGGAAGACTCCCCACCTGAATAAATTTTATTTTTGTTTTTGTCGCGCCACAGACCGGCGTGAACTTTTCCTTTCGCCTTGCGGAGGCGGTGAGACCACAGAGTTAGGTCACCGATAGCCGCCTTAATTACATCAATAGGACACATGGAAATATCCCTAAAGGTTTTTGCATTCCTAGCGTCCCAAATCTTCCACAGCAAGAGCATTAGAATAAAAGGCCAAATCGAAGCAGGTAGGCCAAGAGCTGTCGGAGGGAGCCATAAATCCATCAAAGGTGAATGTGCTGGGGTGAAACCAATGGCGTCCCATATTGCCTGCGATGCAGGGCAAAGAAAGAATCCATGGGCCGGGAGATCCATTGAGGAGTACTGCGGTTTTTCCAGTGAAGAGAAGCGATTCGATCCAGGTAATCCATTTTGGGGTGAAACCTCTAATTTTAAGAACGTCGAGAAGAGTCGACCAGCAGACGGAATCGAAGGCTTTGGAAAAATCCAGCTTGACAACAAGTGTCGGGGCCTTTGTCCGGGCACAGACATGGAGAATGTCTGCGGCATAGAGAAAGTTTTCAGAAATAGTGCGTCCAGAGAGGAAACCAGTTTGGTCCGGGTGAACAAGAAGTGGTATGATCGGTTGAAGTCGGTTAGCGAGTAGTTTGGAAATAGCTTTTGTGGGACAATTTTGTAGGGAGATAGGGCAAAAAGCATCTGGAGAGGGGGGGCCAGGACCTTTTGGCAGTAGGATAATGTGGGCACGATTAAGGCAAGACAAATCCCCTGAGTGAGAGTAGAAGCTTTGGAACAGATCGGTGACTTTGGGCTTCAGGATTGGCCAGAATTTTCGATAGAAAGCTGGGCCAAAACCGTCTGGTCCCGGACTAGCCAACATGTTCATGCCGACGAATGCATCGTAAATTTCCTGTCCTGAGAAGGGTGAGTCAAGTTGTGCCATTTGTGGGTCAGGGGATGGATATAGATCCAGGAGGGAGAAATTCCAAGTCAGGGTCCAGGAGGTGCCCAGGAGAGACTTGTAGTAATCCGAGAGTATGGCAATTTTTGATTCATGGGAGGTGAATTCAAGGTTGTCATGGATGATCATATTGATTTTATTGTGTCTACGACGATGAGAGGCCGAGGCGTGGAAGAAGCTAGAATTTTCATCACCATCGATTGCGGTTTTAATTTTTGATCTAAGACGCCAGTAAATAATTTTTTCTCGAATAGTTCTTTGAAGAACGGTGACCACCACTTTTCTAAGTGTTGATTCCCTCCCGGTGAGGAATCTAACAGGTTAATAACCAACTTGCAGTTTTTCTCCCGAACAGAAATTGATAGAATTTTTTTGCGCCAGGCTTTTAGGGCGAAGCGACATTTTTTTAGAGCGCGGACAAAAGAAAGAGGAGGAGAAGAAAGTTGTTGGGCCGAGGTCCACGCGTTTTGTATAAAGGTACGGCAGGCCGGGTTTTGAGCCCACCCCAATTCAAAACGGAAAACCGCGGGGCGAGGGACGTTTGTGCTGACTGATATATATAGAGGGACGTAACCAGAGATGAACCGAGTTAAGCTGGATACGGAGGTGTCAGGAAAAAGGATTCCCCAAGCAGAATTGATCTAGCTTTTCTAATGTGGGGCGTTCTCTATTACTAGACCAGGTGTAAGCTCGATCTAGGAGAGGCAGCTCAATAAGAGCTAGGGAATTAATTGTTTGATTAAACAGATCAGCCTCATGTTGCCTAAAGCCACTCGAGTTTTTCTCTGAGTTGTTACGCATGAGATTAAAATCGCCAAGGTTCTGTGGGAGGGCGCTCGATGGAAGCCAGCTCGGCTAGGAAATTTGGCTTAAGGGAGTGGTCAGTTGGAGCATATACGTTAGTAATCTGGATAGGGTGAGGAGATGCTAGGGAGGAGAGGGAGATGGTTTGAGTGAAGCAACTGTGTGCCGTGCCAACAATATTGAGGTGGAGGGAAGACAACGCTGCAAGCAAACCACCAGATGACCCGATCGCATCCTTATGATTTGTTAAATCTAGGTGTTTTGGAAGGAAGGAAGCAAGCTTTCTGCGGTCCGGTGCAATTAGTTTAGTCTCTTGAAAAAAGCAGGCATGAGGTTTTAGCGCAACAAGTTCAGAGAAAATGTCAGCACATTTATTTAGTTGTCCAAGACCTCTGACATTCCAAGAGCAGAAAGTTAATTTTGTTCCATTGGTTGTACTAGTCATTGAGAACTGATTTTTCACCATTATAGATAGAGAAAGGGGTGCAAGGTAATTGAACTCGAGCTAAACGGTCGGCAAATGATATTGTAGACAAATGATAACGGTTACACTTGTGGAGTTGATCCGGACCTGGGAGAAGACTAGCCCAAAAAACGCACAGATAAAGAACGTCACACCCGATCTGATGTCCCCTAGAGGGATAGTAGATATAGCTAGTGGGCAGGGAGCCGACAACTAAGGGAAAATACAACGACATGAAGGAAGTAAAATGGGGCCGGCCGTGGATGGAAGCTGAGCATATCATGGCTCAGTGGGAGGCACCGAGGAGATAGCACGGACGTCGTCCGCGGACGCACCACATTGGGTGGCGATCTTTGACAGGGCGTCGGCGTCGTCAGAAGGCGGAGCATCGGTGGCAGTGAGGCTAGCGTCAATGATGGCTTTGGCGAGGCCGACGGAGGCAGAGGAGAGGTCGAATTTGCTTTGGTCGTCATGTCCAGAAAATCTGGACCCTCCTTGCCGGCGAGGCGGCGACTACGACGGAGAGTAGTAGTGGAGTCCATAGCCCTCTTCTCCTGAGCCCGGAGGCGATGAGCAATGATTTCATGGGTGTCTTCAGAGGCCTCCGGAAAAAACGCTGGAGAGATAGCATGGTTGTGATAAAGAGAGGGATTTGATGGGGAGGGAGTAGGAGGGTTGGGGGCTGGTAAAATGGGGGAGAGAGGTCTACCCGGAGTGTCATCCTGATCAGTTTCTTCAGCGTCGTTAGCTAGTACCAGTGGGGAGAATGAGTTGCGGACCAGGATGAAGTTGCAGTCGTCAAGGCAAGCGGCTGGCTCGCCGTCGGAGCTGAGGAGGATGGCGTCTTCAGCCTCGCCGTCAGAGCTGAGAATGTTGACGGTGTCAGTAGGGCCAGCAGCCCGGGCAACCAGCGGCGAGCGCGTAGGGGATGGCGGAGGCATGAACTCAGGGTCGTGATGAATCCCATTGCAAGGGCAAGGACTGGACTAGCCGTTTCTCCACACCCCATGGATGTGAGCAATATGCTCGGCCGCCGACTCGTCATCATCGCTCTCGATGGGGACGGTGAGGCCGTCGACCAACGCCCAAGACTTGATCACAGTGAGGCGTACGTCGACGATCTGCGCGGGAGGCAGGCGAAGAGTGAGGCGGTCCGTCAGGTTGACTTGGGACTCAACCTGGACGAACGCCCGCATGGTGGAGAAGTCTCCCGGATGGAGGCAGCGGCGGTCGACGCAGCAAAGGAGCCCCAAGTGGCCGAAGACAAAGTTCGCCCCGTGTGCATGCCAAAGCTCCAATGGGTAGCCCTTAGCATCGAACTCGACGAGGCGATCGTAGGTGGTATGGGCGCGGTTGTCTGCTTCTTCCGGTCGAAGTAGTTCGACTTTCATGCCGAGGAACGTGGTGGGGAAGATGTGGGTGGCCTCCTCCCGGCCTTCCTCATCATCGAAGACGAGAAGGGCGGAGCAGCCAGCTGCGGCAGCGAAGTGGAACTTTGCCGCAGGCTGGCGAGCGTCGGAGAGTTGGCGGATGAAACCGTGGGGATCGACCATGGCGGAGTTGATGTGAGCATGCGCGAAGCGGTTGACGTTGTGGACGAGCCCATGAGGGACGAAGATGTCCCGGATGGCGGCCGGAGCCATCGCCGCCGGTGGGAGAGGGTGAGGAACGCGAGGGGCCGAGCCGCCGTACGCAGCCTCATTGATGCTGCTGGCCGAAACCGGCGGTCTTGAAGGAGGCGGTGACGCTCGCTGTGAGGCCGGAGCGGAGTCCCCGTCGGAGGAGGAGTCGGGTCGAGTGAAAGCTGAGAAGGTGACAGAGGGCGAGCGAGTCAATGGTGTATCCAGTAGGACTAGGCGTGAGCCAAACCAGATTTCTTTGGGCTTCTCTCGCGCTGCACCCATGGCGGAGGACTCAGCATTGGGATGAGCCCCCATGGTTTTGTGGTAGCGGCGAAAGGGTGGGTGGAGGAAAGCTAGGGGGGACTTGGAATCGCACTGGAAGGATTTGTGTCCGTTCCCACCGCAGCGCACACATTTTATAGGGTCTCGACACTGGCTAACAAGGTGATCTGGTGCTCTACACCGAAAGCATAGAGGTTTTGAGCGTATGTGAGGCTGACGAGCAGCACAGGGATTTTGAGGATACGGAGGCGCCGCTCGTAGCAGGTTTGTCTCGGGAGCGTGCGAGTTTTTTGGGGAGGAGAGCAGTGCGTCCTTGTAGGTGGTCGTGGGTGAGCGGCCAGCCGGGCGGACGAGACAAGGCAAGGGCATGGCTGCAAGGTCTAGCACAGGAGGCAGTGAGCACTCGAGGACGCTGCATGTAGGCGGGTGTGAGCCTGTGAGAGCCGGCTGGACTTGGTTTACATGCAAGGCCTCATGGACAACTGGTGCTAGTGCGTGTGGCTCATAGACTTGGTCTGCGGAATCAGCTGGCGATTGGACAGAGTGCATTAAATGAGATTGGAAGGGCGCCGCGGAGGGCAGGCATGCGTCGGAGGCGTGCTGCGAGCGAGTGTCCATGCGCAGTACCGGTTTGTTATTTTTATCGGATTTGCTAATCTTCATATACATGAGATTTAGTTATCTCACATGTACCTTTTTTTAGTCCACACACGATTCAAACGAACCCTTCGCTGCTGATTGAAGTTAAATAGATCGCTAAGGTCGTGCTAGAAGGGTAAGACCGGCCCACATATGCTTCTTTTTATGTCATTTTCTCTGTTTTTTTTCTTGTCTATATATTTTCTGTTTATTTTGTTTTTCTCTTTTATTTTTCAGTTTTGGTTTTTTCATTTTTCAATTTCGGTTTTTTATTTTTTAAACATTTTTTATAACTTTCACAGTATACGGTGAACTATTTTCAATATACAGTAAAACCTTAAAAGATTTTTTTTTATCTTTTATTAAATATGATGATTTTTTAATACGCATTGATTTCTTTTTTATATATGTTGAACATATTTAATATAGAATAAAAATTTTAAATACACATTGAGATAGGGGTTTTAGGTTTTTTTATCAACACCACCAGTTGTGGGTTCATCCTCAATCTGCACTCCTACTCGATTTTTTTAAGATCAACCTATACCTTTTGTAACCGGTTTTTTCATTGATGCCTTCCAGTTGGAATCCCCCCTTCGACTTGCAACTGATCTCAATCCTTGAGTTTTTTCTTTTTTTATGTTGCAGTCGCATTGCAACTAGGCTCGACTGTTTTTCTGGACCCAATTTCAAGTATAAATTCAACTTTATTAAAACTGGGGAACTTCTATTATTTTTCTATTGATGCCAAGTTGAAAGTCAACGGTTTTTATCGACGTCACTTGCGATCGAACCCACCAATATTTATGTAGTTACAAGTCCATCATCTACCTGCAACCATTTTTTAGGGGGATTTCATCGACGCATCCAGTTGCAGGTCATCGTTCAACTTGCAACTTAGGCTCAACCCTGACTCTTTTTCTGTTCAGTTGCAAGTCCACCACCGACTCGCAACTGGGCTCGATTCTTTTTCCTGCTTAGTTGCAACTCCCACCACTGATTTTTTTTCCCGGTTGCAAGTCCACCACCGACTTGTAACTGGGTTCGACTTTTTTCCCGCCCAATCGCAAGCACACCACTAGCTCGCAACTGGAATGTCATTTTTTCTTGTGCCAGTTGCAAGTTCACCATCGACTTGCAACTGAGCATATCTTTTTTTTGCTGTCCCAGTTGCAAGTATACCATCAACTTGAAACTAGTCTCATTTTTCCGCTCCAGTTGCAAGTTCATCACCGACTCGCAACTTGGCTTGATTTTCTTTCCTGTACTAGTTGCAACTCCCACCATCGACTCTTATTTCACCAAAGTTGCAGGTTCACCACCGACTTGCAACTCAGCCCGATCTTTTTTAGCTGCCCCAATTGCAAGTCCACCACCGACTCGTAAATGGGCTCAACTTTTTTTCCCTCCCAGTAGCAAGCACACCACTGGAACGCAACTGGAATGTCTTTTTTTCTTGCACCAATTGCAAGTTCACCGTCGACTTGCAACTAAGCATGATTTTTTTTGCTGTCCCAGTTGCAAGTCTACCACCAACTTGAAACTAGTCTCATTTTTCCGCTCCAGTTGCAAGTTCATCATCGACTTGCAACTTGGCTTGATTTTTTTTCATGTACCAGTTGCAACTTTCACCATCGACTTTTATTTCACCAAAGTTGCAGGTTCACCCACTTGCAACTGAGCCCGATCTTTTTTAGCTGCCTCAATTGCAAGTCCACCACCGACTCGTAACTGGGATCAACATTATTTTCCGCCCAGTTGCAAGCACAACACTGGAACGCAACTGAAATGTCTTTTTTTTCGTGCACCAATTGCAAGTTCACCGTCGACTTGCAACTGAGAATGATTTTTTTGCTGTCCCAATTGCAAAGTCTACCACCAACTTGAAACTAGTCTTATTTTTTCCGCTCCAGTTGCAAGTCCATCATCGACTTGCAACTGGACTCGATTTTCTTTCCTGTACCAGTTGCAACTCTCACCATCGACTTTTATTTCACCAAAGTTTCAAGTTTACCATCCACTTGCAACTGAGCCCGATCTTTTTTAGCTATGAGTTTTTACACATTTTTTATTTCCTGTACCAGTTCATATTTTTTAAGTGGTTGATCAACATGTTTTAAATAGATAATCAACTTTTTTTCATATAAATTGTATATTTTCTATATAATTTTTAAATACATGATCAACATTTTCTTCATATATGGTTCAAATTTTTTAATACATGCTTAAAAAAATTAAATACATCATACACATTTTTTTCATGTACGATTAACATTTTTGAAATACGTAATCAAAAAATTTCATAAATATTTGCATATATTTTATACATTTTTTGTATATATGATCAGTAAAGTCCATTCACAGTTAATGTTTTTTTCAAATCCTAGATTAACATTCATTAGATAACATAATGAATTGGTTCATACATAATGTATTTTTTTTATACATGAGAAACATTTTTCTATGTACATTTAATATTCTTAAAATGCTTGATTGGCATTTTTTTATGTAAATTATTTCGGTTATAGTTATTAAGATTATTTTAAAGTATAACAAAAGTGAAACAAAAAAAAACAACGTGAAATAAACAAAAAATGAGGCTGTAGCCTCCCGCACACTTGGGCCGGCCTATCGTGGCAATGTCCCTGAAAAACGTGGCGAACTTGGGTTGCTTCTCGGGCTGTTTTCTTTTTTCTGTGGGTCAAATAACAAAAAAACACTGGACAAACAATTAAGTAAAGTGTTTTTTTAACGAATTTATAAGGAAATCATAGTACATGTGACACATGTGCCTTAGACAGACCCTATTTTTATTGGAGGGGATAAGATCTACAGCAGGAGATCGCGGGGCGTGCAGTACGGGCGGAGCCGTTGTCGACGGGGAAACCGGGCTAGTAGGTGGGGGTGGGAGATTTTGAACAGGGAGGCCGAGAAGAGAGGAGGCTTGGGCGTGACGAAAGGGGGGTGGGGTCGGGTCTGCATGGCCCATGCATGTTGTATCCATGCGGGAGGGCGGGTTTGAAATTCCCAGATCTCGTGCGGCTTGCATGTTGTCCGCAAGGTAGAGAACTAGCCCTGGAAGAATAATAGGTGACCGTTGGATGAGTTATTTTCTAACTTCCGGCGATGAGGCGACCGAGAGGAATAAGTTTTCCTGATAGTGTTGGACAGGGAACGTAGGAGCCCCAGCAAAACGGTGATCAAGGGAGTTTTTAACCAAAAAAGCACTCGGTTTTATCTTAGCTGAAATAAATGCAATCCAAATATGTGTTTCGTGGGAGGCCAGCTGTAGAAGAGCTGTATTTGATGGAACTAAACCTATTTTGTATTTGTGGATGATGGAGGATCGGAAACTGTGACCATAACGTAGCAGACTAACCTTGTTTGCCGCCGCTGATGGACTTCCTGTCGATCGAGTCGCCGGAGCAGCCTTTCCAAGGTCGAGCGGCAGCTTGCTGGACTCCATGTGCGATCTCGCACCCCACGGGAAGCGGATCATGACACCCCGGGCCGTGAAGTCTCCAAAGGATCTGATGAGTCCGGCGATGTCGAAGGAGAAGACAGTGAAGGAGAAGATGTCGGCATCGTCGGCCGAGACGGCGAATTGGCCGAAACTGCCACCAAACAGGCAGCATAGGATTGACTCGAATAGTGGTGCCGTCATGACAAGCGGGAATTGGATAATTCTCGCGTACATGCGGCATCCATGACGAACGTCGCCCGGGGAGATAGCAGTCGGCGAGCCAAAACGTTGAAGAGCGGCTCTTTCAAAGTCCAGTCCATGGAAGGGGTGAACATGGATGATGTCGGAGATATGCGCGCATGAGAGGTTTTTGGTGGATTCAAACGGGGCGGCAGAGGGTAAGAGGAAGCGGAACGTGACGCGGCGAGAGCGAATGGTCACTTGTTGGACAAGGACGGAAGCAATGGCTGGGTTTGAGACCTTGAATAGAAAGTTTTGAGAGTCCATGGCTCTCACCATGTAGTCGCGGCCAAACCACCAATGGCAGCTTGAAGAAGCACTAGTAGACAGACCCCCCTTTCGTCCAGCCCAAAAAATGCATCGCTCCCGGTTCATTTCAGAACCGGGACCGATGCCACCCAACTGTCCCGGTTCGTCTGTACAGGGGCAACGGTCCCGGTTCAAGTTGGGCAGCGGTCCCTGTTTGTGGCAACAACCGGGACCAATGCTCTGGCGACCAACACGTGGCGCACTGCGAGGCATTGTGTGACGCCCCCAAAATCAGACCCGTGTACAGTAATCATACACACAGGGTACACGGCTGAGATTAGGGTGCCACGATGATAATATCACAGCACAACACTAAACACAAAAGGATAAACAAATATATTACAATAGAGGGGGTCACGCGGACCCGAATACATAAGTCATACAAGCCATAATATCTGAGTACAGACATAGTTAGTCAAGTTTTGCCTTAAGAAGGCTAGCACAAATCACATCAGAGATACAGATCGAAAAGGCGAGGCCTCCTGCCTGGGATCCACCGAACTACTCCTGGTCGACGGGGAACTCGACGTCGTAGTAGGCACCTCCGGGGTACTCCTGCTCCTGGGCTCCAACGTCGGCTGCAGCGGCCGATCAGGAAAAACAGTAAAGGAAATAAAGCAGGTGAGTATCTAGTATACCCGCGAGTCTTACGTCCGCTACTAAGCATTATGCATTGTATCAACGGAAAGAAGAGGCTGTATATAGTGGACTGAAAGTCAGAAATTCAGAGCAAGGGTAAGAAGCTAGGCCTATCGAAGACTAGCATCTTCCGACGATGTCTTGCAGCATGAGGTAAGAATCAGCCAACAGTTTATATAAAGCATAAAGTAACAATGCAGCAGAAGTTGCTGCAGCATTGTATAATAATAAGTTGTAATAATTAGCAATGCCTCCGAGTTCACCTCCTCGACATCCCCGCGAGGAAGAGAACCCGGAACCATACAGTTTAATAATAGTTTCTAGTGGTAAGATCCAGCTTCAGCATAAAGCGTCCTGTTACCGTGGACACGGCTATTCGAATAGATTAATCTTCCCTGCAGGGGTGCACTTGTGTTACGCTACACGCACGGATCTCCAGGGTGGCGGGAACCTTGTTAGGGAACGCTCCACCGAGGCTATCCGACACTTCATAGCCCATCTTTCAAACTCAACAGAGAGGACATCCGCCGGTCTAAATCCTAAGTACTCAGGGCCTTGGACCCCAACCCTGACGTACTCCTGCACGGTGCGTGGGTGGTCAGGAAGCCGTAACAAAAACAACACAGCTCGAGCCAAAGAAGACAGCACACTTCCCGGCAATCAGCCCGCGGTACTGCTGACGTCTGAAGAGTCCTCGGACGACACTACGAAGCAGAGGAGCCCATAAACTCGTAATTCCCATGGGTAGGTAGTGCGTACATGGCATGTAGCCAACTCAAGACATTCACTGAACCCTTTAGCATTTTAATTAAGCCTGCGTGACAACCGTTATCGTTGCCTCGACTTAACTGACCCACGGACAACGACAGCAGCCAGGACCACCAGTACATCGGTGCCTGCCCTGTCGTCCCACCAAGTCACTGCGGTTACCAACAAGGTGAACCGTCTCCTTACCTTGTCTCGTGTGTGCTCCTGGAGGAGCTCGACTTTCGTGGTTTGGTAACTCTCGCGGCCCACGATCAAGGCCCAAGCACACCGGTACATTGGTCGTGCCCTCCCTGTCGTCCCGTCGCAATACCTCTCGCGGGCACCGTTGGGTCGCCCGACTTCTTACCTTTAGGACAACCGTTACTCAAGACCCTATGGCGGTAAGACAAAGTCAGCCTCGAGTGGAGTACAAAGATTACTCCTTGATAGCTCACACTTGAGGTGACTAGGCATAACCTAGATAGGGCCTGAGGCGGTGTCTGCATTGTACCGTACCTGTGCAGTTATAATAATAGTATCCGCGTTCACTCCCCTGAGTGACCACGGCCCTCTACCTAATCCTAGTTAATAATGCGCAGGGCTCACTGCTGAATAAAGCATAATAATAATAATGGGCAGCATAGGATCAAGGAAGGCACATCAAGGGGCGACAAAAACAGGCTATGCAATTGAATAGGTAAGCAACGTAGCAGCAGCAGTAACAATGCCTAGTGCAAGAAAAGTACGGAAAGATAGGCGATATCTGGGGAAGAGAATGGCTCTGCTTGCCTGCAAGCTCGACGGTAGTAGTAGGGTCGTCGACGACGTAGTCGTACTCAGCAGCGGTGTAGTCGACGGCAGCAGCGGGGTCTACCGAAGATTAAGGGGGGGGGGAGGAAACAGTAAATACACAGCAATAATATACAAACATATGCATGACATGACAGATGAAATGTTAACGGTATTCTAACGCAGTGTAATGCACATTGCTCGGAACGGAAATTCATCTGAGGATGAACTACCGGCTCCGGGTGATTACCGGACAGGGTGACCGGAGGGGGAAGGATCAAGCCGGAGGTGTCGTGGGTACCGGAAAAACATAAGGGGGGTGTATCCGTGCTAGTTGATCTATTCCGAGAAACATTCGTGTTCGGAATAAATTCATCCGGGCACTTTAATAGTACCGGACAATTTATCGGACTGCCGGTCCGGAGGGGGAATGTTCGATGTTCGTTGTGTTAGAGGGGTGTGGTAGACATACAGATAGCGTATTCGTATTCGTTGTATTTTTCTGATCAATTTTTATGTATAAAGTTTTTGAATCCGAGTTACGGTTTAAAAGTTATTGAATTTCAAAGTTTAAATCAAATTAAATGATTTTATGAATTTCTTTTTTTATTTATTAAACATTATCCAAAACATTATCCACAACAGTGCTGACATGTGGGACCCACATGTCAGCCTCTGTTATTTATAAAACATTTAATTAAATTAGAAAATGCCTCTGGACCCACATGTTAGTGACTAGTTTTTATAATTTTATTTATTCCAAAATGACTTACAGCTGGGGCCCAGCAGTCAGTGACTCCAATGCTAGCTAAACTTGTTTAATTAAGTTAAACGACCAGGGCCCACTGTCAGTGAGACATAATAACCTAAAGGTTAACTTTTCTATTTATTTTAACAGGGATAGTTAGCAGGGGGGTGGGGCCCGGCTGTCAGTGGCTCATTAGTCACTAACAGCAAACCTGACAGGGAGGACCCACCGGTCAGCGACTCCGGTGAGCTCGCCGGAGGCTCGCCGGCGGCGAGGTCGAGCTAACTCGCGATTCCGAGCGCCGTTAGAGGCGCTGCTTGCGGCATTCGACGAAGAACTCGACGCCGCATCGATCTGGGGTGTTCCCGCGGGCTGGGACGCACGGAGGTGAGGGCAGCTTCAACAATGGCGGCGAAGGGCGTCGGGCTCCAATGGTGAACGCACATACGAGACGAAATCGAGCTCACGGTGGCGCCAAAAAGTACATACGGAACCCTAGCAACGTAATGGAGCAACTGGCGCGGTCTGTGGTGCACGAGAGCTCGAGTTAGGTCGTCAATGGCGGCGGCCAGAGCTCGGCCATTTGGGGGTAACGACTACAGGCTAGGCGGGCGTCTACGGGGGTTTGGGGAAGGGGCGACTGCTCACCGGGGTGTTGTAGCCGAGAGAGTGGGCTCGATGGTGACTCGGAGCGGTAGGAATCGGTCGGGGATCTCGCCGGAGCCGAGGTTGAAGACGAAGCAATCGCGCGCGCAGTGGTGGCTCCGGGCACGGGAGCTTCTGCATGATGGCGAGGACGTCGCCTCCGAGCACTCAGGACAAGTTTGCGGGGGCTAAGGTGGTCAATGGCCACGGTGGTTCGTCGAGGTGGCCATGGCGGCGTCGGGCAGTTTTGCCCTGTCGATGGCGAGCGGAGGAGGAGGTGAATGGAGGTGCGGGGGTGTCCAGGGGGTCGAGCGGGTCGTTCTTATCGCGACCGCGGCGGCAGGGGGCAGGTGAAGGGCGGGGCCGCCCTGGCAGCGGCGTGCCCACGGCGGCCGCCGTACGGGAGCAGGTGGGGGTGGTTGGGGGAGGAAGAAGACAAGGGGGGGTTTGGGCTGGGCTGCGGTGGGCCTCGCCTGGGCGGGTTTTAAGTCTTTCCAAATTGTTTTGATTTGCTGCTTATACAAATTCTTTTCAGTAATTGATTTGTTAACCCTAGCATATTTGTAAAATATTATTGGTATTTGTAAATTAGTTTTACATATTACTGAGGTGCCACAAAAGTTTTTGCAGCAAAATAAATTCATTAGATTTTTCTTTTAATTATTAAATGCCTAAAGTAGGGGTTTTAATCTACTGTTTGAATTGTTTAGAATTTTCTGTAACTTCAAAAATTACCAAAGTTGGTCCCACATGATTATAGTGATTTTAGGCAATTTACAAAAATAGTTCCATGATTTTTGGAACAACTTTATTTGAGCACTTTTGTTTTAATTTCCATTTAAGGTAGTTTCAACTAGGGTTTGGTTTCATGATGAGCAAGATGCATTGGGCTTTGGGTTTTGATTACCATCCAGCATGGTTTGAAAAGAGCAGAAGCAAAGTTTGATTAAGGACAGGGGATAACAGTGATTAACAAACAGTGATGGTCAACAGTGATGATCAATAGTGATGATGATTACTGTTACAGAAACTGAGGGTGTTACAAATCTCCCCCACTACAAGAATTCTCGTCCCGAGAATTTAAGTGGTAGCGAGGAAAAGATCGGGGTATTCATCGCGAAGGCGATCTTCGCGTCCCCAAGTGGCTTCATCTTCAGAATGATTCGACCACTGAACCTTGAGGAACTTGACGGTCTTGTTGCGGGTTCGACGCTCAGACTGATCGAGAATGCGGCTCGGATGTTCTCGATAAGTCAAGTCTTGTTGCAGCTTGATCATATCATGCTCCACTTCGCGGATAGGGTCCTTGAAGCAGCGACGGAGTTGCGACACGTGGAAGACATCGTGGACTTGGGAGAGGTTCGGCGGCAATTCCAAACGGTATGCCACGGGTCCACTCCTGGAAAGGATACGGAACGGGCCAATGTAGCGAGGAGCCAACTTTCCCTTGATACCGAAGCGATGAGTGCCCCTCATGGGAGTGACACGGAGGTACGCGTATTCGCCAGGTTGATAGGCCATTTCCTTGTGCTTGCGATCATAGTTGCTCTTCTGACGGGACTGAGCGGCCTTCAGATGCTCACGGATAACGCGAACCTGATCTTTAGCATGTTGGATAATGTCCGGACCAACGAGAGTTCGTTCCCCAGTTTCTGACCAATTCAGAGGGGTTCGACACTTACGTCCATAGAGAACTTCAAAGGGTGCCATCTTCAGACTAGCCTGATAGCTATTGTTGTACGAGAATTCAGCAAATGGAAGAGATTCCTCCCATTTCTTGCCGAAGGAGATGACACAAGCTCGAAGCATATCTTCAAGCACTTGATTGACTCGTTCAACTTGGCCTTGCGACTGGGGGTGATAAGCGGTGCTGAAATTCAGGTGTGTGCCCATAGCTTCTTGGAAACTATCCCAAAATCTTGAGGTGAAAATACTGTCACGGTCTGAAATGATCTCCAACGGAATGCCATGGAGGGACACAATTCTGGAAACATACAAGTCTGCTAACTGACTAGCAGAGATCGTCTCCTTGACTGGCAGAAAGTGGGCAACCTTGGAGAATCGGTCGATGACGACAAAGATGGCATCATGACCCTTCTGCGATCGGGGAAAACCGGTGACAAAGTCCATTTCGATCTTGTCCCACTTCCATTCAGGAATAGAGAGTGGTTGTAGAGTTCCAGCAGGCCTTTGATGTTCTGCCTTGACGCGACGGCAAACGTCACATTCAGAAACATATCGGGCAATGTCTTGCTTCATGTTAGGCCACCAGAATCGCTGACGAATGTCTTGGTACATCTTGGTGCTTCCAGGATGAATGGACAACGGGGTATCGTGAGCCGCTTTCATGACCTTCGGGGTCATATCCAGGTTCTCATGCCTGCCCTTGCTGTGAGTAACCACTAAACGGTTCTGGTAGAACGCCGCACCATTACTATCAATGGTGAAGGGTGAGGGTCTCCCATTGGCGATATCACGCTTAATCTTGTGTACGAAATCATCATAGAACTGTATACCCTTGACGGACTTGACGAGATCTGGTTCAATGACCAGGTTATTTGCATAACCTTGAGGAACAATCTCGAGGTTCAACTTTTGAAAATCTTCATACAGGGGTGGTTGTTCTAGTTGCACCTCAAGTTCACTACAGTAAGCTTTACGGCTCAGGGCATCAGCCATCACATTAGCTTTGCCAGGGGTGTAATGAATATCCATGTTAAAATCGGCTATTGTCTCGAGCCATCTTTGTTGGCGGAGATTCAGGTCGGGCTGAGTAAACAAGTACTTCAGGCTTTGGTGGTCGGTGTAGATCTCGCAACGATTACCAACGAGGTAATGTCGCCACAGCTTCAATGCATAAATTACTGCTGCCAATTCGAGATCATGTGTTGGATATTTGTCTTCGTGAGCACGCAACTGACAAGAGCCATAAGCGATCACTTTGCGCTCTTGCATTAGGACACAGCCTAATCCTTGACGAGACGCGTCGCAATATATCACGAAGTCCTTCTGAGTATCAGGGGGAGCGAGCACCGGGGGAGAAGTTAGCTTGTCCTTGAGGGCTTGAAAACTTTCTTGACATTTATCTGTCCACTCAAACTTGACGCCTTTTTGAAGCAGATTAGTCAGAGGCCTGGCAATCTTGGAGAAATTCTCGACGAAACGGCGACAATAGCTAGCGAGCCCGAGGAAACTACGGACTTGCTTGACGGTCTTGGGAGGAGTCCAGTCAAGAATAGCCTGGATACGTTCTGGGGTGACGGCAATGCCATCCTTGGAAATCACATGTCCAAGGTAGGTTACTTCGGGAAGCCAGAACTCACACTTAGAATACTTAGCGTAGAGTTTGTGTTCTCGAAGCTTCTCCAGTATAAGACGAAGATGTTCCGCATGTTCTTCTTCATTCTTGGAATATATCAATATATCATCCAGATAAACCACGACGAACTGGTCGAGGTACTCCATGAAAATATAATTCATCAATCTGGAGAAGGTGGCTGGGGCATTGGTTAAGCCAAAGGACATGACAGTGTACTCGTCTGAACCATAGCGAGTAATGAAGGCAGTCTTCGGAATGTCCTCATCACGGACTCGGATTTGGTGATAACCCAACCTCAAGTCGAGTTTAGAAAACACCTTGGATCCGGCAAGTTGATCATACAGATCGTTGATCCGGGGAAGCGGGTATTTGTTCTGGATGGTGGCTTGGTTAATGGGCCGATAATCTTGGACCAATCGGTTTGTCCCATCGCTCTTCTTGACAAAGAGCGAAGGTGCTCCCCAAGCTGAGGAACTGGGGCGAATGAATCCTTTCTGAAGTGCCTTGTCGATTTCCTCCTTAAGTTCAAGGAGTTCATGTGGCGGCATCTTGTAAGGACGCTTGGCAATAGGGGTGGTACCGGGCTTCAAGTCGATGACAAATTCGACTTCTCTGATCGGAGGTATTCCCGGCAGTTCTTCTGGGAAGACGTCGGGAAAATCGCGAACGACTGGAACGGTCTCGAAGCCTTCGAGGGGGGTGGCATTCAAAGCATTCACCATAAATATCTGTGTTTCGGCATCACGGGAAACTCGGGTGGTGTGGTTAACAATCCCGCCGGAGGGGTGTAAAAGACGGACAGAGCTGGTGCCACAATACAGTGCGGCATCGTGAACTTTCAACCAATCCATTCCCAGGATGAGGTCTATGGTGGAGGTTTTCAGGATGATGGGGGACACAAGGAATATAATCCCTTCGACGTCAATGGTGACATCGTGTACCATCATGGAGGTTTGGCAACGGCCTCCAGGGGTGCGAACCATCATCGGTGGGTTCATCTTCTCAAACGTAATGTTACGCGATAATGCAAATGCTTCCGACATGAATGAATGTGATGCTCCTGTATCAAATAAAACAGTAGAAGGTACGGAATTAACGAGAAGGGTACCCATCACGGTAGCGGGTTGTTGCTGAGCTTCTTCAACATTGATGTTGTAAGCATGTCCACGAGCATGAGCAGCAGACCCAGTATTATAGTTGGGGGTCCTGTTGTTGCCACGACCATTTCCGCGGGCAGCGGGGTGAACTACCAGTTGCTTCTGTTTCTGGGGACACTCTCTGGAAAAATGCCCAGGTTGGCGGCACGTGAAGCATAATCCATCCTGAGGACGGAGGGGTGTAGCATTGGGTGGTGCAGGCAGAGCTCTTGGCATCTGCGGTGGCGGAGGCAGACGGGGTGCAGCATAATACGGCCTTGGAGCAGGGACAGCTGAATGGGTCACACTGGTAGGGAGCCAGATACGACGCTTCTGCGTTGCGCCCGAAGATGAGCCAACGTCACGATAACGCTTCAGAGAGTTCTTGTGCTCCATCTGGGCAGTCTCGACGGTGATAGCCTTGTTCACCATGGTGGCGAAGTTGGCGAAATCATGAACGGCAAGAGCGAGCCTGAGGTCGGGGTTGAGGCCACGACGGAACTTCTGCTGCCTGCGAGCATCAGTGGCGATCTCTTCTTCCGCATAGCGAGAGAGGTTGAGGAACTCGCGCTGATAGGCTTCAACAGTCATGTCGCCCTGAGTGAGGTTGCGCAATTCTTCCGCCTTACGGTCCATGATCCCCTGAGGAATATAGCGGGCGCGGAAGGCAGAGTGAAATTCATCCCAAGTGATGACTTCTCCGACTGGCAGTGAACGCTTGTGGGTGTTCCACCACTGAGCAGCGGCGCCTTTCAGGTGATAAGACGCAAAGTTCACATAGTCGGCTGGATCGACATTAGCAGACTCCAGCTCGTGCGTGATGTCGCGAAGCCAGTCATCAGCATCCAGCGGCTGAACAGTGTTGCGGAACATAGTGGGGTTGAGGCGGGTGAAGTCGTGCAGAGTCACGGTGGCATGCTGATGGTGGTGCCCATTCTGATTCGGCTGAGGGAACTGAGCCATGATATTCTGCATGAACTGACGGTTCATCTCGAACTGCTGCATCATCGCGGCCATATAATCCGGCGGCGGAGGTGGGTCGTTGGTAGCACGACCACGACCACGACCACCACGACCAGCCATCCTGCTAGAATTTAACAGGGGTATTTCAGCGATGAAAATTTAACGAGATACCGGAATCAAGCCTGAAGTAAAACGACAACGAAAAGAAGGCGTAGATATATGCGGGAGTAGTCACATAAGACTTACACATTTGCACACAGAGTCAATCGAAAATCGGGCAGCGTAACGTCGTAGAAATTAAGGAAAAAGGACTCTCTAGGCGGCGCGCAGACCGCGGTTAGGATTACACGACGCGACATAGATTCCACTATGTCAATCACGCCGCAAGAAAACTGTTGGCCACATCAGTTGATGCCAGAGAACGCGCGGCCTGCCCAGAATGAGAATGGGATCCGCGGTCTGGGATCTGGCATACGACTCCTGCGACACGACTCAATCAATGGGGGATGCACCAGAAAAACGCCGGGTGGAATCAAGAGAACGTGATCCTAATGTCAGATTTTGTAAAACTTACCAGCAAGGATAAGAGAGCAGATTCCCAGAGCATAGGTAAGGAGAAAAAGGATCCTAATACCATAGGTATCACACGTAGTGACATCGATGTGGGCCCGTAAGCCAAATATTAAGTTAGCAAAATAGTTTTTCAAAGTCTAGACTCAACATCGACCAAGTAGTGGTGGGGTGGCTTCCAACAGGCAGTCGGCTCTGATATCAACTTATGACGCCCCCAAAATCAGCCCCGTGTACAGTAATCATACACACAGGGTACACGGCTGAGATTAGGGTGCCACGGTGATAATATCACAGCACAACACTAAACACAAAAGGATAAACAAATATATTACAATAGAGGGGGTCACGCGGACCCGAATACATAAGTCATACAAGCCATAATATCTGAGTACAGACATAGTTAGTCAAGTTTTGCCTTAAGAAGGCTAGCACAAATCACATCAGAGATACAGATCGAAAAGGCGAGGCCTCCTGCCTGGGATCCACCGAACTACTCCTGGTCGACGGGGAACTCGACGTCGTAGTAGGCACCTCCGGGGTACTCCTGCTCCTGGGCTCCAACGTCGGCTGCAGCGGCCGATCAGGAAAAACAGTAAAGGAAATAAAGCAGGTGAGTATCTAGTATACCCGCGAGTCTTACGTCCGCTACTAAGCATTATGCATTGTATCAACGGAAAGAAGAGGCTGTATATAGTGGACTGAAAGTCAGAAATTCAGAGCAAGGGTAAGAAGCTAGGCCTATCGAAGACTAGCATCTTCCGACGATGTCTTGCAGCATGAGGTAAGAATCAGCCAACAGTTTATATAAAGCATAAAGTAACAATGCAGCAGAAGTTGCTGCAGCATTGTATAATAATAAGTTGTAATAATTAGCAATGCCTCCGAGTTCACCTCCTCGACATCCCCGCGAGGAAGAGAACCCGGAACCATACAGTTTAATAATAGTTTCTAGTGGTAAGATCCAGCTTCAGCATAAAGCGTCCTGTTACCGTGGACACGGCTATTCGAATAGATTAATCTTCCCTGCAGGGGTGCACTTGTGTTACGCTACACGCACGGATCTCCAGGGTGGCGGGAACCTTGTTAGGGAACGCTCCACCGAGGCTATCCGACACTTCATAGCCCATCTTTCAAACTCAACAGAGAGGCCATCCGCCGGTCTAAATCCTAAGTACTCAGGGCCTTGGACCCCAACCCTGACGTACTCCTGCACGGTGCGTGGGTGGCCGGGAAGCCGTAACAAAAACAACACAGCTCGAGCCAAAGAAGACAGCACACTTCCCGGCAATCAGCCCGCGGTACTGCTGACGTCTGAAGAGTCCTCGGACGACACTACGAAGCAGAGGAGCCCATAAACTCGTAATTCCCACGGGTAGGTAGTGCGTACATGGCATGTAGCCAACTCAAGACATTCACTGAACCCTTTAGCATTTTCATTAAGCCTGCGTGACAACCGTTATCGTTGCCTCGACTTAACTGACCCGCGGACAACGACAGCAGCCAGGACCACCAGTACATCGGTGCCTGCCCTGTCGTCCCACCAAGTCACTGCGGTTACCAACAAGGTGAACCGTCTCCTTACCTTGTCTCGCGTGTGCTCCTGGAGGAGCTCGACTTTCGTGGTTTGGTAACTCTCGCGGCCCACGATCAGGGCCCAAGCACACCGGTACACTGGTCGTGCCCTCCCTGTCGTCCCGTCGCAATACCTCTCGCGGGCACCGTTGGGTCGCCCGACTTCTTACCTTTAGGACAACCGTTACTCAAGACCCTATGGCGGTAAGACAAAGTCATCCTCGAGTGGAGTACAAAGATTACTCCTTGATAGCTCACACTTGAGGTGACTAGGCATAACCCAGATAGGGCCTGAGGCGGTGTCTGCATTTTACCGTACCTGTGCAGTTATAATAATAGTATCCGCGTTCACTCCCCTGAGTGACCACGGCCCTCTACCTAATCCTAGCTAATAATGCGCAGGGCTCACTGCTGAATAAAGCATAATAATAATAATGGGCAGCATAGGATCAAGGAAGGCACATCAAGGGGCGACAAAAACAGGCTATGCAATTGAATAGGTAAGCAACGTAGCAGCAGCAGTAACAATGCCTAGTGCAAGAAAAGTACGGAAAGATAGGCGATATCTGGGGAAGAGAATGGCTCTGCTTGCCTGCAAGCTCGACGGTAGTAGTAGGGTCGTCGACGACGTAGTCGTACTCAGCAACGGTGTAGTCGACGGCAGCAGCGGGGTCTACCGAAGATTAAGGGGGGGGAGGAAACAGTAAATACACAGCAATAATATACAAACATATGCATGACATGACAGATGAAATGTTAACGGTATTCTAACGCAGTGTAATGCACATTGCTCGGAACAGAAATTCATCTGAGGATGAACTACCGGCTCCGGGTGATTACCGGACAGGGTGACCGGAGGGGGAAGGATCAAGCCGGAGGTGTCGTGGGTACCGGAAAAACATAAGGGGGGTGTATCCGTGCTAGTTGATCTATTCCGAGAAACATTCGTGTTCGGAATAAATTCATCCGGGCACTTTAACAGTACCGGACAATTTATCGGACTGCCGGTCCGGAGGGGGAATGTTCGATGTTCGTTGTGTTAGAGGGGTGTGGTAGACATACAGATAGCGTATTCGTATTCGTTGTATTTTTCTGATCAATTTTTATGTATAAAGTTTTTGAATCCGAGTTACGGTTTAAAAGTTATTGAATTTCAAAGTTTAAATCAAATTAAATGATTTTATGAATTTCTTTTTTTATTTATTAAACATTATCCAAAACATTATCCACAACAGTGCTGACATGTGGGACCCACATGTCAGCCTCTGTTATTTATAAAACATTTAATTAAATTAGAAAATGCCTCTGGACCCACATGTTAGTGACTAGTTTTTATAATTTTATTTATTCCAAAATGACTTACAGCTGGGGCCCAGCAGTCAGTGACTCCAATGCTAGCTAAACTTGTTTAATTAAGTTAAACGACTAGGGCCCACTGTCAGTGAGACATAATAACCTAAAGGTTAACTTTTCTATTTATTTTAACAGGGATAGTTAGCAGGGGGGTGGGGCCCGGCTGTCAGTGGCTCATTAGTCACTAACAGCAAACCTGACAGGGAGGACCCACCGGTCAGCGACTCCGGTGAGCTCGCCGGAGGCTCGCCGGCGGCGAGGTCGAGCTAACTCGCGATTCCGAGCGCCGTTAGAGGCGCTGCTTGCGGCATTCGACGAAGAACTCGACGCCGCATCGATCTGGGGTGTTCCCGCGGGCTGGGACGCACGGAGGTGAGGGCAGCTTCAACAATGGCGGCGAAGGGCGTCGGGCTCCAATGGTGAACGCACATACGAGACGAAATCGAGCTCACGGTGGCGGAAAAAAGTACATACGGAACCCTAGCAACGTAATGGAGCAACTGGCGCGGTCTGTGGTGCACGAGAGCTCGAGTTAGGTCGTCAATGGCGGCGGCCAGAGCTCGGCCATTTGGGGGTAACGACTACAGGCTAGGCGGGCGTCTACGGGGGTTTGGGGAAGGGGCGACTGCTCACCGGGGTGTTGTAGCCGAGAGAGTGGGCTCGATGGTGACTCGGAGCGGCAGGAGTCGGTCGGGGATCTCGCCGGAGCCGAAGTTGAAGACGAAGCAATCGCGCGCGCAGTGGTGGCTCCGGGCACGGGAGCTTCTGCGTGATGGCGAGGACGTCGCCTCCGAGCACTCAGGACAAGTTTGCGGGGGCTAAGGTGGTCAATGGCCACGGTGGTTCGTCGAGGTGGCCATGGCGGCGTCGGGCAGTTTTGCCCTGTCGATGGCGAGCGGAGGAGGAGGTGAATGGAGGTGCGGGGGTGTCCAGGGGGTCGAGCGGGTCGTTCTTATCGCGACCGCGGCGGCAGGGGGCAGGTGAAGGGCGGGGCCGCCCTGGCAGCGGCGTGCCCACGGCGGCCGCCGTACGGGAGCAGGTGGGGGTGGTTGGGGGAGGAAGAAGACAAGGGGGGGGGGGGGGTTTGGGCTGGGCTGCGGTGGGCCTCGCCTGGGCGGGTTTTAAGTCTTTCCAAATTGTTTTGATTTGGTGCTTATACAAATTCTTTTCTGTAATTGATTTGTTAACCCTAGCATTTTTGTAAAATATTATTGGTGTTTGTAAATTAGTTTTACATATTACTGAGGTGCCACAAAAGTTTTTGCAGCAAAATAAATTCATTAGATTTTTCTTTTAATTTTTAAATGCCTAAAGTAGGGGTTTTAATCTATTGTTTGAATTGTTTAGAATTTTCTGTAACTTCAAAAATTACCAAAGTTGGTCCCACATGATTATAGTGATTTTAGGCAATTTACAAAAATAGTTCCATGATTTTTGGAACAACTTTATTTGAGCACTTTTGTTTTAATTTCCATTTAAGGTAGTTTCAACTAGGGTTTGGTTTCATGATGAGCAAGATGCATTGGGCTTTGGGTTTTGATTACCATCCAGCATGGTTTGAAAAGAGCAGAAGCAAAGTTTGATTAAGGACAGGGGATAACAGTGATTAACAAACAGTGATGGTCAACAGTGATGATCAACAGTGATGATGATTACTGTTACAGAAACTGAGGGTGTTACACATTGGTCCCGGTTGTTGGCACAAACCGGGACTGTTGCCCTGGCTATATAAGCCCCCAGCCAGCACTTTGCCATTTTGACTCAAAAAATTTCAGGATTGTGTTTGGGGTGGGGTGGGTGCTAGAATTTTTTTCCTTTGATTGCACACCAGGTATTCGACGAAATGTCCAAGCCACACTTAGGTCCTCAGAACACCGTATCCTCGGCCGAGGTTAGCAACCTTATCTTCTCCATCTGTAACTGATACAAAAATACTGCACGTGTGCATATATAGTGGTCTTTTCACTATTCACGAAGTTATTGTAATGGTTAATTATATGACGCAGATCGAAGCACGGATGCGATGGATGTACAGCGATCGACGCGGGTCCGAGTTTATTACAAACCTGCATACATTTCTCAATGTGGTTAATGCAAACAAAGTGGATAATTTTATGCCTTGTCCCTGTATTGACTGTCGGAACGTGGCGGAGTAGTCTTCCTCGAGAACACTTCAAGGCCACCTGCTTCGGAGAGGTTTCATTCCCGGATATTATTGTTGGTCCAAGCACGGAGAAAGAGGGGTTAGGCAGGAAGACAATGAAGAAGAGGAGGATGATGATAGCTATCCTATGTCCCCTGAAGAATTCGGTGACACTGCAATGGAAGACAATGAAGAAGATGGAGCTCCTCGAGGTGACAATGAAGAAGAACAACGGGAATCGGATGAGACCGCTGATGGTCTTGGTCGGGTCATCTCTGATGCAAAGCGAGACTGTGAAACAGGAAAAGAGAAGGAGAAGTTGGAGACCATGCTAGAGGATCACAAAAAGCCCTTGTACCCAAATTGCGAAGATGGCAGCACAAAGCTCGGTACCACACTGGAACTGTTGAAATGGAAGGCAAATTTTGGTTGTTCTGACACCGGATTTGAGAAGTTACTGCAAATAATGAAGTCGAAGCTTCCACCGGATAACGAATTGCCCGCGACAACACACGAAGCAAAGAAGGTTATGTGCCCTCTAGGATTAGATGTGCAGAAGATACATGCATGCATTAATGACTGCATCCTGTACCGCGGTGAAAAGTACGAGAGTATGGATAAATGCCCGGTATGCACTGCGAGTCGGTACAAGATCAGACAAGATGACCCTGGTGATGCTGAGGGAGACGACGAGCCCCCGAGGAAGAGGGTTCCTGCTAAGGTTATGTGGTATGCTCCTATAATACCACGGTTGAAACGTCTGTTCAAAAACAAGGAGCATGCCAGGTTGCTGCGATGGCACAAAGAAGACCGTAAGAAAGACGGGAAGTTGAGACACCCCGCTGATGGGTCGCAGTGGAGAAAAATCGAGAGAGGCCACTCAGACTTTACAGATGAAGCAAGAAACTTATGGTTTGGTCTAAGTACAGATGGCATGAACCCTTTTGGAGAGCAGAGCTGCAGTCACAACACCTGGTCTATGACTCTATGTATCTACAACCTTCCTCCTTGGGTGTGCATGAAGCAGAAGTTCATCATGATGCCAGTGCTCATCCAAGGACCGAGGCAACCCGGAAATGACATTGATGTGTACCTAAGGCCATTAGTCGATGAACTTTTGGAGCTGTGGGCCAAACCAGGTGTACGCGTGTGGGATGAGGACAAACAGGAGGAATTTGACCTGCGAGCGTTGCTTTTCGTAACCATCAATGATTGGCCCGCTCTTAGTAACATTTCAGGACAGTCAAACAAGGGATACAATGCATGCATGCACTGTTTAGATAAGACTAAAGGTATATATTTGGATAAATGTAAGAAGGTTGTGTACCTCGGGTGTCGTCAATTTCTGCCGCCCAATCATATCGTGAGAAAGAAAGGCAAGCATTTCAACGGTGAGGCAGATCACCGGAAAAAGCCTAAGCTCCCTAAAGGTGCTGATGTATTTGGTATGGTGAATGACCTAGAAGTAATCTTTGGAAAGGGTCCTGGCAGTCAATCTGTTCCGAAAGACGTCGTTACCGGACACGCGGCCATGTGGAAGAAGAAATCTATATTTTGGGAGATACCCTATTGGGTAGACCTAGAGGTCCGTTCTTCAATCGACGTGATGCACGTGACGAAGAATCTTTGCGTGAATCTGCTAGGGTTCCTGGGCGTGTATGGGAAGTCAAAAGATACACCAGAAGCACGGGAGGACCAGCAACGTATGAAAGACCCATACCACAGGCATACTGATAAAGGGCGTCTAAGCAGCTACGCTCTTACCAAAGCAGAGAAGGAAATCTTTTTTGAATGCCTTAGAAGTATCAAGGTCCCGGCAGGCTTCTCGTCAAATATAAAGGGAATAATAAATATGGCAGACAAAAAATTCCAGAACCTCAAGTCTCATGATTGCCACGTGATTATGACGCAGTTGCTTCCGGTTGCATTGCGGGGGCTTCTACCAGAAAATGTTCGAGTACCCATTGTGAAGCTATGTGCATTTCTCAATGCAATATCTCAGAAGGTAATCGATCATGCAAGTCTGGAAAGGCTACAGAAGGATGTGGTCCAATGTCTCGTCAGTTTTGAGTTGGTGTTCCCCCCGTCCTTCTTCAATATTATGACGCATCTGCTGGTTCACCTGGTCGACGAGATTGCCATTCTAGGTCCTGTATTTCTACACAATATGTTCCCCTTCGAGAGGTTCATGGGAGTTTTAAAGAAATATGTTCGTAACCGTGCAAGGCCAGAAGGAAGCATCTCCAAGGGCTATGGAACAGAGGAGGTCATTGAGTTCTGTGTTGACTTTATTCCTGACCTTAAGCCGATTGGTGTTCCTGAATCGCGGTATGAGGGGAGACTGAGTGGAAAATGAACGCTAGGAAAGAAAGCAAAGATATTTCAGGACGGGCATTCTTTGACTCAAGCACACTACACAGTTCTACAAAGTTCTATCTTCGTCCAACCATATATCGAGGAACACAAGAATGTTCTACTCTCCAAGTTCCTGGGGGAGGATGACCAATGGATTCAAGTCAAACACATGGAGACTTTCGGCACTTGGTTGCAATAACGTCTCATGCATGACACCACTATTGGAAATCAACTCTACTTGCTGGCCGCGACACCGTCTGAGACTGTATTGACTTTCCAAGGGTACGAGATAAATGGGAATACATTTTACACGGTCGCCCAAGATAAGAAGAGCACCAACCAAAACAGTGGTGTCCGCTTTGATGCAACAAACGAGGATGGTACAAAGGACACATACTATGGTTACATAGATGAGATATGGGAACTTGACTATGGACCTACTTTTAAGGTCGCTTTATTTCGGTGCAGTTGGGTCAACATGAATGTAGATGGGGTAAAGGTCGACCAACTGTACGGAATGACAACAGTGGATCTCAAGAATCTTGGCCACACAGACGACCCATTCGTCCTAGCCAAAGATGTGGCTCGGGTTTTCTATGTGAAGGATATGTCTTCTAGACCGAAAAAAGGAAAAACAAGGATACGAATACATCAGACAATGAGCCCAGGCGTCACATAGTTCTTTCAGGAAAAAGAAACATCGTGGGAGTCGAGGACAAGACAGACATGTCCGAACATTACGATAAGTTTCATGAAATTCCTCCATTCACAGTGAAAACTGACCCAACTATCCCATTAAGCAATGAAGATGCTCCGTGGTTACGGCCCAAGAAGCGATCATAAGCAATGTAGGAAACAAGTGATGTGTAATAATGTATTGAACCATTGGTGATTTTTTTGTGATGTTTGCAATTAGCCAAGTTTGAACATGATGCTTTCCAATTGTAGTGCTTTCCAATTTCAAAATGCGGTCAAAACGGGGTAGCGGGGGCATGGCCGGTGATAGCTAGGTGTGGAATCTTGCAAAACTCTTTGTAGATCTCTGATGAAATGAGTACTTGTGCACTTGGAAATGTTATTTTGAAAAAATAAAGAGCAATCTATCAAGCACTTGTAGTTCAAATTTCACCCCGTTCCAACTGAATTGGCGGCAATTTGTCTTTTTCAGCAGAGGTGCATAAGAAACATTTTACATGGAAAATTTTGTAAATTATTAATAAAATATGGTCTAGTATAATAAAAAAATGGGTTGGTTCAAATTGACATCAAATATTTGGTAGATCCTTCACAAAAAGACCCTACTTTCGGCACTCGGAAAATGAAAAATGGATTTTTCGTGCAACGAAAATGAAAAATTCCTTTGGCAAACTTGTGGGCCATTCAAATATACACACATATGCAAAATATAAGATCATTTGGGAAAACTATCATTTGAAATTAGCTATAACTTCGGCCATTTGACTTGAAAGCCATGAACCTTCATACTCGATAGCCCATTTTGAGAAGACTTTTTTAATAGATTTGCATTATTCCAAGTTTGTTGGTTTGTATGGTTACTAGGACATAAATTAGGATGCAACGCGAAGTTTTTATATATTTTTGATTTTTTTTGAATTGTTTAAGCACCGATTTCAAAATGCGGTCAAAACGGGGGAGGGGGGGCATGGCCGGTGATAGCTAGGTGTGGAATCTTGCAAAACTCTTTGTAGATATCTGATGAAATGAGTACTTGTGCACTTGGAAATGTTTTTTTTGAAAAAATAAAGAGCAAACTATCAAGCACTTGTAGTTCAAATTTCACCCCGTTCCAACTGAATTGGCGGCAATTTGTCTTTTTCAGCAAAGGTGCATAAGAAACATTTTACATGGAAACTTTTGTAAATTTTTAATAAAATATGGTCTAGTATAATGCAAAAATGGATTGGTTCAAATTGACATCAAATATTTGGTAGATCCTTCACAAAAAGACCCTACTTTCGGCACTCGGAAAATGAAAAATGAATTTTTCGTGCAACGAAAATGAAAACTTCCTTTGGCAAACTTGTTGGCCATTCAAATATACACACATATGCAAAATATGAGATCATTTGGGGAAACTATCATTTGAAATTAGCTATAACTTCGGCCATTTGACTTGAAAGCCATGAACCTTCATACTCGATAGCCCAATTTGAGAAGACTTTTTTAATAGATTTGCATTATTCCAAGTTTGTTGGTTTGTATGGTTACTAGGACATAAATTAGGATGCAACGCGAAGGTTTTATATATTTTTGATATTTTTTTAATTGTTTAAGCACCGATTTCAAAATGCGGTCAAAACGGGGGAGGGGGGCATGGCCGGTGATAGCTAGGTGTGGAATCTTGCAAAACTCTTTGTAGATCTCTGATGAAATGAGTACTTGTGCACTTGGAAATGTTTTTTTGAAAAAATAAAGAGCAATCTATCAAGCACTTGTAGTTCAAATTTCACCCCGTTCCAACTGAATTGGCGGCAATTTGTCTTTTTCAGCAGAGGTGCATAAGAAACATTTTACATGGAAACTTTTGTAAATTGTTAATAAAATGTGGTCTAGTATAATACAAAAATGGGTTGGTTCAAATTGACATCAAATATTTGGTAGACCCTTCACAAAAAGACCCTACTTTCGGCACTCGAAAAATGAAAAATGGATTTTTCGTGCAACGAAAATGAAAACTTACTTTGGCAAACTTGTTGGCCATTCAAATATACACATATATGCAAAATATGAGATCATTTGGGGAAACTATCATTTTAAATTAGCTATAACTTCGGCCATTTGACTTGAAAGCCATGAACCTTCATACTCGATAGCCCATTTTGAGAAGACTTTTTTAATAGATTTTCATTATTCCAAGTTTGTTGGTTTGTATGGTTACTAGGACATAAATTAGGATGCAACGCGAAGGTTTTATATATTTTTGATTTTTTTTGAATTGTTTAAGCACCGATTTCAAAATGCGGTCAAAACAGGGGAGGGGGGGCATGGCCGGTGATAGCTAGGTGTGGAATCTTGCAAAACTCTTTGTAGATCTCTGATGAAATGAGTACTTGTGCACTTGGAAATGTTTTTTTGAAAAAATAAAGAGCAATCTATCAAGCACTTGTAGTTCAAATTTCACCCCGTTCCAACTGAATTGGCGGCAATTTGTCTTTTTCAGCAGAGGTGCATAAGAAACATTTTACATGGAAACTTTTGTAAATTGTTAATAAAATATGGTCTAGTATAATACAAAAATGGATTGGTTCAAATTGACATCAAATATTTGGTAGATCCTTCACAAAAAGACCCTACTTTCGGCACTCGGAAAATGAAAAATGGATTTTTCGTGCAACGAAAATGAAAACTTTCTTTGGAAAACTTCCAGCTGAATTGGAGTATGTGGCTTTAAATGTTGCATGTTGAATGTAAACAAAAGTCTTGAGTTAAAATAAGTTTGAAAAATGAAATGCAATAAATATTTGAAAATGCATTTTTAATTGAAAATAGTAAAACTGTATAGTTAAATAAATATTTTTGAAAACAAAAAATGGTTTTGGATTAGTTAATTAAATTGAAGCACTTTTGCTGTTAAAAGTTTTTTCAAATTCCAAACAAGAAATATTTTTAAATTGAAACACCTAACTAATTAAAAAAGAAAACAAATTTGAAAAGGGCGGGAAGACGAAAGATTGCAGAAAAAGGGTCATCGGTCCCGGTTGGTAGCACCAATCGGGACCAAAGCCTCAACGGTCCCGGTTGGTGCGACGAACCGGGACCGATGACCCTGGTGCGACGTGGCAGCACCACGTCCCTCCCTGCCCAGGCCAACGATCCCGGGTCGTAGCACGAACCGGGACCGTTGAGTCTTTGGTCCCGGTTGGTGCTACCAACCGGGACCGATGACCCTTACTATATACGGGCGCATCTCTTCTTCCTCCCCCAACTCCACCAAATCTCGTCGACGCTAAGGAAAACGCGGGCGATCTCGTCGGACGCCGGCAGGCTGCCCGATTCGCCGCCGTTCGCCTCGCCGTCATCGCCCCCGCACATGAGGAGCCCGTCCGAACCGCTGCCACCTCCTGCCCACTCTGCGGTGAGCTTCCCTCTCGGTTGCCCCCTTTTCCCCTTCGTTTTGGCCAGTGGCCATGGCCGGCGTGCCCTACTGCTGGGCGGCGTGCGCGCGCTCGCCGTGCTCCCTCCACGCTTGGCTGCGCCGTCTTGCGCGCGCGTGCGTGGTCACGCGCCCCCGGCTGCCTGCCCGCGCCCTCGCAGCTCGCCGTGCCTCCCCTGCTTCGCCGGCGTGGGCGCCGTAGACAGGCGAGAGGGTTAAACCCCCCCCTAATCACATGTTAGGAGATAACCCCCCTGTTGTTTAACTGTTAGTTGAATCTGGGTCAATTACATGTGGGTCCTACCCCCTAGTTAGTCTGTAATTAAATTAAGTTAGAAATAACCCCCCCCTTAGTGGATGACAAATGGGCCCCCTGGTTATTTAGATTAAAAGAAATTGGAGTTTATTGCTATGTATGACAATGTGACCCCACCTGTCAGGGTTGACTAGTCAACCAGTACTGTTTTAGATAATGTTTGATTTAAATAATAAAAGAAATTCAGAAAATGAATTAAAACTGATTAAAATTTTGAAATTTAATATCTTTTAAACCGTAACTCCGATGAAATTAATTTATATATCAAAGTTGATCAGAAAAATATGCCGGTTAAGAATAGGCTATCCGTTCGTCAACCACACCCCCTAACGCACCGAACACCGACACCCCCCTCTCGAGCCGTCTGTCGGTAATTTCTGGTAGCGATAACGGTTGCCCGGATCGAAAAACTTTGTATATCAAAGTTGCTCAGAACGGATCAACGATTACAAATACACTACCCATACGCTCACCACACCCCTCTAACATACCGAACATCGAACCGCCCCCCCTCCGGACCGTCTGTCCGATGATTTGTCGGGTACTGTAAAAGTACCCGGATGATTTGTCCGCATGCAGTCCCACTCCCATATGCTTATTTTCATTTGATTATTTGCATTATAATAGCCTGCAATTCTTAATTTGCAGATACTATGGATCCAATATTTCATAGAGATGAAAATGAGGAAAACTTGCTTCACGATATGATCAACGACAATGAAGGTCAAGATGTCACCCGCCGGTTTCTGAACGATTCCGGTGAGGGAGACGAGTCTCTCCACCGAGAAGAAGCATCGGACGGGAGACAAGTCGGCTCCGGCTCCGCCTCCGGCGGAACCTTTAATCTCGAAAACACCGGCGAGGTTGATTAAAATGTTGTTAATTAAAATGCAGTTGTATATGTACATGCATATATTAACACTCTTTCTTCTTTTAGCCCTCCGGATCCGGATCCGGCCATTCCTCCGCAAGACCGAAACGAGGCCCAACCAAAAAGTTGGTTGACAATGTGAGGTATAGGATCGAAGAGGTCGGTCCAGACGGCGAACCGTTAGCTCCAGACGATGTCAAGAAAAAGTTTGTGAAGGCATGCGGAACTCTTGTGAGGGACAACATCCCGATCACCATTCAAGAATGGATGCAGCTAAAGGACCCTACAATCTCGTTTGTGTGCGACACCATGAAAGACAGGCTTTGGAACATGCTCATGCATAATTTCCTCCTGCGGATGCCAGAGGTGGATAATCCAGCTCAGGAGGTGGCAGCTAGACTGGAGCTAGAGGCTAGAGTCAAGAAGTTTGCTCTCAGCAAGATGGCCGAGCAATTCAAGAATTGGAAGAAAAACTTGTACCTGAAATATGTCAAGTTAGACAAGACTCCGGATTTCGAACACGGCTATGGTAAGATAAGAGAGCAGTGGGGTGATTTTGTGGCGTACAAGAAATCGGAGCACGCGCAGCAAAGGTCTGAAATAAATCAGACGAATGCCGCTAAGAAGATTTACCACCATAAAATGGGGCCTGCTGGCTACTCCGGTTGCATGCCTAGGTGGGAGGCAATTGAGGCCAAGTATTTTGATGCCGGGATCACTCCAGAGCCTACAACATGGAATGAACGGACAAGAAACTGGTTTTACGGCCATGGGGGCACGTTAGACCAAGATGGGAAGGCAATATATAACCAGTCACACATAGATGATCCCCTGCTGCCCATCGAAGATATTAGAGATGCAGTACGTGATATTGAAGAGGGACGGTTCATTCCCGATAGAGAGGACGACGAGCTCACACGCGCCCTAAAAAATAAAGAACACCCAGGACGAGCACGAGGCACGCCAGGCTCCAAGTGTTGGAAAGTTTCCTTCCCTTCGGAAAGCAAGAAATATCCAGATAAAAGCCATAAGAGGAGGAAGGAAAGGGAGGCAGCTGAGAAAGCGGCGGCTGAGAGAGAGAAAGTGACGAATGAGGCTGAGAAAACGGCTACCATAGAGCGGCTGCGTAATGTAGAAGAAGGCTTAAAGCGGGAGGAGGAGCTGATCGGCAGACTTAGCCAGCAAAGTGGCGGCCAACCTCAACAGCTCTTGTTAGAAACTGGATTCGATGCTACCGGCGCCCCATCGAATCGGTAAAGCTCCCAAGCTTCCACGCAGCTCTAGCAGGATGATGATGATGCACTGACAACGGCTGCTCCTAAACGCTACCCAGTGGATTATATCACGGAGAGCACACGTTGTGAGCTTAAGGTGCAAGTGATGAACTTAAAGGTGACGGTGGCGGTCGGCATGGCCCTATCAATCCCGGAGAAACCTACTTATCATTGCAATCCGACTCCAGAAGGGTACGCTGTCGTCATGGTGGATGTTGTGATGGATGATTATGAGGAGCTGAAGCTGGACCACCCTGCAGGTGAAGATGGGGAGCTGAAACAACTAGGAGAAGCAAGAAAGGGGAGTATTCTATGGAGAAAGGAGCACATCGTGCTTCCAAATTATGTGCCGCCAAGGTCACCCACTCTTCAGAAGAGCAATCCACCTTCGCTGCCACGTGACCATTCTTCACCGAAACCATCGCCTTCACCGCCTCACCACTCTCCGGCTCAGCCGTCTCCACCGTCGCCTCAGGCATCTCCACCGCCGCCTCAGCCGTGTCCATCTCCTGAGTCTCAGAGCCAGAAGCGGAAGCGTACCTATACTAGGAGGGGCAGCAAGAAATCACCAAAACGTAAGCGATCACCCCTCCCAAAAGTTCCTCATCAGAATATGAAGAAGCTACCCGGAGAGATGACACCTGAGGAACTGGAAGTGTCCGTAAAAATGTCTTATGAAAAGTGGAAGATTGATGTGGCCAACAAGAAGAAGCCGATAGAGCCATTGTTCCCGCGCACCCCAGAAGATCACGCCGCGTGCGAGAAACTGAAGAAGAAGCTTCACAACCCCATACCGCTCACATCAGACTATGAACGCTCTATTACAAAGTCGGCTGAGGCAAAAGAGCGGAGAGTCGGAAAAGAGATTGCCCAGCTCGGACTACAGAAAGAACAATCGATCGAACCGCTCAAAGTGCACACTTGGCCCCAGCAGCATCAGGTCGATGCGTATGATCGGAACAAAGATCCGGAGTTTATAAGACAGTACGGAGCAAAAGCCCACGCAGTAGGAGTGTCTATTACTGAGTACATGAGCCGTCTGAAAGAGTTCGAGACCGGGAACGACGAGGAATTCGTACCGGCATACCAATACCGACACGGGTGTCCTCTCGTCAGACCCGAGCTAGTCAAGGATCTACCAACAAAGATGCGAAAATTGCATGACTGGTACATGGAAAAATCTGCTAATTCCGAAAACTGGATCTACGCTAAATTTCAGAACGAGCATTACGGGCATGGACAAGGCTTCGATCTGATTGAATTCTCAGAATTATTTCAGTTTTACAATGGAGACGCCATCGACAAATCTATCGTCAGTGCATATTGTCTGTAAGTACCATTAATTTCAGTGATCAAGCCTTTCTAGCTCAGCTCATTCGTTTCATGTACAATCTTACACTCATCACTAAACTAATTATATATGCAGAATGAAGATTCTCGAATGCAAGAAAGGACAAATCTATGACATTGGGTTCATTGACTGCCAGTTCGTTCATGAAAGAACTCTCAAAGATAGGCCCAACCAGACAGAGAACAACTTGTTGCAATCGTTGACGTATTTCGGCACAAGAAGGGAAATACTATTTCCTTACAACTTCGAGTGAGTGTTACTGTCTCGCACACATTCTATTTTGCTTGCTCGGTGTTAAGCGTATAATTGACTCTTTATGCGTGTGCAGCTTCCACTTTATCCTGTTGATCATTGTTCCGGACGAAGGAGTAGTAAAAGTCATGGACCCGGGACGCAGATCTATGAAATCATGGGAGGACATGCAGGCATGCCTCCAGAGGGCTTGGAAACGGTTCACCGCCAAAACACCGGGTCTTCCGGTAGAGCTTACATTTGAACCACTGAATGTAAGTACTACTTAATTGCTAGATCCGTGCATCTTTTTGATTCTAGTTTCAGTATAATTATCATGCTGATTATAATATTCATTGATCTCCGTTCTCGTAAAGTGTTTGAGATAGGGACCCGGGAATAACTTATGTGGATATTATGTCTGCGAGTTCATTCGCCAGACGACGAAAGAGACGGCCGCAACCCGAAACATAAGGAAAATTGAAGTACGATAAACAACATTCAATACTTTAATTTATTGCGTTAAATTGTGTTTAGTTTCATTCATATATATATTGATCCCTTTCTTTTAATTAGATCGAACGAATGCGGGACGGTCTTCTACCACGACAACGCGTGCGAGCAATTCAAGAGGAAATCGCCGGATTCTTATTAGACCATGTCATAGCTCCGATCGGAGAGTTCTTTCACCCTCATTTTTTGGAAGACAAGCGGCCAAGGACCGATGTAAATTAGATCGAACTCGTGTGAGTACCGTTTGTGTAATACATGTTCGACCAAGCACGAGGAATGAGATGGTGTATATGATATATTCGTGACGATAATGTGTAATATATATTGTGGTTCCTTTCATTGTTGCTTTAATTTATATATATATGGTACCATTTAATTGAATACAAAACACAAAATAAAATAAATGAAAAAAATTCAGAAAATAGGGCTAAAAAGGGGGGCAGTGGAGCCTCTTCGGTCCCGGTTCTTCCTATCAACCGGGACCGATGACCCCTCCCCCCCTCGCTGCGCGCCTGGCCACGTGGAGCCTCTTCGGTCCCGGTTCGTGGGCCAAACGGGATCATCATTGGTCCCGAGTTATTGGTCCCGGGTGTGGAACCGGGACCGAAGGCCCATATGAACCGGGATAATATGGGGGTCTGTCCACTAGTGAAGGGCTGCAACAAGAAGAGAGTCAAAGGAGAGGAGCTTGGAGGATATGTGGATTTGGACGTCGACGGCAGTTTCGGATGGCGCGGAGGCGCATGGGTGGCAAAACAGCCGACGGATTTGGTCTTGGCAGTCGAGACCCATGTCGTCTCCAACTCCAAGAACGGAGCGCATGGCGACCGCGGAGGCGTTGATGTACCTATGCGGCGGGTGGAGAAGAGGGTCGCTGGGCACACCCTCGTACTGGGGGGTTTGGGGCAGAGGTGTTTTCGCCGGAGTAGGATCACCGGCGAGTGGTGAGGGAGGAGGGGCAGGAGCGGGAGGGCGTGGGAGAAGGACCATTATGATGTTCCCTATTTGCCTCTGATTCAGGGTTTCACGTGATGCGGCTCCTGTGCTCGCCCTCGTCGCCGTTCGGTCCTCTGCCCGACATCTGCACGGCGACGCGCAGGAGCATCGCATCAAGGATGGCCTCGGCTCGGTGCCCCGGCGGCCTGCTTAACCATGGTGGGTGTGGCGCCTGCTCTGGCTTCTCTGGTGACTGAAACAGCTCGCCGCCCGCCGCCCTGGTCTGTTGCTGCATTAGCAGTGTGTGCACCTGAGATCCAAAATCCGCGGACATGATCAGGTCCCCGAGAACGCCGAGCTCCAGGTGCTCGCTCGAGTCTGATATGCCGGCGGTCAAGGGCGACTAGCGGCTCTGCGCACACCGCCCGACTAGTTGAACACCATGCCCGTGTTCTGAATCACGGCCGCCCATCTCGTCCGAGCCGTCGACCATGTGATGGATGTACATGACTCGATTATCGTCCACCCACCGCCGGACGAACTCCTGCATTGCCTCCTCATCCAGCTCGTCCTCCTCGGGTTCGAGCCGTTGCTACCACTCCATCGGCAGTAGGAACCGGTGTGAAGGGCTCATAGTGGTTCACGTGGATTTGGACGCGCATGTGAGAGTTCGGACGACTCGTACTGGCCTTCGTTTCGTTAAACAATGAACTACCAAAACTACCCCTGATTAGGTAATATACTACTGGAACTATGCAGTAGTATTTTTAAATCTGAACCGTCCACACATATAAAATAAACGGCTAATATTAGCCTGATGTACTGAATTGGCGGTATTTATTATGAATCGAAAGAAACATGAGATGTAGCTCAAGATGAATCACTGGGATTGCCTTTACCTACGGACGGACGGTCGTACATGCACAAATGCACAATCGTTGGAAGTCGTGAGACCTCGCAAAGTCGGCTAATGCAGACAGATTGCTCCTGCCGCGAATCACAGGAAGCAACTTTAGTTTGGTATATTCTCCGCGATTCAGCATCTGGGCTGCCTTTCTCCCGTGCGCGCGCGCGCTTCTAGTTGAGAAAACCATCGGCGAGGAAGCCTTCTGACCCGCGAGACAGCTGCTCTTCCCATTTATTCCTCACACATTCTTGCTCGCAACGCCGGCCGTGGTACACCGGCGTCGGTCGGTCAGTGCACGTGCACCCCTTTCTTCGTGGCGCCTGAGCAGCCCTCCATTGTCGCCAAAGGTGCCGCTAGGTTCACGGGGCGTCGCACGCTCACGCACCATTTAGCTGGCTTCACCGATTTGGTTGGCCGGCCGCCGGCGCAAAGGTTTTGTTTGGTGCCGCTGGTCTGCACTGCACGTCTCGCTTCAGGCTTTGCAGCTGTGCATATGTGGAGAACAGCACGCCTACTTTCCGTTGTTTTCGACAACTAGTAGTACGCGTACGATGTTCGTTCGATGTGCATCGACGGGGCATAGCAATGTACGCTAGCTGGTTGGAAAGGCGCCTCTCTAGAAAAGAGCTCCTAAAAAATGGGGTAATCCCAGGACTAAACGGATAACAGTGTACTCGGTTTCGTTTCTCTCTTGCAGCTCAGCGAAATCAGCGTGATTCCTACTATGCTCCTAGCTACACCTGCAGTCCATCCACCTGAACCGGCCCCATATGCATGACAATTAGTTTGCCCACGAAACAAGTGCCGCTCAGTGGCAGTGCTCACCGCAAGATCGCCACCCGCTCGATCACGTACCGTTATTTCATGTTCCCGCGTGTACTATGCGCCCAACTTGCTGGCCGTTACAAGTACGATCAAGCTTTCCTACAAAGAACGTTTCAAAAACAAAATACGAGTAAAAAAGGCTTTCCTACAAAGAAGACCTCGACAAGAAATCTGGATCAAGAACAAGATGGGGCGAGGCACGCAAGGTCTTACATCACGTGAAAATCGAAACGCCACGGTCGTAAACCCTCGTAACGCCCGTCATATCCTTTGATGCGCGGCCGCCAGGCCAGAGTCGTGCCCGGCCGGCCGCTCAACGGCAAAGTTTACAACGGACGGCTCAGGCCATCGTTGACCTCGGTGCCACCCAACTGCCAAGGCACGGGCGCGGGACGTCCGCCGTCCACGGCCGCCCGTGCGCGTGCACGCCGCACCTGCCAACTAACCGCCCGTTCAAATCAGGCCAAGCTAGCCATCGCCATTGCTCGCTGGCACATGTACACGGCCTGCACTGCACACACCATGCCGGCCACACGGGCCACAAAGTCGAGCGGCATAGCTGGCCGAGCGAGCTACATTCCTCGTGATTAACTAACTAACCAAAGCCCTCCTCGGTGCAAAAGATATTTCCCATGGCGCGCCCGGAGCTATAAAAGGCGACGCCTGGTCCGTCAAGTTACCTAGCGAGCTCAGACCTTCGCTAAGGAAAACAGAAACCACAGTCTGCACACCAGCAGACACAAGGCTTCTTAGACCTCATCAAAGGCGGAGTGGCCATGGAGACAATGGCGGCGAACGGCGGCGGGGAGGTCCGGGTGGCGGCGAGGTACGGGGAGAGGGAGCAGCAGGGCGCGGGGTGCGGCGGTGCGGTGCGCCGCTTTCAGATGCCGCTGCACTACCCGAGGTACACCAGGGAGAACTACGTGGCCATGCCCGAGTGGCAGCTCGACCGCCTCCTCTCCGACTACGGCCTCCCCGCCCACGGCAATGTCCACCAGAAGCGCACCTTCGCCATGGGGGCCTTCCTCTGGGGCGCCGGCAACTGATCCGCCTGCGCCGTGGAGGCACGCCGTACTCGTGACTCAGCGACTCGCCTATGAATATGATCGATGGACCTGAGAGATGATGTACTTCTACTGTATTATTATCCGTATATGTAGAGATGGAGTAGCTAGCTAGCTAAGCTAGCTGCGTATACTTTTTCGATTTAGTTTCTACGTATTTCCTTGCTATGGCATGGCATATACTATGTTAGTACTAGTTTGTACGTGCGCTGATCGATTTTCTCAAGTACTACTAGCTAGCTAGTGCCTAGTGGTCACTGATGTGTGGATCTGAGGATTGAGTACGTCTTCAAACTTCTTAATGTATAGTTAATTTATGCTACAATATTTTTTTGAACGGTCACCGCGCGGGGGGTTGGGGGGAGAGGGAGAGAGAGTCCCCACCTGAATGCATTGCTCAAAGTGATTCAGTTTATAAGAAAAACCGGATCGAAAACCTAACAAATTGACCCTGTTTATGAGGGAAACCGTGCCGAAAAACCGCACAAGAGTGAAAAATTACATAGGAAAAGAACATATGGACGTCCCGAGGAGGACACTACCTAGCTAGCAAGTCGAGAGACCAACACCATGAAAGTCGAGTGGAAGTGGTGTGTCGTCGAGTGATCACAATACCAACACTAAACAACTATCCTAACGCACCACACCGGCGTGCGTACCAACCCCTTGGCACAACAGAGGAGCAACACCAATCAACGAGTGACCTCATCACAAACCTTGATTGGAAACTCCGCCACATCAAGCTGACACGATTAGCAAGGTGGGGAGGCATCATTGCGTCGTAGTTGAGCAAAGATGAACCGAGATAGCACGAAGAGCATGAAGCTCGCCATAACAGCCGACAAGCATGAGGGGGTCATGAGCTAGCGAGCAGAGGATGACCAACCACCGAGGGCAACAGAGGATGAATGGCGGCAAGGAGCTCCCTAATGGCGCCTTCAAGAAGGTAAACGACATCCAAGCACGACGCCGTCACAGGGCTTTCGCCAGGAGCATAACCGGTTAAATTCCCAGGGCAAAGCCGAGAGCTGCGAATCCGGACCGAATCAACAAAAATAGCACACGAGCCACGCCCCCAAGAGGGTAAGTGTCGTGGATATAATCCTGACAATAGAGAGAGGGGTATGAAAGGAGCTAAATGAAACTGTACGCAGAGTGGTTGACGCAGGGGAAATTATACACGTTAGGCCTCTCCGTAGAGATAAAAACCTTAATCATGTCCCAGACTGACTAGGGTGTTCTTGCTCAAGGGTTGAGGATAATAATGTTGCGCGTGCCCGTGCTGGAGGAGGGGGGAGGCTTATATAGAGTGTGCCTCTGCCCCTTCAATGCCTCGGCTTAATGGGTCTTTAATTACAGGGTTAAATGCGTACTAAATACAGAAAACGGTCTACTCATTACTGCTAATAAAAAGGGGAGGAATGTCCGCGGTCTTGAATGCTTCCCGTCCGTTGCGTTCTCATCTTCCGAGTAACAAATAGCTCGCCGTTCATCTTCTCCGAGTAATGAACTACTCGGATCATGTTTGCCCTCCGAGTGACTAACTACTCGGAGGCGGTTTCTGTCTTCTGAGTAACATGTTACTCGGAGATATTGGGAATACAGAGCTTCTGAGATTGGTAAAGCTCAGTATTCTTTACTGATCTTATTTATTTTGTTAGGCGTGTTGGAAACCAAGGGCTTGAGGGTACCCCTTGGTTTCCATTGCCTAGGGGTATACATTTGGTATGACCACGACAGTAAGCGACGCTGGAATAGCGCCGCCGTGGTCAGCTGACGCAGGTCAATAGGGATTTCTCCCGTAGCATTTCCGTCAATCGGTGAGCCTCCATTCAAAGTTAGATGAAGGGGGTGACAGTGGACAATACCGGGAGCGGGGACGCAGGTTGGAGTGGCAAATCCGGGGCTGGATCTGACGTTGGCGGGGCCGTGGAGGCCGGGTGAAGACGAAGCAGGGGCGGATCCGACGATAGCCGAGGTGAGTGAGTTGGGAGGATGCGCCCCCGGCCAAAACTAGCGGTGGCCGGGTGAAAGGATCGGAATGTCGACTAGAGGGGGGGGGGGTGAATAGGCGACTAACACTTCTTAAACTTTTCTTAACAATTTAGGCTCAACAAAGAATATAGGTTGTCTAGATGTGCAACTATGTGAGCAACCTATATGCCAACAACAACGATATAACAAGCAAGCAATAAATAATCAAGGAAAGTAACTTGCACAAAGTAAAGGTAAAAGGGAACACGGGAGACAAGGATATGTTTCCGAAGTTCCTTCTCTTTCGAGAAGTACGTCTCCGTTTGGAGAGGGTGAGGAGCACAATGCTCACACGAAGCCAACGAGGGCCACCCTATTTCTCCTCACGCTCTTACCGATGTAAGATGCCGTGAACCACTACGAGGCGGCCTTGAAGGTGGCAACCAAACCTTTACAAACAAGGTTGGGGCAAACTCCACAACTTAATTGGATGCTCCCAACAAAACCACGAAGCTTCACTACAATGGAATGTGGCTTCGAGGTGACCTCTTCCGTCTAGGGCACCAACGCACCCAAGAGTAACAAGATCCACACGGGATTAGTGAGGGGGAATCAAATATCCTTTAGTGGAAGTGTAGATCGGGGCCTCCTCTTCCAACCCTAGAGAATCAACAAGTTTTGATGGCTAGGGAGGGAGATCGGGAAAGAATGGAGCTTGGGCGTCAATGGAGGTGAGAGCAATAAAGGAGGTAAGTCTCAATGGGGAGGAAGACCCCCTTTTATAGGTGGCCTTATATGCAGCCGTTGGCTGTCCACCAACCACGGTAGTACCGCTTCGGAAGCGGTACTGCCGCGCTGCGGTACTACCGTACCGAGAACGGTACTACCGCTCCACGATACTACCGAGCCCCAGTGCCGCCCCCACTACCGCAAAGTCTAGTGGGAATCCGGTAGTGGATGCGGTACTGGTTCACGGTACTACCGCTCCACGGTACTACCGAGCCCCAGTGCCGCCCCCACTACCGCAAAGTCCAGTGGAAATCCGGTAGTGGATGCGGTACTGGTCCACGGTACTACCGCGGAGCGATACTACCGTACTGGGAGCGGTACTACCGCTCCACGCTACTACCGAGCCACAGTGCCGCCCCCACTACCGCAAAGTCCAGTGGGAATCCGGTAGTGGATGCGGTACTGGTCCACGGTACTACCGCTCCTAGAGCGGTACTACTGCCCTGGCAGAGCCAGGGAGCCACTTCCAATAAGTCCCCACACCTCCACGGTGCAAAAGAAATATGTGGGTGCAGAAAGTGAGACCGTGTGATGATTCCACCCACCATTTCCAAAGAGGATCCCCTCTTCATAGTACGGTTTTCCTACGACTCAATTATCAAAAAGGAGATCGAAAGAAAAACTCCGTCTTCACGCTTCATACACCGAGGGGGCAATAACCGTCTTGTGCCATTAGTGTAATTATCTGAAATGGTCATTGCACCCGGTTAGTCCGCAAATGTATTGTCATCAATCACTAAAACCAATCAAGGGAAAAACATGCCCTATCAATCTCCCCCTTTTCGGTGTCTTGATGACAACACAGGATTTGCACAATAAGAATAGGGAATTAAAAAAAAACATGGCATTTGTTTATAAAATATAGACAGGCTCCCCCTTGATGTGTGCATCATTTTAGATATGCCTCCGGAATGCAAGACACACACATCACATAACCAGACAATAAGAGTACGAACATAGGATAGCATATGTCTCACACCATATATCACAGAAGTCTCACAAGACGGACTAAAAACCAAAGCAAATCACGGAGTTCACAAGCGGAGCAAACGAGAAAAATAAAACACACTTGTGACTCGCCCTATCCTGAGAAGATGCAAATCGGAATCCTAGAGCTCTCTCCCCCATTGGCATCGAGACGCCAAAAAGGCAGAGAATGACCTAGCGTCCCATGGTGATGAACTACTCGTCGTCCTGGTCGTAGTCCTCATCATCGCCAGACTCCTCGGACTGCACCACTGCCTCGGTGTCATCAGTAGATGGCTGCTGAGCAGAGGATGAAGGTCCAGGCTCATCATCATGGAGGTCCCACTCGCTGAACTTGGAGATCCACTTGTCCTCGGGGGTGATGCTCCTCTCGGACCCACTCTGGACAGTCATAACCTGCTGTCTGTAGAAAGCCTTCTACAGCCGCCGGTTCTCCTTCTCCCTCCTGTGGTCCTCATACAAGCGGTGCTGAACGTCAGTCTGAAGGAAAAAGAGCCGCTTCACCTTCCTGGTGAGCTTGGCAGCCCATCCTGGCTGCTCCGGACCCTGTGCAGAAGACGAACTACCAGCACCTGATGGCTTCTCGCCCCCTTCGTTGGTTACCCCAAGTGGAGGGTTGAGATGTAGTGCATCAACAGTTTTCCCTCGGTGAAGATACCAAGGTTTGTCTCCAGCAGGACTCCAGAGATGATAAGTAGGTGTCAGCGGCGCAACTGACGCGGACCTGCACACAGACACAAATAACTTTGTTCCCAACGAAGTTCAGAGAGGTCGTCATTCTCTCCGGTCTTGTTGTTTACAAAGGATAAAACGCAAGGGATAATAATAGCAACTTGAAAGTAAATGCAGAAAAGTAAATATAGCGTGGAAACAATGGTAAGGATATGGACCGGGATACGTGATGTTCGCTAGTGATGTCTCTCTCCCAAAAGACGATAAAATTGCTATGCGAGTTAAACAAATTACAGAAAGGCAATTGACAGGATTATGAACGCACCGCAATGCTAACTATGCTACAAAAGAAAGGAAGAGGTTCAAAAGCACAGGCAGTACGCCAAGGTAAGTAGACCGAAATCCATCTGCATCTACTACTAATCATCCACCTTGAGATATCTATCCAGAACATCTCGCTGGTATTAAGTTGCGAGCCCCACCCAAAGTGTAAACCCAAAGCAACAGACAACTGCATTAAAAGGAACTCTGCGTAAAGTAAACAATCCTTGTAACCGCGGTTACAAGCACCATTGTTTTCCCCCTTGTGGCAACAGCACATCCCCTAGACTCATATTTCTGTCACTCAAGCGTGTCATCGGGGGGCATGAACCCACAATCTAGCACAACGCTCCCTCTTGGAGTCACTACCTACTACTTGGCCAAAGCAATAAACAGCAACAGAGAACATGCAAGAATTACTTAGGAACAAAAATATAAGAGATAAAAACCAAATATATTACTCTATCACAATCTGAACATAATCTCATAATCCATCAGATCCCATCAAACTCAGCATAGCAACAATATGGTGAAAAGGTGGGGGCAGCCAGAGGTGGGCAGCTCACGAGGTCTAAACAATGAAGATCAAAGAGGGGAGGAGAACATCACATAGCTACCGATCAAGGACCCATGGTCCAAGGAAAACTACTCACGAGACATCCGGGGAGCATCCATGGTGGAGAGGAGTCTCCCGGAAGAGGTCTTCTGGTGCTCCCGATCTTCGGAAGCGCGGCGGCGGCGGAACAGAGGCGAGTTCACGGAATAGGGTTCTGCCTCTGGAGTTTTCCCGTGACGGGGGATAAATAGGCGAAAGGGGGCAGCCAGAGGTGGGCCAGGGGGCCCAGGTGCCCCCCTGGCGCGGCCAGGGGTGGGGCCGCGCCGGGTGGCCGCCTGGGCCCCCTGGCTCCCCTCTGGCCCCTCCCGGGCTCTTCTCGAAGCTTCCGTCACGCTGATTTTTTATCTGAATTTTCCCGAATTTTTCTGGCACTTTTTATATGGGGGAAAACTGAAATAGAAAAACAGCAGAAAACATGAACTGGCACTGGGGTGCACTGAGTTAATAGGTTAGTCCAAATATGATCAAAAGTGAATGAAAGTGTATCTAGATCATAGCAATATCACACAAAACATGCATGGAGCAAGCAGAAATTATAGATACATTTTGGACGTATCAACATCCCCAAGCTTAATTCCTGCTCGTCCTCGAGTAGGTAAATGATAACAACATAATTTCTGTGGTGACAAGCTAGCAACCATATAAGAACTTTGAAAAGTAAAGCAATCAAGGTTAGAGATTCAATTCAAGTCATAACAGGCAAGAGTCAATATTAGCATTGAAATAAGTAACAAAAGAACAATAGGTGCAAGAGCTCTCGCTGTCTGTGACTTGAATGTCTCCAAATGGTGTTTGCGTGCAAGAAGGGGGATAGGGAATACGAGAAAAAAGTATTTTTGTGTTGAGAACTCAATCTACTAAAGTTTCACACTTGGTCCTCTTTGGAATCTTATCTTGACTCGTCCCTAGACCACTAGCCAGGTACAAGTCAATTTGATCCACTCCTTTTCGATATTTCGAGCACTCATGCAATGGATGAGCGTAAGCACGAGAGTTGACACTTAGGATGGCAGAGAGAGAAATATGGTGGAGGAGGAAGACAAAAAGGATGAGAAAGGCTCACATCAATGAGGACAATCATATGCAAGAGATGCCAAATGATAGATATGATGTGAGGAGTAGGGATTTCCATGCAACGGATGCACATACGAGCTAGGAAGCTCTCCAATGGAACTAGTGGGGGTGCATCTAACTTTCTCGCTCATGAAGACCTAGAGCTCTTTTGAGGAGGCTCATCCTTGGAATATGCAAGCCAAGTTCTATAGTGTGAAGGTCCCCACATAGCTATATGCATAATGATCATCTCTATGGAGTACAAGGATATAAAGGGAGTACTAGTGTGGATCTCTCAAAAGGATAGTAGTGTTGCCCCTTTCTCTCGTTTTATTTCTTTTTCTATTTTTTTCTATTTTTTTGGTGGCCTCAACGGCTCTTTCTATATAACTCTCATTTGTCCTCTTTGGGATCTTTTATTGTGTCCACTTTGGGATCTTTTCCTCACTTAAGGGCAACACTCTATTTTACAAGAGGGTAAAGCAAAATCTTTCACACTTTACAAGGTACTCAAAATCATAAAGAAGATGTAACTACATGATGTATGCAATGTATGTCGCTGCCAGTGTAGCAGGAACATGTATGACATGAAGATCAAGTCATGAAGAGGTGGAAGTTGCATGGCAATGTAACTCAGAAAGGCTATGGAAATGTCTTGATAGGTAGGTATGGTGGCTGTTTTGAGGAAAGATATAAGGAGGCTTATGATGACAAAACGTATCATGCCAAGGGTTTGGATGTACCGGCGAAGGTGGACACCAACTCTCGGAGTGAGAAGAAGGCAATGCACGGCACAGGAGAGGCTAGCAAAATATGGGAAGGTGGAAGTGTCAACTTTCAATACTTACATTAGTCCGAAGAACTCATGCACTTATTATCGGTAACTTTCAATCTAATAAGGAGGTTCACAAAGAGACAAGTACCCCGAGGAGGAGTGTATGGGGGTTTGGTTATCCTTGAGAATTCTCGACTCATGGTACGTGAGTGTTTTCTGATATTCGACCCCTCAGAAGAGTAGTGATCCATCTAGTAGCTAGAGTTCTCAACTAGTTTTGTAGGTTTTGAAAATACACACGGATTGCCCAAAATACGACACCTATCACTAATAGGCTAGAGCTCTTGACACCAAAAGTTCAAACATTACTCACATTAATACCTCAAAACTATTGCAAGTTACTACTAAAATTAAATAGCAACCTCAATTACCTACTTTCAAGACAAGACACAACTCAGTGCAACAACCAACTCTCTTAACAAGATAAACATGAAAACTAAAGAGAGTTCCAGCAAAAGACTAAAACGAAAGCCAAGGCTCTTGCTAAAGACAAACTAAAACTAAGACTAAACATTGCAGTAGCTATGAAAAGATCAAGGACACACAACAGCAAGAAGATAGGCATGAAAAATCCTATGATGTGTTCTAGATTTTGAAAGTGGAGCGTGTTTCTATCCCACACAAAGTAAGACATGACCTAACTTGTTATGAACAGCAAGCAAAGCTAAATAAAAATAAAACCTAAGAGCGAGACGCTCCAAGCATAGCACATAACGCATGAAGTGATAAAAATATAGTGAGACGAAGGACGAACTGATGATTGTTGGGGGAGAAGGAGATGCATGGGGGCATCCCCAAGCTTAGACGCATGAGTCTCCTTGAATATTTATTGGGGATGCATGGGGGCATCCCCAAGCTTGAGCGCTTGACACTCCTGGATCTTCTTTCATCATCTTCCATCGCACACTTGAAAACTCCCTTCATACATAACTCATCATAAGCTGATTAGAGAGGTTAGTACCCTTAATAAATAATTTTTTCTCCACTGGATATAAAGATATTCTTGAAGAGCTACTGTTTCTCAAGAGTGCCAAAAAGTTTTTGCAAAGAAAAAGCAAGCTTAAGGTTTGCAAAAGTTAGGAGAGACAAAACGTGGCAGAATCTGTGAAAAACAGAACAGCAGATAGTAAAGAATTTTTTAGGGGTACTTCTACAACTCAAATCAAAAAACTCAGAACATACGGAAGTTTCGTAATTGTATAGAGCATACTGTGTAAAAATTCAGCTCAAAAAGATGAACTGGGATTTTTCTGGAATTTTTCTGGTCACGAGGACAGAATTTGTTTTCTGGACAGCATGTCACAACTTTTACTTCCCTTGCCGTAAGAGGCTCTAACTTGGCACAAAGCTGAAAAATAAAGATACAATGATGTTGCTACAGAAGTAACAATCATCAAGACACAACAAAAGCAAAAAGAAAAACCTAAATTCGTTGCGGGCTGCTTCCCGAAAGCGCTTCTTTAAAGTCATTAGCTAGGCATGATGCAAAAGAAGAATCAAGTTTTATCAAGAGAAAGAGAATAACTAGCCCGAGTAACGGACTCAAAAGGTAACTTGATTTTATTTCTAGGGAAGTGTTCCATCCCCTTTTTAAATGGGAATTGGAATTTTATATTCCCCTCTTTCATGTCAATAACCGCACCAACAGTGCGAAGAAAAGGACGTCCAAAAATAATTGGACATAAAGGTTCACACTCTATATCCATAACAATAAAATAAACGGGAACATATTTGTCATTGACAATGATAAGAACATCGTCGATCTTCCCTAAAGGTTTCTTTACGGAAGAATCAACAAGACGAACACCAAAAGAACGAGGCTCAAAAGGTTTCAATTCAAACATATCAAATATTCTTTTGGGCATAACGGAGGTACTAGCTCCAACATCACATAAAGCATAGCAAGAGAAGTTATTTAATTTAATTTTGATCATAGGGTCCCAACCATCATATAGCTTCCTAGGTATGGAGGCTTATACTCTAAGCTTCTCCTCCCTAGCTTTGATGAGAGCATTTGTGATATGCTCCGTGAAGGCAAGATTAAGTGTGCTAGTGTGGGGGTCTCTAGACATTTTGTGTAGCAAACTGATAACTTCTGAGAGGGTGCAACTATCAAAATCAATATCACTACTATGAAAGGTGGTAGTAGTGTCATCTAGGCTCACTTGTTTGAAACCCTCTATGTTCATAGGAGTTTCTTTATCTATGGTTGAGGCATTAGCATCACCATTAATAGGTTCAACGGGACTAGGAGTGCATTGGGTCCTAATAGTTTGAGTGTCCTCAACAATATGGATAGTGGCAACTGTGTGGTGTGTAGGAAGGCTCTTAATTCTATCCTCTTCCTCTTTTTCTCTAGCCCATATTTCTTTAAGTTTAGCCATCATCCTAATGTTTTCATTGATTTGTAACTGGATATCATTAATAGGAGTGGCCTTATTCTCCTCAAGGGGGGAGGTTCTAATTTTGAGCATCTCAATATGAAGGGCTAAGCTTTCTACCTTCAAAGAGAGATTATCTATTTTAGATAATTTCTCTTCTACATTTTTTTTGAAGGCTTTTTGGGTAGTGATAAAGTATCTAAGCATGCTTTCTAATTCAGAAGAGGGGTTCTTGTTGCTAGGGTAGGTGTTGTTGTTCCCATAGTTGGATGGAAACGGTCTAGGATTGCTAGCAAAATTCCCCCTATAAGCATTGTTGTTGAAGTTGTTTCTAGCAATAAAGTTCACATCTACTTGTTCTTGGGAACCCAAAGAATTTAAAGGAACATCATGAGGATCAATAGAGGGTTGCTTGGTAAGTAGAGACATAATTAAGTCAACTTTTTCATTGAGGGAGGTAATTTCCTCGACAGAATTTACCTTCCTACCTGTTGGAGCGTGTTCGGTGTGCCATTGGGAATAATTGGTCATCATTTCATCGAGAAGCTTCGTGGCAGCACCAAGTGTAGTTGACATAAAGGTTCCTCCCGCGGCCGAATCTAACAGGTTCCGCGAGGTAAAGTTCAAGCCTGCATAAAAAGTCTGGATAACCATCCAGGTAGTCAAACCATGTGTAGGGCATTTCTTAACAAGAGATTTCATTCGTTCCAAAGCTTGGGCAACGTGTTCATTATCCAATTGCTTAAAATTCATAATATTACTCCTCAATTGGATAATCTTAGCAGGAGGGTAGTACTTCCCTATAAAAGCATCTTTGCACTTATCCCAAGAATCTATGCTATTTCTAGGCAAAGATTGAAACCAGATTTTAGCATCTCCCCTTAAAGAGAAAGGAAAGAGCTTGAGCTTAACAACATCACCTTCTACTTCTTTATTCTTTTGCATATCACATAATTCAACAAAATTATTCAAGTGTAAAGCAGCATCATCTCCAGCACCAGAGAATTGATCTCTCATAACAAGGTTTAGCAAAGAAGGTTTAATTTCATAAGAGGTAGCTGAAGTGGCAGGTGTGGCAATGGGAGTGCAGATAAAGTCTTGGTTGCTGTGACTAGTGAAGTCACACAACTTGGTGTTTTCAGTGGAACCCATAGTAGCAGCAAGTGTGGCAGATTTTTTTTGTAGTTTTTGATAAAAGACACAAAGATAAAAACTGAAAGATAAACTAACAAGACTAAAAAAACAAAGGTAAAGGGTAGTGTGCAACTCCCCTATCTTAGAACTTGGAGTCCCCGGCAACGGCGCCAGAAAACTTTTCTTGATGGCTTCTCCCCCCTTCGTTGGTTACCCCAAGTAGAGGGTTGAGATGTAGTGCAGCATCAGTTTTCCCTCGGTGAAGATACCAAGGTTTGTCTCCAGCAGGACTCCAGAGATGATAAGTAGGTGTCAGCGGCGCAACTGACGCGGACCTGTACACAGACACAGATAACTTTGTTCCCAACGAAGTTCAGAGAGGTCGTCAATCTCTCCGGTCTTGTTGTTTACAAAGGATAAAACGCACGGGATAATAATAGCAACTTGAAATTAAATGCAGAAAAGTAAATATAGCGTGGAAACAATGGTAAGGATATGGACCGGGATACGTGATGTTCGCTAGTGATGTCTCTCTCCCAAAAGACGATAAAATTGCTATGCGAGGTAAAAAAATTACAGAAAGGCAATTGACAGGATTATGAACGCACCGCAATGCTAACTATGCTACAAAAGAAAGGAAGAGGTTCAAAAGCACAGGCAGTACGCCAAGGTAAGTAGACCGAAATCCATCTGCATCTACTACTAATCATCCACCTTGAGATATCTATCCAGAACATCTCGCTGGTATTAAGTTGCGAGCCCCACCCAAAATGTAAACCCAAAGCAACAGACAACTGCATTAAAAGGAACTCTGCGTAAAGTAAACAATCCTTGTAACCGCGGTTACAAGCACGATTGTTTTCCCCCTTGTGGCAACAACACATCCCCTAGACTCATATTTTTGTCACTCAAGCGTGTCATCGGGGGGCATGAACCCACAATCTAGCACAACGCTCCCTCTTGGAGTCACTACCTACTACTTGGCCAAAGCAATAAACAGCAACGGAGAACATGCAAGAATTACTTAGGAACAAAAATATAAGAGATAAAAACCAAATATATTACTCTATCACAATCTGAACATAATCTCATAATCCATCAGATCCTATCAAACTAAACATAGCAATAGCAGAAATATTACAAAGGTGCCTCGATCATGTTGGGAAGCTCACGAGGTCTAAACAATGAAGATCAAATAGGGGAGGAGAACATCACATAGCTACTGATCACCGACCCATGGTCCAAGGAAAACTACTCACGAGACATCCGGGGAGCATCCATGGTGGAGAGGAGACTCCCGGAGGTCAATCCTCCCTCCGGCAGGGTGCCGGGAAGAGGTCTTCTGGTGCTCCCGATCTTCGGAAGCGCGGCGGCGGCGGAACAAAGGCGAGTTCGCGGAATAGGGTTGTGCCTCTGGATTTTTCCCGTGACGGGGGATAAATAGGCGAAAGGGGGCAGCCAGAGGTGGGCCAGGGGCCCCAGGCGCCCCCTGGCGCGGCCAGGGGTGGGGCCGCGCCGGGTGGCCGCCTGGGCCGCCTGGCTCCCCTCTGGCCCCTCCTAGGCTCTTCTCGGAGCTTCCGTCACGCTGATTTTTTATCTGAATTTTCCCGAATTTTTCTGGTACTTTTTATATGGGGGAAAACTGAAATAGAAAAACAGCAGAAAACAGGAACTGGCACTGGGGTGCACTGATTTAATAGGTTAGTCCAAATATGATCAAAAGTGTATGAAAGTGTATCTAGATCATAGCAATATCACACAAAACATGCATGGAGCAAGCATAAATTATAGATACGTTCTGGACGTATCAGCACCAAAGCTCGCAGCAGAGCGAGTGCGGGGAACACTGCCACCACCTGCCTCCGGCTCCTCCTGAACCTCCTCATCAGAGTCATGTGCAGGACCATGACCGCCATCCCAGTTGTCCTTGATGCGTAACTGAACCTCCTCGTGAGTAGTCAGAGGCCCAACGGGAAGGCGCTCAACGGCAAAGGTAGCTGCCCAAGTGATCTCAAAGAGGACCTGCAGATAAGGGCCATAAATAGGAACCTTTCGTTCCATCACAATAGCATGTAGCTCCTCGCACATGATGTCACAGACATTCAAGGTTTGCGTTGTGCCCTTGTGCTCCTCACAGAGTAGAAGCATGTCCACCAGATGGCCGTGAACCATGTCCAGATTTCCCACACGGGGAAACAGAGAAGTCCGGAAGATGCGGTGCATGATGTCCAAGAACGGGCAGAGAACCACTCTGTACTTTTGATGTCCCTTGGCATCAGTGTATGGAATCGAAGTCTGATAAGGCCCTAGCATACTATTGGGCTGGGCAATTGCTGAAGCGAATGGGCTAACACCAACGGGCGCCTCTTTCATGGAGACAGGAATGTGCAGAGCTGTCATGAAGTCCCCCCACGTGCAGCTCACTTGCTCATCCTTGCACATACAAATGATGGTCCGATCATCGCGATTGGTGAAGTACACTGTGGCAAAGAACTGGGCAAGAAGCTCGGCATCGAACCGCTTGTTGAAGGAGATGATGTCCAGAATCCCAAACTGCTTGCATAGGGCATACGCCTCTCCAAAGTAATCGGGGTGAGCCTGCATGTGCCTTAGTTGGACAGACTTCACATGTGGAACAAACTTGTTCTTCCTGTGCTTCATAATCATATGGAACACATCCCTCTGAGTCTTGTTCCAGAATTGAGAGCCACCTAACTCTGGGTCTTGCTCGCCACGGTACGGATTGACACACCGGTAGGCCCTGTACTCGGGAAGAGGCATCTCTGAAACAGGCTTGACTGGTTCCTTCTTCTTGTGAGCAACCTTCTTGAAGTTGCTTCCGGATTGACCCGTGGCCTTGCGCTTGGGATTCCGACGAGAGCCATCACCTGACCAACCCAACAGAGAGAAACGGAAAACAAAGCACATGAGATACAAGAGCCGGACACAAGTGAACAAGGCAGGTCTGTTGGAGAGGTGACAATTTTGGGGACCACGGTAGTACCGCCCGAGACCCGGTAGTACAACCCAGCGGTAGTACCGCTGGACGTGCGGTAGTACCGCGCAAGCGGTAGTACCGCAGCGGGACCACCGGTAGTACCGGCTTGGAGCAGAGGACCCGGATCTGAGATCCGGTACTACCGGGGTTCCAAAAACTCAAACCACTCCATCACATCTACTTTATTCCTATCTAGCAATCTATCCATGTTCTCAAAGTGCCTAGGCATAGCCAAAAGCCTAGTGGATCTACAAGTATTGCCCTAGCAACAAAGTCTAAACAACTGGACCAAAAGAGAAGGGAAATGGGGTAATACCAGTATCCATGGCACCCGGGGAGGATGGGGAACAATCCCACCGGAGGATAACAGGGAAAGATGGCACGGAGGCGGCACACCGGGAGGGGGCGCCGGGGTGGGCGCCGCTGCTGCAGAGGGGATAAAACGAAACTGAATGGGGGTAATGGGGAGGAAATCCCCGTACCCCTTCAGTTATAAAAATCCTCGGGGCAGCGGTAGTACCGCTCGAGTCACGGTAGTACTGCGGGAGCGGTAGTACCGTGACCACAGCGGTAGTATCGCTGGCAGCAGAAACGTCCACCAAGTACAATGAGGAGGGGGCTGTTGCATCGAATGTCTTAGGGGGAAGGGCTTGGGATGACTCGAAACACGACAGCTGGATGGAAAACACTCCGAGACAAAGCAACAACAAGGAGATGCAAGATCAAACTCGGAGTGATCAAGATGCAACAAAGCAACCCAAACACAAGAAAGAAGCACGAAAACGAACCAATCCTCCCAGAGAGAGGGGTGGTGGCCGAAGCCACCATGTTTGAGCTTATTTGGTATGACACCACAAAGATGTATCTTGGGTTCATCGCCAATGCTCTTCTTTGAAGCACCGTTGTCACCTTGGGTGACCATGACGGCCGCCGAACGTGACCATAGTGAAAGAATTTTGTCTCTTTCCGCATAATAGGTGGAGTGGTTGCCTATGAATTAAGAAACACTCCCCCTATGTCCATGCCTACATCCAAGCTCGACCTCATGTTGAGATGGGAAGTGTGGGCAAGTCTTCAAACCGCATTACTTGAATCAATGATATTTAGCTCATGCCTTAACTCTCGAAATCTTGCTTCATCCAAAGGCTTGGTGAAAATATCCGCAAGTTGATCTCCGGTTCCCACATATGAAAGGTCAATATCACCCCGCTTCACGTGATCTCGAATAAAGGGATGACGAATCTCTATATTCTTCGTCTTGCTATGTTGGACGGGGTTGTAGGCGATCTTGATAGCACTTTCATTGTCACATAAAAGAGGCACTTTGTCACAAATGACATCGTAATCCTTCAAAGTTTGCCTCATCCATAATAATTGTGCACAACAACTTGCGGCGGCAATGTACTCAGCTTCGGTCATAGAGAGGAAAACACAATTTTTCTTCTTGGATGACCAACACACCAAAGACCTACCAAGGAATTGGCATCCTCCGGAAGTGGACTTCCTCTCTACCTTGTCTCCCGCCCAATCCGAATCCGTGTACCCGACGAGGTTGAAGCTTGAGCCTTTAGGATACCACAATCCAAAGTTTGGGGTATGAACCAAATATCGAAAGATTCTTTTGAGAGCCACTACGTGACTCTCTTTTGGTGCGGATTGAAATCTTGCACACATGCCCACACTCAACATGATGTCCGGCCTAGATGCACAAAGATACAACAAAGAACCAATCATAGAACGATACTCCCTTTGGTCTACCTCTTTACCGTTCGGGTCGAGGTCAAGTTGACACTTGAGTGGCATGGGGGTCTTGGCTCCTTTGAGACCATCATACTTGAACCTCTTGAGCATGTCTTGAGTATATTTGGCTTGGTTGATGAAAGTTCCTCTTGATAATTGCTTGACTTCAAAACCGAGAAAGAACTCCAACTCTCCAATCATAGACATCTCAAACTTGTCGATCATTAGCTTAGCAAATTCCTCATTAAAAGATTTGTTAATCGAGCCAAAGATATCAACATATAGTTGGCATATGAACAATTTCCCACCAACCCTCTTGGTAAAAAGAGTGGGATCGATTTGCCCAATTTCAAACCCATAATCGACTACGAACTCGGTAAGGTGCTCATACCAAGCGCGTGGTGCTTGCTTAAGGCCATAGAGCGCCTTGTCGAGTTTATAGACATGATTGGGGAAATTGTGGTCCTCGAACCCGGGGGGTTGCTTGACATATACCAACTCATTAATGGGACCATTAAGAAAAGCACTCTTCACATCCATTTGATATAACTTGAAGTTGTGATGAGAAGCATAAGCAAGAGCAATACGAATGGACTCAAGACGAGCCACGGGGGCAAAAGTTTTACCATAGTCAATACCTTCGACTTGGGAAAAACCTTGAGCCACTAACCTTGCCTTATTCTGGATGACAATACCAAGTGCATCTTGCTTGTTCTTGAATATCCACTTGGTTCCAATAACATTATGATCACCTTTGGGTCTCTCCACCAATGTCCACACCTTGTTGCGCTTGAAGTTATTGAGTTCATCATGCATGGCCTCAAGCCAATCCGGATCTTCAAGTGCATCACCTACCTTTTGGGGTTCAACACACGAAACAAATGCATTATGGGCACAAAAGTTTCTCAATTGATCACGAGTTGTTACCCCCTTTTGGATGCTTCCGAGCACTTGATCCACCGAAAGATCTTGTGATTTTAACCGGGATGCAATCTTGAGTGCTCGGCGAACTCTTTCTTCCTCCAAAGTTTATTGAGAGGGAGCAAGAGAACCATCTTCGGAAGAAGTAGCATCCTCAAGGAGTTGCTCATCATTTTGAGCATGCCCTTGAACAAGAACTTGATCTTGGTCATCATTTGGTGCACCACCATCTTCAATGATTGGATCTTGACCTTGATCTTGTTCAGCCGAGAGAGGGCCTTCATCTTGTTCTTGTTTTGCTTGTGTATCTTGAGGAGGTGATGGCTCCATGTGCGTAGAGCATTGTCCTTCTCCTTCCACCACAAGGGGTTCCTCAATGGGTAGGAAATGACCCACACCCATTCTTCTTATGGCTTGAGGAGGAATTTCATCACCTACATCATTAAGATCACCTTGCCCCACTTGGGAGCCATTCTGTTCATCAAAATCCACGTTGCTAGATTCTTCAACAAGTCCGGAAGACTGGTTGTAGACTCTATAGGCGTGAGAGTTTGAAGCATAACCAACAAATATGCCCTCATTTGTCTTAGACTCAAACTTAGACAAACGAGCACCTTTCTTAAGAATGAAACACTTACACCCGAAGACCCGAAAATACTTGATGTTGGGCTTCTTCCCGGTGATGATTTCGTACGGAGTTTTGTTCAAGATCTTGCAGAGATAAAGACGGTTGGTTGCATGACAAGCAGTGTTGATGGCCTCTGCCCAAAAGTTGTATGGACTCTTGAACTCCGCCATCATTGTTCTTGCTGCGTCAATCAGAGTGCGATTGTTTCTCTCCGCAACACCATTTTGTTGAGGGGTATAAGCAGCGGAATATTTATGTTTGATCCCCTCATCTCCAAGGAATTCATCCAAGGTGTAGTTCTTGAACTCGGTGCCGTTGTCACTCCTAATTGCCAAAATCTTTGAATTGTGTTGACGTTGAGCTTCATTGGCAAACTCGATGACGGTTTGTTGGGTCTCACTTTTCTTCTTGAAGAAATAAACCCATGTATATCTTGAATAGTCATCAACAATAACCAAGCAATACTTATTTCCGCCAAGGCTATCATATGATGGAGGCCCAAAGAGATCCATGTGAAGGAGCTCCAAAGGCCTCTTGGTGGAGATGATATTCTTGACGGGATGTTTCTTCTCATGTAGTTTCCCTTCAATGCATGCCCTACAAGCACGATCTTTGGCAAAGCTAAGATTTGTTAGTCTAATGACATGCTCACCCTTGAGAAGTGTTTGCAAAGACCTCATATTGACATGGGCTAGTCGGCGGTGCCAGAGCCATCCCACATCAACTTTAGCCATTAGACACATGGCGGTTTTGGTGGGGACTTATGAAAAGTCCACCACGTACATACCGTCCTCCACGTGTCCAACAAAGGCCACTTTAAGAGTTTTGCTCCACATCAAGGTGACCATGTCTTTATCAAAGAAAGTGCAAAGGCCCATCATGGCAAGTTGACGAACGGAAAGTGAATTAAAGGCACAAGTCTCAACTAGCAATACTTTCTCAATGGACGAGTCCTGAGAAATTATCACTTTGCCAAGACCTAATACCTTTGACGTGTTTGCATCTCCAAGTTGGACACGGGTGGTTCGAGATGGTCCAAAATCAATGTCCACCAACATGTCCTTGCTGCCGGTCATATGACTTGTAGCCTCGCTATCTAGTATCCATGAACAACCACCGGAAGCTGCCACCTACATGAGATCAATGCTTGGGTTTAGGTACCCATTCACGAATGGGTCCTTTTGCATTAGTAACAAGGGTCTTAGGCACCCAAATGGACCATGCAATATACTCATCATAGGTACCAACAAATTTGGCATAAACATGCCCATCATTAGTGCAACAAAGAACATAAGAGGGGTTAGTTGGTCCGACAAAGTCATTAGGAATGGCACCACTTCTCTTGTTCTCTCCACCCTCAATGGCCTTTGCCACCTTTTCTTGAGGCTTCTCCCCTTCCTTCACAAATGTGACTTCCTTTGAAGGAGGAGGGGCCTTGCCTTTCTTCTTTTTGTTCTTCCTCTTCTTGTCCTTCTTCTTTGATGAACTTGCACCAAAACCAATGCCTTCCTTGCCAATGACCTCCTTTTGGGAACTCAAGAGATCATTAAGGTTCTTTTCTCCTTCAATGCACGACACAAGTCCCTTCTCAAGTTGTGCCTTCAACCTAGCGTTTTCCTCAACGAGAGGAGCATGCTCACAACAAGAGTTAGAGGAACTAGGTTTCTCTACCACAATAATAGGAGAAAAGGTAGTAATTTCTTTAGTGAGTTGCATACTTGTTTCATCATGAGCCTTATTGAGAGCCATGAGTTCATGCTTTAAGGACTTGTGGTCCTTTTCGACTTTCTCATGGTCCACAAGAAGTCTTTCATGAGCCTCAACAAGTTCATCATTTTTAGTCTTGAGATCACAAGCAATGGCATTAGAATGTTTAAGGTCAAGTTTTAGCTTAGAGATATCACTAGCATACGTCTCATCAAGAGACAACTTAAGCTCACGCTCTTCTTCGAGAGAATGAGATAGCTCCCCTATCTCATTCGCATAGTCGCGACTATGACCTTGCAACTCGGTGATAGTCTCGTCAAGTTGCTCAATGTGAGCATGGGCTTCGCCTAGTTGTTCCAAGAGAGCTACAAAGTGTCCCTTGGCAACACATTTGAGCTTGGACATGAATAGCTCTAATTCATTTTCTTCTTGTGCTTTGGGCTCCTCATTTTCCTCCACACAATCCAACAATGAAGGGTTAGTGGGAGTAAACGGTTTAGAGTGAGGAGTTACCGAGGTAGTCTTGGCCATAAGACACTTGTGGATGATGTGAGGGTTCTCGTTGGGGGAGTTGAAGAGAGATGTTGATGAGGGGGATTCAATGGTGATAGCAATGGTGGCGGTTGCCACAATTTCACCACTTTCTTCCTCCTCCTCATCATCGGAATAGTATTCTTCTTGAGCCACTGATGACCCACAACCGTAAGGGATCTATTGCAACATTTTCGATAAGTAAGAGTGTCGAACCCAACGAGGAGCAGAAGGTAATAGCAAGTGACTTTGGCAAGGAGATAACTCCAAGCACTGAAAGATAACTTTTTAGGGGTTTTCTTGGTATAGGCAACAGGAAATTAAAACGAGCAAAGTAAAATACACTAGAGAGTAATGAGTGGCCCAATCCTTTCTGAGCAAAGGAGAGGCCTTGCAACTTAACTTATAAAGGCTAAAATGTTCTTGAGGACACACGGGAGAGGTAGTCATGTGCTTTCGCCATATTACGTATCGGTACTATGTGTTGTGTTGATAAGTGTTGAGTGGGTGGATCTATGCTAGTACACCCTCTAGACTAAGATAAGTGCACTCTTATGGTTAAACACCTTGCAAGCATCCGCAACTACAAGATAGTAATTAAGGAAAAAGCCTAACCATAGCAATACGATCGGTGATCCATTGTTCCCTTGTGCAAAAGCGTGCAAACTGGGGTTTAGGTTTCTGTCACTCCGGCAACCCACCGTAAGCATTCTTTGTACACAATGTATTCCCCTAGGTCCTTGATAAGGTGAAGTGTAGAGTGTTCGACTCACACAACACCACTAGGAAAATAACAACACAACTTAAATATCAACCAACACATATTACTTCAACATCATATGACTACTAACAACTAGACTTCTCCCATGTCCTCCAGAACTAAAGTAACTACTCACAAGACATAAAAAAGATCATGATCAGTGGGGATAAATAGATGATAAACAATCTGGACACAATAATATTTCTCCAACAAAAGTCAATAGCATTCACCACAAAGTAGTAATCAACACCGATAGAGTAGAGAGGATAGATAGTACGGATTACAACACGAGTTTCAATTGTGAGATGAGATTGGATGGAGGTGGAGATGGTGCTGATGATGGGGATGATGTTGATGATGATCTCGATGGTGATGACGATGGTGACGATCTCCCCTTCCGGGAGGTGATCTCCCCGGAGGAATCTGCCCGCCAGAGATGGCTTTTCTTCTCTGTAGGTTTCCGCCACGGAGCGACGGCGGAACTCCGTAAACTCCCCCTGTTTTAGGGTTTCTGATATATGAGCGATATATAGGCCAAAGGGGGGAGCCGGGAGTGGTCCCAGGGGCCTAGGCGCCCTCCCAGCGCGGCCAGGGTGGGGGCCGCGCCAGGTGGCCGCCTGGGCACCCTGTGGCCCCCCTCTGGTCGCTCTTTTGTGTGTCTTCGTGATCCTTCTGGAAAATACCCTCCGTCGATTTTCAGGTAATTTGGAGGTATTCTTCTTTAGCAACTCAGCGTCCACTTTTTACCGCCGAATCCTGCGTCTGCTTCTTCGGCACCGGAAAGTTGCAAACTGTGTAAAATAGGCCAAAACAACATAAGAATAGCATCATATCATGAAATATATCAATGAATAAGAAAGAATTACTATATAAAATAGTGATGCATGTTGGACGTATCAACTCCCCCAAGCTTAGACCTCTCTTGTCCCCAAGCGAATACTGAGCTTGGTAAACCTGTCCACAAGTTTAGAGAGTGAATTGTCGATAAATAGAATACATACAAGAAGCATCAAGGTTCCTTCATCAAACTCAAGCATCCTCAACAGCAACCTCAACTCATAAGGCCCTTATGAGAAAGTAATAACAATTATAATCAAAAGTAGGGCTGAGGAAACTTATCAAATTATGGCAAACATATCCTTGGTCAAAGGACAACTAATAACTTTTACTGTTGCTCTTTCTTTTTAATGAAACAATTTGAAGCTTTTGAAAGAACATGTTATTAGTCATGAAGTGTAAATGCTAACACAAAGGAAGATGCTTGCTTGGCAAAAGCTTTCGCAAATGTAACGACCCAATTCACACAGAATTGACGTCTCTGTGCTCAAGTGCCAGTCCCTGGATCGAACTCGCTGGCACACACAGTATTATAGATGTATTTCAAAGTACAAGTGCATCATTATTAAAACGTATGATCCAGAGTAAATAAATAACAAGTTGCATAGCTCAAGGCTAGCTTATTCAATATAAATATAGCGGAAGCAAAAGCAAATAACGTGGAGTCCATCAACAGCCACATGCGAACATGCTGAGTGTATACTCGCAACCCCTAAACGCACCTTACTGATCGTCTGAAAAACCTGCAACACCGAAGGTTACAGCCCGACAACGGGTCAGTACATCTGATTTGTACGGCAAGTGACACAGAAAAGTTTGTATAAAGGACCTACAACTACATGCAAGGTAAGTCAAAGGAAAGCCTTATGGTTTAGTTTTGCAGAAAGCCAATTTTCTCCTGAACTAAACTAGTCAAAATTTTAAGTTGAACTTACTACTTAAGAACGAACTGGGCACACCAGTTCCAACACCACACCCTTTATTTAATCTTGCCCACTCAAATTATTAAGGTGATTCATATGTCAAGATCCTCTAGTAACAGTAATGTCTAGTAGCTCAAGGATGTCCATAACCGGGGACACGACTAATCATGATTAGTTTTTACTCTGCAGAGGTTAGTACACTTTCCCCGCTGGACTCAACCCGAAGATTGAGACGAAGTCTTTCAGAAGAGTACACCCAACGGCAAGCCGGTACCACCTATCACATCTACATCTGCTAGCATTGCACGGGAGGGGCTTCCTACATCATACTCAACTAAGCCAGAGCCCATATGGCCAGCGGCTGTACATGTAAGCTTCTAGTCACCAAGGATGTCTGATATTTTTGAGCCTGGACGGCGCCCACTACGTCAGAGGGTACTCTCCATGACGTATTCTCGACCACCAAACCAACCATTAGGGGTACAACCTGGTCTCGACCTTAGATAAGGAACGAGCCCCCAGGAAGCACTCCCTGCCCGTCCAGAAGGGATTTCTATTTATTAAACAGTTGCTACACCAATTATTAAATAACTCACATGCACTCCATGAATTCTCACAACCCAACCTCGTCTACAAAGCATAACAATAAAGTAACAACACGCCTAGGTTGATCTACGGTATACAAGTCAAAAACATGTGGTTATCCTAACTGGTTTTGCAGCAACAGTAAAATAAACTACCTATCATGCAATAGAGTGATATTTCCTAACATAATGCATATAGAAAATATAGGTATGAGTATGGTCAAAGCATCCCTTGCCTTATACATTCGATGAAGATCTTCGCTCTCACGTTCCAGTCAACTCTACTCGTCACACTCCGAGCAATCTATCGTCATCGAAAGAACTCAATAAGCAATCACACCACAAGGTCAAAACATAAGATCAACAAAACAATCACAAAGGTTTTAGTAACAAAACAAAAGCTTTGAAGTGCAAAGGTGTCGATGTGTTCGAAGTGATCGGTGGAACGTGAACTCGAGAGAGTCAACGGATAAAGAGTTGAATGTGAATGATCTGTGAACATTGCCGATAAGATGTCTCATATGATCCAATATGCAAAAAGAATCACGTGCAACGGAATACTACAACATAGGTCATAACAGGTGCAAAATCGAATTGAATTTGAATTTAAACAGATCAATAAACTTGTGAATTTTCATGTACACATGATCTGAACAGAAGGTACACGACACGAGTGATCCAACGCAAAAAGAATCACTCAATTTGGATCAACGGTATAAAAGATATGGCCTCCGGAGTTTGAATTTGAATTTGAAATAAATTCAAATTCCAAAGTGTGCAAAGTGTGCAAAACTTTATACCATGCAAAATTACAGAACAATACGAGCGCGTAGCTAAAAGATTCACCGCGATCCGACTTATGGTGTAGAAGATATCGCGGTTACGGCACCGGGGGGTTTTCTGCCAAAAGGACTCGTTCGCGAATAAAATTTCATCCGAAAAAGCAATTGGGTCCTCGGTTTCAGATTTGGCCGAAATTTTGCTCCGGCGAACTCCGAACTCCGGCGAGGGCGCGGCTCCGGCGTGCTGTGGCAGCGAGGGGCGGTGGGGGCGGCCGGGGTGGCGTGGAGGAGGCCGGCAGAGGGCGGCTCAGCCGTGGAGATGGCCGGCGGTGCGGCGCGGCTGCTCCCGAAGCGGCCGGCGGCGTGGCCGCGCGGGCTCCGGTGAGGCGAGGCGGCCTGGGCCGAGGCGCGGCGGTGGAGGCGGCCGGCGGCGGTGACGGCGGCCGGGGCAGTCGCGGCGCGCGGCGGGGAGGCGCAGTCCGGCGTGCGGCGGCGCGGTCCGGCGCGTCGAGGTGGCCGTCCGGGGAGGGCGCGGCGGTCTCCCGCGAGACGGCGTCCGGCGGCGACGGCCCGCGGGTCCCGCTGCTAGGGTTTTCGGGTTTTTTTTTTAAAGAAAAATAAAATTCCTGGAAATTGATATATATATACAGAGAAAAGGAAAGAAAAAAAACAATCCGAAACAGGCTGAAACTCACTCGTGGGCAGAAAATAACCAATGGGCCGGACTGATGGGCCGGACTTTTCCTTTTTCGTTAAAAACCGAACTTCAAACAATAAAATAAAAATAACCGTAACTCGGAAAAATATGAAATAAAATTCTAAATACATCAAATAATCTAAATAAAATTAAACAATGAGAATATTTTCCAAAAAGTTAAATAAAAATAAAAACATTTTCTAAATACTTTATTTAAATATAAAATACTTTTCATAAATCAAATAAAGTCCAAGAAATTATTTAAATATTTTTATTTGGTCAAAAGCATTGACAAACCATTTCTAAACAATAAAATATAAATTTTAAACATTGTTTCATCAATAAATAATTTGGTAAAATAAAAATACCTCATTGGAATACTTTTTCAACTCTTTTAAAACATTTAATAAATCATTTCAATGAAATAAAAACTCTCTTAGCATTATAAAACCCCAAAAATAATTTTAGAGTTATTTATAATACTCAAAATAAAATTTAAAACCTTTAAAATGGTATTCTAAATATTTCCAACTTTATTTAAAAAGGGGATAAGTCATTTTATATCCTCTCAGATGAATTTTCCTTTAGTTGAAAAATATTTTGAATAATCAAAAGAATTCCAATAAAGATTTAAAACCTTTTCCAAACTTTTAATAAGTTGAAGGAGTCATATTACCTTCTCTCATTTTATTTTGTTGGTTTTGTTTTAAATAATAAATTTCAAAAACACCAATTATGAATATTAGGGAAAGTCCTTTTATTCCCTCTCTTTTTAATATTCAGTAAACTCCAAAAGTTTTAAATCCCAGAGAAAATCAAACAATCATTATCTATTTAATTCTTATTAACATTCCAAAATTCGAAGGATTTTGGGATGTTACAGCAAACAACTTACTTATCAAAAGATAATGTCAATAAGGATATGGCATGGCAAAACTTAATGCAACTTTATAAGGATGAATCCTCATCAACATCAAATGTCTGTTCTCTTAGGGAAAAGAAGGAAGTGGGACAACTGACTCAACATGAAGGTGGATGAAAGGCCTTGTTAAGGGCAAGCAGGGAAAACTCATGTGCTATCCTTAAATCAAACAGAATAAAAATAGATTTTGGGGCGGTGCATAGTTTGTCAACGAATGCTAATAGATAACTCAATTACTTCTCAAGATGGACAAGTTTCGAGGAACGTCTCCCAAGTGGGGACGATCACATCCCCTTAATCTCCTTTGTTTATCACTGCCAAAGTTTCTGATTTCTCATAGACCAAGCGTGAAGGAGGGTTTGTTTGTTATATTATCTTTCGAGCTGGGCGCACCCATGTCAGTTCCTCCTCGTATTATGGGTATGCAGATTAGACATGCAATCCCGGGGTAAAACTTGTCCAACTTAAGAAGATCATGAATTACCTACTACTTCCTCATGAGCTAAACAAGAGGCACAAAACAGAAGATTTTGAACATTTAAGGATAACACATAAATTCTATACTTATAGGAGTGGTAGGGGAATACCACGAATAGGAAGGTATGGTGGACTCACATGGAAGGTATTGGTTTCAGGGTATGGATGCACAAGCAGAAATCTACTTGGCAAAGAGTTTGGCTAGCAAAGGCTTTGAGAGAACAGACAATTGATGCTAATTTAGATGCAAAACATATAAGGCATAAACATTGAGGTAAGCATAACACATCAAGTTGTCTTCCTTGTCAACATAACACTTCAAGCATAATGACATAAAGGTTTTGGCTATGTCGCTACTTGAGAAAACATGCATGTTGTCATGACCAAACCTATGTTTTCCAAAATTAAATAAAGTTTTAAAATCCATACCTGATATAAGGTCAATACTCCCCATAAGAATCGTCATATGAGGCCGATTGCGCGGAGAGAATACCGAGTGCAGCGAAGAAACTAATAGAATTCTCATTAATATTCCATTATAGACGACTCCACACTCACGGATACAATCTCTCCACAGACAGAGTGATAGACCTCGAAGCAAACACCTATTTCATATAATAACTTCCCTAAACATGATATGACTCTACTTGACTCCTAAAGACAAAGATAAAGATAAAGATAAAGATACCGGGTACTCCCCCAAGCTTGGAACAAGCTGAGGGGATGCCATTACCCGAGGAGATTTACTCCTCATTCTTGTTGTTGATTCTTCAAATCTTTGATGACACGGCGAAGGGTTTGGTGTTCCTCCTCCAAAATCTCCACTTGCACCTTTAGTACACGGAAATCTTCACACAGTTGATTGGTGATGCGGTAAGCTTCGGAGATGGTGGAAATCGTGCGTTGATTTTCAAGTGCAGGGGCTGTTCCTGAAAATTTAAGAGAAAGATCATAATAAGGTTGGACACTCCCCGCCATGATGGGGTTGCTTGATCTTCCTCCTTGTGTTGATGGACCCCCTGATTGCTGGGCGGTGATAATCTTGACTTCTTCTCTCACGGAACGCTCCATCTCCGCTCGCCTTGCATCGATTTCTTCTTCCGTGGCCCAATCTATGTATTTTCCTTGGTTGAGATTTTTCTGAACTTCACGTAGACGTCGTCCCATGAAGTCTTCTCCACTTGAGCCACAAGAAGACATCTCTAACGATAACTTTTTACCCCTGGCAGAAACAAATTGAAAAGAAAATACACGAAATCGTGAGATACGTTGCCGGAACGATCCGGGCAATTATATAGCAAAAAATTCTGCAACAAAAGGAAGGTAACGAGCCAAAGTGGGGTCGGAGACGGACTCCTGGGTGCCCAGGCGGCCTCCCGGTGCGGCCAGGAGGTAGGCCGCGCCAGGGAGGCGCCTGGGCCCCCTGGAGCTCCTCTCCGGCTCCACTTAGGCCTCTAATTTTCCTAATTTTGCAGAAACTCATAATATGGAACTTTTATGGCGGTTCGCGATGTTTCCTTACCGTAATACATACCTTTTCTTATTCTGCTTCTATCGGTGTCCGAAACAGGGCTGCAACATGTTCTTCATGAGTTGTTGTGCGTATTATATTTACATCAACATTGACGGGATCTCCCGCCATGTAATGCTTGAGTCTTTGCCCATTCACAACTTGAGGTTTGGTGCCTTCAAAATTGGTAATCTTGATTGCACCAGACCGGTAGACTTCTTCGATATGAAATGGCCCTTCCGACCTGGAAAGTAGTTTACCTGGAGAAAACCTGAAACGGGATCTAAACAATAAAACTTTATCACCAACATTAAATTCACGTTTCAGAATCCTCCTGTCATGGCACTTCTTTACCTTTTCCTTGAACATTTTAGCGCTCTCGTAAGCTTCACTTCTCCACTCATCTAGAGAAGTCAAGTTCATGAGACGCTTTTCACCAGCTAACTTTGGGTCAGCATTAAGCTCTCTAACAACCCAGAAAGCTTTGTGCTCTAATTCTAATGGCAAATGGCAAGCCTTGCCACAGACCATTTTATAGGGAGACATGCCCATGGGGTTTTTGTAAGCAGTTCTATACGCCCACAAAGCATCTCCTAACTTATTTGACCAGTCCTTCCTATTTCTGTTAACTGTCTTTTGCAAGATCAACTTGATCTCTCTATTGGTGAGCTCGACTTGCCCACTAGTTTGAGGATGGTACGGTGAAGCAATTCTATGATTGACATCGTACTTGGCTAAAACTTTTCTAAAAGCTCCATGCGTGAAGTGTGATCCTCCATCAGTCATGAGATACCTAGGTACACCAAACCTAGGGAAAATTACATCTTTGAGCATTTTCAAAGATGTTTTGTGATCAACACTCTCAGTGGGGATTGCTTCAACCCACTTGGTGACATAATCAACAGCAACTAATATGTGAGTGTACTTGTGCGAAGAAGGAAAAGGACCCATAAAATCAAAACCCCAGCAATCAAAAGGCTCAATCACTAGTGAGTAATTCATAGGCATATCATTCCTTCTACTAATATTACCAACTCTCTGACATTTATCACAGGCTAAAACATAATTTCTAGCATCTTTAAAGAGAGTAGGCCAATAAAAACCTGATTGGAGAACCTTATGTGCGGTTCTCTCACCGGCGTGATGTCCTCCATAGGGACTATCGTGACATTGCTTGAGAATGTCCTTCTGCTTGTGTTCCGGTATGCATCTTCTCACGATCCCGTCTGGACCTTCTTTGAAAAGATGTGGGTCATCCCAAAAGTAATGCCTCAAATCATGGAAGAACTTCTTCCTTTGCTGAAATGTTAAACCTGGAGGAAAATACTTTGCAACGATAAAATTAGCATAATCTGCGGACCAAGGATCAGAAAGAGATTGTACTTTAACAACGGCAAGTTGTTCGTTTGGAAAACTGTCGTTGACTGGGATGGGATCATGCGGTATATCTTCCATCCTTGAAAGATTGTCCGCTACAGGGTTGTCTGCTCCCTTTCTATCAACAATCTGCAAATCAAATTCTTGAAGGAGGAGTACCCATCTGATGAGTCTTGGCTTGGCATCCTTCTTCGTCATAAGATACTTAATGGCAGCATGGTCAGTATGAATAATAACTTTAGAATCAACAATATACTGCTAAACTTATCACAAGCAAACACTACTGCTAAGAATTCCTTCTCAGTAGTAGCATAGTTCTTTTGAGCACTATCAAGGGTTTTACTAGCATAATATATAACATTCAACTTTTTATCAACCCTTTGTCCTAAAACAGCTCCAACGGCAAAATCACTAGCATCACACATAATTTCAAAGGGAAAACTCCAGTCAGGCGGTTGTACTATAGGAGAGGTTATTAAAGCTTTCTCAAGAACTTCGAAAGCCTCCTTACAATCTTCATCAAATACAAAAGGAACATCCTTCTGGAGAAGATTAGTGAGGGGTCTCGAGGTCTTAGAAAAGTCTTTAATAAATCTTCTATAGAAACCAGCATGACCGAGAAAACTACGATTACCTTTAATGTCCCTTGGATAGGGCATCCTTTCAATAGCTTCAATCTTCGCCTTGTCCACTTCAATTCCCCTCTTGGAAATCTTGTGGCCAAGAACGATCCCTTCGTTAACCATGAAGTGGCACTTTTCCTAGTTTAGAACTAAGTTTGTATCCTCGCATCTCTGCAAAACTTTATTAAGATTGTGGAGACAGTGGTCAAAGGAAGTTCCATAGACGGAGAAATCGTCCATGAAGACTCCCACAATCTCCTCACAGAAACCATGAAATATTGCAGACATACATCTCTGAAAAGTAGCAGGGGCATTGCATAAACCAAAAGGCATACGCCTATAAGCATAAGTACCATAAGGGCAAGTGAAAGTGGTCTTATCTTGATCGGCAGTGTTAACATGAATTTGAGAGAAGCCTGAATACCCGTCAAGATAGCAAAAGTGGGTGTTTTTGGACAGCCTCTCAAGCATCTGATCGATAAAGGGCAGTGGGTAGTGGTCCTTCCTAGTTGCCTTGTTCAACTTCCTGTAATCAATACACATTCTATATCCAATAATAATTCTCTGAGGTATTAGTTCATTCTTATCATTAGGGACTACAGTTGTCCCTCCTTTCTTAGGAACACAATGAACTGGACTTACCCACTTACTATCAGCTATAGGGTAGATAATATCTGCGGCTAGAATCTTGAGGATTTCGGTCCTCACAACATCCATCATCTTTGGGTTCAACCGTCGTTGATGGTCAACAACAGGTTTAGCATCGGGCTCGAGGTTGATGGTATGTTGGCAGATAGATGGACTAATTCCCTTAAGGTCATCAAGGGTATAGCCAATTGCACCATGGTGTTTACGAAGTATCTCCAATAATCGCTCTTCTTCATATCCTGAAAGGTTAGAGTTGATAATAATAGGATATACTTTCTTTTCATCTAAATAAGCATACTTGAGCGTATCGGGAAGAGGTTTGAGATCAAACACCGGGTCTTCTTTTGGTTTGGATAGAATTCCTAAAGGTTCAACCGGAAGGTTGTGCTTCAGGATAGCAGGTTGTCTCAAGAAGATTTCATCAATTTCATTTCTTTCCTGCATATGAGTATCATTCTCGTGGTCCTCCATGTATTGCTGCAAAGGATCATTAGGGGGAATAGCAATAGAAGCAATACTTTCAGTAATTTTATCATCATTAGGTAATTCAGTACCACGAGCCTGCTTAGAGATCCTAGAAAATTTAAATTCATATGGCTCACCATTGAATTCAACAGAAACTTTACCTTTCTTGCAATCTATAATAGCTCCACAAGTTCTGAGAAAAGGTCTACCAAAAATAATAGGACAAAAACTATCCTGCACTGAACCAAGTACGAGAAAGTCGGTAGGATACTTTACCTTTCTGCATAGGACTTCAACATCTCTCACAATCCCAATAGCAGAGATAGTAGCTTTGTTTGCAAGATGAATAGTAGCATCAATCTCTTCGAGTTCACAGGGTGAAATCTCACCCATGATCTCTTGATAAAGCGAATAAGGAATCGCGCTAGCACTTGATCCCAGATCGCATAGACCGTAATAATTGTGATCTCCTATTTTAACAGATACAACTGGTGTACGTGAAATTGGTCTTTTATTCTTGGCTGTGACAATATTAGTTGAAACAGCACAAAATTTATAATAGAATCTGAAACATCATTAGTAACTAAATATTTAACCATAGCAACTTGAGGATCGACTCTGATCTGGTCCTCAGGTTCGCCTGTTCTCCTCTCACTTTTATTTATTATGCCTGTCACAAAAGAGTGCTCCCTTATCCTTGAAGGAAAAGGGGGCTGTTCATATATAACTGCAGGCAAAATAGGATCAGCAACGTGAATATCAATAGGCACTTATTTGAAAGCCTTATGGTACTGATCCTTCTTCATCTTAGAAGAATCAACATGAGAGACAAAGTTCTTACAAAAATCAATCATTAGATGGGAATCCAGACCAATCTTAGAGCAAAAGGTATTAAAATAATCAGTTTTCACATAGCTCTCAATATAATCATGCTTATAATTTATAGCAGGTTCAATACCTTTATCAATTTCCCAGTCTTCAGTATTCTTCTGGATCCTTTCGATGAGATCCCATCTTTCTTCAACTCTCTTTGTCTGAAATACCCCGCTAGAGGAGGCATCCAACATTTCCTTATCCTGACGAGAAAGCCTGGCATAAAAATTTGTAAGTACAATATCTTCGGGGAGCTTATGGATAGGACATTTGAACATTAGGGATTTAAGCCTCCCCCAAGCTTGAGCGATGCTCTCTCCGTCGCGAGACCTAAAGTTATAGATGTAATTCCTGTCTCGATGAACTTCATGAAGAGGGTAAAACTTTGTATAAAAGAGAGACATAAGCTCTTCCCAATTAAGAGAATGTTAGTTATCGAGGAGCTTATACAATTCTGAAGCTTTGTCCGTAAGCGATATGGAGAATAATTTCTTCATAACGAACTCCGGTGACACACTGATACGTCCAAAACGTATCTATAATTTATGCTTGCTCCATGCATGTTTTGTGTGATATTTCTATGTTCTAGATACACTTTCATACATTTTTGATCATATTTGGACTAACCTATTAACTCAGTGCACCCCAGTGCCAGTTCCTGTTTTCTGCTGTTTTTCTATTTTAGTTTTCCCCCATATAAAAAGTGCCAGAAAAATTCGGGAAAATTCAGATAAAAAAATCAGCGTGGAGGAAGCTTCGCGAAGAGCCAGGGAGGGGCCAGAGGGGAGCCAGGGGGGCCCAGGCGGCCACCCGGCGCGGCCCCACCCCTGGCCGCGCCAGGGGGGCGCCTGGGGCCCCTGGTCCACCTCTGGCTGCCCCCCTTCGCCTATTTATTCTCCGTCACGGGAAAACTCCAGAGAGGAACCCTATTCCGCGAACTCGCCTCTGTTCCTCCGCCGCCGCGCTTCCGAAGATCGGGAGCACCAGAAGACCTCTTCCCGGCACCCTGCCGGAGGGAGGATTGACCTCCGGGAGTCTCCTCTCCACCATGGATGCTCCCCGGATGTATCGTGAGTAGTTTTCCTTGGACCATGGGTCCGTGATCAGTAGCTATGTGATGTTCTCCTCCCCTCTTTGATCTTCATTGTTTAGACCTCGTGAGCTGCCCTACATGATCGAGGCACCTTTGTAATATTTCTGCTATTGCTATGTTGAGTTTGATAGGATCTGATGGATTATGAGATTATGTTCAGATTGTGATAGAGTAATATATTTGGTTTTTATCTCTTATATTTTTGTTCCTAAGTAATTCTTGCATGTTCTCCGTTGCTGTTTATTGCTTTGGCCAAGTAGTAGGTAGTGACTTCAAGAGGGAACGTTGTGCTAGATTGTGGGTTCATGCCCTCGATGACACGCTTGAGTGACAGAAACATGAGTCTAGGGGATGTGCTGTTGCCACGAGGGGGAAAACAACGGTGCTTGTGACCGCGGTCACAAGGATTGTTTACTTTACGCAGAGTTCTTTTTAATGCAGTTGTCTGTTGCTTTGGGTTTACACTTTGGGTGGGGCTCGCAACTTAATACCAGCGAGATGTTCTGGATAGATATCTCAAGGTGGATGATTAGTAGTAGATGCAGATGGATTTCGGTCTACTTATCTTGGCGTATTGCCTGTGCTTTTGAACCTCGTCCTTTTTTTTGTAGCATAGTTAGCATTGCGGTGCGTTCATAATCCTGTCAATTGCCTTTCTGTAATTTGTTTACCTCGCATAGCAATTTTATCCTATTTTGGGAGAGAGACATCACTAGCGAACATCACGTATCCCGGTCCATATCCTCATTATTGTTTCCACGCTATATTTACTTTACTGCTTTTACTTGCTATCATTATCCCTTGCATTTTATCCTTGTGAACAACAAGACCGGGGAGATTGATAACCTCTCTGAACTTCGTTGGGAACAAAGTTATCTGTGTCTGTGTGCAGGTCCGCGTCAGTTGCGCCGCGGACACCTACTTATCATCTCTGGAGTCCTACTGGAGACTAACCTTGGTATCTTCACCGAGGGAAAACTGCTGCTGCACTGCATCTCAACCTTCCACTTGGGGTAACCAACGAAGGGGGCAAGAAGCCGCCAAGCAAGAGTATTTCTGGCGCTGTTGCCGGGGACTCCGAGTGCTAAGATAGGGGAGTTGCACACTACCCTTTACCTTTGTTTTTTTAGTCTTGTTAATTTATCTTTAAGTTTTTTTTCTTTGTGTCTTTTATCAAAATTTACAAAAAAAATTATTTATCTTTCTAGTTTTCATTATGTCTGGCCCTTCTGCTTTTGTTGAGACAGAGGTTCTCACCTTTAAAGAAAAAGGTGGAGAAAGCCTAAAAGATGCTTGGTATAGAATTGATGATTCTCAAAAAAGAGCCACCAAGAAGCAATCCACTACTATCCTGCTTAGAAATTTTTATGTCAGGATTACTCCTTGGAACAGGTTCATATTGGATACTGATATCAATGGGAATTTTCTAGAAGCCCTGACTCGGGAGTCTCTTAATGTTATTGAAAATCTTGTTGGAAATCTCCCTATTGCTAGCGTGCAAGAAGATATAACTCTATCTCATATTATGAAGAAACTTGAAAAGATAGAGTTAGAAATACCAAGTATAACTAGGATAAATGAGTTGGATCGCAAGATTCAAGGGAATTTGAATAGGCTTGATAGCTCCATGCTTAAAATTATTAAAACCTTGGAGGTCATCAAATCCCGTGATACGGATCCTTCTAGGATAGACAAGATTGAGGAAATCATTAATACTCTAGGAACTACTTTCTCCTCAATCAAACCAAAAAAGGTAGATACTTCGGCAATAAGGGAACCTAAGTTCAATTATGTCCCTAAGGTTCCCCGACCTAACAATAAACCACCTATTGCCAAAGAAGTTGAAACCGTGAAAACTTTGGAAGAAATACCTCTCTTTGATAATTTTATAAATGAATCTTCCATTGATTTTCCACCCTTTGGTTTTCTCCATAGAAGTATCTTCATTAGGCCTTTATTTGAAAGACCTCTTAAGACTAGTTGTACAATTGAAGAGCTTTTTGATGATCTTGATAATGATTCGATTGCTGCAACTTGACTTTTTGCATTATGCCTAGCTAATGGCTTTAAAGAAGCGCTTTCGGGAGGCAGCCCGCAACGAATTTAGGTGTTTTATTTTTGCTTTTGTTGTGTCTTGATGATTTTTACTTCTGTAGAAACATCATTGTATCTTTATTTTTCAGCTTTGTGCCAAGTTATAGCCTCTTACGGCAAGGGAAGTAAAAGTTGTGACATGCTGTCCAGAAAACAGATTCTGTCCTCGTGACCAGAAAAATTCCAGAAAAATACCAGTTCATCTTTTTGAGCTGAAATTTTTACAGAGTATGCTCTAAGCAATTACGAAACTTCCATATGTTCTGAGTTTTTTGATTTGAGTTGCAGAAGTGCTCCTAAAAAATTCTTTACTATCTGCTGTTCTGTTTTTCACAGATTCTGCCACGTTTTGTCTCTCCTTACTTTTGCAAACCTTAAGCTTGCTTTTTCTTTGAAAAAAAACTTTTTGGCACTCTTGAGAAACAGTATCTATTCAATATTATCTTTATATCCAGTGGAGAAAAATTATTTATTAAGGGTACTAACCTCTCTAATCAGCTTATGATGAGTTATGTATGAAGGGAGTTTTCAAGTGTGCGATGGAAGATGATGAAAGAAGATCCATGAGTGTCAAGCGCTCAATCTTGGGGATGCCCCCATGCATCCCCAATAAATATTCACGGAGACTCAAGCGTATAAGCTTGGGTATGCCCCCGTGCATCCCCTTCTCCATCAACAATCATCAGTTCGTCCTTCGTCTCACTATATTTTTATCACTTCATGCGTAATGTGCTATGCTTGGAGCGTCTCGCTCTTAGGTTTTGTTTTTAGTTTTCTTTAGCTTTGCTTGCTGTTCATAACAAGTTAGATCCTTTCTTACTTTGTGTGGGAGAGAAACACGCTCCACTTTCAAAATTTAGAACACATCATAGGATTTTTCCTGCTTATCTTTTTGCCGTTGTGTGTTCTTTATCTTTTCATAGCTACTGCCATGTTTAGTCTTAGTCTTAGTTTGTCTTTAGCAAGAGCCTTGGCTTTTTTTTAGTTTGTTGCTGGAACTCTTTTTAGTTTTCATGTTTATCTTTTTAAAGAGAGTTGGTTGTTGCACTGAGTTGTGTCTTATCTTGAAAGTAGGTAATTGAGGTTGCTATTTAATTCTAGTAGTAACTTGCAATAGTTTTGAGGTATTGATGTGAGTAATGTTTTAACTTTTGGTGTCAAGAGCTCTAGCCTATTAGTGATAGGTGTCGTATTTTGGGCAATCCGTGTGTATTTTCAAAACCTACAAAACTAGTTGAGAACTCTAGCTACTAGATGGATCACTACTCTTCTGAGGGGTCGAATATCAGAGAACACTCACGCACCATGAGTCGAGGATACGCAAGGATAACCAAACCCCCATACACTCCTCCTCGGGGTACTTGTCTCTTTGTGAACCTCCTCATTAGATTGAGAGTTACCGATAATAAGTGCATGAGTTCTTCGTTCTAATGTAAGTATTGAAAGTTGACAATTCCACCTTCCCATATTTTGCTAGCCTCTCATGTGCCGTGCATTGCCTTCTTCTCACTCCGAGAGTTGGTGTCCACCTTCGCCGGTACATCCAAACCCTTGGCATGATACGCTCTATCATCATAAGCCTCCGTATATCTTTCCTCAAAACAGCCACCATACCTACCTATCAAGGCATTTCCATAGCCTTTCTGAGTTACATTGCCATGCAACTTCCACCTCTTCATGACTTGATCTTCATGTCATACATGTTCCTGCTACGCTGGCAGCGACATACATTGCATACATCATGTATTTACATCTTCTTTTTGATTTTGAGTACCTTGTAAAGTGTGAAAGATTTCCTTTACCTTCTTGTAAAATAGATTGTTCCCTTAAGTGAGGAAAAGATCCCAAAGTGGACATAATAAAAGATCGCAAAGAGGACAAATGAGAGTTAAATAGAAAGAGCCATTGAGGCCACCAAAAAAATACAAAAAATAGAAAAAAGAGAAAAAGAAATAAAAAGAGAGAAAGGGGCAACACTACTATCCTTTTGAGAGATCCACACTAGTACTCCCTTTATATCCTTGTACTCCATAGAGATGATCGTTATGCATATAGCTATGTGGGGACCTTTGTGACGCCCCCAAAATCAGACCGTGTACAATAATCATACACGCAAGGTACACGATCGAGATCAGGGACTCACGGTGAGATATCACAACACAACTCTACAAATAAAATAATACAAGCTGTTTAATATAATCCAGGGGCCACGAGGGCTCGAATACAACAGCTCGAGAGCACAAAGTCAGCGTAAGCAAATAGTATCTGAGTACAAACACAAGGATACAAGGTTGCCTTAAGAAGGCTAGCACAAATAACAATGGATCGAAAAGGCGAGGCCTCCTGCCTGGGAACCTGCAAACTACTCCTGGCCAAAGGGGAACTCGACGTCGTAGAAGGCATCGGGGATCTTCACGTTGCGGTGGTCGACATCGGGGATCTCCTACTCCTGGACTCCAACGTCAACTGCAGCGGCCGATCAGGAAAAACAGTAAAGGAAATAAAGCAGGGTGAGTATCTAGCATACCCGCGAGTCTTACGTCCGCTACTAAGCATTATGCATTGTATCAACGGAAAGAAGAGGCTGTATATAGTGGACTGCAAGATAGAAATCAGAATAAGGGTAAGAAGCTAGGCCTATAGAAGACTAGCATCTTCCGACGATGTTTTGCAGCATGAGGTAAGAATTAGCCAACAGTTTATATAAAGCATAAAGTAACAATGCAGCAGAAGTTGCTGCATCATTGTATAATAATAAATTGTAATAATTAACAATGCCTCCGAGTTCACCTCCTCGACATCCCCGCGAGGAAGAAAACCCGGAACCATAAAGTTTAATAATAATAGTTTGTAGTGGTAAGATCCAGCTTCACTATTCGAATAAAGCCTCCTGTTACCGTGGACACGGCTATTCGAATAGATTAATCTTCCCTGCAGGGGTGCACTTGTGTTACGCTACACGCACAGATCTCCAGGGTGGCGGGAACCTGGTTAGGGAACGCTCCACCGAGGCTATCCGACACTTCATAGCCCATCTTTCAAACTCAACAGAGAGGCCATCCGCCGGTCTAAATCCTAAGTACGTCGGGCCTTGGACCCCAACCCGAACGTACTCCTGCACGGTGCGTGGCTGGCCGGTGAAGTTAAACCAAATCCAAATAAGACACCACCGCGCGACCAAATAAGACAACACCACTTCCCGGAAATCAGCCCGCAGTATTGCTGACGTCTGAAGAGTCCTCGAACGACACTAAGAAGCAGAGGAGCCCATAACTCGTAATTCCCACGGGTAGGTAGTGCGTACATGGCATATAGCCAACTCAAGACATCCGCCGAACCATTTAGCATTTTAATTAACCTGCGTGACAACCGTTATCGTTGCCTCGACTTAACTGACCCGCGGACAACGACAGCAGCCAGGACCACCAGTACATCGGTGCCTGCCCCGTCGTCCCACCAAGTCACTGCGGTTACCAACAAGGTGAACTGTCTCCTTACCTTGTCTCGCGTGTGCTCCTGGAGGAGCTCGACTTTCGTGGTTTGGTAACTCTCGAGGCCAACGATCAGGGGCCAAGCAGACCGGTACACTGGTCGTACCCTCCCTGTCGTCCCGTCGCAATACCACTCGCGGGCACCATTGGGTCGCCCGACTTCTTACCTTTAAGGACACCAGTTGGTTCGAGTTCCTACCATTAAGTGAAACCAGGATGTATCACCCTCGATGGCACACTTAAAGAGGTTTGACAGAGACATCAGCGGAATGAACTAAAGAGGTACACCTCGTATCATCCCGGTGATGCTACGCTACTGAGCCGACGAGAGTGAAATACGATTCCATTCCACTCGTAAGCCAAACTCGAAGCGACTCGGCAGAGTCTCGCTGTTGTAGGTTCCCTAGGGCATCTGCATTGATCCGTACCTGTTGCAGTTGTAATAAATCGTTCCCGCGATCACTCCCAGAGTGATCACGACCCTCTATTCTAAACCTAACTAACAATGTGCAGGGTTTACTGCTGAATAATGCATAAGTAATAATAGGCAGCGTAGGATTAAAGGAAGGTACATCAAGGGGCGACAAAAACAGGCTATGCAATTGAATAGGATTGTAATCGTAGCAGCAGCAGTAACAATGCCTAGTGCAAGAAATGTACGGAAAGATAGGCGATATCTGGGGAAGAGAATGGCTCTGCTTGCCTGGTAGCTCGACGGTAGGGGTAGGGTCGTCGACGAAGTAGTCGTACTCAGAAGCGGTGTAGTCGACGGCAGCAGCGGGGTCTACCGAATGTTAAGGGGGGGAAGAAACAGTAAATACACAACAAGCATATACAACAGATGCATGACATGACAGATGAAATGTTAACGGTGTTCTAACGCAGTGCAATGCACGTTGCTCGGAACGGAAATTCATCTGAGGATGAACTACCAGCTCTGGGTGATTACCGGACAGGGTGTCCGGAGGGGGAAGGTACCATGCCGGAGGTGTCGAGGACATCCGACAAACATGTGAAAGGTGTATCCGTGTTAGTTGATCTATTCCGAACAACATTCGTGTTCAAAATAAATTCATCCGGGTACTTTAACAATACCGGACAAATCATCGAACAGACGGTCCGGAGGGGAGGGGGGAACGGTTCGACGTTTGGCATGTTAGAGGGGTGTGGTGGGAGTATGAGTAACGTATTCGTAATCGTGGATCCGTTCTGAGTAACTTTCGTATACAAAAGTTTTTCATCCGGACAACTTTTATCGGTACCGGGAATTTTCGACAGACGGCCCGAAGGGGGGAATGTCGATGTTCGGTAAGTTAGAGGGGGGTGGTAGATATACGAATAGCGTATCCGTATACGTCATATTTTTATGATCAATTTTGATGTATAAAGTTTTTGAATCAGAATTACGGTTTAAAAGATATTGAATTTTAAAGTTTTAAATCATTTAAAAGAATTTCTGGAATTATTTTTATCTACTAAAACCCAACATTATCCAGAATAGTGGTTGACCAGTCAAACCTGACATGGGGGTCCCACATGTCAGCCTCTAAGGTTTTATTAATACATTTTTATTAATTAAAACAGTGTGGTGGCCCACATGTCATACACCCAATTTATTATTGCATTTTTAATTAAACAAATAATCAGAGGGGCCCATGTGTCATTGACTGCAGTGCTAAATTATCAGTTTAATTATTTTAACAGGCCCAGGGCCCACTAGTCATAGGCACATATTTTAACTTAACGTTTATTTTAAGCTAACAGGGGGGTTATCTTCTTAACAGGTGATTAGTGGTTAATCCAAGGGGGAGGGCCCACGGGTCAGTGGGTTAACCCATTGACCTAACACACGCGCAAGCACACGCGGTGCACGCCGGCGACTACAGGCATGGCGGCGAGGACCCAACCGGCGACTCCGGCGACCAAATCACAGGCGAAGGGGGGGGGGGGGAATCGAACGCGCGCGGCGTCGCGCAGCCACTGGTGCTTGAGGATGACACCGATAATTTATACAACGATAGCTACAATGAACGGGGCGGCGGTCGGAGTACGCGCTAGACGGCGACGACGACCGAGGCACGAAACTGAGGGGATTTTAGGGGGGTTCGGGCGAGGAGCTCACGTTGAAGCGCGAGGAGGTGCTTGGGGAGGCCGGGGAGGTCGAGGTGGCGCGAATCAGGGCGGCGGCCATCGGTGGCCGCGGCAGAGAGGAAGAAGGGGGCGGCGAGCTCGGGGCGTCCAAGACTCAATTCCGGGCGGCAGGTGACGAAGTCGAGGTCCACGTGGCGGCCAGACATGGTGTCGTGGCGGGTGGAGCTCTCCGGCCACGCGGCCGACGACGGCGCGGCCACGGGCATGCGGCCGGGGGAACAGAGAGGAGGCGGGGGCTTGGGGTGGGGAGGAGGAGGGGTGGTGGCTTCGACCCCATCCTTATCCTCTTGTAAAGGGGGAGGGAGTAGGTAGGGCAGGTGGGTGGGGGGGGGCGCCGGCGACAGTGCTCCCCTGCCATGGCACTGTCGTGGTGGTGGGGGAGGGGAGCAGGGGAAGGAGAGAGGAAGGGGGCGGCCGGGCCGGGGTGGGCCAGCGCCCAGGGCGTAGGATAGGTTTTTGCACTTTTTTTTTTGTTTCATTTATATTTTCTTTTCTGTTTGTATTTAGTTTAGCTAGGTTTTGATTTTTGTAAAATGTTATACTTGCACCTATATTAGTTTTACACTTTATAACAGTGCCACAAAAAGTTTTGTGCCCAAATAAAATCAATTGCATTTTTGTTTTACTTAAAAGGTATTAAATGCTACTGTTTTACACTGTTATTATTTGTTTAACATTTTTAAACATGGTAATAAAATCCCATTCCACTTTTAATATAGCCTACTGATATTTAGGCATTTTATAATATTGGTTCACAAATTTTTAGTGCATTTAAAATTCCTATTTGTTTATTAAATTTACCATAGTCATTTAATAATTCCCAAGCATTTATTTTTATTTCATATTACTATATAAACACTTTAATATAATACCCATTGCTATTTTAACATGTCCCAAGATTGCTAGGAAATACTATTAATACCTTTTACAGTGTTGGTTTAACTATGATTTCCATTCCCAATTTAATTCACTTGGCAATACAACAATCCGGCATCCTTGGTTTCATAATCATCACTGACTTGTGACTCTTGTTGATGACCGAGGTGGATTCGGTTTAACCATGATCAAGTTGATTGACATTCATCCACAATCCTTGGAGCAAGATTTATAATCCACCTAATTTGAAAATTTTATCTCGGTTGGAAATTGACAGAGCTATGATCAAAGGTGATCATGGCTTGATCATCAACAGTAATGATTACTAACAGTGGAATCACTGTAGTGATTACTGTTACTGATTCTGAGGGTGTTACAACCTTCACACTATAGAACTTGGCTTGCATATTCCAAGGATGAGCCTCCTCAAACGAGCTCTAGGTCTTCATGAGCGAGCAAGTTAGATGCACCCCCACTAGTTCCATTGGAGAGCTTCTTAGCTCATATATGCATTCGTTGCATGGCAATCCCTACTCCTCACATCATATCTATCATTTGGCATCTCTTGCCTATGATTATCCTCATTTATGTGAGCCTTTCTCTTCCTTTTTGTCTTCCTCCTCCACCATATTTCTCTCTTTGCCATCCTAAGTGTCAACTCTCGTGCTTACGCTCATCCATTGCATGAGTGCTCAAAATATCGAAAAGGAGTGGATCAAATTGACTTGTACCTGGCTAGTGCTCTGGGGACGAGTCAAGATAAGATTCCAAAGAAGACCAAGTGTGAAACTTTAGTAGATTGAGTTCTCAACACAAAAATACTTTTTTCTCGTATTCCCTATCCCCCTTCTTGCACGCAAACACCATTTGGAGACATTCGAGTCACGGACAGCGAGACCTCTTGCACCTAATGTTCTTTTGTTACTTATTTCAATGCTAATATAGACTCTTGCATGTTATGACTTGAATTGAATCTCTAACCTTGATTGCTTTACTTTTCAAAGTTATTTTATGGTTGCTAGCTTGTCACCACAGAAATTATGCTGTTATCATTTACCTACTCGAGGACGAGCAGGAATTATGCTTGGGGATGTTGATACGTCCAAAACGTATCTATAATTTATTCTTGCTCCATGCATGTTTTGTGTGATATTGCTATGTTCTAGATACACTTTCATACATTTTTTATCATATTTGGACTAACCTATTAACTCAGTGCACCCCAGTGCCAGTTCCTGTTTTCTGCTGTTTTTCTATTTCAGTTTCCCCCATATAAAAAGTGCCAGAAAAATTCAGGAAAATTCAGATAAAAAAATCAGTGTGGAGGAAGCTTCGCGAAGAGCCCGGGAGGGGCCAGAGGGGAGCCAGGGGGGCCAGGTGGCCACCCGGCGTGGCCCCACCCCTGGCCGCGCCAGGGGGGCGCCTGGGGCCCCTGGTCCACCTCTGGCTGCTCCCCTTCGCCTATTTATTCTCCATCACGGGAAAACTCCAGAGAGGAACCCTATTCCGCGAACTCGCCTCTGTTCCGCCACCGCCGCGCTTCCGAAGATCGGGAGCACCAGAAGACCTCTTCCCGGCACCCTGCCGGAGGGAGGATTGACCTCCGGGAGTCTCCTCTCCACCATGGATGCTCCCCGGATGTCTCGTGAGTAGTTTTCCTTGGACCATGGGTCCGTGATCAGCAGCTATGTGATGTTCTCCTCCCCTCTTTGATCTTCATTGTTTAGACCTCGTGAGCCGCCCTACGTGATCGAGGCACCTTTGTAATATTTCTGCTATTGCTATGTTGAGTTTGATAGGATCTGATGGATTATGAGATTATGTTCAGATTGTGATAGAGTAATATATTTGGTTTTTATCTCTTATATTTTTGTTCCTAAGTAATTCTTGCATGTTCTCCGTTGCTGTTTATTGCTTTGGCCAAGTAGTAGGTAGTGACTTCAAGAGGGAACGTTGTGCTAGATTGTGGGTTCATGCCCCCCGGTGACACGCTTGAGTGACAGAAACATGAGTCTAGGGGATGTGCTGTTGCCACAAGGGGGAAAACAACGATGCTTGTGACCGCGGTCACAAGGATTGTTTACTTTACGCAGAGTTCTTTTTAATGCAGTTGTCTGTTGCTTTGGGTTTACACTTTGGTTGGGGCTCGCAACTTAATACCAGCGAGATGTTCTGGATAGATATCTCAAGGTGGATGATTAGTAGTAGATGCAGATGGATTTCGGTCTACTTATCTTAGCGTATTGCCTGTGCTTTTGAACCTCGTCCTTTCTTTTGTAGCAAAGTTAGCATTGCGGTGCATTCATAATCCTGTCAATTCCCTTTCTGTAATTTGTTTACCTCGCATAGCAATTTTATCATCTTTTGGGAGAGAAACATCACTAGAGAACATCACGTATCCCGGTCCATATCCTCATTATTGTTTCCACGCTATATTTACTTTACTGCTTTTACTTGCTATCATTATCCCTTGCATTTTATCCTTGTGAACAACAAGACCGGAGAGATTGCCAACCTCTCTGAACTTCGTTGGGAACAAAGTTATCTGTGTCTGTGTGCAGGTCCGCGTCAGTTGCGCCGCTGACACCTACTTATCATCTCTGGAGTCCTACTGGAGACAAACCTTGGTATCTTCACCGAGGTAAAACTGCTGCTGCACTGCATCTCAACCTTCCACTTGGGGTAACCAACGAAGGGGGCGAGAAGCCGCCAAGCACACACCTGCAAGCTTGAATAATGAACATAATCGTGATAAATATAGCAAGTGTTCACCTGGATGTCTGTCTCCTGCATAGCGATTAGCTAAGACATTATCGATGATACCAGATGGTATCTTATATGGCACAATTTCAGCAGGGTCAGGAGTGACTACCTTAGTAGTGGGGCGGCTCCCCAAGAACAACGATCCAAGAGTAGGGGTGTCCATAAGGACAAAAGCAGCAACAACAAAACTAAAAGCAGAAATATAAAAACTTCCTTACCAGTTTCACTTACTAATAGCGCTACGTTCCCCGACAACGGCGCCAGAAAACGGTACTTGATGACCCACAACCGTAAGGGATCTATTTCAGCGTTTTTGATAAGTAAGAGTGTCGAACCCAACGAGGATCAGAAGGTAATAGCAAGTGACTTTGGCAAGGAGATAACAGCAAGCACTGAAAGATAACTTTTTAGGGGTTTTCTTGGTATAGGCAACATGAAAGTAAAAAGAGCAAAGTAAAAGACACTGGAGAGTAATGAGTGGCCCAATCCTTTCTGAGCAAAGGAGAGGCCTAGAAACTGAACTTATACAGGCTAAAGTGTTCTTGAGGACACAAGGGAGAGGTAGTCATGTGCTTTCGCCATATTACGTATCGGTACTATGTGCTGTGTTGATAAATGTTGAGTGGGTGGATCTATGCTAGTACACCCTCTAGACTAAGATAAGTGCACTCTTATGGTTAAACACCTTGCAATCATCCGCAAATACAAGATAGTAATTAAGGAAAAAGCCTAACCATAGCAATACGATCGGTGATCCATTGTTCCCTTGTGCAAAAGCGTGCAAACTGGGGTTTAGGTTTCTGTCACTCCGGCAACCCACCGTAAGCATTCTTTGTACACAATGTATTCCCCTAGGTCCTTGATAAGGCAAAGTGTTGAGTGTTCGACTCACACAACACCACTAGGAAAATAACAACACAACTTAAATATCAACCAACACATATTACTTCAACATCATATGACTACTAACAACTAGACTTCTCCCATGTCCTCAAGAACTAAAGTAACTACTCACAAGACATAAAAGAGATCATGATCAGTGGGGATAAATAGATGATAAACAATCTGGACACAATAATATTTCTCCAACAAAACTCAATAGCATTCACCACAAAGTAGTAATCAACACCGATAGAGTAGAGAGGATAGATAGTACGGATTACAACACGAGTTGCAATTGTGAGATGATGTTGGATGGAGGTGGAGATGGTGCTGATGATGGGGATGATGTTGATGATGATCTCGATGATGCCCGTGACGATGGTGATGACGATGGTGACGATCTCCCCTTCCGGGAGGTGATCTCCCCGGCGGAATCTGCCTGCCAGAGATGGCTTTTCTTCTCTGTAGGTTTCCGCCACGGAGCGGCGGCGGAACTCCGTAAACTCCCCTTGTTTTAGGGTTTCTGATATATGAGAGATATATAGGCCAAAGGGGGGAGCCGGGAGTGGTCCCAGGGGCCTAGGCTCCTTCCCGGCGCGGCCAGGGTGGGGGCCGCACTAGGTGGCCGCCTGGGCACCCTGTGGCCCCCTCTGGTCGCTCTTTTGCGTGTCTTCGTGATCCTTCTGGAAAATAGCCTCCGTCGATTTTCAGGTAATTTGGAGGTATTCTTCTTCAGCAACTCAGCGTCCACTTTTTACCGCTGCATCTTGCGTCTGCTGCTTCGGCACCGGAAAGTTGCAAACTGTGTAAAATAGGCCAAAACAACATAAGAATAGCATCATATCATGAAATATATCAATGAATAAGAAAGAAATACTATATAAAATAGTGATGCATTTTGGACGTATCAGCCACCAACACACGTTGTGGCTTCTTCTTCACAAAGGTCTTGTGCAATGATGGCTTGTTCTTGTCCTTACAGATGAGCTTTCCACTGTGGTCTTCTCTTTTCTCATATGGACACTCCGCAACAAAATGACTCACATTGCCACAATTGAAGCAAGTTCTTTTTCTTTGACCCTTTGGCTTGAAGTTACTTGTGTTGGACTTGAATTTCTTCTTGTTGCCCCAAAATTGTCTTGAGGCTAGAGCCATGTGCTCATTGTAGGCATACTTGGTGTCTTCCGGACCCACATCCTCTTCATCTTCATCTTCCTCAACTTGAACCTCCTTGGCCTTCAAGGAGAGAGATGGCATCTTGGAGCCACTTTGGCGAGCCAATTTTAACTCGGCCGTACAGTCCAAGATTTCCATGGCAACGAATTCATCCAAGACTTGGTTTGAACTCAACTCGCGAAAGTCAGGCCTTTGACGAATGACCTTGGTGATATGCTTCTTGTGTATTAGCATAGCCGTGATGAACTTTCTCTTTATCCATCCGTCGTCGGTGTCCATGCTCCCGTGGTCCTTCATGGCGTTGGCGAGAGCCACCAACCTTTGATGAACATCCTCGGAAGACTCCCCTTCATTCCTGGCAAAGTGATCGGCTTGATCTTGAATCTTGTCAAACTTCGAGCACCGTATGCTAGAGCTTCCCATGAGAGTCCTCTCAAGAATATCCCACATGTCTTTGGTCGTTTCACACTTTAGGACGAGATTGTATTGCTCTTCCTTCAACCCATTTCCTATCACAAGCATAGCATGACTGTTGATGGTGTTGTCCCGATATTCTCTTGGGGTCATGTTGTGGCGGTCACGAGGATTGAATCCCTCCTCAACGATGCGCCATAGTTCCCCGGAGGACCCCTTCAAATGTCTCTTCATGCGATGAGCCCAAACCGGATAAGCATCTTTGTTAAGGATGGTAATAGTGCCTGCATGTGCAAAATGAGGCTCGGGAAGAGGTAGTGAGTTATAGGTAACAGGAGGAGCCACCGCGGAATGAATACCCGATCCATTCCCTGCACGAGGAATGGATCGGCTATCATTCCTACCATCATCACTAGGTTGGGAGATGACATCTCCTCCACCCAACGTTGGAATGTTGGGGATGATGGTGGGGTTGCTCTCCGAGGGCATCCTCGACATGAGACTACCAAGCATGTCGGTAAATTTATTCATGTGCGCCTTAATGGCGGACATGAATTCATTGTACTCATGTCGAGAGATAGATGATGAGGCATCCTTCGCGAATGCATTTGTGAAGCCCTCGGTACTCGGAACCCTTTCCAAGAGGGGAGGGTTCGAAGTAGCTCCTGTAACCTCAACCTCTTTCGGTTTATCCTCTTGCGGCATCCTCTTAAGGCGGTAAAGCCCTTTTTTTTTGAGCGATCACCGGGGGGAGAGAATCCCCACCTGAATATATTGCATCAAAAGGGCGAGGGCAAGGCCTCGGTTACATCAAGGCAAAGCTTGCAGTTTAGAGTAGAGAAAGGATAGCCAAGCCCTAGCGGCCTCTCTATTGGAGTTACATTTGAAGCGAAAAGACCAGAGAGATAATTCATCTACAATGTTTCTAAGAGTTTGCTTCGCCGAGAGGGATTCGTTCCTAAATACTAAAGCGTTTCTTGAGTCCCAAAGCTTCCAGAAGATGAGTAAAGCCACAGTCGGCCAGACGGTTGGGTCTAGATGAGGGGGAGTAGCAGTATCCCAAATAAGTTCCAAAGCCGGAGGTGGTGCAACTCCAATGGCGTCCCAAACTTGCACTGAGTAGGAGCAGGACAGGATTAAGTGGGGAGCATCTTCAAAGGGATCATCACAGCGAGGGCAAGCCGCATCCGAAGCCATATGTTTCTTCTTCATGTTACCTTTGGTATTGAGCCTGTCATTGAAAAGAAGCCAGGCAAAAACTTTTACTTTGATCGGCGCTTTAGAGGACCAGAAGAAGTCTTGGTTAAGGTCTTGATAGGGCCCCGTGGAGATAGTGTTGTAGGCATTTCTTGACGAGAAGGGTAGGCCATGCGTGAGCGCCCGCTCATCTGTCCGGTCAGAGGGGATGAAGTCCTGCAGAAGAGAGATAACACCGCACAACTCTTGTGAAGCCACTTCAGTTAGGCGACTCTGCAGATTTGCTAATAAACCAAGTTCCCAAATAGTAGCAACTAGAACCTTGTCATTGGTTGAGTGAGAGTAAAGGTTTGGGTAGGCTTATTTGAGGGGTTTGTTTAGTAACCAAGTTTCTAACCAAAAGAAAGTAGAGACGCCATTATAGGTTAAGACAAAGGAGCAGTTTATCAGTAGGGGTACTTGCTTGTTTATAACTTTCCACAAGAAGGAGGGAGAAGAGGGTTTTTTGGTAAAGTTATAGGAGAAGTTTTGTTGGAACCATTGGACCCAGGGTACATTTGGCCATTGCAAGAGTTTGAAGGAAATTTTCATAAGGAGACAGTTATTTTGTAGGTTTAAGTCTTTAATGCCTAGACCACCAAACTTCTTTTGTTTGCAAACCGCCTTCCATGCTACAAGACATTTAGAGCCAGTACAAGTATCCTCGTTGGACCAGAAGAAGGATCTTCGCAGAGCGTCAAGTGTTTTTAAAACTTTTGCCGGTAGTTTGAAAACAGACATAAAATAAACTGTCAAATAATCAAGGACAGAGGAGATAAGGGTGAGCCTAGCACCTCGTGAGAGAAGTCTTGCATGCCATCCAAACAGAAATTTTCGAAAGTTGTCGATGATCGGATTAAAGACCGAAACATGGAGTTTAGAGGGTGAGAGAGGCATGCCTAGATAAGTGAGAGGAAAAGATTGAGTGGAGCATTGCATTGCAGTAGCAATGAGTGTAGTAGTGTTAGAGTCCGTTCTAATGGGTAGGAACGCCGTTTTAGAGAAGTTGATGGATAAACCAGTAGCCAGTGCAAAGTGATCTAGAATTTCTTTTAGTTTTTGAGCCGCTAAAGAGTCAGCTTTAGAGATTATTAGAGTGTCGTCTGCGTATTGAAGTGTAACCGGAGGGTCATGATCGGAGAGAGGGTGGCAGAAGGAACCGTGGGCAAAAGCAGTCTGGATCAACCGTTGAAGAACACCTGCGACTATGAGAAAAAGGTAGGGGGAGAGAGGGTCTCCTTGTCGGAGGCCGTTTGTACATTTAATCCATTTCCCAAGAACACCATGAAGGAGGACCGCCGTTTGACCAGTGGAAAGAATATCGGATATCCAATTTCGGAAAGATGCGGAGAAGCCCCTGAAGTTGAGGATAGAAAGGAGTGCCTCCCAAGAGACTGAATCGAACGCTTTTTTGAAGTCCAGTTTGAAAACCATCGTTTGTTTCTTTCTAAGGTGACAGGCAGTGATTAGGTCAGCAGCGTAAAGGAAGTTTTCAGCAATATTTCTGCCGTGGAGAAAGCCTGTTTGGTCATTGTGGATGAAATCTGGGATGTGGATTTTAAGCCTAGTTGTAAGGAGCTTGGCAATGGCTTTTGGCAAGCCATTTTGTAGGGAGATCGGGCGGAAAGAGTCTGGGGTGGTGGGGGCTGGGGTTTTCGGGAGCAGGACCATATAGGCTTGATTGAACCGTAAAAGGCTAGCAGAGTGATCGTGGAAACTGGCGCAAAACGGAATGATGTAGGTTTTAATAGAATGCCAGAATCTGCGGTAGAAGCTAGGGCCAAAACCATCTGGACCCGGGCTAGCGTTTATGTTCATGGAGAGAAAGGCGTCTTGAATTTCTTGATCGGAGAAGGGGGCGTCTAGAGAGGAGGGCAGAGGGTTTTGGTTGGGATAGAGGTTTTGAAGATCTAGCGTTACCGTAGTATTTTTTGGGGTCCCAATAAGATTATAGAAAAACGATCTAAGTATTGCTGCCTTTTGGTCGTGCGTGAAGAACTGGTGCCCATTATCGAGAAGCATTGGGATTTTGTTATTTCTAAGGCGTTGGGTTGCTGAGGCATGAAAGAAACGAGTGTTCTCGTCTCCATCGATTGTGGAGAGGACTTTGCCCCGCTGTTTCCAGAACGTAAGCTTGCGTCGAGTGGCAAGGTGAAGCGTGGTCGTGATAAATGATCGTAATTTGAACTCTGCGGGTCCAAGAGGGTGGAATTATTCGAAGAGGTCTAAAACTTGGATAACAATTTTGCAGTCAGTTTCTTGTTTGAAGATGGGCCGAGTTTTTTTGCCCAAGATTTAAGGGTCGACCTAGTTTTTAAAAAATTCCTGGCTAGTAGGAAATCTATGGAGTGGTTTTGTGCGTCGGAGGGGTGGGGTGGGCCGAAGTGTGAGGCCCAGATGGTCGAGATAATTTGGTTACATTCCGGGAAAGAGGTCCAAATTTTTTCAAAACGGAAGAGGCGGGAGGATGGGACAGTTGAGGCTATTGAGATTAGAAGGGGGACATGATCAGAAGTGGTTCTCGGGAGAGAGGATAAGTGCGTATTTGGGAATATTTCGTCCCAAGCAAGGTTTATGAAGGCGCGGTCGAGTTTCTTGAGCGTAGGGTTGGATCTGTTATTGGACCAGGTGAACATTCTATCGAGGAGGGGTAGCTCGATCAGGGCGAGGTTGTCGATCGTATTGTTGAAGTCGTTAGCCGTAGCGCGGTGGAAGTTTTGGTTGTTTTTTTCGTTTTGGAACCGGACCATGTTAAAGTCCCCAATAATTATCCAAGGGGTGTCTGCGGCCGGTTCAATTTGGGCGAGTTCAGCTAGGAAATCTTTTTTGAGTGGTAGGGTGGATGGAGCGTAAATGTTGGTAACTAGAATGGTCTTCTTAGATGCAAGGCACGCCAGAGAAAGCGAGGTGGAAAAACGAAAGTGAGCTGTGTTTCTAAGATCGAAAAGGCGTGAGTTGGTTGCAGATAGGATCCCACCAGAAGTGCCCGCAGCTGGCAGGTGAGAGTGTGAGTCTAAAAATCTGGGTAGGATTGCTCTGGTTTTGATAGGGCCAGCAGTGAAAGTTTTGTTTCTTGAAGCAACGCAATTGAGGGCTTATATTGTACGAGATTAGAGAAAACGTCCATGCATTTGTAGTTGTGGCCTAAACCTCTAACATTCCAGGAGACAATTGAGTAGGAGATGCAATTCATAAGCAAACTAACTTAACACCCTTCTTAGAGACTAGCAGATACATTGTGAAACCCCACGGGTAAGAAGCTACACTAGAGAGAGACATAGAGAAACCTGATCCATCAAGATTACTACAGACGCTGGGAGAGACTGGCCCGGTCCCATGAAGAGAGCAAAAGCATGGCGCTCCAGGCGACGATCGATGAGAAAGCAAGGATAGGAAGCAAAACCACCCCACCCCGGGGCAGCCTACGAGGACGGCGGGGAGGCAACCGCAGCGCGTCGAGACGATCATGGTGCAGGAGGGACACCGGATGAGGAGGCAACCTCCTCAACATCAGACGCGAGAGCCCCACAGGCCGCTGCAATGGCCGCTAGGGAGGCAGGGGAGGGCGGGTCTTCATCAGGCGACAACTCCCCATAGGCAGGCCATAGCAAGAGCGGCGGAGAGCTCCTTGGAGGCGACGGAGATGTCCAGTTTCTTGGCCTTGGCACGCATGGCACGTGTCGTCATGGAGGTATAGATGGGCAGTTCTTGTTCAGCCAGCCGTGCGCTGAGGCGGGCCTTGATGCCGGAGTCGACGGCCAGCTTTGCACGCCTACGGGAGCGGAGAATGGTGGCGATGTGGGATTCTTCGCAGTCTGCGCCTTCTGCGTTGTCAGCAGAGGCCGAGCCGTCGGGCATGGCTGGCAAGAAGGGTTCTGGAGGGGACGGTGATGAGATCACCAGGGAAGCGGTAGCATCCGCAGCCGACGAAGGTAGTGAGCGAAGCTAGCGGGCGTCATGTCGAAGGCGACGACTGATAACCGCGGCCGCCGGTGCAGGAGGCGTCCACGGAGCAGGGACGAGCATGGCCACCGGCATGTCATCCGCCATGACCGCCAACAGTGGGATCCCGCTAAGCGGCGCAGAGGGAGCCACCGTTGGGGAAGACGGAGGACCGGAGGGGAGCTCGACATCGAGTGGCGCGAGGGAGGCGGCGTGGGCGTGCCCCGGCTGGAAAGGCATGTGACGAGGGCTGTAGATGCGACGGCGACGAGGGGACCCGTTTGAATCATCATCCGTGGAGAACGGGTTGGCCGCCACACCATGCAGGTAGAGTGCGCGACGGTGGAGCTCGACGGAGACTATCTCGTTTCCCGGGAGGCGAACATCAAGGTGAAGCGGCACGGAGAAGCCGCGTGGCACCATGATGAGCGCCCGGACGCTGGTGAAGTCGCCGATGAAGCAGTACTGATCTGCCAAGAGGAAATCGCTGAGGTGGGAGAAGAAGAAGTCTGCACCTTCCGGGTGCCAAAGTTCGTCGGGGAACTCGAAGGCCTCCACCCCGATCATGTCTTCGTACACCGCGACCGAGCGGTTGTCACCATCCTCAGAGCGGTCGAAGAAGATAGTGTTTCCAGCGAGGTGGATCGGCCCCAGTCCGGTGACCCTTGCGCAATCAGCGGCGTCGTGGAAGGTGAGGCGAGCAGCACCACGGCTCGTTGAGGTGGTGGCCATCGTAGGGTTTCTACGGTGAGCCGCAATATCATCGCGGATGAAGCGGAAAGGATGATGCATGGGGATAGCCAAATGCGCATACGCCACATTGTCCACCGGGCGGACCAGGCAGGGAGGGGGAACGATCATCTGAGTGCTTGGAGCTGGGGGAGGTGAACGAGCGACGGCCTGAGGACGTTCCATGGGGGCAGCGTGAGCAGCAAATGCGCGTTCGCCCCCCATTCCCAGCTGTTCCGAAGACCAGTGGCAGGCGGAAGGGGGGGAGTTCGTCAATGAGCACGCAATGCTAGACAAACCAGATTGCATGCGCATCGTCCACAGCGGATCCCGCAGACGAGCCCGAGGCGGTATGGGTCCCGGTGGTGTGTGCCATTGCCCTAAAATCATCAGAGGGGAAGAAGGCAAGGTTAGCCGTAGGGAAGGGAGGAATTTTGGGGAAGAAGGGAAGGAATCGGACAGCCGTGCACCTGAAGCTCCTGTGACCCGAGCGCCAGCAGCGGGAGCAGCGCACTGGGTCGCGGCAAACGGCGACGAGTTGGTCGCTGGCGAGACAGCGGAAGCAGCGGGTGCGAGGCTGGGGGGAAGTGGTGGTGAAGTGAGATCTGGATGGTATGTGGTGGTGTTTATATAGAGGATCGTTTTCGCGTCTGGGACGAGAGGGGGGAGAGAGGAGGGAATCTCGATAAGAGCGAGGAGGCGCAGGGAGCGAGAGGGTCGAGAGGATTAGAGCAGGCGCAGGGGGGTGTGGTTGCGTGGTCATGGCGCAATTGAGGTGACCTGGCTGGGTTGATGGCGACGGGAGGGGAGTCAATTTGTTTAATCTCGAAGGCGTCCCTAGGAGAGGATGGAGGCGTGTATGGGTTTTGCGGGGACTCGCGCAGATCATCGGTGTCCTCGTGTATCGGGGTCATGGCGTGTGATAGGGTTTTTTTGTCTGGTCTGCTTGACCACGAGCCGGGGCGGCGAGGGGGAGTGAAGAGGTGAGGAACAGCGCGTGGCTGTGCTGACGTCATGGTCAGGAAAAGGGGCAGCAAGATTGTGGTGACACTCAGGCGGCGCTGAAGTAAATGCGGTCGAATGGGGTTGTGGAGTGGTTGCCGTCAGGGTTCTCTGATTTTGTGTATTGTTTGCAGGTGAAACAGCGCAAGCGGGAGGAGGGAAGATTGTTGTACTCCCTCGATTCCAAAATGTAGTGCGTCCGCGCTTCCCAAGGTTCAACTTTGACCATAAATTTAACCAACGAGACCATTTGCGGCGGGAATAAAAATTACATATTTGAAAACTTCATTCGAATACAAATTCATTGATACAATTTTTGCTTCCGCTGCAATCGGTCTCATTGGTTAAATATATGGTTAAAGTTGAAGCGCGGAAACCAAAGACGCACTACATTATGGAGTGGAGGGAGTACCAAGAGTTTGACTGGAATGGGGAAGCACGGCCTGCACGTTATGGGTTTCAAGCGAGGAGTGAGCACAGTTGTGAGTGGTTGGGCACGGTCCAAGCAAGGACGGTTTGAAGCATGGGTTGGACGTGTTGCATAGGTGCCCTGTAGAGCTGCGGTGAGTGGTCACGTCAGGAGAAAGTTTGACTAAGCGGGTGGCCAGGTCTAGTGAGGAATGGAGGTGAAGTTTGAAAATTTGAAAATCAATTGGCGCGGTGTGAACCATCTCACTCCTAATGTCAGCAGAGAACACAAATACTAAAAATAAATTATCCCTAAGCATGGAGGAGTGAAAGACATGTTTAAAAGAAAAAAGGTGGTGTAAAGCATTATCAATTAAAAGTGGGTTTGCAATTATGGTAGAGGACTCGAAGAAAATCCAAATGGGGTGGTGGGTTTGAAGCTATTGGTGTTTGGGGGGGGGGTGGTGACAAGGCAGTTGAGAAAATGAGTTTATTAAAGCTAATACCTAGCCTGAGTCGCTTAGGCTGCTGTGGACGAAGAGCTTGAGCGGTGAGGATCGTCCCTGCATGCAGCTTCATGTTGATCTGACCGTTGGATGAGGAGCCTCCATGCACGTCCACCCTTGACGGTGAAGAGCCGGACAGCGAAGCAGGGAGCTCCTTGACGGCTCCCAGCACCATCCCCGCACTCGTCGAAGAATCATGCGGCAACGCCTGGGACGCAGTGACGAGAGCGGACGGCAAGTCGCCAAAGCGAAGGCCAGTGGGCACATGCAACATGGTTCCCGCCGCGGAGGCGACCGGAGCAGGCGCAACCGTGAGGGAGGCGAATAGACGAGGAATGCAGATGGCTGAGGCTGAGGCGATGATCCCCGCGAGAGCCCGAGACGTGGCGAGGAAAGAGAAGCAGCGAGCGGAGTCCTGGGTGATAAGCAGGTCCTGCCGGGAGGCCCCGAAGCGAAGGACAAGCAATGCGTGCACAAGGTGAGCATCGACGAAAAAATCGGACTTGTAGATGAAGAACAGGAATTTGGTGGCGCCTGGACTGAGGGGTGTTTTGCAGAAGAAGTTTGACTGGAAGCAAGGTTGGAGGTTGGCTTGGAACTCCCGACCGGGGAGATCGGAGAGGAGAAGGTGCCGCCTGAGGAAGAGGAAAGCATTTTCGAAGGATAAAGCAGTGGGCGCCGCCATGGCGTCGAAGTCAGCCACGGAGGGAAGGAACTGGATCGAGAGCGAGGAGCCGCAGATTTTTTTTCCGTAAAGAGAGAAGAGGCGATCTTGTCCGAGGAGACGACGAAACTGAAGAGATCTTGCTTAACATGTTGAACTTTGAAAGCTTGAGCCTGCCCCCCCAGGCAAGATTGGAGCAGGATGGCGACCAGGGTGGAGTCAATCTCAAAAGATTTGTGGGAAACCTTGATGAATAGGGGGCATGGAGTGTCTTGCTGGCGGGGGTTTACTTGAAGGCGCCAAGAGAACCAAACCTGGCGCTGGAAGTCGAAACCCATGGCGTCGCCGACGCCGAGCGCAGCGCGGATTGCACACTGCGCAGCGGATTCATCAGGGGTGAGGAAGGGGTCTGCGTGGTCTGGTTGGGCTGCCGGAGTTGGGTTTGCCGGCGTTGGAGGCAGTGCAGGGGTGGACGGGCGGGGGGCCGTGGGGAGCGGGGGGAGCGGGGGATGAGCCATCGCCGTGTGTCATATCACTAGCGGCGGTAAATCCCTTAATAAGAGACGAAGCTCTGATACCAATTGAAAGGATCGGAATGTCGACTAGAGGGGGGTGAATAGGCGACTAACACTTTTTAAACTTTTCTTAAAAATTTAGGCTCAACAAAGAATATATGTTGTCTAGATGTGCAACTATGTGAGCAACCTATATGCCAACAACAACGATATAACAAGCAAGCAATAAATAAGCAAGGAAAGTAACTTGCACAAAGTAAAGGTAAAAGGGAACACGGGAGACAAGGATATGTTTCTGAAGTTCCTTCTCTTTCGAGAAGTACGTCTCCGTTTGGAGAGGGTGAGGAGCACAATGCTCACACGAAGCCAACGAGGGCCACCCTATTTCTTCTCACGCTCTTACCGATGTAAGATGTCGTGAACCACTACGAGGCGGTGTGGCGCCCCCAAAATCAATCCGTGTACAGTAATCATACACGCAGGGTACACGGCTGAGATTAGGGTGCCACGGTGAGAATATCACAGCACAACACTAAACACAAAAGGATAAATCAATATGTTACAATACCAGGGATCACGAGGACCCGAATACATAAGTCATAGAAACCATAATATCTGAGTACAGACATAGTTAGTCAAGTTTTGCCTTAAGAAGGCTAGCACAAATCACATCAGAGATACAGATCGAAAAGGCGAGGCCTCCTGCCTGGGATCCACCGAACTACTCCTGGTCGACGGGGAACTCGACGTCGTAGTAGGCGCCTCCGGGGTACTCCTGCTCCTGGGCTCCAACGTCGGCTGCAGCGGCCGATCAGGCAAAGCGAAAAGGGGAAATAAAGCAAAGGTGAGTATCTAGCATACCCGCAAGTCTTACGTCCGCTACTAAGCATTTATGCATGTATCAAATGGAAAGGGGAGGCTATATATAGTGGACTGCAAGATAGAAATCGGAATAAGGGTAAGAAGCTAGGCCTAACGAAGACTAGCATCTTCCGACGATGTCTTGCAGCATGAGGTAAGAATCAGCCAACAGTTCATATAAAGCATAAAGTAACAATGCAGCAGAAGTTGTTGCAGCATTGTATAATAGTAAGTTGTAATAATTAACAATGCCTCCGAGATCCCCTCCTCGACATCCCCGCGAGGAAGAGAACCCAGAACCATACAATTTAATAATAATAGTTTGTAGTGGTAAGATCCAGCTTCAGCATAAAGCGTCCTGTTACCGTGGACACGGCTATTCGAATAGATTAAACTCCCTGTAGGGGTGCACTACTGTTCAGCCTGCACGCTCGGATCTCCAGGGTGGCGGGAACCTTGTTAGGGAACGCTCCACCAAAGCTATCCGACACGGCGCAACCCATCCTAGGCTCAGCAGAGAGGCCATCCGCCGGACTAAATCCTATGCGCCAAGGGGTCTAGGTCCCTCACCCTTGCACGCTCCTGCACGGTGCGAGGCTGGCCGGGAAGCAAAAGCAAACACCACTCGCGAGTAAAGAAGACACACAACTTCCCGGCAATCAGACCGCGATACTGCTGACGTCTGAAGAGCTTTCGAATGAACTACGACGCAGGGGAGCCCATAACTCCTTATCCCACGTGAAGGTAGTGCGTACAGACCAACGGGCCTCTCAAGTCATCCACCGAACCATTTAACATTTTATTAACTTGCGAGACAACCGTTATCGTTGCCTCGACTTAACTGACCCGTGGACAACGACAACAGCCAGGACCACTAGTACATCGGTGCCTGCCCTGTCGTCCCACCAAGTCACTGCGGTTACCAACAAGGTGAACCGTCTCCTTACCTTGTCTCGCGTGTGCTCCTGGAGGAACTCGACTTTCGTGGTTTGGTAACTCTCGCGGCCAACGATCAGGGGCCAAGCACACCGGTACACTGGTCGTACCCTCCCTGTCATCCCGTCGCAATACCTCTCGCGGGCACCGCTGGGTCGCCCGACTTCTTACCTTAAGGACAACCGTGCTCAGGACCCTATTGCGGCAAGACAAAGTCAGCCTCGAGTGGAGTACAAGGATTACTCCTTGATAGCTCACACTTGAGGTGACTAGGCATAACCCAGATAGGGGCCTTAGACGGTGTCTGCATGTACCGTACCTGTGCAGTTTATAATTATCGTATCCGCGTTCACTCCCCTGAGTGATCGCGGCCCTCTATCTAATCCTAGCTAACAATGCGCAGGGCTCACTGCTGAATATAATGTATAGATATAGCAGGCAGCATAGGATAAGGAAGGTACATCAAGTGCGACAAAAACAGGCTATGCAATTGCATAGGAATGTAACGTAGCAGCAGCAGTAACAATGCCTAGTGCAAGAAATGTACGAAAAGATAGGCGATATCTGGGGAAGAGAACGGCTCTGCTTGCCTGGAAGCTCGACGGTAGGGGTAGGGTCGTCGACGTTGTAGTCGTACTCAGCGGCGGTGTAGTCGGCGGCAGCAGCGGGGTCTACCGGAGATTAAAGGGGGGAGAAACAGTAAATATAAACCAAACATATACAAAAAAATGAATGACATGGCAAATGCATCGATGTCGGTATTCTAACGTAGTACGATGTATCAGGCTCGGAGCGGAAATTCATCCGGGGATGAATTACCAGCTCCGGGTGATTACCGGACAGTGTGTCCGGAGGGGGGAGGTATCATGCCGGAGGTGTCGTGGACATCCGACAAACGTATGGGTGGTGTATCCGTCTTAGTTGATCTATTCCGAACAACTTTCGTGTTCGAAATAAATTCATCCGGGTACTTTAGCAGTACCGGACAATTTATCGGACAGCGGTCCGGAGGGGGACGGTTCGATGTTCGTTGTGTTAGAGGGGTGTGGTAGATATACGGATAGAGTATCCGTATTCGTTATATTTTTATGATCAATTTTCATGTATAAATTTTTTTAATTTGACTTACGGATTAAAAGATATTGATTTACTAAGTTTTTAATCATTTTATAGAATTTCTGAATTTCTTTTAATATTAAATAGACATTATCCAGAACAGTGTTTTTTGACTGGTCAACTGACAAGTGGGGCCCAGTCAACAGGTTTGACTGGTCAACTGACCAGTGGACCCCACTAGTCAGTGAGACAATCACAATAATAATTTTTTTTAAACTAAATAATCTAAATCAGCAGTGGGCCCAGTCTGTCATACACATAGTTTTTCTTAACAGATTTTTTTGATGATAGTTATCAGGGGATTAACCCCTAATAAACTGGGCTGGCCCCCACCGGTCAGTGGCACAAGCCACAGCTTGCATACGCCGATGGCCAGGGGCACGACGGCCATGCCAGTTCCGGCGAGGGAACAACGCTGCGGTGGGAGGGGCGAGGCGGGGGGCACGGCGGGGCGCCACGCCGGCCAGGACCGCGGCGAGGTCACGCGCGGGGCGGGGCCGTGGCACGCACGCGGGCGCGACCACACAGGGGTGAGCACCGTGCTCAGCCGGGGTTGGACGCAGCGGTGCACGGCGAGGAGGGAAGCAGAGGGGGAAAAGGATGCTCACAAGGAGGCCGCCGCTGGAGGTGGTCTTGGTGGCCGGGGGTTCGTCGGAGTAGAGCGAATTTGGCGCCGGGGTGGACGGCGGCCGGCGGAGGTGGCTGCTCGATTTGTACGGGACAGTGGCCTCCGGCTCGAACGAAACGCAGGGGACGACGAGGAGCACCACGTTGCTCCGCCTGGACACGCCGGCGTGGCGCGGGGAGCACGGCGGCCGCGATGACGCACGTCGGCGACGGCGACCGCTACGGGGAGCGCCCGGGCGTGAGGGAGATGGCGAGCGGCGCGAGGGGGGTCGGGGAGGGGATAGAAGGGTGGCCTAGGGTTGCACGGGGGCTCGACCTCCTTATCTCCATGGCGAGCCGGCGGATGAGGGGCACGGCGATGACCATGGCCGTGGCACCGGCGGATGGGTGCCACGCCATGGCGGGCGTACGGGAGGAGGGGGATGAGTGGGGGTTGGTGGGCTGTGGGCCGGTTTGGCCCAGGGGAGAGGGGGGTTGGGCTGGGCCAGTGAAGGGGAGGGGGGTTAGATAGGTTTTTCCTTTTCTTTCTTTTTTTTTCTCTTTTGCATTTCTTTTATTTGTTTTACAGTTTTGTAAAATATGTTAGGTGTCTCTAAATTAGTATAGCACTATGAAGCAGTGCCACAAAAGTTTTGGAGGCAAAATCAATTCTTTACATATTTCTTTTAACTTTTAAATGATTAAAATGGGCAATTTAAGCTACTATTTTAATTGTTTGATTTAATTGGTAGTTCAATAAATAATCACAACTATACAAACATGGACCAGAGATTATTAGCGATTTTATAAAAGTGGTTTCACAATTTTTGGACAAAGTTTATTTTGCACATTGGTTTTAATATTCCACCAAAGGCATTTTGAACTTTTATTTGATTTCAAATAGAAATGGTTTGGACTTTGTTTTGACCCATGATGGTCAAGGCCCAAGGTTCACATTGCATTCAACAATAACAAAGGGGAATTTGAGTTTGAACTGAACCATTTGATTAAAGCAAAATTTTGAACAGTAGTGATCAACAGTAATGGTGATTACTGTTCACTGACAGTGAGAGTGTTACAAATCTCCCCCACTACAAGAATTCTCGTCCCGAGAATTTAAGTGGCAGCGAGGAAAAGATCGGGGTATTCATCACGAAGGCGATCCTCGCGTTCCCAAGTGGCTTCATCTTCAGAATGATTCGACCACTGAAACTTGAGGAACTTGACGGGCTTGTTGCGGGTTCGACGTTCAGACTGATCAAGAATGCGGCTTGGATGTTCTTGATAAGTCAAGTCCTGCTGTAGCTCAATCATATCATGTTCCACTTCTCGAATAGGGTCCTTGAAGCAGCGTCGGAGTTGCGACACGTGCAAGACATCGTGGACTTGAGAGAGATTCGGCGGCAATTCCAACCGGTATGCCACTGGTCCACTCCTGGAAAGGATACGGAACGGGCCGATGTAGCGAGGAGCTAACTTGCCTTTGATCCCGAAGCGGTGAGTGCCTCTCATGGGAGTGACACGGAGGTACGCGTATTCACTAGGTTGATAGACCATTTCCTTGTGCTTGCGGTCATAGTTGCTTTTCTGGCGGGACTGAGCGGCTTTCAGATGTTCACGGATAACGCGAACCTGATCTTCAGCATGCTTTATAATTTCCGGACCAACGAGAGTTCGTTCCCCAGTTTCTGACCAATTCAGAGGGGTTCGACACTTACGTCCATAAAGAACTTCAAAGGGTGCCATCTTCAGACTAGCCTGATAGCTATTGTTGTAAGAGAATTCAGCAAACGGAAGAGATTCCTCCCATTTCTTGCCGAAGGAGATGACACAAGCCCGAAGCATGTCTTCAAGCACTTGGTTGACTCGTTCAACTTGGCCTTGCGACTGGGGGTGATAAGCGGTGCTGAAATTCAGGTGTGTGCCCATAGCTTCTTGGAAACTATCCCAAAATCTTGAGGTGAAAATGTTGCCTCGGTCTGAACTGATCTCCAACGGAATACCGTGGAGCGACACGATTCTAGAAACATACAGGTCTGCTAACTGACTAGCAGAGATCGTCTCCTTGACTGGCAGAAAGTGGGCAACCTTGGAGAAGCGGTCGATGACGACAAAGATAGCATCGTGGCCTTTCTGCGATCTGGGAAAACCAGTGACGAAGTCCATCTCAATCTTGTCCCACTTCCATTCAGGAATAGAAAGTGGTTGCAAGGTTCCGGCAGGTCTTTGATGTTCTTCTTTCACGCGATGGCAAACGTCACACTCGTCAACATATCGAGCGATGTCTTGCTTCATGTTAGACCACCAGTACCGCTGACGAAGGTCTTGGTACATCTTGGTACTACCAGGGTGAATCGACAAAGGAGTATCATGAGCTTCTTTCATGACGCGCGGGGTCAAGTTTAGATTGGGCTTACTCCTAGGGACCACTAAACGATTCTTGAAATACAACGTTCCATCACCAGCAACAGTGAAGCATGATGGCTTTCCTCCAGCGATATACTTCTTGATCTTCTCGACATCAGAGTCACATGTTTGTATCCACTTGATGGTGTTGTCGAGGTCCGGCTCAACAACAAGGTTATTCACATATCCCTGTGGAACAATCTCAAGATTCAGCTTGCGTAGCTCTTCATACAGAAGTGGCTGATGTACTTCAACTTCAATTTCGCTACAGTAGGCTTTGCGACTCAAGGCATCGGCCATCAAATTAGCATTGCCAGGGGTGTAATAAATATCCATGTTGAAATCGGCTATTGTCTCGAGCCATCTTTGTTGGCGGAGATTCAGATCTGGCTGAGTAAACATGTACTTTAGGCTTTGGTGGTCGGTGTAGATTTCGCAACGATTACCAACGAGGTAATGTCGCCACAACTTCAATGCATAAATTACCGCTGCCAACTCGATATCATGTGTTGGATAGTTTTCTTCATGAGAACGCAACTGACGAGAACCGTAAGCAATCACTTTGCGCTCTTGCATTAGGACACAGCCTAACCCTTGACGAGACGCGTCGCAATATATCACGAAGTCCTTCCGGGTATCAGGGGGAGCAAGAACCGGAGGAGAAGTGAGCTTGTCCTTGAGATCTTGGAAACTTTCCTGACATTTGTCTGTCCACTCAAACTTGACACCTTTGTGAAGCAGATTGGTCAGAGGCTTGGCAATCTTGGAGAAGTTCTCGACAAAATGGCGGCAATAGCTGGCGAGTCCGAGGAAACTTCTGACTTGCTTGACAGTCTTGGGGGGAGTCCAATCCAGGATAGCCTGAATACGTTCTGGGTTGACGGCAATGCCATCCTTGGAAATCACGTGACCAAGGTAGGTCACTTCGGAAAGCCAGAACTCACACTTAGAATACTTAGCATAGAGTTTGTGTTCTCGAAGCTTTTCCAGTATAACACGAAGATGTTCAGCATGCTCTTCTTCATTCTTGGAGTATATTAAGATATCATCCAGATAAACCACGACGAACTGGTCGAGGTACTCTATGAAAATATAATTCATCAATCTGGAGAAGGTGGCTGGAGCATTGGTTAAGCCAAAGGACATGACAGTGTACTCGTATGAACCATAGCGAGTAATGAAGGCAGTCTTCGGAATGTCCTCATCACGGACTCGAATCTGATGGTAACCCAACCTCAAGTCGAGTTTCGAGAACACCGTAGATCCAGCAAGTTGATCATACAGATCGTTGATCCGAGGAAGTGGGTACTTGTTCTGTATTGTTGCCTGGTTGATAGGTCGGTAATCTTGGACTAAACGGTTCGTAACATCACTCTTCTTGACAAAGAGCGAAGGTACTCCCCAAGCAGAGGAACTGGGGCGAATGAATCCTTTCTGTAGTGCCTTGTCGATTTCCTCCTTAAGCTCAAGGATTTCATGTGGCGGCATCTTGTAAGGACGCTTGGCTATAGGAATAGTGCCTGGCTTCAAGTCGATGACGAATTCGACCTCTCTAGCCGGGGGTATTCCCGGTAGTTCTTCTGGGAAGACGTCGGGAAATTCGCGAACGATTGGAACGTTCTCAATTCCTTCAAGTGGCGAAGCATTCAATTCATTCAGAGCATATATACGAGCTTCGGCATTCAGCGACACTATGGCAGTATGGTTCACAACCTTGCCGGAGGGGTGAAAGAGTCGGACGACTTTGTTGCCACAATAAAGTGCAGCATCATGAGCTTTCAGCCAATCCATTCCCAAGATAAGGTCTATAGTGGAGGTCTTCAGAATATGGGGGGAGACAAGGAACTCAATCCTTTCGATCTCGACGGTGATGTTGGGAGCCATCATGTCAACGTGACACTTGCCACCGGGAGTACTAACGGCTAAGGGAGTGTGCATCTTTTCGTGGTGTATGCCATGCTTAAATGCAAATGCCCCGGACATAAATGAATGCGATGCTCCTGTATCGAATAAAACAGTAGCAAGTATTGAGTTAACGAGGAGAGTACCCATCACGGTAGCGGGTTGTGCCTGAGCTTCTTCAAGATCAATGTTGTAGGCATGCCCACGAGCATGAGCAGCAGACCCAGTATTATAGTTGGGGGTCCTGTTGTAGCCACGACCATTTCCGCGGCCAGCAGGGTGAACTATCAGTTGCTTCTGTTTCTGGGGGCACTCTCTAGAAAAATGACCAGGCTGGCGGCACGTGAAGCATAATCCATCCTGAGGACGAAGGGGTGCAGCATTGGGTGGTGGAGGCAGAGCTCTTGGCATCTGTGGTGGCGGAGGAAGACGGGGTGCAGCATAAGACGGCCTCGGAGTAGGGGCAGGTGAATGGGTCACACTGTGAGGGAGCCAGATGCGACGCTTCTGTGTTGCGCCCGAAGATGAGCCAACGTCACGATAGCGTTTCTGCGTGTCCTTGAACTCCATCTGGGCAGTCTCGACGGTGATAGCCTTGTTCACCATGGTGGCGAAGTTGGCAAAATCATGAACGGCAAGAGCGAGCCTGAGGTCTGCATTGAGTCCACGACGGAACTTCTGCTGTCTACGAGTATCAGTAGTGATCTCTTCTTCCGCATAGCGAGAAAGGTTGAGGAACTCGCGCTGATAGGCTTCAACAGTCATGTTGCCCTGAGTGAGGTTGCGGAATTCTTCCTTCTTATGGTCCATGATCCCCTGAGGAATGTAGCGGGCGCGGAAGGCGGACTGAAATTCATCCCAAGTGATGAATTCTCCGACTGGCAGTGAACGCTTGTGGGTGCTCCACCACTGAGCAGCGGCGCCTTTCAGGTGATAGGACGCGACGTTCACATAGTCGGCTGGATCGACATTAGCAGACTCCAGCTCGTGAGTGATGTCGCGAAGCTAGTCATCAGCATCCAACGACTGAACAGTGTTGCAGAACATAGTGGGGTTGAGGCGGGTGAAGTCGTGCAGAGTCACTGTGGCATGCTGATGGTGGTGCCCATGTTGGTTCGGCTGAGGGAATTGAGCCATGACATTCTCCATGAACTGACGGTTCATCTCGAACTGCTGCATCATCGCGGCCATGTAATCCGGCGGCGGAGGTGGGTCGTTGGCACCACGACCACGACCACGACCACCACGACCAGCCATCCTGCTAGAATTTAACAGGGGTATTTCAGCGACGAAAATTTAACGAGATACCAGAATCAAGCCTGAAGTAAAAACGACAACGAAAAGGAGGCGCAGATATATATATAGGAGTAGTCATATAAGACATGCACATTCACACACAGAGTCAATCGAAAATCGGGCAGCGTAACATCGTAGAAATTAAGGAAAAAGGACACACTAGGCGGCGCGTAGACCGCGGTAAGGATTACACGACGCGACATAGATTCCACTATGTCAATCACGCCGCAAGAAAACTGTTGGCCACAGGAGTTAATGCCAGAGGACGCGCGGCCTGCCCAGAATGAGAATGGGATCTGCGGTCCGGGACCTGGGGTATGACGCCTGCGACACGACTCAATCAATGGGGGAAGCACCAAAAACGCCGGGTGGAATCAAGAGAACGTGATCCTAATGTCAGATTTTGTAAAACTTACCAGCAAGGATAAGAGAGCAGATTCCCAGAGCATAGGTAAGGAGAAAAGGATCCTAATACCATAGATATCACACGTAGTGACATCCATGTGGGCCCGTAAGCCAAATATTAAGTTAGCAAAATAGTTTTCAAAGTCTAAACTCAACTTCGACCAAGTAGTGGTGGGGTGGCTTCCTACAGGCATTCGGCTCTGATACCAACTTGTGACGCCCCCAAAATCAATCTATGTACAGTAATCATACATGCAGGGTACACGGCTGAGATTAGGGTGCCACGGTGAGAATATCACAGCACAACACTAAACACAAAAGGATAATTCAATATGTTACAATACTAGGGATCACGAGGACCCGAATACATAAGTCATACAAACCATAATATCTGAGTATAGACATAGTCAAGTTTTGCCTTAAGAAGGCTAGCACAAATCACATTAGAGATACAGATCGAAAAGGCGAGGCCTCCTTCCTGGGATCCACCGAACTACTCCTGGTCGACGGGGAACTCGACGTTGTAGTAGGCGCCTCCGGGGTACTCCTGCTCCTGGGCTCCAACGTCGGCTGCAGCGGCCGATCAGGCAAAGCGAAAAGGGGAAATAAAGCAAAGGTGAGTATCTAGCATACCCGCGAGTCTTACGTCCGCTACTAAGCATTTATGCATGTATCAAATGGAAAGGGGAGGCTATATATAGTGGACTGCAAGATAGAAATCGGAATAAGGGTAAGAAGCTAGGCCTAACGAAGACTAGCATCTTCCGACGATGTCTTGCAGCATGAGGTAAGAATCAGCCAACAGTTCATATAAAGCATAAACTAACAATGCAGCAGAAGTTGCTACAGCATTGTATAATAGTAAGTTGTAATAATTAACAATGCCTCCGAGATCCCCTCCTCGACATCCCCGCGAGGAAGAGAACCCGGAACCATACAGTTTAATAATAATAGTTTGTAGTGGTAAGATTCAGCTTCAGCATAAAGCGTCCTGTTACCGTGGACACGGCTATTCGAATAGATTAAAATCCCTGCAGGGGTGCACTACTGTTCAGCCTGCACGCTCGGATCTCCAGGGTGGCGGGAACCTTGTTAGGGAACGCTCCACCAAAGCTATCCGACACGGCGCAGCCCATCCTAGGCTCAGCAGAGAGGCCATCCACCAGACTAAATCCTATGCGCCTAGGGGTCTAGGTCCCTCACCCTTGCACGCTCCTGCACGGTGCGAGGCTGGCCGAGAAGCAAAAGCAAACACCACTCGCGAGTAAGGAAGACACACAACTTCCCGGCAATCAGACCGCGATACTGCTGACGTCTGAAGAGCTTTCGAATGAACTACGACGCAGGGGAGCCCATAACTCCTTATCCCACGTGAAGGTAGTGCGTACAGACCAACGGGCCTCTCAAGTCATCCACCGAACCATTTAACATTTTATTAACTTGCGAGACAACCGTTATCGTTGCCTCAACTTAACTGACCCGTGGACAACGACAACAGCCAAGACCACCAGTACATCGGTGCCTGCCCTGTCGTCCCACCAAGTCACTGCGGTTACCAACAAGGTGAACCGTCTCCTTACCTTGTCTCGCGTGTGCTCCTGGAGGAACTCGACTTTCGTGGTTTGGTAACTCTTGCGGCCAACGATCAGGGGCCAAGCACACCGGTACACTGGTCGTACCCTCCCTGTCGTCCCGTCGCAATACCTCTCGCGGGCACCGCTGGGTCGCCCGACTTCTTACCTTAAGGACAACCGTGCTGAGGACCCTATGGCGGCAAGACAAAGTCAGCCTCGAGTGGAGTACAAAGATTACTCCTTGATAGCTCACACTTGAGGTGACTAGGCATAACCCAGATAGGGGCCTTAGACGGTGTCTGCATGTACCGTCCTGTGCAGTTTATAATTATCGTATCCGCGTTCACTCCCCTGAGTGATCGCGGCCCTCTATCTAATCCTAGCTAACAATGCGCAGGGCTCACTGCTGAATATAATGTATAGATATAGCAGGAAGCATAGGATAAGGAAAGTACATCAAGTGCGACAAAAACAGGCTATGCAATTGAATAGGAATGTAACGTAGCAGCAGCAGTAACAATGCCTAGTGCAAGAAATGTACGGAAAGATAGGCGATATCTGGGGAAGAGAATGGCTCTGCTTGCCTGGAAGCTCGACGGTAGGGGTAGGGTCGTCGACGTAGTAGTCGTACTCAGCGGCGGTGTAGTCGGCGGCAGCAGCGGGGTCTACCGGAGATTAAAGGGGGGAGAAACAGTAAATATAAACCAAACATATACAAACATATGAATGACATGGCAAATGCATCGATGTCGGTATTCTAACGCGGTACGATGTATCAGGCTCGGAGCGGAAATTCATCCGGGGATGAATTACCAGCTCCGGGTGATTACCGGACAGTGTGTCCGGAGAGGGGAGGTATCATGCCGGAGGTGTCGTGGACATCCGACAAACGTATGTGTGGTGTATCCGTCTTAGTTGATCTATTCCGAACAACTTTCGTGTTCGAAATAAATTCATCCGGGTACTTTAGCAGTACCGGACAATTTATCGGACAGACGGTCCGGAGGGGGACGGTTAGATGTTCGTTGTGTTAGAGGGGTGTGGTAGATATATGGATAGCGTATCCGTATTCGTTATATTTTTCTGATCAATTTTCATGTATAAAGTTTTTTAATCTGACTTACGGATTAAAAGATATTGATTTACTAAGTTTTTAATCATTTTATAGAATTTCTGAATTTCTTTTAATATTAAATAGACATTATCCAGAACAGTGTTTGTTGACTGGTCAACTGACAGGTGGGGCCCAGTCAACAGGTTTGACTGGTCAACTGACCAGTGGACCCCACTAGTCAGTGAGACAATCACAATAACAATTTTTTTAAACTAAATAATCTAAATCAGCAGTGGGCCCAGTCTGTCATACACATAGTTTTTCTTAACAGATTTTTTTTATGATAGTTATCAGGGGATTAACCCCTAATAAACTGGGCCGGCCCCCACCGGTCAGTGGCACAAGCCACAGCTTGCATACGCCGATGGCCAGGGGCACGACGGCCGTGCCAGTTCCGGCGAGGGAACAGCGCTGCGGTGGGAGGGGCGAGGCGGGGGGCACGGGGGGCGCCACGCCGGCCAGGACCGCGACGAGGTCACGCGCGGGGCGGGGCCGTGGCACGCACGCGGGCGCGACCACACAGGGGTGAGCACCGTGCTCAGCCGGGGTTGGACGCAGCGGTGCACGGCGAGGAGGGAAGCAGAGGGGGAAAAGGATGCTCACAAGGAGGCGGCGGCTGGAGGTGGTCTTGGTGGCCGGGGGTTCGTCGGAGTAGCGCGAATTTGGCGCCGAGGTGGACGAGGTGGCTGCTCGATTTGTACGGGACAACGGCCTCCGACTAGAATGAAACGCAGGGGACGACGAGGAGCACCACGTTGCCCCGCCTGGACACGCCGGCGTGGCGCGGGGAGCACGGCGGCCGCGACGACGCACGTCGGCGACGGCGACCGCTACGGGGAGCGCCCGGGCGTGAGGGAGATGGCGAGCGGCGCGAGGGGGGTCGGGGAGGGGATAGAAGGGTGGCCTAGGGTTGCACGGGGGCTCGACCTCTTTATCTCCATGGCGAGCCGGCGGATGAGGGGCACGGCGATGACCATGGCCGTGGCACCGGCGGATGGGTGCCACGCCATGGCGGGCGTACGGGAGGAGGGGGGTGAGTGGGGGTTGGTGGGCTGTGGGCCGGTTTGGCCCAGGGGAGAGGGGGTTGGGCTGGGCCAGTGAAGGGGAGGGGGGTTAGATAGGTTTTTCCTTTTCTTTTGTTTTTTTTTCTCTTTTGCATTTCTTTTATTTGTTTTACAGTTTTGTAAAATATGTTAGGTGTCTCTAAATTAGTATAGCACTATGAAGCAGTGCTACAAAAGTTTTGGAGGCAAAATAAATTCTTTACATATTTCTTTTAACTTTTAAATGATTAAAATGGGCAATTTAAGCTACTATTTTAATTGTTTGATTTAATTGGTAGTTCAATAAATAATCACAACTATACAAACATGGTCCAGAGATTATTAGCGATTTTATAAAAGTGGTTTCAAAATTTTTGGACAAAGTTTATTTTGCACATTGGTTTTAATATTCCACCAAAGGCATTTTGAACTTTGATTTGATTTCAAATGGAAATGGTTTGGACTTTGTTTTGACCCATGATGGTCAAGGCCCAAGGTTCACATTGCATTCAACAATAACAAAGGGGAATTTGAGTTTGAACTGAACCATTTGATTAAAGCAAAATTTTGAACAGTAGTGATCAACATTAATGGTGATTACTGTTCACTGACAGTGAGAGTGTTACAGGCGGCCTTGAAGGTGGCAACCAAACCTTTACAAACAAGGTTGGGGCAAACTCCACAACTTAATTGGAGGGTCCCAACAAAACCACGAAGCTTCACCACAATGGAATGTGGCTTCGAGGCGACCTCTTCCGTCTAGGGCACCAACGCACCCAAGAGTAACAAGATCCACACGGGATTAGTGGGGGGAATCAAATATCCTTTGGTGGAAGTGTAGATCGGGGCCTCCTCTTCCAAACCCTAGAGAATCAACAAGTTTTGATGGCTAGGGAGGGAGATCGGGCAAGAATGGAGCTTGGGCGTCAATGGAGGTGAGAGCAATAAATGAGGTAAGTCTCAATGGGGAGGAAGACCCCCTTTTATAGGTGGCCTTAAATGCAGCCGTTGGCTGTCCACCAACCACGGTAGTACCGCTTCCTAAGCGGTACTACCATACCGAGAGAGGTACTACCGCTCCACGGTACTACCGAGCCCCAGTGCCGCCCCCACTACCGCAAAGTCCAGTGGGAATCCGGTAGTGGATGCGGTACTGGTTCACGGTACTACCGAGCCCCAGTGCCGCCCCCACTACCGCAAAGTCCAGTGGAAATCCGGTAGTGGATGCGGTACTGGTCCACGGTAGTACCGCGGAGCGATACTACCGTACTGGGAGCGGTACTACCGCTCCACGGTACTACCGAGCCCCACTGCCGCCCCCACTACCGCAAAGTCTAGTGGAAATCCGGTAGTGGATGCGGTACTGGTCCACGGTACTACCGCTCCTAGAGCGGTACTACCGCCCTGGCAGAGCCAGGGAGCCACTTCCAATAAGTCCCCACACCTCCACGGCGCAAAAGAAATATGTGGGTGCAGAAAGTGAGACCGTGTGATGATTTCACCCACCATTTCCAAAGCGGATCCCCTCTTCATAGTACGGTTTTCCTACGACTCAATTATCAAAAAGGAGATCGAAAGAAAAACTCCGTCTTCACGCTTCATACACCGACGGGGCAATAACCGTCTTGTGCCATTAGTGTAATTATCTGAAATGCTCATTGCATCCGGTTAGTCCGCAAATGTATTGTCATCAATCACTAAAACCAATCAAGGGAAAACATGCCCTATCACCGGGCGAGGATGTCGCGTAGGCGGGTGGAAGCATGACGAGGCCACCTGCCCCGCCGGATCCGGTGAAAGGGCGCACGACAGCCAGGCGCCGCACGGGAGGACCAGGCGCGCCGCACAGGGACCGACGAGGCCGAGAGCGCGGAGAGGTTGGTCGAGCATGGGGCGACGAGGGGGCTGAGGAACTGGCGAGCAGCTGCCGCCGGGGACGAAGGGCGCATCCGGCGCAGACCAGGAGCGGGCGAGCGCGTCTAGGGCGCGCACCACCCAGATCTGGTGGCCCCGTGCGCGGCGCGTCCGGAGGCGGTCATTCGCGGCCAGGGCGAGCCCCGACCGGATCAGGCGGCCCCAGCACCAACAGACCAGATGGCGGCTAGAGCCCCGCCGCCGCCTTCCTCGGGTCCAGCACGGACTTCGCCGATGGGCACCTCTGGCGGCGGCGAGGCCGGAGGAGGAAGTGGGGAGGCGGCCGGCGGCGCTAGGTTTGAACCCCCGTGTTGCTAGAGCGAGGCGACACGGGGGGAGTTACTCTTTTCGCATGCTACAATATTGCTATGTGTATACATCTGTGTCTCAAAGTGCAGCATAGTATGTAGTATGTGAGCTATCAGTACTCATTGGGTAATTAAGGCGTGTTTTGCTCCATGTGAGCTATCAGCATAGTATGTATATGAGCTATGTATGTGAGCTTTCAGCATAGTATGTATGTGAGCTATCAGTACACGATCTAAGATCATTTTTATAAGCTAACTAATTAAAAAACTATCTTACATTGTAGAACGAAAGGAATAGTACTTTCAGACACATAATTCCCTTTGTAGATTTGGGTAATTAAGGCGGAAATTGGAAATGGAGACCGAGCTCCATGAAACCCTCCATGGAGCAAAACTCATAATTCATGAAATTTCATATGTTTACATTTCAAAAACTTCTGAGAAAAACTACAAAGATAGATGAAGCCATAATGCACAAATGTGTTAAATTTCAGGATGAAAAACTAAAAAATGAGGGTTGTGAAAAAAAAATCAAAACTAAGGTTTTTTAAGACAAGCTACTATTCACCTTCCCATACCATGAATTTGTCTTTTTTATGTAGATCCCATTTCAAAGTAATTCATCTTGAAATTTTACACACATTCATCAAACATCCTTGTTTACTGGTACAAAAAAAATTCCAGATTTGACTTAAAAATAGGTTTTTCGAATTTTTCAAAAAACAGGATCTATGGAGCTCGAGCTCCAAAAAAAATCCTTACTCTAATTAATGTCACTATATCTCAAATAGGTAATGTCTCCTACAAGCTTATTTCATGAAAATCTCATATGGATGCAACAAAAGAATCAAAGATGAGGACGCGGCGTTTCAAGGCCCGGGCTCATCTACACCCGGGTAAAAGAAGAAATCGTAAAAAATAGAAAAAAATAATCAAAAATTACAACAAAAAAAACTGGTGAAAGATGTTTAAGTGTAAGATGTTCGTGCAAAAGATTTGAAGAAGTTCAGACATCTAGGGAACTCGTGGAAAAAAAGACAAATTTGCAGTTTATTTGAACATGTACTGTTCATGCACTATTTGGACCATTTTTTTTGCATTGAGCTCCCTAGACGTCCAAACTTCATCAAATTTTGCACGAACATCTCGCTCATAATCATCTTTCACCATTAAAATTTTTGGATTTCTTTTGAATTTTTTTCCTATTTTTTTTCTGTTGTCCGGGTGTAAATGAGCCTGAGCACCATTTTGAATATTCAGGAAGATGAGCCCTACAAAATTACATGAAGACTAGTGTTGGTTAAGCCGCGAAGAATTTTTTTGTTTTCACTTTGATGATTCAATATCACATTAGGTCTATAAGGCATGTTGATACTACCAAAATGAAATGAAAATGATGTGATATGATGAAATAAAATTCCTTCCGTAAAAAAAGGTGGTCGAGAATGATTTTTTTTAAACACAGTACAATGCAGATGCTCACATATACGATTATCCATCTCTATGAACATACACACGCACACCTTTTTTTTATGAGCATTTTCGCAATACTAAACCACATCATTTTGAAATCATCAAAGTCATCACCTCATCTTTAACGAAAATGTTTTCTTCACTGAAAGCGCATCACCACTAAAAGCCTGAGTTTAATTAGACTAGTAGAATGCCCGTGCGTTGCTACGGGCAAAAACAATTTATCATGCAGTTTAAGTCTACTGCCCAACCAACACAACAGCCAAAAAACGTCAACATCTTCTCGCTTCACTAAGCATCATACACCAATTTAACTTTCTTATTTATTAGACAGACAATCAGGAAGGAATAAAATGTTTTCGTGTTTTTATTCTTGTACAACAAAAAATCTACGACTTCATGCACCATCGAGGCCATCCCCACTTTATCCATTGTACTTCACCACCCCATTTCATGGTGTGTCGATCATCATTGGATCTTGGCACGACCAAGAACCTCCCTACTTCAACCCACTGCTATCCAAAACCGGGAGTGTCACCTCGCTAAATTCTACATCAACTGGAGACAACATCCCCTTATGCATTCCTCTTACCTAAATTACCATCCTTGGGTCTCCCCCGGTGCTTCCATGGGTATTTATCTATCTTAGGAAATTTAAATAATATAGAGATGAGAAAACATACCATGGCACGGCTCCAGCTACATTGTGACCACCCACCATTGGATCACACGGGTGCTCGTCAGTGGGTCCCAGTGCCTCGTATCCCTCTTCCTCTTCCTCCTTGGGAAGGGGGGGCAGCGTCGATGCATGACTCCAAGTATCATGTTAGTACACCACACGACATGTATAGTAATCATCAATTAAGTTTTCACTATCTCTTATATAGCCTGCTATTCTTTACAGCAAGTAGCTACTTATCATCCCAAAATTAAATTCCTCGAATGTGTGTAGGATACTGTTCTTTTCAGTTACAACTCACAGTTGCAAGGAGTTGTCATACAAGTGCACATAGATAATATGGATTGTGAACACATCTTAGCATGACTCCAATTATCATGTTAGTACACCACACAACATATATAGTAATCTTCAATTAAGTTTTCACTATCTCTTATATAGCTTGCTATTCTTTACAGCAAGTAGCTACTTATCATCCCAAAATTAAATTCCTCGAATGTGTGCAGGATACTGTTAATTTCAGTTACAACTCACAGTTGCAAGGAGTTGCCATACAAGTGCACATAGATAATATGGATTGTGAACACATCTTAGCAAATGCTTATGACCACCGGAGTAGAAAATCATGAACTGTTTAGATACCGAACTCTACCTTGGGGACTACAAATTATGTACTCCATCATGGAACTGATTATAGAACCCTTATCTCTTTCCCCACCTCTGTAATAGTATTACTACTTTTTTTAGAGTCAATAACTTTTGCCATTTTTTATTGTTCCAAAACGGTGACAAACTACTATAGTACTACAAATTGAAGGAAAACATAAAAAGGTGTAGACGGAGCAGGTCTTCAAATTGGTACTGCTCTAATTCTTTTACTGGGCATCCAACCACAAGACTTCACTTGGCAGAGACAACCTCATCATGTAATACCATGTGAAGAAAAAAAAAGCCACAGCTAGCCAAAGAAATAGAATTAGATTGCCACATAAATTCACCTACAAGATATGTCGGTATGCTGCATGTAGAGGAAATCTATTTGAATGGAATACATATCGTTGTCCACAATCCCATGAACCCGCACTGCACATATAAAACAATCATCTGCATGTGAATAGCAAAATATTCATCAACACTTTAATGAGGACATATCTGCAGTCCTGCACACTTAATTTATCAATTTGCATCAATAAGTATGTACAAAATTAAAGTTTGACCGAGAACATACATCATTCCATTTCTTTACAGAATTAGCCCACTGTTGTGATAATATGCTAACCGACAAAGAAAATATCATATAAACCACTAATCATATATAGGGTCTGAATCGAGTCCATATTCGTTCACCATCTCCTTCCATGCAGACTCAAACTCTACGGGGATGAGAGGGTGATTTATCTTATCTTTCAAACCATCATGCAACATATACAAAGGCTTCAAGCTATCTTTGTACTTTTCCAAAATATACCATCTGCATAGCCCATGTAATGTTTTTGCAAACACCCGTGAAAGAGCATTTGCCATGGCTACATCTTGATCTACAAAAAAAAGGTGTTTTAGTCATTTAACATGTTTACCATATTTGGTTAAAATGACATGTATGTAGCACAAGAAGCTTAACTACACGGCTATGCCTGTAAGTATGCAATGTGGTTCCTTGTCTCCCATGCATGTTTTGAAAGCCTGAAAAACCCATTCAAATATTTTCTGTCTCATCATGGATGAGTGCAAACACAAAAAATGACATTCTGCAAATGGTGGTTGCTCCCAACAAATATCGCCAATGGCATTTTGTAAAAAATACACTTATATGTTGTATCAAATGTAACCGCATCATAATTCGCCTGGCAGCTAGCATGACTCCAGAATATATTCGTTGTAATGCCCTCGAAGTCATGCTCTATATCCCCTAACTTCTAGTCGGGTGTGTGTGGTTTTCGCCGGTTTTCCTTAATTAACCTGGCCCTGTTTGGTTTTCAGGTCTGGTTTCCCTTATTAACTGGACCACTTTCCCTCTTCTTATAATGCATTGCGGGAGCTCCCCGCCCTCTTGACGAGGTTCCGTAAAAAAAACTATTTTGTGCTCTGAACTCATTGAAGAAGGCCTTTAGTTTTTTTACGTCATCAGATCTCTCCTTAAAAAGATTGGATGCTCAATAAATATTCTTAGTAAGACATGCAAGAAACAGCAAGTCTGTTACAGCCACAGATTTTATTCTATGGACAACTATATTGCAGAATTAAGTGTCCAGAAATTACCTATTTCGCAAGTCACGATCATTCATTGGAATGAACTCACGGTCGCCATGAAACTTGGTCAACACATTCATGGTGGCATTAGGAGATCACAGGCCTGCACATCATCAACGAGCTCCATGATAACAGGATCTTTATTCTTGTATGCATACATGCGCTTCAATTCGGATGGATTAGGATTCAAAGTATGGTTGTGCTCCATATGCGCTTTCTCATATATCCATTCTTTCCCCTTTTTCTTGATCTTAAGAGCTGCCTTACAATCACCCGCGTCGACATTTTTGCACGTTTCCGTTCCTCCCCTGCCTTCTAAAATGTACACGTACCTTCCCGGGTGCATGCATACAGACGCGACATCGGCTTCCTCTTTAGTTTCGTAATACCAAAACCTGCTGCTCTTGCATACTGTCGATAAAACTCATACCTGGTCTCATCGTTGTCGAAAACAATATTTAGCTTTGGGACAGAATCTTCACGGACTTGGTTACCCTGATATCACATTCATTTCATAAATTAGTTACTCTTTGTCATTCATCACAATGACCATTCAGATGACTATATATCTCACAAAGAAGCATAAACTTGTATAGATTACCCACAACAAAAGAAGACATCTTCACTTTTGATAAAGCTTTGGTTGTCATATAGTCATATTCATCAATTGTATAGTTGAAAGTAGCCATTCAGAACAATGTGCTAACTAACAATACACCAGAAATTCTGTATATGTTTTTTCCAGATATTTCCAATAAAAATACCGGGTATTTCCCACTGTTATTTGTGCATTCATGAAAATTGAGATTATTAACAGACAATACTGTACTACCCAGTACCCACCCTTTCCTCTTACTGGTCCTCTAGGCTAATGCTAGTACTATTAAAGAGAACCGGTGCACCACAGCCACCAAGGAGTACACACAGGGAAAGATCACAGAAGAAGAGAAGGGAGGAACTTACCACACAGGGCTTGTAGCTGATGCAGATTAATGCCCCGCCGCCGTCCCACACGGCGAGGAGGAGGAGGTGCAGCACGAGGAGCCACGGCGGCATGGGCATCGGGGTTGCGCCATCGCGCCGCCCCGTCGACGTGCGCGGTCACCAGGAGAGCACGGCGTGGAGGAGCACCACAGAGGAACCGGGAAAGGCCACCGGAGCACGCCGGTGACCTCTGCCCCGCGCGTCACTGGAACCCTAGCTACGGAAATCAAAGGAGGCGACGACAGGAGGAAGGGGACGGCGGATCAGCGTGTACCGGTCGACGCGCTGTCGCAAGATGGAGCCGTGAATGGTCATGGCCACGGCCGGGGCAGCCAGAGCGTGCTGGAATCGCCCGGCGGCCGGAGGAGAGAAAAGGGCATGAGAGAGCACGGGCACGGGCTGGGGAGAGAAAGAAAGGAAAGAGTAATTAAGTTTCCTGATTTATTGGGATAGAGGAAGGGGAGAAGAAAAACCAGTAAAGAGAGGAAAAATCGGTGGGGGAGAGGGAGCTATCGTTCGACGGGTGAGTTGGAGCGTTCAAGGAACAACATACCAACTCCCCCTTTAGGAGTAGAGATGCGGCTAACGCCGGATGGGGAATCGGTTCTTAAACAGGACGGCGTTGGCATCGACTAATATACTCCACGACTAAAACACACAGTCCGCGGCAAGTTTGGAAGAGGATCTCCCGAGCCAGAAGATGAGTGAGGGTGTGGAGAAACTTGATAAGAAAAGAGCCATGCCGGCAGATCCAACCAGCCGAGACGAGAAGAAATCGAAGACGGATGTGGGCACCGACGGGGAAGAGATTCCGTGTCCTGGTTTCGTCGACGATGCGTACGCCCTCATCTTTGGCGAGATTGCACAAGACAAAATCGACCAAGAGTCAGGTCCGATTGCGCTATCCCCGAGCCACCATCGAAATCTTAATCAAATTCCTAAAGATGCAAATTGTCTTCGTGCGCGCGTGATTGATTGATTCATTGGTTGGTTGATATATGTTTATGTTACCTGCCGCCTGTAGCTCCCCTCTCCCCTGAGGAAAACCCTACCATCGCCTACTTCGAACCTCCCACCTGGTTTCACACCGATGAGCTTTTCTCCGTCCGTGAATCTGGAACCAAGGCCATGCTCTCCGCCGCGAAATTTCTCCTGGGGGTTTCGTCCTCCGTCGGTGCGTGTCGGTTCTGCACCCTCTCTGTCTGTGTTGATCGGTTGTTCCTGGATGTGTGCATTGTGATTGAAATCTGCTGGATGGGTGCAATGCAGGTGGTAAACACCTAAAACGGTGCTCTGGCTTCTGGGTAGATTGGGATGGGGAGAGCGAAACCGGCCTTGTTTTGACAACCGCGAAGCTGATTCGCACAAAGGATCCACCCCTCGGCATCTGGTCAGGCGGTGAAGAGTATGCTCACCACGCTCATGTGAGTGGCCTTGTGTTTCATCTATTAATTTCTGTGCTTGTACTTTTTTTAGTCCTCGTTCCATTTCAGATTAATTACTCTCTCTTGTAAATGTAACTATTTGCAAACTGCATTGTGCTATTGGCCTTTCTCAATAACGAAATGGAAACATCATGTATAGTATAGGCATCATTCAGAACCGTAACATGTTCTCTTCCCAAACTGTTTTCAGATCACTGTTCATTTGCTAGATGGCACCAATGCAGAGGGCCAGCTGGTCTACTACCAGCCCCATTATGATATTGCTTTCTTGAAGGTTAAGGTGAACCAACCAATTAAGTTACCATCTTTTAGTGAAGAAGATGTGAATTTTGCCACCAAGGTTTTTCGGCTCGGAAGAGACAGTTCCTTAAATCTAAGGATAACATATGCTAGGGCAGAATATTTGAATCCAACCATGCATGAGCGGTACCACAATGTATACTTCCATTCTCCAGATGGTGATGACAATAATAATGCGGTAATATATCTTATCATGACATTTGTAACAATTTTGAGATTTGTTTGCTGCCTGCCATCTTTATGCTCTATATTGCAATCTATTTATTTTAACATATTTCTTGTTATTGTAAACTATCGTTTTTTGTTAATCTGAATTGTTGTAGTATGACAATGGGGGGGCAGTTATTGACTTGGGTGGAAAAGTTGTTGGAATGGTCAACGTCCCTGAGAGATTTGGGTCTTTTATACCTTCTTCCATTTTGCTCAATTGTTTGGATTCATGGAAGAAATATGGGTATGTTTTCTCTCTTAGTTCTGTGATAGTATCTATGATTGTATAGTGATGCTAAGCTAATGTGTCCCCTCCCATTGTATCTTTTTACTTATTGTTATGAGTTGAAATATTTTTCTTAGTATCTATCTTCTCACTTTTATGCAATTTAGTGACCATAAGTCATGTAAAGATTCTCAAAGAAAATGTGATCATTGTCGTTTAGCAATAATAATCAGTTATAAGGCGAACCAAGAACTGGATCTTTGATGAGGCTTAGACAGAAAAGAACTAGCTAGTAGAACCACACTGAGAGTACAAACTGGTTTATGATGACAACTATTTATAAGAAGGAACTGATAGGACTTCACAATTCTGCTTTGTATGTCTTTAGCCAAATTGTAGAGTAAAGTTAAATGGAAAACTGTGTTTAAGTCTTTTATCTCAGTTTTGATGGATAATTTTCCCAAAGCCACTTTCTTCAAGGAGGACATGAAGTTAAACATACGAGATATTCAGGAACAATTTATTTTATGATACTCAATTGTTCTCGGTCATATTGAAATATGCTATTTCACTTTTACGTAATGTACCATAAAACCCCTCTCTTTGAGCATTTTGTGTGCTACTATGAATGATTCGTTCCCTTTGGGCCTTTCTGGACTCTATTTGAATAAAACATATTTGGTTATTGTTCATTTTTTAACACGTTAGATAGAAGTTGGAATCCACCAAAGATAGATCGACAGAGTCCTGGTATCAAATGATTGGGAGGAAACTTTCTCGCAGGTCCAGCTCTCTGCTGCATCCACCAATGTTTCGGACCACTGCCCAATTGTGTTGAAGAAGTAGGAGCTCAATGTGTGCAAAGCTTTCCGCTTCGAAAATCACTGGACGAAGTTCCCTGACTTCCAGGCGGTGGTCGCCACCGCATGGGCCAGGCTGGTCTGTTCGCTGGAGCCGGTGCGCCGCCTCCACATCAAGCTGTCAAGGGTTGCCAAGGCTCTCAGAATTTGGGCGAAGCAAAAGGTGAGATGGGCGGCCTTCTTATCTGGAGTGGAAAACGAGGTCATCTTTGGCCTTGATCTAGCCCAGGAGGAGCGGGAGCTTACTCGAGACGAGAGAGAGCTGCGAGGCTGCCTCAAAGCCAGGTTGTTGGGGCTGGCGGCAATTGACAGAGCCAGATGGAGACAGTTGTCGCGAATCACTGAGATAAGAGAGGGCGATGCCAGTACACGATTCTTCCACATCCGAGCTAGTGGGCGACGGCGGAAAAACAACATTCCATGGATCAGGGTAGAGCAGGGGTGTCGGGACCCGGGGTTAGCGTATGCAAGTTCCGCTACGACATAGTCATATGGAGAGCCGAGAACCGTACCCACTTGTCTAAGCAGACAAGGCCAAGCACAGAACGTTCTCGGAAAGCATCGTACGTGAGGGGCATCCCATCCAGGCCGGATGATCAACTGAGATGGGTCCTCATCGTCCGCACACAAGTCTAATGATATGGGTGATGAACTCCCATATTCACAGACAAGTCGCCTCAACCATACTATCGACTATCTCATAACTCTTACATAGACTTACTCCAGCCCGATCACTTAGTCGGGGTCTAGGGCGGGCTCAATCATACCACAAAGTGTGCACGAGACGGAGTCTCGAGCAATCGCATCGCGATGCCCCAAGCTGCGCACATCTAAGGGCCACTTGGTGTATGAAAGACCGCCAGCCAGATCACAATTAAGGTCTCGAAAACCCATACAAAGACATGCATGTTATAAACATAAACGCATCACACATGCCTTGTATGAACAGTAGGTATCATTGCAATTCTCTACAAAGTATACATTTTATTGATAACTCTTACAGAGTGAACACAGAGATCACAAGTATGTGATCCAACATTACAACAACAAGCGGAAACAAAGTATGTCTGAGTACAGAAAAGTTTAACAAATGGCTTAAGAAGCCTTATTTAAACACAAGCCCTCCACGAGGGAACCAGTCGTCTGACTGGGACTAGACTAGCTTGGTCTTCAGTCGTCGAGCTCGATGAAGAAGCCACCTTCGGGGTCAGTGGTTTCATCTAAAACATAGATTAAGCAAACGTGAGTACAAAGTCGTAATCAGCAAGACTTACATAGGAGCTATACTACTCATGCACATGTATCAAGGTAAAAGGGGGTGGGGTTTCACTTGCAGAAGTGTCCGCTTTGACTTGGCTAGTCCTGAACTACGAGTACCAGACTTGAGGTAAGAAACGTACACGAGTCCACTACTTTCTCCAACCAATTACACCACTATGGTCCCTTCCTCGACTTCCCCACGAGAAAGCACGCCATAGCACTCACACTTATCTTGGTGTGTTTTAGAAGTATCCAGTTCAAGTTGTCTAATGATCAAGCTAAGCTTTCCAAGCAGTCCTTAACCGCGGACGCGGCTATTCGAATAGTTTTGCTAACCCTGCAGGGGTGTACCGCTACACACACATGATCATCATTTACCGCCTTTGATCTCGACACCATTCAAGGGATGTCAGCGAGGATGCTCACCACAACTATTACCTCATAGCCTATCTAGTCCAAGAAAGCCTCCTACCTGGGTTGGCTACCACTATCGTGAACCCGGCCGGTTTACCGAAGTGGACCCATATGATGTGTGCGTGGTGCATAAGCCGGTCTCGGGTGAGCCGTTCTCTCACTTAGCAGCCAGGCCACAAACCTACCAGAACTCCGAACTATTGCGACATCTGGACATCGAAAGAGATGAGTTAATAGGTTGAGAGGGGTCAGTGAGCCCAATGTGTGGTTGTACTCTTCATCTTGGATCACCACACAAGAACTCGGACATAGGGCGGTGTTCAATGAGACAACCCACTGTGTACTCCTACACAACCTCTCATCGTGCACCTTGTATTAGGTATTTTCACCAACACCTTTCCACCAACATCAACATGATCACTACCATCCCGACTCACATAACAGTAACATCATTGTATCACTCTAAGCATGCAATAAGCAGTAACAATTGTAGGGGCCACATGATATCAATCAACTCCTACATTTGCTAGGATTGTGGTTGGCCTACTACTGTGACAAATGATAGGTCATGCAAAGGAATGGGTTCATCTATGCGGTAGAAACGTAGCATGGTAATCATCCTATACAATGCATAAGCGAGACATGAGAGGGAAGTGGGATTTTATCGACATGATCAATGGGGGTTTGCTTGCCTTGCTGACGAGGTTCGGGTTCGGGGTCTTCAACGAAGGGGGCAGCCTCCTGTTCCGGTTCCATCTCTACTCGACAAACAACAAACAAGGTAGAAAAGTAAATACAATGCACAATCACATGGTTGAAGGTTGAAACTTGATGTATATGCTTTGATGTGTGAAGCAATTCCATTTAAATGGAGTATCTTGCAAATGAATTGCAAATTCAAACTCCAATTTGAATTCAATTTAGCCAAGTTGCATATGACACTGTTTGATCAAGTTGAAACATTTTGAAATGTGTATGATATGCCTCTGAAGTTCAAGTATAATGTGATATGTTGATATGGTTCAAAATGCAAAAGCATTTGAAAAGAATTTGATTTAATTCCATTTAAATCAAATAGCAAATGCTACTGATCACATTTTAAATTCAACTCAAACATAGTTGAAAGTTGGAAATTTGGATAGCTTATTTTCTCCTGGTCATTTTTCATATATTATTTGTCCAATTTGGAGTTAATATAAATTTTCTATGAATTTCCAAAGTTTCAGCCTTTTCTGGCATTTCTCTGATTTATTATATTCTGGAAATTCTTTGATTGCGCCAGCACTGCATCAGCATGACGTCAGGGGGGTTTTGACCCCGGTCAAACTGACCAGTGGGCCAGGGCTGTCAGCCTCTCATCTAATTTCCCTGTTAGATTAATCTAATAGAGAGGATTAGAGGGGGCTGGGCCCACCTATAAGTGACCCACGGGGTGGGTTAAGGGCTAACCACCCCGGCCACGTCGGCGGGCTACCGGCGGCTAGACGCCGACGACCAAATCCGCGGCCGCGCTCTGCTCTCCTCCTCTCCTGGACACCATTCGAAGCGCTGAGACCACCGGGACGTAGCCCAGGCTCTCGCACGTCGCCTGGTGCACGCGGGAGTCCAAGGAGGCGACCATAGCGACGACGGCGACCTCGCCGGCAGCAACAGAAGCACGGCGACGACGTCGACGGGGCTAAGGGGCATGGTTTGCGGTGAGCTTTGGCGTGTTCGAAAGCTAGAACGCCCGTGAGTCAAACGCGCTCACTAGGGCGCCGTGAGGAGCACGAGGGCGAGCTCTAGCTCAACCATGGCGGCTAGGTTGCTCGGCTCCCATGGTGGATCCGGCTACAGCCGCGGGGAGGGTTCGGGTCAAGAGGGGTTTTGCGCGGCAGCTCATCCTGAGTCGAACGGAAGCGACGGCTTGCTCGGGGAGGCTCCAACGGCGGCGAATCGACGGCGGCGAGCTTGCGGGTCCAGCGAGAGGTTGAAGACGATGGCGTCGGCTCGGGGAGGAATTAGGGCTCCATCTTCTGCGTGAAGACGAAGTCGAGGACGAGGAACACGGTGGACTTGCTGGTTGGAGCTCTAGGGCACGGTGGCCACGTCGTCCACGGCGGTGCGCTCCGATGAAGCTTCGGGCGGCGACGAATTCGAGCGTAGGAGGAGGGGAAGAAGCTCTGGAGGGGGGAATGGACGTGGCGTGCTCCGGGGCGTCTCCAGGTGCGAGAAGGAGGCACGGGGAGGCCTGGAAGGTCCTCGGCGGCGACGTGGCGTCCATGGCTGGCTCGGTGGAATTCCACCGAGCAGCTTGGAGGCGCGGGACGGGGAAGAAGACCCTGCTGCCCCTGGTGGGCTGGCTGGGCTGGGTGGGCTGCTCTCGCCTGGGCGCCAGGTAAGCTTTTCCTTTTCCTTTTTCTGTTTTCTTTTCTAATTTCTTTTCTGTCTTTGTTTTGGTTTTTCTAAATAAAATAGCAAACCATTTTATTAAATGCTCATAATTTTTATATGGCCTCGCCAATTAATATACTAGCCACTTATAAATTTTGAACATTTTTAAAATTCAAATAATTTGAACTTTAAATCAAATAGGGGTTTTTGATTAATTCCAAGGCACTTTTTGAATATTTGAAAAATCCATGAGCATGGGGTGGGTCCCACATCACTTGATATGTGATCACACTCATTTATAAGACTTTTCAAAAATCTAACATGAATTTTTGGAGAAGATTTTTATCTGGCCTTTTGAATTAATTCATCTGGGGGGGGTTCCTTCTCCCATTTTGCTTTTGAATTTGATTTCAAAGATTTCTTTTGAAATTTTTATACTGATGCAAGATGACTTTGATCCTAGCACATTACCTAACAGAGGGTTCTGACAACTCGCCCCCACTCAACAGAATCTCGTCCCGAGATTCAGAAGTCTGCGGGAGGAAGGAGGGATACTCGGCACTGAGACGGTCTTCTCTTTCCCACGTAGCTTCTCTCTCAGAGTGGTGTGACCATTGCACTTTCAGAAATTTAATCTTCCGACGACGAGTGACACGCTCTGCGGAATCAAGAATACGAACGGGGTATTCTCGATAAGAAAGGTCATCTTGGAGATCAAGCGTTTCATGGTCGACTTCGCGGATGGGGTCCTTGAAGCAACGCCTGAGTTGGTACACATGGAATACATCATGTACTCGGGAAAGGTGCGGGGGTAGTTCAAGTTGGTAGGCAACTTCTCCACGTTTGGCAAGAATGCGGAAAGGTCCGATGTAACGTGGGGCCAACTTGCCTTTGATACCGAAACGTTGGGTTCCCTTCAGAGGAGTAACCCGAAGGTAAGCCTTCTCATCCAGATTGTAGCTTTCTTGCCTATGATGACGATCATAGTAGCTTTTCTGACGAGACTGGGCTGCTTTCAATTGATCACGAACAATGCGAACTTGCTCTTCTGCTTCCTTGATCATATCCGGTCCAAAGAATTGTCTTTCACTGGTTTCTGACCAGTTTAAAGGTGTTCGACATCGTCGTCCATATAGGAGTTCAAAAGGAGCCATGTTCAGACTAGATTGAAAACTATTGTTATAAGCAAATTCGGCGAATGGCAGAGACTTCTCCCAATTCTTTCCGAATGAGATAACACAAGCTCTGAGCATGTCTTCAAGAATTTGGTTAACCCTTTCGACTTGACCGCTAGACTGAGGATGGAAAGCTGTACTAAAGGAGAGATGAGTTCCCATAGCATTCTGAAAGCTTCCCCAAAATCTAGAGGTGAAAAGGCTACCGCGATCAGAATTGATTTCCAAAGGAACACCATGAAGGGATACAATTCTAGAGACGTACAAGTCCGCTAACTGGCTAGCAGTTATAGACTCGCGAACTGGCAGGAAGTGAGCAACTTTGGAAAGCCTATCTATGACAACGAAGATGGCATTGTTTCCTTTCTGGGTTTTTGGAAAGCCGGTGATGAAGTCCATACCGACTTTGTCCCATTTCCACTCTGGAATAGGCAAAGGTTGAAGTGTACCAGCAGGTCTTTGATGTTCTGCTTTAATGCGACGACAAACATCACATTCGGAAACAAATTGAGCAATGTCTCTCTTCATCCTGGTCCACCAAAATCTCTGGCGTAGATCTCGGTACATTTTTGTGCTACCGGGATGAATCGAGAGGGGTGTGTCATGGACTTCTTAGAGGATGAGTTGCCTTAGTTCCCTATTCTTAGGTACTACCAAACGATTTCCAAAGAATACCGTTCCCTTGCTATCTGTGGAGAAACATTTAGCAACTCCGCTAGCAATGTTCTCCTTGATCCGGCGAACACCTCGTGCACGCCTTTGGGCAACTATGATTTGATCCTCAAGAGTTGGTTTCGCCACCAAGGTAGAAAGATAGCCATGAGGAACAATCTCAAGATTGAGCTTGCGAAATTCCTCATGAAGAAGTGGTTGATACTGTTGTAACATGAGGTTGTTACAATACGACTTACGACTTAGTGCATCAGCCATGACATTGGCTTTGCCTGGGGTGTAAGAAATTCCTACGTCGTAATCTTTTATCAACTCAATCCAGCGTCTTTGCCTGAGATTAAGATCTGGCTGGGTGAAAATGTATTTGAGGCTTTGGTGGTCGCAATAGATCTCACAACGATTACCAAGGAGGTAATGTCGTCAAGTTGTTAAGGCATGAACTACGGCAGCGAGTTCTAGGTCATTGGTAGGATAGTTCTCTTCATGTGTCCGCAACTGGCGTGAAGCATAAGCTACCACATGTCTATCTTGCAGAAGTATGCATCCTAACCCTTGCCGTGATGCGTCACAATAGATCTCGAAATCCTTTTTGGTGTCTGGAGGCGCAAGTACGGGTGCAGAAGTCAATATTCTTTTTAGCTCTTGAAAGCTTTCCTCGCACTTGGGAGTCCATAGGAATTTCTTATCTTTCTTGAGGAGTTCATTTAGAGGCTTTGCAAATTTAGAAAAGTTCTCGACGAAGCGACGGCAATAGCTGGCTAGGCCAAGAAAACTCCTAACTTGCTTAACCGATTCAGGTGGAGTCCAGTCAAGGACGGCCTGAACTCTCTCGGGATTCACAGCAATGCCTTTTGCAGAAATCACGTGGCCTAAGTAGGTCACTTCTGGTAGCCAAAATTCACATTTGGAGAATTTAGCATACAGACGGTGCTCTCTAAGTTTCATCAATACCAGCCTTAGGTGTTCGGCATGTTCTTCTTCGTTCTTCGAGTAGATGAGAATGTCATCGAGATAAACTACAACAAATTTATCTAGGTACTCCATGAAGATCGAATTCATCATGCGTGAGAAAGTGGCGGGGGCATTGGTTAAACCAAAGGACATGACGGTGTACTCGTAAAGACCATAACGAGTAGTAAAAGCCGTTTTGGGAATGTCCTCGTTTCGGATTTTGATTTGATGATAACCTAATCTCAAATCCATCTTGGAGAAGACAGAGGATCCTGCAAGTTGATCATAAAGATCATTGATCCTGGGCAAAGGGTACTTGTTCTTTATCGTCGCTAAATTTAGCGGGCGATAGTCTACGCACATCCTTTCTGTTCCATCTTTCTTCGTTACGAACAGAACGGGGCAACCCCATGGCGATGAGCTAGGGCGGATGAAGCCTTTTTCCAACAAAGCTTCCAGTTGGGTTTTAAGCTCAGCTAACTCACGTGGGGCCATTTTGTATGGGCGTCTAGAAATTGGTGTGGTTCCTGGTACAAGATCCACTATAAACTCTACACATCTGTCGGGTGGCATGCCCGGCAGCTCTTCAGGAAAGACATCCGGGAAGTCACGAACCACCGGAATATCTTCAAATTCGGGAAGGGGAAGTACATTCAAAGAATTCAATTGGGTTCTTGTTCTGGGTGAGGTATAGTTGACGGTCTTGCCTGAAGGGTGGGTGAGTTTCACTGATTTGCCTTTGCAATCTAGGTAGGCATTCTGTCTTGATAGTCAATCCATGCCAAGGATGACATCAATGTCTGAAGACTTGAGGGCTATGAGTGAAGCAAGGAATACTAAACCCTCAATTGCAATTTGATTACCATGGCTTACTCTATTAGTTTGCCATCTTGACCCTGGAGTTTGAATAATCATGGGGGTGGACAATTCAACAAGGATAACTCATGACGAAGTGCATAACTTTCCGACATGAATGAATGAGATGCTCCTGGGTCGAAAAGAACGGAAGTAGGAATATAATTGACTGGGAGCGTACCAAGAATGATGTCAGTGTCGTCAGTCTCTTTGGCGGCAATCTGGTTCACATGTCCACGAGTGGCGGGAGGAGTGGTTTTGGTGGTGTAGACCTTCTGCGGTGGCTTGCCACGACCATTGTTGTTGCCTCCGGCACGGGGTGGAGCATTCTTATTCTGGAGTTGGTTCTGGGGACACTCACGGGAGTAGTGGCCTGCCTGACCAAACTTGTAACAGGCTCAAAATACAGTACGTGGAGCTGGGTTGTTTGGTGGAGTTGGGTGGAACTGAGTTGGTGGACGAGGAGCCACATAGGATGGCCTCGGTGGGTTGTTCTGGCGGAACATACTGTTGGGGATCCAGATCTTGCGCTTCTGGGAGCCTGAACTGGATGAACCATCGTCTCTAGGGTGTTTGCGGAAGTCATTGGGGGTGTTCATGTCCTCTGCCTTGATGGCCTTGTTGACAAGGACCTGGAAGGTGGCAAAGTCATGTAGGTTGAGCTCACGACGGAGTCCAGAATTGAGTCCACGACGAAACCTCTCTTGCTTCTTTGCATCGGTGGAGACCTCTTCAGTAGCATAGCGAGCCAGTCAGTTGAACTCACGACTAAACTCGTCAACAGTCCTTCTGCCTTGGGTGAGGTTGCAGAACTCCTCACGCTTGCGGTCCATAAGACCCTTGGGAATGTGGTGCTTGCGGAAGGAAGTGCAGAATTCATCCCAAGATGTGGGCGGTCCAACGAGACACATGTTCAGGAAGTTCTCCCACCAAGAGCTAGCTGCACCTTCAAGGTGGTAAGTGGCATAGCTGACCTTGTCGCCATCTGCAATATGGCCTGCCTGAAGCTTCCTCTCGATGCTGCGAAGCCAGTCATCGGCGTCAAGGGGCTCGGTGGAGTAACTGAAAACCGGGGGATGAAGCCGGATGAAGTCGTTCAGGGACACCAACTCGTTGCGCTGCTAAGTGGTGTTGCGGGCAATGACCTCCAGCAAATGGTGAGAGTCTCGGCGGTTCCTCTCAACCTCCATCAGAACCTGAGCCATCGTGGGTGGGGGTGGAAGGTTGCCTTCCTCCTGTTCATTCCCACGACCCTGGGCACGACCAAGATGGCCACGGGTTCCTTGAGACATCCTGAAGGTGAAAACCAAAGTCAAACATAGTTGATTGGAAGAGTCTAATCAAGGTATTGAAGTACTGGAAGGATTACAAAGCAAAGGAAGTAATCATCTTGACAACATGGTGATAAAAGCATACAAGCCCTATATTCACAAGCTGTCATACAAACCATACATCGTTTTAGTACAAGCACCAAGCTAATAAAAACGTGATGAAGATGATACATCCTTCAGAGGCACTCTGACTTCCTATACATTATTTATCTAATCCTCTGGAACTTAGAACACCTTGCGTACAATATACTAAGATACTACTACATCCTCACTAAGTAAGACCACATGCGGTCTCACTCATCTCCATCTCCATAGTAGTCCTCGTAAAAGTTATCCGCGTATCCCGGTAGCTGAAGGTGACCATCGGAAAACACGGAGGCCTGTGGACCCTGATATCCATTTGGGCAAGGATGGGGCCTAGGTCTAGCGTAGGGTGGAAGCAAAGGACCACGGGGTGGAAAAATGCCTCCAATCTCGGGCCAAGCAACTCGAGAAGGCATCTGAGTCCTCACAGGGTAGATAGCATCATACTCGACTGATCCAACACTCACGAAGGGTGCCAAGAGTGTTAGTGCTCGATACAGACAAACACGAGTGGCGTGAAGCTCAAAACGGAGAGCGCGTGCATCACGATCTCGATCACTAGAAAACCTAGCAGTCATCTGAAGTACTGGATCTTCTGCAGAGTGATCTGAGTAGAGTCCGGTGTAATATCCCTCTTCTCCTGGAAGTGCAGCAGGGATATAGAGGAACGAGGTCTCTCTCAGCATAGTGTGCTCCTCTCTCAGCAGGGTAATGCATGAATATGCAGCATCCTGCACAGCCATGTTCTCAGTCATGCCAATGCCATGTCCAAAGTGGATTGACTGAGTGACTCCATTGTGGTGCGGGTAGATCCTGACAATGCAGTGGAATTGGGTCTCGTTGAAGTCAAGGAACTGCTCCTCAACTGTGTACTCAGGGTACCATCGATATCCCACATAGGACATCATCTCGATCAACGTGGCGGGATGGCCACGCACACCGAGGCACCTGGTCAAACGAACAATCTGCCGAGGGGGAAGATCTGCCATCTGAAACCGAAAGAAGGAGTTTGCAAATGCATCAGATTATGAGATAAACCTGGAATGACTCGGACAACATAACGGCTGTAATTGTAAGAAATGTCTTTTCTTGCAATGTAGAAACAACACTTACATACGATGTAAGAAATCAGGAAGCACAACAACTCTAATGAAACGAACACAACTTTCCTACGGCTAAAAGGAAGCAAACAACGAGATGTTCTAATCAGACAGAGGAGAGCCTAGTCCTATCTTCCCGTAGAATAAGATGAGGGTGACTCAGAACTCAGAACGAAGGGGGTAAGGAGAAAAAAAGAAGCCTTACGTTGTTCCCTTATATACCCAGAGTAACTATATAACTATAGCAAGCTAGACTCGACTTCGGCCAAGGCTGCTAGTCCTACAGTTAGTCCTGCTCTGATACCAAGTTTGTCGGGACCCGGGGTTAGCGTATGCAAGTCCCGCTACGACATAGTCATATGGAGAGCCGAGAACCGTACCCACTTGTCTAAGCAGACAAGGCCAAGCACAGAACGTTCTCGGAAAGCATCGTACGTGAGGGGCATCCCATCCAGGCCGGATGATCAACTGAGATGGGTCCTCATCGTCCGCACACAAGTCTAATGATATGGGTGATGAACTCCCATATTCACAGACAAGTCGCCTCAACCATACTATCGACTATCTCATAACTCTTACATAGACTTACTCCAGCCCGATCACTTAGTCGGGGTCTAGGGCGGGCTCAATCATACCACAAAGTGTGCACGAGACGGAGTCTCGAGCAATCGCATCGCGATGCCCCAAGCTGCGCACATCTAAGGGCCACTTGGTGTATGAAAGACCGCCAGCCAGATCACAACTAAGGTCTCGAAAACCCATACAAAGACATGCATGTTATAAACATACACGCATCACACATGCCTTGTATGAACAGTAGGTATCATTGCAATTCTCTACAAAGTATACATTTTATTGATAACTCTTACAGAGTGAACACAGAGATCACAAGTATGTGATCCAACATTACAACAACAAGCGGAAGCAAAGTATGTCTGAGTACAGACAAGTTTAACAAATGGCTTAAGAAGCCTTATTTAAACACAAGCCCTCCACGAGGGAACCAGTCGTCTGACTGGGACTAGACTAGCTTGGTCTTCAGTCGTCGAGCTCGATGAAGAAGCCACCTTCGGGGTCAGTGGTTTCATCTAAAACATAGATTAAGCAAACGTGAGTACAAAGTCGTAATCAGCAAGACTTACATAGGAGCTATACTACTCATGCACATGTATCAAGGTAAAAGGGGGTGGGGTTTCACTTGCAGAAGTGCCAGCTTTGACTTGGCTAGTCCTGAACTACGAGTACCAGACTTGAGGTAAGAAACGTACACGAGTCCACTACTTTCTCCAACCAATTACACCACTATGGTGCCTTCCTCGACTTCCCCACGAGAAAGCACGCCATAGCACTCACACTTATCTTGGTGTGTTTTAGAAGTATCCAGTTCAAGTTGTCTAATAATCAAGCTAAGCTTTCCAAGCAGTCCTTAACCGCGGACGCGGCTATTCAAATAGTTTTGTTAACCCTGCAGGGGTGTACCGCTACACACACATGATCATCATTTACCGCCTTTGATCTCGACACCATTCAAGGGATGTCAGCGAGGATGCTCACCACAACTGTTACCTCATAGCCTATCTAGTCCAAGAAAGCCTCCTACCTGGGTTGGCTACCACTATCGTGAACCCGGCTGGTTTACCGAAGTGGACCCAGATGATGTGTGCGTGGTGCATAAGCCGGTCTCGGGTGAGCCGTTCTCTCACTTAGCAGCCAGGCCACAGACCTACCAGAACTCCGAACTATTGCGACATCTGGACATCGAAAGAGATGAGTTAATAGGTTGAGAGGGGTCAGTGAGCCCAATGTGTGGTTGTACTCTTCATCTTGGATCACCACATAAGAACTCAGACTTAGGGCGGTGTTCAACGAGACAACCCACTGTGTACTCCTACACAACCTCTCATCGTGCACCTTGTATTAGGGTATTTTCACCAACACCTTTCCACCAACATCAACATGATCACTACCATCCCGACTCACATAACAGTAACATCATTGTATCACTCTAAGCATGTAATAAGCAGTAACAATTGCAGGGGCCACATGATATCAATCAAATCCTACATTTGCTAGGATTGTGGTTTGCCTACTACTGTGACAAATGATAGGTCATGCAAAGGAATGGGTTCATCTATGCGGTAGAAACGTAGCATGGTAATCATCCTATACAATGCATAAGCGAGACATGAGAGGGAAGTGGGATTTTATCGACATGATCAATGGGGGTTTGCTTGCCTTGCTGACGAGGTTCGGGTTCGGGTTCTTCAACGAAGGGGGCAGCCTCCTGTTCCGGTTCCACCTCTACTCGACAAACAACAAACAAGGTAGAAAAGTAAATACAATGCACAATCACATGGTTGATGGTTGAAACTTGATGTATATGCTTTGATGTGTGAAGCAATTCCATTTAAATGGAGTATCTTGCAAATGAATTGCAAATTCAAACTCCAATTTGAATTCAATTTAGCCAAGTTGCATATGACATTGTTTGATCAAGTTGAAACATTTTGAAATGTGTATGATATGCCTCTGAAGTTCAAGTATAATGTTATATGTTGATATGGTTCAAAATGCAAAAGCATTTGAAAAGAATTTGATTTAATTCCATTTAAATCAAATAGCAAATGCTACTGATCACATTTTAAATTCAACTCAAACATAGTTGAAAGTTGGAAATTTGGATAGCTTATTTTCTCCTGATCATTTTTCATATATTATTTGTCCAATTTGGAGTTAATATGAATTTTCTATGAATTTCCAAAGTTTCATCCTTTTTCTGGCATTTCTCTGATTTATTTTATTCTGGAAATTCTTTGATTGCGCCAGCACTGCATCAACATGACGTCAGGGGGGTTTTGACCCCGGTCAAACTGACCAGTGGGCCAGGGCTGTCAGCCTCTCATCTAATTTCCCTTTTAGATTAATCTAACAGAGAGGATTAGAGGGGGCTGGGCCCACCTATAATTGACCCATGGGGTGGGTTAAGGGCTAACCACCCCGGCCACGTCGGCGGGCTACCGGCGGCTAGACGCCGACGACCAAATCCGCGGCCGCGCTCTGCTCTCCTCTTCTCCTGGACACCATTCGAAGCGCTGAGACCACCGGGACGTAGCCCAGGCTCTCGCACGTCGCCTGGTGCACGCGGGAGTCCAAGGAGGCGACCATAGCGACGACGGCGACCTCGCCGGCAGCAACAGAAGCACAGCGACGACGTCGACGGGGCTAGGGGGCATGGTTTGCGGTGAGCTTTGGCGTGTTCGAAAGCTAGAACGCCCGTGAGTCAAACGCGCGCACTAGGGCGCCATGAGGAGCAGGAGGGCGAGCTCTAGCTCAACCATGGCGGCTAGCTTTCTCGGCTCCCATGGTGGATCCGGCTACAGCCGCGGGGAGGGTTCGGGTCAAGAGGGGTTTTGCGCGGCAGCTCACCCTGAGTCGAACGGAAGCGACGGATTGCTCGGGGAGGCTCCAACGGCGGCGAATCAACGGCGGCGAGCTCGCGGGTCCAGCGAGAGGTTGAAGACGATGGCGTCGGCTCGGGGAGGAATTAGGGCTCCAGCTTCTACGTGAAGACGAAGTCGAGGACGAGGAACACGGTGGACTTGCTGGTTGGAGCTCTAGGGCACGGTGGCCACGTCGTCCACGGCGTTGCGCTCCGGTGAAGCTTCGGGCGGCGACGAATTCGAGCGTAGGAGGAGGGGAAGAAGCTCTGGAGGGGGGGAATGGACGTGGCGTGCTCCGGGGCGTCTCCAGGTGCGAGAAGGAGGCACGGGGAGGCCTGGAAGGTCCTCGGCGGCGACGTGGCGTCCACGGCTGGCTCGGTGGCATTCCACCGAGCAGCTTGGAGGCGCGGGACGGGGAAGAAGACCTTGCTGCCCCTGGTGGGCCGGCTGGGCTGGGTGGGCTGCTCTCGTCTGGGCGCCAGGTAAGCTTTTCCTTTTTCTGTTTTCTTTTCTAATTTCTTTTCTGTCTTTGTTTTGGTTTTGCTAAATAAAATAGCAAACCATTTTATTAAATGCTCATAATTTTTATATGGCCTCACCAATTAATATACTAGCCACTTATAAATTTTGAACATTTTTAAAATTCAAATAATTTGAACTTTAAATCAAATAGGGGTTTTTGATTAATTCCAAGGCACTGTTTGAATATTTGAAAAATCCATGAGCATGGGGTGGGTCCCACATCACTTGATATGTGATCACACTCATTTATAAGACTTTTCAAAAATCTAACATGAATTTTTGGAGAAGATTTTTATCTGGCCTTTTGAATTAATTCATCTGGGGGGGGTTCCTTCTCCCATTTTGCTTTTGAATTTGATTTCAAAGATTTCTTTTGAAATTTTTAACATGATGCAAGATGACTTTGATCCTAGCACATTACCTAACAGAGGGTTCTGACAAGGGGCCAGCTCATTCTCAAGCTGGGAAGGCGAGGTTGTTTGTCGATCATTTCAAGAGACTTATGGGATCCTCCACCGTGCCCTCTTCAAGGATCAGATGGGAGGCTATCGGGATGCAAAGAATAAACTTGGCGCAGCTGGACGCCCCTTTCTCCGAGGATGAGCTAAAGGGGGATGTCAATGACATGCACGGAGAGAAGGCGCCGGCCCCTGATGGTTTCACAGGATTGTTCTTCAAGCAATGCTAGCTGCTGGTTAAGGATGATCTGCTTGCTGCGATTAACAGTGCGCACACGCTCAGAGGGAAAAACTAGAATTTGTTGAACTTTGCCAATATTGTGTTGCTGCCCAAGAAAGATGGTGCCCAGGACTGTGGGGACTTCAGACCGATCAGCCTGATACACAGTGTACAAAAGATTCTCAGCAAGATGCTTGTGGCTAGGCTGGCGCCAGAGATCCATCACCTCATTTCCAATAATCAAAGCGCTTTCATTGCGGGCAGATCGATCCAGGACAATTTTATTTATGTTAGAAATGTCATCAAGGCCGCACACACGGCTAGATCCCCGACGGTGTTCCTCAAGCTTGACATCGCAAAGGCTTTCGACTCGGTGGGCTGGGGATATCTGCTGGAGGTTCTCGAGGCCACGGGGTTCGGACAAAGATGGAGAAACCTGATATCCCTCATGCTTTCGTCCTCCTCCTCTCGGGTCATGGTCAATGGCGTCCCTAGGGAGCCGTTTCTGCATCGTCGGGGGCTTAGGCAGGGTGACCCGTTATCCCCGCTTCTGTTCATCATCGCCATGGAGCCGCTGCAGAGATTACTAACTTTGGCCACCGAGAGGAGAATCCTGTTTCTGCTCAAGCAGCGCATCGCCAGGTTCAGATGCAGCCTCTATGCTGATGATGCAGCTCTTTTCCTCCAGCCGTGTGAGGCAGACTTCACCGTAGTGCAAGCCGTTCTGAGTGCCTTTGGTGATGCATCGGGTCTAAGGACAAACTTCAGTAAAACGACTGCTTTCCCCATCGCGTGTGGAAATCTGGATTTGGGCTTTGCCGTGGCAGTGTTCGGTGGCCAGCTGGCAGAGCTCCCGTGCCAATACCTTGGGCTCCCTGTAGGACCATGCAAGCCAAAGAGAGCGGATGTGCAACCACCGATTGATAAAATCGCTGGAAAGCTTGCTCCTAGGAAGGGGCGAATGCTCACCCGGATGAGCAGATTGATCTATATCAACTCAGTGGTCACTGCGACCGCAACGTATTTTTTGACTGCTTTCAAGCCTGACAAGTGGTTCATTAAGCGGGTGGACAAGATGAGATTAAATTTTCTCTGGGACGCGGAGGATCGGAATGCGGGTGGAAAGAGCCTTGTGAACTGGAAAAAATCTGCTCGCCAAAAGAATGTGGTGGGCTTGGAGTAAAGGATATTGATGCTTTCAGCAGAGCGTTGCGGCTGAGATGGGAATGGTTCAGGTGGGACGTGCAGGACCGGCCCTGGAAGGGGTCTCCTACCCCTTGTGACAGAAGAGACAGGGATCTCTTTGCTCCTTGCACCGATGTAACGATCAAGGATGGAAGCTTGGCTAGATTCTGGACAGATCGGTGGCTGGAGGATGAGCCCCTTTGTCTAGCCACGCCGGATGTCTACAGGATTGCGATGGGTACGAAGCTCACTGTCAAGGATGCCTTGAGGAACGGAAGGTGGATGCGTGGACTGCACAGGATGGACAGCGAGGACCAGCTCGTTCAATTTGTTCAAGTATGGGAGAAGGTTCAGAGTGTGAGCCTCAGCCTCGGTACCGATGCGCTCTGTTGGAAGTGTACGGCTAGCGGAACCTACTCTGCTGCCTCTACGTATGGCATGCAGTTCATGCCAAGGATAAAAAAACCGGACCTACAAAGGATATGGAGATGCAAGATAGAAGGAAAGGTTAAGTTCTACATCTGGCTGCTCCTACAAAATCGAAATTGGACTGCTGACAGGCTTGGAGCAAGGGGATGGCCGCACAATGAGATGTGCAAGCTGTGCGATCAAGAGCCGGAGACGGCCGGCCACATCACGCTAATGTGTGTGTTTGCTAGGGAAGTTTGGTGCAACTTCCGGAACAACAACGAGTCGGTTCATTCAATCGCTTTCAGAGCGGGCTCGGTCGAAGAATGGTGGGACGGGCTGTGGCACAATGCGGGATCGAAGGATGCGGTAATTAAAAGGACGAGGTTAGCGGCGTACATAGCTTGGAATTTGTGGAAGGAGAGGAATAGACGGGTCTTTGAGCAGAAGGAGATGACCACCGCCGCCTTGTCCAACCTAATTAGGGATGAGGTGGCAACGGTAACCGCCGCAAGAGCTGGCGTGATCGTGTGAGTAACGTGGGTTTTCTCCCTTGGGGCACCCCTGTTGGCCCTGAGGATGTGTAATTGTCTTGTAAATAACTTTGCTTTTCTTTCTCCCCTTATTATAATGAAAAGGAAGAGCACCTGCTGTTTATTTCAAAAAAGAAAGGGTTACTTTCCCATGTGTTCCTTGCTTGAAATATGTTAAACCATTATCTGATCTGATGTAGGCACATCGCCCGACCCCATCTTGGGATGATGTTTAAGGCCATTAATGTCGGGACCCGGGGTTAGCGTATGCAAGTCCAGTTAAGACATAGTCATATGGAGGGCCGAGAACCGTACCCACTTGTCTAAGCAGACAAGGCCAAGCACAGAACGTTCTCGGAAAGCATCGTACGTGAGGGGTATCCCATCCAGGCCGGATGATCAACTGAGATGGGTCCTCATCGTCCGCACACAAGTCTAATGATATGGGTGATGAGCTCCCATATTCAAAGACAAGTCGCCTCAACCATACTATCGACTATCTCATAACTCTTACATAAACTTACTCCAGCCCGATCAATTAGTCGGGGTCTAGGGCGGGCTCGATCATACCACAAAGTGTGCCCGAGACAAAGTCTTGAACAATCGCATCGCGATGCCCCAAGCTGCGCACATCTAAGGGCCACTTGGTGTATGAAAGACCACCAGCCAGATCACAACTAAGGTCTCGAAAACCCATACAAAGACATGCATGTTATAAACATAAACGCAGCACACATGCCTTGTATGAACAACAGGTATCATTGCAATTCTCTACAAAGTATACATTTTTATTGATAACTCTTATAGAGTGCACACAGAGATCACAAACATGTGATCCAACATTACAACACAAACGGAAGCAAAGTATGTCTGAGTACAGACAAGTTTAACAAATGGCTTAAGAAGCCTTATTTAAACACATGCCCTCCACGAGGGATCCAGTCGTCTGACTGGACTAGACTAGCTTGATCTTCAGTCGTCCAGCTCGATGAAGAAGCCACCTTCGGGGTCAGTGGTTTCATCTAAAACATAGATTAAGCAAACGTGAGTACAAAGTCGTACTCAGCAGGACTTACATAGGAGCTATACTACTCATGCATATGTATCAAGGTAAAGGGAGGTGGGGTTTCACTTGCAGAAGTGCCAGCTTTGACTTGGCTAGTCCTGAACTACGAGTACCAGACTTGAGGTAAGAAGCGTACACGAGTCCACTACTTTCTCCAACCAATTACACCACTATGGTGCCTTCCTCGACTTCCCCACGAGAAAGCACGCCATAGCACTCACACTTATCTTGGTGTGTTTTAGAAGTATCCAGTTCAAGTTGTCTAATAATCAAGCTAAGTTTTCCAAGCAGTCCATAACCGCGGACGCGGCTATTCGAATAGTTTTGTTAACCCTGCAGGGGTGTACCGCTACACACACATGATCATCGGTTACCGCCTTTGTACTCGACACTGTTCAAGAAGTGTCGGCGAGGATGCTCACCACAACTGTTACCTCATAGCCGATCTAGTCCGAGAAAGCCGCCTACTTGGGTTGGTTACCACTATCGTGAACCCGGCCGGTTTACGGAAGTGGACCCAAGTGATGTGTGCGTGGTGCATAAGCCGGTCTCGGATGAGTCGTTCTCTCACTTAGCATCCAGGCCACGGACCTACCAGAACTCCGAACTATTGCGACATCTGGACATCGAAAGGGATGAGTTAATAAGTTGAGAGGGGTCAGTGAGCCCAATGTGTGGTTGTACTCTTCATCTTGGATCACCACACAAGAACTCGGACTTAGTGCGGTGTTCAACGAGACAACCCACCGTGTACTCCTACACAGCCTCTCATCGTTCACCTTGTATTAGGGTAGATTCACCAACACTTATCTACCATCATCATCATGATCACTACCATCCCGACTCACATAAAAGTATCATCAAGGTATCACTCTAAGCATGCAATAAGCAGTAACAGTTGTAGGGGTCACATGATATCAATCAACTCCTACCTTTGCTAGGATTGTGGTTTGCTTACTACTGTGAGAAAATGATAGGTCATGCAAAGGAATGGGTTCATCTATGCGGTAGAAACGCATCATGGTAATCATCCTATACAATGCATAAGCGAGACATGAGAGGGAAGTGGGATTTTATCGACATGATCAATGGGGGTTTGCTTGCCTTGCTGACGAGGTTCGGGTTCGGGGTCTTCAACGAAGGGGGCAGCCTCCTGCTCCGGTTCCACCTCTACTCGACAAACAACAAACAAGGTAGCAAAGTAAATACAATGCACAATCACATGATGGAAGGTTGAAACTTGATGTATATGCTTTGATGTGTGAAGCAATTCCATTTAAATGGAGTATATTGCATATTGAATTGTAAATTCAAACTCCAATTTGAATTCAAACTTAGCCAAGTTACATGTGACATTGTTTGATCAATTTGAATCATTTTGAAATGTGTATGATATGCCTCTGATGTGTAAGTGAAATGTAGCATGTTGCCATGGTTCAAGTTGCAAAAACTTTTGAATTGAATTTGATTTAATTCCATTTAAATCAAATAGCAAATGCTACTGATCCCATTTTAAAATCAACTCAAACAAAGCTGAAAGTTGGATATTTGGATAGCTTATTTTCTCCTGATCATTTTTCATATATTATTTGTCCAATTTGGAGTTAATATGAATTTTCTATGAATTTCCAAAGTTTGGGCTATTTTCTGGATTTTCTGGAATTCTTTAAATCATTTCTAATTTCTGGAAATTCATTTACTGCGTCAGCATGACCTCATGCTGGCGTCAGGGGGGGGCTGACGAGTGGGCCAACCCTGTCAGTGGGTCTGGGGTTAATCCCCGTTTAAAATAAACTGACAGGGGGGTTAAGGGGTCCAAGGGCCCACCTGTCATAGGCTGTGGGGGTCATTAGGGGGTGATTAGTCAGGGCTTAGCCTGACAGGCCGGCGGCTAACCGCCGGTGGCCACCAGACGCGGCGGCGCTGCACGGGGGAGGTGCTCCCGGCCTTCAAATTGCTCGCTGAGACCACCAGAGGGCAGCCCTCAAACTCGCGCTTCACCTAGGCGAGTCGGGCGACCACGGGGAGGCCTGACGTGACGGCGGCGGTCCGAAGCACGGCCGCGAGCGGAAACTTGCTAGGAGGAGCGTCTGGGAGCGGGGCTGGGGTGGTTCGATGCAGTGGAACACCACGAGTGCAACTGACACGGTCTCGGCTTCGATTGCGTAACGGGTGCTCGCCGGGGACGACCGTGGCGGCGAGGCACTTCTGCTCCCATGGAGGATCACCAAGGAGACAACGATAAGGGGCGGGGAGAGAGGGGTTTGAACCGCCTGCTCACCAGGAACTCGACGGAGGTGGCGGCGAAGGCTGAGGTGGCTCGACGGCGACGAAATCGACGATGGCGTCCTTCGGGTCCCGCAACGGCTCGAGCTCGATTCCGGCGACTAGGAGGGCTCCGGGTTTGATTCGCTGCACTGGGAGACGTAGACGACGGCGGGGAGGAGGATGGACACGGCGGTGGCGCTCGACAGGCTCACTAGCCACGCAGGTGCGGCGGCGCGCTCCGGCGTTCTTCACGATTGTCGGTGGAATCGGCGAGGGAGACAGGGAGGGAGTTCGTGGAGAGGGGAAATGGAACGGGGAAGCCTCTGGGCGTCTCCAGGCGTGAAGAGGTGGCGCGGGGGAAGCAGGAGGTGGACAGGGGCTCGTCGGCGGCCACGGCATGGTCGCCACGCAGCAGTGCCCCTGCTTGAGGAAGACGACAGGCGCGGGAGGTGGGCTGGGCCGGCTGGGGGATGAGTTGGGCTCCTTTGCAAGTAAGCCCCTTTTTCTTTTCTGTTTTCTTTTTCTTTTCTGTATATTTGTTTTGCTTAGCAAATAAATAGCTAGGCATTTTTATAAATGCTCAAATCTTTTATATGGCATTACATGACCAGTAGCTAGTCATATCCAGAGTTTGAACATTTTTGAAATTCAAAATATTTGAATTCAAATTCAAATAGGGGTTTTTGATTAAATCCAAGGCACTGTTTGAATATTTGAAAAATCTATGAGCATGGGGTGGGTCCCACATCACTTGATATGTGATCACACTCATTTATAAGACTTTCCAAAAATCTAACATGAATTTTTGGAGAAGATTTTTATCAGGCCTTTTGAATTAATTCATCTGGGGGGTTCCTTCTCCCATTTTGCTTTTGATTTTGATTTCAAAGATTTCTTTTGAAATTTTTTAACATGATGCAAGTGACTTGCTAACCCTAGCACATTACCTAAAAGAGGGTTCTGACAACTAAACTTCTAGAACCTGCTCATGTTGACATGTTATGGTGTATGTTTAACGTTGATGATGGTCTTGTTGTTCAAGATGCAAGTAATGAATTCCTGAACATTCTCAATTCTCATGCGTGTGATGGTTAATTATTGCCAATTGAACATTAGGTGTCGGGAGGATCTCATGCTGAGAAAATTGGAATCCAAACAGGTGATATTATTGAATCTATCAATGGAAAACATGTTTCTTCCACAATTGAGGTGGGTACATTAGAGATTCGTTAGGTTAATGAACTGAAAATAAATTACATTTTTGTGATATTTGGTAGCTTCATGCTCTTGACTGCAATGTTTTTTCTTGCAATTATCAGTTGGAAAATACGCTGATGAGCATATGCAAGGGTGCTTCAGATATTGAAGTTCATGTTTCTGTAAGTTTAAGTGTAACTGCGGTTTGCTTGATCCCGTCCATACTATTTCTTATTGCGGAAGTATTATTAGCAAAATGCTAACACTAAAAGATGTGTTTGGTTACTCCAATAGGTTGGGGTGTTTGATACACTCAGAAAACACCGAAGCACCAGAGAGTTGACTGCAAATTTATCAGAACTTGGAGAAGTTATTATAAGTGGCACACATCTTTCCTTTTAACTAGGCCCATCTACAAATTATTAGTTCAATGTTTATTTTATTTCTTGTAGATAATTATTTTCAAGACATACTTCTAGCACTAGTTATGTAAGCCAATGTTCATTGTGCAATACACTCTTACATGACAACCATGTAATGTTTAAAAATCTCGCACCACTGTAACGACCCGATTCACTTAGAATCGGAGTCTCTGTGATCAAGTGCTAGTCCCTGGATCGAACTCGCTAGCACACACAGTATAACAGTTGTATATCAAAGTACAAGTGCATCATTATTACATCGTATGATCCAGAATTCAAAACAAATAACAACTTGCACAGCTCAAGGCTAGCTTATTCAATATAACTACAGCGGAAGCAAAACTAGTAGCGAGGAGTCCCATCAACATCCACAAGCGACATGCTGAGTGTAGACTTGCGACCCTATAATACCACACTAATCTTCTGAGAAACCTGCAACACGAATGTTACAGCCCGAACACGGGCCAGTACATCTGATTTGTACGGCAAGTAACACAAGTGATAAAGCAATCCTACAACTAATTTCAAATCAATAACACGAATCAAGCTTGGTTTGTTGTACATAAAGTTGGTATTCACCTACTTCTACTTACTACTCACCATTTTTATCAGCTTTAGTTAATATCAACCCACAAAGGACAAAAACTAACTAACCGCCTATGAGAGCCCTCAGGATCATAGGATTTCTAATGGCAGCCATGAGAGCCCTCGGGATCATGGTTTCGTGAGTATTGTAGAGCCCTCAGGATACAATAGCACACGTACCTCCTATTCGTGAACATCATAGAGCCCTCAGGATACGATGCCACTACAAACACATTCGTGACTGTTACAGAGCCCTCAGGATGCAACATCACCCTATCACGAACATTGTAGAGCCCTCAGGATACAATGCCACTACCTAGACACAAAGTGAATATTGCAGAGCCCTCAGGGTGAAATGCCACACAAACAATCGTACATGAATATTACAGAGCCCTCAGGATGCAATACCACTCTACAGTACCTCAATTACAAGTTACTATTTTACTACTAATAATGTTATCGCAACACTTGAATAACACAATAATTTTCCTCCATGATTATCATTGCAAAAGTAAGCATATAATCACATAGCACAAGAAGTACTAAAACACAACAGCGTTGGATATAATGATCAATCAAAACAGGTGGCTATCCTACCAGGTTTCAGCATAAGGTAGTAACATTTCACATGCATAGAAACATAGGATGTGCATAACCAAAAGTGAAACTTGCCTTGAACGGTGTTGAAGTACTCTAACACTTATTTCTGAACCTTTCTGCACTCCAGACAATCTACACGATCAACAGTCTAACAATCAACATCACACTTCCCACCTAAACAATTTCAACATTAAAAGATACAAATGAACAACAAGTAAAACCATTAAACATTAGCTAAAAGATATCTACATGTCACCACGATCCCAACGCAACTGGAATCAGCGAAAACGGATACACCGTATAAAAGATACGGTCACCGAAAGTTTTAAATTTAAAGCTGTACAAAATTCAAATTCGAAAAGTGTAACAGTGCAAAGTGTATCCTACTGTAAACTAGACTTCACTACGGTCGTAACGCAAAAATAATAACCTAAAACGGATATACGATCTAAAAGATATAGCCTAAACCGTTCCAGGGTGCAATCTGTGAAAAAGGGCCTATTCGGGAATAAAATAAAAGTTTATGTCGCAGACAGGTCCTTTTCTCTACAGGACAAAATTGCTGACGTACCGCCGACGTGGCGATGGCACGGAAACCGAGGTTCGCTGGGCGCAGAAATCGAGGTTCGTCGGGCACGGAAATCGAGGTTCGTTGGGAACGGAAACCGAGGTTCTCCGGCACGGAAACCGAGGTTCGTCGGGCACGAAAAACCGAGGTTCGTCGGGCACGGGAACCGAGGTTTGCCGGCGTCGGCACGGCACGGAAATCGAGGTTCGTCAGCGGCGCGGAAGGGCTACTGGGCCGACTGGGTACAGTTTTTTTTCTCTTTAAATCCGAAACTTCAAACAATATTACAAAAATAAATACACATCAGAAAAATATGAAATAAATTTCTAAATTCATCAAATAATCTAAAGAAAATTATGCAATGGACATATTTTAAAAATAATAAATAGAAATAATGACATTTTTCCAATGACTTTATTTAGTTATAAAATATTTTAAAAATCAACAAAAACCTCAAATAATTATTTAAATAATTTCCACTGCATTTTTCTGAAGACATCATTTTATCTTCTCTCATATTATTATTATTTTTGAATGGAAAATTATTTAAATAACTCCAATTAAATTAAAATAAAATCACACTAAAACATTTCTAACTTTCTTTTATAATGAAGGAGTCGTATTACCTTCTCTCATTTTAATTTGTTGAATTTGTTTTAAATAATAAATTCCAAAACACCTAAAATGAATAACAGGGAAAGTCCTATTATTCCCTCTCATTTTATTATTCAATTAAAATGCAAAAGTTTCAGATCCGAGTAAAAGTCAAACATATCAAGCAAACAAACATTAATATAATTTACTTAATTAACATTCCAAAATTTGGGAAATTTTGGGATGTTACAACCACACCATAACGTATGCCTATATTTTGAGAGTTTATGGTTTTGTTAAATAGTTGGTGTGCATCAACTAAATTTTTGAGAATAGAGTGCATCGTGTTGTTGTTTACCAAGGTATCCATTTTTTACCCTAAAAAAAGGTATCCATTTTCTATTTTTAGCCTTGGACTTTTTAGGAATTTTTGGAACAAGACATATACATGTAGGTTTGTAGTCTTATGACCTTTTTTATTTTTTTTATTTTTTTTTCTGAATTTTTGTCTTATGACCTTTTGGAAAGAATGTGAATTAGATATTGCTTGCATGTTTGCTCTCTCAGTTTATATGGATACCAAACTTTTGCCTTGTGAGGTGTTTTGCATACAAAAGAAGGCCTCACTATTTGACACTCATGTTTTGTTATTATTTGCTACAGATCCTTTAGACTCTTGAACTACTGCCAGAAGATGGATGCCAGGCTACTGGATGTTTTTGTAGTGTGGATGTACTGAGATGAATTGAACGAATAAGTAAGAAAAAGGTAATCGTCTTTTATTTAAAAGACCTTGAGTTGATGGATACTTACGTGTGAGTTGTAACCATGTAGTACTCTGGATATATTAGAAACTAGATGATACCCTGCGCTTTGCTGCGGAAACTGTTAATAAAAAACATAATATTATAAAATATGAGAAAAATTAATATAATTTAATTATTAAATATATTTTTAAAAGAAATATTGCTTAGAGTAAAAATCTAAGAAAAATTGACGAAAAATATGAAAATGACTGTGATTGTTTTATTAATATATTACCTTGAGAATATACCGATGAGACGAAAACAACGTTGAGTGAGAGAGTGGAGACACCACTCTTAGCTAAACCTAAAACAATGATTGCAAGTACATATGTGCATTCATTAAAAAAATAACGCATAGAAAAATAAAATGCGATGTAGCTCATACATTGATTTTATATTAAAAATAATATTATAAATTGTGAGGCTTAGTGCATAATTTTGAAAAATATTTATTTGTGATAGGTTGCATGCGCATGCAGATTTAATGGAAGCATGTGCATGAAAAGTTAGTGGAAAAAATGTGGACCTACTTGATGATGTGGATATTTTGCATGTCAAGATAAATAAGTTAGTGGGGATGAACTATTTGGGTACTATAAATGTCATCTTTATTTGTAATTTATTTAGTGCCAAAGTAGCAGCCCCCTGTGAGATTATTTATACGGCTAAAAGAGTTAACCCATTTTACATCTCAGTACATCTTATTGAAACGAGTATGGACTTTTGGAGGACGAGCTCCAGGCAGGAATTCATTTCAAAAAAAATTGAAAATCATATTTAAACATTTCAAAAAAATCTGAAAATTTTCCCTGGAAACTTATATGGTTTTCGCACTAGATTGTAAATTTTCATTTGAAAATATTATTATTTGTAGGCTACGGAAAAAAAATCAGCCCAACAATAGAAAAAAAACAGTCCATTCTAAAAAATTATATTTGTCTTTTTTTATACGTCACACGTGAAAAGATAACTAAAATGATAAGTGTCTGACGTTCAGGCGGAGTCCTGTTGGCCCGAGCGGACGCCACTTCACGCATGCATGCATGTACATAACTTTTTACCTTTTAAAGCTTCAAAATGTTTTATCTTTTAAATAAAAAACCTGATTAAAATTTTGTTTGTATCATTAAATATATCACGACGAGATCTTTGAAATTAGAACCCGTATGGATATGTTTCGACAACTCTCTTTTTTTGAAAAAAATTTGTCATGTTGTTTACACTTAAGTTGTCATGGTCTTACACTAAAGTTGTCATGATTTGTTTCTATTTTTTTCTAGATCTAAAGCTTTCATTGTATTTCATCTATTTTTCACTCATCGGTGAGGATCCCGGAGAGATATGGCGATGGTCCGTGGACCCCGAGTGGATATCCGGTGGTGGTGGGGTGAAGGGTGATGAGCTGCATGACGTGTTCCTGGGATACGAATGCGTCAAGGAGATTCTCCGATGCATCTCGATGCGCGACGATGGGGAAATGGGGATGTGGGTCGGGGTGGAGCGGTTTTCATGTCATTTTTATTTTTTAGATACAGTGACAAATTATTTTATCAATGGTACACCCCCATGGCAATTTTATTTTTTAGGACATGACAATTCTTATTTGTAGGACATGACAATTCTTTTATTATGACATGCAATTTTTATATCTACAATGGTACACCCCCATGGCAATTCTTATTTTGTAGGACATGCAAATTCTTGTACATATGACATGACAATTCTTATTTGTAGGACATGGTAATTATTATTTGCAGTACATGACAAAATCTTACATGTGTGACATGATACTGTATGAAACGTGGTACTTATTATTTGTAGGACATGAAAATTCTTATTTTGTAAGTCATGACAATTCTTACATATGGGATATGATACTGTATGATACATGAAAATTACTATTTGTAGGACATGGCAATTGTTACATGCGGTACATGGTACTATATGAAACATAGTAATTTTAAGTAGAACATGATAAATTTGACATGGTTATAATGGTGCAATAGGTTTTCACACCCCATGGCAATTTTGCCTTGTTTTTAGTTTATTAGATTTTTTTATATAGGTTGCGATGGATCTTTTGCACATTTCAAATTCAAAGTATTTTTCTTTTCCTCATCATCCATAGGAAATTCTTATTTTGTTGAACATGGCAATTCTTATGTTTTGTAGGACATGACAACTCTTATTCGTAAGGCATGGCGATTCTTTTTCATTTGACATGGTAATTCTTATTTATACGACATGACAATTTTTATTCGCACGATATGACAATTCTTATTTATTGGACATGACAATTCTTATATGTGGGGCATTATGCTGTGTAAAATATGGTAATTTTTATTGGAAATGTTGGACATGGTTATCGGTGGTGTGGGGATGTGCAGTGGTCGGGGGAGAGGGATTGTGGGTCAGGTGAAGCGGCTATCAGCGGTGTGGTGTTGCGACGGTAGCGACTCTTTTTTCCGTGTCCATGGGAAATCTACTCTATAGAATAACAATATATTTTTATCTATCTATGGCAAACTATTTCATTTTTGTATCCATGGTAATTTAACATAATTTTTGTCATGGCAATTTGAGATATGTTTTTTTCATGGCAAATAAACATGTCTTTTTCCATGGCAAATCTTTAAATTTTATTTTATGAATCATAGTAGATTTACATTAAATGTAGAAGTAAACGTCTAAAAGCGTAGTTGAAATACATCACGACAATTTCAGTGTAAACATCATGGCAATTTACGTGCAATAGACATGGCAACTTTCAAGTCAAAAAAATATTCTCAAAACATATCGATATGGGATCTAATATTGAAGATCTCATGGCGACGAATTTAATGGTACAAACGAGATTTTAATTGGATTTTTTATTTAAGAGATAAAATGTTTTGAAAACTGGAAAACGCAAAAGAATACGTTCGGACCGAATCTGCCAGACCGCAAGTTAGGCACTTATCAGGGTCCAAAGATTGTTCACAAAAAGTTTCAATTTTTTTTTCCAAATTGAAAATCAAATTTTGAAAAGGGCTCCCTGGCGCCCGAGCTCCAAAGGCAATTTCCGTATTGAGACCCCTTTTTATTGAGTACTAGTACAATACCCATGCGTTGCAACGAGAGAAAATTTTAATATTATGACAAAATACATATGATGTATGTAAAATTAACTTTATATATTTTAAAAAGGCGCAAACATGTTTAAAATAATACTGAAAAATTAAAATGTCTAAACACTTTTTGTGAGTTTTTTTGTAGATACACTTTTTCGTGAGTTGGCTACATGTAGAATTTTGAAATGAATGAGACAAAAGATAAAAATCGTGTGAACATTTTTTATATATTTGGAGCAACAATTTTTAATAAAAATAAATATTGTTTAAAACAAGGGGGGAAATTTTAAATCTTATGATAAATACCTATGATGTACATAAAATTAACTTTATATATTTTAAAAAGGCGCAAACTGTCGTCGATATGTAACGACAAATGCCATGGTGATGGCTAAAGAGGGTGTGTAACAGCCCAAGAGCAATTCTTGTAATCATTATGTAATTTTTCTTTGTTATATGACTTTCAAACTTAACATGGTGCTAGATGTTGTAATTTCATGTGGTGATATTAAATGCCAAAGGGTTTTGAGTTCATTTGAATTGCTTTTGATTGCAAACAAAGTGGTTGAAGAAGGGTGTTTGAGGATTTTTTCCATGTTGCACATGAGCACCCCTTGACCCCAAACTTGGCATAGCCAATTCTTTCCCCTTCCCAAGTGGTTAAAAAACCTTGCACCATTTTTTCCACCTCCAAAAATGTGGGCCACAGTTCAAAGTGAGTTTGAATTTCAAAATGGCCCCACATTTTAGTTGTTCCAAAATTGGCGAAACCAATTTTATAAATTGGGGAATATTGCAAGGATTCCAAAACATATTTTCGTATGTTTTTCTCTCTCATGGTTTGCTCTGAAAAACTCCTGGGATTCTTTCTGTTTCAATAAATGGAAAATCCCTTTTTCTTCCATTTTTCTGGAGGCAGAGGACCTGCCAGGCCCAGCCCAGCGGGCCTCTCCCCACTTCCCCGCAGCCCACCTGGTCCGCACCAGCGAAGCGCTACGCGGGATTGCTTCTGCGCCGTCCGATCTTGATCCAAGGGGCACCGCTCGTCGCCTTTCCAGCGTGGAGATGTCCCCTCCGACCTCCTCTCTCACAGCCGGTCGGCGCGTCGACGTCGACCAGCGCGGTTGGGCCTTGCCCCCTTATAAGGAGAGCGCTAGGAGCCCCCCCCCCCCGAGAACCCTAGTTCCCGTTTCCCCCCTCCATGTCTCGCCGCCGCCGCCTCACCCGTAGCCATGAGCCTCCACTGTTCCGCCTGACAAGGTGAGCTCCGGCGAGCAATTCGCCGCCGCCTCGCTGTGGCCTTGAGCCTGTGCTTGCCTGCACGAACAAGAGACTCAACCGTGCCCTTTCCCCCCTCGCAGGTTTCCGCGAGGAGCCCCAATTCGTCCACGCATCGTCGGCCTCCGCCTCGGGTGTCATCTTTCCCGACGACGGCCACCTTCCTCCTCCGGCTTCCCGTGTTCGAGCTCATCTCGGAGGCCCCAAGGTGAGCCTCGAGGTAATCCTCTTCTCCTCGTAGCGTAGCATAGAAGTCGAGTCGCGACACATGTTTTCCCCGTCCGCCTGCAGTAGTCGCCGACGAGCCACCGTGGCTGCCTTGTCCATGGCGTGCCCGTGGCGTGCTCGTTCGTGAACTAGGTGTGCTTCGGGCGCGTTTTTGGCAGCAAAGGAGCCGCCTTGAGCTCCGAGTGGTCACTATCTCGCCGTGTCTGAAGTTTTCCGTCAGTGTCAAGCTGTGGCGCCGTCGTGACCTTTCCGGCGAGGAAAAGCTCCCCCTTGAACTCGCCGAGGTCGTATCGAGGCACCCACGTAATCGTGGAGGTTCCCTGCACCGCTTGCCCATCGCAGCCAAGCCGTGGCGACCTGTGTGCGACGCCCGCGTCGTCTGAAGGTGACACCGGCGAGGGGCCTCTGAAGCTTGTAGCCGTGCGTCGCCGTGCTGTTCCCGTGAGGCTCCCGGGGTCGTCGTAGCACCGGCGGGGCCGTGGAGTGTGTCCTTGCCTAGCTGGAGGTGCCAGCTAGCGATCCCAAGCGGTGGCATCGTCGCCGGCGACGTGAGCGTGACGCCATCGTCGCCTCAAGAGCTCGCCGTCGATGGGATGCAGAGAAGTTTAGTTAGCGGCAGATGTAGCTCTTCTGATTTCAGACTTGGTTCTATTCAGAATTGAGTCCATAGCGTAGTGGTAGAGAGCAGAGCGAGAGAGTAAGATTGGGGGTTCGAGTCCCTCTGGGGACATTTCCCCCACCCTTTTTTTGATAAAAAAAGGGCAGTGGCTGACACCTGGGCCCCGCTAGTCAGTGGCCCAGGCTGCCAGGCCGAGTGGGCTGAGCCCACTGGAGCCAGAGCAAGAGGAGAGTTGGGCCTGATTGCCCGAGGCCAGCCCAGTAGGCTATGCCCTCCTTTTTCTTTTTCTTTTTCTTTTTCATTTCTTTTCTTCAAACTTTGATTTGAATTCAAATTAAAATCTGTTTTGAATGGTTTTGACCTTTCTTCCTCAAACATATCATGCCATATATGTTTTTGGGGTAGAATTTCCCAAGGAAGCCCATGATGAGGTCTGTTTTGCAAATTGAGCCCTCAATTAATGAGGTGATGTCAACTTTGCATTTAGGCCCTCCAGATCTTTTGATTTGTAAACTTTGTGTTGTAAATTTAAAGGGGTCATGCCATATATGCTTTTGGGGCAGCAAAGTGCAAGGAGTTGATTGGTGAACTCCATATTTGTTTGGGGCAAACCCTAATATGGATGTAGTGCACTCCAGCATTTGGAACCCCATTCCTTTTCTTCTTGTTCTTTTTCTTTAGTCCCACAAGTTGGCACACTCATGCATCCCTTGTCCTTGCATCTTCTTGTCACATGATTATCACATCTTGAGTTCCCATGTGACCATTCCTTTGATACTCCCTTGGTGTCAATTTCATCGACACCCCTCCGTCTCCGGAATCGATAATTATATTTCACGATGCATTTCTTATAGATAACTTTTTATTGTTGTTCATGCCTTGCCATGTTTCCATGTTATTTACACCAAAGTTAAGGCTATGACCAAAGCCATAAAAATATTAATAATTGCATATGGAGTTGGTTGCTGTGTCATCAACACTTTCATTTAAAATTGACTAGATAGGGTCACACCATGCCTAATTTAAACTTGATCATCCCATCCATGCTTGACCATTTTGATCTCGATGTTTACTTGTGTTGCTTTCTTGGTTGGTATCGTACGTTAGAGCATGAGCTTACCGAGGAGCCCTACGTGGAGCTGTCCGACACCGAGCCCGAGGACCCTGCTACGTCTGCTCCGTCAACTACTTACCCAGGCAAGGGGGTTTATATATCATTCTTTATAGCTTTCATCTCGCTTGCCTAGCTGTATTTAGAACGGTTGCTTGATCCTACCACCGTATACTTTTGCCTCTCAATTAAACCCAGAAAGCCATGCCCCCACATCCTAGCAAAACCTTATTTGGCTATGTACCTTGCTTGCTTAACCATTGCTTAGTATGTGTAGGCCCCTTAACCTTCTGCTTATACCCATTGCTGCTTGTTGGAATATCATGCTATTATCGGAAATTGGTTGATATTTATTAATATGATGTTAATTATATATTTGACGAAGGATGGGAGACCAGGCTGTTCCCGCCAGGTGTTTTGTTCCATTCGAGCCACCTAGGTCCCGAGTTCCGGGTATTGTGTTTCTTCATGAGCGTGCCTAGTCGTGTGTGGGATTCTATGGGGTCCCCTTGTCTTACCTACCTAGACCCAAACAATTCTAGTGGTGGCCCGAGCTGATTTTACCATTTGAAACTCGTGTGTGTGTCTGGTTAGCGCTCCAGCAGATTTAAAATAACTCAGGCCAGCGAGGACAGAGTTCCCTTGTAGGCCCAACCTTGGAAGCTAGGGGGCTGCCCACAGTGATGGGTTAGTTACCCCGACCTCGTCCAGATGGTAGAGGCCGATTCGGGAGGGCGGCCGGCTTTTGAGTTGGATGTCGACTCACCGGGGGCCACCCGGAATTGTGTGTTGTTAGTTAGAGGGACTCTGACGTACCGGAGTTTCAAGCGTTTACCCAGCCAAGTGGAAATCGAGCGTACATGCGAAGCCTATGATGGGCAGTTGGTACACCCCTGCAGGGTTAAATCTTTTTGAAAAGCCATGTCCACGGTTATGGACGACTTGAGACCTACTCCTTGTTCATAGAATAACATCAAACCGGATCATGTTTAAAACTTTCCTACCGTGTGAGTTGCCTTGGTTGCCTTTCTTCGTCTAGGGGGACTAAGGGAGGAACAAGGTTGTGTTATATTTGCGTAAGTAGGTGGATAGCAGACCTATGAAACGTTGTCAATGTAAGTTCTTGGATATTCCCTTACTCTAATAGATCGCTAGCCACTCCTATATGCTAGTGCGGCTACAACCTCAACCGCTACTTTTCCTTTACCGTGAGAAGTTAGTTATACCGCATTGATATATTCTCTAATAGATCCCATCCAGGCCGGATGATCAACTGAGATGGGTCCTCATCGTCCACACACAAGTTTAAATGATATGGGTGATGAACTCCCATATTCATAGACAAGTCGCCTCAACCATACTATCGACTATCTCATAGCTCTTACATAGACTTACTCCAGCCCGATCACTTAGTCGGGGTCTAGGGCGGGCTCAATCATACAACAAGGTGTGCACGAGACAGAGTCTCGAGAAATCGCATCGCGATGCCCCAAGCTGCGCACATCTAAGGGCCACTTGGTTTATAAAAGACCGCCAACCAGATCACAACTAATGTCTCGAAAACCCATACAAAGACATGCATGTTATAAACATACACGCAACACACATGCCTTGTATGAACAACAGGTATCATTGCAATTCTCTACAAAGTATACATTTTATTGATAACTCTCATAGAGTGCACACAGAGATCACAAGCATGTGATCCAACATTACAACATTCAACGGAAGCAGAGTAGGTCTGAGTACATACAAACTTAACAAATGGCTTAAGAAGCCTTATTTAAACACAAAGCCCTCCATGAGGGAACCAGTCTGCTGACTGGGACTACACTAGCTTGGTCTTCAGTCGTCGAGCTCGAGGAAGAATCCACCTTCTTGGTCAGTGGGTTCATCTAAAACATAGAATAAGCAAACGTGAGTACAAAGTTGTACTCAGCAAGACTTACGTAGGAACTATACTACTCATGCACATGTATCAAGGAAAAGGAAGGTGGGGTTCATAAGCAGAAGTGCCAGCTTTGACTTGGCTAGTCCTGAACTACGAGTACCAGACTTGAGGTAAGAAGCGTACACGAGTCCACTACATATCCAACCAATTACACCACTATGGTGCCTTCCTCGACTTCCCCACGAGAAAGCACGCCATAGCACTCACGCTTATCTTGGCAACTTTTATAAGTATCCAGTTCAAGTTGTCTAATAATCAAGCTAAGCTTTCCAAGCATTCCCTTAACGCGGACGCGGCTATTCGAATAGTTTTGTTAACCCTGCAGGGTTGTACAGCTACACACACATGATCATCAGTTACCGCCTTGTACTCGACACCGTTCAAGAAGTGTCGGCGAGGATTCTCACCACAACTGTTACCTCATAGCCGATCTAGTCCAATAAAGCCGCCTACCTGGGTTGTCTACCACTATCGTGAACCCGGCCGGTTTACCGAAGTGGACCCAGATGATGTGTGCGTGGTGCATAAGCCGGTCTCGGTTGAGCCGTTCTCTCACTTAGCAGCCAGGCCACAAACCTACCAGAACTCCGAACTACTGCGACATCTGGACATCGAAAGGGATGAGTTAGTAGGTTGAGAGGGGTCAGTGAGCCCAATGTGTGATTGTACTCTTCATCTTGGATCACCACACAAGAACTCAAACTTAGGGCGGTGTTCAACGAGACAACCCACCGTGTACTCCTACACAGCCTCTCATCGTTCACCTTGTATTAGGGTAGATTCACCAACACATTTCCACCATCTTCCACATGATTGCTACCATCCCGACTCACATAACAGTATCAACACTGTATCACTCTAAGCATGCAATAAGAAATAACAGTTGCAGGGGCCACATGATCTCAATCAACTCCTACATTTGCTAGGATTGTGGTTTGCTTACTACTGTGACAAATGATAGGTCATGCAAAGGAATGGGTTCATCTATGCGGTAGAAACGTAGCATGGTAATCATCCTAAACAATGCATAAGCGAGACTGAGAGGGAAGTGGGATTTTATTGACATGATCAAATGGGGGTTTGCTTGCCTTGCTGACGAGGTTCAGGTTCAGGGTCTTCAACGAAGGGGGCAGCCTCCTGTTCCGGTTCCACTTCTATCGACAAACAACAATCAAGGGGGGGAAACATAACTACAATGCACAAACACATGGTTGAAGGTTGAAACTTGATGTACATGCTTCTGATGTGTGAGGCAATTCCATTTAAATGGAGTATATTGCAAGTGAATTGCAAATTCAAACTCCAATTTGAATTTAAACGAATTCCATATGCATTGTTCTCTCTGTTCACCCAAGTTAACTTGTTCAAACATGAAAACAAATTGCATATTAAGAATCCTTGAATTTTTCTGATAATTTTATACATATTATTTGCTATATTTGGAGTTAGGATGAATTTTCTATGAATTTCCAAAGTTTAGCACATTTTCTGCCATTTTCCTGATTTTCTTTTAAATAGAAAAAGGTTTATTGCGTCACTGTGATGTCATGCTGGAGTCAGGGGGGGTTCTGACCAGAGGGTCCCACCTGTAAGTGGGTTAAGTTAATCTGCCCGGTTAGTTTAAACTAACCCGTAGTTAGTTAGCAGCCTGGGCCCACATGTCAGTGGTCCAGGGGGGTTAGTTAGCGAGTTAAACTCGCCGACCACGTCAGCTCGCCGGCGGCTCAACGCCGGCGACCAACCGAGGCGGCGGCGACACAGGGGAGTGCGTTTCCGGGCACCAAACGATGCACTGCGACCACTGAGACGTAGCTCTTGGCGTCGCGCATCGATTGGGCCAAGTTGGGGTGGCTGGGGTGCTCGGGAGGCTTGCTGGCGACGAGTTTGGCGGCGGCACTGGCTCGGCTGCGAGCGGGATCTCGCTAGGAGGCGCTACTTGGAGCGGGTTTAGGCGGGATCGAACCAGAGGAGCACGGTGGTGAAAATGGACAAGGTGGCGAGGACGATTTCTTAGCGCAGGCTCGTCGACAACGAGCACGACGGCTCTGTACTCCGGCGACCATGGCAGATCGAGCTAGAGGAGGGGAGGGGTGCCGCGGCTTGAGGGGAAATTCTCACCAGAACTCAGGGAGCACGATGAGGCAAATGGGAGAGGCGGGGAGGCTTCAACGGCGGCGAATGGAAGACGGCGAGCTCATGGGTCCGGCGGCGTCTCGGTGAAGATTCCGGCGACTAGAAGGCGTTGCAGCTCCTGATCGTTTGTAGAGAGACGAAGTCGACATCGAGGAGTTCGATGGACAAGGTCTTAGCAGCTAGGGTTGTCTCGGGCTGCGAGTTTCCATCGCCATGGCCTGCGTCTGCTCTCGGGGAAGCTCATGGGAGGGAAGGAGAGGGGTGGATAGGCACTGGGAGGAGGGGGAATGGATCGGGGAGGCTTCGCGGCGTCTCCAGGACACCTAGATGGAGGCGGGGAAGCAGCTGCGTGCCCAGGGCGTCGCGGTGGCGTCGGCGGCCTCGGCATGGCCGGCACGCAGCAGTGCATGCCCCTGTTTGAGGAAGACTGGGGGATGAGTTGGGCCTCTTCGGTAAGCTCTCTCTCCCTTTTCTTTTTTTGTTTTTCTTTTCTGCAATTTGTTTTGCTGTGCTAAATAAATAGCTAGGCATTTTATTAAATGCTGAAACTTTTTATATGGCTTCACAATATATTAGACTAGCCACTTATAAAGTTTGGAACTTTTTAAAATTCAAATCATTTGAATTTTAAATCAAATAGGATTTTTTGATTAATTCCATGGTCCCGTTTGAATATTTGAAAAATCCATGAGCATGGGGTTGGTCCCACGTCACTTGATATGTGATCACACTCATTTATAAGACTTTTCAAAAATGCAACAGGAATTGTTGGAGCAACTTTATTCCTGGCCATTTGATTTAATTCATCTGGGGGGTGTTCCTTCTCCCATTTGAGTTTGAATTTGAATTCCATTTGATTTTCTTTGATGAATGCAATGTGACTTTGATCCTAGCACATTACCTAACAGAGGGTTCTGACAACTCGCCCCCACTCAAAATAATCTCGTCCCAAGATTCAAAAGTCTGCGAGAGGAAGGTGGGGTACTCGGCACGAAGACGGTCTTCTCTTTCCCACGTGGATTCTCTCTCAGAGTGGTGTGACCATTGCACTTTCAGAAACTTAATCTTCTGACGATGAGTGATACGCTCTGCGGAATCAAGAATACGAACGAGGTACTCTCGATAAGAAAGGTCATCTTGGAGATCAAGCGTTTCATGGTCGACTTCGTGGATGGGGTCCTTGAAGCAACGCCTGAGTTGTGACACATGGAATACAGCATGTACTCGGGAAAGGTGCGGGGGTAGTTCAAGTTGGTAGGCAACTTCTCCACGTTTAGCAAGAATGCGGAAAGGTTCGATGTAACGTGGGGCCAACTTTCCTTTGATACCGAAACATTGGGTTCCCTTCAGAGGAGTAACCCGAAGGTAAGCCTTCTCATCCAGATTGTAGCTCTCTTGCCTATGATGACGATCATTGTAGCTTTTCTGACGAGACTGGGCTGCTTTCAATTGATCACGAACAATGCGAACTTGCTCTTCTGCTTCCATGACCATGTCCGGTCCAAAGAATTGTCTTTCACCGGTTTCTGACCAGTTTAGGGGTGTTCGACATCTTCGTCCATATAGGAGTTCAAAAGGAGCCATGTTCAGACTAGATTGGAAACTATTGTTATAAGCAAATTCGGCGAATGGAAGAGACTTCTCCCAATTATTTCCGAATGAGATAACACAAGCTCTGAGCATGTCTTCAAGAATTTGGTTAACCCTTTCGACCTGAACACTAGACTGAGGATGGAAAGCTGTACTAAAGGAGAGATGAGTTCCCATAGAATTCTGAAAGCTTCGCCAAAATCTAGATGTGAAAAGGCTACCACGATCAGAATTGATTTCCAAAGGAACACCGTGAAGGGACACAATTCTAGAGACGTACAAGTCCGCTAACTGGCTAGCAGTTATAGACTCGCGAAAGGGAAGGAAGTGAGCAACTTTGGAAAGTCTATCTATGACAACGAAGATGGCATCATTTCCATTCTGGGTTTTTGGAAATCCGGTGATGAAGTCCATACCGACTTTGTCCCATTTCCACTCTGGAATAGGCAAAGGTTGAAGTGTACCAGAAGGTCTTTGGTGTTCTGCCTTAATGCGACGACAAACATCACATTCGGCAACAAATCGAGCAATGTCTCTCTTCATCCTAGTCCACCAAAATCTCTGGCGTAGATCTCGGTACATTTTTGTGCTACCGGGATGAATCGAGAGGGGTGTATCATGGGCAACTATGATTTGATCCTCAAGAGTTGGTTTCGCCACCAAGGTAGAAAGATAGCCATGAGGAACAATCTCAAGGTTGAGCTTGCGAAATTCCTCATGAAGAAGTGGTTGACACTGTTGTAACATGAGGTTGTTACAATACGACTTACGACTTAGTGCATCAGCCATGACATTGGCTTTGCCTGGGGTGTAAGAAATTCCTACGCCGTAATATTTTATCAACTCAATCCAGCGTCTTTGCCTGAGATTAAGATCTGGTTGGGTGAAAATGTATTTGAGGCTTTGGTGGTCGGAATAGATCTTACAAAGATTACCAAGGAGGTAATGTCGCCAAGTTGTCAGGGCATGAACTACGGCAGCGAGTTCAAGATCGTGGGTAGGATAGTTCTCTTCATGTGGGCGCAACTGGCGTGAAGCATAATCTACCACATGTCTATCTTGCATAAGTATGCATCCTAACCCTTGCCGTGATGCGTCACAAAAGATCTTGAAATCCTTTTTGGTGTCTGGAGGCGCAAGTACGGGTGCAGAAGTCAATCTTCTTTTTAGCTCTTGAAAGCTTTCCTCGCACTTGGGACTCCATAGGAATTTCTTATCTTTCTTGAGGAGTTCTGTTAGAGGCTTTGCAACTTTAGAAGAGTTCTCGACGAAGCGACGACAATAGCTGGCTAGGCCAAGAAAACTCCTAACTTGCTTAACCGATTCAGGTGGAGTCCAGTCAAGGACGGCCTGAACTCTCTCGGGATTCACAGCAATGCCTTTTCGCAGAAATCACGTGGCCTAAGTAGGTCACTTCTGGTAGCCAAAATTCACACTTGGAGAATTTAGCATACAGGCGATGCTCTCTAAGTTTCATCAATACCAGCCTTAGATGTTCGGCATGTTCTTCTTCGTTCTTCGAGTAGATGAGAATGTCATCGAGATAAACTACAACAAATTTATCTAGGTACTCCATGAAGATCGAATTCATCATGCACCTCTCTCTCTCCTCTCTCCAGCCCCGTCGCCAGCCCGAGGGGCCTCCGCGCCGCCCGCCGACGTCCGAAGCCGCGCAACCGCCGACCATCTCTCCTCTCTCCTCCACGCCTCCTCCTCTCCCTCTCCTCCCTGCTAACTCTCCCTCACGTCCTCTCTGTCCCTCCACAGGACGGCCGCCACCGCCATTGGCAGGCTCGTGCAGCTCCAACCGAGGCGCCCTGGCCGGCGTGCTTTCGAGCCTCCCAACGGGCCGCCGCCACCTGCTAGATCCGGCGGGCGCCATCCGGATCCGCCCCTCTCCGGCCTTCGGCGACCTGTCCCGCCACCACCGCTGGCCGCTCCTCGCCGAAAGCTGTGCCGGCGCATCTACCGTTTGAGGTCGGGACGAGGAGGTCCCGTGCGCCTCCAACCACCGTGTGGGCCGGCTCCACCCCGCGGCCCAGCAAGCGCCCGAGGCCCAGCCGGCGCCTGCAGCCCAGCCGCATTCCTCTGGCCAGATGGGCTCGGCCCAAGGGGTGAGGCCGCCCTCCCCTTTTTTCCTGTTATTTACTCCTTTTCTTTTTTTACTAAGTCTGGTATTATTATGTTGCTGATGCTGTTTTGCGTTGAAGTTTGCGAGTAAACCGTAGCTCGGATCACGTTGCGCCCAAAAGGAAAATTGTTTAGAATTGTGTGTACTTCAATTCATCTTTTGTGAGCATGTTTGCATTCATTATCCTGTGGATGCATTGCTCTAACGTGTGCTACCTGATGTTGGCAGATTGTGTTCCAAACTTGTTTTGCTTGTATCTTTTTAACTGTAACTCCGTTTGGAGTGTTCTTTATACGTAACTTGATTAGAATTTCATGTACTTTGTGTTTATGCTATTGTTTTCTGTTGTTAACCAACCTAAAATATGGTTTAGGGCAGAAAAGTACCAAATACTTTAATTGTCGTGGGGTACTTAGTGTATGCCATGTTTAGTTTGTGCCTCACTTAAATTGACTAGTGTGGCACCCCGGCTCAGAGGACCAGAATGCCTCGTGCATCAGCCCAGAGATTAAGTCTTCTGGAGCACGACACTGATTGATATAGAACTGAACAACTTTCTATTACCGAAGATAGGGGTACACGAGGTCTATTACAATGCTAGCGGAGACACAGCTTGCTCCTCAGGCTAGCCTCAGCTCTACACCAAGCAGCAGCATAACTCTAGCAGCGGAATATCGACGGCAGCGGAACAATAACGGTGATGATGAACTCCAATCCACAGGGACACTGGCTGGGACACCTCCTAGCTCGCAAACACCGGGAACGTCGTCCTACGCATCCAAAGCACGGCCTGCAAATCTGGCATAAGACGCCAGGTCAGTACATTGAATGTACTTGCAAGCTCACAACAACCATGCAACAAGGAAAAAAAAACATGGCAACAGGTTAAAGTATATTAATGAATTAAACAGGTGAGCAGCAATATCATGCAAGCAGATAATCATCAAGCATATTAACAGCATTAAGACTAATGTACACACAATGGACCCCACATGATCGTCGCATGATCACGTGGCTTACCTCGGAGTCCTTACAGACTCAAGCACCGGGTCACTTCGTGAGCAAACACTTCCACGGGTCGTCGCATGATCGCACGGGTCATCGCATGACCATTCAACGGGTTAGGTGTCCTTCGTTACCACCCAACCAATCCACTCATCGCATGACCATCCACTTACCACAAACTTACCACCGACTCAAGTTGATCATAAGGTGTGACCTAGTACGAACTGTGTCCCATGACCGAGGACGCGACTATTCGAATAGATTTTGACTCTGCAGAGTTTGTGCACTTTACCCACACTATGGAGTTCTTCCTCCATCCAGCACCCCGGTACTTGTCCCACAGGATCCTTGGAACTCGCACCACAGGAGTGAACTAGGACTCTCCAACGAGACCGATATACCGAGTGTCCCTCTTACCGTATCACCGACATTCCGTCTTGGGTAGCCCTGTGGTTAGGTGTCCACGTTACCACCAGAACCACTCGACCACCTTGTGGCAAATACTGTCCCAACGGGGACTGAGCTCATAACAACACTGGCTGTCAAGGTTATCACCACCTACCGGGCTAGGGTAGCGTGTGTGCATAACCTCCCCTAGATGGTGATACAAATAAGAGAACCCACCGGCAAACCGAATCAAGGCCCGCCCATACAGGAAAATGTCGCTGCACGGTTAAGCCCGGTTCGGTGGCACCTGATCAACTTGTTACGAAGAATATCTCCAATAGCGAACACAAGCATCAGGTGCAACATGAGTATCAGATCATAACAATGCATAGCATATTAACATGATAGTTTCAGATATGATCAAGCACATTTTAGATGGTGAACTTATCCGTGTTACAAAGATTAATTTATTAACATGGCAACATTATGAATGCAGTTGAACATAACTTAGGCATAGCATGAACAGGTGTAACATGAGCAACTTAACATGGTGTTGGTATGTGGTGGTTACGATGATGCAGAGTATAACATGGCAATGATATGATCCAAAGAATAGCATGGATGTAACATGATCAAGGCATGGCATAGTAGTAGCATATACTAGGAGAGCATGATAACATCAATCATATCATAGCATGGCAATGATAACATCAAACATAAAACGGCACATGATCATGATCACCAATGTAAGCATATCATTGTAAAGAAATTTGAAAAGCACGTCAAAGCTTTGCAAAGGTGCAAAGGGTATTGTGGCTTTCCTTTCACCAGAGGAGTGTGGAACACTCCCGGATCTTCAACACAAGAAGAACCCTGCAAAATATTTCATAAAAAAGCAACGGGCAAAAGGTCAAACGCCATTTTTGCTTTACCAGCAAATAACAACATAAAAACATGGCATGAGACCTATGCCAAACTGAAGAGGAGTTCGATATGAAGACAACGCAAAAAGAATCACCGCGTTTGGACATACGGTTGCGGAGATATTCGCGAAACGGTGTGGGGGATGTTTTTTTTTTGGAGAAAATACGCTTTCGATAAGTGAAAGCGTACTTTGGGCTGCTTGTGGAGGAAAGTACGCTTCCCTGAAGGGAAAATGTATTTTGGTTGCGGTGCTGCTTGAGTACGCCTTTCAGTGAGGAAAACATGTTCTCGTGGATACGCTTCCTTTGAGCGAGACGGGCCCGTGGCCACTGGTCGACAGGTGGGACCCACCTGGCAACCTCTCCTTCTCTCTCTCCTCCCCTGCCTTTCTTCTACCTCCGCGACGCTGAAACAAGGGAGCGGCCTCGGCCACGCGTGGCGCCGGCGAGGGGCGAAGCGGAGGCTGGCCGCGTCGGGGGGGGGGTGCGGCTCACCCGACACTGCCTCCGGCAGCTGCAACGCCACGCGGGGTGACCAACAGCAGAGACGCCGCGGCGGGGCGCGACGGCAGTGGCCGTGGCCAGCGCAGGCTGGGCCGGCTGCGGGGTCCGGGCCGGAGGAGACGCGGGCACCAGGGGTGCTGCTGCAAGGGGATGGCTCCGGGCGCGGCTAGGAGGAGGGGGAGGGCCCGCGCTGCTCAAATTTTGGAGGAGGGTAGCGGCGGCCGTGGAGGTTAGAGGCGGCGGAGGAGAAGCGTCGGCTTCAAATTGGAAGAAGGGAAGTGGGCTAGGAGGGGTGGAGAGGAGCTGGGCATGCTCTGAAGTGCTCGGGGCACAGCCATATTATAGGGGGAGGTGGAATCCGAGCTCCGGGCCGCGACAATGGCGGGCGGCCACGGCGTGCGGGTGAACAGAGGGCCTGAGGGCGACGGGACGTGGTGTTGTGGAGCTAGCGTGCGCGGCAAAGACGTGCGGCGCGGTGGGACAACAAGAAAAGGACGCTTGCACACTGTGGCTCGACGGGGACATGACCAGCACGCGGAGAGCGCGGCCAGAGCACGCCAATGGCGTGGCCACCAAGATATGGATAAGTTTCTTCATGGCCAAGGCTGTCCAGGGGAGGCTCCTTCGAGTGGTGATCACAGTGATGGGCCTGTATGGCCACATGGGCTACTGTGGTGAGCTCTATCTCATCCTGAAGTTTGATACATCAAACTTTGAGCAGAAGCAAATCTCACATGGGGTGGATTTGGGTAGGACCAAGATGTCTTCTGGGCTAGGGGTACAAGGGACAAGGCTTCTGTGGAGTTTGGGGTCAAACAAAACAATGTACATGGTACTTGCTTTGTAAATGGCATCATGAGGCAGAAGGTGTTTGTAATGTGGCATGGCTTGTACATAGCTCCCCTAAGCATGATATTTTTCAGAGCTCAATCAGACATTAGGATGAGTATTTATGCCAAGTTTCACATCATTTGGAGCAATATTTTTGGTACTTCCTTTGTAAAGCACCAAATAGGTCAGAATGGTGTTGGTGAGGCTAGCATCACATAGGATATTGGAATTGGCTGAAAATTGGCATAGCTTGGTTATTTGGCATGGTGCACATGTGTATAAAATTTCATAGTCATTGGACACACATAGATAGCACTTGCTTCACAATGTGGCCCACTGACCAGAAACTTCAACTTGACAATGCACTCACATGGTAATGGGATTTGGCTTACATCTGGTTTGGTGGAGTCATTTGGTGGTAGGATCATGCTCAAAAAGTTTCAAGGCAAATGGGATCCCCTATCATGCACTTGCTTCATAATGCCCCTTTGCTGCACCCAAACCTTGGGAATTTATTGTGGGAGTTTGGCTAAGCAAATAGTGGTGGAATTTGGTGGAGATCAATTAGATGATCATATGAGATTGCGCAAAAAGTTTCACCAGCAATGGATCAAGATAAGTGGCACTCCCTTCACAAAGCTCCATTCTGCCCCCACAGACAAATGAATTTTTCTAGAGGAAAAATCCACTTGGGCTATGATTTTTTTTTGGAGAATTTGGCAAGATATCATGTCAATGACATGTGGGAATTATTTGGGGATTTATGGAGCAACATAAATAGGGGTTGCTTCACAAACCTCAAATAATAGGAATATCCCTTTTATTGGAAAAAGGAATATAAGGCTAGAATAAAACAGTGGCTTTGATGAAATGGGTCCATGGAATGACATGGGAAAGTCTTGGATTCAAGGTCCACTTGAGCATGGAAAGAAAATATGCTCAAGTTTCAAGTCCAACGAGGTGCTCAATCAAATCCAATAGCAAATCCAGAAATAAACCAGAAAAGTTTTTGGAAAAAGATAGTTCCAAAATCCAGGGTGTCACAAACCTACCCCCTTAGAAAAATCTCGTCCTCGAGATTTGGTTGCTCAGGGAACCATCGCAAACTTATCTTCCTTCGGAAACTTGCTTCTTCTCGGATTTCGTTTTATCGCATACTGTTCCCATAGTAGCATCCAATATATCTCTGCTGAGGGGGTTTACTTCACCTGATCTGTAGCTCTGACAGAATGTTCTTCCTTGATATCTCACATCCTTTCCTGCTGATTTCCATCCTCATCTCTTCTGGCTTGTATGGTAACAGGACGTCTTGTCATAGGCTGAATGCTGACGATACCCATACTGTGTCTGGTGTACCTCGGGCGTCATTCGTGGTATGGTCTTGAATCATTTGCATTGACTTCTTCGACAAGAGCTTGGCCTTCACCGGTAGTTGGTATCTCAAAATGTTTCCTATCGGGACTTCAACTGACGGCACGTGGGGTTGCCTCTTAATTCTTTTGGCCTGTCCACCCTGCTCAAGGATTCGGAGCGGGGCACAAATTCTGAACATTTACTCACGCTGAGGTTTACCTGACTTGACTGCTCATTCCGGGTGGCGATGGGTCCTGATATGCTTCAATCCGGTTCTTGTATTTAAAATGCCGGGCTGAGCGGGTGACCTTCAATGAAGTAGACTGGGGTATCTTGGCAAGACGGACGATTCTGAACTTGAGTAACTGCTCAGGCGAACTGGATTGGTACACGGTCCTTAGCCCATAGTGAATGAGCTTTATTGGTGGTAGATATCCACGGTGGTCCACATGACTTCAACTGATCGCGGCAAATTTGACTTGAGGTCCATGCGATTCATTCTGTCCAACGCGTCGGGCTGGAGAGTTGCATATCTCTGACAACTTGCGAGGTGCCACGCTTGCTCAGATTGCAGCAAGGTTTGACATCTGCCATGTGTGTTTGTCCTGGATCTTGCCTCTGCGGCAATCACCTTTCTTGTACTGGCTTTTATTTAGTCAGGGTTCTTTTCTTCTTGCATCATGGCTTATTGTTCTGCCGCAATCTTTGAGATAGACGGGTTACCTTCACCTTTTGTCTCTTGTTTCATCCTGATAACCTTGGTTGCAATGAACGGGGTCTCCAAATTATTCTGCTTTGGGGCCTTGTGGGTCGTGAGGAGCTGACCTTCATAACGGGAGCAGGATTCAATGCTCCTTGCTTCCTTTCTTCAGGGTGTTTCTTCACGACTTTTTCAGTCTCTCTTCCAGGCTGAGAGGTGTATCCGCCTCTTCTACTGACTTGTTTCCCGAGAATTGCGGTTCTTCACCGATGTTCATATGCATAACTCTTCCTTGATTGCAAGCATGGTGGTATCCACACCGGGGTAGCTTGCATACTTGAGAAGGATGCCCATAAGATGTGCGGGTCCTGACGATGCTGAAATCTTCACTGTCCTGCATGGCTGGATTTCTGACAATACTGTTGCAGGTATGATGACGCGTCGAGGAAGACTGGTATCTTGTCCGCGAAGCTTCGGGTAGCTTGCTGGGGAAGGTTGGGTACCGTACCACGGAAGCTTGCTCCGATGGCGTATTGAGGAAGGCAGGATGTTGTACACAGGAAGCTGCCTCGATAGCTTGCTGAAGAAGACTAGGTGTCTTGTCTTGGAAGCTTTCTTAATAACTTACTGACGAGGATGGGTTGTATTGTCATGGAAGTTTGCCTTCTTGCACTGTGGACATACCGGTCCCTTCGGCTGGAATTTCTGTGGCAGTTTATTGTAGATGATCGAGCGGCTTGTGCTGGAGTCCATCCCTGTGGCGTACCGATCACGATCGAGTGTCTTGCACTATAAGCTTCTGTCGGTGGCTTGTGGAGGAAGGCTGACTATCTTGGCTGAGAAGATATCCCGGTAGCGTACTGAGGAAGGCTGGTACACTTCACAAGTCGGCTGTGCCGGGTACCTTGTCACGGAAGACTGAGGTCCCTTCTGTCTGAAGCTTTCCCTTACTGATGCGAAGGAAAATCTGACCACGGTGTCTGATAGGATTCTGGCTGCCGGCTGGTGAGAGGGAAACATTCTTGGCCACCTTCCGGAACATGCTGAAATAATTTGTATTGCATCGGACGATGTTGGTGTTTGTCCTGCCTTGGGGGCATATGCTCGCGGGTCACAGTCTTTGCTTATCTTTGCATGAATCTCTGCGGCTGTCATGGTTGATGCGAACTTGATTCAAGTGACGGCTTGGGTAGCATCCAATCGTGAGCCATAAGCTTCCCATGCAACTGGGTAAAAGTCATGTTTGTCTTGCTGATTTCCCGCATCATCGCGGCCTTTAACTGTTTGAGTCTTCAGGCTGTTCTGGTTGAAGGCCTGATGGTTTCCACATGATTCACACTTGAAAAAAAATGCGTGAGATGCGACCGGGTATGCGTCATTCCTGACTGGTTGATTTCCTTATTTATTTGCGGTCTGCCACTGATAGAATCTTCATGACTGTAACATCCACCGGAAAAAGGCTGACTTAGTTCATTCAGGCAGAACTCATACGGGGTTGAATAATCCTGATGCGAGCTGGTGTGGGTCCTTGACTTGGCGTCTTCACGCTGCTCTGCGGTATTGCACTGGTTCTTTGAGGTGTGCGGGGTTATGAGCAACTTTCCATCGGGCGGATAGAGTGACACCAAAGAACCAAACGAAGAACCAACGAAGAAAACCACGGGGCAAAGGCAAACGAGAAACGGCTTGCTACTTCATCGGCTTTAGCGGTGGTCGATGACCATCCGGACTCCTTGCAAAGAAAACAACAAATAACCCAGTAGCCACCAGAATGGTCTTTACAACTCGGATCTGGGACTTGTACTGGAATAGCTCAAGCATTGCTCAAGACGGCCGACCGAAATCAGCTCGGAGCATGAGGCAATGTTGATAAAAAGAATGCAGAGGTCCCCTAAGACGACCGAGAAAACAACTCAGAGCATAGGATCTCCACTGCGAAAAGAAACTCAACAACTACCCGAGACGGCCGAAAAGCAGCTCAGAACACGGGTCGGTTGTTGAAAAGAGAAATTTAAAACATGCATCCACTCCGGACGGCGACGATGCATCAGCTCAGAACCAGACGTGGTGCCAATATCGGGGATCAACAAGCAAGGGTCCATCCAAGTCATCTAACACCTGCCAAAACAGAGTTAGTATCTGCCGAGGAAACGAACAAATAACCAACAACGAGAACCAACTAAACAGGAAAAGAAATACTAAACAAGCATTGAGATCACACGCAGGATCTCAACTTATTGCTACACACATCAACATGCAATAGGAAACATGCGACACTACTACTCATGCATTACGAACTACGCGAAACTCAGGCGTTCTGATCTGACGGCGGGTTGCTGGGGGTGGCAGGAGTGGGCGAAGAAGTCGACAACGATAAGGCTGCGGCAAGAGCTCTCCTTGCATCCCTTGCATCACGGACTAGCTCGACGATGAGGGCGTACTGGGAGATCATGTAGCGGGACATGGTGATCACCGCTGCATCGGCTTCCGCCAGGGGGCGAGGAAACCTTACTTGCTGCGGAGTCGCACCCAAGGTGGGGTAGAAATGGAAGGAGCGATTCTGATGCATCGCACTCTCCTGGTGGCGTAGGCCTAATAGGCCCGCCATCGCGGCAAGCTGAATGGCACGATCCGGGGTAGAAGAGGGTACACCCTGGAAGTTGTAGGAGTGCACACCGATGGGGATGGTGGCGACCACGTAGACGCTGGCACGGTACTCAAGCAGCTGCCCTCCGATCGGCGTCTGGGAAACTTGGTACCTTGGAAGCTCTCCACTGGGGTAGAGAGTCCACCATACGTCTGCAAGGAGGTAGTCAAAGTTGGTCGCGGACGAGGATCCCGTGTAGCCCACCGGGTATTCCGTCATCTACACTCGTCAGGTCAGATCGTTAGCGAAAACATACCGTCTATATGTATCAAACAAATGCAACAAGCAATAGCATCACACAGGCAAGCTATACTCTAGGTCTAACATCAATCTAACGTCCCTCTAACGTTCGCGCGGGCTAGCGGGTCCTACAGCCAGTCCTTCTCTGATACCAACTGTTGTGGCACCCCGGCTCAGAGGACCGGAATGCCCCGTGCACCAGCCCAGAGATCAAGTCTTCTGGAGCACGACACTGATTGATATAGAACTGAACAACTTTCTATTACCGAAGATAGGGTTACACGAGGTCTATTACAACACTATCGGAGACACAGCTTGCTCCTCAGGCTAGCCTCAGCTCTACACCAAGCAGCAACATAAATCTAGCAGCAGAATATCGACGACAGCGGAACAATAACGGCGATGACGAACTCCAATCCACAGGGACACTGGCTGGGACACCTCCTAGCTCGCAAACACCGGGAACGTCGTCCTACGCATCCAAAGCACGGCCTGCAAATCTGGCATAACACGCCAGGTCAGTACATTGAATGTACTTGCAAGCTCACAACAACCATGCAACAAGGCAAAACAATAACATGGCAACAGGTTAAAGTATATTAATGAATTAAACAGGTGAGCAGCAATATCATGCAAGCAGATAATCATCAAGCATATTAACAGCATTAAGACTAATGTACACACAATGGACCCCACATGATCGTCGCATGATCACGTGGCTTACCTCGGAGTCCTTACAGACTCAAGCACCGGGTCACTTCGTGACCAAACACTTCCACGGGTCGTCTCATGACCGCACGGGTCATCGCACGACCATTCAACGGGTTAGGTGTCCTTCGTTACCACCCAACCAATCCACTCATCGCATGACCATCCACTTACCACAAACTTACCACCGACTCAAGTTGATCATAAGGTGTGACCTAGTACGAACTGTGTCCCATGACTGAGGACGCGGCTATTCGAATAGATTTTGACTCTGCAGAGTTTGTGCACTTTACCCACACTATGGAGTTCTTCCTCCATCCAGCACCCCGGTACTTTTCCCACAGGATCCTTGGAACTCGCACCGCAGGAGTGAACTAGGACTCTCCAACGAGACCGATATACCGAGTGTCCCTCTTACCGTATCACCGACATTCCGTCTTGGGTAGCCATGTGGTTAGGTGTCCACGTTACCACCAGAACCACTCGGCCACCTTGTGGAAAATACTGTCCCAACGGGGACTGAGCTCATAACAACACTGGCTGTCAAGGTTATCACCACCTACCGGGCCAGGGTAGCGTGTGTGCATAACCTCCCCTAGATGGTGATACAAATAAGAGAACCCACCGGCAGACCGAATCAAGGCCCGCCCATACAGGCAAATGTGGCTGCACGGATAAGCCCGGTTCGGTGGCACCTGGTCAACTTGTTACGAAGCATATCTCCAACAGTGAACACAAGCATCAGATGCAACATGAGTATCAAATCATAACAATGCATAGCATATTAACATGATAGTTTCAGATATGATCAAGCACATCTTAGATGGTGAACTTATCCGTGTTACAAAGATTAATTTCATCTTTTTGAGCTGAAATTTTTACACAGTATGCTCTATACAATTATGAAACTTCCGTATGTTCTGAGTTTTTTTATCATTTTTCCTCTACACTCTTGTTGAAGGCTTTTTGGGTAGTGATAAAGTCTTTAAGCATACTCTCTAATTCAGAAGTGGAGTTTTTGGTGCTAGGATAAGTGTTTTTGTTCCCATAGTTGTTGGAGGGGAATGGTCTAGGATTGCTACCAAGGTTACTCCTATAAGCATTGTTGTTGAAGTTGTTTCTAGAGATAAAGTTCACATCTACTTGATCCTGAGCAATCAAAGAATTTAAAGGAACATTTTGAGGATCAATAGGAGCTTTCTTGGTAAGTAAAAACATGATCAAGTCAACCTTTTCATTTAGGGAGGAGATCTCCTCGACAGAGTTTACCTTCCTACCTGTTGGAGCTCTTTCGGTGTGCCATTGGGAATAGTTGATCATCATCTCATCGAGAAGTTTTGTGGCAGAACCAAGTGTAGTTGACATAAAGGTTCCTCCCGCGGCCGAATCTAACAAGTTCCGCGAGGTAAAGTTCAAGCGTGCATAAAAAGTCTGGATAACCATCCACGTAGTCAAACCATGCGTAGGGAAATTCTTAGCAAGAGATTTCATGCGTTCCCAAGCTTGGGCAACATGTTCATTATCCAATTTTTTAAAATTCATAATAAAGCTCCTCAACTGGATAATCTTAGCAGGGGGGTAGTACTTCCCGATAAAAGCATCCTTGCACTTATCCCAAGAATCTATGCTATTCTTAGGTAATGATTGAAACCAGATTCTAGCTTCATCCCTCAAAGAGAAAGGAAAAAGCTTAAGCTTAACAATATCACCATCTACTTCTTTGTACTTTTGCATATCACAAAGCTCAATAAAATTATTTCAATGCAAAGTGATGGCTTCTCGCCCTTCGTTGGTTACCCCAAGTGGAAGGTTGAGATGTAGCGCAGCAGCAAGTTTCCCTCAGTGAAGATACCAAGGTTTGTCTCCAGTAGGACTCCAGAGATGATAAGTAGGTGTCAGCGGCGCAACTGACGTGGACCTGCACACAGACACAGATAACTTTGTTCCCAACGAAGTTCAGAGAGGTTGTCAATCCATCAGGTCTTGTTGTTCACAAAGGGTAAAAGACAAAGGATAATAATAGCAACTAAAAGTAAAAAACAGGAAAGTAAATATAGCGTGGAAACAGTAATAAGGATATGGACCGGGATACGTGATGTTCGCTAGTGATGTCTCTCTCCCAAAAGACGATAAAACTGCTATGCGAGGTAAACAAATTACAGAAGGGCAATTGACAGGATTATGAAAGCACCGCAATGCTAACTATGCTACAAAAGAAAGGAAGAGGCTCAAAAGCATGGGCAGTACGCCAAAATAAGTAGACCGTAATCCAACTGCATCTACTACTAATCATCCACCTTGAGATATCTATCCAGAACATCTCGCTGGTATTAAGTTGCGAGCCCCACCCAAAGTGTAAACCCAAAGCAACAGACAACTGCACTAAAAAGCACTTTGCGTAAAGTAAACAATCCTTGCAACCGCGGTTACAAGCACCGTTGTTTTCCCCCTTGTGGCAACAGCACATCCCCTAGACTCATGTTTTTGTCACTCAAGCGTGTCATCGGGGGGCATGAACCCACAATCGAGCATAACGTTCCCTCTTGGAGTCACTACCTACTACTTGGCCAAAGCAATAAACAGCAACGGAGAACATGCAAGAATTACTTAGGAACAAAAATATAAGAGATAAAAACCAAATATATTACTCTATCACAATCTGAACATAATCTCATAATCCATCAGATCCCATCAAACTCAGCATAGCAATAGCAGAAAGATTACAAAAGTGCCTCGATCATGTAGGGCAGCTCACGAGGTCTAAACCATGAAGAACAAAGAGGGGAGGAGAACATCACATAGCTACTGATCACGGACCCATGGTCCAAGGAAAACTACTGACGAGACATCCGGGGAGCATTCATGGTGGAGAGGAGACTCCCGGAGGTCGGCCCTCCCTCCGGCAGGCTGCCGGGAAGAGGTCTTCTGGTGCTCCCGATCTCGGAAGCGTGGCGGCGGCGGAACAGAGGCGAGTTTGCGAAATAGGGTTCTGTCTTCGGAGTTTCCCCGTGACGGAGAATAAATAGGCGAAGGGTGGCAGCCAGAGGTGGACCAGGGACCCCAGGCGCCCCCTGGCTCCCCTCTGGCCCCACTCGGGCTCTTCGTGAAGCTTCTTGTATGCTGATTTTTCCTGTATTTTTCCCAGAATTTTTCTGGCACTTTTTATATGGGGGAAAACTGAAATAGAAAAACAGCAGAAAACAGGAACTGGCACTGGGGTGCACTGAGTTAATAGGTTAGTCCAAATATGATCAAAAGTGTATGAAAGTGTATCTAGATCATAGAAATATCACACAAAACATGCATGGAGCAAGCAGAAATTATAGATACGTTTTGGACGTATCAACATCCCCAAGCTTAATTCCTGCTCGTCCTCGAGTAGGTAAATGATAACAGCATAATGTCTGTGGTGACATGCTAGCAACCATAAAATAACTTTGAAAAGTAAAGCAATCAAGGTTAGAGATTCAATTCAAGTCATAACATTCAAGAGTCTATATTAGCATTGAAACAAGTAACAAAAGAACATTAGGTGCAAGAGCTCTCGCTGTCCGTGACTCGAATGTCTCCAAATGGTGTTTGCGTGCAAGAAGGGGGATAGGGAATACGAGAAAAAAGTATTTTTGTGTTGAGAACTCAATCTACTAATGTTTCACACTTGGTCCTCTTTGGAATCTTATCTTGACTCATCCCCAGACCACTAGCCAGGTACAAGTCAATTTGATCCACTCCTTTTCGATATTTTGAGCACTCATGCAATGGATGAGCGTAAGCACGAGAGTTGACACTTAGGAGGGCAAAGAGAGAAGTGTGGAGGAGGAAGACAAAAAGGATGAGAAAGGCTCACATCAACGAGGACAATCATAGGCAAGAGATTCCAAATGATAGATATGATGTGAGGAGTAGGGATTGCCATGCAACGGATGCACATACGAGCTAAGAAGCTCTCCAAAGGAACTAGTGGGGGGTGCATCTAACTTGCTCACTCATGAAGACCTAGAGCTCGTTTGAGGAGGCTCATCCTTGGAATATGCAAGCCAAGTTCTATAGTGTGAAGGTCCCCACATAGCTATATGCATAATGATCATCTCTATGGAGTACAAGGATATAAAGGGAGTACTAGTGTGGATCTCTCAAAAGGATAGTAGTGTTGCCCCTTTCTCTCTTTTTATTCATTTTTTCTCTTTTTTTCTATTTTTTTGTATTTTTTTGTGGCCTCAATGGCTCTTTCTATTTAACTCTCATTTGTCCTCTTCGGGATCTTTTATTGTGTCCACTTCGGGATCTTTTCCTCACTTAATGGCAACACTCTATTTTACAAGAAGGTAAAGGAGATCTTTCACACTTTACAAGGTACTCAAAATCATAAAGAAGATGTAACTATCATGAAGTATGCAATGTTTGTCGCTGCCAGTGTAGCAGGAACATGTATGACATGAAGATCAAGTCATGAAGAGGTGGATGTTGCATGGCAATATATCTCGGAAAGGGTATGGAAATGCCTTGATAGGTAGGTATGGTGGCTGTTTTGAGGAAATATATAAGGAGGATTATGATGACAGAGTGTATCATGCCAAGGGTTTGGATGTACCGGCGAAGGTGGACACCAACTCTCGGAATGAGAAGAAGGCAATGCACGGTACGGGAGAGACTAGAAAAATATGGGAAGGTGGAAGTGTCAACTTTCAATACTTACATTAGTCCGAAGAACTCATGCACTTATTATTGGTAACTCTCAATCTAATAAGGAGGTTCACAAAGAGACAAGTACCCCGAGGAGGAGTGTATGGGGGTTTGGTTATCCTTGCGCATCCTCGACTCATGGTACGTGAGTGTTCTCTGATATTCGATCCCTCCAAAGATTAGTGATCCATCTAGTAGCTAGAGTTCTCAACTAGCTTTGTAGGTTTTGAAAATACACACGGATTTCCAAAATACGACACCTATCACTAATAGGCTAGAGCTCTTGACACCAAAAGTTCAAACAATACTCACATCAATACCTCAACACTATTGCAAGTTACTACTAGAAGAAAATAGCATCCTCAATTACCTACTCTCAAGACAAGACACAACTCAGTGCAACAACCAACTCTCTTTAACAAGATAAACATGAAAACTAAAAAGAGTTCCAGCAACAAACTACACAAAAGCCAAGGCTCTTGCTAAAGACAAACTAAGACTAAAAATAAACATGGCAGTAGCTATGAAAAGATAAAGAACACACAACAGAAAAAAGATAAGCAGGAAAAATCCTATGATGTGTTCTAAATTTTGATAGTGGAGCGTGTTTATCTCCCACACAAAGTAAGACTGGATCTAACTTGTTATGAATAGCAAGCAAAGCTAAATAAAACTAAAAAATAAAAGCTAAGAGCGAGACGCTCCAAGCATAGCACATAACGCATGAAGTGATAAAAATATAGTGAGACGAAGGACGAACTGATGATTGTTGATGGAGAAGGGGATGCACGGGGGCATCCCCAAGCTTAGACGCTTGAGTCTCCTTGAATATTTGTTGGGAATGCATGGGGCATCCCCAAGCTTGAGCGCTTGACACTCCTGGATCTTCTTTCATCATCTTCCATCGCACACTTGAAAACTCCCTTCATACATAACTCATCATAAGATGATTAGAGAGGTTAGTACCCTTAATAAAATAATTTTTCCCCACTGGATATAAAGATATTCTTGAAGAGATACTGTTTCTCAAGAGTGCCAAAAAGTTTTTGCAAAGAAAAACAATCTTAAGGTTTTCAAAAGTTAGGAGAGACAAAACGTGGAAGAATCTGTGAAAAACAGAACAGCAGGTAGTAAAGAATTTTTTTGGGGCACTTCTGCAACTCAAATAAAAAAACGCAGAACATACGGAAGTTTCGTAATTGTATAGAGCATACTGTGTAAAAATTTCAGCTCAAAAAGATGAACTGGGATTTTTCTGTAATTTTTCTGGTCACGAGAACAGAATCTGTATTCTGGACAGCATGTTACAACTTTTACTTCCCTTGCCGTAAGAGGCTATAACTTGGCACAAAGCTGAAAAATAAAGATACAATGATGTTGCTACAGTAGTAAAAATCATCAAGACCAATAATAACAGAAGGAAAAACAAAAAAAAGAAATCCTAAATTCGTTGCGGGCTGCCTCCCGAAAGCACTTCTTTAAAGCCATTAGCTAGGCTTAAGATTTTAGTGATGCTCTCGTAGGAATAAGAGTTGAAGAACAAAAGAGAGCATCAAGAAGCAAATATCAAACACATTTAAGTCTAACATGCTTCCTATGAAAAGGGATTTTGTAGAGAAATAACTCATTGAAGCATAAAGATATTAGCATAGGAAGGCAAAAAATGTGCAACTTCAAAACCTTCAACATAAAGAGAGGGAACTTGATATTATTGAAATATCTATAAGCATATGTTCCCCTCTCATAATAATTTCCAGTGGGATCATGAATAAACTCAACAATATAAGTATCACATAAAACTTTCTTATCATGATCCACAAGCATAGAAAATTTGTTACTCCCTACATAAGCAAAATCCTTCTCATTAGTAATAGTGGGAGCAAACTCAACAAAATAGCTATCACATGAATCATTCTTATCATGATGCACTTGTAAAAATTTATTCTTTATAGCATAAGTGTCATCACAATAATCATCATAGATAGGAGGCAAAGTATCATCAAAATAAATTTCCTCATCAAAACTTGGGGGGCTAAAAAGATCATCTTCATAAAACGTAGCATCCCCAAGCTTATAGCTTTGCATATCATTAGCATCAAAGGTATTCAAAGAAGACATACTAGTAACATTGCTACTAACATGAGTGTTGTGCAAATAATGAAGCTCCATAGGCTTTTTGATTTTCTCTTCAAACACTTCATGTCCCATCTCAAGGTAGAGCTCATAAAGCTCTCTCATAATATTTTTGTTGTTTTCCATAAAGCCTAACTAGTGAAAATAAAAACAAGAAACAAAAAGAATTAATTGCAAGATCTAAAGATATACCTTCAAGCACTCACCTCCCCGGCAACGGCGCCAGAAATTCGCTTGATGGCTTCTCGCCCTTCGTTGGTTACCCCAAGTGGAAGGTTGAGATGTAGCGCAGCAGCAAGTTTCCCTCAGTGAAGATACCAAGGTTTGTCTCCAGTAGGACTCCAGAGATGATAAGTAGGTGTCAGCGGCGCAACTGACGTGGAACTGCACACAGACATAGATAACTTTGTTCCCAAAGAAGTTCAGAGAGGTTGTCAATCCATCAGGTCTTGTTGTTCACAAAGGGTAAAAGACAAAGGATAATAATAGCAACTAAAAGTAAAAAACAGGAAAGTAAATATAGCGTGGAAACAGTAATAAGGATATGGACCGGGATACGTGATGTTCGCTAGTGATGTCTCTCTCCCAAAAGACGATAAAACTGCTATGCGAGGTAAACAAATTACAGAAGGGCAATTGACAGGATTATGAAAGCACCGCAATGCTAACTATGCTACAAAAGAAAGGAAGAGGCTCAAAAGCACGGGAAGTACGCCAAAATAAGTAGACCGTAATCCAACTGCATCTACTACTAATCATCCACCTTGAGATATCTATCCAGAACATCTCGCTGGTATTAAGTTGCGAGCCCCACCCAAAGTGTAAACCCAAAGCAACAGACAACTGCATTAAAAAGCACTTTGCGTAAAGTAAACAATCTTTGCAACCGCGGTTACAAGAACCATTGTTTTCCCCCTTGTGGCAACAACACATCCCCTAGACTCATGTTTCTGTCACTCAAGCGTGTCATCGGGGGGCATGAACCCACAATCAAGCATAACGTTCCCTCTTGGAGTCACTACCTACTACTTGGCCAAAGCAATAAACAGCAACGAAGAACATGCAAGAATTACTTAGGAATAAGAATATAAGAGATAAAAACCAAATATATTACTCTATCACAATCTGAACATAATCTCATAATCCATCAGATCCCATCAAACTCAGCATAGCAATAGCAGAAAGATTACAAAAGTGCCTCGATCATGTAGGGCAGCTCACGAGGTCTAAACCATGAAGAACAAAGAGGGGAGGAGAACATCATATAGCTACTGATCACGGACGCATGGTCCAAGGAAAAATACTCACGAGACATCCGGGGAGAATCCATGGTGGAGTGGAGACTCCCGGAGGCCGGCCCTCCCTCCGGCAGGGCGCCGGGAAGAGGTCTTCTGGTGCTCCCGATCTCGGAAGCACGGCGGCGGCGGAACAGAGGCGAGTTTGCAAAATAGGATTATGTCTTCGGAGTTTCCCCGTGACGGAGAATAAATAGGCGAAGGGGGGCAGCCAGAGGTGGACCAGGGGCCCCAGGCGCCCCCCTGGCGCGGACAGGGGTGGGGCCGTGTCGGGTGGCCGCCTGGGCCCCCCTGGCTCCCCTCTGGCCCCACTCAGGCTCTTCGCGAAGCTTCCTGTACGCTGATTTTTCCTGTATTTTTCCCTGAATTTTTCTGGCACTTTTTATATGGGGGAAAACTGAAATAGAAAAACAGCAGAAAACAGGAACTGGCACTGGGGTGCACTAAGTTAATAGGTTAGTCCAAATATGATCAAAAGTGTATGAAAGTGTGTCTAGATCATAGCAATATCACACAAAACATGCATGGAGCAAGCAGAAATTATAGATACGTTTTGGACGTATCACAAAGCGGCATCATCTCTAGCACCAGAGAATTGATCTTTCATAACAAGGTTCAGCAAAGCAGGTTTAATCTCATAAGAAGGTGTTGAAGTAGCAGGTGTAGCAATATGAGTGCAGATAAAGTCACTGTTGTTGTGACTAGTGAAGTCACACAACTTGGTGTTTTCAGAGGAACCCATAGTAGCAGCAAGCAAGATAACTATTTTTTTATTTTTGATAAAAGACACTAAAGCAAAAACTGAAAGGTAAGCTAATCAAGACTAAAAAGCAAAGATAAAAGATAGTGTGCAACTCCCCTATCTTGAAGAGTGGAGTTCCCGGCAACGGCGCCAGAAATTTTCTTGATACACGAGATAACTTCTCGCCCTCGTTGGATACCCCAACTGGAAGGTGAGATGTAGTGTAACGGCAAGTTTCCCTTAGCAAAGATGCTAAGGTTTAAAGTGTCGAACCCGTAGGACTCCTGGGTCAACAAGTAGGTGGTGAAGTGAACAACTGGCGCCATTGACACTCTAAGGATTGATAACTTCACCTGGACCTGCACACACACAGATAGCTTCGCTTCCCAACGAGTACCGAGGAGTTGTCAATTCCTCTGGCCTTGTTGTTTACAAAGGATAAAACACACGGGATAATAATGATAGATAGTGATAGCAACTGAAAAGTAAATACTGAAAGTAAATTGATAGTGTAAACAGTGGTGGAAGTATGGACCGGGATCTCATGATGTTCACTAGTGATGTCTCTCTCCCAAAAGACGATAAAATAGCCATGCGAGGTAAACAAATTACAGCTGGGAAATTGACAGGATTATGTGCGCAAACCAATGCTAATTATGCAAATAAAAAAGGAAGAGGCTCAAAAGCACGAGCGGTATGCCAAGACAAGTAGACCGAAATCCATCTGCATCTACCCACTAATCATCCACCTTGAGATATCTATCCAGAACATCTTGCTGGTATTAAGTTGCGAATCCCACCCAAAAGTGTAAACTCAAAGCAACAGACAACTACATTAAAGACCTTTGTGTAAAGTAAACAATCCTTGCACCCGCAAGTACAAGCGCCGTTGTTTTCCCCCTTGTGGCAACAACACATCCCCTAGACTCATGTTTCTGTCACTCAAGCTAGTCATCGGGGGGCATGAACCCACAATCATGCATAACGCTCCCTCTTGGAGACACTACCTACTACTTGGCCAAAGAAATAAACAACAACGGAGAACATGCAAGAGTTACTCAAGAACATAAATATAAAAGAAGAGAATCAAATATATAACTCAATCACAATCTGAACATAATCTCATAATCCATCGGATCCCAGCAAACTCAGCATAGCAACATCAGAAAGATTATATATGTGCCCCGATCATGTAGGGCAGCTCACGAGGTCTAATCCATGAAGAACAAAGAGGGGAGGAGAACATCGCATAGCTACCGATCATGGACCCATGGTCCAAGGTGGACTACTCACGGTTCATCCGGGAAGCATCCATGGTGGTGGAGAAGCTCCCGGAGGTGATTCCTCCCTCCGGCAGGGTGCCAGGAAGAGGTCTTATGGTGCTCCCGATCTTGGAAGCGCGATGGCGGCGGAACAGAGGAGAGATCGCGAAAAAGGGTTCCGTCCCTGAGCGTTTCTCGTCACGGGGAATAAATAGGCGAAAGGGGGCAGCCAGAGGTGGGCCAGGGGCTCCAAGCGCCCCCCTGGCGCGGCCAGGGGCCTGGCCGCGCCCTCTGGCCGCCTGGGCCCCCCTGGCTCCCCTCTGGCCCCTCTCGGGCTTTTCTCGAAGCTTCCGGTACGCTGTTTTTTCCTATATTTTTCCCGGAATTTTTCTGGTACTTTTAATAAGGGGGAAACCTGAAATAGAAAAACAACAGAAAACAGGAACTGGCACTAGGGTGCACTGAGTTAATAGGTTAGTCCAAATATGATCAAAAGTGTATGGAAGTTCATCAATATCATAGCAATATCACACAAAAGAGGCATGGAGCAAGCAGAAATTATAGATACGTTTTGGACGTATCAGCGTACAACTGCCTTAAGTACATTACATCAGCGCAAGATACATGTCGGAGTACAGACAACATTCAAATGCCTAGTGGAAAAGGTAAACACACCATTCACGTAACCACACGGGTCCAGGATCTCCGCCGGGATCCACCTAACTAGTCGTCGTCGAGTCTCCACAAAGGCGTCCAGACGAAGAGTCGAGGTAGTAATCAACTGTAGGGGACGATCAGGCAAAACATAAAAGGGAAAAGAAAAGAAAGGGGTGAGAATATATCAAAAAGTCTTGTAACTAACTTCTCACGGGTAAGATGGGGGTAGTGGTGAGGTTGCAGACGCACTAGCAATATATGAGATGGCTAATGGTCTATTTTAGAGTAAGATGAGAACCGAGCATTCGATGAGGAATCGCCTCCAACTAGTCTTGCTATCAGCTACTTATGCAATCATAACACCTATCCTATCCTTGTCCTCCTCTTCGCATCCCGACGAAGAAGAAGCAGTCAAGGCACACACACGTTGATCAAGTTATTAAATATGGTTCAGTTGATGTTATCTATGAACAGGACGTACGTTCCAAGTCGTCCATAACCGTGGACACGGCTTCTCAAAAAGATTTAACCCTGCAGGGGTGTACCAACTGCCCATTACAAGGCTCCGCACGCACGCCCATCTCTCTCAGTTTCTACCCATCACAGTCAGCCATTTTATGATTTAGTACCGAGAGATAAAAAATGACAGGTCCCTCTAGCTAACAACGAACAAATCCGGGTGACCCCCGGTGAGTCGACATCCAACTCAAAAGCCGGCCGCGCTCTCGAATTGGCCTCTACCGTCTGGACGAGGTTGGGTTAGCTACCCAAACTATGTGGGCAGCCCCCTAGCTCCCTGGGGTGGACCAATGAAAGAAACCATGTCTCCGCTGACCCAAGTTATTTTAAAGGATATCTGCTAGGAGCGACCCGACAGACATATATGCATGTTTTCAAATGGTAAATCAGCTTGGGCCACCACTAGAAATGTTTGAAGCTAGGTAGGTAAGAAAAGGGGACCCCATAAAATCCCACACGCGGTTAGGCACGCTGAGTCTTAAAACCAATACCCGGAACTCAGATCCTAGGTGACTCAAATGGAACAAAGCGTCGGGGCGGGATAGCCTAGACCTTCCATCCTTCGTCGAATATAGTCAACTTTATAATAATCATATCATTCATAATAATATAATAATGTGATAGCCCAAACCAAGGAGTAACAGGAGGTAACAGTTGATAACATCCTAGCATGCATACTAAGCAGTGGCTGAGCAGCGAGAAAAAGTAACATAGCCGAACAAGGTTTGCTGGGATGTGAAGGACAAGGTTGTTTGCGTTTATTTGAGAGGCATGAATATAAAGTGCCAGGATCAAGCAATCGTTCTATCCTACACCTAGGCGCGAGTGAGCTGAAAGTTATAATCATGATATATGCTCCCCTTACCTGTGAGAATACGAAGCCGAAGGTGAAGTCGATCGCAAGCTCGCAACATCTCCGAGAGGTACCCGCGAAAGCACACAAGACGGTAAACACTGGAAAGCAATCAACGAGCAAGCATCTATTACTACGAAGCAAACACGAGCAAGCATCAACAATAAGGCAACACAAGACAACGCACTACGGCATCGCATCTATCGTCGAGAGCGGTTACTAGAAGGTTAAGTCGAGTACTCGTCACACAGGACGATACCGCACATTTAGAAATGTTCAAGTTGTTTAGCTACAAAAGGTGAGCAAAGGGTGTTAACATGGCATCTCACTCAAGCATGGAATAGAACACAAACATGGCAAGAGGTGAAGCATAAGATAAACTATATATGCTAGTCAATTTAAGTGAGGCACAACCTAAACATGGCATTCCACTAAGTACTCCACGACAATTAAAGCAGTTGGTTCTGTTCTGCCCTAAACCATATTTTAGGTTGCTTAACAACAAAAAACAATAGCATAAACACAAAGTACATGAAAAACTAATCAAGTTACATATAAAGAACACTCCAAACGGAGTTACGGTTAAAAATATACAAGCAAGACAAGTTACGGGCACAATCTGCCAACATCAGGAAGCACACTTTAGAGAAATGCATAAAGAGGATAATGAATGCAAACATGCTCACAAATGATATGCAACTAAAGTATGCAGGGTAGGGAAGGCATGGAAAAATGAATCATGCAAATAGGCATCATGGTTCACTAGTTATAAGCAGCACAAAAAGCTATAAAACATTACTGGTCTAGGACTTAGTGAAAATCACGAAAACATGGCAGAAACTGTTATTTTCATGCTGTATAAACAGGGGGAAAACTATATGAAATGTGCAGCAACATGACATAGCAATAGATGGGCATGAAGTAGACATGATGGTGATCAGGTACAAACAAGAATCAAGGTCATAGGCATAACAGATCAAAAGATATTAAACAAGCAACATGACATCGGAAAGTTACAGACTTAGAGAAAAACAGAGGTGGCTGTCAACAATCAGCAGGATAGCAACTTTGGAGCTAAACATATCTATGACAAGAAATGTAAAAATGACAATGAAATACATATAATGGAAGTAGACATGGCATAGATCAAAATGACATATTGCAATGCTCAATAGGATGCACGGTTAAAAAGATATAGGGCAGCAAAGTAGCAACTTTATATAAACATCAGCAGTCTAAAAGTAGGGTCACCACTTTGGAGAGATAAATAATATAGCTACAACATGCAAACATGACAAGAGATTGCATAGGATTAAATTAGACATGACTCTTAACAGTATGCAACAATAATCAATGCAATAGGCCTCATGGATGTGTCACAATCATCATGCAAACTTGCAATAAAATAACAGCAGCAGCACACTAGCAGAAAATAATAGCAGTTAACAGTCTGATGCCCACTTCAACAGTGATTAACAACATCAAGATGGCCTCAAATCAAAATGCTCACAAAAGATGAACTGAAGTACGCACAAAACTAAACAATTTTCCTTTTGGGCGCAACGTCATCCGAGCTACGTCTTACTTGCAAATCTACTCACAAAATGGAACACAAAAACAATTTATCTCAGACTTAGAAAAATAACAGCCAGGGGAAAAAATGAAAAAGAAAAAAACTCACCCATTGGGCTCGACCCAATTGCGGTGGCTGGCGGCTGGGCTGCGGATGCGAGCTGGGCCGGGGAGGCGACGTGGGCCGCGGTCGCCAGGCTGGCCCACGGTGACGGCGGCGCCTGCCTGGCCGGTGCGGGCTGCAGCCATGGCTGCTCCGGCCGCCGGCGTTGAGGGGAGGATGCGCGCCGCTGGAGTCCAGAGGGAGGGTGCGGGGTGCGGATCCAGTCGGGGCCGGCTGGTCCTGGCGTTGGAGTTCGCCGGCGCGGTCCAGGGGCGGCGCAGCTCGAGGTCGGGCCAGTGGCTCCATGGCGGGCGGCGGCGGCGGCTTCCCGTCGGCGCGGCGACGCCCCTGCGTGCCAAGAGGAAGAGGGAGGTAAGGGAGTGAAGGGAGGAGGACGGCGCGGTCCAGGGGCTCACCGGAGGGAGCGCTCGGTGCGGCGGCGTCTCGCCGGAGGCGGGTGGCCGACGCACCTCGACGGGCGGCGCGAGGAGGCGGCCCGGATTGGCGCCCTAGCGGGCCTGGAAGCGGCGGTCGGGCCCGGCGCGGCCCGGTTTGGGTTGGCAGGCTGTGGCTACCGGTTTGGGGCGACGTGGCCGGATCTTAGCCATTGGATCTCAAATCTGACGGCTCAGATATGAGGGAGGCTAGGGTTTCACGAATTGGGGGACTTGGGCAGAATTTTTGGAGAAATTCAGAGGGGATGGCTGAAATTTGAGCTTAGGGGAACCCCTATAAAGGGGTGGGATAGTGGTGGTCTTTATATAGCCCAGGTGGCTGGCATTTTGCAAAAACATCGCCGGTTTTTCTCTCGCGCGCGCGGTGTTTACGTTTCTGACCACCGGGGGTCCGCAGGAACTCCGATTCGGGTAAAACTTCAAACTGCGCGATCAGCGCGTCGAGCCGGTGGCGTTCACCTCACGCGAGAACCGTGCCAATAACACTTTCCGACGTGCTATAAAAATATCCCATTTACTTATTAAACGGGTTTTTTCGTTCCGTTGGCTATGGCTGGTCTTGTGCCGGTTTTCGCGATGGTGATCGGGTGAAACCCGGTGTCAAAAAGGTCGAGTGTCAGGGTGGCAAGGCTCGGTCTTCGTACGGTACGAGATAAGAGGGGGGGGGGAAATACTATCGATCGATAAATAGGGGAAAAAACACCGCAAACAAACCAGACAATCAAACAATTCACACCGAAAACAAAAATTTTAATTTTTGTGAAATCTGGGCTGGTACAATGCGCAAGGTAATGAAACCCCCATACACTCCTCCTCGGGGTACTTGTCTCTTTGTGAACCTCCTGATTAGTTTGAGAGTTACCAATAATAAGTGCATGAGTTCTTCGGACTAATGTAAGTATTGAAAGTTGACACTTCCACCTCCTCATATTTGCTAGCCTCTTCGGTACCTGGCAATGCCCTCTTCTCACTCTGAGAGTTGGCGTCCACTTCGCCGGTGCATCCAAACCCTTGGCATGATACGCTTTGTCATCATAAACCTCCTTATATCTTTCCTCAAAACATCCACCATAGCTACCTATCAAGGCATTTCCATAGCCTTTCCGAGATATATTGCCATGCAACATCCACCTTCTCATGACTTTATCTTCATGTCATACAAGTTCCTGCTACACTGGCAAAGGCATACATTTGCATACATCATGATAGCTACATCTTCTTTATGTTGAGTACCTTGTAAAGTGTGAAAGATCTTCTATACTCCTTTTAAAATAGAGTGTTTCCCTTAAGTGAGGAAAAGATCCCAAAGAGGACAAAATTTAAAAGATCCCAAAGAGGAAAAATGAGAGTTAAATAGAAAGAGCCATTGAGGCCACCAAAAAATAGAAAAAATAGAAAAAAGAGAAAAAATAAAGTAAAAGATAGAAGGGGGCAACACTACTATTCCATTTGAGAGATCCACACTCGTACTCCCTCGTATACCTTGTACTCCATAGAAATGATCATATATGCATATAGCTATGTGGGACCTTCACACTATAGAACTTGGCTTGTATGTTCCAATGATGAGCCTCCTCAAACGAGCTCTAGGTCTTCTTGAGCGAGAAAGTTGGATGCACCCCCACTAGTTCCATTGGAGAGCTTTTCTTAGCTCATATGTGCATCCGTTGCATGGCAATCCCTACTCCTCACATCATATCTATCATTTGGCTTTCTCTTGCCTATGATTGCCCTCATTGATGTGAGCCTTTCACACCCTTTTTATCTTCCTCCTCCACCATCTCTCTCTTTGCCACCCTAAGTGTCAACTCTCGTGCTTACGCTCATCCATTGCATGAGTGCTCAAAATATCGAAAGGGAGTGGATCAAATTGAAGTGTACCTGGCTAGTGGTCTAGGGATGAGTCAAGATAAGATTCCAAAGAAGACTAAGTGTGAAACTTTAGTAGGTTGAGTTCTCAACAAATAAATATTTTGCTCTCTCGTATTCCCATCCCCACTTCTTGCACGCAAACACCATCTGGAGACATTCGAGTCACGGACAGCGAGAGCTCTTGCACCTTTATGTTCTTATGTTGCTTGTTTCAATGCTAATATAGACTCTTGCCTGTTATGACTTGAATTGAATTACATGCCTTGATTTCTTTACTTAAAAGATCTTATATGGTTGGTAGCATGTCACCACAAAATTATGCTTGTTATCATTTACCTACTCGAGGACGAGCAGGAATTAAGCTTGGGGATGTTGATACGTCCCAAACGTATCTATAATTTCTTCTTGCTCCATGCATGTTTTGTGTGATATTGCTATGCATTTGCTACACTTTCATACACTTTTGATCATATTTGGACTAACCTATTAACTCAGTCGACCCCAGTGCCAGTTCCTGTTTTCTGCTGTCATTTTATTTCAGGTTTCCCCCGTATTAAAAATGCTCCAAAAATTCCGGAAAAATTCAATAAAAAATCAGCGTACGGGAACGTTCCAGAGCCACGAAGGGGGGCCGGAGGGGACCCACCAGGGCCCCAGGCGCCCTCCCGGCGCGCCCTAGGGTGGGGCCGCGCCAGGGGGCCCCTGGACCCCTGGACCCCTGGTGGCCCCCCTGGCTGCCCCCCTTCGCCTATATTTACCTCTCGTCTCGAAACCCTCGAGGATAGAACCCTTTTTCGCGATATCGCCTCTATTCTGTCGCCGCCGCGCTTCCAAGATCGAGAGCGCTAGAAGACCTCTTCCCGGCACCCTGCCGGAGGGAGGATTGACCTCCGTGAGCTTCTCCACCACCATGGACGCTTCCCGGATGATCCGTGAGTAGTCCATCTTGGACCATGGGTCCATGATCAGTAGCTATGTGATGTTCTCCTCCCCTCTTTGTTCTTCATGGGTTAGACCTTGTGAGCTGCCCTACATGATCAAGGCACATATGTAATTCTTTCTGCTTTTGCTATGCTGAGTTTGCTGGGATCTGATGGATTATAAGACTATGTTCAGATTGTGATCGAGTAATATATTTGGTTCTTATATTTTATATTTTTGTTCTTGAGTAATTCTTGCATGTTCTCCGTTGTTATTTATTGCTTTGGCCAAGTAGTAGGTATGACTCCAAGAGCGAGCGTTATGCTTGATTCTGGGTTCCTGCCCCCTGATGACTAGCTTGAGTGATAGAAACATGAGTCTAGGGGATGTGTTGTTCCACAAGGGGGAAACAACGGTGCTTGTAACCGCGGTTGCAAGGATTGTTTACTTTACGCAAAGTTCTTTTAATGCAGTTGTCTGTTGCTTTGGGTTTACACTTTGGGTGGGGCTCGCAACTTAATACCAGCGAGATGTTCTGGATAGATATCTCAAGGTGGATGATTAGTAGTAGATGCAGATGGATTTCGATCTACTTATTTTGGCGTACTTCCCATGCTTTTGAGCCTCTTCCTTTCTTCGTAGCATAATTAGCATTGGTTTGCGCCCATAATCCTGTCAATTGCCCAGCTGTGATTTGTTTACCTCACATAGCAGTTTTATCGTCTTTTGGGAGAGAGACATCACTAGTGAACATCATGGGACCCCGGTCCATATTTCCACCATTGTTTACATCCTTAATTTACTTCTTGCTTTTACTTTCCAGTTGAAATCATCACGACTATTAACTGTTGCGTTTGATCCTTTGTAAACGGAAAGGCCGGAGAGATTGAGAACACCTCTCTGTACTCATTTGGAGCAATGTTATTTGTATTTGTGTGCAGGTACAGGTAAAGTAAGCAACCCTCAGTTGTGAATGACGCCATTGTTCACTTTACCACCTACTTGTCGACTTTGGAGTCCTACTGGTCGATCTCAACCTTGGTATCTTTGCCAAGTGAAATCTTGCTGCTACGTTACATCTCAACCTTCCACTTGGGGGTAACCAATGAGGGGTGAGAAGCTATCACTTCCTCGCTAGCATCAGACGACACCGATCTGGACGCCCAAGTTGCTCAGGTCGCGGAGCTGCTGGAAAAAGGACTACGCCCTGCCGATCTAGTTGCGGCCTGGATATGCAGCCAAGTGCTCCCGCTGCAGCGCAGGTGCCACATGATTTGTGACATGGGCAATCGGCGGGATCCGACTCGGATCAGCACCCACCGCATGGAAGAAGGCGAGCTGATTTGGCGGATACGCATGCAGACTGATGCGCCCCTCCTCCTCAATCCATTCAGATTTTGGTTGAAAACTTACGACCGGGCTCATCCTCCTCCCACGGTATGGCTCTGTTTCTGATCTCATGCTCGTTTAGCTTTGATCACTTTTTGATTCTGATCGGCTGCTTTCGCAGCATTTCCTCGACTCCGACGTGATGCAGGATGGGCAGGCTCTCTCCGCCTACCATCCCGATCGCGCTGCTGAGGACGCCGAGGACTTGGAACTTGTGGTGGAGTCGGAGCCTCAGACTGAGGCCCGCACCGCCAGCTTGGCACTTGGCTTCAACCAGCCGGGTACGTCTGATTCCTCCGCCAAACGCTTCATGGAAGAGTGGGGTGAAGCGATGTTGATGATGCTCCTGGTAATCATGGCGCAGAATCCCACCCGACCGCGCAGACGGTGGTAGAGGGGAAACGTCCCTAAGCGGACCCCGCTCCTGGTCCCTCCAAGATCACCAAGAAGAAAGGCTCCCAGGGTCCAAGGGGACAAGCTGTTGGAGTTCGGGGCAGAAAACACAAATTTTTCATAACCTACAAGACCCATACCCAAGACCTATGCTATGGCGATGCAAGTAACGGACAGAAATAAATCACATACCAGTATTTAGTCCGTTAAGCGGGAAACGTTCCCGCATGAAAGTGGTTGGTGTAGTCGTACCAGCAATCCCCGATGCCGCGCAGATCCACGATGACTCATGTAGCCACCCGATCCTTGTGGACCGCTGACGGGACTACGTCCCCGTTGGAACGTTGCTGATGAAGACCTCGCGATACGTCCACGACGACGAAGTAGCACCACAAGTGTAGTGCCTCGCGGGATTATACACATACAGTATACCCGACGTCCCTCCGGGCTCCGAACCAGTAGAGCAGCGGAAAGAAGATGGATTCAGATCTCGATTCCAGCAGCACGACGGCGTGCGTATAGTGGAGAAATCCCCAACCAAGTGTAGACTCCAAAAAAGGGGAGTCCACTCGAGGAAGGAGAAAGGAGGGAGAGAGAGATGAGAGAAACTTGTCTCAAATCAATTTGAATGAAGAAAAAGGGCACCCTACCCATCCTTATATAGGACAAGGAGGGGTGCCACCCTCCCTCCACTTCCGGGGTGGGACTGATCCCAAGGGAGTGGGGTTTTGGCGCAGCCCTAGGGGGGTGGCCCCCCTCATGGCGCCATGGCCCATGGGGGAGGACTCCCTCTCCCCCTAATGGGCCCTATGAGGCCCATATGCCTTTTCTTCCATTTTTAATTATATTTAAATAAATTTTAATATTTAATTCAGATAATTAAATAATAAAACATATGTTAAACATTATTAAATATATTTTGAACCTTTCAAAATACCCGGAACAACTTCCGACCTTCATCGGAACAATTCCGGTGTTCTCTCCAATTTCTCCGGTGATCCCGAATCAATCCTTACTGCGTCGAGTACCCTTAAGTGTAACACCCTACGGTCCAGGAAACAGCAGACATGATCGAGACAATTCTCATTGATCAATGACTAATCAATTGGACCTGGTTACAATCCTTGATAGCCCCTGCGCTTCCATCGAATGAACTTCAATCGCTGTTGGATCCATTAACCGTGTGCCTGTTCCCTTTGTCCTATGATACTTTGCTTGTCCGAGGTTTGATCATCGGTATCCATTATACCTAGTTCGTCCTCGTTCTCAACAAACAAGTTTACTCGTTCCTGTGATATTACAACTCCATGACCTAGTCACACGTTTGCAAACTTTATGATGTAACATCACCGAGTGGGCCCAAAGTACCTATCTGTCACACGGATGGACAAATCCCGCTTTGATCTATTTGCATACTCATTAACATATCTATTCGGAATACCTGAAGTACTCCTTTATGGCCAGCATATTTCAGTCAGGCGGTGGGTAGCAAATCAAGGCATCCTGATAGACAGTAATTACGTATGATCATTACGGTCTAAGGATCTGGTCACTACGTTATAGTTATCGCAATGTCGAACTATGTGACTTGATCACATTGCAACACTTCTGGTGGGTGTATGTCCATCATATCATTATCCAATGATACGACCCCATTGTCAACAGACGCCATTGTCTCATGATCAGGAAACCTTGATCATCAATCGCCCAATGGACTAGTATACTAGGGTTGACTAGGGACCTGGTTTTTTGTATACCACACCTTTATTAATGTTTCCGCTTAATACAGTTATAACATAGTATCAAACGTATTATGAACTATTGGAATATGCTCGATAAAACATATTTTATTTGCCTCTAGGGCACATTCCAAACAGTCTCCCACTTGCACTAGAGTACAAATAATCTAGTTGCATTTTCTCTGGATCATAACTCCTTATTGATCATGCTTGCCCGTGGAAGAGGTTGTATCAACGGTCTGGGTACCATTCAGAACCGTATGTCCTTTTGCAAATCATAATGTCACCTAATTTGACATTCCTTCATTATCCACTATAATGATGAGGTATATATATTTGGCGGTGAAGTGAGACTTTGTTTGCTGTGTCATAGCAATGACATCCGGTGGGTCACGCGGACTTTCCCATAGTCATGCACACTTGAAACTCACTCAATCATAAGTCGAACTTCTTAAGCCATAATATAACTCCTGCTACTTCTAAAGAAGCCACATCAATGTAGATTCAATCCTTAGTGCATTGTATGCAACTTTGATGTCTAACCATGTTTCTTTCAACTTAGGCATTCATTAGTATGATATCTCAATTTTCTAGGTTAGTGTCAAAACTTGAACCAGCATAACATTTATGGTCAAGTCCACTATCCTTTACAAATTTGAGATGTATCCTCAGTTCTCTTCAGACACTGAAGGATAAACTTAACTCTTTGTTCAATGATTTACTCATAAATCATATCACAACATGTTCTTACTACACAAAACTTGGGTCACATTACGTCGAGTACATAACTCTGGTTTTATATGAAAGAACCTATGACAAAGGTATAGAGGATCCAACACATCCATTAACCATTAACCATTGTTCTTGTACTGAGATTAACTCAACACTTCTCTTGGATATACAAGTAAGGACCACTTCTTGACTTGTCCCATTCTGAACTCCTTCAGAATCTTATCCAGGAAAGTATTATGACTCAATGTTATTAAACACATATCTACATTAATAGATCTTCAATGCTTAATACTTATTCATCTTTATTCATGAAAGATTCAAATAATCATTAACACCAACTACACCATTCATAATATGTTATCCATATATGAGAATGTTATCATGCTCCCACTCAAATATGTCATGCACATATTAAGTTATAGGATAACACTCGTATTGCTCTCACTCAAATATGTCAGCCACATATAAGACAAGGATAACATCCACATGGCTCCCACTTAGATATGTCAGACACATATTAAGTTCAGGATACTAACCACATGGCTCCTACTCAAATATGTCATTTACATATAAGGCTAGGATAATACTCCCATAGCTCCCACTCAAAATATGTCGTCTACATATATCAAGTTTAGGAAACTATTCAGCTCCCACTCAGTTTCATGCAAATGCATGTTTCCTCGATATTTTGGTTAAGTCCAAAATCCTTTGATCATCCATCAAAATGAGAATTCAGTTTACGAGACACTAGTATCCATATGTTTTTCCAAAACCTTCTTGTTGTACCAATTACAACACTTCTTCAAATACAGGATTTGACGAAGTCACGGTATTGATAACAATCCTGGATCAATCGTAATGAATATCCCTTTGACTCAAGAATTTCTACACATTGTAGTCAACCCATTGAATTTGTCAGAAACAATCTTTGTGACAAACCAATCTTGACGTCCCTTTGATGTTCACATTTATTCCTCATAACTCTGAAGTTATTGTGAATATCAAGTAACCTCCTTACTTGATAAGATTCAAGCAATCTTAAATGTAACTCAACATAGGATTTCATGACTCATAGTCATATCTCGTACTTAGGTCCACCATCGCTTCTTTGTAGTTCGTAGGAATGTCTTGTTCCATTAACATGACAAGTGAATCATGAATATCATTTTGCACCAGGGGCAAATATATATTCTTGAATCCTACTTTTGTCGGTAAAAGCTCCCATCAAAAGATCATGATCATTATCATTAGTTTCTCCTCTTATTGTAGAGATTTGCTTCCAGAACATATTCCGTTGCACTACTCTGACATTTGGAGGCAAGGTCAATTACCTTGGTTGAACTTTCACTTTTCTTCCATTACCACATTTATCAAGAAAAATTCTTGACAAACACCAAACATAGCAATACAACTTTTGCTCCTTTTGGTTCTAGTTGTGGAAGATGCATCCATAGTTGTCTAAGGATACACTACAAAGATAATTTATCTTACATAAATCAAGCTTCCTAGAAACCACAACACACCATGACATATTGTTGGGACCCGGGGTTAGCGTATGCAAGTCCAGCTAAGACATAGTCATATGGAGAGCCGAGAACCGTAACCACTTGTCTAAGCAGACAAGGCCAAGCACATAACGTTCTCGGAAAACATCGTACGTGAGGGGCATCCCATCCAGGCCGGATGATCAACTGAGATGGGTCCTCATCGTCCGCACACAAGTCTAATGATATGGGTGGTGAACTCCCATATTCAAAGACAAGTCGCCTCAACCATACTATCGACTATTTCATAACTCTTACATAGACTTACTCGAGCCCGATCACTTAGTCGGGGTCTAGGGCGGGCTCGATCATACCACAAAGTGTGCACGAGACGGAGTCTCGAGCAATCGCATCGCGATGCCCCAAGCTGCGCACATATAAGGGCCACTTGGTGTATGAAAGACCGCCAGCCAGATCACAACTAAGGTCTCGAAAACCCATACAAAGACATGCATGTTATAAACATACACGTAGCACACATGCCTTGTATGAACAGTAGGTATCATTGCAATTCTCTACAAAGTATACATTTTTATTGATAACTCTTATAGAGTGCACACAGAGATCACAAACATGTGATCCAACATTACAACACAAGCGGAAGCAAATTATGTCTGAGTACAGACACGTTTAACAAATGGCTTAAGAAGCCTTATTTAAACACAAGCCCTCCACGAGGGAACCAGTTGTCTGACTGGGACTAGACTAGCTTGATCTTCAGTCATCCAGCTCGATGAAGAAGCCACCTTCGGGGTCAGTGGGTTCATCTAAAACATAGATTAAGCAAACGTGAGTACAAAGTCGTACTCAGCAAGACTTACATAGGAGCTATACTACTCATGCACATGTATCAAGGTAAAGGGAGGTGGAGTTCACTTGCAGAAGTGCCAACTTTGACTTGGCTAATCCTGAACTACGAATACCAAACTTTGAGGTAAGAAGCGTACACGAGTCCACTACTTTCTCCAACCAATTACACCACTATGGTGCCTTCCTCGACTTCCCCACGAGAAAGCACGCCATAGCACTCACACTTATCTTGGTGTGTTTTAGAAGTATCCAGTTCAAGTTGTCTAATAATCAAGCTAAGCTTTCCAAGTAGTCCATAACCGCGAACGCGGCTATTCAAATAGTTTTTTTAACCTTGCAGGGGTGTACCGCTACACACACATGATCATCATTTACCGCCTTTGATCTCGACACCATTCAAGGGGTGCCAGCGAGGATGCTCACCACAACTGTTACCTCATAGCCGATCTAGTCCGAGAAAGCCGCCTACTTGGGTTGGTTACCACTATCGTGAACCCGGCCGGTTTACCGAAGTGGACCCAAGTGATGTGTGCGTGGTGCATAAGCCGGTCTCGGATGAGCCGTTCTCTCACTTAGCATCCAGGCCACAAGCCTACCAGAACTCCGAACTATTGCGACATCTGGACATCGAAAGGGATGAGTTAGTAAGTTGAGAGGGGTCAGTGAGCCGAATGTGTGGTTGTACTCTTCATCTTGGATCACCACATAAGAACTCGGAGTTAGGGCGGTGTTCAACGAGACAACCCACCGTGTACTCCTACACAACCTCTCATCGTTCACCTTGTATTAGGGTCGATTCACCAACACTTTTCTACCAACATCAACATGATCACTACCATCCCGACTCACATCACAGTAACATCATGGTATCATACTAAGCATGCAATAAGCGATAATCATTTGCAGGGGCCACATGATATCAACCAACTCCTACATTTGCTAGGATTGTGGTTTGCTTACTACTGTGACAAAATGATTGGTCATGCAAAGGAATGGGTTCATCTATGCGGTAGAAACGAATCATGGTGATCATCCTAAACAATGCATAAGCGAGACATGAGAGGGAAGTGGGATTTTATCGACATGATCAATGGGGGTTTGCTTGCCTTGCTGACGAGGTTCGGGTTCTGGGTCTTCAGCGAAGGGGGCAGCCTCCGGCTCCGGTTCCACCTCTACTCGACAAACAACAAGCAAAGTAGCAAAGTAAATACAACGCACAATCACATGACGAAAGGTTGGAACTCGATGTAAATGCTTTGATGTGTGAAGCAATTCCATTTAAATGGAGTATATTGCAAATTGAATTGCAAATTCAAACTCCAATTTGAATTCAAACTTAGTCAAGTTATATGTGACATGGTTTGATCAATTTGAATCATCTTCAAATGTGTATGATATGCCTCTGATGTGTGGTGGAAATGTAGCATAATTCCATGGTCCAAGTTGCAAAAGCATTTGATTTGAATTTGAATTAATTCCAAATAATTCAAATGACATATGCTACTGGTCCCATTTTAAAATCAACTCAAACATAGTTGACAGTTGCATTTTTGGATATCTTATTTTCTCCTGATCATTTTTCATATATTATTTGTCCAATTTGGAGTTAATATGAATTTTCTATGAATTTCCAAAGTTTGGGGTATTTTCTGGAATTTCTGGAATTTCTTTAATTAAATTTGATTTTCTGGAAATTCAGTTAATCGATTTATTGCGCCAGGCTGACGTCAGGGGGGGGGCTGACAAGGGGGTCCCACCTGTCAGTTGCTGGTTGATTTAAACCGTTGGGTTAATTTATCCAGTGGCTTAATTAATCCACTGGGCCCACTGGTCAGTGATCCAGGGGTCATTAGGGGGTGATTAAACCCGGAGCTCAGCGTGACAGGCCGGCGGCTAAACGCCGGCGACCGGAACCGCGGTGGCGCTCTGCGTTCTCCCTCTCCTGGCCACCATTCGCTACGACGAGACCATAGGGACGTAGCCCATGCGCTCGCACGTCACCTGGTGCACGCGGTTGTCTTTGGGGGTGACCAAATCGACGACGGCGACGTCCTTCCGCGGCGGCTGTGGCACGGGCTCGGGGTGGATCTCGCTGCAGAGTACCATTGGAGCCACCGTTGGGTGCGTTCGTAGCAGCAGTCCACGGCGGAGGTGATGGACAATATGGCGAGGAAGATTGCCTAACAGATGCACGCCGACGATGACCGTGGCGGCTCGGTACTCCGGCGACCATGGCAAGCGGTGACAGAGGAAGAAATCGAGGGGGAGAGGTTAGGGGTTTTGACCGTGAGCTCACCAAGAACTCAACGGAGGTGGTGGCGATGGCTGGGGTGGCTCGACGGCGATGTAATCGACGAAGTTGCGCGGCGGCCGTAGATGAAGACGACGACGCGATTCGGCATCTCCAGGGGGTTTCAGCTCCTCCTATTCCGCTCGAAGACGAAGACGACTGCGGTGAAGACGATGGACATGATCCGGGGGCTTCTCGGCGTCGATGGCTACGCGGGGGCTCGACGGTGCTCCGGCGTTCTTCTCGGGCGTCGACGAAACGGGCGAGAGAGGAGGGGGAGGTGGTACTGGAGGGAGGGGAGTGGAGCGGTGCGTCTCCAGGACGAGGAGATAAGGCTTGGGAAGGCCTGGAAGCTCGAAGGCGTCGAGGTGGCGCCCAGCCCGCGCTCTGCCCTCCAGCGAGCTGCTTGGCAGCGCGGGGAAGAAGACGACAAGGGGTGTCGTGGGTTGGGCCGGCTGAGGTAAGCGGGCCTTCGCCCATAGGCGTCTGGTAAGCTTCCTTCTTTTTTTTTCTTATTTCCTTTTTCTATTTTCTTCTGACATTTGTTCTGTTTAGCTAAATAAAATAGCTAAACATTTTATTAAATTCTGAATTTTTTTATATGGCTTCATAATAATATAGACTAGCCACTTATAAAGTTTCAACATTTTTAAAATTCAAATGATTTGAATTTTAAATCAAATAGGGGTATTTGATTAATTCCAAGGCACTGTTTGAATATTTGAAAAATCTATGAGCATGGGATGGGTCCCACATCACTTGATATGTGATCACACTCATTTATAAGACTTTTCAAAAATCTAACATGAATTTTTGGAGAAGATTTTTATCTGGCCTTTTGAATTAATTCATCTGGGGGGGTTCCTTCTCCCATTTGCTTTTGATTTTTGATTTCAAAGATTTCTTTTGAAATTTTGACATGATGCAAGGTTACTTTGATCCTAGCACATTACCTAACAGAGGGTTCTGACAACTCGCCCCCACTCAAAAGAATCTCGTCCCGAGATTCAGAAGTCTGCGGGAGGAAAGTGGGGTACTCGGCACTGAGAGGGTCTTCTCTTTCTCACGTAGCTTCTCTTTCAGAGTGGTGTGACCATTGCACTTTCAGAAAACTAATCTTCTGACGACGAGTGACACGCTCTGCGGAATCAAGAATACGAACGGGGTATTCTCGATAGGAAAGGTCATCTTGGAGATCAAGCGTTTCGTGGTCGACTTCGCGGATAGGGTCCTAGAAGCAACGCCTGAGTTGGGACACATGGAATACATCATGTACTCGGGAAAGGTGCGGGGGTAGTTCAAGTTGGTAGGCAACTTCTCCACGTTTAGCAATAATGCGGAAAGGTCTGATGTAACGTGGGGCCAACTTGCCTTTGATACCGAAACGTTGGGTTCCCTTCAGAGGAGTAACCCGAAGGTAAGCCTTCTCATCCAGACTGTAGCTCTCTTGCCTATGATGACGATCATAGTAGCTTTTCTGACGAGACTGGGCTGCTTTCAATTGATCACGAACAATGCGAACTTGCTCTTCTGCTTCCTTGATCATGTCCGGTCCAAAGAATTGTCTTTCACCGGTTTCTGACCTGTTCAGTGGTGTTCGACATCGTCGTCCATAAAGGAGTTCAAAAGGAGCCATGTTCAGACTAGATTGAAGACTATTGTTATAAGCAAATTCGACGAATGGAAGAGATTTCTCCCAATTCTTTCCGAATGAGATAACACAAGCTCTAAGCATGTCTTCAAGAATTTGGTTAACCCTTTCGACTTGACCGCTAGAATGAGGATGGAAAGCTGTACTAAAGGAGAGATGAGTTCCCATAGCCTTCTGAAAGCTTCCCCAAAATCTAGAGGTGAAAAGGCTACCGCGATCAGAATTGATTTCCAAAGGAACACCATGAAGGGATACAATTCTAGAGATGTACAAGTCCGCTAAATTGCTAGCAGTTATAGACTCGCGAACCGGAAGGAAGTGTGCAACTTTGGAAAGCCTATCTATGACAACGAAGATGGCATTGTTTCCTTTCTGGGTTTTTGGAAAGCCGGTGATGAAGTCCATACCGACTTTGTCCCATTTCCACTCGGGAATAGACAAAGGTTGAAGTGTACCAGCAGGTCTTTGATGTTCTGCCTTAATGCGACGACAAACATCACATTCGGCAACAAATTGAGCAATGTCTCTCTTCATCCTAGTCCACCAAAATCTCTGGCATAGATCTCGGTACATTTTTGTGCTACCGGGATGAATCGAGAGGGGTGTGTCATGGGCTTCTTTGAGGATGAGTTGCCTTAATTCCCTATTCTTAGGTACTACCAAACGATTTTCAAAGAATACCGTTCCCTTGCTATTTGTGGAGAAACACTTAGCAACTCCGCTAGCAATGTTCTCCTTGATCCGGCGAACACCTCGTGCACGCCTTTGGGCAACTATGATTTGATCCTCAAGAGTTGGTTTCGCCACCAAGGTAGAAAGATAGCCATGAGGAACAATCTCAAGGTTGAGCTTGAAAATTCCTCATGAAGAAGTGGTTGATACTGTTGTAACATGAGGTTGTTACAATACGACTTACGACTTAGTGCATCAGCCATGACATTGGCTTTGCCTGGGGTGTAAGAAATTCCTACGTCGTAATCTTTTATCAACTCAATCCAGCGTCTTTGCCTGAGATTAAGATCTGGATGGGTGAAAATATATTTGAGGCTTTGGTGGTCAGAATAAATCTCACAACGATTACCAAGGAGGTAATGTCGCCAAGTTGTTAGGGCATGAACTACGGCAGCGAGTTCAAGGTCATGGGTAGGATAGTTCTCTTCATGTGGCCGCAACTGGCGTGAAGCATAAGCTACCACATGTCGATCTTGCAGAAGTATGCATCCTAACCCTTGCCGTGATGCGTCACAATAGATTTCGAAATCCTTTTTGGTGTCTGGAGGTGCAAGTACAGGTGCAAAAGTCAATCTTCTTTTTAGCTCTTGAAAGCTTTCCTCGCACTTGGGAGTCCATAAGAATTTCTTATCTTTCTTGGGGAGTTCAGTTAGAGGCTTTGCAACTTTAGAAAAGTTCTCGATGAAGCGACGACAATAGCTGGCTAGGCCAAGAAAACTCCTAACTTGCTTAACCGATTCAGGTGGAGTCCAGTCAAGGACGGCCTGAACTCTCTCGGGATTCACAGCAATGCCTTTTGCAGAAATCACGTGGCCTAAGTAGGTCACTTCTGGTAGCCAGAATTCACACTTGGAGAATTTAGCATACATGCGATGCTCTCTAAGTTTCAGCAATACCAGCCTTATGTGTTTGGCATGTTCTTCTTCGTTCTTCGAGTAGATGAGAATGTCATCGAGATAAACCACAACAAATTTATCTAAGTACTCCATGAAGATCGAATTCATCATGCGTGAGAAAGTGGCGGGGGCATTGGTTAAACCAAAAGACCTGACGGTGTACTCGTAAAGACCATAACGAGTAGTAAAAGCCGTTTTGGGAATGTCCTCGTTTCGGATTTTGATTTGATGATAACCTAATCTCAAATCCATCTTGGAGAAGACAGAGGATCCTGCAAGTTGATCATAAAGATCATTGATCCTGGGCAGTGGGTACTTGTTCTTTATCGTCGCTAAATTTAGCGGGCGATAGTCTACGCACATCCTTTCTGTTCCATCTTTCTTCGTTACGAACAGAACGGGGCAACCCCATGGCGATGAGCTAGGGCGGATGAATCCTTTCTCCAACAAAGCTTCCAGTTGGGTTTTAAGCTCAGCTAACTCACGTGGGGCCATTTTGTATGGGCGTCTAGAAATAGGTGCGGTTCCTGGGGCAAGATCCACTATAAACTCTACACATCTATCGGGTGGCATGCCCGGCAGCTCTTCAGGAAAGACATCCGGGAAGTCACGAACCACCGGAATATCTTCAAGTTCGGGAAGGGGAAGTACATTCAAAGAATGCACTTGGTTTCTTGTTCTGGGTGAGGTATAGTTGACTGTTTTGCCTGAAGGGTGGGTGAGTTTCACGGATTTGCCTTTGCAATCCAGGTAGGCATTCTGTCTTGATAGCCAATCCATGCCAAGGATGACATCAATGTCTGAAGACTTGAGGGCTATGAGTGAAGCAAGGAATACTAAACCCTCAATTGCAATCTGATTACCATGGCTTACTCTATTAGTTTGCCATCTTGACCCTGGAGTTTGAATAATCATTGGGGTGGACAATTCAACAAAAGATAACTCATGACGAAGTGCATAACTTTCCGACATGAATGAATGAGATGCTCCTGGGTCGAAAAGAACGGAAGTAGGAACATAATTGACTGGGAGCGTACCATGAATGACGTCAGTGGTGTCGTCAGTCTCTTCGGCGGCGATCTGGTTCACACGTCCATGAGTGGCGGAAGGAGCGGGTTTGGCGGTGTAGACCTTCTGGGGTGGCTTGCCACGACCATTGTTGTTGTTGCCTCCGGCACAGGGTGGAGCATTCTGATGCTGGATCTGGTTCTGGGGACACTCGCGAGAATAGTGGCCTGCCTGACCACACTTGTAACAGGCTCCAAAAATAGTGCGTGGAGCTGGGTTGTTTGGTGGAGCTGGGTGGAACTGGGTTGGTGGACGAGGCGCCACATAGGATGGCCTCGGTGGGTTGTTCTGGCGGAACATACTATTTGGGATCCAGATCTTGCGCTTCTGGGAGCCAGAACTGGATGAACTGTCGTCTCTAGGGTGTTTGCGGAAATCGTTGGGGGCGTTCATGTCCTCGGCCTTGATGGCCTTGTTGACAAGGACCTGGAATGTGGCAAAGTCATGAAGATTGAGCTCACGACGGAGTCCAGTGTTGAGTCCGCGACGGAACCTCTCTTGCTTCTTTGCGTCGGTGGAGACTTCTTCAGTTGCATAACGAGCAAGTCGGTTGAACTCACGACTAAACTCGTCAACGGTCCTTCTGCCTTGCGTGAGGTTGCAGAACTCCTCACGCTTGCGGTCCATGAGACCCTTGGGAATGTGGTGCTCGTGGAAGGACGTGCAGAATTCCTCCCAAGATGTAGGCGGTCCAACAGGACGCATATTCAGAAAGTTCTCCCACCAAGAGCTAGCTGCACCTTCAAGGTGATAGGTGGCATAGCTGACCTTGTCGCCATCTGCAACATGGCCTGCTTGGAGCTTCCTCTCGATGCTGCGAAGCCAGTCATCGGCGTCAAGGGGCTCGGTGGAGTAACTGAAAACCGGGGGATGAAGTCGGATGAAGTCGTTCAGGGACACCAACTTATTGCGCTGCTGAGTGGTGTTGAGAGCAATGACTTCCAACAGATGGTGAGAGTCTCGACGGTTCCTCTCGACCTCCATCAGGACCTGAGCCATCATGGGTGGGGTTGGAAGGTTGCCTTCCTCCTGGTCATTCCCACGACCTTGGTTACGACCAACCTGGCCACGGGTTCCTTGAGACATCCTGAAGTGAAAACCAAAGTCAAACAGAGTTGATTTGAAGAGTCTAATCAAGGTATTGAAGTACTGGAAGGATTACAGAGCAAAGGAAGTAATCATCTTGACAACATGGTGATAAAAGCATACAAGCCATATATTCACAAGCTGTCATACAAACCATACATCGTTTTAGTACAAGCACCAAGCTAATATAAACGTGATGAAGATGATACATCCTTCAGAGGCACTCTGACTTCCTATACATTATTTATCTAAGCCTCTGGAACTTAGACCCTTGCGTACAATACACTAAGATACTACTACATCCTCACTAAGTAAGACCACAGGAGGTCTCACTCATCTCCATCTCCATAGTAGTCCTCATAAAAGTTACACGCGTATCCCGGTAGCTGGAGGTGACCATCGGAAAACATGGAGGCCTGTGGACCCTGATATCCATTTGGGCAAGGATGGGGCCTAGGTCCAGCGTAGGGTGGAAGCAAAGGACCACGGGGTGGAAAATGCCTCCAATCTCGGGCCAAGCAACTCGAGAAGGCATCTGAGTCCTCACTGGATAGATAGCATCATGCTCAACTGATCCAATGCTCACAAAGGGTGCCAAGAGTGCCAGTGCTCGATACAGATGAACACAGGTGGCGTGGAGCTCGAAACGGAGAGCGCGTGCATCACGATCTCGATCACTAGCAAATCTAGCAGTCACCTGAAGTGCTGGATCTTCTGCAGAGTGATCTGAGTAGAGTCCGGTGTAATATCCCTCTTCTCCTGGAAGTGCAGCAGGGATATAGCGTAATGAGGTCTCTCTCAGCATAGTGTGCTCCTCTCTCAGCAGTGTAATACACGAATATGCAGCATCCTGCACATCCATGCTCTCAGTCATGCCAATGCCATGTCCAAAGTGGATAGGCTGAGTGACTCCAACGTGGTGCGGATAGATCCGGACAATGCAGTGGAACTGGGTCTGGTTGAAGTCGTGAAATTGCTCTTCGACGGTGTACTCAGGGTACCACCGATATCCCACATAGGACATCATCTCGATCAACGTGGCAGGATGGCCATGCACACCGAGGCACCTGGTCAAACGAACAATCTGCCGAGGGGGAAGATCTGCCCTCTGAAACAGAAAGGAGTTTGCAAATGCATCAGATTATGAGATAAACCTGGAATGACTCGGACAGCATAACGGCTGTAATTGCAAGAAAAAGACAATTTCTTACAACATGGAAACATCACTTACATACGATGTAATAAAACAGGGAGCATAACCACTCTAACAAACCGGTCACAACTTTCCTACGGCTACAAGGAAGCAAACAACGAGATGTTCTAATAGAACAGAGGAGAGCCTAGTCCTATCTTCCCGTAGAATAAGATGAGGGTGACTCAGAACTCAGAACGAAGGGGGTAAGGAGAAAAAAGAAGCCGTACGTTGTTCCCTTATATACCCAGAGTAACTATATAACTATAGAAGGCTAGACTCGACTTCGGCCAAGGCTACTAGTCCTACAGTCAGTCCTGCTCTGATACCAAGTCTGTCGGGACCCAGGGTTAGCGTATGCAAGTCCAGCTAAGACATAGTCATATGGAGAGCCGAGAACCGTACCCACTTGTCTAAGCAGACAAGGCCAAGCACAGAACGTTCTCGGAAAACATCGTACGTGAGGGGCATCCCATCCAGGCCGGATGATCAGCTGAGATGGGTCCTCGTCGTCCGCACACAAGTCTAATGATATGGGTGGTGAACTCCCATATTCAAAGACAAGTCGCCTCAACCATACTATCGACTATTTCATAACTCTTACATAGACTTACTCCAGCCCGATCACTTAGTCGGGGTCTAGGGCGGGCTCGATCATACCACAAAGTGTGCACGAGACGGAGTCTCGAGCAATCGCATCGCGATGCCCCAAGCTGCACACATCTAAGGGCCACTTGGTGTATGAAAGACCGCCAGCCAGATCACAACTAAGGTCTCGAAAACCCATACAAAGACATGCATGTTATAAACATACACGCAGCACACATGCCTTGTATGAACAGTAGGTATCATTGCAATTCTCTACAAAGTATACATTTTTATTGATAACTCTTATAGAGTGCACACAGAGATCACAAACATGTGATCCAACATTACAACACAAGCGGAAGCAAATTATGTCTGAGTACAGACACGTTTAACAAATGGCTTAAGAAGCCTTATTTAAACACAAGCCCTCCACGAGGGAACCAGTCGTCTGACTGGGACTAGACTAGCTTGATCTTCAGTCGTCCAGCTCGATGAAGAAGCCACCTTCGGGGTCAGTGGTTTCATCTAAAACATAGATTAAGCAAACGTGAGTACAAAGTCGTACTCAGCAAGACTTACATAGGAGCTATACTACTCATGCACATGTATCAAGGTAAAGGGAGGTGGAGTTCACTTGCAGAAGTGCCAACTTTGACTTGGCTAATCCTGAACTACGAATACCAGACTTTGAGGTAAGAAGCGTACACGAGTCCACTACTTTCTCCAACCAATTACACCACTATGGTGCCTTCCTCGACTTCCCCACGAGAAAGCACGCCATAGCACTCACACTTATCTTGGTGTGTTTTAGAAGTATCCAGTTCAAGTTGTCTAATAATCAAGCTAAGTTTTCCAAGCAGTCCATAACCGCGGACGCGGCTATTCAAATAGTTTTGTTAACCCTGCAGGGGTGTACCGCTACACACACATGATCATCATTTACCGCCTTTGATCTCGACACCATTCAAGGGGTGCCAGCGAGGATGCTCACCACAACTATTACCTCATAGCCGATCTAGTCCGAGAAAGCCGCCTACTTGGGTTGGTTACCACTATCGTGAACCCGGCCGGTTTACCGAAGTGGACCCAAGTGATGTGTGCGTGGTGCATAAGCCGGTCTCGGATGAGCCGTTCTCTCACTTAGCATCCAGGCCACAAGCCTACCAGAACTCCGAACTATTGCGACATCTGGAAATCGAAAGGGATGAGTTAGTAAGTTGAGAGGGGTCAGTGAGCCGAATGTGTGGTTGTACTCTTCATCCTGGATCACCACACAAGAACTCGGAGTTAGGGCGGTGTTCAACGAGACAACCCACCATGTACTCCTACACAGCCTCTCATCGTTCACCTTGTATTAGGGTCGATTCACCAACACTTTTCTACCAACATCAACATGATCACTACCATCCCGACTCACATCACAGTAACATCATGGTATCATACTAAGCATGCAATAAGCGATAATCATTTGCAGGGGCCACATGATATCAACCAACTACTACATTTGCTAGGATTGTGGTTTGCTTACTACTGTGACAAAATGATAGGTCATGCAAAGGAATGGGTTCATCTATGCGGTAGAAACGAATCATGGTGATCATCCTAAACAATGCATAAGCGAGACATGAGAGGGAAGTGGGATTTTATCGACATGATCAATGGGGGTTTGCTTGCCTTGCTGACGAGGTTCGGGTTCTGGGTCTTCAGCGAAGGGGGCAGCCTCCGGCTCCGGTTCCACCTCTACTCGACAAACAACAAGCAAAGTAGCAAAGTAAATACAACGCACAATCACATGATGAAAGGTTGGAACTCAATGTAAATGCTTTGATGTGTGAAGCAATTCCATTTGAATGGAGTATATTGCAAATTGAATTGCAAATTCAAACTCCAATTTGAATTCAAACTTAGTCAAGTTATATGTGACAGGGTTTGATCAATTTGAATCATCTTCAAATGTGTATGATATGCCTCTGATGTGTGGTTGAAATGTAGAATAATTCCATGGTCCAAGTTGCAAAAGCATTTGATTTGAATTTGAATTAATTCCAAATAATTCAAATGACATATGCTACTGGTCCCATTTTAAAATCAACTCAAACATAGTTGAAAGTTGCATTTTTGGATAGCTTATTTTCTCCTGATCATTTTTCATATATTATTTGTCCAATTTGGAGTTAATATGAATTTTCTATGAATTTCCAAAGTTTGGGGTATTTTCTAGAATTTCTGGAATTTCTTTAATTCAATTTGATTTTCTGGAAATTCAGTTAATCGATTTATTGCGCCAGGCTGACGTCAGGGGGGGGGGGCCTGACAAGGGGGTCCCACCTGTCAGTGGCTGGTTGATTTAAACCGCTGGGTTAATTTATCCAGTGGCTTAATTAAGCCACTGGGCCCACTGGTCAGTGACCCAGGGGTCATTAGGGTGTGATTAAACCCGGAGCTCAGCCTGACAGGCCGACGGCTAAACGCCGGCGACCGGAACCGCGGCGGCGCTCTGTGTTCTCCCTCTCCTGGCCACCATTCGCTACGCCGAGACGACAGGGACGTAGCCCATGCGCTCGCACGTCACCTGGTGCACGCGGTTGTCCTTGGGGGTGACCAAATTGACGACGGCGACGTCCTTCCGCGGCGGCCGTGGCACGAGCTCGGGGTGGATCTCACTGCAGAGTACCATTGGAGCCACCGTTGGGCACGTTCGAAGCAGCAGTCCACGGCGGAGGTGATGGACAATACGGCGAGGAAGATTGCCTAAAAGATGCACGCCGACGACGACCGTGGCGGCTCGGTACTCCGGCGACCATGGAAAGCGGTGACAGAGGAAGAAATCGAGGGGGAGAGGTTAGGGGTTTTGACCGTGAGCTCACTAGGAACTCAACGGAGGTGGTGGCGATGGCTGGGGAGGCTCGACGGCGATGTAATCGACGAAGTTGCGCGGCGGCCGTAGATGAAGACGACGATGCGATTCGGCAGCTCCAGGGGATTTCAGCTCCTCCTATTCCGCTCGAAGACGAAGACGACTGCGGTGAAGACGATGGACAGGATCCGGGGGCTTCTCGGCGTCGATGGCTACGCGGGGGCTCGACGGTGCTCCGGCGTTCTTCTCGGGCGTCGACGAAACGGGCGAGAGAGGAGGGGGAGGTGGTTCTGGAGGGAGGGGAGTGGAGCGGTGCGTCTGCAGGACGAGGAGATAAGGCTTGGGAAGGCCTGGAAGCTCGAAGGCGTCGAGGTGGCGCCCAGCCCGCGCTCTGCCCTCCAGCGAGCTGCTTGGCAGCGCGGGGAAGAAGACGACAAGGGGTGTCGTGGGTTGGGCCGGCTGAGGTAAGCGGGCCTTCGCCCATAGGTGTCTGGTAAGCTTCCTTCTTTTTTTTTCTTATTTCCTTTTTCTGTTTTCTTCTGACATTTGTTCTGTTTAGCTAAATAAAATAGCTAAACATTTTATTAAATGCTGAATTTTTTTATATGGCTTCATAATAATATAGACTAGCCACTTATAAAGTTTCAACATTTTTAAAATTCAAATGATTTGAATTTTAAATCAAATAGGGGTATTTGATTAATTCCAAGGCACTGTTTGAATATTTGAAAAATCTATGAGCATGGGATGGGTCCCACATCACTTGATATGTGATCACACTCATTTATAAGACTTTTCAAAAATCTAACATGAATTTTTGGAGAAGATTTTTATCTGGCCTTTTGAATTAATTCATCTGGGGGGGTCCTTCTCCCATTTGCTTTTGATTTTTGATTTCAAAGATTTCTTTTGAAATTTGGACATGATGCAAGGTTACTTTGACCCTAGCACATTACCTAACAGAGGGTTCTGACACATATATAGTGTTGGTTTCCACGAACTCAGATGGTTCCCTATGCTGAAGTGAGTGTTTGCATATTAAATTAATAACTCTAAACAATAATAACGTAACTTGGTAAGAGATAACTTAGACCATACACTTTTTGATAGAATATGATGACAATGTTCAGGCACGTCAATCATATTGAAGTGTCTCAAGACATTGCAATTTGTGGAACAACTTTCACACAAGTCTTTATGCCCAAGACTAACTCAAAACATTTGTCACTTTGATCAAATCGTAGAGACTTGTCTTTCTTGTTAATTTAATATCCATCTTTACTCTGAAATCCCTTTTGATCATATCAAATTATTTCAGACTCATGTTTCATTAGTGAATACAAATATTCATCTAAGTCCACATTCGAAGTTCAAGAAATAATGAAATTCACCACATACTGACATACGATACATCACAATGTGTATGATACTCAACAATCAGCACACATTCCGTTTACCATAATGCGAGGTTTTAGTCATCTCACCTAAAAGGCATGGTTTGTATGTGTCAAGAGATCAAGTATCTTAAGACATCATCATACCATTCATGACTTAAATTGTAGTGTCATTATTAAGCCTGGATATTTCTTGGCATTACAATATTTCTTATAAATGATCAAACAACTATCATCAATATAAGAATAACTCATTAATAATCGTAATGTGACCATAAGAGATATCATTCATGAAAGGAGAACAACTGACTTGTTTATCACTAATATGAATAATTGTCTTCGCGAGATGCAAGACACACTAATAAAGTCCTCATTCAAATGATCATAAAATTTATTCATATATTAATCAATTGATAGATGTAGAGGGAGAGTGTTGTCGACCATCAACTATCTTGATTGCCGTCAGCACATATTGTCACCTCATCCCTTCCAAGTCACTCTCAAGCAGTAAGTTCAAGCATCGAATACTTAATCAACCGCAATTAGTCTTTCGTGGGAAAGACATTTATAACTCGTATATCAAATATACCTTCTCCGTCAATGACCATTCCTGCATTGGTTCTACTCTTAAAGTTCTTGACTTTAACCATGACCTCATGACAGGTGAACGATTCTCCTTCATGACATAGTCCAGACATGGTCTTTGTAACTGGGAGGAAGCGGATGCAACTCCCCAGTTATCGCAAAGTAACCAGTCATTCAGTAGTCCAAGTTATACACAAGGTGTTCCATGTATCTTATATATTTTCCAAGTGACTTTCTCAGCAGGTTGTTCCTTTCACCATAGTTGAAAGAAACCCCACCCATATACTCATATTCCATTACTCTGATTTGTGACCAAGTGCTTTCAAGTTCACCTAGCACGTCATACGTGTTGGTTAACATGCATTCACAATTCAGATTCCATAGAATGAATTATGGTGTATTGGACAGTCATTCATAAGTGACGGTGAGTGCGATACTCATCATCATCTTCCTTGATTACGGAGTTGTCAGGTGTATCTCCTAGCAGTTCTTCGTATTATGTTTAGCAAGTCATTACTAATGAGTATGTCTCTAATGGTGTTGGTACACAGACCCATTTACCTTAAGTTCTATCATACTAAAAAAGCCATAGTTCTAAACATTGGTATGACGTTATCTACAATGATATTTGCTAAGACATGAAGATTAAGTTCATAATATGGAGTTTCAATTTGATCTCAAAATTCTAGAAAGCTCCCACTTAGATAAACACCTCTCAATTTAACTAAGTGATTACACAATCCCAGCCCCCATGCCTCCCCCGATCGTCACGGCCATCAGTATGCGAACTAGGTAGGCCTCTAAGCCAATCACATCAGGCATGTGACTCGTGCTCGACCTTTCGGTCTCCTGTGTTCCAGGCCCGCATCTACATACATCAAGCCTGCCAATCGAACCTTGATGTTAGCTGTTCAGCAAGGCCATATCTGCATATGCCAGGCTTGCCGAACCCAACCTCATGCGAACTCCGTTTAATATGTAGGACAACTCCGGTATGTACGGAGCATCAAGCCATATGGGAGAACCTTCCAGGCGGTGCCCACCAAGGGAGAACACAATGTTGGTATTGTGAGAGATGGTCCTGTTTCGTGCTACCGTCGATATATCTAGCATACTAGCATAAAACAGGAAGTAAAACTGTAAATCATACAACCTATGATCCCCCTTCATGCAAATTAAAGTTAAAACGCCTTTCTACTTTATCTTTTGCAAGTTTTACGTGGCTGCTAGGGGTTTCGAGAAAAGAACCGCTTTCTATCCTGCGAAAACAAGCCACAACACCAATCCTGCAATTGTCTCTATTACACCCCTGTCGGGGCCCTCCGTTGCAAACATCTTCGCATCGCTAATGCAGAGAGACAGACACCCCCCAGCCACTTTATATGGTAGAAGCCATATGTCAAGCGTGGAACCAGTCTCGCGTAAACGTGTAAGGTCGGTCGGGGGCCGCTTCATCAAACATTGCCGCAACGCTAAATGAGTACACGTGAGAGGGTAACAATTTGAGAATTGATGCCCACATACTAGATGTGTTCTATCCGTACAATACATCTACGCATAGCCTTGCTCATGATACCACTGTTGGAGTTCGGGGCAGAAAACACAAATTTTTCATAACCTACGAGACCCATACCCAAGACCTATGCTATGGCGATGCAAGTAACGGACAGAAATAGATCACATACCAGTATGTAGTCCGTTAAGCGGGAAACGTTCCCGCATGAACGTGGTTGGTGTAGTCGTACCGGCAATCCCCGATACCGCGCAGATCCACGATGACTCCTGTAGCCACCCGATCCTTGTGGACCGATGACGTAATTACGTCCCCATCGGAACGTTGCTGATGAAGACCTCGTGATACGTCCACGACGACGAAGTAGCACCACAAGTGTAGTGCCTCGCGGGATTATACACATACAGTATACCCGACGTCCCTCCGGGCTCCGAACCAGTAGAGCAGCGGAAAAAAGATGGATTCGGATCTCGATTCCAGCAGCACGACGGCGTGCGTATAGTGGAGAAATCCCCAACCAAGTGTAGACTCCAAACCAGTAGAGCATCCTAATAGACAGTAATTACGTATGATCATTACGGTCTAAGGATCTGGTCACTACGTTATAGTTATCGCAATGTCGAACTATGTGACTTGATCACATTGCAACACTTCTGGTGGGTGTATGTCCATCATATCATTATCCAATGATACGACCCCATTGTCAACAGACGCCATTGTCTCATGATCAGGAAACCTTGATCATCAATCGCCCAATGGACTAGTATACTAGGGTTGACTAGGGACCTGGTTTTTTGTATACCACACCTTTATTAATGTTTCCGCTTAATACAGTTATAACATAGTATCAAACGTATTATGAACTATTGGAATATGCTTGATAAAACATATTTTATTTGCCTCTAGGGCACATTCCCAACACAAGCTCCGCCGCTGGCTGCGCCAAGGCCGACTGGACCTGTACTGAATGATGCGCCTTTGGACATTCGTCCTCTGGCCTTTTCCATGGCAAGCTTCGCTGCCAATCTGCCTCGAGCTGCCGAGTAACTTACTCATGTTCCTTCTTAATATTCTTGTTCCGTCTGAATGCTATGTTGACTTGTACTTTTTGGACCGCAGGGCTGGTCGTGACATCAACGCCGCAATGACCGGAGCTCCTCCGACTGCGTGTCCTATTGCTTCAGCTATCTCCTCCAAGCCCGTTGCTTGAGGAAAAGAGTTGCTGCCGCTAAGACCAGCAAGGCCAAGCGTTTCAAGAAACATAAAGACGTTGCTGCGTAGCAGGCGAAGAAAACTGCTCCCCCTCCGAGCTCTACGGACGCTACAGGTCCGACTGCTGGCTCGCAATCGGCTGCTCCTACCGCGGCTTCCACTGCCACTTCTCCAATTTTGATTGATCAGTCCGGTATCGTGCACTTCGACGTGCCGGTCGTGGACTTGACCGATTCGCCTAGGACTTCTCCAGTCCAGGCTACTATTGCTCAAGATGTGCCTCCTGCTGCCAGATCAGAGAGGGTTGGTACTGCCACCGCCGATCCGACTGTCGATGCCCCTGTAGGCCCGCAGGTCACCTACCCGATTGCCTCCCTCACCACTTCTCAGGTTAGTGCCGATGTTGCTCAGTCCTCTAGCGCTATCGTGCCCAAGCCGACTGCCACGGTCCACAAGCTCTTGCGGGTCGATCAGTTTCGGTTAGCATATACTGGAAGTGTTGAAGCTGTACCAACTCCGCCCGCCTCCGACTCCGAGACTCCTCCGCCAGCTGGATCCCATGATCAAGTGCCTGCCCATATTCAATGCCGATTGGGTGGCCTTGCCATCAAAATTAAAGATATTGCTTCGAGAGCTCTTTCCCAAGTCCTTGCCACTGAGTACTCTACTTTGGTAAGTTTGTGATCTCATGGGGCGCGCCAATGCACCCACTGGGTGTAGTCCCCGAGATTCGGGCCAATTGATTGCAATCATCTTAGATCTATAATTTTTATACTCTGCCCTTTGGACCTAACTGCGCTATTTTTCAGGTCATCTGCCAAAGGCGACAACGTGTTTTTAATGAGCTGTTGGCCACTTATTTAGTGGGCCAGAAAAATCTTGTCACTTTGAAGAAGAAATCTGATGCCCAAGCGGCTCAGATCCAGGAGCTGACAGCTGACACTCTTCCGATTACTTGGTTACTTCCGATTGCTACTGTTTTCGGACTTTGTTGCATTCTATCCTTAGCTGTTGTTCCACATCTGCCCGAGCTAGAGGCAGCCCAGAAGAGAATGGTTGAGCTGGAAAACCAGCTCGGTGAAAAATCTGCCCAGATCGGCAATGTTGAGAAAGAGCGTGACCGATTGGTTGTTGTTGAGGCCGAGTTGCAAGAAAAGGCCCAGAAGCTGACAAGCAACCTCACCAATCTGTAGGTTGCCCATGCCAGCGATTTGCAAAGGTTGCTTGATGCTCGGACTGAGACAGAGGACAGCTGCAGAAAGAACGAGATGTTGCGGTGAAACGCGCCGAGGAAGCGGCCGAACACCATCAGAGAGAGCTTCGAGCTGCCCAAAGACCAGACCAAGCTGGCACTCACTTGCCTGCACAAATTTGATATTGCCCTCGCTGGTAACTTCTCTTTTTCTGATCTCTTATCTTCCAATCTGATTTTATTGTGCTCAGATCTAACTTATGTTCCAATTTCTCGTGCGAGATGCCTGGCCCAGCTCCCAGACTTCTGCCGCTAAAGCTGTAGTCGAGCTGAGGCGAACTAAAGGTGTGGAAACTGCTGATGCTACTGCAGCTTGGGGCCCAGAGGATCTGGTTGTATCTCTGTACGCCCGAGTGCCTCTGATCAAGGGTACTCTCTGCGCCTTCAAGACTGGGGTCCAGAAGCTCAATGAGACTCTCTGTTCGACGCGGGCGAGGCCGATTGCTGGTGAGACTACCAAAGACGTTGCTCGGAACCTGAAGGACGCGCCTTGGCAAGTCGGAGTAATGCTTGATTCTTCCGTCCGAGCTGGCATACAGGCTGCCCTTTCCATTGTGATGAGCTGGTACCCTACCGTGGATCTGAACTTTCTGGGTGCTCTGTGGGCTAGGTCATAAAACTCTGTTGGTGCGGTCTGGCCGCGAATCTGCCAACGTGCTGAAGAGCTCGTAAATGCCATCAATCCCCTGTAGCACACTCCTTATCTTGATGATGATGGTGCGCCGATTCATGCGCTCTCGCTGAGTGAGCTCCTCTACGCCAGCAGTGAAGATGGGACTAACGCTCCGCCTACTCGTGGGCGGGCCTCTGGATCAACTTCCACGCAATATTCTCGCACTTCCGAGAGTGAGGGTTCGTCCGACGAGCCATTGGAAAGTACTGCTCAAGACCCTCCGATTGCTCCTCAGCCCGAAGCCACCGCTACTTCGACTCCAGGAGACACCGCAGGCACCATCACGACTGCTTCAGCTACCCCTACAGCAGAGGCAATTGTGCCATCTTCCATGTTGGGGGTAGGATTCCTCAGGCCCTCCTTCTAGCGCCACTCTATTGTGGAACTAGAAGCAGGGGAGGATAGTGGCGACGCTGCCCCGAGAACACCTTCCGGGAGGGCCGCTCCTGGGAGGGAATGGCCCGGAGACCGTGTGGGCCGGGGAACACGATGGGTTCCCGGTTGCTTAATGTAGACGAAGGTTGTTGCGGCATCGAAACGGCAATAGGAAGATGCGAGTAAACATCGGGGTTTACCTCGGTTCAGGCTGTCTAGAGACTAAAAGCCCTACTCCTTCTTGTCTGATCCTCTTGATAGTGAAGTAGAACACAGTACAAGGTGATCTTTAGGGAGAAGATACACTACACTACACGCCACTGTCTTCCTCTTCTACTTTTGGTGGAGCTACTCACGCTGTCACGGGGAAATCCGGGAGAGATATCTCCCGGGGAATTCTAGGGACGAACTCCCCGACCTTCTTTTGGTGGGTGTCTCCAGAGATGCATGCACAGCTATGGTGGCCTCTACTGGTGTAGACCTTCCTTCTTATCTTCCTTCTCCTTTTCTTCTCCTCCCCCCCCCTCACTGATGTGGTTGGCGTCTCCCTTTTATAGAGAAAGGGGCTCACCACGGTCCCACTGACAGCTAGAGTAAGGGTGGTTATCTCAAGCTTGTGGACACGAGACGTCCTTGGTTCTTCTGAGAAGGTCCCGTGGCGTCACAGGGACGATTAGGGCATGCATGCGCTGAGTATGCGTGGGAATTCCCTCCAGGTGGAGGATGCCTCTTGTCAGCGGTGCATGCTTGTCTTCTAGTGCTTTGAATGCACTGCATTCTTTGTCGGGTGGTGGGAGCCAACTGGGTGACTCCATCCTTCCGGAATTGATCCTGGGAGCTCCTTCGGAGCATTCCCGGCATCTCCTTGCCGGAACTCTTCCACGGTCGTGTTTGGGCAGTCCGAGAGGCATGGTCGGAACCAGGGAAACGTGGTACCCCCGGTAGCCGGTTACCAACAGTAGCCCCCGGGCTCGTCTTCTGATGGAGGCTTCCCGGAATCGAAGTCGAGTCATCCGAGAAATTCTTGTAGTCGGAGCACAGGCTGTCGTGTCACGGGGAAAGGGCAGACGGTGCCACGTGGTGCACCTCCAATCCGATTTGACGGAATATGATGCTGCCCCTGCAAAAGATGGCTAGACTCGAGGTAATGCAGCAGTTGGCCCCACGTTAATTTAATGTGCTTACGGTAGAGTAAAAATCACTCCCCTGCGAGTGTCCGTTGGGTATTCAAGTGAGCCGGCGAGAAGCGGAGGAGTCCGTTCCTTTCTCCATCCCCTTCTCCGTCTCCTTCAAGCTCTGAGCTTCCATGGCGCCTCCGACGTCACCCAACACCCTGGGTTCTGCGACCCAAGCGATCTTGGGCATCCAAGGCGGCGGTGTGGGCCAAGGCGGAGCGGCGGTCCGATGCGGCCGTGGCCGTGGGCGTGGCGGAGCGATGTCTTCGGATTTGACAAGGGCACACACGGCGGTGCCGGCCCACGAGTTCTTTGTGTTGGCGGTTGACCTGACTTGCGGTTGACTTCGGCTGCCATGGTCGTTCTCGCAGGAAATGGCGGGACGTGGGCCGCAATGTTTGTACCTCCGGATGGAGGGGTGCTCCCATGGCTCTACGTGGGTGGCGATAACCTTTGACGGCGGCGCCATGTATCTGGATCAAGGTTGAGCGGGATTCGTCCGCTGGAAGAACATCCAGCAGTTCCAGGACATCCTCTTCCGCTTTGATGGCCAGGACACTCTCTGGATGAAGATCTTCCAACTGTGGGGACCTCGCGCGGAATGTTGCGCGGAGGTTGCCGTTGGACATCCCGGAGAGCAAGGCGTTGTGGTAGTTGTCCACAACTTCGTGGGCGTTGAATCCGCCGCCGAGCACTGACGCAGCGGGACGATGCCAAAAAGGTCCGAGCGAGGGCCAGAGCTTAGATATGGTGGTTCACCCATGTGGGGTTCTCCTTATTTTGGCCCTCAATTTTGTACTTAGCAGTAGGTGGACAGTGGTAGTGGTGCTACAACTCCGTCCGGTTAGTGCAAAGGGTAAATAGTGATCCGTAAAGACCCAAGCAATGCTTCGGTTCCGGTAGGATTCCCTACGGGTAGTAGTAATGAATGCAGTAACTTTTTTAGGAAGCTTTTTCCTTTTCGTACCTCATGGATACCTTTTTGCATCTATAACCTTTGAAAGAGAGAACATCTAAGAAGTGGATTCCGGTATCTTTGCTTCGACCTCTTGCACGGCTTATCGGAGGAGTGTTTGCGGGAACTCGTTACTGCGTGCGGTAGGTGCATTTGGATGAGAATGCAGATGCCAATATGAGCATTAAATATTCACTTACATTGCTAGTCTTCATAGAGAAAGTAACTCCGGGAACCGAAAGGCCCACGGGAGTACAATCCCTCATGGGTGCTGTGCTAGTGCCTCGGTTTCGGATCCAAGTTGTGCGGTTTTTTCCGGTGAATCTTTCCGGAAGTGTGACATCCTGGCTTAATAGGAATGATAGACTACTCATATCAACAAGGTGCACCTTCTTTTCCGGAAGCACATCTTCAAAGAACTCCAAAGTTAAGCGTGCTTGGCTTGGAGCAATTTGAGGATGGGTGACCGACTGGGAAGTAGCTCCCAGGTGCGCACGAGTGAGGACAAAGTGCGCAGGAAAGACTAGTGTTGGTCTGTGGGGACAGTCTAGATCCCGCCAGGCGTACGCCGGGAACCGGTGGCTATGGCCGGGGCGTAACAAATGGTATTAGAGCCGACCCTCGCGGTTACACGGGCGTGTGTGGGTCAGTTGCGCGAACATATGGGACATGTGTCGGCACTGGACACACAGACGTGTGCCAAGGGGGAACGTTCCTGTGGGCTGATGCGGACATTGGTTCCTTTAAGTGGGGGTGTATGTGACATCCCGGCTTAATAGGAATGATAGACTACTCATATCAACAAGGTTGTAACAGCCCAGATTTCACAAAAATAAATTTTTTTGTTTTCGGTGTGAATTGTTTGACTGTCTGATTATTTTTCCCCCTCTTATCTCGTACCGGACGGAGACCGACCCTTGCCATCCTGACACTCGACCTTTGCGACACCGGGTTTCGCCCGATCACCGTCGCGAAAACCGCACGAGACCAGCCGTAGCCAACAGAACGAAAACCCCGTTTAATAAGTAAACGGGATATTTTTATAGCGCGCGGGAAATTGTTATCAGAACAGTTCCAGCACGAGGTGAACACCGCCGGCTCGACGCGCTGTTCGCGCAGTTCGAAGTTTTACCCGAATCGGAGGTCCTGCGGACCCCCGGCGGTCAGAAACGTAAACACCGCGCGCGCGAGAGAAAAACCGGGGATGTTTTTGCACACTGACAGCCACCTGGGCTATATAAAGACCACCACACTCCCACCCCTTTCTAGGGTTTCCCTAGCCACAAAATTGCAGCCACACCCCCAGATCTGCCCCAATTTTCGCATTTAGTCTTTTTTTTGCCCAAAATCCAGCCAGGTCCATCCTGGACCGTCAGATCTCGCGATCCGACGGCCCAGGGAGCTCCCCACCAACCAGTCTCCCCATCTCTTTCTCCTCTCCACCCACGCCCGTGGGCAAGCCGCGCCAGTCTTCCTCCGGCCGCCGCGCCACCCACTCCTGCGCCGCCCCTCTCCCGGCCGCCTCTTCTCCTCCCTCTCTCCCTTCTTCCTTTCCCCCTCACCTCCTCCTCTCACCCGCCCATCTCCTCTCTGTGCAGGTAAGACGCGCCCGCCATGAGAGGCGCTCGAGCCGAGGCCGAGCTCGGCGTCTCCAGCGTTCCCCGACGCCTCCCCGCCACTGCCTCCCAGCCGCCTGGATCTGGCGTCCTCCGTGCCCCTCGCCTCGCCGGAGGAGCCCACTCACCGGGCCGGAGCCGCTCGTCCCCGGCGGCAGAGGGACGAGCCCTCGCTCTCCCGCTCGCAGAGACCGACGGACAGCAGGGAGGTGCGCCCCACCCCAGCGTGGCCTGGCCTGCCCCCCCCTCGGCCCGTTCTCCAGCGCGGCCCAAGCCGGCCTCTCCAGCCAGCCGCAAGTGGGCCTCGACCCATGGTGAGGGCCCGTATCCAGTTTTTTTTCTCTGGCCTCTGTTATTTTTTCTAAGTCCTGAGAATTACTACTGCTGATTCATTTTTGCGACGTAGATTACGATCAAACCGTAGCTCGGATCGTGTTGCGCCCAAAAGATGAATTGCTCAGTTTTACGTACTCTTTCGTTCGTATGTAGAAAGTTTTTCCGTTTGAGGCCGTCTAGATAATTTATTTCTGCGTCGAAGTGGGTACCAGATCGTTAGTTGTGATGTTGTTGCTAAACTGTTTTTTATTGCAACTTCGGGCGACGATTGCTTCGCAACCGTTCGTCGGAATTGATTGATTCCTTTTGCATCCTGTTAAGCATTGTTTCTACTTCAGTTCCATGCCTTCACATGCCATATTTTCTTGATGCATGATGATTGTATCTTGCTCCAAAGTAGCTACCCTGCTGTTAGTGTGCTGTTGTTTATATTTTGTTGCAACTTCGGTCGACGAGTGTGTCACGACCGTTTATCGGAATTGAGTGATTCCAATTGCATATTGGCAAGCATCATGTCTACTTCATGCCCATGTATTGCTATGTCATGTTGTTGCACTTTTGCATATAGTTATACCCCTGTTTATACAGCATAAAAATAATAGTTTATGCCATGTTTTCGTGATTTTCACTAAGTCCTAGACCAGTAATGTTTTATTGCATTTTGCATGGGCTATAACTAGTGATCCATGATGTCTTTTTGCATGATTCTTTTTGCCATGCCTTCCCTGTCATGTCTACTTTAATTGCATGTCATTTGTGAGCATGTTTGCATTCATTATCCTGTTTATGGAATGCTCTAAAGTGTGCTTCGTGATGTTGGCAGATTGTGCCCGTAACCTTTTTTGCTTGTATCTTTTTAACCGTAACTCCGTTTGGGGTGTTCTTTATATGTAACTTGATTAGTTTTTCGTGTACTTTATGTTTATGATGTTGTTGGCTGCTGTTAACCAACCTAAAATATGGTTTAGGGCAGAACAGTACCAAATCCTTTAATCATCGTGAGGAACTTAGTGTTATGCCATTTTAGGGTGTTGCCTCGCTTAACTTGACTAGTATAGGTAGTTTACTTTGTGCTTAACCTTTTTCCATGGTTGTGTGAAATGCCATGCTTGGGTGCCTTGACATGTTAACAACTGTTGGTTGATCACTTGTAACTAAACAACTTGAACCTCTCTAAATGTGCGGTATCGTCATGTGTGACGAGTACTCCACTTAACATGTTAGTAACCGCTCTCGACGGTAGGTGCGATGTCTCGTGTTGCCTTCTTGTTGATGCTTGCTCGTGTTTGCTTCATAGTAATAGAGGCTTGCTCGTTGATTGTTTTCCATTGTTTCCTTCTTATGTGCTGCCGCGGGTACCTTTCGGAGACGATGCGAGCTCGCGATCACCTACACCTTCGGAACCCGACTTATCAACAGGCAAGGACTATACATTACTTATGATCCATTCTATTTCAACCAGCGGTTTCCATGCTAGTCTAGTTTAGGTTCGATGTTTGATCCTACCACATGTTTACAGCCTCTTTCAAACCGATACAGCCATGTCCCCTCCTAGCAAACCTTGTACTTCTATGTTAGTATTGCTCGTTGCTCAGCCCCTGCTTAGTATGCATGCTTAGGATGCTACGATGTTATCCTGTTACTCCTTGGTTTGGGATATCACATTATTATTACTGTTGTTGATGATATGATTATTATAATGTTGACTATATTGGACGAAGGATGGAAGGTCTAGGCTATCCCGCCCCGACGCTTTGTTCCATTCGAGTCACCTAGGACCCGAGTTCCGGGTATTGGTTTTAAGACTAAGCGTGCCTAACCGCGTGTGGGATACTATGGGGTCCCCTCTTCTTACCTACCTAGCTTCAAACATTTCTAGTGGTGGCCCAAGCTGATTTACCATTTGAAACCCGCATGCATAACTGGTCTGCAGCCAGTGGATTTAAAACAACTCGGGACAGCAGAGACAGAGTTCCTTTGTTGGTCCACACTGGTGAGCTAGGGAAGTCCCCTTTTATATAGGTGAGGCTAACCCCGACCTTAGCCATACGGAAGAGTCTGATCCGAGAGCGTGGCCGGCTTTTGGATTGGGTGTCGACTCCCCGGGGGCCACCCGGATTTGTTCGTTGTTAGTTAGAGGGACCTGTTGTTTCGGATCTCTCGGAACTAAATCATAAAATGGTTGCCTGTGATGGGTAGCAACTGAGAGAGATGGGCGTGCGTGCGGAGCCTTGTAATGGGCAGTTGGTACACCCCTGTAGGGTTAAATCTTTTCGAGAAGCCGTGTCCACGGTTATGGACGACTTGAGACCTACTCCTTTTTCATAGACAACAACAACTGAGATAATCTTAATATAATTTGATCAACGTGTGTGTGCCTTGACTGCTTCTTCTTCATCGGGATGCGAAGAGGAGGACAAGGATAGGATAGGTGTTATGTTTGCGTAGTAGTTGATAGCAAGACTTGTTGGAGGCAATTCCTCATCGAATGCTTCGCTTCTTATCTTACTCTCTAGATCGTTAGTCACTTCATAAATGCTAGTGCGGCAGCAACCTCACCACTTACCCCATCCTTACCGTAAACTACTAGTTGTCCTAGAATGACGAGTGATGAAGTCCTTGCTGGGTCAGATGACCACTACAGTTGGATGCTGAGTACTTCTGTACTCATGATACTAACCCCAAACTCTTTTCAGGGTTCTTGATCGACAACAGGTACAGTGATCGATGTTTCACGTGGAGACTCGACGACGACGAGTTAGGCGGATCCCGGCGGAGGGCCTGGACCCGTGTAGTTATGGGGATTGATGATTTTATTTTTCCACTAGGCATTTGATTGTAGTCTATACTCAGACATGTATCTTACGCTGATGTATTGTATTTAAGGCAGTTGTATGCCGATTGTATGAGATGTTGTATCCTTGTATCTGTAATGTTGTGATATCATGTTGGAAATCCGGGGCATATGACTTCGTCATATGTCGCGGTGGAACCGATATGTGCTTCGTCCCCGGATCTGGATGGAAATATCTAGATCTGGAACAGTACCGCACATCGGGCCTTACAACTTGGTATCAGAGCCTTACCGACCGTAGGATCCCTTCTCTGGCCGAAGTCGAGTCTAGACAAAAACTATTTTGTAGTTACTAAGTTAGTTATCGGAGAGCAGGAATCTTTTACTCCTTACCCTTGCTCTGGTCAGGACAAGTGCCGTAAGTGTTTTATTCTCGCCTTATCCCCTTTCAAACTCTAGGATCTCGAGTGTGTGGAGTTTCAGAACCATTACAATGCCTTGCTTGCAGCGTATTGTCTCGATTCCGAGCTTAGTTGGGAATTCCTGTAGTACCTTTAGCTTCTCTGATTTTTGGTATCATCTGGGTCATCCATTGCCATCCCTCCTTTTGCCCGGTGTTTTCACGACTTGCGTCGAAAATCACTATCCCTTGATCTGGTTTTCGCGATCGTTCTTTCTCTTGTCACTGACGGTTTCGTTTTTCCGACGACGTCATCTCTCTGCGGAAATTTATCTCAACCGAAGTTCGACGTCGACATGGAGCAGAGTCCCTTGTTGGTGGTGTTGAAGAATCGACGACTCTCTTTTCGCTCCCCCTTCCCCTCTCCCCCGGATCGTCCTGGATCTCGGGACGAGATCCCTTGTTGGTGGTATTGTATTGTAACAGCCCAGATTTCACAAAATTAAAAAAATTGTTTTCGGTGTGAATTGTTTGATTGTCTGATTTGTTTGCGGTGTTTGCATCCCCGATTTATCGATCGGCGATTATTACCCCCCCCCCCTCTTATCTCGTACCGGACGGAGACCGACCCTTGCCATCCTGACACTCGACCTTTGCGACACCGGGTTTCGCCCGATCACCGTCGCGAAAACTGCACGAGACCAGCCGCAGCCAACGGAACGAAAACCCCGTTTAATAAGTAAACGGGATATTAGCTTCGACCTCTTGCACGGCTTATCGGAGGAGTGTTTGCGGGAACTCGTTACTGCGTGCGGTAGGCGCATTTGGATGAAAATGCAGATGCCAATATGAGCATTAAATATTCACTTCCATTGCTAGTCTTCATAGAGAAAGCAACTCCGGGAACCGAAAGGCCCGCGGGAGTACAATCCCTCATGGGTGCTGTGGTAGTGCCTCGTTTTCAGATCCGAGTTGTGCGGTTTTTTCCGGTGAATCTTTCCGGAAGTGTGACATCCTGGCTTAATAGGAATGATAGACTACTCATATCAACAAGGTGCACCTTCTTTTCCGGAAGCACATCTTCAAAGAACTCCAAAGTTAAGCATGCTTGGCTTGGAGCAATTTGAGGATGGGTGACCGACTGGGAAGTAGCTCCCAGGTGCGCACGAGTGAGGACAAAGTGCGCAGGAAAGGCTAGTGTTGGTCTGTGGGGACAGTCTAGATCCCGCCAGGCGTATGCCGGGAACCGGTGGCTGTGGCCGGGGCGTAACAGGAAGACTGGTACATCCATCCGCACGGGTGCTAGACGGGGATTCCAGCCCAGTCTCTCTGGGATAGCTGGACCCCGGGAGGTGAGGACCATCCGTTGGAACCTTTATCCTGGGCAGTTACGGAGCCTCCGCGGTCTATTCGGAACAGAGCTTTATCGGACGGACCGGTGCGGGGCGGAACAGTCGTCCGGGTGGGATTGATTTCACCGAGAACCAACGTCGATGGACGGTGTGGTATGGCGCGAATCTCTTGCCAAGGAAAAGCGAGGGTGAGGCCTCGTGAACTCTCCGCCTTGAGTGAAAAGGTGTGCTCCGGGAACTATCATCCGGAAAAAGAAACAAACAATCCGGCCCAATCGTCTGGGAATAGCAAGATAGATCTCCTCAGGCGGTTGTGAGACCGGCCGAAGGAAAAGCGTCCAGCAACATGTCGGGGGAAGACATCCGGCACGAAAGCCACCCGAGACGTCATCCCTACGGGTCTGAAGGGTGAAGCTTCACGAAGCGTCCTCGGGAGAACACCGGGAAGCCCCCGAGCACAGCAATCATGGAATCACCATGGCAGGAGTGACGAGCAGCCGCTCGTGATGATGCCTATACCGGTGATGGTGGCCATGGCTTGACGAAGATATAGTGAAATCCATATCTTGCATAAGAAATGTACGTTACGGCCAACGTGACCGTCAGCCCTTCCTGCACAAGGAACAACTGTTACGGCCGACGTGATCGCCCACCCTCCTTATAGCACCACATGTCGGGGGTAGGATTCCTCAGGCCCTCCTTCTAGTGCCACTCTGCCTTGGAACTATAAGCAGGTGAGGACTGCGGCGACGCTGCCCCGAGAACACCTTTCGGGAGGGCCACTCCCGGGAGGGCATGACCCGGAGACCATGCGGGACGGGGAACACGCTGGGTTCCCGGTTGCTTAATGTAGACAAAGGTTGTTGCGGCATCGAAATGGCAATGGGCAGATGCGAGTAAACACCGGGGTTTACCCAGGTTCGGGCCGTCCGGAGACTAAAAGCCCTACTCCTGCTTGTCTGATCCTCTTGATAGTGAAGTAGAACACCGTACAAGGTGATCTTTAGGGAGAAGATACCCTACACTACACTCTGCTGTCCTCATCTTCTACTTTTATTGGAGCTACTCATGCTCTCACGGGGAAATCCGGGAGAGAGAGATCTCCCATGGAATTCTAGGGACGAACTCCCCGGCCTTCTTTTGGTGTGTGCCTCAAGAGATGGATGCACAGCTATGGTGGCTTCTACTGGTGTAGACCTTCCTTATTCTCTTCCTTCTCCTTCTTCTTCTTCTCCTTTTCTTCTCCTCCCCCCCCCTCACTGATGTGGTTGGCGTCTCCCTTTTATAGAGCAAGGGGCTCGCCACAGTCCCACTGACAACTACAGTAAGTGTGGTTATCTCAAGCTTGTGGACACGAGGCGTCCTGGGTTCTTCCGAGAGGATCCTGTGGCGTTGCGGGGACGAGTGGGGCATGCATGCGCTGAGTATATGTGGGAACACCCGCCAGGTGGATTCTGCCTCCTATCAGCAGTGCATGCTTGTCTTCTAGTGCTTTGAATGCACTGTCTTCTTTGTCGGGCGGTGGGAGCCAGCTGGGTGACGCCATCCTTCTGGAATTGATCATGTGAACTCCTTCGAAGCGTTCCTAGCATCTCCTTGTCGGAACTCTTCCACGGTCGTGTTTGGGCAGTCCGAGAGGCATGGTCGGAACCAGGGAAACACGGTACCCCCGGTATCCGGTTACCGACATTCCAGCGTTTAGACTGCTCCAGATGCGCCGATTGCTTGAATCGGGCCTGCTTTATTGCCTGCTCTTACTTTGAACACTTTGGTTAAATTCCAAGTGCGCCCGCTGAGGGCCACTTTCATGTAATAATCAACATTTGGCCAATCGGCCAGGTTTGCTTGTGAACATGGTGTTTTCTCTTTATGAATGCTCTCTTGCCTTTGCATTTTCAAGCCAATTTCCTTTTTCTTTGCCTTTTTTATTCCTTAGTCAATATTCCTGCCAACCATACAGCCGACCTGCGGTCTGCAGTTGGATCAGAGAATAGACCTCGAAGGAATTGGACAAGTACTTCTAGGCTTTGAGATCTTAGCGTAAAGGTAAGGGTTCGCGAACGGGTCAATTGCAACCTGCCGACTGTTGGCCAATCGGTCTGGTCGCATTCGGCTGCATATGCTCTTGGCAAATCCCGAACTAATTATACTTTGGAATGAAATTTTCTGATTGACGGTTCTAATCGGCCACACTCCCCCGACATTACAGCCAACCTGCGTTCTGCATTCGGTTCAAGCTAGCATACACACAGAGCCACCGCTCGTCTACTTTTTTCCAAAAGCACACTGATACGTCCAAAACTTATCTATAATTTCTGCTTGCTCCATGCCTCTTTTGTGTGATATTGCTTGCTATTGATGAACTTCCATACACTTTTGATCATATTTGGACTAACCTATTAACTCAGTGCACCCCAGTGCCAGTTCCTGTTTTCTGCTATTTTTCTATTTCAGGTTTCCCCCTTATTTAAAGTGCCAGAAAAATTCCGGGAAAAATATAGGAAAAATAAGCGTACGGGAACCTTAGATAAGAGCCAAAGTGGGGGCCAGGGGGGCCCAGGCGGCTAGAGGGCGCGGCCCCACCCCTGGTCGCGCCAGGGGGCGCCTGGAGCCCCTGGCCCACCTCTGGCTGCCCCCCTTCGCCTATTTATTCCCCGTGACGAGAAACCATTGGGGACGGAACCCTTTTTTGCGATCTCTCCTCTGTTCCTCCGCCGCTGCGCTTCCAAGATCGGCAGCACTAGAAGACCTCTTCCCGGCACCTTGCCGGAGGGAGGAATCACCTCCGGGAGCTTCTCCACCACCATGGATGCTTCCAGGATGAACCGTGAATAGTCCACCTTGGACCATGAGTCTATGATCAGTAGCTATGTGATTTTCTCCTCCCCTCTTTGTTCTTCATGGATTAGACCTCGTGAGCTTCCCTACATGATCGAGGCACTTATGTAATCTTTCTGCTGTTGATATGCTGAGTTTGCTGGGATCCGATGGATTATGATATTATGTTCAAATTGTGATTGAGTTATATATTTGATTCTCTTCTTTTATATTTATGTTCTTGAGTAATTCTTGCATGTTCTCCGTTGTTTTTTATTGCTTTGGCCAAGTAGTAGATAGTGACTCCAAGAGGGAGTGTTATGCAGGATTGTGGGTTCATGCCCCCCGATAACTAGCTTGAGTGACAGAAACATGAGTCTAGGGGATGTGTTGTTTCCACAAGGGGGAAAACAACGGTGCTTGTACTTGCGGGTGCAAGGATTGTTTACTTTATGCAAAGTTCTTTAATGCAGTTGTCCGTTGCTTTGAGTTTACACTTTGGGTGGGATTCGCAACTTAATACCAGCGAGATGTTCTGGATAGATATCTCAAGGTGGATGATTAGTAGGTAGATGCAGATGGATTTCGGTCTACTTGTCTTGGCGTACCGCCCATGCTTTTGAGCCTCTTCCTTTCTTTATAGCATAATTAGCATTGCTTTGCGCACATAATCCTGTCAATTGCCCAGCTTTAATTTGTTTACCTCGCATGGCTATTTTATCGTCTTTTGGGAGAGAGACATCACTAGTGAACATCATAGGACCCCAGTCCATATTTCCAATACTGTTTACACCTTCAATTTACTTTCAATATTTACTTTTACGTAGCTATCACTATCATTATTATCCCGTGCGTTTTATCCTTTGTAAACAACAAGGCCGGAGGAATTGACAACTCCTCTGTACTCGTTGGGAGCAAAGCTATTTGTTGTGTGTGCAGGTCCAGGTGAAGTTAGCAACCTAGGTTGTAAACGGCGCCATTTTCACTTCACCACCTACTTGTCGATCTTGGAGTCCTACTAGAGACAATCTAAACCTTAGCATCTTCGCTAAGGGAAATTTTCCGCTACGCTACATCTCACCTTCCACTTGGGGTAACCAACCAGGGGCGAGTCTTATCTCGTGTATCAAGCAAATTTCTAGCGCCGTTGCTGGGGACTCCACTCTTCAAGATAGGGTAGTTGCACACTATCTTTTATCTTTTTATTTTAGTATTGTTAGTTTACCTTTCAGTTTTTGCTTTAGTGTCTTTTATAAAAAATCAAAAAAATAGTTATCTTGCTTGCTGCTACTATGGGTTCCTCTGAGGACACCAAGTTGTGTGACTTCACTAGTTACAAAAACAGTGACTTTATCTGCACTCCTATTGCTACACCTGCTGCTTCAGCACCTTCTTATGAGATTAAACCTGCTTTGCTGAACCTTGTTATGAAAGATCAATTCTCTGGTGCTAGAGATGATGCTGCTTTGCACTTGAATAATTTTATTGAGCTTTGTGATATGCAAAAGTACAAAGAAGTAGATGGTGATATTGTTAAGCTTAAGATTTTTCCTTTCTCCTTGAGGGATGAAGCTAAAACCTGGTTTCAATCCTTGCCTAAGAATAGCATAGATTCTTGGGATAAGTGCAAGGATGCTTTTATTGGGAAGTACTATCCCCCTGCTAAGATTATCCAATTGAGGAGCTTTATTATGAATATTAAGTAATTGGATAATTAACACGTTGCCCAAGCTTGGGAACGCATGAAATCTCTTGTTAAGAATTTCCCTACGCATGGTTTGACTACTTGGATGGTTATCCAAACTTTTTATGCAGGCTTAAACTTTACATCGCGGAACTTTCTAGATTCGGCCGCGGGAGGAACCTTTATGTCAACTACACTTGGTGCTGCCACAAAACTTCTCGATGAGATAATGACCAACTATTCCCAATGGCACACCGAAAGAGCTCCAACAGGTAGGAAGGTAAACTCTGTCGAGGAGATCTCCTCCCTAAATGAAAAAGTTGACTTGATTATGTCTCTACTTACCAAGCAATCTCCTATTGATCCTCAAAATGTACCATTAAATTCTTTGATTGCTCCAGATCAAGTAGATGTGAACTTTATCTCTAGAAACAACTTCAATAACAATGCTTATAGGAGTAACTTTGGTAGCAATCCTAGACCGTTCCCCTCCAACAACTATGGGAACAACTACACTTATCCTAGCACCAAAAACTCAACTTCTGAATTAGAGATTATGCTTAAAGACATTATCACTACCCAAAAATCCTTCAACAAGAGTGTAGAGGAAAAACTAGACAAACTAGATAACCTCTCGTCGAAGGTAGACAATTTAGCCCACGAAGTATAATTGCTTAAAATTAGAACTTCTCCCCTTGAGGAGAGGAAGGTCACTCCTATGAATGTTACCCAATTGCAAATTAATGAAAACATTAGGATGATGGCTAAACTTAAAGAGAGATGGGCTAGAGAAAAGGAGGAAGAAGATAGGATTAAGAGCCTTCCTACACACCATACTGTTGCTACTATCCAAGTGGTTGAGGATATCCAAACTCTTAGCACCCAATGCACCCCTAGTCCCATAGGACCTATTAATGGTGATGCTTTGACCTCAACCGTAGAAGAAGAAATTCCTATGACTATAGAAGCTACCAAACAAGTGAGCCTAAAGGACACCACTACCACTTTACTTGATAGTAGTGACCTTGATTTTGATAATTGCACCCTTTCTGAAGTTATTCGTTTCCTTCACAAGATGTCTAGAGACCCCCACACTAGCACACTTAATCTTGCCTTCACGGAGCATATCACTAATGCTCTCATCAAAGCTAGGGAGGATAAGCTTACGGTAGAAGCCTCCATACCTAGAAAGCTAGAATATGGTTGGGATCCTATGATTAAAATTAAGTTGAATAACTTTTCTTGCTTTGCTTTATGTGATGTTGGAGCTAGTACCTCTGTTATGCCGAAAAGAATGTATGAAACCTTTTGATGCTTGTTCTTTTGGTGTTCGTCTCGTCGATTCTTCCGTGAAGAAACCTTTGGGGAAGATAGATGATGTTCTTATCATTGTCAATGACAATTGTTTTCCCGTTGATTTTACTATTATGGACATTGAATGTGAACCTTCTTGTCCAACTATTTTGGGACGTCCTTTTCTTCGCACCGTGGGTGCTGTTATTGATATGAAAGAAGGGATTACAAAATTCCAATTACCTCTCAAGAAAGGGATGGAACACTTCCCTAGGAAAAATATTAAGTTGCCTTTTGAGTCCGTCACACGGGCTAGTTGTTTTCTTGAAAATACTTGATCTATTTGCATTAAGCCTAGCTAATGGCTTTAAAGAAGCACTTTCGGGAGGCAGCCCACAACGAATTTAGGATTTCCTTTTTGTTTTCCTTCTGTTTTTAGTGGTCGTGATGATTTTTACTACTGTAGAAACATCATTGTATCTTTACTTTTCAAGATTTGTGCCTTTTATAGCCTCATACGACAAGGGAAGTGAAAGTTGTGACATGCTGTCCAGAAAACAGATTCTGTCCTCGTGACTAGAAAAATCTGACAAAAATCCCAGTACATCTTTCTGAGATGAATTTTTTACACAGCGTGCTCTATACAATTACGAAACTTTCGTATGTTCTGAGTTTTTTTATTTGAGTTGCAGAAGTATCCCTAAAAAATTATTTATTACCTGCTGGTATATTTTTCATAGATTCTGTCCTGTTTTGCCTTTTCTTCGTTTTGCAAACCTTAAGCTTGCTTTTTCTTTGAAAAAACTTTTTGGCAATCTTGAGAAACAGTAGCTCTTAAAGATTATCTTTATTTCCAGTAGAGAAAAATTATTTTATTATAGGTACTAACCTCGCTAATCAGATTATGATGAGTTATGTATGAAGGGAGTTTTCAAGTGTGCGAGGGAAGATGATGAAAGAAGATTCAGGAGTGTCAAGCGCTCAAGCTTGGGGGTGCCCCCATGAATCCCCAGGAAATATTCAAGGAGACTCAAGCATCTAAGATTGGGGATGCCCCCGTGCATCCCCTTCTTGATACGTCCCAAACGTATCTATAATTTCTGCTTGCTCCATGCATGTTTTTGTGTGACTTTGCCATGATTTGTTTGAACTTTCATACACTTTTGAGCATATTTGGACTAATATTAACCCAGTGCACCCAGCTGCCAGTTGATGTTTTCTTCTGTTTTTGTATTTCAAGTTTTCCGGCCATTAAAAGCGCTTCAAAAAATCCGGAAAAATCGGATAAAAAATCAGCGACCCGGAAGCTTCCGGAATCACCAAGGTAGCGGAGGGGGGCCACCACCAGGAGACCATAAGGATCCCTGATGCGGCCCCACCCTAGGCCGCGCTAGGAGGCCTCCTGGCTGCCTGGTGGGTCCCCTCGACACCCCCCTCCACCTATATTTAGCCCTCGGGGTGGAAACCCCTAATATCGATCTCTTTTCCACGAACTCGCCTTTGTACCGCCGCCGCCGCCGTTTCAAGATCGGGGCTGCCTGGAAAAGCTGCCCCGGCACCCTACCGGGAGGAGGAACCCCCTCCGGGAGACCACCCATAGCCATGGACGCCTCCCGTATGTGCCGTGAGTAGTCCCCCTTGGACCATGGGTCCGTGACCAGTAGCTATGTTATGTACCTCTCCCCTCTTTGTGCTTCCACTTTCGAGACCTCGTGAGCTGCCATACATGATCGAGGCACTTCTGTAATTTCTGCTGTAGCTATGCTGAGTTTGCTGGGATCTGATGGATTATGAGACTATGTTCAGATTGTGATGAGTAATATATTTGGTTCTTCTCTTTTATATTTTGTTCTTGAGTAAATTCTTGCATGTTCTCCGTTGCAGTATTTTGCTTTGGCCAAGTAGTTTGCTTGCAACTCCAAGAGGGAGCGTTATCCTTGATTGTGGGTTCAGCCCCCTGATGTCTAGCTTGAGTGACAAAAACATGAGACTAGGGGATGTGTTGTTGCCACCAGGGATAAAACAACGGTGCTTGTACCCGCGGGTGCAAGGATTGTTTACTTTACGCAAAGTTCTTTTAATGCAGTTGTCTGTTGCTTTGAGTTTACACTTTGGGTGGGATTCGCAACTTAATACCAGCGAGATGTTCTGGACAGATATCTCAAGGTGGATGATTCAGAGTAGATGCAGTTGGATTTCGGTCTACTTACCTTGGCGTACTGCCCATTGCTTTTGAGCCCTTCCTTTCTTTGCAGCATAGTTAGTATTGCGGTGCCTTCATAATTCTGTCAATTGCCCAGCTGTGATTTGTTTACCTCGCTAGCACTTTTATCGTCTTTTGGGAGAGAGACATCACTAGTGAAAATCACGGGACCCCAGTCCATCTTCACATTATTGTTTACACCCTTAGTTTACTTTCAGTTCCACTTTTATCTCTTGCGTGGATCCTTTGTAAACAGCAAGGCCGGAGGAATTGACAACTCCTCTTTACTCGTTGGGAGCAAAGTTATTTGTATCTGTGTGCAAGTCCACGTCAAGCGTCGTGACACCTACTTGTATCTCTTGGAGTCCTACTGGTTCGATACTCAACCTTAGCATCTTTGCTAAGGGAAACTTGCTGCTACACTGCATCTCACCTTCCACTTGGGGTAACCAACGAGGAGAGTTGCCACTCTGTATCACTTCTCCATCAACAATTATCAGTTCGTCTCTCGTTTCATTATATTTTTATCACTTCATGCGTTATGTTCTATTCTTGGAGCGTCTCTCTCTTAGGTTTTATTTTTAGTTTTCTTTAGCTTTTCTTGATGTTCATAACAAGTTAGAACCCAGCTTTATTTGTGTGGGAAAGAAACATGCTCCACTTCCAAAATCTAGAACACAACATAGGACTTTTCATGCTTATCTTTGTTGTGTGTGTTCTTTATCTTTTCGTAGCTACTGTCATGTTTAGCTCTTAGTTTTCATGCTTATCTTTTTAAAAGAGCTTTTGTTTAGTTTGTTGCTGGAACTCTCTTCAGTTTTCATGTTTATCTTGTTTGGAGAGTTTGCCTGTTGCACTCAGTTGTGTGTCTTGACTTGAAGTAGGTAATTGAGGTTTCTATTCTTTTGTAGTAGTAACTTGCAATAGTTTTGAGGTATTGTTTTGAGTAATGTTTGGACTTTTGGTGTCAAGAGCTTTAGCCTATTAGTGATAGATGTCGTATTTTGGGCAATCCGTGTTTATTTTCAAAAACCTACAAATTAGTTCAGAACTCTAGCTACTAGACGGATCACTACTCTTCTGAGGGGTCGAATATTAGAGTACACTCACGTGCCATGAGTCGAGGATGCGCAAGGATAACCAAACCCCCATACACTCCTCCTCGGGGTACTTGTCTCTTTGTGAAACCTCCTTATTAGATTGAGAGTTACCGATAATAAGTGCATGAGTTCTTCGGACTAATGTGAGTATTCGAAAGTTGACACTTCCAGCTTCCCATATTTTTCTAGCCTCTCATGTGTCGTGCATTGCTTTCTTCTGACTCCGAGAGTTGGCGTCCACCTTCGCCGGTACATCCAAACCCTTGGCATGATACTCTCTGTCATCATAAACCTCCTTATATCCTTCCTCAAAACAGCCACCATACCTACCTACCAAGGCATCTCCATAGCCTTTCCGAGATATATTGCCATGCAACATCCAGCTTTTCATGACTTGATCTTCATGTCATACATGCTAATTTCTTGATCGATGAGACGCATGCTAGTTGGGCCTTGCCCTAATCATTGCTACATGACGCGCTAGTATCATTGCATATCATGTTACACTGGCAGAGGCATACATTTGCATACTTCATGATAGTTACATTTTCTTTATGATTTGAGTACTTTGTAAAGTGTGAAAGATCTTCTATACTTCTTGTAATTTGTAGAGTGTTGCCCCTAAAGTGAGGAAAAGATCCCAAAGTGGACAAATTAAAAGATCCCAAAGGGTACAAATTAAAAGATCCCAAAGAGGACAAATGAGAGAAATAGAAAGAGCCATTGAGGCCACCAAAAAAATAGAAAAAAGAGAAAAAGAAAATAAAAAGAGAGAAGGGGGCACACGACTATTCCTTTTGAGAGATCCACACTCGTACTCCCTCTTATATCATGTACTCCATAGAGATTATCATTCATGCATATAGCTATGTGGGGACCTTCACACTATAGAACGTGGCTTGTATATTCCAATGATGAGCCTCCTCAAAAGATCTCTAGGTCTTCTTGAGCAAGCAAGTTGGATGCACCCCCATTAGTTCCTTCAGAGAGCTTTTAGCTCATATGTGCATTCGTTGCATGTCAATCCCTACTCCTCACATCATATCTATCATTTGGCTTTCTCTCGCCTATGATTATCCTCATTGATGTGAGCCTTTCACACCTATTTGTCTTCCTCCCCCACCATATTCTCTCTTTGCCATCCTAAGTGTCAACTTTCTTGCTTACGCTCATCCATTGCATGAGTGCTCAAAATATCAAAAAGGAGCGGATCATTTTGACTTGTACCTGGCTAGTGGTCTGGGGATGAGTCAAGATAAGATTCCAAAGAAGACCAAGTGTGAAACTTTAGTAGATTGAGTTCTCAACATAAAAATACTTTTTCTCGTATATCCCTATCCCCTTTCTTTCACGCAAACACCATTTGGAGACATTCGAGTCACGGACAGCGAGAGCTCTTGCACCTTTATGTTCTTATGTTGCTTGTTTCAATGCCAAATATAGACTCTTGCCTGTAATGACTTTAATTGAATTACATGCCTTGATTGCTTTACTTACAAAGTTCTTATATGGTTGTTAGCATGTCACCACAGAAATTATGCTGCTATCATTTACCTACTCGAGGACGAGCAGGAATTAAGCTTGGGGATGTTGATACGTCCAAAACGTATCTATAATTTCTTCTTGCTCCATGGCTCTTTTGTGTGATATTTCTATGATATTGATGAACTTCCATACACTTTTGATCATATTTGGACTAACGTATTAAATCAGTGCACCCCAGTGCCCATTCCTGTTTTCTGATGTTTTTCTATTTCAGGTTTCCCCCTTATTTAAAGTGCCAGAAAAATTCCGGGAAAAACATAGGAAAACTCAGCGTACGGGAACCTTCCAGAAGATCCAAAGTGGGGGCCTAGGGGGGCCAGGGGGCCCAGGCGGCAAGAGGGCGCGGCCCCACCCCTGGCCGCGCCAGGGGTGCTTGGAGCCCCTGGCCCACCTCTGGCTGCCCCCCTTTGCCTATTTATTCCCCGTGAAGAGAAACACTCAGGGACGGAACCCTTTTTCGCGATCTCTCCTCTGTTCCGCCGCCGCTGCGCTTCCAAGAGCGGGAGCACCAGAAGACATCTTCCCGGCACCTTGCCGGAGGAAGGAATCACCTCCGGGAGCTTCTCCACCACCATGGATTTTTCCCGAATGAACCGTGAGTAGTCCACCTTGGACCATGGGTCTATGATCAGTAGCTATGTGATGTTCTCCTCCCCTCTTTTTTCTTCATAGATTAGACCTCGTGAACTTCCCTACATGATGGAGGCACTTATGTAATTTTTCTGCTGTTGCTATGCTGAGTTTGCTGGGATCCGATGGATTATGAGATTATGTTCAGATTGTGATTGAGTTATATATTTGATTCTCTTCTTTTATATTTATGTTCATGAGTAATTCTTGCATGTTCTCGGTTGCTTTTTATTGCATTGGCCAAGTAGTACATAGTGACTCCAAGAAGGAGCGTTATGCATGATTGTGGGTTCATGCCCCCCGATGACTAGCTTGAGTGATAGAAACATGAGTCTAGGGGATGTGATGTTGCCACAAGGGGTAAAACAACGGTGCTTGTACTTGCGGGTGCAAGGATTGTTTACTTTACGCAAAGTTCTTTAATGCAGTTGTCCGTTGCTTTGAGTTTACACTTTGGGTGGGATTGGCAACTTAATACCAGCGAGATGTTCTGGATAGATATCTCAAGGTGGATGATTAGTAGGTAGATGCAGATGGATTTCGGTCTACTTGTCTTGGCGTACCGCCCATGCTTTTGAGCCTCTTCCTTTCTTTATAGCATAATTAGCATTGCTTTGCGCACATAATCCTGTCAATTGCCCAGCTTTAATTTGTTTACCTCGCATGGCTATTTTATCGTCTTTTGGGAGAGAGACATCACTAGTGAACATCATAGGACCCCAGTCCATATTTCCAATACTGTTTACACCTTCAATTTACTTTCAATATTTACTTTTCCGTAGCTATCACTATCATTATTATCCCGTGCGTTTTATCCTTTGTAAACAACAAGGCCGGAGGAATTGACAACTCCTCTGTACTCTTTGGGAGCAAAGCTATCTGTTGTGTGTGCATGTCCAGGTGAAGTTAGCAACCTAGGTTGTAAACGGAGCCATTGTTCACTTCACTACCTGCTTGTTGATCTTGGAGTCCTACTGGAGACAATCTAAACCTTAGCATCTTCGCTAAGGGAAATTTGCCGCTACGCTACATCTCACCTTCCACTTGGGGTAAGCAACGAGGGGCGAGTATTATGTCGTGTATCACACACCCACTCTGGGGTAAATGATCAGTCCCCGGGTCCGCTTTTGCCGACCTTAGGACTGGATATGAATGCACATATTTTATCTTTTAACTCCCACCAAATGCAGTCTCATGGACGCACGGTGATTCTCATTGATAATATTTCAAGGTAAAAATACAACAATACCGCTCAGCTGTAAACGGTCATAATTGCTCGACGTTCCAAGGACGCTCCATTTCTTGCCCTGAAGTGTCCACATATCGAGTCGGCTTTCTGAAGTCGATGAGGTAGTATGCATTGTTCTTGAGAGCCCGACTAACGATTAATGGACCTTCCCTAGGGGAGGATAACTTGTGTTGGCCCGCCGACTTCTGTATTCGGCGGAGCACTAAGTCACCCTCACGAAAAGCTAGGGGACGGATCTTCTTTCTGTGGAAGTGGCGCAGCTTCTGCTGGTATATTGCCGACCTGGACAAGGCCAGGAGACATGCTTCTTCTTTTAGATCGACGCCGTCCTCTCCAGATTCCTTGGCTTCTGCCTCCGTGTACATGGAGTGACGAGGTGAGTCGAACTCAATATCAGAGGGAATGATTGCCTCCGCGCCATATACGAGGAAGAAGGGAATGAATCTAGTTGAGCGGTTCGGTGTGGTGCGCAAACTCCAAAGCACGGCTGGCAGCTCGTCAATCCATGCTCTGGGTGCTCTCTCAAGTGGCTTGAACAATCTTGGCTTGATCCCAGATAGAATGAGGCCATTTGTTCGCTCTGCTTGACCATTTGATTGTGGGTGAGCTACGGACGCCGCGTCCAACCGGATGCCTTGCTGGGATGCATACCGAGCTAACGCCCCTTTTGTGAAGTTTGTGCCATTGTCGGTAATGATTCTATTCAGCAATCCATATCTGGTTGCAATATCTGCTATGAACCTTATTGCAGTCAGTCCATCTAGCTTCTTGATCGGCCTCGCCTCGATCCACTTGGTAAACTTGTCCACTGCCACCAGCAAATGTGTCATGCCACCTCTAGATGTTTTGAATGGTCCGACCATATCCAGTCCCCAAACTGCAAACGGCCATGTGATCGGAATGGTTTGAGTGAAGAAGCTGGTAGGTGTCTCTTGGCTTTGAATATCTGGCAACCATTGTAGTGCTTTACTAACTCCTCTGCTGCTGCTTTCGCAGTCGGCCAGTAGAAACCATAGCGGAAAGCCTTGGCAACTATTTCTGTGGCTGATGCGCGATGACCACATTCACCTTGATGGATATCACGCAGCAGTTCCAGCCCCTTGTCCTCTTCAACGCATCGCTAGAGAACTCCAGTCACACTGCGATGCACTAGCTCATTGTTGATGATGGTATATGCTCCAGATCGGCGTTGGATCTACCGAGCATCTTCTTCGTCTTGGGGGAGGACGTCGTCAACCAAGAAATTTCTGATAGGTTCTGCCCACGAGGGTGCGGTGACGATTACCATTACGGAAACTTCCACTGGCACTAGTGGTTCGGCTTCAGCTACTGGTAGCTCGGAGGAAGTGGAGCCGACTACATCTTGCATGACCACATCAATCCTCGAGCTGACGACAGCAGCCCCTAGTGCGCAATGGGCAGCCCCTGGTGCGGCCGAATGGTCCGCCATCTTTGGCTTCTTGGCCGATTTTTCTGCTTCAATCTTTGCCATGTTCAGGTCGGCCGGAATAAAGATGGACTCTGATTCTAGGCTTCTGAATATGCTCCAAAGAGATTCCTGTTGGAATGTCTTTTCTGGTGGATCCCAATTTGGACAATGCATCTGCTGCTTCATTTTCAGCTCGGGGAACATGATGGAACTCACATCCCTCAAAGAAACCACAAAGTTGTTGCACCAGGAATCTATAGCTCGCCATGTTTGCATACTTTGCTTCCCAACTGCCAGTGCATTGCTGCACCACCAGATCGGAATCTCCATGAAATAGAATCCGCCGAGTGTCGATCTCTTTGGCCAATCGGATACCGTGAACCAGTGCTTCATACTCGGCCACGTTGTTTGATCCTGCGAAATGGATCTGCAACACATATCTGAGCTGATCACCCTTTGGAGAAGTGAGAACAATGCCATCCCCTAGTCCGGTCCTTATCTTGGAACCATCAAAGTGCATTTGCCAGAAGTTTGAGTCCGGACAAGGAGGCTCATATTGAGTTTCTGTCCAATCAACGAGGAAATCTGCCAGGGCTTGGGATTTTATTGAAGTGCGTGGCTCATACTTGATTACATGGTTTGCAATCTTGATGGCCCATTTTGCACTCAGCCAGATGCATCTCGATTGCCTATGATTTCTGTTAGAGGTGTCGAGCTGACAACAGTGATCGAATGCGCTTGGAAGTAAGGCTTCAATCTCTTTGCCGCCATGTACACACCATAGAACATCTTCTGGTAGTGGGGGTAGTTTTTCTTAGAGGTTGAGAGCACTTCACTGACATAGTATACTGGCCTCTGGATCGGTTGTGCTCTGTCCTTTTCAGGACGTTCAACCACCATGACAATACTGATCACCCGAGTGGTGGATGTGATGTGTTACATCATTGGCTCTTTCTCAGTCGGAGCTGCTAGTACTGGAGAGCTGGATAGCATGCGCTTGAGCTCTTTGAATGCTTCGTCCGCTTGCGGAGTCCAAGTGAACTTATATGTCTTCTTCATCAGTTGGTACAGAGGGATTGCTTTCTCTCCCAGCCGACTGAGGAATCGGCTGAGCGACGCCAGGCATCCGGTGAACTTCTGGACGTCCTTGAGATTTCATGGCTTGTTCATCCGCTCAATTGCTGAAATCATCTTGGGGTTTCATTTGATTCCTCTCTCAGACACCAGGAATCCGAGAAGTTTGCCGGCTGGAACGGCAAACACACACTTCTCTAGATTGAGCTTGATCTTGTAAGTGCGCAGATTTGCGAACGTTTCTCGGAGATCTTCCGGCAAGGTTGACCCTTGGACTGACTTGACCACAAGGTCATCTACATATACTTGAATGTTCCGGCCGAGCTGAGGTCGGACACATCGCTGCATAGTACGATGATAAGTTGCGCCGCCATTTTTCAGGCCAAAAGGCATGGTGATATAGCAGTACACCCCGAAAGGGGTGATGAATGCAGTTTTTAATTGATCTTCTACATCAAGTTTGATCTGGTGATAGCCAGCTGTGACATCAAGAAAAGATAAAAGCTGACAGCCACCCACAGAATCAATTACTTGATCAATACGGAGCAAAGCAAAACGATCCTTGGGGCAGGACTTGTTCAGGCTAGTGTAATCGAAACACATGAGCCAAGTTACGTTCTTCTTCATAACCAGAACTGGGTTCGCTAATCAATCCTGATAGAATACTTCCATGATGAAACCAGCTGCAAGAAACTTGGCGATCTCGTCGCCGATTGCTCTTCTCTTGTATTCAGAAAAATGCTGAAGTGGCTACTTGATCGGCTTGGATCTAGGTCGGATGTGAAGCTTGTGCTCGGCGAGTTCCCTCGGTACTCCAGGCATGTCTTTTGGAGACCATGCAAAGATGTCCCGGTTCTCATGGAGGAACTTGACGAGATCGTCTTCCTATTTCCTGCTCGGTCCAACTCCCACGATCACGCACTTGATCAGGCCGGAGGGGTCCAGAGCAATCCTCTTGTTGTCCTTGGCTTCTTGAAACGTGGACTCATCATCCGATCTCTTGGCGTTCGCACTCGGCAGGGGTGCTTTCATCTGAGCTTGAGCCAGTTCCACGACCTTGTCGAGCTGGCACCGCTCTGCATCAATGACCAGGGAATCGGCCAGTTTGGAACCGTCGGATGAACACTCGAGGGACTTCTTGTAGTCACCGCACACAGTGATGGGACCATTTGGCCCTAGGAGCTTCATCCTCAAGTATTGCTGGAAAACATTTAGCATGAACTTGGTGATTGCGGGCACTCCGAGCAGAAGGTGGAGGCGCAGGCGGCGGCTCCACGGGCGGCGGCTGCGTGAGGAGGTTGGAGGAGAGAGGAGGGAGACGAGGTGGAGGCCAGAGCCGATCTGGGCCGTTGGATCGGCCGATCCGACGGTCCAGATCCGCTGGGGGGCTAAGGTTGCGAAAATGGGGGCAAAAACAGGGGGGTGGTTGCAATTTTGGACTAGGGAAACCCTAGAAAGAGGTGGGGGAGTGGTGGTCTTTATATAGCCCAGGTGGCTGGCAGTTTGCAAAAACATCCCTGGTTTTTCTCTCGCGCGCGCGGTGTTTACGTTTCTGACCGCCGGGGGTCCGCAGGACCTCCGATTCGGGTAAAACTTCGAACTGCGCGATCAGCGCGTCGAGCCGGCGGCGTTCACCTCGCGCTGGAACTGTTCCGAGAAAACTTTCTGGCGCGCTATAAAAATAACCCGTTTAATTATTAACCGGGGTTTTTCGTTCCGTTGGCTGCGGCTGGTCTCGTGCGGTTTTCGCGACGGTGATCGGGCGAAACCCGGTGTCACAAAGGTCGAGTGTCAGGGTGGCAAGGGTCAGTCTCCGTCCGATACGAGATAAGAGGGGAAAAAATAATCGCCGATCGATAAATTGGGGATGCAAACACCGCAAACAAATCATACAATCAAACAATTCACACCGAAAACAAATTTTTTAATTTTTGTGAAAACTGGGTTGTTACAATACAACACCACCAACAAGGGATCTCGTCCCGAGATCCTGGACGATCCGGGGGAGAGGGGGGAAGAGAAAAGAGGGTCGACAATCTTCAACACCACCAACAAGGGACTCTGCTCCATGTCGATGTCGAACTTCTATCGAGATAAATTTCCGCAGAGAGACGACATCGTCGAAAAAAATGAAACCATCAGTGTCAAGAAGAAGAACGACAGCTAAAACCTGGTCAAAGGGATAGTTCTTTTCGACGCAAGACGTGAAAACACCGGGAAAAAGGAGGGAGGGCAAAGGACGACCCAGATGATATCCGAAACCGGAGAATCTAAAGGTACTACAGGAATTCCCACCTGAGCTCGGAATCGAGACAATACGCTGCAAGCAAGGCATTGTAACTATTCCGAAACTCCACACTCATCTAGATCCTAAAGTTTGAAGGGGATAAGGCGAGAGTAAAACAATTACGACACTTTTCTTGACCAGAGCAAGGATAAGGAGTAAAAAGAATCCTACTCTCCGATAACTAACTTAATAACTACAAAATAGTTTTTTTCTAGACTCGACTTCGGCCAGAGAGGGGATCCTACGGTCGGTAAGGCTATGATACCAAGTTGTAAGGCCCGATATGCGGTACTGTTCCAGATCTAGATGTTTCCATCCAGATCCGGGGACGAAGCACATATCGGTCCCACCGCGACATATGACGAAGTCATATGCCCCGGATTTCCAACAAGATATCACAACATTACAGATACAAGGATACAACATCTCATACAATCGGCATACAACTGCCTCAAATACAATACAACAGCGGAAGATACATGTCTGGGTACAGACTACGAGCAAATGCCTAGTGGCAAATAGAAAAACATTGATCCCCATAACCACACGGGTCCAGGACCTCCGCCGGGATCCGCCTAACTAGTCTTCGTTGAGTCTCCAAGTAAAATGTCGATCACCATACCTGTTGTCGATCAGGAACCCTGAAAAGAGTTTGGGGTAGTATCATGAGTACAGAGGTACTCAGCATCCAACTGTAGTGGTCATCTGACCCAGCAAGGACTTCATCACTCGTCATTCTAGGACAACTAGTATTTTACGGTAAGGATGGGGTAAGTGGTGAGGTTGCTGCCGCACTAGCATTTATGAAGTGGCTAATGATCTAGAGAGTAAGATAAGAAGCCAAGCATTCGAGGAGGAATTGCCTCCAACAAGTCTGCTATCAACTACTTACGCAAGCATAACACCTATCCTATCCTTGACCTCCTCTTCGCATCCCGACGAAGAAGAAGCAGTCAAGGCCCACACACACATTGATCAAGTTATATTAAGATTATCTCAGTTGTTGTTGTCTATGAACAAGGAGTAGGTCTCAAGTCGTCCATAACCGTGGACACGGCTTCTCGAAAAGATTTAACCCTGTAGGGGTGTACCAACTGCCCATTACAAGGCTCCGCACGCACGCCCACCTCTCTCAGTTTCTACCCATCACAGGCAACCATTTTATGGTTTAGTTCCAAGAGATCCGAAACGACAGGTCCCTCTAGCTAACAACGAACAAATCCGGGTGGCCCCCGGTGAGTCGACATCCAGCTCAGGAGCCGGCCGCGCTCTCGATCTGGTCTCTACCGTCTGTCGCAGGTTTGGATAGCCGGTTAATCACACATGGGAAACCGGGTCCTCAGCTGGACAAAGTGTGCCAGAAAGGGAACTATGTCCTCACTGGTCCAGGGTGGTTTGTAAACAACTGGCGGCCGACCAGCACACACACGGTTTCAAATGGTAAATCAGCTTGGGCCACCACTAGAAATGTTTGAAGCTAGGTAGGTAAAAAAAGGGGACCCCATAAAATCCCACACGCGGATAGGCACGCTCAGTCTTAAAACCAATACCTGGAACTCGGATCCTAGGTGACTCGAATGGAACAAAGCGTCGGGGCGGGATAGCCTAGACTGTCGGGACCCGGGGTTGGCGTATGCAAGCCTCGCTACAACACAATCATATGGAGAGCCGAGAACCGTACCCACTTGTATAAGCAGACAAGGCCAAGCACAGAACGTTCTCGGAAAGCATCGAACGTGAGGGACATCCCATCCAGGCCGGATGATCAACTGAAATGGGTCCTCATCATCCGCACACAAGTCTAAATGATATGGGTGATGAACTCCCATACTCATAGACAAGTCGCCTCAACCATACTATCGATTGTATTATAACCCTTACATAGACTTACTCCAGCCCGATCACTTAGTCGGGGCCTAGGGCGGGCTCGATCATACATCAAAGTGTGCACGAGACAGAGTCTCGAACAAGCACATCGCGATGCCCCAAGCTGCGCACATCTAAGGGCCACTTGGTGTATAAAAGACCGCCAGCCAAATCACAACTAAGGTCTCAAAAACCCATACAAAGACATGCATGTTATAAACAGACACGCAGCACACATGCCTTGTATGAACAACAGGTATCATTGCAATTCTCTACAAAGTATATATCTTTATTAATAACTCTTACAGAGTGCACACAGAGATCACAAGCATGTGATCCAACATTACAACAGACAAGCGGAAGCAAAGTAGGTCTGAGTACAGACAAGTTTAACAAATGGCTTAGAGAAGCCTTATCTAAAAACAAGCCCTCCATGAGGGAACCAGTCGTCTGACTGGGACTACACTAGCTTGGTCTTGGTCTGAGTCTTCATTCTTCGAGCTTCAGGTAGAAGTCACCATCGGGGGTCGGTGGGTTCATCTAAAACATAGATTAAGCAAACGTGAGTACAAAATCGTACTCAGCAAGACTTACGTAGGAACTATACTACTCATGCACATGTATCAAGGTAAAGGGAGGTGGGGTTTCACTTGCAGAAGTGCCAGCTTTGACTTGGCTAGTCCTGAACTACGAATACCAGACTTGAGGTAAGAAGTGTACACGAGTCCACTACATCTCTTCAACTAATACACCACTATGGTTACTTCCTCGACTTCCCCACGAGAAGCACACCATAGCACTCACGCTTATCTTGGTGTATTTTAGAAGTATCCAGTTCAGGTTGTCTAATAATCGAGCACAACTCTCCAAGCAGTCCTTAACCGCGGACGCGGCTATTCGAATAGTTTTGTTAACCTTGCAAGGGTGTACCGCTACACACACGTGTCATCAGTTACCGCCTTTTGCGTGTCACCGTTCAAGAGGTGACAGCGGGGATGCCACCACAACACTTCGCCCACAGCTCCGTTCTAGTCCAGAGAGTCGCCTATCTGAGGGGGATCCGTATGGAAGTCCGGCCGAGGTTCCAGTACAGCCTCAAACGATGTGTGCAGGGTCCCAAGCCGGTCATGAAAAGCCGTTCATCCACTTCGCAGACCGTGCCACAGCCCTACCAGAACTCCGAACTACTGCGACTCTTGGGGTTCGAACGGGGTGGGGTACTAGGATGAGAGGGGTCAGTGAGCCCAATGTGTGGTTGTACTCTTCTTCTTGGATCACTACACAAGAACTCGGGCTTAGGGTGGTGTTCAACGAGACAACCCACTGTGTACTCCTACACAGCCTCTCATCGTTCACCTTGTATTAGGGTAGATTCACCAATACGTTTCACTTTCATCAACACCATGTTTATCATCCCGACTCACATCATAAGAAACCTCATTGTACCACTAAGCACGCAATAAGCAGTAACAGTTGCAGGGGCCACATGATATCAACCAACTCCTACATCTGCTAGGATTGTGGTTTGCTTACTACTGTGACAAGATGATAGGTCATGCAAAGGATATGGGTTCAACTATGCGGTAGAAACGTTATCATGGTGATCATCCTAAACAATGCATAAGCGAGACATGAGAGGGAAGTGGGATTTTATAGACATGATCAATGGGGGTTTGCTTGCCTTGCTGACGAGGTTTCGATAACGGTGTCTTCAACGAAGGGGGTGATCTCGAGTTCCGGCTCCACTTCTATCAGCAACATGACAATCATAGGATCAACATAATGTACAATGCACAATCACATGAATAAGATTGCAATGGTGATGTTCAAGGTAATGATGTGTTGAGCATTCCATTTAAAAGGAGTATATTGCATTTGAAATGCAAATTCAAACTCCATTTGATTTATCGATGAATTTCAAATGCATTTGAATGCATGAAAGTTCATTTGAATTTGTTGATCATGAAGTGATGTGGTATAGTTGAAGTAATTTTTCTGATGTGTGGATGAAACCATTGGAATTAAGGTGTTGCAAAATCATTTGCAAAATCACCCCAAATTTGAATTTGAAAAGGATCCATATGCATGTTTGCTACTGTTCACCCATTTTAAAATGGTCAAACATGAAAACAAATTGCATATTCTTAATCCTTGTATTTTTCTGATAATTTTAGACATATTATTTGCTATATTTGGAGTTAGGATGAATTAATTATGAATTTGGAGAGGACGGGAGGGATCAATCGAGGCAGGAGCTCAACCTGGAGCCACGGGAGGGATCAATCGAGGCAGGAGCTCACCCTGGAGCTACTGGAGATGACGGCGAGGTCGTAGGGGTGTTGATGGTGACGAATTCCGGCGAAGACTCCGCGGCGGCCGGCGGCGAACTGGAGAAGGGGGCGGCGTCTCTGGGGCCTCCGGGCTCGATTACTCGCGCGTGAAGACAAATGCGTCGTCGAGGAGTCTCCTGGACATCGTGGTGCAGCTCGAGGAGGATGACGGCCACGCAGGCTCGACGGCGTGCTCCGCACATCGTACTCAGCAAGACTTACGTAGGAACTATACTACTCATGCACATGTATCAAGGTAAAGGGAGGTGGGGTTTCACTTGCAGAAGTGCCAGCTTTGACTTGGCTAGTCCTGAACTACGAATACCAGACTTGAGGTAAGAAGCGTACACGGGTCCACTACATCTCTTCAACCAATACACCACTATCGTTACTTCCTCGACTTCCCCGCGAGAAGCACACCATAGCACTCACGCTTATCTTGGTGTATTTTAGAAGTATCCAGTTCAAGTTGTCTAATAATCGAGCACAGCTCTCCAAGCAGTCCTTAACCGCGGACGCGGATATTCGAATAGTTTTTTTAACCTTGCAAGGGTGTACCGCTACACACACGTGTCATCAGTTACCGCCTTTTGCGTGTCACCGTTCAAGAGGTGACAACGGGGATTCCACCACAACACTTCGCCCACAGCTCCGTTCTAGTCCAGAGAGTCGCCTATCTGAGGGGGATCCGTATGGAAGTCCGGCCGAGGTTCCAGTACAGCCTCAAACGATGTGTGCAGGGTCCCAAGCCGGTCTTGAAAAGCCGTTCATCCACTTCGCAGACCGTGCCACAGCCCTACCAGAACTCCGAACTACTGCGACTCTTGGGGTTTGAACGGGGTGAGGTACTAGGATGAGAGGGGTCAGTGAGCCCAATGTGTGGTTGTACTCTTCTTCTTGGATCACTACACAAGAACTCGGGCTTAGGGCGGTGTTCAACGAGACAACCCACTGTGTACTCCTACACAGCCTCTCATCGTTCACCTTGTATTAGGGTAGATTCACCAATACGTTTCACTTTCATCAACACCATGTTTATCATCCCGACTCACATCATAAGCAACCTCATTGTACCACTAAGAATCCAATAAGCAGTAACAGTTGCAGGGGCCACATGATATCAACCAACTCCTACATCTGCTAGGATTGTGGTTTGCTTACTACTGTGACAAGATGATAGGTCATGCAAAGGATATGGGTTCAACAATGCGGTAGAAACGTTATCATGGTGATCATCCTAAACAATGCATAAGCGAGACATGAGAGGGAAGTGGGATTTTATAGACATGATCAATGGGGGTTTGCTTGCCTTGCTGACGAGGTTTCGATAATGGTGTCTTCAACGAAGGGGGTGATCTCGAGTTCGGTTCCACTTCTATCAGCAACATGACAATCATAGGATCAACATAATGTACAATGCACAATCACATGAATAAGATTGCAATGGTGATGTTCAAGGTACTAATGTGTTGAGCATTCCATTTAAAAGGAGTATATTGCATTTGAAATGCAAATTCAAACTCCATTTGATTTATCGATGAATTTCAAATGCATTTGAATGCATGAAAGTTCATTTGAATTTGTTGATCATGAAGTGATGTGGTATAGTTGAAGTAATGTTTCTGATGTGTGGATGAAACCATTGGAATTAAGGTGTTGCAAAATCATTTGCAAAATCACCCCAAATTTGAATTTGAAAAGGATCCATATGCATGTTTGCTACTGTTCACCCATTTTAAAATGGTCAAACATGAAAAAAAATTGCATATTCTTAATCCTTGTATTTTTCTGATAATTTTAGACATATTATTTGCTATATTTGGAGTTAGGATGAATTAATTATGAATTTCCAAAGTTTGTCCTAATTTCTGCCATTTTCTGGAATTTTTGGATTTAATTAAATCGATTTAAGGCATTACTGCGTCAGCCTGGCGCAGTGCTGACGTCAGGGGGGAGCTGACGGGTGGGGCACTCTGTCAGTCTCAGTGGGTTAAACCCGGTTTAAATTAACCCCCTGGATTAGATTAGGGGCACTGGGGCCCAGGGGTCAGTGGGGTTAGGGGTGTGATTAGGGGTGGGTTAGGGCTAACTACCCGGCGGTTAGCCGCCGGTGGCACGGGCACGGCGGCGTTCTCGCCGGAGTTGCCTACAGGCCACGGGAGAACACGAGACGGCTACCAAACTGCAGCCCGCACACGCCTGCATTGCGCTGCACCCACGGGGAGGCCTGGGAGTGGTCGGAGCCTCGCCGGCGTCGTGCTCAGCGGCGACCGTGGCTCTGTGAAGACGAGGACGACGATTTGGGGCACGGGAAAGGAAGCTGGAGGCACTGGGAGGTGGCTACGGGCCGTCCGCGTCTAATGGCGTGAGCTGGAGCTCAAGGAGAGGCTCGGGGCCACGGCTACTTCAAACTCGCGGCGGCCGGAGCTTCGGTTAATGGTGAACTTGCGAGGGGAGGCACGAGGAGAGCCACGGGAGGGATCAATCGAGGCAGGAGCTCACCCTGGAGCTACTGGAGAGGACGGCGAGGTCGTAGGGGTGTTGATGGTGACGAATTCCGGCGAAGACTCCGCGGCGGCCGGCGGCGAACTGGAGAAGGGGCGGCGTCTCTGGGGCCTCCGGGCTCGATTACTCGCGCGTGAAGACAAATGCGTCGTCGAGGAGTCTCCTGGACATCGTGGTGCAGCTCGAGGAGGATGACGGCCACGCAGGCTCGACGGCGTGCTCCGGCGTGCGCTCGGTTCTTCACGGGGATTCGCCGGAGAGAGAGAGAGGAGGGGTCAGAGCGAGGCGAGGGATGCGGGGGGGTTTTGGAGCGGCGTGGTGCTCTGGGGTGCGAGGGGAGAGGCCTAGAAGGCGCGGGCATCGTCGTGTCGTCGCCGTGGCCATGCTCTGCTCCAGCGAGCAGCTTGGCTCGGCGGGGAAGAAGACGACAAGCCCGCTGGTGGGCTGGGCCGAGGCGACAGGAGGTGGGCCTCGCCTGTGGGCAACAGGTAAGCTGTCCTCTGCTCTTTTCTCTTTCTGTTTTCTATTTTCTGCTTTATGTTTTGCTTTGAAATAAAATAGCAAAGCATTTTTATTAAATGCCCAATTAATTTTATAATTCCTAGGTGACCAGTAGCTAGTCACTTGTGGAATTTGAGCATTTTTGAAATTCAAAACATTTGAATTTCAAATCAAATAGGGGTCAAATTTAATTTCCAGGGCACCTTTTGAATTTTAGAATATTCCATGGGCATGGGAAAATACCCAAACCACTTTTAAAATGATCAGCACCATTTATAGGAATTTTCCAAATACTCAAATGATTTTTGGAAAAAGATTTTTATCTGGCCATTTGATTTAATTTCTCAGGGCTTTTCTTTTCCCCAATTTTGATTTTCTTTTTGAATTTTTCACATGATGCAAAGGAGCACTTGATCCTAGCACATACCTAACTTGGGGTTGTGACATAGACCTTCCATCCTTCGTCGAATATAGTCAACATTATAATAATCATATGATCAACAACAATATAATAATGTGATAAGGTGATATCCCAAACCAAGGAGTAACAGGATAACATCGTAGCATCCTAAGCATGCATACTAAGCAGGGGCTGAGCAATGAGCAATAGTAGCATAGCAGTACAAGGTTTGCTGGGAGGGGACATGGCGTATCGGTTTGAAAGAGGCTATAAACATGTGGTAGGATCAAACATCGAACCTAACCTAGACTAGCATGCAAACCGCTGGTTGAAATAGAATGGATCGTAAGTAATGTATAGTCCTTGCCTGTTGATAAGTCGGGTTCCGAAGGTGTAGTTGATCGCAAGCTCGCAACGTTTCCGAGAGTATCCGCGGGAGCACACAAGAGGTAAACACTGGAAAGGCAATCAACGAGCGAGCATCTATTACTACGAAGCAAACAGAGAAAGCATCAACAAGAAGGCAATACGAGACATCGCACCTACCGTCGAGAGCGGTTACTAAGAGGTTAATTGGAGTATTCGTCACACACGGCGATACCGCACATTTATGGTGGTTCAAGTTGTTTAGCTATAGGTGATCAACAAAGGTTGTTAACATGGAATCTCACTCAAGCATGGCATATCACACAAACATGGCAAGAGGTGAAGCATAAATAAACTACCTAAGCTAGTCAATTTAAGTGGGGTGAAATCCTAGACATGGCAAACTATTGCGGACCCCATAATAAAAATGGAATTTGGTACTGTTCTGCGCTAAACATAATTTTTTTTAGCAAGCAAGAGTAGCATAAACACAATCTACATGCAATTCTAGTCAAGTTACATATAAGAAACATTTTAATCGGAGAAACGGTTAAAAAGTTATTAAAGAAACAATTTACAGTGGCAAGCAGTTCTAATTAGTAGGTCAACAACATGTAAACAAAGTCAAACATGGCAACAAGCAACATTTTAATAATCTACACAAAATTCTAAGCAACTTTCATGTTTGACGCATCGCGATCCGAGCTACCGTTAAAAAGATACGGGCAACGCAAAAAAAACTAATACAATCTGCAATTAATAAAAAAACTAGCAGCAAAAAACTAAACGGGCCGAATCTGCCTTAACAGGCCTAACAGGGGTTGAGCACAAAACAATTATCCTGCGCACGGGACGCCACATAGCATTGGGTTAGGCCCAACAGTAGCAGCAGCGAAAATAAAAAATAAAAAAAGGGGTGCTCACCTCATGGGCCGAGGCCCAAGAGGCCTGGTGCTGGGCTTAACCGGCTCGGGTGGCTGGGCCGCCTGCTGCGTGGGCCGCGGCGCTGGTGGGCTTGGGGAAGGAGGCCGGCCCATCCGGCGGTGACCGTTCGTCCCGATCCTGATCCGATCGGGGACGAGACGTCGACCGGTGGCAGCGGTGGCTGCCGGAGCTCCTCCGGCGAGGGGAGGCGGCACGGCGGGGTCCAGGGGCGCGGAGGAGGAGGCTGGGTGGCGGCGCGGTCGGATCTCTCCACGGGCAGCGGCGACTGACGCCATGGCGCGGCGGCACGAGCCCGAGCTCGAGCTCGGCTCGGACATGGCGGGCGGCGGGCATCTGCAGGGGAAGAGGACGAGGTCAGGGGCGAGGGGGAAAGAGGGCAAGGAGGAGGAGATGGAGCAGAGGGAGGAGGCGTCCGGCGGCGGCTGGGGCTGCTCCAGCGGCGTGGTCGAAGGCGCAGGCGGCGGCTCCACGGGCGGCGGCTGCGTGAGGAGGTTGGAGGAGAGAGGAGGGAGACGAGGTGGAGGCCAGAGCCGATCTGGGCCGTTGGATCGGCCGATCCGATGGTCCAGATCCGCTGGGGGGCTACGGTTGCGAAGATGGGGCAAAAACAGGGGGGTGGCTGCAATTTTGGACTAGGGAAACCCTAGAAAGAGGTGGGGGAGTGGTGGTCTTTATATAGCCCAGGTGGCTGGCAGTTTGCAAAAACATCCCCTGTTTTTCTCTCGCGCGCGCGGTGTTTACGTTTCTGACCGCCGGGGGTCCACAGGACCTCCGATTCGGGTAAAAATTCAAACTGCGCGATCAGCGCATCGAGCCGGCGGCGTTCACCTCGCGCTGGAACTATTCCGAAAACACTTTCCGACGCGCTATAAAAATAACCCGTTTAATTATTAACCGGGGTTTTTCGTTCCGTTGGCTGCGGCTGGTCTCGTGCGGTTTTCGCGACGGTGATCGGGCGAAACCCGGTGTCGCAAAGGTCGAGTGTCAGGGTGGCAAGGGCCAGTCTCCGTCCGATACGAGATAAGAGGGGGAAAATAATCGCCGATCAATAAATCGGGGATGCAAACACCGCAAACAAATCAGACAATCATACAATTCACACCGAAAACAAAAAATTTATTTTTTGTGAAAACTGGGTTGTTACAACCGGCGCATCCTGCCTCTGCCGATTGCTGCTGCTGCCCAGAGGACTGACCCTAAATGAGGCCATTGGAACTCAACTGAACCGGGCGAATTGCAGAATTGGAAGAGGCGAATGAATTGGCTATCTTCATCAGATCGGCCAAAGATGTGATCTCCTTGCGCAGGAGCTTGTGCTTCAGCATTGACCCGTACAAGCAGCCGTCAGTGAAGTACTAGATGGCTTGGATGTCATGAACTCCCTCGCAAGTGTTTCTGAGCTTGATCCACCGCTCAAGGTAATCACGAAGGGGCTCGTCCTTTCCTTGTACACACAACGCCAGGTGTCGTGGCAGACCTGGTCGCTCATACGTGCCGGTGAAATTGTGCACGAATGCTTCATCAAAATCTAACCAACAGTTGATGTTGTTGCTGGGCAAACTGTTCAACCAAGACCGAGCTGAACCTTGGAGCATGAGGGGTGCGTAGCGAACTGCCACACGCCGACTACCTCCCGCGATGCCGACTGCGTTCATGTAATCGACCAGCCAATCCTCTGGCTTGACTGATCCATTGTACTTGGTGATACGTCTCAAACGTATCTACTTTTCCAAACACTTTTGCTATTTTTTTGACTTCATTCTTGCATGATTTGGACAAAACTAACCCGGACTGACGCTGTTTTCAGCAGAGCTACCAGTGTTGTTTTCTTTTGTGCAAGTTTCTGGATATTTAGGTACGCTGGAAAAATCCACAAAAATTATATAAAAAATCAGCGTTCCCGAAGCTTCGATGATGCCAAAGGGGGGCCACAGGGAAGCCAGGGGGCACCCAGAAGGGTGCATGACGCGGCCCAACCAGGGCACCCTCTTGGGTGGGTCCCACGCCCCCTGGTGCCCAACCTTCACCCTATTTTTACCCCCCACGAGGAAACTCCAGAACAGAAGTCGCTTTTCCAATCTACGTCGCGGAGCCGCCGCCACCCTCTGTTCTTCTCCGGGAGAGCTAATCTGGAGGCTGCTTTGGCCTCCGGTGAGGGGAAATCATCGCCATCGTCATCATCATCGCCTCTCCATCACCCCTCCATGACTTCTTCTCTCATGTGTGAGTAATTCCTTGCTGTAGGCAAAGGGTATGGTAGGGATTGGATGAGTTAGATAATGTAATAGTTCATCAGATTGTTGGGGGCATGTTGCCTATCATCTACTTGGTGTTTATCATCTCTGTTACAACTTGTTGCTCTTAATTCTTGTCACTTTGGGCCCGAGTGCCATGATTTCAGATCTGATCACCCTTTTGTTTCTTGAGTTTGAGGTGTTCTTGATCCTATCTATGAGTTGTATGCACCTATTATAGTCCGGAACCGGCGATCCCAATGGTGACAGCTTGGGACACCAAAGGGGATGGACTATAATTTGAGGATTCCGTCTATCCATAAAGTGTCAATTCTTTGTTCCGGTGCTCTTTGACAGGTGTACCTTAATCTCCCTAAGTTCCTTTTGGCCCCGTTCGTAGCGGGAGGGTAGGACAAAAGATGTTGTGCAAAGTTCTTATTGCAAGCACGTACAACTACCTTGGGATACATGCCTGAAGTTTGATATTTGCCTAGTTGATCCTTTCTTTTCTGTGAGCCTTCCCCGTGTTAGAATCTATTACATGTTTGTTCTCATCCAAGCAGTGCCCAACCATCCATCTCCCTAGCCTACAGTGTTTCTTTCCGTTGGTTATTAGTTGTTTACTTTCGTTGTTTTACTTTTGTTGTTTCACCACCACTATCACCACTATTATCACCCACACTACCACTACCATATTACCGTTGCTACTAATACTTTTGTGCAAGCAAGTGTTTATTTCAGGTGCGGTTGAACTGACAAATCAATTGTCAGAGCATGTACGTATTCTTTGTGTCCCCAAGTGTCGAATCAATAAATTGGGTTATCTTGCCCGCGAAGACTATCTCGATCCCCTACAGTTGAGGGTTATCAAGTACTGTTTTATGGCGCCGTTGTCGGGGACCATAGCTTTATTTACAGGTCTACTTGAAGTATCCTGCTTGCTGCACGTTATCCACTATGGGTAAGAAAGGAGACTCCAAGGTTCCGATCTTACCATCCCGTATGAGACGAGGTACTACTCTTAGCACTAGTGTTAAACTTGATTCACCTTCAGTTATGAGTAAGTTTGATTCACCTCAGTTACATGCTACTTCTGCTGAGTCTGGCAATATGTCAGACACTTTTGATGATGCTTCTACTACCTTTGTGACTATTGGTTCACTTGGTTCTTTTATTGAAGAACAGATTGCTGCTGATGCCCGATTCTCGGGAGTTGAAATTCCTGTTACCAAAACCCCTATTGGAAAAACTCATGATTTTGTTGGCCTCAAGGAGAAACTCATTGAGGATGATTATATTATACTTGATGATGATTTATGCAGGGAGATTAATGAATGTGTTGATTCCGACCCTACTGCTATAAAGAAGTTGCTAGCAAAGCACTCCTTGAAGAACAAGTTTACTCCTGATCCTACTTTTGCTACGTCTCCTATATTCATCACTGATCCTGATTATGATTTCTCTGTTGACCTTTCACTTATATCCATAGTTGAAGCTGATCCCTTTTATGGCAGAGAAAATGATGATGCTATCGAGCACCTGACCAAACTCACTTAGTTGGGTAGCTTGTTTACTACTGATGAAAGGATCCGAAACTTTTATGTGACCAAGCTTCTTCCTTTTTCCTTGAAAGGAGATTCTAGAGTATGGTATGATGCACTACCATGTGGTTCCATTAAAAGTCCTCAAGATATGTCTATATCTTTCGTTGATAAGTATTTTCCTACTCATATGCAACATGCTGCTTTACAAAGAATTTATAACTTTAAAAAGTTGCAGGATGAGCATCTCCCTAAAGCTTGGGGGAGATTTTGCAGTTTGCTGAAGGCTAGATCGGGACATGAGATCCCTAAGAATGAATTACTTGATATATTTTATGTTGGTCTAACCGATAAATCTAAATCCTATCTAGATAGTTGTGCTGGTTGTGTTTTCAGGCAAAGAACACCTGACGATGCAGAAGAATTGATGGGAAAGATTGCCAAAAACCACGAAGATTGATCCGTCCCTGAACCACCTCCACCACCAAAGAAGAGGGGCATGCTTGTCCTAAGCCCCAAAGATATGCAAGAAGCAAAGAAGTCTATAAAAGAGAAAGGTATTAAAGCTAAAGATGTGAAGAATCTACCTCCAATTGAGAAGTTGTGTGAGCCTACCACTCACCCACCTATGGTAGAGGTACACTCTCTTTTAGATTTCAATGCAAGTGACATACCTAAAGGTAAGCCTCCTGACCAATGTTTAGATGAGATTGATAATTTTATTATGAAGCAAAGTCACTTCAATGAAAATATACAAGGTCGGTTGCATGATAAAACTCTTGCTATCAAAAGTTTGCTAGATGTTCTAGGAAGAACAGTTAATGATGTTAAATGTCTTGTGAAGCATTTTCATATGGTTCAAACTCAGCTTGAACAAATTTCTAATGTGCAAAAAGATTTGCTTGCTAACAATGCCAAACAGGAAAATTTACATGCTTATGATATAAAGACCTGGGGTGGAACACACACCCAGGACCCTCTCTATCCAGAAGGACATCCGAAGAGGATCGAGCAAGATTCTCAAGTGGAGGAAGAAGAAATTGTTAGCTCTCCGAAGAAGAAGAAGAAGAAAAAGAAACACAAGGTAGCTGACAATTCCAATGACCCTATAGAAGAAGAAGAACATGTTGTTGATCCAAACAAATATCTACCTCCAATGTTGAGACTGAAGACAGTGCTGAACCCGAAAAAGATGCTGAAAAGAATGATCCACCTGAGGTTCGAGAAGAATAATCACCTGATAAGCGCAAGAAGTACACTAGAGAAGACTTCATCGCAAGGAGACACGGGAAGGAACGAGAACCATGGGTACAGAAATCCATGCCCTTTCCAGGCAAGTCCATCAAAACCAAAGAAGAAGAGCACTACAACAAGTTTTGTGAGTGGATGAAACCTCTTTTTCTTCAAATTCCTTTGACTGATGCTATTAAGTTACCTCCTTACTCTAAATATATGAAAGATATTGTTACTAATAAGAGAAAAGATCCTAATGAGTCAATATCTACTATGCTTGCTAACTACTCTTTCAATGGCAAGATTCCTGAGAAGCTCGGTGATCCAGGTATACCCACCATTCCTTGCTCCATAAAGAATAATTATGTTAGAACTGCCTTATGTGATCTTGGTGCGGGAGTGAGTGTTATGCACTTTTCTCTCTAAAAAAGGCTTTGTTTAGAGAAACTAATTCCTACATATATCTCTCTTCAGATGGACGACAAGTCCACGGCCGTCCCGATCGGTATTTGTGAGGATGTTCCTGTTGAAGTTGCCAATTTCCTAATACTTACTGATTTTTTTGTGCTTGACATGCCCGAGGATGGGAGCATGTTCATTATTCTTGGTAGACCTTTTCTTAACACCGCAGGTGCCATTATTGATTTCAATAAAGGGAAGGTTACCTTCAACGTGAATGACAAAGAACACACGGTGTATTTTCCAAAAAAGATCGACAAAAGGCATGGCCTTAACTCCATTGAGAATATCGAGACCGTGAAGATTGGGGAATGGGATTGTCCACTACATGTATACCACAAATACAAAACAATTATGGTAGGGACAATGTCCATCAAAGTGAGAGTGCAATGATCACTTCATAAGAGACGAGACTTTCTGCTCTATATATCGCCGGTTTGTTGGTAAGACTTGATCAACCTTGATAACTAGCATGTTTTATATAGTTCGCGAAAGTTTTTGCAGCTTTTTGAACTTTGAAAAATTCTCTACACTGAAGTTGCCCAGAAAATTCCAGAAAATTCAGAATAAAAATTTCCAGGTAAAATTCCATTAGCAAGTACCTGTGGTTGACCAGGGGGTCCACCCCTGGCCCAGGAGGCCAGGTGGCGCGGCCCAGCCCCTGGCCGCGCCAGACACCCTCCTGGGGCCCACAGGAACCCCCTGTTGGCATCTCTTCTTTCACTCTCTCTCTTTCACCCCAAAAACTCGTGTTCTTGCTCTGGTTTCGTGTTCTTGTTGTTCTTGAGCACGGAACTTCGATCTCCCTCTACATCCACTCGTTTGAGCTGAAATTTGGAACAAATACTCCTTGGTATGTGACTCCCTCACCCCTCCAATTAGTTTTCTAGTTGGTGGCTTCATTAGTCAGTATTTAGTAGTTCTTGGTGTTGTTTAGTTGAGCTTAAATGTTTGTGTAGAAATTTATTTTCCAAGTTTTGTTGCTAGTTTGAGCCTTGGTAAAGTAAGTAGAATGTTTTGCCCAAACTAGTTTTGCTTCAACCTTCATTTTTGTGATTTGTCAAAACTTTCATAAATGGATAGGCTAGGAAGATGGCTTGGGAAGAAGAAACCCAAGCGCTCTAGCCGTGTTACGCGGTCACAGCTTCACCTTCAACTACGAGGGTGAGCTACAATGAAGAAATCGTACCCTTGGAGTTGTTGGATGCATCACCCGCAAAGGCCATGGTATTTCCATGCAGAGATTTCATGGCGGATGCCGGCATACAGGAGGAGTTCGATGCCCTGTGTGCCAAAGCAGGTTTGACACGGCTTGTGATGAGTCGTGTGTCGCGGTATGAAACACTCACCGCTATTTTCGTTAACAGTTTTAGGTTTTATGTTGAAAGTGATTCAGTTGTGTTTTAGATTTATGAAAGGTTACTAACCATGCCTATGAGTATCTTTTGTGAAGCTTTAGGTTTGCCCGACATAGGCGAGAAGAGGAGGAAAAATTCTCAAACCGTTGCACTCAATACCCTTCTCAGCTCATTCTGCAACACTGAAGTGAGGAATTCCAACCGTCAGAAGATCTCCAATATTGTGTTCCCTTACCTCAGGTATTTCGCGTATTATATTGCTAGAGGGGTGTTGGCTCGAGACAACACGAGCAACACTTCTACGCCTGATACTCGACTTTGCTGCCATGAAGAGGCATTTCTTTGTTACCAAGGCCTCTGACCGTTATGCACTTGATTATATTTTGCGGTTTAAGGGCGATGCGGAATGCATCATCCGTCTACCTGCACCAGTTGTGTTTGATGTTTCTCGCAGGAACGGATACCGCTTTTCAGATACCGAATTCGATGAGATTATGGGGAGATACTAGTTTCACGGCCCCACGGAGGGGGTTGTGCCAGACGAGGAGGAGCACGTGGTGTATCCACCCGTCCAGGAGGAGACCGTCACCCCATGGGACGAAGGGCCTTCCTCTGGATGGGGGGCGGGACCTTCTTCTTCTACGTGGGAGGATCCTAGGACTTCGGTGTACGCACCGGAAGACGCTTACGACCCATGGACATACCAGTACTACCCCGGAGAAGGAGGCTCCTCGGGACCGCAGTAGACGAGCCCAACTTAGGCCAAAATCCTAAGCTTGGGGGAGTACGTACTCTCCTCCCCTTCCATTGTATCATCCGTTTTGTTCGCTTTTATCTTTTTGAAGTTTCTGCCTGTTCTTCTTTGTTCTTTTAATTTGCAAAAACCAAAAAAGATTTATCCTTTCTTTTGTTTTCGTTAAACTTTGAAAAAACCAAAAAAAGGTTTCATTTGCTCTTTACTTTGCTTTGTTTCAAAGTTCAACTCGAGTCCGTGATGATTATAATTTCCTACGTTCAATCGTGCAAGTGACAAGGTAGTAATGACGAAGATCGACGGAAGGGATGCAACAAGGAAAGCCGGTATGAAGTCTTTTTTATTTATTTTTATACCTATGCCTGTACTTATGATTAGAGACCATCTTGTAGCGACATAGTGCTATGTTTACAATGCTCTCCAAGTGGTTCATCCTTTCTTTGTGGTTAGCCTCAAATAGCTAGAGTACATAATATGTTGCTGGAAATGATTGACATGCATTGCATTGTTCATGGTTTCGCATATTGAAGTGGTATTTCCCTCCGGGGAATTCTTGGATTGACTTGGCACATGTTCACGCATGTTAAGACTAAAAAGTTTGTTCTGCCTTGATGATCTTTTTACTTCACAGTGAGTAATATCACTTTCATGCCCGATTCAATGTTGCTTTGTCGCTCTGCATGATTATGGTCGTTATGCTCTCTGGTTGGTCGCTTCCCAGTCTTTTTCTAGCCTTCACTCGCACTAAGAGGAATTCTGCTTGTGCATCCAAACTCCTTTTCAACCCAGTTGTTCCATTTGAGTCCACCATACCTACCTATATGTGGTATTTACCGGCCACTCCTAACTTAGACTTTCCTGTACCATCTCAAAATTTATTCAAAAGCTTCCCTTTTGCAACCGTACAAGCTCATGGTGCGGTGAGGGAAAATAAGTATCTACCATGCCAAAAATATTTTGACGGAAGTTTTAACTAGTCAATTAAAAAAAGAGTTACACCTCCCCCATACTTGATGATGGAATGAAATGGACCAAATGCTGCTTAGATAGATGGAACGATACCCTCCTTCCATACTTCAGGAAAAATAAAAGGTTCCGTAGACCATCAAAGGATTTATGGATAAGGGAACATGTGTAAGCAAAAGGCATTAATATGGTTGGCATGGGAGATATTGAGAGACCTTTACCGTTCACCGTTGACTGGAAAGTTGCACTTCTCAAAAGAGTTTTATCTCTGTTTTCAAAACCAAGAGCTCTGGTACATGTTTAGTCTTTGCTTCCTTTCACGGGTTTTCAACCTTGCCATCAAAATCCACGATTCGAGAGTCTCCACCTTCCTTTCTCCAAAGCACCAACTATGATAGCATAATTGTCATTCTTAGTGTAACATGCATTGTCCCAAAGTACAACATTGTCTTCTACATGATTGTGATGTTTCTTACTTTGAGTTCTTAGTTCTAGTCTCCTTTAAAAGTCCGGATGAGCTTATGCATTTATGTTTTGCTTCACTCATGGAGGCTAGCGAAATACCACTCTGATATGTTCATGCTATGTGCATTGTGATCTTGAATTGATTTTCAGTGGCATATTATTTACTTTTGTTTGTTTGTGACTGATCACATGAAAGAAGGATTTCTTCGTGCATTGTCCTTGTAGCATGGTGTCAAAACCTGCTAAACTCTTTCGTAGTACATGCTTATATACATCTAATGAAGCAAAATAGTTTGCCAAAGTTTTCTCTGTCGCGTCCAGTTCGTTGAACTGAATTGCTTGAGGACAAACAATAGCTAAGCTTGGGGGAGTTGATACGTCTCAAACGTATCTACTTTTCCAAACACTTTTGCTATTGTTTTGGCTTGATTCTTGCATGATTTGGACAAAACTAACCCGGACTGACGCTGTTTTCAGCAGAGCTACCAGTGTTGTTTTCTTTGGTGCAGGTTTCTGGATATTTAGGTACGCTGGAAAAATCCGCAAAAATTAAATAAAAATCAGCGTTCCCGAAGATTCGACGATGCCAAAGGGGGGCCACAGGGAAGCCAGGGGGCACCCAGAAGGGTGCATGGCACGACCCAGCTCCTAGTCGCGTCGGGCACCCTTCTGGGTGGGTCCCACACCCCCTGGTGCCCTACCTTCACCCTATTTTTACCCCCCGCGAGGAAACTCCAGAACAGAAGTCGCTTTTCCAATCTACATCGCGGAGCCGCCGCCACCCTCTGTTCTTCTCCGGGAGAGATAATCTGGAGGCTGATTTGGCCTCCGGTGAGGGGAAATCATCGCCATCGTAATCATCATCGCCTCTCCATCACCCCTCCATGACTTCTTCTCTCATGTGTGAGTAATTCCCTGCTGTAGGCAAAGGGTATGGTAGGGATTGGATGAGTGAGATCATGTAATAGTTCATCAGATTGTTGGGGGCATGTTGCCTATCATCTACTTTGTGTTTATCATCTCTGTTACAACTTGTTGCTCTTAATGCTTTTCACTTTGGGCCCGAGTGCCATGATTTCAGATCTGATCACCCTTTTGTTTCTTGAGTTTGAGGTGTTCTTGATCCTATCTATGAGTTGTATGCATCTATTATAGTCCGGAACCGGCGATCCCAATGGTGAAAGCTTGGGACACCAAAGGGGATGGACTATAATTTGAGGATTCCGTGTATCCATGAAGTGTTAATGCTTTGTTCCGGTGCTCTTTAACAGGAGTACCTTAATCTCCCTAAGTTCCTTTTGGCCCCGTTCGTAGCGGGAGGGTAGGACAAAATATGTTGTGCAAAGTTCTTATTGCAAGCACGTACAACTAACTTGGGATACATGCCTGAAGTTTGATATTTGCCTAGTTGATCCTTTCTTTTCTATGAGCCTTGCCCGTGTTAGAATCTATTACATGTTTGTTCTCATCCAAGCAGTGCCCAACCATCCATCTCCCTAGCCTACAGTGTTTCTTTCCGCTAGTTATTAGTTGTTTACTTTCGTTGTTTTACTTTTGCTGTTTCATCACCACTATTATCACCCACACTACCACTACCATATTACCATTGCTACTAATACTTTTGTGCAAGCAAGTGTTTATTTCAGGTGCGGTTGAACTGACAACTCAATTGTCAAAGCTTGTATGTATTCTTTGTGTCCCCAAGTGTCGAATCAATAAATTGGGTTATCTTGCCCGCAATGACTATCTCGATCCCCTACAGTTGAGGCTTATCACTTGGGGGTGTCCCTGGGCAATGTGAAACCTTTGGGCAACTTCTCTTGCCGAATGCGCGGCCCAAAATAGGCCGGACCCGCTGGTGTGTCATCCTCTAGTTGCTGATCTTGCTGCAGCTGCTCAATGCGATGCATTGCATCGTTGCCCGCGATTTCTCGGGGACCTAAACGCTGACTCATTGCCGGACGAACTGACGCCACCGGTTGCTCTTGATGCCGACTATTCACCTGGTTCGTCCCTTCAGCTCTGTCTAGCCCCTTTATTCTTCCGACTGCGAAGCTGACTCCCATGTGGTGAATATGCCTGCCTCCGCTGCCGAGGTGGCGCATTCTGCTGGTTTGCACCTGCAGTTGTCCGAACTGACTTTGACGTCACGGGCCCTTGAGGTTGCTCGGTGGCCGCCCTCTGCTGCTGGCTTGCTGCTGCCAGAAGATCGTGCATTCGGCGCGTCCTCTCTCTCTCTCGGCTCTTCTCCCTCCAAGTGCTCTAGCTCTTGGGCAATCTGCTCGGCGGCTCTCATGTTATTCACAGGAGAGCTATACGCGAGATGTGGGACGATGGTGGACGCTAATGGTTGCTGGGCCCTTGCCAGCTCTCTGGCGAGCTCTCGGTCGGTAGCACGGAGCTCCTCTAACACTGAGGATGGGATGACGCATGGCCCAATGCCGTGTGCAGCATTGTACTCCCGAATTATAGCTTCCAGACGACGTCTTTCAACGTCCATCCGATCTGATTTCTCGGCCAAATCTTGGCGAGCTTTTTCCAGCTCGACGTGAGCTACCGCTGGATCTACGTTAAGGTCCACGGGAGTGCAGAGCACATCCGGTGGATTGCTCGAGCCTGAAGCAACGTTGGCTGCGTCCTTTGCAGCTCGGGCTGCAGTGCTGGTTAAGTTCTGGCAACTCGATGCTCCCGCCATCATAACCTCCGCACGGACATGCGAAGTCGTGCCCTCCGATTCCACAGCACTCTCGCTGCGCGGCAGCGGATCTGTGAGACCGGAGAACACCTGAATCTCCCTGGGATATACCTCTGGAAGGGCCGCGACGAAGATGCGGTGGCTGCCGAATGGCACGATGACGCCACGCGGCAGGGGCATTCATATCCCAAACCGCGAGGCATTGTCGATGACGTAGTCCCATGCTCCGTACCTGAGAACTAGGCCGGAAGCGAAGCGTGCACTCGACGCAGAAGATGGTCCCGTCCGGACTAGAACTCCAGTCGACGCCTCGGCCTGCCCCACGGTGGGCGCCAACTGTCGTCGATATGTAACGGCAGATTCCATGGGGATGGCTAAAGAGGGGGACAAACCGAGGTTAGTGTCGATGGTGCCGGAATCAAGAGTGGGGACAAACACAGTGAGATACCGCGATGTACCCAGGTTCGGGGCTCTCCGTAGAGATAACACCCCTAGTCCTGCCGAGCTAGCTATAAGCAATAACTCGAGCTACAATGAATGCTCCGTGAGCTATTTGAGAGGAAGGAGAAGAGGGCTCTAGGCACAACTCTCTCCTTGCTCTCTCTCTCTCTCTCTGATGGGTGAAGTGTAGTAAATGCGGCCGTCCCCCCACGCAGGAGGGGTTCTCGGGGCTCTTATAGGCCGAGCCCGGGTGATAGAGACGAAGTTGTCCCGATGTTTCGAGAGATCGATTATGGTGGAGACGACTTTCACGACCCGACTATGAACGTGCGAAGACGTTGCGCCTTAGCGATCGCTAAACCAACTCCGAGAGGTTATTGATCTCGCGGATGCACGATCAACCTGACCAAGAAGATCTAATTCCTGCAAGCAATCGAAACAACAAGCAAGAACTAAGAATTGCAATCTGGATATTGCGAATATAAGATGAATGATTAATGAAAGTTGGGGTTCCAATGCGGTCTTGGCCTGGTCGGATGACTCAAACGAAGAGCTCGAAGTTGCGGCTATGGCTAACTTAAATCTAATAAAAACCCAAGTCTAAACGACGCCCTAAGGGATGTATATATGGGGAAACAGAGGGGATTTTCGTGACCACTTGGAGGTGGGGTCCGAAAACAACCCTAACTCGGTTTTCCCACGCATACGGACTCTAAAAACAGCCTATAATGTGGTATTTCAAAATTACATGGGCCCAGCCCAATATTAAGGTGACGCAGCATCTATAATTCTCCTTGGACCAAAATAATGAAGTGGCATCTCGTGTATTTCGTCCAAGCCTTCATGCACTCCTTATGGTGGCTTCAAAGTGCAAAAATCAGCACTGGAGGCTCCATTGTCCTTTCCCATGCGCGCACCTTCCTCTCCATGCTTGATCCCACTCCAATGACCATCCTTCTTGTCCATGCTAGGTCCTTCATTCATAAGCAAAACAAAAGTATCTAATTTAGGCAGCATCATATGTTCATGGACATTAGAAGGATTCGCAAGAAACGAAAGTACCTGATAATTTAGTTGAACTGCGCGTGCTCTAGTAACTGGTCCAATATGTTTAGTTGGTGACGATGTGGGTGTAACAGTAGTAGGGATTTCCTCATCATCCTCCCCTTCTTGAATTGAAGTCGTCCTCGATGGAAGCACATCATCTTCTCCCAAATAAGGATTCAAATCTGCAATATTAAATGTGGGACTAACCCCAAAGTCTGCAGGTAGCTCAAGTTTATATGCGTTATCATTAATTTTCTGCAAAACCTTAAAGGTACCATCAGCTCGTGGCATTAACTTGGACTTGCGTAAATCAGGAAACCTATCTTTACATAGATGTAACCAAACAAGATCTCCGGCTTCAAACACAACATGCTTTCTACCCTTATCACCAGCAAGCTTGTATCTAGAATTCATTCTCTCAATGTTTTCTTTAGTTAACTCATGCATTTTTAATATCAATTCAGCATGTTTCTTAGCATCAAAATTAACCTTCTCCGAAGATGGAAGAGGCAGCAAATCAATAGGTGCACGAGGTAGAAAACCATAAACAATCTCAAAAGGGCACATTTTAGTGGTAGAATGCAATGAACGATTATAAGCAAATTCAATATGAGGTAAACATTCTTCCCACATTTGCAAGTTACTCTTTAAAACATCCCTAAGCGTAGTGGACAAAGTCCTATTGACTACTTCAGTTTGTCCATCAGTTTGGGGATGACATGTAGTACTAAAAATGTAGCGACCAGATCCGAAGGGACCAAGTCTCTGTGCTTAACGTGCTAGTCCCTGGATCAGTTTGCTAGCACACATAGTACTCGATGAAATAACATAAGTAAAATGTGTCTTTATTACATCGAATGAAGTAAATATTACAATAATAATATGGCTTAAGGCCATCTAATCAAATACTTGCGGAAGTTATAATAGTAGTAGTAGCGAGTCCATCCGACTCCACGGCAAAAGTTGAGTATAAGACAGCGACCTATTCGCACCTTACTCCTCGTCAGAACAATCTGCAACATGAATAAGTTACAGCCCCAAAAGGGGTCAGCACTTTGATCGTACGGCAAGCCATATCACAGAAAGAAGTAAAAGCCCTATAATACATGCAATTTGGCTGGTGGAGCTTCTACATTTATTTTTGCAAAAAGCTAATTTTCCCTATAGAATAATAATAGCTAAATTCTACAATAGCATACGATTGAGATTGGAACCCCCACTCAATCTATCCCAAGGTGATTAACCCAATAAATTAATTAAAGATGATGAGACAAATCAATATTTCCACAACTAGTTGCTCAGATTGTCCATAACCGGGGACACGGCTAATCGATTAGTTTTACACTCTGCAGAGGTTACCTAGGATTACATCCAAACCTTGGGACTTCAAAATTATCAGGTCTGTGGGGAAATCATGATTGCCAAAGGCGAGGCTCAACTGGGGACAACCTAAACCTGCCATCATCTCGGCTCCCGGGGAACTTACTAAAATTGGCACACTAAGGGTCTTGGTAGAAAATCCATACTTATCCACAACTACCCTTGATATGAATGAATGTGATGCACCAGTGTCAAAAAGAACTAGTACTGGTCGAGAGTTTAGCAAAAACTTACCAAACACTGCATCGGGTTGTTCATAGACTTCCTCCACGTTGACATGGTTCACTTGTCCCTTAGCAAAAGGGTTAGGCTTCTTATTTCCAGAACTCCCATTGCCATTCTCCAGCTCAGGACATTCATTGGAGTAATGCCATTTGTTGTTGCATTTGAAGAAGGTGATGTGACTTAGGTCCTTCTTCATGGGCGTAGATGGGTTGGACCGCTGCTGATTCCCATTTCCTCCATTGCCATTCCTCTGGTTTCCATGGTTGTGTCCATTGCCTCCATGCTGAGAATGACCTCCATGATTATGATGGTTGTGCCTCCAAATTTATTGGTTCCTGTTCCACCATATCCTGAGAATGGTGCAGAACGGGGCTTCTGTTGAGTTCCGGATTGATACTTGCCCTGTCCGTACTTCCTCTTGCGATTCTCCATTATATGATGCTTGCTGTGACACCCCACATGTAATAAGCTAGCAACACCATGTAATTTTACTTCCTCTGTTGGACTTGTAATTTGTCATGGTGAATGTTGATGACATTTCATGTGATGATCTTGAGTTGCATTGGGATTACAGCCAGTGTGCTTTGTGATCAGGGTTGTTCTTTGTGATGTTTTTGGCTTGATGATTGAATTCTTCTGAGCACATGGGAATTCTCCTCAAACTCATGTTTGGCATAGCCATTGCAATTGTCTTGGCCATGATTGTCAACTTTTCAAAATCCTTTTACAACATTCAAAAACAGTAGCCCTAGTTCAAAGTGATTTTGAATTCTAAAAAGGGCCACATTTTTGTTGTTGCCAAAATTGGTCAAACCAATTTTGTTAAATCCAGTAAAATGCAAGGGTTAAGAATTTCAACTTCTTGGAATTTTGTGCCTTGTGTTTTCTTCTCCAATTTTCCCCAAATGCCTTTTTCTGTGGAAATTGGCACTGTTTGATTTTTTGGGTGATTTTCCCTGCCCTCCAAAATTGTGCAAACAATTTTGGGTGATCAAGCATATCTCAAGGGATTTAAAATATATTTTTTATATATTTTTCTCCCTTTTTCTTTTCCTTTTCTCTGCTGTTTTCTTTTTGGTCAGAGCCTGTTTCTCTTTTCTTTTCCTTTCACCTCGGACTGGCCCAGCTGGGCCTCTTCTTTCCTCGCAGCCCACCTGGTCCTCTCCAGCGAAGCAGTACGGGAGGAGCCGCCTGGGCCGTCGATCAAGATCCAACAGTGCCCCTTCGTCGCCTTTACACGTCCTCGTCCACCTCCCTCTCACGCCGGAGAGGGAGCATCGACGTCGACGCTGCCGACGTGGCTGGACGGCGCCCCTCCCTTTTAAGCCGTGCCCCGAGCCGCGGGAGCCCCCTAGGGTTCCATTCCTCCCTCTTTTTCCCTCGCGCCGCCGCCGGAGGAGGAGCCCCTCTCTGTCCTGTTCCGCATCCCGCCGGTAAGGAATCCGCCAAACTCGTCGCCGCCGTTGGGCAATTCTCCAATCCGTGAGGGCCTTCCGCTTCTCCGTTCTGATGTGCGCGTTTTCCCTCCCGCAGCTGCAAGCTCCGTGTTCAGGAGCGTCGCCTCGCCGTCGACCCCGCCGTGGACGTCTTCGTTCTTCGTCTCGGGAGCTCAAGCTCGTCGTCGGCACCCCCAAGGTGATCACCGTGCGACCCCCCCTTTTCCTCCCGCGCGTAGGCTAGACCGCTCGCACCGTGCGCAGAGCCCCTGTTCTGCGCCGTGTCGTCGCCGCTGAACCTCCCGAGCTCGTCGTGCCCGTGGCGTGCCCGGAGTGCTCACGTGCGTGTCCTAGTCGCGCTCTGGCCGCGCCTATGGCCCCAAAGGGGAGCCCTTGCCGCGTGTCGTGCGCTATTCCTTCCGCCTCTGAAGATGCAGCGCTCCGCCGTGTCGCCGCCGTGAGGTTCAGAGCAGCGTAGGCTCGCCGTCGTGAAGCTAGGGTTCGTGTTCCGAGCGTGAATCGATAGCTGGTAGATCCCTCTCGTGTTTGTGCACCGCGGCTTGGCCTGGTTCGACCGGAGTCCCACGCTAGGCTCGCCGAGAGTTCGCCGGATGCACTGCTTCTCTGAAGCTCAAGTGCGTGTCGCCGCACCTCTGTTCTGGCGTTGTTACCGTCGTGCAGAGGAGATCTAAGAGCCCGTGGAGTGGAGTTGGGCGTAGAGGGAGGTCCCCTCCTGGGATCCCGCAGCAGGGTTCGCCGGAGTTTGGCCGGAGCACCACGGGAGCCTCGCCGGAAGTCGTGCGCGCGTCGGGTTCAGAGGAAGGCGCTGTTTTTTTTCTTCAGTCGTCGCTGTCGCGAGATTCAGAGAAGAGGGAGGCAGGCCTGCCGTCTGGGCCGTGGAGAGAGGTGGCCGTGGGCCTGGTTCGTGGGCTCAGCCCTTTTCTGTTTTTTTTTCCTTGTCGGTTGTCTCCGCAGGTGGGCCGTGGAGATGAGTTGGGCCCCGAGCGCCGAGGCTGGCCCAAGTGGCCAAGCCTTCCCCTTATTTATTTTTTCTTTTCCTTTTTAATTCTTTTCTGGTTTAAATTCAAATTTGAATTTGAATTCAAATTCAAATCTGAGTTTGGCCATTTTGTCAAACAGGGGCATCCCATATATGAACTTGGGGTAGCTTGAGCTACTGATCATCATGGTGAGGTGCACTTTTGCAATTGGCCCCTCTATAAGTTGGAGCTTGGCCAATTTTGCAATCTGCCCCCTGTAATTCTTTGAATTCTTGTCAACTTGATCGTTTTTTAAATTGCCCATGCCATATATGGATTTTGGGTAATTTTGCACAAGGATTTGCATGGTGATGATGACTTGGTCATTTGAGCCCATTTCAAAATTCATGTGGTGCAATTTTGCACCCAGCCCCCTAAACTTCATTGGATTTGCAACTGTCTTTTGCAAATTCAAATGTGGACATATTATATATGTTTTTGGGGTGTTTTCCTGCAAGGTTTTCAATGGTGAGGTCCTCATGGGGTTTTGTGCAACCCATGTGGCAAGGTGTGGTCACCTGATCCAGGAGCAATCAAATCTTTCTGCCTGCAGCATTTCAACTTCAGTGCATTTGAAATGTTGATCGTCTGATCTTTTCAAATTTTGTTCCATGTCATCTTCTTCTTCAATTCAGCCCATAACATATTGTCATATGTAAGGTGGCTAGTTTCCACCTATTGTTGCACCTTCCTTGTGTCAAGTTCACCGACACTGCTCCGTCTCCGGAATCGTTGTTTTACTTTCACATTGTTTAATTTTTGTAATGCTTTGATGATCATGCCATGTTATCATGCTACTTACACTCAGTGTAAGGCTAAGACCAAAGCCAATGAATGTAAATAAATGCATATGAAGTTGATGACGTGTCGTCAACACCTTCATTTAAACTTGACTAGACAGGGTCATAAAATATCTCATAAGCTTGAACATGCCATTCTTGCCTGCTCTGCATCCGTTGCTTACTTGTGTGTTTTTCCTTGCCGGTATCCTTACGTTAGCACCCGAGACTGACGAGGAGACTTACGTGGAGCTGTCCGACACCGAGCCCGAGGGTACCGTGGGTGCTACTTCGACTACCTTTCCAGGCAAGGGGGAGAAACTGTGTCATTACTTTATAACTTTCTGCTCATGCCTAGCTGTAGACCTAGAACGTTGTTGGTTGATCCTATCCACCTTATATGCCATGTTTAAAACCCATACAGCCATGATCCCCACATCCCAGCAAACCATTGTACTGCTAAGTTACCGCTTCTCAGCCATTGCTTAGTATGGATAGAAAACCTGCTGCTTATCCTACATATCTATGGTTGGGATATCATGCTATAAAAGAAGTTGGTTGATATTTATTATTGTTAAATGATGTTAATTTATATTCGACAAAAGGTGGAAGGCTGGACTATCCGTCTGGTTCTTTGTTCCATTTGAGTCACCTAGGACCCGAGTTCCGGGTATTGGTTCTTTGATCGAGCGTGCCTAATCGTGTGTGGGGTTTTATGGGGCCCCCTTGTCTTACCTGTCTAGCTTCGTACAATTCTAGTGGTGGCCCAAGCTGGTTTTACTTTTCTCGTGTGTGTGTTGGTTGGCGCCCCAGCTGTTTTCGAAAATAACTCGGGCCAGCGGGGCATAGTTTTCCGTTGGTCCACCCCTGGAAGCTAGGGGGTTGCCCACATAGTTTGGGTAACTAACCCGACCTCGTCCAGACGGTAGAGGCCGATTCGAGAGCGTGGCCAGCTCTAGAGTTGGGTGTCGACTCACCGGGGGCCACCCGGAGTTGTGTGTTGTTAGCCAGAGGGACTCTGACGTTCCGGAGTTTCAGGCGCTTACCTAGCCAAGTGGAAACCGGGCGTACATGCGACGTCTATAATGGACAGTTGGTACACCCCTGCAGGGTAAATCTTTTCGAAAAGCCGTGTCCGCGGTTATGGACAACTTTGAGCCTACGTCCTGTTCATAGAATAACATCAACTAATTATGCTATAAAACTTGACAAACCGTGTGCGTGCCTTGGATGTCTTTCTCCGTCCAGGGGGACCGAGGGAGAAACGAGGTTGTGTTATGTTTGCGTAAGTAGGTGAATAGCCGACTTATGACACGTTGTCAACGTAACTTCTTGGATCTCATCTCTATTCTGATAGAACGGGTAGCCACCATATATGCTAGTACGGCTGCAACATGTCCCTGTCTTTACTTTTCCTGTAGCATTAGTTATTCCGTAATGACATGTTCTCACCCCCGTTTACATTTCTGTCTTTACCGCTTTGCCTGATCGGCCGCTGCAGTGGACTACTACCTCGACCCGAGCACCGGACGTTACTTCGTGGAGGTGCCCCCGGAGGATGACGACGAGTACGAGTACCTCGACCAGTAGGATCTTGTAGTTGGGTTCAGACGTTCCCGTGGGTGGATATTTATGTGTAGCCCTCTCTAGGGCAATTTGGATCTTGACCGTACTCGGTCCCTATTATGCTTCCGCTTGATGTATTGATGAGTTGTACTCAGATGATGTTGTATTATTAGACAGTGGCGTTGTATGCCCTGCTCTATTTATCTATCTATATGTATTTCTGTCTTGTAGAGTTGTGCTTTATATACCTGTTGTTGATAATCCGGCAGCGACACGAGTGCGAGTGTCGTGCGCCGGTGGCGTTTGATGCGCTTCTAACTCCGACCGGACGCGAAAGCGACTAGTTAGAGTTAGTACCGCATCAGGGGCCTTACAACTTGGTATCAGAGCAGGACTGACTGTAGGACCCTTTACTGGTCGAAGTTGAGTCTAGAAACTATTTTGGTAGTTATATAGGAAAAATTTCGGAGAGTAGGACCTCTTTCTGTTTTCTCCTTATCCCACCCTCCCACCCCTTCTTCCGTGAGGAAGTGAAACAATGTTTTGTCTCTACTACTTATCCCCTTTCAAAACAATCTAGGTTCTCGTTTACATGAGACTCCGATTCCTCTATAATTTTTTGCTAGCGACGAGATGTGTTGGCGTCTTTGAGACCACTGAGCCGCCACTTGGGGTTGACTGCTCTACCTCGCTTACGGCGTACCCCAGGTGAAACGTCCATACAGGATTGGCGGGCATCCTATGGTAATATGGATGTGGTGTCTTTTCCCCTATGGACGACCGTGATGGCGGGCCGCTCAGGGCAGATGTCTCATTGTCAGGTTTCCAACCGCTCGTATATATATTGTTGTGTGCTCGCTAGCAGATTATTATCTTGGTTTCAGATGATCTTGGTTTGGGGATTCCAGTAGAACCTAGCTATCGACTTTCTGGGTTAACCTTGGTGGAATTTCAGCCTTCGGCTTTCTCATACCTCGTGAGGAAGTTTTGTTGTCAATATTGCTTTATCTTCTGGTTACTTCAATGTTCAACCATGTTCTCATAAGTGTTCCTGTATACAGGATGCCAAGAGCGAACATGCCGCCGCCAGAGAACCCTATCCTTGGGGAGGCTGTAGCCGCAGTGGCTCAGGGCACAGCTGCGATCCTACAGATGCTGCAGAACCAGAGTGCCCAGAGGAGTGATCGACCACAGTACACCACACTGCAGCAGTTCCTCGCGATCAACCCCCCCAGGTTCTCCGAGGCTCGAGACCCGCTGGAGGCGGATGACTGGATCGCAGAGATCAAGAAGCACTTCAATGCCAACACCGTCAGACCCGTCGACTACGTCACCTTCGCCTCCTTCCAGCTTCAGGGTGCCGCAGGCAGTTGGTTCTCGACGTACAAGGCCAACAAGGGTGATGCAGAGATCACTTGGGAGGACTTCGTCAGGGATTTCAGAGCTGCTCATATCCCCAGTGGACTGATCGAGAGGAAGCGCGAGGAGTTCTTAGCTCTGAGGCAGGGGGACAGGTCTGTGCAGGAGTATAACCTGGTCTTCGTCAGGCTTGCCAGGTACGCTCCAGAGGAGGTCTCGACAAAGGCCAAGCGCATTGCCAGGTTCCGCGGTGGTCTTGCCACGGACATCAAGTATGCGCTCACCTTGTCCACGTCACGCCTGTTCTCAGAGTTCGTCGACCAGGCTATCAGACAGGAGTCAGCTGAGGCAGAGCATTCCGCAGAGAAGAGGAAGCAGAGAGAGCACAGTTCAGCAGTGATGGTCCACAAGAAGGCAAAGTCCTGGGTTGCAGAGCCTCAGCCTCAGCCGCAGCGTCAGCAGTTTCAGCCGAGGGGGGAAGTTGTCCGCACTTTTGCCCGCCCTCCCGTCCCAGTGCAGCACGGACCTCGCTCTACTCCACCCTCCGCGAGGCCGCCTGCCCCACAGGGCCAGCCCAAGCCAAAGATCACGTGCTTCAAGTGTGGCAAACCGGGGCACAAGTCTTCGCAGTGCACCGACCCTCGTTTCGCCCGGCTGCCTCCGCCTCCACCTCGCTCTACACCGAGCAACGCGATGGTGCGGGCCCAGCCACGAGCGCTCCGTGTGAACAACGTGACTGTGGCAGAGGCTCAGCAGTCGTCCGAGATTGTGCTTGGTAGGTTGCTTGTTAATTCTGTTCCTGCGACCGTGTTATTCGATTCTGGAGCTTCCCATTCCTTCGTCTCCCAGAGGTTCGCTGATGAGCAGGTCCTCACCTTAGAGGATTTGCCCGGATCATTGTCTATCGTCTCTCCCGATTCCAAGATGGCTTCGTCTCTCCGTGCTCCTTTTGTGACAGTCTCCATTCAGGGATGCAATTTCCCAGCTTCGCTCATCGTTTTTCCAAGTTCAGACATTGATGTCATTCTGGGTATGGATTGGCTTGTGCAGCACAAGGCCAACATTGATTGCCCGTCCAGGTCAGTCAGACTGGCACATGATTCAGGCGCAGAGATTTGGTACACTTGTGGCTCGACAGCTGGATCAGCACAGTTGTACGCTCTGAACGCGGGAGTTGCTCCATTGATCGAGGAGGTCAGAGTTGTTCGAGAGTTCCCGGATGTCTTCCCAGAAGAGTTGCCAGGTATTCCACCCGTGCGTGCTATTGAGTTCGTGATCGAGCTAGAACCTGGTACACAGCCGATATCTCGGCAACCCTACAAGATGTGTCCAGAGGAGCTGATTGAGTTGAAGGAGCAGCTTGTGAAGCTTGAAAAGGATGGGCTAATTCGTCCGAGCACTTCCCCTTGGGGTGCCCCGTGCCTTTTTGTGAAGAAGAAAGATGGCACTAGCCGGTTGGTCCAGGACTACCGTGGCATCAACAAGAAGACCATCAAAAACAAGTACCCTTTGCCCAACATCAATGACCTATTTGAGCAGTTGCATGGAGCAAAGGTGTTTTCAAAGCTTGATTTAAAGATGGGGTACCACCAGATTCGTGTCCGTGAGGAGGACATTCCCAAGACAGCCTTCCGCACTCGTTATGGGTTGTACGAGTTTACGGTCATGACGTTTGGCTTTTCAAACGCACCTCCCACGTTCATGAGGGCCATGAACTATCTGTTCCAAGAGTGGCTAGACGTGTTCGTACTCCTCTACCTCGACGACATCCTTGTCTTTTCCAAGTCAGAGGCTGAGCATGAGGAGCATCTCAAATTGGTGTTGCAGAAGTTGAGAGATCACCAGTTTTATGCCAAGTTCTCCAAGTGTGAGTTTTGGCTCAATAAGGTCAACTTTCTTGGCAATGTCATTTCCTCAGAGCGCATTGCCGTTGACCCAGACAGAGTCCGGGCGATTCAGGATTGGACTCCGCCGAAGAATGTCAAGCAGCTGAGGAGTTTTCTCGGACTTGCCAGCTATTGCAGGAAGTTTGTCGAGAATTTCTCCAAGATAGCAAAGCCGATGACGGAGTTGTTGTGCAAGGGCAAGAGGTACATTTGCATTTGGTCACAGGCTTTCCAGGAAGCTTTTGATGAGTTGAAGCTAAGGCTGACCACAGCTCCGATCCTTACACCGCCAGACGAGTCACAACCGTTTCAAGTTTTCTGTGACGCCTCGTTGAATGGCCTTGGCGGAGTGTTGATGCAGGGAAGGAGTATAGTGGCTTACACCTCGAGACAGTTGAAGCAGGCTGAGAAGAATTATCCGACCCATGATCTGGAGCTGGCTGTAGTCATTCATGCGTTGGTTACTTGGCGACACCTCCTCCTAGGGAAGAAGGTTGATGTGTTCACCGATCACAAAAGCTTAAAGTACTTGTTCATGCAGCCTAACCTGAACTTGAGGCAAAGGAGATGGCTCGAGACTATTACTGAGTACTCCGTGGATATTCAGTATACGCCTGGCAAGGCGAATGTCATAGCCGATGCGTTGAGCCGCAAGGGCGATTGCAACAGTGTCCAGGTACAGAAGATCCACCCTGATTTGTGTGAGTCCTTTCGAAGGCTCAATCTCGAGCTAGTTCCAGCAGGCTATCTAGCCAACCTTGTGGTGGAGCCCACTATCCGTGAGAAGATTCGTGAAGCTCAGTCTGGTAGCTCAATGATTCAGAAGGTCAAACAGGGTATTGCCGACTCAGTCCCGAAGTACGGTTGCTTTTCAGTGCATAATGACGGCACCGTGATGTTCGAGGAGCTTTTTGTTGTTCCCAAGGAAGGAGGTCTCAGAGAGGTCATCTTGAAAGAAGCCTATGACTCAAAGCTGTCTATCCACCCTGGTAGCACCAAGATGTATCAGGAACTCAAGCAGAGTTTTTGGTGGACTTGTATGAAGCGGGATGTTTCCCGTTTTTTCTCCCAGTGTGATGTGTGCAGGAGAGTGAAGGCACAGCATTAGAAGCCAGCAGGGCTGCTTCAGCCACTCGAGGTTCCGGAGTGGAAGTGGGACCACATAGAGATGGACTTTGTCACCGGTTTTCCGAGGTCTCAGAAGGGCAACAATGCTATATTTGTTGTCATTGATAACATGTCCAAGGTTGCCCATTTTCTACCTGTCAAGGAGACTGTCTCAGCTAGTCAGTTGGCAGAGCTGTACACCGCAAGAATTGTTTCGCTGCATGGCATTCCCAAGCAGATAAGTTCTGATCGTGGAAGCATCTTCACATCAAACTTCTGGAAGGCCTTTCAAGAGGCATTGGGTACAAAGATTCTCTTCAGTACCGCGTACCACCCTCAGACCAGTCGGCAGGTTGAGCGTGTGAACCAGATTCTCGAGGACATGTTGAGGGCGTGTGTGATCTCGTTTGGAATGAAGTGGGAAGAGTGTTTCCGTATGCTGAGTTTCTTACAACAACAGCTATCAAGCAAGTCTACAGGCAGCTCCCTTTGAGATCTTGTATGGCAGGAAGTGCAGGACACCGTTGAACTGGTCCGAGACAGGCGAGAGGCAATTTTTCGGCCCAGACGTGATCCAGGAGGCAGAAGACAAGGTCAGGATCATCAGGGAGCATCTCAAGGCAGCACAGTCTAGGCAGAAGGCCTATTATGACAAGAAGCACCGTGATGCTGATTTCAAAGTTGGTGACTTCGCATACCTCAAAGTGTCTCCACTTCGGGGCACTCACCGCTTTGGGATAAAAGGCAAGTTGGATCCCAGGTTCGTTGGTCCGTTCCGCATCCTTGAGACTCGGGGACCTCTCGCGTTCCGCCTTGAGCTTCCAGATAGCTTGGCTATGGTGCATGATGTGTTCCACGTGTCCCAGTTGAAGCAGTGTTTCAAGCAGCCAGAGCAGGCAGTGGACTTGGGCGAGATCCAGCTGAGTGCGGACCTTTCCTACTCAGAACGTCCAGTCCGTGTTCTTGATTCGTCCGAGCGTAAGACTCGCAACAAGACCGTCAAGTTCCTCAAGGTGCAGTGGGCACATCACTCGGAGAAGGAGGCAACGTGGGAGCGTGAAGATCATCTCCGTTCTGAGTATCCCGAACTTTTTCATGCTTAGATCTCGGGACGAGATCCTGTGTTGGTAGGGGAGAGCTGTGACACCCCACATGTAATAAGCTAGCAACACCATGTAATTTTACTTCCTCTGTTGGACTTGTAATTTGTCATGGTGGATGTTGATGACATTTCATGTGATGATCTTGAGTTGCATTGGGATTGGAGCCAGTGTGCTTTGTGATCAGGGTTGTTCTTTGTGATGTTTTTGGCTTGATGATTGAATTCTTCTGAGCACATGGGAATTCTCCTCAAACTCATGTTTGGCATAGCCATTGCAATTGTCTTGGCCATGATTGTCAACTTTTCAAAATCCTTTTACAACATTCAAAAACAGTAGCCCTAGTTCAAAGTGATTTTGAATTCTAAAAAGGGCCACATTTTTGTTGTAGCCAAAATTGGTCAAACCAATTTTGTTAAATCCAGTAAAATGCAAGGGTTAAGAATTTCAACTTCTTGGAATTTTGTGCCTTGTGTTTTCTTCTCCAATTTTCCCCAAATGCCTTTTTCTGTGGAAATTGGCACTGTTTGATTTTTTTGGTGATTTTCCCTGCCCTCCAAAATTGTGCAAACAGTTTTGGGTGATCAAGCATATCTCAAGGGATTTAAAATATATTTTTTTATTTTTCTCCCTTTTTCCTCCTACCCTTTTTCTTTTCCTTTTCTCTGCTGTTTTCTTTCTGGTCAGGGCCTGTTTCTCTTTTCTTTTCCTTTCACCTCGGCCTGGCCCAGCTGGGCCTCTTCTTTCCTCGCAGCCCACCTGGGCCTCTCCAGCGAAGCGGTACAGGAGGAGCCGCCTGGGCCGTCGATCAAGATCCAACAGTGCCCCTTCGTCGCCTTTACACGTCCTCGTCCACCTCCCTCTCACGCCGGAGAGGGAGCATCGACGTCGACGCTGCCGACGTGGCTGGAGGGCGCCCCCTCCCTTTTAAGCCGTTCCCCGAGCCGCGGGAGCCCCCTAGGGTTCCATTCCTCCCTCTTTTTCCCTCGCGCCGCCGCCGGAGGAGGAGCCCCTCTCTGTCTTGTTCCGCATCCCGCCGGTAAGGAATCCGCCAAACTCGTCGCCGCCGTTGGGCAGTTCTCCAATCCGTGAGGGCCTTCCGCTTCTCCGTTCTGATGTGCGCGTTTTCCCTCCCGCAGCTGCAAGCTCCGTGTTCAGGAGCGTCGCCTCGCCGTCGACCCCGCTGTTGACGTCTTCGTTCTTCGTCTCGGGAGATCAAGCTCGTCGCCGGCACCCCCAAGGTGATCACCGTGCGACGCCCCCTTTTCCTCCCGCGCGTAGGCTAGACCGCTCGCACCATGCGCAGAGCCCCTGTTCCGCGCCGTGTCGTCGCCGGTGAACCTCCCGAGCTCGCCGTGCCCGTGGCATGCCCGGAGTGCTCACGTGCGTGTCCTAGTCGCGCTCTGGCCGCGCCTATGGCCCCAAAGGGGAGCCCTTGCCGCGTGTCGTGCGCTTTTCCTTCCGCCTCTGAAGATGCAGCGCTCCGCCGTGTCGCCGCCGTGAGGTTCAGAGCAGCGTAGGCTCGCCGTCGTGAAGCTAGGGTTCGTGTTCGGAGCGTGAATCGATAGCTGGTAGATCCCTCTCGTGTTTGTGCACCGCGGCTTGGCCTGGTTCGACCGGAGTCCCACGCTAGGCTCGCCGGGAGTTCGCCGGATGCACTTGCTTCTCTGAAGCTCAAGTGCGTGTCGCCGCACCTCTGTTTTTGCGTTGTTACCGTCGTGCAGAGGAGATCTAAGAGCCCGTGGAGTGGAGCTGGGCGTAGAGGGAGGTCCCCTCCTGGGATCCCGCAGCAGGGTTCGCCGGAGTTTGGCCGAAGCACCACGGGAGCCTCGCCGGAAGTCGTGCGCGCGTCGGGTTCAGAGGAAGGCGTTGTCTTTTTTCTTCAGTCGTCGCTGTCGCGAGATTCAGAGAAGAGGGAGGCAGGCCTGCCGTCTGGGTCGTGGAGAGAGGTGGCCGTGGGCCTGGTTCGTGGGCTCAGCCCTTTTCTGTTTTTTTTTCCTTGTCGGTTGTCTCCGCAGGTGGGCCGTGGATATGAGTTGGGCCCCGAGCGCCGAGGCTGGCCCAAGTGGCCAAGCCTTCCCCTTATTTATTTTTCTTTTTATTTTTAATTCTTTTCTGGTTTAAATTCAAATTTGAATTTGAATTCAAATTCAAATCTGAGTTTGGCCATTTTGTCAAATAGGGGCATCCCATATATGAACTTGGGGTAGCTTGAGCTACTGATCATCATGGTGAGGTGCACTTTTGCAATTGGCCCCTCTATAAGTTGGAGCTTGGCCAATTTTGCAATCTGCCCCCTGTAATTCTTTGAATTCTTGTCAACTTGATCGTTTTTTAAATTGCCCATGCCATATATGGATTTTGGGTAATTTTGCACAAGGATTTGTATGGTGATGATGACTTGGTCATTTGAGCCCATTTCAAAATTCATGTGGTGCAATTTTGCACCCAGCCCCCTAAACTTCATTGGATTTGCAACTGTCTTTTGCAAATTCAAATGTGGACATATTATATATGTTTTTGGGGTGTTTTCCTGCAAGGTTTTCAATGGTGAGGTCCTCATGGGGTTTTGTGCAACCCATGTGGCAAGGTGTGGTCACCTGATCCAGGAGCAATCAAATCTTTCTGCCTGCAGCATTTCAACTTCAGTGCATTTGAAATGTTGATCGTCTGATCTTTTCAAATCTTGTTCCATGTCATCTTCTTCTTCAATTCAGCCCATAACATATTGTCATATGTAAGGTGGCTGGTTTCCACCTATTGTTGCACCTTCCTTGTGTCAAGTTCACCGACACTGCTCCGTCTCCGGAATCGTTGTTTTACTTTCACGTTGTTTAATTTTTGTAATGCTTTGATGATCATGCCATGTTATCATGCTACTTACACTCAGTTTAAGGCTAAGACCAAAGCCAATGAATGTAAATAAATGCATATGAAGTTGATGACGTGTCGTCATCACCTTCATTTAAACTTGACTAGACAGGGTCATAAAATATCTCATAAGCTTGAACATGCCATTCTTGTCTGCTCTGCATCCGTTGCTTACTTGTGTGTTTTTCCTTGCCGGTATCCTTACGTTAGCACCCGAGACTGACGAGGAGACTTACGTGGAGCTGTCCGACACCGAGCCCGAGGGTACCGTGGGTGCTACTTCGACTACCTTTCCAGGCAAGGGGGAGAAACTGTGTCATTACTTTATAACTTTCTGCTCATGCCTAGCTGTAGACCTAGAACGTTGTTGGTTGATCCTATCCACCTTATATGCCATGTTTAAAACCCATACAGCCATGATCCCCACATCCCAGCAAACCATTGTACTGCTAAGTTACCGCTTCTCAGCCATTGCTTAGTATGGATAGAAAACCTGCTGCTTATCCTACATATCTATGGTTGGGATATCATGCTATAAAAGAAGTTGGTTGATATTTATTATTGTTAAATGATGTTAATTTATATTCGACAAAAGGTGGAAGGTTGGACTATCCCGTCTGGTGCTTTGTTCCATTTGGGTCACCTAGGACCCGAGTTCCGGGTATTGGTTCTTTGATCGAGCGTGCCAAATCGTGTGTGGGGTTTTATGGGGGCCCTTTGTCTTACCTGTCTAGCTTCGTACAATTCTAGTGGTGGCCCAAGCTGGTTTTACTTTGCTCGTGTGTGTGTTGGTTGGCGCCCCAGCTGTTTTCGAAAATAACTCGGGCCAGCGGGGCATAGTTTTCCGTTGGTCCACCCCTGGAAGCTAGGGGGTTGCCCACATAGTTTGGGTAACTAACCCAACCTCGTCCAGACGGTAGAGGCCGATTCGAGAGCGTGGCCAGCTCTAGAGTTGGGTGTCGACTCACCGGGGGCCACCCGGAGTTGTGTGTTGTTAGCCAAAGGGACTCTGACGTTCCGGAGTTTCAGGAGCTTACCTAGCCAAGTGGAAACCGGGCGTACATGCGACGTCTATAATGGACAGTTGGTACACCCCTGCAGGGTAAATCTTTTCGAAAAGCCGTGTCCGCGGTTATGGACAACTTTGAGCCTACGTCCTGTTCATAGAATAACATCAACTAATTATGCTATAAAACTTGACAAACCGTGTGCGTGCCTTGGATGTCTTTCTCCGTCCAGGGGGGCCGAGGGAGAAACGAGGTTGTGTTATGTTTGCGTAAGTAGGTGAATAGCCGACTTATGACACGTTGTCAACGTAACTTCTTGGATCTCATCTCTATTCTGATAGAACGGGTAGCCACCATATATGCTAGTACGGCTGCAACCTTTCCCTGTCTTTACTTTTCCTGTAGCGTTAGTTATTCCGTAATGACATGTTCTCACCCCCGTTTACATTTCTGTCTTTACCGCTTTGCCTGATCGGCCGCTGCAGTGGACTACTACCTCGACCCAAGCACCGGACGTTACTTCGTGGAGGTGCCCCCGGAGGATGACGACGAGTACGAGTACCTCGACCAGTAGGATCTTGTAGTTGGGTTCAGACGTTCCCGTGGGTGGATATTTATGTGTAGCCCTCTCTAGGGAAATTTGGATCTTGACCGTACTCGGTTCCTATTATGCTTCCGCTTGATGTATTGATGAGTTGTACTCAGATGATGTTGTATTATTAGACAGTGGTGTTGTATGCCCTGCTCTATTTATCTATCTATATGTATTTCTGTCTTGTAGAGTTGTGCTTTATATACCTGTTGTCGATAATCCGGCAGCGACATGAGTGCGAGTGTCGTGCGCCGGTGGCGTTTGATGTGCTTCTAACTCCGACCGGACGCGAAAGCGACTAGTTAGAGTTAGTACCGCATCAGGGGCCTTACACTTGCCTTCAAGAATGATAGCCTTATCCACCATGTCCTGGTAGTTAGCAAAGTTTGCCACTGTCAACTGAACTCCAAGCTCATCATTTAGTCCCTCTAGAAATTTCTCCTGCTTGGCAGCATCTGTGGCCACATCTCCTGGAGCATAACAGGACAGCTTGTTGAATTCCTCCACATACTCTGCCACTGAACGGCCTCCCTGGCGTAAGTTGCGAAACTCCCTCTTATGGAGACTCATAGCTCCAGCTGAAACATGAGCAGTGCGGAAAGCCTGCTGGAACTGGTCCCAAGTCACATTCGCCATGGGGTATGTGGTGGTGTAATTATCCCACCATGCGGCTGCAGGTCCATCTAGCTGGTGCGAGGCAAATCTCACTTTCTCCTCATCAGTGCATCCAGCGGTTGCTAGCTTCCTTCCCATATTGCGGAGCTAGTCATCTGCAACAATCGGCTCCGGGCTGCTAGAGAACAAAGGTGGGTTCAACCTTAGGAAACGGTGAGGCTGTCTCCCAAAGGTGGTGGTGGTGGTGGGGCATTGTTGTTGTTGTTGTTGTTGTTGTTGTTCATGTTCTGCATCAAAAGCTGCATCATCTGATTCTGGGTCTGAAGCAACTGCTCTAAGCCGGGTGGAATTCCATTCCTGATCCACTAGCAGAAGGGGCACGTCTTGGCGGCATCTGTCGGGTTAGAATAGATGAGGTTATAGAGAGAAAATAGGCCTAAGGGGAATAACACTACCCATATGCAATATGATGGCAAGAAATTTCAATCAATCACTCATTCAAATCAAGGTTCACACAATTAACTAAGATAGGCCATGTCACAAGAGTCGACATGGTAACTCTAAGAAAACTCACAGATCGAAACTCTAACGTTTTAAAAAAATCTATAATGGTGGTCTATGACTAGTTTGAGTCGGAAGAAGAATCGATCATCAAGACATCATTTCCATTTTCCTCTTCCTCTAACTGGTAATCCTCATCTTGGCTGACGAGGCATCCATCGGAGTCATCCTCTTGAATGTTTTCTCCTTGGTCAAGTTGTTCTTCTGCTTCCTCCAGCATGAGCTTCAACTCTTCATTCATTTCTTGTAGTGCGTCGATTTGCTCCTCATACTCTTCACGGACTCTCTTAGCTTCCTCCTCCAAACCCTCAATAACGTCCATGCAATGAAGCATTTCTTCCTCCACACGTTGAACATGTTCCCCCAAGTCTTGAATGTGGGATGCCATTGATGTATCCTCAACAGTGCGTACTAATTCTCCAGTGTGATCTCGGCATCCATACATCTCGAAGCGGGTTCCTTGAAGATCTGCGTGGTACTCCTGTCGAATACGGCCTAAGGTCATCATTGCGGCACGACTTCTTCCCACGCTCCAGTTTTTTGCTTTCACCGAGAAGTTAATTGGCTTGATTTTCCTTCCAAAGGTGCGTCCTGGAATGTGAACTTGGACCTTCCAGCACTTTGCTCCTGGTCCTGTAGCCATGAGTGTCCCGGTGAAACTAGGCAAGGCGATCTTCAAAAACTTCACGATCTCCATCAGGCTTTGTCCAAAAGGTGTGGTCTCATCAGGCTGAGCGAACTTGGTGATCGGCATCTATATTTGTAAGGAGAGAAGAGATTAGAAGTGAATAGGAAAGAGTATGAGAATCATTAGAACTGTAGAGGGTTTTTAAAATAAAGTTTTCATCCTATGGATTTTCCATTCCTAAGGTCACGTCCTACAGTCAACCTGTGCTCTGATACCACCTTGTAGTGACCAGATCCGAAGGGACCAAGTCTCTGTGCTTAACGTGCTAGTCCCTAGATCACTTTGCTAGCACACATAGTACTCGATGAAATAACAGAAGTAAAATGGGTCTTTATTACATCGAATGAAGTAAATATTACAATAATAATATGGCTTAAGGCCATCTAATCAAATACTTGCGGAAGTTATAATAGTAGTAGTAGCGAGTCCATCCGACTCCACGGCAAAAGTTGAGTATAAGACAGCGACCTATTCGCACCTTACTCCTCGTCAGAACAATCTGCAACATGAATAAGTTACAGCCCCAAAAGGGGTCAGCACTTTGATCGTACGGCAAGCCATATCACAGAAAGAAGTAAAAGCCCTATAATACATGCAATTTGGCTGGTGGAGCTTCTACATTTATTTTTGCAAAAAGCTAATTTTCCCTATAGAATAATAATAGCTAAATTCTACAATAGCATATGATTGAGATGGGGACCCCCACTCAATCTATCCCAAGGTGATTAACCCAATAAATTAATTAAAGATGATGAGACAAATCAATATTTCCACAACTAGTTGCTCAGATTGTCCATAACCGGGGACACGGCTAATCGATTAGTTTTACACTCTGCAGAGGTTTGTGCACTTTTCCCCACAAGACTCGATCGCCTCCTTTGTAGTTTATCACACTGCATGGTGTATGACAACTGGAAGATCGAGACATGGTCTTTCAGAACAATTTCCCTTACTCCGGTAGCACCCATCCCACCTACTCACAACTACTTTCGTAGCGCTACCTAGTAAGAGTCCCTACAACTGATCAACCAAGCCAGAGCCCATGGTAGCTTGTGGCTGCACACGTAAGCTTCTAGGTATGTCAATACAAATAGTCCCTTTGAGCCTGGGTGGCTTTCCGCAGTCATCACTGGCCATCCCCAGGATACTCGCAACCATCCCACCCAGGTAGTTCATTAACTTTATCTTGGTCCTAATTACTACATTATCACTCATACCTCATAATGATTCACTTCCCAATCCACGTCTACTTAGCATAGCAATATCATAGTATACGATGGTGACAATGATGTAAGCATTAGACCTACCTCAATGAACTACTGGGTATAATAGCATAGCATAACCTATCATGTAACCTAAAGAAGAAGAATTAATGCATTGAAAACATAGGTAATAGGGAGTATGACCAAAGATATGACTTGCCTTGCTGTTGATTGCAGAACTCTAAAGATTGGTGGTACTCTGCTTCGCACTCCGGACAATCTATCGTGAGCAAACAAAGATACACACAATCAATACACAATCAAAAGCAAATCAATGTTCAAGAACTCCAAAATAAAAACCAAATAAAAGATTTTGCAAAACAGATCAAGATTGATTTCAAAAAGTGGGTTACAAAGTGTCTGGAATATAGGGTTTAGCTAGGGTTTTAGTTTGCAAAAAGAATCAATCAAATCCGAGTTGTAAAACAAAAGATACGATCAACTAAAGTTGAAAATAGAATCTGATCAGATCTGAATATTTTCGAAAATACCAAAACAAACTTTATGGTTGCACTGAAAAGAGGGCTTCGAAAGAAAACCGTGGTCTTTGGAATCACGCAAAACAAATCTACGAGTAAAAATATATCACTAGAACGGTTTTGCATAGGATTTAGGAATTTTTTTTGCAAACGGAAAAAATAATTTTCTCAAAACTTGGATCTACAGTACACAATATTTAGAGGGTTTCAAAACAACGATTTGACCGCTGGTTTCGTCTAAAACGGAGCAACGGATAAAAAAATACGGCGCTTTTACTAACCGCGGCGTGTAGATTAGACGCGACGAAGACGACAACTCCGGCGATCTTCGGCGTCAACGAGGACGTCTAGGATGTAGGGCTTGATTAGAAGATCACAACGGTGGTGGTGATGATCTCCAACATCGTCCATACGGGCGTGGCAACGCGGTGAACCGAGCGCGCTCCGATTAACTCTTGCGGTACGCGTACAATTTGGGGATCAATCTTGCGCAAGAAAAGAAGAGGGAAAAGATGTCAATTAGATGCACAACGAAGAGAGGAGTCGGCCTGCAGAATTTGGGGTCAAGGGGAGGCTCACCTGTGACGAAATTCGTCCAACAATGAAGCTCCGTTGGACCTAGATCTACCCCGAAATTAGCTCGATCTGGAACGGTTTGCTGCGAAATTTTGTGGGGAATCGGTGGAGGGGGTCATGGGGTATTTAAGGGACAAGTTTTCTTGGGCAAACAGCAATCGAATCGGAGTCCATAGCGAATAAGGGTTGCGGCCGCATATGAGTTTTTCTCCGGTACGAGCTCGTCTCCAGGAAGGAGACAACTCGTGCGCCACGTGCGTGCGAGCGTGCTCGCTTGGATGGCTGGGCCACGCCGCGTGCTAGACTTTCGGCCATTGGCTGGTCGGCCTCTGGCGCTAGCCGCTGGCTGGCTGGGCCGGCCTCGGCCCGGCTGGCCGCGACTTTTTTTTTCGCGAATTTTTTTTAAAAAAAAACTCTGTATAGAGATATTTTTAATATAATAAAAATAGCCCCAAAAAAATAACAGTTTATATTTTTAAAATAATAAAAATATGTAAAACGTAATTACGTTTATATATATATACGTATTTTTCTTAAACTTTAAAGAGTTTTATAACATAAAATATAAGTCAGAAAATAAGAAATAAATTTCTAAAATCTTAGAAAAACATAAATAATATTTTCAATAAGTTATTTATACAAAATAAAATACTAAAGAAAAACTTTATTCAATAAATTCAAATAAACTCTCAAATAAGATCCAAAATGCACACACAAAAATGATATGCATTGCTCTCTAGTAACTCATCCAAAATAGAAAATTTGGGACGTTACAAAAAAGTAGTTTAGTCCCCAACTTAGCCCATAAGCACCTCCAAAAATGGCTAAGAAACTTAGTATCACGATCCGAGACAATAGTATTGGGCACACTATGTAAGCGAATAATCTCACGAAGGAATAAATCAGCAACATTAGCAGCAGCATCGCTTTTATGACATGGTATAAAGTGTGTCATCTTAGAAAATCTATCCATGACAACAAATATGATATCCCTCCCCTTCTTTGTTCGAGGCAAGCCTAAAACAAAGTCCATGGATATGTCCTCCCACAGAACACTAGGTACAGGTAAAGGCATGTATAAACCATGAGGATTGAGTCGTGACTTAGCTTTTTGACATGTAGTGCAGCGAGCAACAAAACGCTCAACATCCCGTCTCATGTTTGGCCAAAAGAAATGTGTAGCAAGTACGTCCTCCGTCTTCTTCACGCCAAAGTGTCCCATTAATCCTCCTCCATGCGCCTCCTGCAACAACAAAAGACGAACAGAGCTAGCTGGAATGCATAGCTTGTTAGAACGGAACACGAATCCATCATTAAGCACAAACTTGTTCCATGTTCTACCTTCTTTACAATTCTGCAATACATCTTTAAATTCCGGATCATGCACATATTGATCTTTGATTGTCTCTAAACCGAATATCTTAAATTCAAGTTGTGAAAGCATAGTATAACGATGAGACAAAGCATCAGCAATAATATTATCTTTACCCTTCTTGTGTTCTTTCTTGATTTCTTATGTGTTTCAAAGATTCATGATCAGAATGTATAACAAATTCTTTGGGCCATAAATAATGTTGCCAAGTTTCTAATGTCCGAACAAGAGCATATAATTCCTTATCATAAGTAGAATAGTTCAGACTAGGCCCACTCAATTTTTCAGAAAAGTATGCAACAGGTTTAGCATCTTGTAATAACACACCTCTCAAACCAATCCCACTAGCATCGCATTCAAGCTCAAAAGTCTTAATAAAATCAGGAAGTTGGAGCAAAGAAGCATGTGTTAACTTATCTTTCAATATCGTGAAGGCTTCTTCCTGTGCGGTACCCCAAGTCAAAGGCACATCCTTGCGTGTAAGCTCATTGAGAGGTGCAGCAATGGTGCTGAAATCTCTCACAAAACGCCTATAGAATCCAGCGAGGCCAAGAAAACTCCTCACTTGTGTGACCGTTTTGGGCTGCGGCCAACTCTCAATCGTCTCAATCTTGGCTTTATCAACTTCAATACCCTATGGAGTAACAACATTGCCAAGAAACGATACTCGGTCGATGCAAAAGGTGCACTTCCCAAGGTTACCAAACAAACGTGCATTACGTAGAGAAATAAAAACAGCACGTAAATGATCCAAATGTTCCTCCAAAGATTTGCTATAAATCAGTATATCATCAAAATAGACTACCACAAATCGTCCAATGAAAGCACGTAAAACCTCGTTCATTAATCTCATGAAGGTGCTAGGTGCATTAGTTAACCCAAAAGGCATGACTAACCACTCATATAGTCCAAACTTAGTTTTAAATGTTGTTTTCCATTCATCTCCTAATTTCATGCGAATTTGATGGTATCCACTACGCAAATCAACTTTGGAAAACATGGTAGAGCCACTTAATTCATCAAGCATATCATCTAACCTAGCAATAGGATGACGATAACGAATAGTAATATTATTAATGGCTCTACAATAAACACACATACACCATGTTCCATCCTTTTTTGGCACTAATATAACAGGAACAGCACAAGGACTAAGGGATTCGCGTATATAACCTTTGTCGAGGAGCTCTTGTACTTGACGCTGAATCTCCTTCGTCTCCTCAGGATTGGTACGGTATGGCGCACGGTTGGGCAGCGAAGCACCGGGAATTAAGTCAATCTGATGCTCAATCCCTCGAATAGGTGGTAATCCCGGTGGTACGTCTTAGGGAAAGACGTTTATAAACTCCTGCAAAAGGTCAGTGACAACAGGAGGCAAAGAAGGAGGCAATTCCTCAAATGAAAACAAAGCTTCTTTGCACACAAAAGCATAGCACACATATTGACTAACATCCAAATCCGAAATATCAACCTTAGTAGCAAGCAAAGTTGGACTAGTCAATTTAATTTCATGGGAAACAGCAGACGAAGATTTGCTATTAGTCTTATGTTGTTGCTCAAATTCTTTAGATGCTATCTCATTCTCACTCTTATTTTTCTCCTGTTTAGCTTTACTAGCTCGAGCAAGATCATCTTTCACAATTTGTTCAGGAGACATAGGAAGTAAAGCAATATTTTTATCCTGATGAACCAGAGTAAACTGATTAGTTCTACCATGGTGTACAATATTCCTATCAAATTGCCATGGTCTAGCAAGTAAAAGAGAGCATGCTTGATGTGACGCCCCCAAAATCAATCCGTGTACAGTAATCATACACGCAGGGTACACGGCTGAGATTAGGGTGCCACGGTGAGAATATCACAGCATAACACTAAACACAAAAGGATAAACCAATATGTTACAATAAAGGGGGGGTCACGCGGACCCGAATACATAAGTTATACAAGCCATAATATCTGAGTACAGACATAGTTAGTCAAGTTTTGCCTTAAGAAGGCTAGCTCAAATAACATCCGAGATACAGATCGAAAAGGCAAGGCCTCCTGCCTGGGAGCCTCCAAAACTACTCCTGGTCCTGGTCAGCGGGGGTCTCGACGTAGTAGTATCCGTCTCCGGGGTACTCCTGCTCCTGGGCTCCAACATCGACTGCAGCGGCCGATCAGGCAAAACATAAAAGGAGAAATAAAGCAAAGGTGAGTATCTAGCATACTCGCGAGTCTTACGTCCGCTACTAAGCATTATGCATTGTATCAAATGGAAAGGGGAGGCTGTATATAGTGTACTGCAAGATAGAAATCATAATAAGGGTAAGAAGCTAGGCCTATCGAAGACTAGCATCTTCTGACGATGTCTTGCAGCATGAGAAGAGAAACAGCCAACAGTTCATATAAAGCATAAAGTAACAATGAAGCAGAAGTTGTTGCAGCATTGTATAATATAAGTTGTAATGATTAATAATAATGTCTCCGAGTTCCCCTCCTCGACTTCCCTGCGAGGAAGAAAACCCGGAACCATACAGTTTAATAGTAATAGTTTGTAGTGGTAAGATCCAGCTTCAGCATAAAGCGTCCTGTTACCGTGGACACGGCTATTCGAATAGATTAAACTCCCTGCAGGGGTGCAGTACTGTTCAGCCTGCACGCTCGGATCTCCAGGGTGGCGTGAACCTTGTTAGGGAACGCCACACCGAGGCTATCCGACACATCGCAGCCCATCCTTGGCTCAGCAGAGAGTCCATCCGTCGGAATATATCCTATGCGCCAAGGGGTCTAGGTCCCTCACCCTTGCACGGTCCTGCACGGTACGAGACTGGCCGGTGAAGCAAAAGAAAATCCAAAACACACCTGATGCAGCAAAGAAGACAAGACCGCTTCCCGGCTATCAGCCCGTGGTACTGCTGACGTCTGAAGAGCTTTTGGACAAACTACAATGCAGGGAGCCCATAACTCCTTATCCCACGTGAAGGTAGTGCGTACAGACCAACGGGTCTCTCAAGTCATCCGCCGAACCATTTAGCATTTTAATATTATCTCGCAGACAGCCGTTATCGCTGTCTGACTAACAACACAACGGACAACGAACAGCAACAAGGCCCATCGGTAACGTCGGGGCCTGCCCTGTCGTCCCGTCAAAGTGCGCGGTTACCTACAAAGTGAACCGTCTCCTTACCTTGTCTCTCATGTGCTCTTGGTAGAGCTCGACTTTTTCGTGGTTTGGTAACTCTCGTGAGATACGAGCAGGGGCCAAGCACGCCAGTAACGTCGGTCGTACCCTCCCTGTTGTTCCCGACGCAATACCGCTCGCGGGCACCGTTGGGTCGCCCGACTTCTTAACTTAAGGACAACCGTGCTCAGGTACCTAGAGCGGCTATACAGAGTCATCAACGAGTGGAGTACAAGGATTACTCCTTGATAGCTCACACTTGAAGGTGGCTCGGCAGAGCCGAGCTAGGGGGCCTTAGGCGGTGTCTGCATTCTACCGTACCTGTGCAGTTGTATATATATTCGTATCCGCGTTCACTCACCAGAGTGATCACGGCCCGCTATCTAATCCTAGCTCACAATGTGCAGGGCTCACTGTTGAATAATGCATAATTATAATAGGCAGCATAGGATAAAGAAGGTACATCAAGGGTGACAAAAACAGGCTATGCAGTTGAATAGGATTGTAATCGCAGCAACAGCAGTAACAATGCCTAGTGCAAGAAAGTACGGAAAAGGTAGGCGATATCTGGGGAAGAGAATGGCTCTGCTTGCCTAGAAGCTCGACGGTAGGGGCAGGGTCGTCGACGAAGTAGTCGTACCCGGCAGCAGTGTAGTCGGTGGTAGCAGCAGGGTCTACCGAAGATTAAAGGGGATAAACACAGTAAATACAAAGCAATCATAGCAAACAAATACATGGCATGACGTATGCAAAGTTAAAGGTGTTCTAACGCAGTGCAAAGCACGTTGCTCGGAGCGGGAATTCATCCGGGGATGAACTACCGGCTCCGGGTGATTACCGGACAGGGTGTCCGGAGGGGGAAGGGTTCATGCCGGAGGTGTCGTGGTCATCCGACAAAGATAAGGGGGTGTATCCATGTTAGTTGAACCATTCCGGACAACTTTCGTGTTCGGAATAAATTCATTCGGCAGGTTTTTACCGGCACCGGGGATTATCGACAGACAGCCCGGAGGGGGGATGTCGGTGTTCGTTGTGTTAGAGGGGTGTGGTTGGTATACGGATAGCGTATTCGTATTATTTATATTTTTTTAATCAATTTTCATGTATAAAGTTTTTGAATCTGACTTGCGGTTTAAAAGATATTCAAATTCAAAGTTTAAATCATTTTAAATCAATTTCTGGATTTTCTTTTATTAATAAAATTCTAACCTTATCCACAAGCAGTTGACTGGTCAAACTGACATATGGGACCCACATGTCAACCTCACAGTCAAATAAAACATTTTTATTAATTTAAATTACCCTGGACCCACATGTCATACTCACATTACCAATAAAATCATTTTAATTTAAATAAAACCCAGTGGGGGCCAGTGTCATAGACGCAGTGTAAAAATATCTCAGATCAATTAATTTAAAAGACCCAGGGGCCAACTGTCAGTCACATGAGGGGGTTAGTGGGTTAATTATAAACAGGGGGTTAGTGGGTTAATCCCCTGGGGTCAGTGAGCTGGGGATGGGGATTAAAGGGGAGGGTTAGCCCTAGGCGGCCACGACCATGTCGGCCGGCCGGCGACTCACGCCGGTGGAGGAGCCGCGCTGGGCGGGGGGAGGGGGGAGAACGCGGCGGACGCCGGAGGCGCGGCCGCGCGTGAGCGTGGCCTAGGGCGTGGGCAAGGGGCCCGTGGGCGTGGCCGCGGGGAGCACGAGCTCCACGGAGCTCGGCCGGCGGCGAGGCCACGGCGTGCAAGGGGGACGGGGCATGAAATCGAGCAAATAGAGGATGGGGAAGACGCGCACGCTCACCGTGGAGCGCGGGGTGGTCTCAGGTAAGCCGGAGGTGGTCGGGTGGGAGCTCCACGGCGTCAATGGCGCTGGCAACCGCATCGGTGAAGTGGTGAAGGGGGCGTCACCTCCAGAGCTTCCCAACCCGATTCGCGCACAGGGTAGATGACGCAGTGCACGAGGAGGCTCCAGGACAGCTCGTCGATGCCCACGGTGGCTGCGGTGGCGCGGCCGCTGTTCCGCCGGGCGAGCACGGGTGAGGTGGGAGGGGGAACTGGGCGGGCTCGTGGGAGAAAAGGGGGCGGGCTCCGATCTAGGGCTTGGGGGGGCTCGGGGCGGCCTTATCCCGGCCGGTGGCCGTGGGATGGCTGCCATGGCCGTGGGATGGCTGCCATGGCCGTGGCCTGGCCGGGGGATGCCCGCCACGGCACCCCCGTGTACGGCAAGTTGAAGACGGGGCTGGTGGGCTTGGTGTGGGTTGTTTAGTTGGGCTGGGCCCAAGGGGAGCAGGGGGTATGGGCTTCATTTTTTTTTTTTTGTATTTTCTTTTCTGTTTGTATTTTGTTTAGCTAGGTTTTGATTTTTGCCAACAGTGAAACTTGCTCCAATAATATTACAGCACCATACCGAAGTGCCACAAAAAGAATTAGACTTTTATAAACTCTTTTGCATTTTTGTTTTATTAAAAAGGCATTAAATCCCACTGGTTTGGCTACCGTTTGAATTGTTGGGTTTATTTTATTGCTTAATAAATCCCCAAAACCATATGGATGTGATCCACTGATTTTTAGGCATTTTACAAAATTTCTTTCACAATTTTTGAACAAAGTTTTATTTCCACTTATTTTTAATATTCATCAAAAGGCATTTTGCGTTTGAGTTGATCCAAGGTGATCAAAGCATGATTAACATTAGTGATTAGCAACAGTAATTTTCATTATCAAAAGTGTTACTGTTCCATAACACTGAGGGTGTTACACTTGCATGGGTACCACATCACAATCAACATAATCAGCATATGCAGCAATGCTAAAGTGCACACGAACAGAACGTGTTACCTTAATCTTACCACTATTGTTAAACCACTGAATATAGTACGGATGAGGGTGTGGTCTTGTGGTGAGAGATACCTTCTCCACCAACTCCATGCTAGCCAAGTTGTTGCAACTCCCTCCGTCAATAATGATGAGAACCGAACGTTCTTTCACCACTCCCTTTGTGTGGAACAAATTATGCCTCTGGTTTTTCTCGGCCTTCGTTACCTGCACACTTAACACACGTTGAGAAACCAAACTAGCATGTTTATCCGCATCATCAGGAGCCATATACTCTATATCATGAGCATCATCATGGGCACCCTGTTCCTCAGTAGCAATGAGAACTAAAGTCTCCTCATCATAGTCACTCGCTGACTCATACCCACCATCCGCCGTAATGGTCATCACACGCTTGGAGGGACAGTCTTTTGCGAAGTGACCTCCACCTTGGCACCTGCGACATTTAATATCACGATCTCGTGTTTGCCCTTTGGAAGCCATGGATGACGAAGAACTCGCCGCTGGACCACTCTGTGCACCCTTGAATGGTGGCGCTGGCTGTTTTGGTGGCTCCATGTAAGAATGAGCGGCTGAAGTAGATGGTGGCGCAGCAGGACGTGTGGATGTAGAAGGTCCACGCGATGTCCATGATGTAGTTCGTCCTGCAGAAAAGTTAGGTCTTGTAGTGGCCTGTCGATCCTGCACTTCACGTTCAGCTTTACAAGCAAGATGAAACAAACGAGTGATAGTAGCATAGTCCTTGTATTCTAGAATAGTTTGTATCTCCCTGTTTAAGCCACCCATAAAACGTGCAAGCATAGCTTCATTATCCTCTACTAGGCCACATCTAATTAATCCAGTTTGTAATTCCTGATAATATTCCTCTACAGAATTTTTTCTCTGTCTCAAACGTTGTAATTTTTGTAGCAATTCACGTTGATAATAAGGAGGAAGCCAGCGAGTACGCATAGCATCTTTTAAAGCAGCCCAAGTAGTTGGAATATTATTAGCATGCAATCTACAATGTTCAGACCACCAAATAGATGCAAACCCCGTGAATTCACAAACAGCAGCAGTAACACGTCTATTCTCAGGATATTGTAAACATGTAAAGCGTTGTTCAGTTTCTAACTCCCAAGTAAGATAAGCATCAGGAATATATCTACCCTCAAACGGCTTAAGATTCAATTTCAGTTTAGGCACATGTTCATCATCGCGTACCTGAGGGGGTGGTTGGTGTCGACCGTGGCGAATGTTGGGACGTGGACGTCCAGCTTGTTGTTCATAGGGTGCTTCCTGTTCCACCTCATCCTCGTAATCACCCTCGTAGTCGTCATATTGGCCGACGTCAGAAGCAGCAGCAGCAGCAACTGCAGCGGCAGGAGCACCAATACCAGCAGCTTGTCCGCCCGGAAACAGAATACGTCGTGCACGTCGTGGTGGCGGTGGCTGTGCCGGAGCGGCAGCAGGCTGTGTAGGTAGGCGTGCGATCAACTCAGTAAACTTGGCGTCAAGCTTGGTGTCGATCATCTTCTCCACGCCATCAATCGCCTCTGTAAATCTGTTCTCGATGTCATTCACCTGTTCAGACATCATTTGTGCAAATTTATCATGTAGCTCCTTGTTGGTCATGTTCTCCCAATCGGGTGCATCCCGCGCCACTTCATCATGTGATCCTGGCATGGTTAGCAGAAATAGAAAACACACAGAAATATGATCCTGCTTCTACTAATGGGATGTGGGGTGGTGGAAAGCACAAATCCGTCAAGCTTTTCTTTCGTTCTTACCGATTCTTACCTAGCAGCAGGTGGTGATGTACAACCAACGGGTCAAAACTCTCAGAGATGTGGTAGAGCGATGGCCAGGAGGTGTCAAAACGCACGATGTAGAATATATGTGGAGTTGTAGGAAGGCTGACAAGTATGGTAGCAAAAGCTCAACAGTAATCAAGACAGAGATGCAAAGCTGAATAAACACTCAACGTCGGTACTGTGCTGATCCTAGGCTAGACCGTACTAGAGACGCAAGCCTAAAACACCAACGAAAGCACGGCGCGGCACGTAAACAACTGAGAAGCACACTCTGAAAAAAAATCTCTCTTTTTTTTTTTTTTTTTGTGGTGGCGATTCGGGACTGCGATGGCTGAAAAAGTGCGAAAAAATCACTATGGTAGCGAACGTATCAAAATGCGTTTCTAGGCCTAAGGAAGGTATGGGCACGAAAAAAAATTACCCCTGAAATTTTTGGCCTAAAAACTGCTCTGGAAAGCGTGCCAGACTCTTTTTTTTTGGAAATCACCCCCCTTCTACCTACGACGAAAGATTGGTGAAATCCGACTCTAACAACTCAGACCGTGGTGATGTATATGGACTCGGATTGGCGGGACGTGATGATGTATATGGACTCGGATTGGCGGAACGTGGTGGTGTATATGGACGCGGATTGGCGGAACGTGGTGGTGAAACTACTATGCGGCGGCGGCGTGACAAACTGTGATCAGAACTCGAAACTCTAAGGGAACTAGACTCTAAGATCAGCAACTTGACACAACGATGCGACCGCAAATTCAACAAAGCAAGTACTGAAAAGAAAACTGGAGAAAGGCTAGGACTGTCGTGGGACGTGATGATCTAACCCTAATTTTTTTTGGCTTTTTCGTGGACTGTAGGTATGAAGAACAGAACCAATCTAGACTACGAAAAACTGGTAAATCTCACCGATCAACCTGGAAATCTGATACCACTTGATAGAGACGAAGGTGTCCCGATGTTTCGATGAGATGATGGAGATCGATTATGGTGGGGACGACTTTCACGACCCGACTACGAACGTGCGAAGACGTTGCGCCTTAGCGATCGCTAAACCAACTCCGAGAGGTTATTGATCCCGCGGATGCACGATCAACCTGACCACGAAGGTCTAATTCCTGCAAGCAATCGAAAGAACAAGCAAGAACTAAGAATTGTAATCTGGATATTGCGAATATAAGATGAAGGATTAACGAAAGTTGGGGTTCCAATGCGGTCTTGGCCTGGTCGGATGACACAAACGAAGAGCTCGAAGTTGCGGCTATGGCTAACTTAAATCTAATAAAAACCCAAGTCTAAACGACGCCCTAAGGGCTGTATATATGGGGAAACAGAGGGGATTTTCGTGACCCCTTGGAGGTGGGGTCCGAAAACAACCCTAACTCGGTTTTCCCACACATACGGACTCTAAAAACAGCCTATAATGTGGTATTTCGAAATTACATGGACCCAGCCCAATATTAAGGTGACGCAGCACCTATAATTCTCCTTGGACGAAAATAATGAAGTGTCATCTCGTGTATTTCGTCCAAGCCTTCATGCACTCCTTATGGTGGCTTCAAAGTGCGAAAATCACCACTGGAAGCTCCATCGTCCTTTCCCGTGCGCGCACCATCCTCTCCATGCTTGATCCCGCTCCAATGACCATCCTTCTTGTCCATGCTAGGTCCTTCATTCATAAGAAAAACAAAAGTATCTAATTTAGGCAGCATCATATGTTCATGGACATTAGAAGGATTCGCAAGAAACGAAAGTACCTGATAATTTAGTTGACGTGCGCGTGCTCTAGTAACTGGTCCAATATGTTTAGTTGGTGACGATGTGGGTGTAACAGTAGTAGGGATGTCCTCATCACCGGGGTGCTAAGGTAATTACACAGTAGAGGGGGACCCAGCTGTAAGCCTCAGGCAACTGGCTGGGGGGCCATGACGTATGCTCTCGAGCTGACCCGGAGTAGGCTTGCGGCCCTCCATGCCGCTAACTCGTAGGTCTCGCATATTGAACAGTGCAGCTAGAAGCTTAGTCTTGTCGGCCTGTCCGCGTAAACTGGGCTGGAGGGGACAGCACGTCCCTGACAGGTCGGCGAATGGACTTGGCTTCTCTGTCATCCGGATCTTCTGGGATTGTGCATTTATGACCTTGTACCAGGTGCTCCGACCTGGGCCAAGGTCAACTCTCGGGGGTAGCTCGGATGAAGCTGTGTCTTCTTGGGCCGAATGAACTTAGGTGAGGCCGATTGTACTCGCCTGGGGCAATCGTCCTCCGACCTAATCAGCTCGGCCCTCTGGAGATCGACCTTGTGCTTGATCGGTCTTCTTCTAGATCGGTGATCCTTAGATCGGCGATCTTCAGGTCGGACTTGACTAGATCGGCCTTCCTCCGAATGACGGTGTTCAGGTCGACCCAGATCAGCTCGGCCTCACATAGATCGGCGATCTTCGTCTTGAAATGTTACTTCGCCTGGGTGACCCTACCCGGGGGTCATTCCGACGACATAAACACATTTAAAATAATACAAAATATTAAAACATGTGAACTTTTATCGTGAGTTTTTTTTTACAGGTACACTTTTTCGTGTGTTAGATACATGTAAGATTTTGGAATGAATGACACAAAAAATTAAAATTATGTGAATATATTTTTTGAGAAAAAAATATGAACATTTTTTTGTAATATTTGGAGCAATAATTTTTAATAAAAAATTGCTTAAAACAACAGGAGAAAATTTTAATCTTATAATAAAATATCTATGATATACATAAAGTTAATTTATATATTTTTAAAAGGGGCAAATGCATTTTTAAAAACATATGAACGCTTTTTGTGAGTTGTACACTTTTTCCTGAGTTAGCTACATGTAGGATTTTGGAATGAATGACACAATAAATTAAAATCGTGTGAACATTTGTTTTCTAATATTTGGAGCAATACTTTTTAATAAAAGTAAAAAATTGTTGAAAACAACGGGAGAAAATTTTAATCTTTTGATAAAACCTATTATTTACGTAAAATTAATTTTATATTTTAAAAGTCAAACACATTTAAAATAATACGCAAATTAAAACATGTTGAGATTCGCATAATTGTATGTATGGGCCCCACGACAGCGGGCTGTCGCACCTCACATAAGGCCTAGGCGAGGGGGGAATGGGGTAAGAAAATCACAACGTGGCAGCGGCAGGCCCAAAGCCTGGATGGCCCAGCTGAAAGACTTCTTTTTTTATTACAGATACAAATAGATGGACTGCAGGTTGATATAGCAAAAAGGAAGGGATTTTTTGTAAAAATATAGAAACGGACTAAGAAAATCACCTCTCTTTATTATTATTTAAAAATTCAATATTATTGACAGTTAACCTATTTTACATTTATTCAATTACACAAGTCCATGAGCTTTGCCATTTCTTGGTTAAGAAAAATAACTCAGATGCATAGTATGTTCAGCAGACTACCTGTAAAACGTCAACTAAACCCATGTAAAGATAGTCTACCAATAATTAATTTTACTAGAAGGAACGGCGCGCTCCGCTGCGCCCGTCTATAGTTGCGTCCTTCACATAAAAACCGTTTTTTCTTTGTAGAAACAGAAAGCAGTGTTTGATTATTGGAGGTAATGGGGTGTTTGTGCCTGGTCGGAGTATTTTGTCTGCCCTAATTACTATGCTGAATGAATGTACTGAATTAACTATGCAATTCAGGATGCTTCGTGTCATTCACTCTCACATTGAGCATATTTGATAAACCAGTCGATGGACGATCAGAGCACTGCAAAATTAATTAGGAAAACCTCAAATGTGGCCGCCACCAAAATGCGCGTGCACACACACACATATCGTCGCCACCTTAAATCAAGAAAAAAGTGGGTCAAATTTCATAGTCATCAAGATTGAAATATAAACCTAAAAAAAGCACAATTAAAATACAAATCAGACGCAATGCAAGATACACCACCGAAATATATTTGGTCATGTAATTAAAATATCTATTCGGAGAATATACCGGGAATGTATTTACCCATCTTTAGAAGCAATCTAAGTTGTACTGCAACCTACTTATCAAAATAACGAAAACATCCTTTTTATCTTTAGCTGTACCAAATTTAGAAACCATGTGTTGGCTCTTAAGTTCCATAGCACCTCATGCACAATGTATAATTTCACCAAGATCTTGATTCCAAAAGGAACGATACGAAACTATATATATTGTATATAAGAGAAGATTCTTTTTATAACCACCAAATTTGCATATTAATTGGAGGAGGTGTTCGTTGTGAGTATATCTATTCATATAGGGGAAATAAGGAAAAGACATGCAATCAGGTCACGTAAGAACAACCGACACATTGGTAACCTTGAGAGTTGAGAATGTCAAATATTTGACTATTATGGTAAGCTTGTGCTGCCGTAGGCAGGCTAGTGAATGGTGTATCTGGAAATTCTACGTATGCGTTTTAACTTTTTCCGTGGGTAGAATTCATAGAAATATTTGATGTGCAAGCCAACCAACTCTATACCATAATAGAAGATAGTAGTCGTAAAGAGCAAAAATGTTGAAAACAAATAGATGAGTGACAAAATAAGAAAGAAAATCAGCGTTAGTAAGACAAAGATAAGTTAGTGCTATCATTTCTCAACCACCTTTTCTAACATCATCAACCATTTTGTTATATTTCAGTTAATTTAGATGCACGTCAACTGTTCTATTCTTTTTTTTTTGCGGTTCTATTCATCTTGACGTCAAATGCACGTCAACTGTTCTATTCATCTTGACATGTTTCTATGGCATCCATCCATTACACTGTACCTCCCATTTTTAATTTTATATTGACCTTATTTGTTCGCAATGCCTGGACTATTTCTTTCCTTGACATGTCATGTGAAGAAATCCACACTGAAAGAATCCTCTCCATATGCTCCTTTTTACATCCCCTGCGACACAAAGTTATCCTTGCAAAGTTATCCACCGGTTATTGTATAATGCAGTGTCCATTTGCCATTGATAAAATTCATGGCATGACGGTCCAATATATATTATCAGCGTTACTATTTTAAGAAGTGCTCCCTCTCTTCCGGAAGCCAAACAAACACACCGAGGTGTACTGACAGTAAAATCTCCTTAGAACATACACTAATCTGCAGACTGTTCGAGGGATCGGATCTTAGACAAATGGCCAAATCCCGAACGGAACACAAACAAAAGAAAGTAGAGGAATCTAAATCTCACCAAGAACGGCACGAGCAGACGGAAGCAGAAGACAGCAAAGAAAGGCCCAGACGTCATATAGAGGTACTAAACAACCACCTAGTCGCGCAACGCATAAAAAACAGGCCCACATGCCAGCCATAGTGAAACTCGTGATGGCCTCAGCGTCGGCCTAGACATCCACGCATCAACCATGAAGAGATAAGTAGTCACAGGTGTGCTGCTTTTGCAATTTATCTATTTCCTCCGTTACGATTTAGAAGGCATAGTTAAACTTGCGTGCATTTTCATAATAGATAATGTTTAAGGCGCGAAGGCAATTACTCTTATTAATTAGTACTATTATTTCACTCATATATGCATGCGCACTCTTAATTCTTTGTTGATCACGTCGGATGAAGTTGATGCATGCATGATGTGAATGTAATTAATACTACTACTACACTCATTTATTGATGTTACATCTGCTACATCTTACAACCAATCGATGACTACCTTTGGTCGTAGAGATTTTTCAAGTGTACCTTGTAAACCGTGACGAAGGGAGTATAAATCATATACTTAATATATAGAGAAAATTCCTTATATAGCACCGTTTTAAATTTTGCTTCCTTATTTAACACTGATTTCGTTTTTCTTCCTTATATAACACCAAGTTTAAATTTTTGTTCCCTTTCTAACACTTCCGTCGGTTCTGTTAGTTTTCACTGTTAAAAACATGTCAGTTTTCTTAAGTTGGACAAAAATACCCCTGTCCATAATGCAAATTGTACAAAAGAAAAAAAAAGGAACCGGCCACTCCACCCGAGCGCCCTCTCCCCTTTCTCCCGAACCCTACCCAGGAGCGGCGGCGGCGAACGCGATGGACGGAGGCGACCCTGCAGATGGCGACGGCGACGGCGCGGCTGCCTCCATGGATGGATATGGCGACGGCGAAGGCGCGGCGACCTCGGGCCAGCGGGCAGCGGCGACCTCTCGCCAGCGGGCAGCGGTGACCTCGGGCCAGCGGGCTGCGGCCACCTCCGGTCAGGGGGATGCGGCGACCTGGGCTCAGGGGGTTGCGGTGACCTGGGCTCAGGGGGCTGCGGAGAGCTCGGTCCTAGGTGCGGCGGCGACTTCCAACCAGGGGGCGGCGGCGACCTCGGTCCAGGGGACGGCAGCGACTTCCGACCAGGGGGAGGTGGCGACTTCCGGCCAGGGGGCGGCGGCGACTTCCGGCCAGGCCACGGCTGGATCCACCTCGGTCCAGGGGGGTGCGGCGAGCTCGGTTCTGGGGCTGCGGCAAGCTCGTTCCAGGGGGCTGCGGCGACGTCGGGCCAGGGCACGGCTGGATCGACCTCGTCTACATGGGCGTGTCCAGATGGGTAATGTTATCTGATTTGAGATTGATTTCTTTCTACAAATTGTAGTGCTGTTTAGTAATACTCATGCCTAGATCTGATGCAAAGTTAATCCACAGGATGGACCCCAATTCAAGTTATTTGCTCAAAATCAATTTGTTTGGCAATCCAAAAAAGGCTAGAAAGGATATCTGATGTTTTTGTTTTGAGAAGATCATTGACTGTGACTTGATAAATTATAAGGATTTGGTTGAATTAATCGTAGACCAGTACCCACCAGGTTATTTAGAGGTTGCCCATGTGCAGTACTATGATGAAGTTTTAAAAACCTGCCCAGAAGTTAAATCTGACCAAGAACTGATGCTTATGTTTGAAAAACACTCAGAGACGAAGGTGTTGCATATGATAATTGCATACCGTGATCCATCTGAACCATATGAGCCTATCACTAAGTGGCATAGTGATGTGCATAGCCCACCAAATAACATCATGGAACAAGAGGATACTTATCTTTGCAACCCAATACCTGAAAATGAGCATGTTGGTGTTGATGAGGAGGCAATGTACTTAGAGGATGAACATGTGCCTTTAAATATGGTTCTTTGTTCTAATAAAAAAATGACAAAGATTTTATTCCTAGGGATGATAATGAGGTTGAGAGTGAGAATAAGTCAGAGTCTGAATCTGAGGAGGATGAATTTGAGGAGGATGAAGTAGAGGAGGATGAGGAGTTGCATGAGGCATAGCATACTCCACATATCGAGTATGACAAATTAGACCCTCCAATGGCAAAAGGCACCACATATCCCAGTATGCAAGAGTTCAAGTTGGCACTTTCTCAGCATGCAATCAAACGTGAATTTGAGTATAACACTGAGTATAGTACACGACATAGGTTTCGGGGTTATTGTTCAAGACGAGATGAGGATAAATGTCCTTGGAGAATATATGTTGCTACGACGAAGGATATGTGTACGGTTATGGTAGTTATCTAACTTTACTCATTTCTGAACATTTCTTTTTGCATGATTATAAAGTGCTTTTAGCTGATTACCTCTAGTTTTTTGAAGGTGAAGAAAAATCCATGTGATCATGATTGCTCTAGTACAAGAAGGAAAAAGAAGATAAAGAACGGAAACAAGCATTGGATATGCGATAAGGTGAAGGATTGGATGATTGAAGATGCAACTTTAGGAGCGAAGGCATTGCAAAAGAAGATTAAAGAACACCACAAGGTCGACCTCGACTACAAAAGAGTATATATGGGTAAGATGCTAGCCTTGAAAGAACTCTATGGTGATTGGGATAGCAGCTTTGACCATTTGTATAGGTTTAAGGCACAAATTGAAATCCATTGCCCCGGTAGTATAGTGCAGATTGATCATTACACCATTAGGGGGAAATCATGTTTAAAAGATTCTTCTTTGCTTTGAAGCCTTGCATAGATGGATTCCTTAGTGGTTGCAGACCTTATTTGGCGGTAGATAGCACATTCTTAACAGGAAGGTTCAAGGGACAATTGGCTAGTGCTACTGTTGTTGATGGCCATAATTGGATGTATCCACTATGTGTTGGAATTTTTGATTCCGAAACAAATGAAAACTGGATCTGGTTTATGCAATTGCTTAGGCAAGCCATAGGATCACCAAGGGGTTTAGCCATATGCACTGATGCTAGGCAGGCAGTGATGACAGGGGTAAAGGAAGTTTTCCCAGAAGTAGAACATAGGGAATGCATGTTTCACTTGGTGTCCAACTTTAAGAAAAAAATTCATGGGAAAGTGTTTGATGACCACCTTTGGGTTGCTGCTTACTCATGGAACACATACATATTTGATAAAAATTGGGTTGCAATGGAGACAGCAAAGCCAGCAGCAACCGCATATATTAGGAAGTGGCACAATAGGTTGTGGACTAGGAGTCAATTCTCAACTATTTGTAAGGTGGACTATGTAACCAACAACCTCGCAGAGTGTTTCAACAATTGGGTTAAGCACCACAAGTCTTTGAACTTGGATGACTTAATGGACAAGATTAGGCAGTTGATTATGATCATGTGGAATCGAAGGAGAAAGGTAGCAAGGAAGTTAGATGGCTTAATTCTTCCCCACATAATGAAGAAATTGAATGCAAAGAGTAGAGAGTTAGACTTGGAGGTGGTAGAAAGTTCAGAGGAAGTTGCTGAAGTTACTCAATTGGGAGGCAGCGGGTTTAGGTTTGTCATAAACTTGCATGAGAACACATGCTCTTGTAGACAATGGCAAGTTTCCGGCCTTCCTTGCAAGCATGCTCTAGCATTCATCACATCACTTACCAAAGCACATATTCAGAATTTTGTGGACTTGTATTACTCCGTCGACAAGTTTAGAGAAGCTTATGGCCAACTAATTCCCGCTATGAGTGACAAGACCCAATGGCCAAAGTCTAGCCATGGATTCTTCATGTATCCACCGCTATTGAAAGCCACTGCTGGTAGGCGCAAAACAGAGAGGCACAAAGGTTGTGGTGATAAAAAAAGGAAAAGTGGGCAGCACTTATGCCCTATTTGTAAGGAATATGGGCATCATTGGCACAAGTGCAAGAAGGTCAATCCAGATGACATTGCTGCTATGATGGATGTGAGGTAATGAACAATGCTTTATACTTTCTTGTTGCATGTTAACTACTTTCTTGCATTACAGTTTTGTAATCAATTATACATGTTAACTATTATCTTATTGCTCGTGTAGAGAACCACCAAAGAAGAGGAGAAGGACTACCAAATCCATCGAGTCATCCATTGTGCCAAGAGAGGATGAAGCACCGGCAGCCGCTATGTGTTTTCCACCAAGGTTAGCAATTCTCACCTACGCTTGTGCCAAATGAATGCCGAGTTTGATTTGTGCCAAATGAAAACTGAGTTCAATTTGTCTATCTATTCATTTAATCAATAGCCAAAGCTTGGAAACTACAAGTACAACAAAGAAAAATGGGAAGCATAACCAAAGTTTGGAGACTACAAATAAGAAAAATGGAAAAATGGGAAAAAGGTGACACTCCTAGTTCTGACCTCACATACTATGCATAGGCACTGTTGTTTTTTGATCTAATGTTATTGTTGTCATACATTGACAGGTGCAAACCAAGAAGTGGATCTAAAAAGGTGCAGACCATAGGCACTAGAAGCAAAGAAAGGAACCCGGCCAATATTGTGTCATTTGACAGCCCTGCCATGGGCACTAGAAGCAAGAAAACTAACCCAGCAATGAGCACAAGGAGCAAAAGGAGGCTCATCTTGTGATGCATATCTGGACTATGACAATTTTTGTGCTACTAATGTGATGTATATGTGGACCTAGACCACTTTTGTGTTACTAATGTGTATATGTGGACCTAGACAACTTTGGATGTGATTCTGGAAGTGATGGTAGTCATTTTGTGTTGTTTCTATGTGGACTTGAGCTCCGATATGTGTACTGGATGTGTACTTGAGCTCCTACATGTGTATTGGCTGTGTACTTGGCTCATATATGTGTACTGGATATTAACTTGGCTGATTATCTCTCATATTTGTGGTAACTTTGATCATTATCTATTGAATTGTGTATATGTCAACTGTGTGCAGGGGATATGCCATCAAATTACAGGGGAGGTTCTGCCCAATTTTTGAATTCAATTTATAATTTAAATTAAATATATGGAATTTGTTCATGTTCCAAATTAAAATTATTTCATCCTTGTGTAGAAATATTCATGTGATTACATTGGAACCAGGGTACTTTTCTTCTACCATGTGAATATTATCACAACTTGCACTAGGGATAAAAGGGTCTTTTCAAGTCGCATTTAACACCGTTAGTGATCAAAATGGACGGAAATGTTACAAAGGGAACAAAATTTAAACTTGATGTTAGATAAGGAAGAAAAGAAAAATTGATGTCAAATAAGGAATAAAAATTTAAGGTTGTGTTAAATAAGGAATTCTCTCTAATATATACCCACCACGCCTATAAGTGAATTGTTTTTTTTTGTTGAGCCTCAATGAGGCATGGTGATGGCATGTGGCATGGCCGATGGCCAGCATGGCACGACGGCGGTGGTGCCGGCGTGGCGTGATGGCCACAATCGTGGTGGCGGGTGGCCAGCGACGGTGTAGTGAGGTTCCATGTGACGATGAGTCGATCATGATGAAAAAAATATGTACATGGGAAATGCCCCGTTTAGACCGACTGACCTTTCTCTCGTTTAAACCGCCCGCTGCGACTGCCACGCGTCCTGGCAGAACCATCCATGTGCCCGGCCTTATCCTTTTATCTCCATCGCGAGAAACACCACACGTTCGTTTCCTTTTCCCCACCCCACATCCATCCGCACGCGACTGTCGTTGTTTGACCTCAACGCGCGGTGCTAGCGGCGGCGGCAACAAACGGTGAAGCAGAGCCACCGGAGCCGTGAGGCAGCTCTCCCCCGCTGCTGCAAGCCACCGGCAGCGGAGCTTCAATGGAGCACCCGCGCCGACGGGCTGCAATAGAGCGCCGTCGTCGCCGGTCTTCCGCGGCTGCCAAGCTGCGATGCAACTACCTCAACGGCCACCGGCGGCGCGAGGCAACTCTCCCCCGCTGCTGCAAGCCATCGGCGGCGGAGCTTCATTGGAGCATCTGTTGGGAATGTGCCCTAGAGGCAAATAAAATATGTTTTATCGAGCATATTCCATTAGTTCATAATACGTTTGATACTATGCTATAACTGTATTAAGCGGAAATATTAATACAGGTGTGGTATACAAACAACCAAGTCCCTAGTTAACCCTAGTATACTAGTCCATTGGGCGATTGATGATCAAGGTTTCCTGATCATGAGACAATGGCGTCTGTTGACAATGGAGTCGTATCATTGGATAATGATATGATGGACATACACCCACCAGAAGTGTTGCGATGTGATCAAGCCACATAGTTCAACATTGCGATAACTATAACGTAGTGACCAGATCCTTTGACCGTAATGATCATACATAATTGTCATCTATGAGGAGACTTTGATTTGTATCCCACCGCCTGACTGAAATATGCTGGCCATAACGGTGCACTTTGGGTATTCCGAAATAGATGGTTGATGAGTATGCAAATAGATCAAAGCGGGATTTGTCCATCCGTGTGACGGATAGGTACTCTGGGCCCACTCGATGATGTTACATCATAAAGTTTGCAAACGTGTGACTAGGTCACGGAGTTGTAATATCACGGGAACGAGTAAACTTGTTTGTTGAGAACGAGGACGAACTAGGAATATTGGATACCGATGATCAAACCTCGGACAAGCAAAGTACCCCAGGACAAAGGGAACAGGCACACGGTTAACGGATCCAACAGCGATTGAAGTTCATTCGATGGAAGCGCAGGGGCTATCAAGGATTGTAACCAGGTCCAATTGATTAGTCATTGATCAATGAGAATTGTCTCGATCATGTCTGCTGTTTCCCGGACCGTAGAGTGTTACACTTAAGGTTACTCGACGCAGTAAGGATTGATTCGGGATCACCGGAGAAATTGGAGAGAACACCGGAATTGTTCCGGTGATGACCGGAATTGTTCCGATGAAGGCCGGAAGTTGTTCCGGGTATTTTGAAAGGTTCAAAATATATTTAATAATGTTTAATATATGTTTTATTATTTAATTATCTGAATTAAATATTAAAATGTATTTAAATATAATTAAAAATGAATTAAAAGGCATATGGGCCTCATAGGGCCCATTAGGGGGAGAGGGAGTCCTCCCCCATGGGCCATGGCGCCATGAGGGGGCCCACCCCCTTTATTTGGTGCGCCACCCCCCTCCCTTGGGATTAGTCCCACCCCGGAAGTGGAGGGGGGTGGCACCCCTCCTTGGCCTATATAAGGAGGGGTAGAGGTGCCCTTTTAATCATCAATTTTTTGAGGCAAGTTCTCATCTCTCTCTCCCTCCTTTCTCCTTCCTCGAGTGGACTCCCCTTGTTTGGAGTCTACACTTGGTTGGGGATTTCTCCACTATACGCACGCCGTCGTGCTGCTGGAATCGGGATCCGAATCCATCTTCTTTCCGCTGCTCTACTGGTTCGAAGCCCGGAGGGACGTCGGGTATACTGTATGTGTATAATCCCGCGAGGCACTACACTTGTGGTGCTACTTCATCGTCGTGATCTTATCGCGAGGTCTTCATCGACAATGTTCCGACGGGGACGTAATCCCGTCATCGGTCTACAAGGATCGGGTGGCTACAGGAGTCATCGTGGATCTGCGCGGCATCGGGGATTGCCGGTACGACTACACCAACCACGTTCATGCGGGAACGTTTCCCGCTTAACGGACTACATACTGGTATGTGATCTATTTCTGTCCGTTACTTGCATCAGCATAGCATAGGTCTTGGGATTGGGTATCGTAGGTTATGAAAATTTTGTGTTTTCTGCCCCGAACCCCAACAGTGGTATCATGAGCAAGGCTATGCGTAGATGTATTGTACGGATAGAACACATCTAGTATGTGGGCATCAATTCTCCAATTGTTACCCTCTCACGTGTACTCATTTAGCATTGCGGCAATGTTTGATGAAGCGGCTCCCGACCGACCTTACGCGTTTACGCGAGACTGGTTCCACGCTTGACATATGGCTTGTACCATATAAGGTGGCTGGGGGGTGTCTGTCTCTCTGCATTAGCGATGCGAAGATGTTTGCAACGGAGGGCCCCGACAGGGGTGTAATAGAGACAATTATGGATTGGTGTTGTGGCTTGTTTTCGCAGGATAGAAAGCGGTTCTTTTCTCGAAACCCCTAGCAGCCACGTAAAACTTGCAAAAGATAAAGTAGAAAGGCGTTTTTAACTTTAATTTGCATGTAAGGGGGAATCATAACATGTATGATTTATGTTGCATCCTGTTTTGCTAATATGTTAGATATACGACGGTAGCATAATAGGATGATCCCTCACTAAAACCAACATAGTGTCCTTACCCTAGTGAGCACCACCTGGAAAGTTCTACATTATGGAGGCACCACGTGTCACACGTGTGTCAGACATTTTTTCGTTCAAATGAGGTGGGTGTAGCAAGCCTGGCATATGTATATGATATGGCCTTGCATGACATAGCAACAAATCACATAGGGTGTGGTGGCGAGCCTGGCATATGTATATGATATGGCCTCGGGACACAAGAGACCGAAAGGTCGAGCATGAGTCACATGGATGATGTGATTGGCATGATGGCCTACCTTGAACAACATACTGATGGCCGTGACGATCGGGGGAGGTATGGTGTTCAAGGATCGTGTAATCACTTAGAACAAACTATGAGGGATGTTTGTCTGAGTGGGAGTTCCAGAATTGTTTTTGAAACATGAACTCCATATTATGAACTTAATCTTCATGTCTTTGCAAATATCATTGTAGATAACGTCATACCAATGTTTAGAACTATGGCTCTTTTAGTATGATAGAACTTAAGGTAAATGGGTCTTACTTCATTGATGTGTACCAACACCATTAGAGACATACTCATTAGTAATGACTTGCTAAACATAATACGAAGAACTGCTAGGAGATACACCTGACAACTCCGTAATCAAGGAAGATGATGATGAGTATCGCACTCACCGTCACTTATGAATGACTGTCCAATACACCATAATTCATTCTATGGAATCTGAATTGTGAATGCATGTTAACCAACACGTATGATGTGCTAGGTCAACTTGAAAGCACTTGGTCACAAATCAGAGTAATGGAATATGAGTATATGGACGGGTTTCTTTCAACTATGGTGGAAGGAACAACCTGCTGAGAAAGTCACTTGGAAAATGTATAAGATACATGGAACACCTTGTGTATAACTTGGACTACTGAATGACTGGTTACTTTGCGATAACTGGGGAGTTTCATCCGCTTCCTCCCAGTTACAAAGACCATGTCTGGACTATGTCATGAAGGAGAATCGTTCACCTGTCATGAGGTCATGGTTAAAGTTAAGAACTTTAAGAGTAGAACCAATGCAGGAATGGTCATTGACGGAGAAGGTATATTTGATATACGAGTTATAAATGTCTTTTCCATGAAACACTAATTGCGGTTGATTAAGTATTCGATGCTTGAACTTACTGCTTGAGAGTGGCTTGGAAGGGATGAGGTGACAATGTGTGCTGACGGCAATCAAGATAGTTGATGGTCGACAACACTCTCCCTCTACATCTATCAATTGATTAATATATGAATAAATTTTATGATCGTTTGAATGAGGACTTTATTAGTGTGTCTTGCATCTCGCGAAGACAATTATTCATATTAGTGAGAAACAAGTCAGTTGTTCTCCTTTTATGAATGATATCTATTATGGTCACATTACGATTATGAATGAGTTATTCTTATATTGATGATAGTTGTTTGATCATTTATAAGAAATATTGTAATGCCAAGAAATATCCAGGCTTAATAATGACACTACAGTTTAAGTCATGAATGGTATGATGATGTCTTAAGATACTTGATCTCTTGACGCATACAAACCATGCCTTTTAGGTGAGATGACTAAAACCTCGCATTCTGGTAAACGGGATGTGTACTGATTGTTGAGTATCATACATTGTGATGTATCGTATGTCAGCATGTGGTGAATTTCATTATTTCGTGAACTTCGTATGTGGACTTAGATGAATATTTGTATTCACTAATGAAACATGAGTCTGAAATAATTTGATATGATCAAAAGGGATTTCAGAGTAAAGATGGATATTAAATTAACAAGAAAGACAAGTCTCTACGATTTGATCAAAGTGACAAAATGTTTTGAGTTAGTCTTGGGCATAAAGACTTGTGTGAAAGTTGTTCCACAAATTGCAATGTCTTGAGACACTTCAATATGATTGACGTGCCTGAACATTGTGATCATATTCTATCGAAAAGTGTATGGTCTAAGTTATCTCTTACCAAGTTACGTTATTATTGTTTAGAGTTATTAATTTAATATGCAAACACTCACTTCAGCATAGGGAACCATCTGAGTTCGTGGAAACCAACATTATATATGTCATGGTGTGTTGTGGTTTCTAGGAAGCTTGATTTATGTAAGATAAATTATCTTTGTAGTGTATCCTTAGACAACTATGGATGCATCTTCTACAACTAGAACCAAAAAGGAGAAAAACTTGTATTGCTATGTTTGGTGTTTGTCAAGAATTGTTCTTGATAAATGTGGTAATGGAAGAAAAGTGAAAGTTCAACCAAGGTAATTGACCTTGCCTCCAAATGTCAGAGTAGTGCAACGGAATATGTTCTGGAAGCAAAGCTCTACAATAAGAGGAGAAACTAATGATAATGATCATGACCTTCTGATGGGAGCTTTTACTGAGAAAGGTAGGATTCAAGAATATATATTTGCCCCTGGTGCAAAATGATATTCATGATTCATTTGTCATGTTAATGGAACAAGACATTCCTACTAACTACAAAGAAGCGATGGTGGACCTAAGTACGAGATATGATTACGAGTCATGAAATCCTATGTTGAGTTACATTTAAGATTGCTTGAATCTTATCAAGTAAGGAGGTTACTTGATATTCACAATAACTTCAGAGTTATGAGGAATAAATGTGAACATCAAAGGGACGTCAAGATTGGTTTGTCACAAAGATTGTTTCTGACAAATTCAATGGGTTGACTACAATGTGTAGCAATTCTTGAGTCAAAGGGATATTCACTACGATTGATCCAGGATTGTTATCAATACCGTGACTTCCTCAAATCCTGTATTTGAAGAAGTGTTGTACTTGGTACAACAAGAAGGGTTTTGGAAAAACATATGGATACTAGTGTCTCGTAAACTGAATTATCATTTTGATGGATGGTCAAAGGATTTTTGGACTTAACCAAAATATCGAGGAAACATGCATTTGCATGAAACTGAGTGGGAGCTGAATAGTTTCCTGAAACTTAATATGTAGACGACATATTTTGAGTGGGAGCTATGGGAGTATTATCCTAGACTTATATGTAAATGACATATTTGAGTAGGAGCCATGTGGTTAGTATCCTGAACTTAATATGTGTATGACATATCTAAGTGGGAGCCATGTGGATGTTATCCTTGTCTTATATGTGGCCGACATATTTGAGTGGGAGCAATATGAGTGTTATCCTATAACTTAATATGTGCATGACATATTTGAGTGGGAGCATGGTAACATTCTCATATATGGATAACATATTATGAATGGTGAAGTTGGTGTTAATAATTATTTGAATCTTTCATAAATGAAGATGAATAAGTATTAAGCATTGAAGATCTATTAAGATAGATATGTGTTTAATAACATTGAGTCGTAATACTTTCCTGGATAAGATTCTGAAGGAGTTCGGAATGGGACAAGTCAAGAAGTAGTCCTTACTTGTATATCCAAGAGAAGTGTTGAGTTAATCTCAGTACAAGAACAATGGTTAATGGTTAATGAAAGAAATGGATGTGTTGGATCCTCTATGCCTTTGTCATAGGTTCTTTCATATAAAACCAGAGTTATGTACTCGACGTAATGTGACCCAAGTTCTTAGTAGTAAGAACATGTTGTGATATGATTTATGAGTAAATCATTGAACAAAGAGTTAAGTTTATCCTTCAGTGTCTGAAGAGAACTGAGGATACATCTCAAATTTGGAAAGGATAGTGGACTTGACCATAAATGTTATGCTGGTTCAAGTTTTGACACTAACCTAGAAAATTGAGATATCATACTAATGAATGCCTAAGTTGAAAGAAACATGGTTAGACATCAAAGTTGCGTACAATGCACTAAGGATTGAATCTACATTGATGTGGCTGCTTTAGAAGTAGCAGGAGTTATATTATGGCTTAATAAGTTCGACTTCTGATTGAGTGAGTTTCAAGTGTGCATGACTATAGGAAAGTCTGCGTGACCCACCGGATGTCATTGCTATGACACAGCAAACGAAGTCTCACTTCACCGCCAAATATATATACCTCACCATTATAGTGGATAATGAAGGAATGTCAAATTAGGTGACATTATGATTTGCAAAAGGACATACGGTTCTGAATGGTACCCAGACCATTAATACAACCTCTTCCACGGGCAAGCATGATCAATAAGGAGTTATGATCCACAGAAAATGCAACTAGATTATTTGTAGTCTAGTGCAAGTGGGAGACTGTTGGGAATGTGCCCTAGAGGCAAATAAAATATGTTTTATCGAGCATATTCCATTAGTTCATAATACATTTGATACTATGCTATAACTGTATTAAGCGGAAACATTAATACAGGTGTGGTATACAAACAACCAAGTCCCTAGTTAACCCTAGTATACTAGTCCACTGGGCGATTGATGATCAAGGTTTCCTGATCATGAGACAATGGCGTCTGTTGACAATGGAGTCGTATCATTGGATAATGATATGATGGACATACACCCACCAGAAGTGTTGCGATGTGATCAAGCCACATAGTTCAACATTGCGATAACTATAACGTAGTGACCAGATCCTTTGACCGTAATGATCATACATAATTGTCATATATGAGGAGACTTTGATTTGTATCCCACCGCCTGACTGAAATATGCTGGCCATAACGGTGCACTTTGGGTATTCTGAAATAGATGGTTGATGAGTATGCAAATAGATCAAAGCGGGATTTGTCCATCCGTGTGACGGATAGGTACTCTGGGCCCACTCGGTGATGTTACATCATAAAGTTTGCAAACGTGTGACTAGGTCACGGAGTTGTAATATCACGGGAACGAGTAAACTTGTTTGTTGAGAACGAGGACGAACTAGGTATATTGGATACCGATGATCAAACCTCGGACAAGCAAAGTACCCCAGGACAAAGGGAACAGGCACACGGTTAACGGATCCAACAGCGATTGAAGTTCATTCGATGGAAGCGCAGGGGATATCAAGGATTGTAACCAGGTCCAATTGATTAGTCATTGATCAATGAGAATTGTCTCGATCATGTCTGCTGTTTCCCGGACCGTAGGGTGTTACACTTAAGGGTACTCGACGCAGTAAGGATTGATTCGGGATCACCGGAGAAATTGGAGAGAACACCGGAATTGTTCCGGTGATGACCGGAATTGTTCCGATGAAGGCCGGAAGTTGTTCCGGGTATTTTGAAAGGTTCAAAATATATTTAATAATGTTTAATATATGTTTTATTATTTAATTATCTGAATTAAATATTAAAATATATTTAAATATAATTAAAAATGAATTAAAAGGCATATGGGCCTCATAGGGCCCAGTAGGGGGAGAGGGAGTCCTCCCCCATGGGCCATGGCGCCATGAGGGGGCCCACCCCCTTTATTTGGTGCGCCACCCCCCTCCCTTGGGATTAGTCCCACCCCGGAAGTGGAGGGGGGGGGTGGCACCCCTCCTTGGCCTATATAAGGAGGGGTAGAGGTGCCCTTTTAATCATCAATTTTTTGAGAAAAGTTCTCATCTCTCTCTCCCTCCTTTCTCCTTCCTCGAGTAGACTCCCCTTGTTTGGAGTCTACACTTGGTTGGGGATTTCTCCACTATACGCACGCCGTCGTGCTGCTGGAATCGGGATCCGAATCCATCTTCTTTCCGCTGCTCTACTGGTTCGGAGCCCGGAGGGACGTCGGGTATACTGTATGTGTATAATCCCGCGAGGCACTACACTTGTGGTGCTACTTCATCGTCGTGATCGTATCGCGAGGTCTTCATCGACAACGTTCCGACGGGGACGTAATCCCGTCATCGGTCTACAAGGATCGGGTGGCTACAGGAGTCATCGTGGATCTGCGCGGCATCGGGGATTGCCGGTACGACTACACCAACCACGTTCATGCGGGAACGTTTCCCGCTTAACGGACTACATACTGGTATGTGATCTATTTCTGTCCGTTACTTGCATCAGCATAGCATAGGTCTTGGGATTGGGTATCGTAGGTTATGAAAAATTTGTGTTTTCTGCCCCGAACCCCAACAGCATCTGCGCCGACGGGCTGGAATGGAGCACCGCCGTCGTCGGTCTTCTGCAGCTGCCAAGCCGCGATGTAACTACCTCAACGTCGACGATGCTGCAACGCAGCCTGGCGACGGACGGATGCGGCGATCGGCGACGGACGGATGCGGCGATCGGCGACGGTATTGCGACGTCGCACGACGGCGGACAATGCTACGATGTTGCGTCGGCGTCCATGGCGGATGTTGCGATGCAGCGTTGCCGGCGACGGTGCTGCAACGCAGCATGGCGGTGGACGGGGGTGCTGCGACCGGCGACGATGCTGCGACGTAGCACGACGGCGAACAATGTTGCGATGTAGCGCCGGCGTCCATAGACTGATGCTGCGATGCAGGACGTCCCATCCGACGGTCAACACGCAGACGAATCGGGTGGCTGACAAGGCGGCTTATCCCTCCGTAAAGGCTGACGCCTAGCGTTGGCCTATGTACATTAGCTTTTGTGACACCCGATGAATTATACCTAAAGATCAAACTCTCTTTCTATACGAGAGGAGTTTGCTTGTCTATAGGTGTTTTGTCAATAAAAAAGAGAAAAAAAAAAGATATGTTGAAGCAGATTTTTTGGTCAAACTTTACTTTTTTTTAGGACGCGGATACTCACCACACCTGTGGTGGGAGGAATGGCAATTCCAAATGTTTTAGATGGTAATTTTAGTTAGTGATAGATGGCAACTTCAGGTCATGGATGGCAATTTTTGAAAATTGATGACAATTTTTAGTTTGACATGGTAATTTTTCCTTCATAATTACCATGTATGTCTAACTAAAATTATCATCAAAATCGTTCAAAATTGCCACCTCTCCCACCACACGTGTGATGAGTATCATTATCATTTTTTAAGGAAGTCCTGCCAGTTGGACTTGCTAGTGGACGCATCCGGAGTCCGGACAAACCCACGGATATGCATTTCCAAAACTTTCGCCCACAATTCAAACCAAATTTAAACAACCCAAACAAATTTCTTGCAAACCTCAGACCTGATTGAGGCAAAGTATGGCGGTGACCGTTGATATTCGTTGATATTCATTTAATGACCGTATTTCATCTCGGCGTCACGTGCTCATCTCAACGTCCATCGTCATGATAAACCACAATAACACACCCTAAGCCGATGTGGTCCTGGTATCACATAGCCGTTTCGATCCTAATGTGGCGTGCTGGTCTCAATGTTCGTTGTCGCTACCACAACAGCATCCAACTCAACTTCCGTTGCGACCCTACGTCACGAGCTCATCACAATCCGGTACAACTTCACATACCCTAAATAAATGTGATCTTGATGTCTCTCGGCATCCGTAAAAAAATGCACAGAAGAATGCAAAGATCACATAATGATAAACGGAAGAGACAGTGGGATCACGTGTACAAATCACCGCTCCCACTGACATAAACTAAATCTAAATTACCAACAGCAGAAAATACGAAGACAATGAGAGACATATGATAAGGTGGCAAATAAAAAGACAGGCTACACTTGTTACGCCAATTCCACCAACAAATGCCCAATAAATACATCCGCCACCTGAATGAACGCATCTCTCCCAATGTTATGTTACCTCTTATGAAACAGTTGTCTGGTTTACGCCATCCCCAGACAAATATTTTAGATGGTCTCCTGTTCCTATGATTTCAGCATGAATAATGTACAATTCACATTCTCCTGTTCCTCTCCTTATTCCAATCTCCCGATCCTACAGATGAGGCCAATGTTGCTTTCCTCAGTTTCTGCTGGTTTTCATATTCCTTCTCAAGCCGTGCCTGAGATGATACATGAATCGAATGCCTTGCAGCATTGCCGTGGTTTTGTCTCATTTCAAGCATAAGGCCCTTCTCGGGTCTGACAGGAGATACAGCATCTTCGATAGGAACAGGCCACCTAATAAGCCCTTTCCCTGGGTTGCTCATGCATGCAGAATCGTTCTTCCTATCAACCACTTTCTTGGTAGAATGGTTTCCGCTGCGAGCTGGATCACTATTCCGAGAGCCCGATGAGCTCTCGGCTGTACCAAATGGTGATGACGGCTTGCGGGCTTTCACCTTTTCAGGAGGTGACTTTGGCAAATTTATTGTCCCGTTGCTATATACTTGGGCATTCCACCCTTCCGCGCTTCTTCTCATATCACATAGGGTCTCAGCTGCGCGCAATATCTTCCGTGATGCTGATCATGGAGCTCATATCAGCAATCAGAAAATTTTAAGAATTGAAAATGGAAAATACAAAATATGCAACACAAATGAAATACTTCCTCCGTCCCAAAATAAGTTTAGTACAAAGTTGTACTAACGTTGAGTCTTATTTTGGGACGGAGGGAGTATTAATCATAGTCCACTACAAATCTGCAGATAGCTAGATCTAGTGACACAGAATGCAAAGGGGCTTTATTCTGCATGTCATTGCATTATCTTAGGTTGTAGCATGTGCAGCATATAAATAATACGGACCAAAAAGTTATATAGCATGAAAAATAGTTTGTATAATCACTATAATATTTTTTGGTTAACAAAGCTTTTTTACCTCTATAATACAACAAAACTACCAGAGCAAGAATTTTCAGTCAATTAAAGTAACTTTTGAGTTTCCTAATAAACTGTGACATACCTTGACGTGCTTTTAGAAGAGAACGATCACTGTCATTCCTCTGGAAGCTATCTGAGGAGCCCACATGGTCTAGTGGGTGCAGTTGCTGCGGACCATGCTCGCTTCCAGTTTTTCTTGAGTAAATATTTTGTCCGAGAGATCCAGAAGTTGATTCCGTGCAGCATAAATTAGATTGTCTGCTACATGAATCAATGATAGATGACTTTACCATATCCATTTCCTGAAGAAGATCATCAATTTGATGGACAGGCAAATCTTCATAATTTTGAGCGGTGGGATATGATCCAACTCTCAGCCACTGCCAATGGGAGTTACTCCTACTTGACCCATGTTTACCAGAGTCAACGCTCGGTCGGTAAACCCCAGCTTGTGAGTGTGACCAAGTAAATGGTGGCAAACTAGCTCCATGAATTGTCGTGGAAGGCCCTGTAGCTGAGCTCTCATTTCCAGCTGATAAAAGAGAATCGAGATCATGTCCTTGGGGAAGTGTTAAACGGCTTAGGATATCCTTTGGGCAAGGAAGTACATTGCAGACCTCAGTTTGTAAAGGATCCTGGGTAGCGGTAGTATTTCAATAAGAATAAATGATATTGTGAGGTGCTTCAAGACATGTTAATGATTTAAACACAATTGATTCCACTTACCTTAATCAAAGAGGACGGTTTGTCACTACACTGATCTTTGATATCACAGCTTGAGGTTGTTGCTGAATGCAGCCTAGGACTAGGAGTCAAAGTACCATCTTTTCCAAGACTACTGTCCGTGTCAGATAGCATAAAAAAGGCTTTTCTGACAGAGACTAGGAGTTCATCTTTTGTGTGCAATACCTTCTTTCCTTTGTCTCTTCCTAAGCAAGAATATTTGTAAGTGCCATCAAGAAGTTCGCTCAATGTCAGGTTCTCAATGTGATTTGTGATGTCACGGATATCAGATTTAAGGCCATGTGCCCCTGAATGAACAGATAAACACTGTAAGGTGGCATGCAAGAATACGTGATCAACGATAAGAGGCCTACAAATTAATAAATAGCATGGTTTTCTCCATTACAGTAACATATTAGTCGTCCTAAAGGTTATTCATAAATATATGTTCAAATTGAAAAACAAGATTTCTTGTGGATGCATATGGCAATGGGGAAGCCATATTGCATGATAACGCTCAATCGTGCATTTTTCAGTACTAGTAAGATATACGTGCCTTGCACGTGAGACGAAACATGACCGGATATCAACATACTATATTATAATAGGTAAAAAAGTTATTTAAAATCACACACAAATAAAATTTGAGATCATCATCCATGTCATTCAAAATCAAAATATAACATGTGAAATACATAAACCTTATGTGAAATACATGAAAATAGTTGAGTATTCTATTTGCAAAGAAAGTTAGACTTTGAAAAGATGTTGTATTAGCTTTGAACCAAAATAGAATAAAATAAAATAAAAATAGATATCAATTATTAAAAAAACACATGGAAAACTAAACTATGGAAGTGTTTAAAATAAATGAGAAGTCTACATGTTATGTGCATATTATAAAATGTAAATGATAGAACAAACATGAATGGTTATTCTTTGGAAGAACCTTTCGGATTAGTACACATGACAATCTTAGTGTAAACAGTATGGAAGAGTCTAGAGTGAAGAAGAAATGTCTTCAGGTTTGTGCAAAAGTAGAATTGTGGAATCTTCCGGATTAGTACACATGGCAAAATCTTAGTGTGACGAAGAGAATATCCAACGGCCAAGACTACTCGGATTTGCCACATTTCAACCGTTGGATCGGCTTCATCCAACAGCCGATATTCAACGTTATTCCTACACTATATAGTGGTATAGATATAGATAAAAGGATGTATACTGAAGAACCACCTACGTAGTAAAATACCATACTAGTCATGTTGTAGGTTATGCATATCACATGAAATTGAGAAGACCTTATGATGCAAAAGTCATTGGCGGCCATGAGCTATAATAAATCATGATGCAGAATCCTACATATTTAAGTAAGAAAATCATGTACCACTGAAGAATGAACAAAAAAAGGTCAAATGTGCCATTAGTATTGTTTTTCATATTACTATTAAAATTAAAGAGATGCAAAGCAACAAAAAAAGGGATATAACTAGATTTCATTGCCCACATCATCTAGATCAATTTACTGAGAAAATCAGTTGTGGATGTGAAGGTCGTGGAATAATAACTATCTTATAAATCTACATCCACAAACTGGCATAATGTCCTAGAACAATAACTACTCCATCCATCCCATAATATAGTATCATTTTGCAAGCTAAGCTAGCTTGCAAAATGATACGGAGTACTATGTTATGGGACGGAGAGAGTATCTTATAAATCTAGGATGTGTTTGGTTCGGGGGATAAGATAGAGTGGATGTGAGTATCCCTAACCACCTGGCTAGGGATAGCCTCTTTTTTGTTTGGTTGGATAAAATGTCAAAGTGGTTAGAGATAACCACTAGTTTGTTTGGTTCCAGGGATCACATCACACATGAACACGCCGACTCCAGCACATCACACATGAACACTAACCGGCCGAACACAGCCGCCGCGTGCACGATCTGCGATCCCCAACACACCAAGATAATTTTGCGCCAGCGGACCGAGCTAACACGGCAAGGTGCAGAGGTGGTCGGACGATCCTGGAAGGTCAGAGGAAGAAAGCGCTACGGCGGGGTGGCTTAGGAGCAGGCAGCCGTCGGCGAATGGCGGCGACAACGACGGATCGGAGCGGCAGCAAGTGAGGCTCGTCCGGATCCAGATTTGCGCACACTTCCGCTCATCCTCAACCTCCAGCCTCGCCGCGCTATGGCCGGCTCCTCCGCACCGGCTCTAGTCAGCTCCCCCGCCGCGCCACGGGCGTCCTCCGCTCCTCGCTGCAGTTGCTCCATCTTTCTGCAGAGAGAAGGAAGAAGGAAGGGGGAAGAACAACGATCTGTTTCAGGGGAGGGTGAGAGATAGATAGCGAAAAAACGATTCGGGGGTGAGGCCGCGAGGGTGGCTAGCCTCATCCGCGAGATTTCCGCGGATACATTCAACCGCGTTTTAAGCGAATATTCGTAGAATCTCGGCTACCATTATCCCTGGTCATCCATTCTCCTTTGTAAACCAAATAGGTGATAACCATCTAAATACCGGCTATCCCTAGACACCTCAGGATAGCAGCTCAACCAAACACACCCCTACATCCACGATCTGGCATATCCTGTTTTTTATGCAGGAACAGCTCATGAAAGGTCACATGAACTAACAGATCTATATTTCTCGGCACACCAAACATAGCCAGTGCATCATGTAAATGCCATATGCTGACAAATATATGTCTAAATGTGGAACTTTGTAAAAAAATTGCAGTATCATAAGAAGGCATAAGGATAATTTATAACCAGTTAATACATACCCAGCATGCCGTTTCCCATGAAACCTGAATCATGATTTCCTAAACCAGACTTTAATGTGAAACAATCGTATTTAGATCTAACACCGGACCTAGCATTCTTCTTGTCAATTCTCTTCGCATCAGAAATGCGCTTCTGCTTTAGCAACCCAGATTTTTCTGTATAACATAAAGGTAAGCACAAAAGCAATAGTTGTTAGAATATCAAACTAGATAGAAGCATTGACAGTAACTAGAGCAACCAAATGACTGCACGCACAAGGTAGAGCTATATCAGATGTTGTATGAAAGCAGAGAATAGCACATTGTACAGCAACTTGTTATCCATAATGAATCATCAAATGGAGCAAAACCACTAATCGCATGTATACCTATACGGCATCGCTAAAGAGAGCGTGAGCATAAAACGTTAAACCTGCACTCGAGTCAGGTCGTGAGTGCTGCTCAGCCAAAAAAACGACTTTCCTTCCGCTTAGTAGTAAAACATACTCCAGAAATGGTAACAGAATTAAAAGTGTACCACTGGACTCACTGGTCCCCCGCGTACCTAGTAAAACAGCGGCAAAAATCTAACATAATAAAAATGTTACGCTGGACGCAACTGTCCCTGCCCCCACCAAATCAGGCCACCCTTTTGGGGACATAGTAATCAACCATAGTAAGAAAACTAAAGGGCGATCCGTGGACTAGTTGGGTTAATTAAACGTAGGCATAACTAGAAAACCAACCAGGGGGGGGGGGGGGGGGGGGGGGGTGGTGCTCGTGGCACCGCTCCTCCACAATCAACGTCCTCCAGCTGCCCCTCCTCCCAATCTCCATCATCATAACTTTTATTTCAAAATAAGGCCATGGCTCCGCGCTTCAAATCTTGCATTGGTGTGCACATGCACAGTTACAGAAGTGCAGTGTTGCCTGCTTGCTTAAGTTTTCTCTCTGCCGTGCTGGAACTGCATTAATTGTTGTATACTACTCCCTCCGTTCCGAATTACTTGACATGACTTTAGTTCAAGTTTGATTTAAATTTGAACTAAGGCCATGTCAAGTAATTCGGAACAGAGGGAAAATATGCTAACCCAGTACAACTGCAATCATTTTTTTGGTTCCATGCAGATTAAAAGGTGTTATTGCCTTAAAGAATCAGGAACTGTAAAAGGCTAAGTCAATAACCACCACTGACAATACTTATCATTGGAAAAGACTAAACCAAGAAAACCCGGCATTCGTATTAACAAATTTCAAATTATGATGGGCAATTCGCTGCTCAGAGATAAAATTGAAAATCACACAAGATGAGCTCTCGTGCCAACTCACCCTAATACACACAACTAGTCATTCCAGAAGAAGAGTAGAAGACACAACATTAACACGTTGAATACTGAAATATGCACCAAATGGCAGCTTTTTGGACCATGAGAACATAACAGTCACATTTCTGAATTAATAATAGGATAAATCAGATACTTACTGCTCCATATTTATATTTATTTGATGTGGAGTAAACTTAAGAAACTGAATGTAGTTCGACGGGTGTTTCTTTACCACCTGAACCCAGTGTTCAGGATATTGGTACCTGGTAGCTTCTCGGTCGGGTGCTGAGTACGGATTAATCAGCTGATTAACTGAATTTAGTGGTCAACCATTTAATGGCAGGTCAACTAGGGCCATACCAACATATAGCTAAACATTTGTGTTCACCATATCCTGCTTGTTTCTCGACTATCCTTCTTGTCTTTTTTTCTGCAGAAGTCGCGTTTGGGGTGCCCTCACAACTGTTAGGCCCAAGTAAAAGATCCCCCCGTGCAGCCAACCCCCTTCCTCTCTTCTTCCCCTTCTCCAGCCACCACCTTCTTCCTCTTCCAAGAGCATGTCCCCAACTCTTGCTTCCTGTCTTTACACCAAGCGCCTCCATCTCCATGCTTCTGCCCACCCCGAGGGAGTTGTGCCACCATGGGCTGCACCGGCCAAATGGTTGGCGGACAGCGCCGGTGGCTGCTTGAGTGGGAGACGAGAGCAGGAAGGAGAGAGAAGGTGCGTGCGTTGGCGGACCAGTTAATCGACCCACCCCGATTATTCAGTCTGACAGCTAATTAATTGGCTTGTCAAACCGATTAATTCGTTCACCCAGTTAATACAACAAGGGGGTTTTCGTATCGGCCACCCTCCGAGTAGGGATTAACTGGCTGGATAACTTGTATATGTCGGCCGATATTTTGAACAGTGCTTGAACCCTATTATGGGCTTCTGTGCATAGCAGCGACAAAAGTAATTGCTTGTATTTACTAAGAAAATATGAATTGCTAGGTATAAATCACTAATGAGTATTAATTATTAAGATGAATAGGACTGGTTTATTCTGACCGTGTACAAAACTACAAATTGGCCACCACTATAGCCTATGGAAACATAGACCAATCAGATCTGCTTACAAGGCCTTCTCTGAGGGCAGCACAAAGTTTGAGCCTTGGTAAAGACTCTGGAGATCTTGGGCACCTCCTAGAGTGAAGTAATTCATTTGGTTTGTTTCACACAACTGCTGATCGCCTTGCACGCCGAAGCCTGCCTCACTGCTCAAAATGACTCTGTGATCAGGTGGAGGAAATTATTACACATTTGTTGGTTGACTAAGCAGGTTTGGTTGGAGATTTATTTGCCTAGTGCAGTCAGTTCTAGTGAGCCATCACCATCTATTTGCCTCAAGGTCTTGGTCATTGACTTCCCGGGTCCTATGGCCAATATTTTCGTTCCCAAGATCCTCGTCAGGTAGGGATGCCGCAAGGCGACTCCTGTCCCATCCCTGGCCGCTCGGAAGTGGGTCAGACACTGTCCACTTGATGTGTGATGTGTGCTTCCTTGCCGCTAGGTCGATTCATTCGCCAATCTCACTGTTGTCAGATAGCTAGCATGTAGAACAGAATAGAAGCAAAAACACTCCAACTTTTAGCAGAAAAATGTTTGTGCAACACATTTATTTTTATTTTTATTTTTTGCTCAGTCAAAAACTGAAATGTAAGGGTCGGCTGTCAGGTTTATATATACCTGCTAATATAAAGTAAATAGGAAGACCACAAAAATTATTACTTTGCGGTCAGCCAGTCATTCTGGGGCGATCCCTTGCTAGCTTAGGATGAGGGTCCTTATTTCCTCTCCTCTGTACCTTTCCTTCCACAACAACAACAACAACAACAAAGCCTTTCAATCCCAAACAAGTTGGGGTAGGCTAGAGTTGAAACTCAAGAGATCTCGAAACCAAGTCATGGTTCTGGCACATGGATAGCAGCTAACTTCCACACACCTCTGTCCATGGCTAGATCTCTGGTGATATTCCAGTCCTTCAGCTCTCTCTTTACGTACTCCTCTGATGTCAAGTTTGGTCTACCCCAACCTCTCTTGACATAACCACGGTTTAACCGTCCGCTATGCACTGGCGCTTCTGGAGGCCTGCGTTGTCTATGCCCGAACCATCTCAGACAATGTTGGACAAGCTTCTCTTCAACCGGTGCTACCGCAACTCTATCACGTATATCATCTTAATGAAATGATACACAGCTCTCCTTTGTACCTTCTCTTCATCTTTAATGAAATAATACACATCTCTCCTGCGGGTTCTAAGAAAACTACTTTCCGTTCATGTACAGAGGTCCCAAGAACATATAAACTGTAATCGAGAAATAAGTGCAATTGAAGCATTGTATTGATTCAAATGGTGGTACAGTAACAAACATTTAGCCAAAAGATAAGATATGAAGCTTTGAGGGGAAAGGTCCATAATGAATCCATTAACATATGCAGAGTCATTTGCTGAGTCGTTCTATTATGTAAAATTAGACACCCATATATGAAGAAGTGAGACTTCATAACTTACCAGATGCTGTGCATCGTACCAGTTCAGGCACAATCTTATGTTGCAGTGATTCATGGCCCTTAGCTTCAGCACCTCTAGTGGTTTGAGTTGGCTCTAGCTTTGGCCTTTTTGAACAAGGTGGTCCATCCAACAGCTTTATTGTCTTTTTGGTCAGTATCTTGCTATCTTGCTTATGCAAGGATGGAACAGTACCAGTTCCGGTGTAATCCCGTTTGCCATTGTTCTCAGACTTAATGCCAACAACAAGAGATCTCTGCATAGAAACCTCCAAAGAAGTCCTTTTATTTTTTATAAGATGAACTGCTTTATGTGGTTCTGGTGGTGCTGCTTCACATCTACCAAACACAACTTCAATGGATTAGTAAATTAGTCGTCAAAAGTGAAACATATTAAAGACAAGTTTTGGCAGATGAAACACATGGCAAATATAATTTTCATATGATAGCAGAAACATCTGGGAGCAAAAAAATTCCATGACACTACGAAGGAAGGATATCAATAAATACTAAGGTTACAAGACACCATTTATTTCACTGTGAAAGAGCATCCAGGCCCCAAAGAGACATGGAGAGTCACACATCTATGGAAAATTGGAAACTAACAAGTATGTATATATTTTGCAAGCTCCGGTTTCATGGACACATGGGCACATGCTAATGGTGCTTTTGCATCTAGTATCTTAATGCCCTCCCAACGAGATTCAGCATATTTGTCTCACGGGTATATACATAAGAACTGAGCAAGTGAGAGCATCTTATCATCAGAAATACAAAGCTTCGCATAAATAAAAATACGCACAATTAAAACCAGGGTAGATCGGCAGGATTGTTACGACTGCCATTGGGCAGAAGCGTGAAAGTTCAAATCAGAAAAGGAGGAAACAAAAAGTAAACGCCAGATTTTTAAGTTCATGTATCACTTACTTCAACCAACTGATCAACACTTACAAGAAATAAAATAGCCTAATTTCCATATCCCATAAGCACAGGAAATGGAACCAAGAAGACCAAATAGTTTAGAAGTATAAGGAAAATAGTAGTACTCCCACCGATCCATATTACTTGTCTTGAAATGGATGTATCTAGACATATTATAGTGCTAGATACATCCATTTCAGGACAATTAATATGGGTCGGAGGGAGTATCAAGTTTCACAGTCATGAAACCATAAACGGTCCACAGGGTAAAAAGGAAGATTTTTTTTTGCCAGAGACGAGGCAAAAACTGGTGTGATTGATGCATCCAGTGCACGGCCAAGTAAAATATGCTCTACTCGAGCATATGAAACTTTTACGTGTTTAACAGAAACCTGTAAGTACTTAAACAACTGCCAAAAATCAGCAGAAGAACAAAAACATCCATTACAGCACAAGTAGATAAGCACAGTTGCATTTAACAGAACTCGACTTTCAAGAAGAGGTTACCCGGACAAGGGCGCCTCCCTCTATCAATAAGCATCTACAGGCGCTTAGTTGCAGCACCTCCTCGCTCTAAGGACAGGGTTGCACCTTTCACGATTCTGCGTTCCCTACCCCCTTGCCACCTGCTTTTAGGGCAGGGCTCCTCAGCAACCTAATCCTGGAGACCCTCCTTTCATGAACCAGTCACCTGCACACAGCCAATCGGAAAGTCAACTATGAGGAAGCTTGTAATGATGACTTGTGTGTTCAAATTCAAAGAACCAATAAAAGTTGGAAGGAACTAACCAACGGTAAGAGTATGATACACTATTTAGTCTAACAAGTGTGAAAGTCTTTAGGAGATACTCTTGAAGTGACCTTTGTTAGAGAATTGGATGACAATCTTTACACGGTTGATTTCTCGAAAGAGATTACCCACCATGCAATTTGTCTAATGGCCAAGGCCGACAAGGGATGGCAATGACAGCGCCAACTAGCCCATGTTGGCATGAGAAATCTTAAAGATCTCCTAAAGAGTGAACACATCCTTGGACTAACAAACATTTCTTTTGAGAAAGATCATGTGTGTAGTACATGCATAGCCAGGAGCAACATCAAGCAAAACATACCCCAAAAAATATTGTCTCTACTTCAAGGCCATTGGAGCTCCTTCATGTGGATCTCTATGGGCCTCCATCATGGGATAGTTTGGGGGGGGGGGGGGGGGGGGGGATATGGTCTTGCCATTGTTGATGATTACTCAAGGTATATGTGGGTGCTCTTCCTCAAGTCCAAGGATGAGACGAATGGTACCCTTTATTTATTTTGCCAAGCAAGCTCAACGAAAGGTATTGTGTTGCTTGTTCTCTATATTGCTGCTCTCAGTTGAGCTATTAAACTTAACTTACATTAGCAATTGTTTGGTCCACTTACATTCCACATTTACTTAAAATTGTTAATTCATAACTAAAATTTGTAATTTTGGTCCGTCGGCCCTGCCAGGCCGCCCCTCGCCGCCACTCTCGGCGCCTCTTTCGCCCCTCCAAGTACGACGGCGACAAGCAGCAGCAGCAGCAGCGTCGCGGCTGCTCGCAGGACATGCTTACCGTTAGTTCCGGCCGTAGTAGTCATGCGAGCTTAAATAAAGTGCTTATTAACAATACTAGTAGTTGAGTTGCCACTTGTGTGGATGGATGGTCTATTGTTAATTACGTTGATGACGGGATAATCCAAGAATTATCTAACAGATCATTTTCTAGAATAGAGGAAACAGGAGTGGTATGCTAGAGGAGTGGATTGGTTAGTCTGACTGAATGGAGGGTTTTATTCAAGAGTTGTGTGCTAGCTAGTAGCTAGGGGTTTTGCTAGTTGCTAGTTTATGAAATCATCCAATAACTTTGTAGTGCAATATGTCTCTTGGAATGTTAATTCAGACTCCTGATTTTCACTGAACCAGTTGTAAGTGTTCGATTAAATGTTAATTCTGAACTAATTGTACTCCCCCTGATCCATAATAAGTGTCACTCATCTAATACAAAGTTTGTACTAGCTTACTATAAAATTAGCGACACTTATTATGGATCGGAGGTAGTAATATTTAGCACTTTATGATGTTCGTAGATCACTTTCGTGCTCATAATCGATGAGAAATTGTTCGAAACAACCAATTGTTAGCAATTCGGCAAATAGTTTCATTCTAGGGGCTATCCAGACATTTCAGCGCACAACTCATACTAGAATCTCAGACTGCAATCTCGGAAAAGAACTGAACAGAAGATTCTGTGGGCTCCTCCTGGGTGAAAAGAACTGACCATCGATCTCTTTCATTCACTGGGCCATAGGTAATATGTGGTCTTCTCTTCCTTATTATGGCCCAGAAATGACTCCCATCGCAACAAGTGCAACAAAAAGTCAAAAACAACGGCTCCCCTAATCATCATTTTTCTTTGGAAAAACGCTAGAAACACCCGGCTGAAAGCATCACGTGCATCCGCCACCTTCCATGCGTACCACGCGTGCTCGTGGGACCCACGAGCAACATCTCTTTTTCATCCTTACTATCACACCAACGAAGCACTAAGCCACACGTTCCTCTGAGTTTCCCACGCCGCACACGTTGACTGCTTCCTCTCCTGGACCTCCCTCAACTCCGACAGCTCACACCACCAATACCGCGACGAAACTCAGCAGCAGCGGTCGTTGCTGCAAGCCGAGAGGTGAGCTGCGCAAAGCCGGCCATCACGCATTGTCTTGCGGAATGGGCTACTGTGACCTGGTGTCTAACACCGCGGGCCTGGGGTGCTGCAAGCCGCCAGGATGCTGCGAGGTGAGCACCCACCGGCCGTTGTGAAGACCGTCCACGCTGCAAGCCATCGGGGTGTTGGGAGGTGTTTTTCAACAAGCAGCGTGCTACAAGGGGATCGCCCCCACACTTCAATGAAAAAAGATGTTGCAAACGGATGTTTTTAAAAACATGCGGCGAACGACGATGGTGGCGGTGCTGCGGTGTGCGGAGGCGAATTGGAGTGCAACATGATCCATGTTGCAAACCTCCGAGCGCAACATAACTCATGTTGTAAACCTCGTCAACTGATTTGGACCGAATGCAACATGATCCATGTTGTAAACCTTCAAGCGCAACATGATCCATGTTCCAAACCTTAGTCGTTTGATTTGGACCGAGCACGACATAATCCATGTTGCAAAGCTCATCATCCGAATCAGACAGATATCCTGCGATGGATCCAATGGCTCGCGGCCCGGACGATCTTTTGAAAAGATCAGCCGCTGAGGCGTAGCGTTGGCCTTTTTCTTTTGCTTATCTTCTTGACCATCTACAAGTCATGCATGCTACCAAAAATATTTGTACTAATGACTTGTGACAGCAGAAGATATTGCAAAGATATATTGGACAGCAGCAATTTCAGTATAAAATAGGAAAATAGCCCACTAGTTGAACAGCATAGAGCAAGGAACTGGAAACAAACAAAAGCCATGAGTGACATCTCAATATCCTCTCCATCTCCCTCTCGGCTGGGTATGACAGATGAGACAAGTTCCAAGATCTAGAGAGGGACGAGCTGAAAAACTCAAGGGGGGAGGAGGGGACGTTCTTACCTCAGGACAGCCGCCGGAGTAGCCCCTCGTCCGCCGGAGTAGCGCCTCGCTCGCCGCCCAGCTTCAAAATCGCCGCCCCGCAGCCGCTCGTCGGCCGCCCAGCAGCCGATTGAGGGGGAGGCGAGGGAGGGGAGCGGCCGGCGGCGAGGGTGGAGGAGAGGAGCAGCCGGCGTCGCGGATCCAGGGAGAGGAGCAGCCGCCGCCGATAGGGTTTGTGCGAGAGAGGAGGGAGAGGCGAGAGGGTTCGTCCGAGAGAGAGGGGAGGGGTGAGCGCCAGGCAGCGTTCCGCGTCGTTCCATCGATTTGGGGCTCTGTTTGGTTGGTGACCTGACAACCGTGCCTGGGAAAGCTAGACGCCTGACACTAGCCGGGGATTTACGTGACTTTTGCCTGACCAGGCAGCCTTGGAAAGATGCTGTTTAATTCGTGCCTGGGCCAGGCAGCTTTGGGAAGATGCGGTTTGATTCACGCCTGGACTTGAGAAATTTGAAAAAAAGATCCCGATTCAAATGAAGGAATCCCAATAACTGCTACACGTGTGCAGGAGTGACCATTAAAAGCGTCTTGATCGTGCTAGTATCTAAGCTGAGGGCAACTCATTGTCGTGCATCAAGTTGAACACACCAAACACACGCAAACAGCGGATTCAGGGCGAATCAACCTGTGGTTGAGTTGGTTAGGTGGATGGTTGTATCCCCAGCCCACCAGAGTTCAAATCTCAGATTTGACAATGGTGCTCGCATTTTCCTGGATTTATTCCAGGGCTTCCGGTGATGCGCTTTCAGTGGGAGAAGACGTTTCCGTCGAAGACGAGGTGAAGGCTTCGTTAATCTCAAGATGATGTACCGGCTCAGTATTGCGAAGATGCTCATAGGGGTAGGGTGTGCGTGTGTGCGTCATAGGGATGATTGTATACTCGTGTATGTGAGCGTCAGAGTTGTACTGTGTTCTTCAAAAAAAAACAGCAGATTCAGAATGAACATTCAATTCGATGCAGCAAATGCGTGCCTCATTCCATAAATAAATTCATAAAAACGGATGAAATCCATGCAACGGGTGATATTGGTAACAAAGTTCAACTAAAGCAAACAAAGTTTAACCTAAAGTAAGTGAGGTATGGGATTGTGACCTTGTAGGCATGGCCTCCGAGGTTGTTGGCACCTTTGTCGTCGTCTGGTTTGTTATCTGTGTCGTTGTCGTCCTTCCAATGGTGAACGCAGTGGCGAAGCCATGTTATCGTTGTGTATTCGAGCGACTACACTGGATTTTGACTAGTCGAAGACCCTGCGCTGTAGATACGTCTCAAACATATTAATATTTTTTGCTTGCTCCATGTTTTTTTGTGATATTGTTATATATTTTGATGCACTTTCATATCATTTACAACATATTTTGGACTAACCTACTAATTCAGTGTTCGGTGCCAGTTTCTGTCTGTTTTTTTCTGTGCATTGCAGAAAAAAGGTGAAAAATAAAATTCCTCGAAAAAATCCAGAGAAATTCCAGAAAAATATCATCAATAGAAGACTCCAAAACCCAAGGGGGCGAGGGGCGCACCCCCTGGCCAGGCGCCTCCCTGGCGCGGCCAGGGGGTGGCCGCGCCACCTGGCCGCCTAGGACAGGGGGGCACCCCTCAAGCTCCCCTTTAGCATATATTTAGCCCTCGTCCCGAAAACCTACAGAGAGTCCCCCGTCACGTGATTTCATCTACTGTTCCGCTGCCGCGGCGATTCCGATCTCGGGATCGCCAGAAGAATCTGTCCCGGCACGCTGCCGGAGGGAGGATTGACCTCCGGAGGCTTCTACATCACCAGAATCGCCTCCGGGATGAGCCGTGAGTAGTCCCCCTTGGACCACGGGTCCATGATCAGTAGCTAGATGATGTCTTCTCTCCAATCTTGTGCTTCAATGTTTAGCCCTTGTGAGTTGCCTATCATGATCAAGGCACCTATGTATTAATTCCTGCTTTGTTATGTTGTGTTTGTTGGGATCCGATAGATTATGAGATTATGTTCAGTTTGTGTTGAGTAATATATTTGGTTTACCTTTATATTTTCGTTCTTGAGTATTCTTGCATGTTCCTCGTCGCGTTTGTTGCTTTGGCCAAATAGTTACACCTGTTGTGAGTTTTTTTATTTGAGTTATAGAAGTACCCGAACAAATTATTTACTACCTACTATTATGTTTTCCCCATATTCTGCCCTGTTTTGCGCTTCTCCAGTTTTGCAAATCTTGCTCGTGCTTTTTCTTTGCAAAAACCTTTTGGCAATCTTGAAAAATAGTAGCCATTGTTGAAAATCTTTGTTTCCAATAAAGGCTAAGTGGAATTAAAAAAATTAACGCACTAACTGCTCTAATCAGTTTATGATGAGTTTCGTATGAAGGGAGTTTTCAAGTGTGCGAAGAAAGATGATGAAAGAAGATTTAGGAGCACCCAAAGCTTAGTCTTGGGGATGCCCCTGTCACCCCCAAGAAATATTCAAGGAGACTCAAGCGTCTAAGCTTGGGGATGCCCCCGACATCCCCTTCTTCGTCAACAATCATCAGTTCGTCCTTCTCCACACTATATTTTTATCACTTCATGTGTTATGTGTTATGTGTTATGTATTATGCTTGGAGCGTCTTGCATTTACTTTTTAGTTTGTTTGTTTAGTTTAGTTTAGTTTGCTGGTCATGACAAGTTGGACCCTAGCATGCCTTGTTTGGGAGAAAACCATGTTCCACTTTTGCCTAGAATGCTCATACTTTTCATTCCAATCTTTGTTGAGTGTTCGTTCTTATTTCTCGCTGCTATCATGTTTAGCTCTTGTTCTTCATGTTTATCTTTAATAGCTTTGATTTATGATATTGTTTTTAGTACTCTCTTGAGTTGCATGATAATCTTGCTTAGAGAGTTGGCCTTTTGCACTGAATGTGTGTCTTACTTTGAGTAGTTAATCAAGGTTGCTATGCTAGTTTAGTAGTAACTTGCAATAGTTTTGAGGTGTTTTTCAAGTAATGTTTGAACTTTTGTGTGTCAAGAGCTCAATCCTATTAGTGATAGGTGTCGTATTTTGGTTCAACGTGCTTATTCTCGAAAATTACAAAAATTAGGCAAGAACTCTAGTTACTAAAAAGATCACTAATATTTGCGGGGTTGTAAAAGAGTACCCTCACGTATGATGGGTCGAGGATTGATGGGTGTAAATAACACCTCCTCGTTGGTTAACCGAAGTGGAAGGTCATGATGTAGATAGCAGCAAATTTACCTCCGTGAAGATACCAAGGTTATCAATCCAATAGTATTCCAAGAGCTAAAAGTAGGTGACAACGGCGCCAGAGATTAGCTGCTGGCGTGGAGTTGACGTGGACCTGCACACAAGAACACAAATAACTTTGCTCCCAACGAGTTCAGAGAGATTGTCAATCTCTCCGGCCTTGTTGTTTACAAAGGATAAAACACAAAGGGGGAATAATAATGGGTGCAACTAAAAGGAAATAAAAACAATAAAAGTGAACGGTGTAAACTATGATGGAAATATGGACCGGGGTCCCATGACTTTCACTCGTGATGTCTCTCTCCTAAAAGACGATAACAACTATGTTGGGTGAACAACTTAGAGCTAGGCAATTGACATAATTATAAACGCACCGCAGTGCTAATTATGCTACTAGAAAATAAAGAGGCTCAATCGTATGGGCATTACACCAAAACAACTAGACCATTTATCCATCATCATCTAGTCACTAATCATCCACCTTGATATATCTATCCATAACATCTCGCTAGAATTAAGTTGTGAACCCCAACCAAATTGTGGGCTCAAAGCAACAAACAATTGCCTTAACGCTCTATGCGTAATGTAAGCAATCCTTGCAACCGCAGTTACAAGCACTGTTGTTTTCTCCCTGTTGGCAACAACACATCCCCTAGTCTCATGTTTGTGTCACTCAAGCTAGACATCGGGGGGCATGAACCCACAATCAAGCATAACGCTCCCACTTGGAGTTGGAATCTACTAATTGGCCAAAGTAACAAACGCAACGAAGAACATGCAAGAATACTCAAGAACAAAAATATAAAGGTAAACTAAATATATTACTCATAATAAATTGAACATAATCTCATAATCCATCGGATCCCAGCAAACACAACATAGCAAAACAAGAACTAATAAAAAGGTGCCTTGATTATGATAGGCAACTCAAAGGGCTAAACATTGAAGCACAAGATTGGAGAGAATACATCACATAACTACTGGTCATGGACCCATGGTCCAATGGGACTACTCATGGCGCATCCCGGAGGCGATCATGGTGATGGATAGGCCTCCGAAGGTCAATCCTCCCTCCGACAGGGAGCCGAGACAACTTCTCCTCGCGCTCCCGGGATCAGAATCGCTTCGGTCGCGGAACAATGGACAAAATTGCGTAACGGGGAACTCCTCGAGGGCTTCTGTCTCGGGAGATAAATATAGGCCAAAGGAGGACCTAAGGGGTAGCCTGTAAGGCCCGATATGCGGTACTGTTCCAGATCTCGGTGTTTCCACCCAGATCCGGGGACGAAGCACATATCGGTCCCACCGCGACATATGACGAAGTCATATGCCCCGGATTTCCAACATGATATCACAACATTACAGATACAAGGATACAACATCTCATACAATCGGCATACAACTGCCTTAATACAATACAACAGCGGAAGATATATGTCTGAGTACAGACTACAATCAAATGCCTAGTGGCAAAGAGAAAACATCGATCCCATAACCACGCGGGTCCAGGCCCTCCGCCGGGATCCGCCTAACTAGTCGTCGTCGAGTCTCCACGTGAAACGTCGATCACCATACCTGTTGTCGATCAAGAACCCTGAAAAGAGTTTGGGGTAGTATCATGAGTACAGAAGTACTCAGCATCCAACTGTAGTGGTCATCTGACCCAGCAAGGACTTCATCACTCGTCATTCTAGGACAACTAGTAGTTTACGGTAAGGATGGGGTAAGTGGTGAGGTTGCTGCCGCACTAGCATTTATGAAGTGGCTAACGATCTAGAGAGTAAGGTAAGAAGCCAAGAATTCGATGAGGAATTGCCTCCAACAAGTCTTGCTATCAACTACTTACGCAAACATAACACCTATCCTATCCTTGTCCTCCTCTTCGCATCCCGACGAAGAAGAAGCAGTCAAGGCACACACACATTGATCAAGTTATATTAAGATTATCTCAGTTGTTGTTGTCTATGAACAAGGAGTAGGTCTCAAGTCGTCCATAACCGTGGACACGGCTTCTCCACCGGACGCCAGGTGGGGGTCGAGCGGCCGCTCCAGCCACGCCCCAGCCCCACCGGACGCCAGGTGGGTCGGCCTGCAGCCGCGGCCCAGCGCCAGCAGGCCCCAGTCAAGCCGCCCCTTCACTGCTGGCCTGATGGGCCTCGGCCCATGGTGGGCTTCCTTTTTTTTTCCTCCCAGTATTTATCCTTTTTTCCAAATTTCTGCTAAGTCCCCAGTAATTGTTATTTTATACTGTTTTGCGATGCGATTTGCGAGTAATCCGTAGCTCCGATGACGTTGCCCCCAAAACGAAAGTTTCTCAGAATTGCGTGTACTTTAATTCATCTTTTGTGAGCATTTGCATTTGAGCTCATCTTGATTGTGTTATTGTGTGCTGAACAGGGCATCAGGCCGTTAAACTGCTATTTTTCCTGCTTAGTGCTGCTAATATTATTTTGTTGCAACTTTGCATGATGATTGTAACAAATCCATGAGGCCTATTGCATTGATTCCTTTTGCGTTGCGTTAAGCAATGTTTCTACTTCAGTTTCATGCATTCACATGCCATATTTGCTTGCTGCATCATGTTTAAATGTTGCTCCAAAGTAGCTATCCTGATGTTATTGTGCTGCTTTTGCTGAAACTGTTATTTTGTTGCAACTTCGGTCGACGATTGCTTCGCAACCGTTTATCGGAATTGAGTGATTCCAATTGCATATTGTTAAGCATCATGCCTACTTTCATCCCATGTATTGCTATGTCATGTTGCTGCACTTTTGCATATAGATTTACCCCTGTTTATACAGCTTGTGCCCGTAACTTGTTTTGCTTGTATCTTTTTAACCGTAACTCCGTTTGGGGTGTTCTTTATATGTAACTTGATTAGTTTTTCGTGTACTTTGTGTTTATGCTTTTGTTTGCTGTTGTTAACCAACCTAAAATATGGTTTAGGACAGAACAGTACCAAATCTTTTAATCATCGTGCGACACTTAGTGTTATGCCATGTTTAGGTTGTGCTTCACTTAAATTGACTAGCATAGATAGTTTACTTTGTGCTTCACCTCTTGACATGTTTGTGTGCTATGCCATGCTTGCTTGAGTTGCCATGTTAATAACCGTTGTTTGGTCACCTATAGCTAAACAACTTGAACCACCGTAAATGTGCGGTATCGTCGTGTGTGACGAGTACTCCACTTAAACTGTTAGTAACCGCTCTCGACGCACTACTAGGGAATGCCCTTTTAGTGGCGCACTGTTTTTGAGTTTAGAGGTGAATGCGCCACTAACTACAAGCCACTAATAAGGGCTTAGAGGTGGCGCATTCTGGATGCGCCACCCCTAAGGCCCTTAGGCGTGGCGCATCTCAGAATGCGCCACCTCTAAGCTCTTAGGGGTGGCGCATTCTGGTATGCGCCACGCCTAAGGGCCTTAGGGGTGGCGCATTCATAGTGCGCCACTAAATCCTAAAAATATGCGCCACTAAATAATTACAGAAAACAAAAAAAAGAATTACATAAAAGAATAAAAGCATTACAGATATTTTTATTATATTACAGAAATGCAAAATACAATATAACAATGAGGCCAACAATTATTGATACAAAAGAATTGCAATATAATTTTTATTACAAAGGTTTAGAGGCCAACAAGATTCACAAGATTACATTCCATCACAAAATTACAATGAGTCCAACAATTATTGAAAACCGAAAGCTACTTTCGTCATCACTACTTGTTTGCTCTTCAACCTGCACAAAACAAAGCTTTAGAGGTCACATCCATATGAATCATACCAAAGGAGAACAAAGCAATCTAGCATCTATTCTTATCAACAACTTAAAGCAAGTCGATAAATGGTGAAAAGCATGCACATATGCATAAAAATGCATATGCAGTGACCTTTATACACAAAGAGCACCAAGAGTATTTGATACTACCATCTAGTACACAAAGAGTACATCCAAATTACACAAAGAGTACATTCAATTAATTGTTTTGACTCGGCTCGGGGAATGGGCGGCATCCTTCTTTCGTCATGAAAGGCCTTGTGTCACGCAGGGCCTTTAGGCGGACTTCTATCTCCCCATTGGATGGTGCAATGTTGGAGTGGAAGATCGCCCCCTTCATTTGTACTTCATGACGAATGATAGTCGCCATCTGCGCTTGGATGTGAAAGAACTCCTCCTTTAGATTTGCATCGGCGATTTCCGCCTTCCTTTCGGCCCACGCTCTGAGATGACTTGGCAGCGTAAGGTTGCGTTGTTCCTGTACAATTGCCCTCATGTGATGAAGGGCGTAGTACGCATCCCTTACACTGCCAGCCGGCTGCTTGACGCACGGGAACTGCGTTACGTGGTTGAACACGTTCACGCCAGGCTGATTTTTCCTGAACTTCTGCTTCATGATCTTGCCTCCGACTTTTATGTAGCCGACGAGAGCATCATCCAAAACTCTCATGATATACTTGTAATCTTTCTTCTTCACACTCCCCGAGTCTAAATACACGGCATGCGAGTGTTGCGGTGAAAAGAAGATGAGCACGCAGTCTTGATCCTCACTGCATAATTAAAACAATCCAAAAGGAATGTTGGAAGAGGACAATGGAAAGCTAAGAAAGCATATACGCTACGGAGGCGAGCGAATGACTTACTTGGGAGAGTAGGTCATAAGAAATGAATCTTTGTCGGCGTTCCGTAGCATGAAGTCTGTGATGTACCCCGCCGCGAGAGCCGCGTCCCCGTCGTCCATCAAGATGCTTTCACGCATGTAGAAGGGGTCCAATATCGCGACGCTCGGGGTCTTATCTCTCCTGATACTCATAGAAAGGCTAAGCGAGAACAGACGGATAAGGCTATGGTCCAGCCGCTTGAGATGGTACAAATTGAAGATCTCCGAAAACCGCAGGATTATCATATCCGCGGGGATAGTGTTGATGAAGCCCATGTTGATTGGCACCTTGGCCATGAAAACCGGGTACGAGGGATTCTCTTCTCGAAGAAGAATCTTCTCTAATGCCATAATACTATGATGCACACTCTACATATCCGAAGTTGCAAGGTCCAGCATGTCCTTAGGTAGCATCGCCCTACCAGCCACATGGATTTCAAACAAGAGATCCTTGGGTCTTGGTGGCCCGTCCTGAGCCCGGATCGGCATCGAAGGTTGGCTACTAGAAGTGATGCTCTTCTTTCTTTTTCGTCCCTTCTTCTTTTCTGATTTTGAGCAGTCACCGGCCTTTATCTGCTCAGTGGCCGCCTTATGGAGTGTGGACGGGCTGAGAATAGATCTTGTGGCATCTGCTTGAGGCTCGGTGAAGGCGCAAGCTGCTGGAGACATGTCCTGAGAAGCAGCGAAGAGACGCGTGGAGCAAGCAGGCTTCGCCGCAGGATCAGCTGGACCGCGAGCTTCCTCGTCATGCTGATAGGCTCCTTCAGCAGGAGGCATGAATAAGTCATCAGCATCATACAAAGTATTGATGAACTGGTCGGCGCTGATATCATCATCAAGATCATCGTCTTCTTGTTGTGCTCCGATGGGATCATGTGGCGCCGACACGATGACTAGCGGTGTTGTCCTAGGTGTGGTGCCCCTTTCCCCCGTCATTAAACGCATTTGGCTCTTCGGCCATAGGCATATTTGGTTGAAACAGTCACTGAGGACTGCCGTCTCGTCCTCATCGTATCCGGGGGGTTGAATGGGAGGTTCAACTCTCTCGTAGCCCTAAATCACGAGAGAGATTTGAACCCTATGCATCTCCGGTGCCATCGGCATATTGTGCATGATTCGATTTTGTGGTTGAATGATTTTACCTTTGGCAACATCCTTCAACTCGCCGTCCACGACTTGTAATAGAATGCATGGAGTGTCCTCCTGCGAAAGAGATATATATATATATGCATGTACGGCATCAGAGAGATTCCACTAAAAAAGGCAAGGAGATGAAGTCCTCGTTTGAGTTGCAGACGCTTATAGTTACCTTGAGGGCGTCGAGGTCGGCTAGTGAAGAGACCCCGCCGATGACGGCGGGCATGCAAGAGACGGAGGGCGCGCTGCCTCCCGTGGCGTCGGTCGCCCTATTTGTGCTGCCGCCGGGTGCATTATTGTTATGCCCCGGTTGCTCGATCGTGGCCAGAGGAGTTACCATCACGTCCGGCGTCGCCGCGGTGTTGGCGGCCGGAGTCACCAATACGCCGGGAGTCGGTGCGGGAGCCACCACTATGGCCGGAGTCGGGACTGCAGGCGCCGCGGGGCCCGAGTTGCTGCCGACTATGTTGGGGACTGGTATGGGCCCTTGTCCACCACGTGCTTGCCAATTCGCGAGCGACTGCATCATATCTGGAAGGAGAGCGTTCATCGTCTTCGCCACTTCGTCCTGGACAAGCTGCGGAAGCATGTTCACCTTCTCCTCCAGTCCACGAACATAAGCGGCATCTTCTTTGGTCCTTCTCGCCTTGCGCCCCCTCGAACCGGACTGCTCCGCCGATTTTCCATAATATTCGGACCAATTTAGGTCCGCACCAAAGCCGACCACACGGCCGGCTGACGATGGCTTCGCCGTCAAGTCGTCAACCTTCTTGACCTTGTTCAACGCCCTGTTGAAGGCGTTGTCCCACGGGCCGGCCGGCCTAACCGACGACTCCTGCGATGAGGCGATTTTCATTTCCGCTTGCTGCAAAAAGAATGTGAAACGTTAAGAAATTGTGAACTTCACTCGAGAATTCAATCGACAAGGTCGCGTGGTAAAGTACTTACCACGGCAGTCGTAAACTCCTGAATCTTAAGATCGATAATTATTTTCGAGGTTGCTTTGTCCTTATAGCTCCGGGCCCTCACAAAGAATTTGGTCTGCGGATCATCTTTGTATTGCTGGAAGGGGTTAGGTATGCCCGCAGCGGCGTACTCGGCATCCTCCTTGTCCCATTTAGGCTTGGAACTTTTGTAACCACCGACTCCGAGACGATGGTTACCTATGACCTGCGACCGCATGGCCTTGCCCTTTGCACTCGCGGCCTTGGCTTGCTCGGACTCACACCTAGCCTTGAAAAGGTTGTAGGTAGCTTCGTCGATCAACGGCTCTTTCTCCTTGAGCTCCTCCCAGGTTTTTTTCTTTTCAAAAATTGCCCTCTTCACCCGGGTTTTCCAACTGGACAAGGCCTTGCTCATCTTCCTGAGGGCCCATGTGTTTACTTTGTTCCCTCTGAGTTTGGTGTTATCGTACGGCTCCGAAAACTTGTATCGTCCGTGCAGCTTGTTGATAATAAGCTGACAATAATGAATATTCTCACGACTCCTGAGGTTAATCGTGGTGATCGGCACGGTGTTGCGGAGGATCGCCGCGACTTGACGGCCGTACCCTTCTGAAAAACGTTCGGGCTCTTTAGGAATCCCGACGGCGGTCACAACAGTAAACTCTTGCCTGATGACGCCGACCTTGGTCGGTTTCCGATTCCTCTTCTTCGACTGGGTACCATCTGTGTTGGAGCCACCGGTCCCATCATCCTCGCCGATGTTCCTCTCGCCGTCTATCGTACCGGCCTCCTCCTCCAAGTCATCATCCGATGAGTCGGACTCCGACTCTATCTCCTCCTCATACTCCTCCTCTCCCGGAGGTACTTCCTCTTCTCTCTGCTCCTCGACCTCCTCCTGGGAGTATTCCCAAAATTGCTTCCTTTTTGTACCCGGCTGAGAAGAAGGACCGGCGTCGGCTCCGGTCGACATGTTTGCACTAGTACAATATTAAAAAATGCAACTACTTAATTAATTAGCACAATAAATAAATGCAAATACTCTCATGTTAAGAAAAATAGCAAAGGTCATGCACGAATTCACGGAAAAATTCGGCATGACCTTTGCTCTTTTTCTTAACATGAGAGTGCCCCATTCTCAACCGAAACGGAAGTTAATCAACATTTCGGGAGAAAGGGGATAATGAGAGTCCCTGCACATAAAAAATGCCTACATGTAGGCACAACCATCACATATATAGTGTAGAACAATGCACTAAAATAGATATTCAAACATCATATATATAGGTAAATTTCATATGATAAACAATGCATTGCAAATTGGCACTTGCTTGGGTTTTTTCATATTCAGTTGAAATATCTTATAACTAAGTCATTCAGTTGAAGACATTCAGGTTCTGTTCCTATGACATTCAGGTTCAGATATCTCCCAGGATCATTGCATTCAGTTCCAGCATGATGGATGGATGGATGGATGGTAAATCACCCTATTCATGTGGCCAAGATATAAATACATACTCATACCCTGGCACTACAGAAAACCACATGGCTTATTCTCATCATGAGGCAAAACAAAAATAATCCCAAATGAACCACAAACACCAACGATGACACAATAATAACAGTAGTATGAAATGATGCAACGCGCAACGAATATCATGTGTGCATCTTATGAATGTGCATGCATTTTCAGAGTCTAAATAAGAAGATGTACCACCCTTGCTTGGAGTTCACAGGCATGCATGTCCTCAAAAGTAAGACGATAGTACTAACTTCAAAGCTAGTACTGTATGCAAACAAAACCAGTGCGAATGAATTATTCTATGTATTTTGTACTGTTCAGCAGCACAAGCAATAGAGGTATGATCAAGCATTCAACCCCGTTCAGCTTCTCCTAGGTTCAATGTGTATCTATATATGAAAATTCATTCAGCTCCAGCCACATGATGCTAAATCATATTCCTACTCATGTTGCCACTGGGAGTTCACCCCTGAAAATTATGTTAACTACTAGGAAGTTTAGATACATATATTGTTCTTGCCACTATATCTCTGAATTTTCAATGAATTATAGCAGCCAGCAGTAGCACAACCAACTAGTCATCAAACAGATTGATCCTAGGAGAATCATGCCAAGCAATTTGATCCTAGGAGAATTATGCCAAGCAATTTGATCCTAGCAGTAGCACAACAAGCAGTTCACCCCTGAAAATTTGATCCTAGCAGTAGCCAAAGCAAGGATGTGAACAGGGGAGGGGGGATCACCTGAGTGCTGCGGGAGGCTAGGGTTCTGGGCGGGGGCTCCGGTGGCGTTGAGGGGGCGGCTCTGGTGGAGGCTCCGGCGTCGAGGGTGTGGCTCCGATGGCGGCTCCGGCGTCGAGGCGGCGACTCCGGTGTCGCCTAGGTCACGGGGTCGGGTCTGGTGGAGGGGGCGACCGTGGATGGGGGCGCGGGGGCGGCTCCGGTGGCAACTCCGGTGGCGGCGAGGGCGGTGGACGGAGAGGGGGGCTCGAACGACGGGGGGCGGCTCCGGTGGCGGTCGACGGCGAGGAGATTGCGCTGGGAGAGATGGTGTGGGCACGGGCAAGGGGAGGGGGTGATGGAGCGGTTAAGGCTTAGGGGTGGCGCATTTTGCTGAAATGCGCCACCCATAAGGTTTCTTATGCGTGGCGCATTTCGGCGAAATGCGCCACGCATAAGTGTTGGAAATATGCCCTAGAGGCAATAATAAAATGTTATTATATATATATATTTCCACGTTCGTAATTAATGTTTATATTTCTGTGCTATAATTGCAATGACCCTGACTATGAGATTCAGAAGAAAACTCACTTGCATGTGTGGAAATGTAAACACCAAGAGTTCCTGGTTTAGCCTCTAAGACCAGCTCATGTGCTAACTGATGATTACGTTTTCTTAATCATGGACATTGTTCTTGTAACAAGGATGTCAGTAGCAATGGGAACATATTGTTAGCAGAACAATGATGTTGAACCGACCCCAGTATTGAATGATATACTTAGAGATCACATCGTAACTACGTTATAAGTCATATCATGAAATGTTATCATATACGTAATTCCTTAGACCATGAGAGTATCGAGTTGCTTCACACAGGAAGACATGCTTTGGTTCTTAGATGAATCCTCCCGTAAATGGGAAGTAGTAAAATAAGTTCTGGGTATGTCAGATGGTGTGGCTAGTGACTGTGATAGTTCAAGAATGGGATTTGCTCCTTCACGATGAAGAAGATATTCACTTCGGGCCCACTCGGTATGACGGTATCCATTATAGTCTGGCCAGACGCATTGTGATTCAGTCACGGGGATACCGGAATACGATAACGAGAAAATGGACAAACGAGCAAAGAGGATAACGAGTGGCTTGTGTTCAAGAAGTTGTTACACATGGGTGCCAAACATCTCTCCTCTAACTTTGTCATATATCACGAAGCAAAGGGAATGGTACATGAATAAACATAATGGTTCACTCGAAGTTTCTTCGTGTATGTGCGGGAGTCAACATGGGTGTCCATGGCTCCGCTGTTGATTATTGGCTATTGACGAAAGGCTGTTGACCTATGTCCGGAAGATGTTCTGAGTCATGTCCGCATTATACCGAACCTATTGGGTCACACACTTAACGAGCAATAGTCTGTTAGAATACTAGTATGGTAGAAGGTTTAGTGGAAGCAAAGCAGAATAGTTCATACGGGTACCGGAAGTAGTTCCGGAGATTTATGGAATAGTTCATAAGGGCACCAGAAGTAGTTCTGGGTATTTAGGATATGTTCGGATCTCTCTGGAGTAGTCCCAGGTGGTTCCGGAACATATGAAAATGGTAATGGGAAAGTTTACGATCAACCGGAATAGTTTCGGTGATCGATGGACAGCTTAAACAATATGTTGTGTTCACCGGACATAATAACCTTTGCCCGGATGGCTCCGAAACCCATTTAGATGGCTCCGGAACATTCGTTAGAGGTTCCGGAAGGTATTGGAAGTGCTCCAAAAGTGTCCGGAATGTCCCGAAACAGTCCCGGAAGGTCCTGGAAGCTTCTAGAAGGTTCCGGAAGGTTCCGGGCAGTACCACCCACTGCCCTGCGCCCCTGGCCTTGGGGGTCAAGCCACCTAGGCTGCCCTGGCCGGCCAGGTGGTGGGGGCGCACCAAAAAGGGGTGGGAGATCCTCCAGGTGGGATTTCCAAATACCATTATGGAAGGTTTCCGGTGGAAAGGTATGTGTAGGTTTGGAAGGCTTGGGAGTCCAAGTTGGACTCCCAAACCTCCTTGAGCTGCGCCCTAGGCCCCTTGGCCACCTATATAAGGTGAGCCAAGGGTGGGGGGAAGACACACAATCAATCCCCAAGGCCTATGCGCCACCCTCCCTCCTCTAAACCCCGTTGCTCCACTTTTAGACCCCGGTTTAGACGCTGTTCTAGATCGGAATCCGTTAGGGTTTTCTCCCTCTAGTTTTTCTCGGTGGCGTTCATCTCTGGACGGCGGAGCGCTGCTGGATTGCTGCTACGGGATGTGTGGATACTAATGGAGGGGTCGTACCTTCGACCCTTCTTCGAGGAGCTTGTTCATGGGACTTATCCGTGGGACTAGATCGCGGGACTTGTTCGTGGGATTGATCGAGGGACTGTTCGTGGGAGAACTTGCGAGATCTACTTCCACTACGTCCACGAGCTTCACCAACTCTACTTCTGCTACATCGGTTGGTGAGCCATGACCTAAAACCTTGTATGCAATCTTCTTGGATGATCTTGGGTTCTTGATTCGTAGGCCGAAAATTTTGTTTTCTACTACGTTTCCCAACAGTGGTATCAGAGCGATCCTTGATTAGATGCATGTTTAGGTCTAGATCATATGTGTGATATGAGGCATTGATTTTCTTGTTGCTTCCCTGTCATGTGATTTTTTCTATGCTTGATGGCAAGTTGAGGTTTTGCTACAAGGATTGAGTTTTCCATCGATCCCTCTATGCTGCTTTCAGTATGCTGGTTGCCTTGATCATGGTCTACATCAAACTCCTTGGATCTCATCTTAATCTCGCAATAGAAGATTTAACATGGAGGGGCTTGTGGATTTTATGAACTCAAATCCACACGGGGGTCACGCGTTTAACGAAGTTTGGCTTGTGGCATTAGTTGCTACACGCACCCCGTATGTTAAACTAGCAACAAAAGAAGTATCGTGTTTTTGTTTTGTCTAGGGTTTCTCGTTTGCCTTGTAAACCTGCTTAACAACCACGATAAAAGTTGCAACAACCCGTGTAGATGGCGATCTAACTCGTTTTTGCAGAGTATGCATATGATGTGGTATAGCCTTCAAGATTTGCAATGTGTTTGTATGAGATGCTATATGTTATGTAATATTTATTCGCGACCTGCGTGTCGTGGTACGGCATGATGACTGGAGTCATATGATTGTCACTTAATTATGGCCTGCGTGCCAGAACTGTTTATTAGCTCGAGGCAAAGCAATAGATAGATGCAAGGTGATGATCTACGATGCGGAGGTGGACCCCGACGCACATGCCGGAAGCCGTGGTGATGTTCCCGGTGCCAAGGAGAAAGTTGGTGGACGCGGTGACTTCTACCACGACGGCGTGAAGACTACGAAGACTTCACGAAGCAAAGGGCTATATCATATCACATAATTTTATGAACTGCCTGTGATGTTTATCCCTTTGATGCACCCTTGTTTGATGCGCGGTAGTCGTGTTTTATTAGGGTGATCTCTCGCAAAACAATATCAAGTTGATAGTGTTCTTCCAACTGTAGCACCGTCTATACTATGTTTCACATCGGAGCAGGTCATGTCACATGGGTGCACATGTGTGTGACGCATAAAAGGCGGGTGTGTTAAAAGAACACACAGCGCATTACACTTGGTTGTCTTGACGGTTTGGATAAAAGTTTGCTACCGGAACACGCCCATCGAAAGATGAACAAGAATCACATGTGTTGTGATTGGCAAGTTGGCCTACCGGTCCAATCTAAGTCATCAGTGATGTCACATCAATGGCGGACGATTGGGTCGGATCTTGAATCACTCCAGCATCAATTACGAGAGATATTGATCTGAGTGGGAGCGCACTTAGAAATTAAATTGATTAATCACAAGTGCAACTTAATTATGAACAAAGTCTTAGTATTTGCATTATCGTTGTAGAATAATGGCTCGCGTTACCACCTTCCCAATTGATTTTGATTAACTGTATTATCTGGTAAAAACTTTACAATTGGTACCGTATTGTGAGGACTATCCTCAATAGTGCCGAGAAGGACCATGTCCTATCGCAAATTTTTTATGCTCTCCCGCTGATGCTATGGATGATGTGACTTATGTCCATAATCCAAAATGCTAGAATTCCACCACAGCTAAGTGCATTGTCTTCACCACCATGAAACCCGAACTTCGAAAAGTTTGGGATAGTTATGTTATATTCATGGAACTGAAAAATAGTTTTCAGTAGTAAGACAATTAATGTTGGATATAAGATATCTAGTACAATGTATGATTGTAAGCATTAGTGAAAATATTCACTGTGCTCTTAACGAAACGGATAAGTGTGGGATCCAGAAGAACACTGGTCATATGATGATGAGGATTAAGGGAAAGGAAGTTCCATAGTGTGTTAGTAAGACTTACATGCCGGAAAGTCCATGGCATGCGCCACCCTTGATCATGTGTGATCTTCTGTGAGTAGGAGTGACATTGGAAATAGAACTATGATACGTATAAAGGCAAAACGAAAGAAGACTGGAATAACCAGCTCAGAAATGAAAGTCATACGGAGTTATAGATGAATTCATTGCTGGTCAAGAGATGTAATTCTTGGGAATCATGATTAAGCAGTTAATTGTGGATTCTGTATATTGTGATTAAACTGTTGATCACCGGAATATCACATCGATTGCATATTGTTGCAACTCGATGCAAGAAATACTATGGCCTTTATGACTAGCTAATGATGAGTTTTGACACGCTCGGGAACACGGTAAAAGGTTTACTATACCGTGTGTTGACTCTATGATTATCTTCATAATTCATTTTAGAGTTGAGTAAATTGTTACTACACTTTAGCCTTGTTGCAAAACATCATTTTGAATCATGTTTGTTGCAAGAGAGTTGTTCAAAGCTATGAATAACGTAAAGGCCATACTTCCATTATGAATAGGGTGTATGTTATGAATCTTGATAATAATACTAAACATCCATAACACTGACGCTAACCGTCGCAAGACTGACAGAAATACCACATAGATGTGGCACTGCCCTTTATCACAAGTGACATAACATGCATGAAGAATTTCCATAAGTGATGGATTTTCGAGTCATATGATTATGAATCACTTGACGCTTGCGATCTTTGTCTCGAAGTAATGTGACTAAAACACCGTTAATAGGCCATACATGAACGGGCAACTAAACCATTGGTAATCATACATGATGATGTGTGCAGTCCAATAAGTGTAGTTGTGTGCAGTGGATTCCCTATCTTCACTCATGAGTTGAAGTAGATATGTGGATATCTGTTCAATAGAGACATACGTCTGAAATCTTTGAAATGTTCAAGGAATTTTAGAGTGAAATAGAAATTCGTTGTAACAAGAAAATAAAGCTTCTGCAAATTAGATTGTAGAAAGTAATATTTTAGTTACAAGTTTAGTGAACGTCTGATGAGTTGTGAAGAACTGTCATAACTTGCGTCTCCCGGAACATCACTATGAGTAAAGTGTTCGAGAGATGTAATCAAGCCATGTATGACACGGTAAAGATCAAATATGACGTTTATCAATTTGCCATTATACTTATTAAAGTTATGCGTTAGTGACTACGGCTTTTACACTGAAAAGAGCATCATCAAATCTGTTGAAATGACACCATATTAGATGTGGTATGGACTGTTAAAACCATGTTGTCTTTTCTTAAAATTTGGGTATATGAGGCATATGTTTGACATACTCAAAACCCCAAATCAGATAAGTGCTACTTTGTTAAGGTTATGCCAAAAGTTTTGGTATTCCTCTATCACTACACAAAAGCAAAACTGTTTGCTGTTAAGAACAATGTGTTTTGAAGAAAAATAGTTTCTTACAAAAGAGTGAGTGGGAGGACAGTGCAACTTGTCAAAGATTGTTGAATCTTCAGAGAAGTGCGCAGCTGAACCACACAGGTTAGACAAAACTCGTACAAACATTCATGATATGTAAAACGAGATATTGTTGTTCGACAATGATAAACCTGTGATATACAAAGAAGCGTTGATGGGCCCTGACTCCGGGATTTGGCTAAATGCCAAATAATCCGAGATAGTATCCATGGAAGTAAGTCACGTTTTGAACTTGGTAGACCCTCCGAAAGACTAAAAGTCTGAAGAATATATATATGTGGATCTATAATTGATTCGGATGAAATTGTTTTATCCATAAAGCTCAACTCGTTGGAAAATTGTTTTCTAGCAAGTTCAAAGGTTGACTACGGCGAAGTAGTTTCGACCGTAGAGATGCTTTAGTCAGTTCGGGTTATATTAGCAATTACTACATATCTCATTTATAGGATATGGTAGAATGAACGTCAAAACAAAGTTCCTACACGGAAATATAACAAAGGACGTATATGTGATACGACCGGAATGTTTTGTCGATTCAAAGGATGCTAAAATAGATGCAAGCCTTGGATATCCAGTGATGGACTGGAGCTAGCATAATGGAGTTGGAATTTTCGTTGTGATGAAATTGCCAAAAGAGTTTGTTTTCATCAGGAATAACGAAGATGCTTGAATATTCAAGAAAGTAAGTGGGAGCTGAATAATATTTCTAAAACCTTATGTAGATGACATATTGTTGATTAGAAATGATATAAATTTCTTGACACGAATAAGGACTTCATTGGAAATAGTTTTCGGTTGAAGAACTTGGGCTGATATAGCATTAGTATTGAGCATAGTGATCTATGAAGATAGTAAGTGCCTGATCATGCTAAAGCCAACACTACATATTGACATGATACTAAAGTAGTTTAGTATGAAATGCCAAGAAACATGTTCTTGCCGAGGTCATGGTGAAAAGTTGTTTGCGGAAATCGGTGTTCATGAACACAGATAAGCAAAACACATGAATTGGATTTCACTCACCTATGTGTTTGGATTAATCATGTACACCATAATATGTAAAACGACCAGATATGTCCAGTGCTCCAAAAGGTTGTGAGCAAGATACCAAAGTGATCAATATGTTGATCATTGGACAAACAGTGAAAAGTTAAACTTATGATAGATTAGATATGTTTCTCGGAAAATGGAGATAATGAAGAGCTCGTTGTAACAAGTTACACCAGCTGAATTTTTGATGTAAACAGTTACACCAATTCAGTCTTCATACTTACTCCAACCGATTTTCGATTTTAATTGGGATTATGTGTTTCACACGTAAGGGTGGCACAGTATGAAGGAACTGTGTTAAGTTAGATACTGTGGCGAATTCTACAACAGAGGCTAAGTATATTGTTACTTAAAGAAGTAACAAGGGAGGGTATTTTGAATCATCAGTTCATTTATGAACATGGTATGGTTTCCTAGATGCTTGAAGCTCATGGAACATTGACGAATGATTTCATGACTTATTCTGAAGGAACCAAGGTCCTGCCAAATGATTCAAACATATACAAAGCTAAACTGATAAAATTAGTAAATTTTATGATAGCGTGAAAAACGCGAAGATATGCAAGATACAAACGGGCCTGAAGCATCAGATCCGATGATGAAGTCTATACCACAAATGAAGCATGTATTACACCGGTATGCCATAGGTGTAAAATGCTCAAGCACTGATAATATTATTGACTCTAGTGCAAGTGGGAGACTGTTGGAAATATGCCCTAGAGGCAATAATAAAATGTTATTATATATATATATTTCCACGTTCGTAATTAATGTTTATATTTCTGTGCTATAATTGCAATGACCCTGACTATGAGATTCAGAAGAAAACTCACTTGCATGTGTGGAAATGTAAACACCAAGAGTTCCTGGTTTAGCCTCTAAGACCAGCTCATGTGCTAACTGATGATTACGTTTTCTTAATCATGGACATTGTTCTTGTAACAAGGATGTCAGTAGCAATGGGAACATATTGTTAGCAGAACAATGATGTTGAACCGACCCCAGTATTGAATGATATACTTAGAGATCACATCGTAACTACGTTATAAGTCATATCATGAAATGTTATCATATACGTAATTCCTTAGACCATGAGAGTATCGAGTTGCTTCACACAGGAAGACATGCTTTGGTTCTTAGATGAATCCTCCCGTAAATGGGAAGTAGTAAAATAAGTTCTGGGTATGTCAGATGGTGTGGCTAGTGACTGTGATAGTTCAAGAATGGGATTTGCTCCTTCACGATGAAGAAGATATTCACTTCGGGCCCACTCGGTATGACGGTATCCATTATAGTCTGGCCAGACGCATTGTGATTCAGTCACGGGGATACCGGAATACGATAACGAGAAAATGGACAAACGAGCAAAGAGGATAACGAGTGGCTTGTGTTCAAGAAGTTGTTACACATGGGTGCCAAACATCTCTCCTCTAACTTTGTCATATATCACGAAGCAAAGGGAATGGTACATGAATAAACATAATGGTTCACTCGAAGTTTCTTCGTGTATGTGCGGGAGTCAACATGGGTGTCCATGGCTCCGCTGTTGATTATTGGCTATTGACGAAAGGCTGTTGACCTATGTCCGGAAGATGTTCTGAGTCATGTCCGCATTATACCGAACCTATTGGGTCACACACTTAACGAGCAGTAGTCTGTTAGAATACTAGTATGGTAGAAGGTTTAGTGGAAGCAAAGCAGAATAGTTCATACGGGTACCGGAAGTAGTTCCGGAGATTTATGGAATAGTTCATAAGGGCACCAGAAGTAGTTCTGGGTATTTAGGATATGTTCGGATCTCTCTGGAGTAGTCCCAGGTGGTTCCGGAACATATGAAAATGGTAATGGGAAAGTTTACGATCAACCGGAATAGTTTCGGTGATTGATGGACAGCTTAAACAATATGTTGTGTTCACCGGACATAATAACCTTTGCCCGGATGGCTCCGAAACCCATTTAGATGGCTCCGGAACATTCGTTAGAGGTTCCGGAAGGTATTGGAAGTGCTCCAAAAGTGTCCGGAATGTCCCGAAACAGTCCCGGAAGGTCCTGGAAGCTTCTAGAAGGTTCCGGAAGGTTCCGGGCAGTACCACCCACTGCCCTGCGCCCCTGGCCTTGGGGGGCAAGCCACCTAGGCTGCCCTGGCCGGCCAGGTGGTGGGGGCGCACCAAAAAGGGGTGGGAGATCCTCCAGGTGGGATTTCCAAATACCATTATGGAAGGTTTCCGGTGGAAAGGTATGTGTAGGTTTGGAAGGCTTGGGAGTCCAAGTTGGACTCCCAAACCTCCTTGAGCTGCGCCCTAGGCCCCTTGGCCACCTATATAAGGTGAGCCAAGGGTGGGGGGAAGACACACAATCAATCCCCAAGGCCTATGCGCCACCCTCCCTCCTCTAAACCCCGTTGCTCCACTTTTAGACCCCGGTTTAGACGCTGTTCTAGATCGGAATCCGTTAGGGTTTTCTCCCTCTAGTTTTTCTCGGTGGCGTTCATCTCTGGACGGCGGAGCGCTGCTGGATTGCTGCTACGGGATGTGTGGATACTAATGGAGGGGTCGTACCTTCGACCCTTCTTCGAGGAGCTTGTTCATGGGACTTATCCGTGGGACTAGATCGCGGGACTTGTTCGTGGGATTGATCGAGGGACTGTTCGTGGGAGAACTTGCGAGATCTACTTCCACTACGTCCACGAGCTTCACCAACTCTACTTCCGCTACATCGGTTGGTGAGCCATGACCTAAAACCTTGTATGCAATCTTCTTGGATGATCTTGGGTTCTTGATTCATAGGACGAAAATTTTGTTTTCTACTACGTTTCCCAACAATAAGGAACCTTATGGGTGGCGCATATACGCTAGATGCGCCGCGCATAAGAGAACTTAGTGGCGCATTTGGGAAATATGCGCCACCCCTAAGCGTTTTTTAATTTTTTTGTTCAATTATTTTTTAATTATACATGCCTTGTCACATTATGAATGAATATTCTTCTTTTTGGAGTATATGTAGGTGGTTATAATATGCCTTGTCACATGCCTTGTCACATGCCTTGTCACATTATGACATGTTTAATTAAACATGTCTTGTCACATGCCTTGTCACATTATGAATTAACTTAGTGCCGTAACAATTAAATCCATGCAGGTAATTAAAACACAGACCCCTGATGGTTATAATATGTAGGTGGAGTCATGAAGTGGATGCAAACAAGGAAAATCTTTAACAAAATACTAGGTGTAATGTGAGAGGGGAGCAAGCACAAGCTGCAAAACCAACAAACAACAGCAAAGTGCATATTAAATCCATGCATACACAAAGTGATCATGAATTACAAAATATTTTTCTTAAATTTGGAGCTAGCTATCTAGCTATCGTTTCCTCATGATCTTCTTCTTGCCCTTCTTTGTCGTGGTTGAATAATTTAGGCCCGGGACGCCTTCACTTTTCCTCTTGAACGGGAGGAGACCTTTCTTCGGTAGGGTTGTGGTGTATGTATCCTGAGCGGCGTAGTCATCCTCCATCTTCGGGTCGCCGTACTTGTCAAAGTCTTGCTCGTTGGCGACTCCATCCATTCCGATGATGTTTCTTTTGCCTCTCCTCACTACAACGCGGCTCGGCTTTGATGGGTCGGTAATGAAGAAGCATTGGTCCACTTGGCTAGCCAGTACCCATGGCTCATTTTTCGCGGTGACGTTTGCGCCCGTAGACTTGGATTTGGCTTCAGGTATAACCATGGTGGTGAAGTACCGGTCTTCTTTTACGACGCTCTTGGCCCATCTCACACGGAACATCGGCACCTTCTCTCCACAGTATTCGAGCTCCCATATGTCCTCGATCCTTCCATAGAATCTTTCCTTGACGTCATCGGTGTAGAATATCCCCGTTACCCCTGAGTTCTGGTAATCGCAGTTATTGTCCTTTTCCTCCGTGTAAAATGTGTAGCCGTTGATATCATACGCTTGATAGGTCATCAGGTTGCGTGCGGCACCCTGTGACACGGTGAATATCATCTTTTCGTCCTCGGAAGCGTTCCTTCGCGGGGGATTAGCACGAAGCTGGTCCCTGAACCAAGTCATGAAACCGGAGTTGTGCTCTTTGATTAGCCGTGGATCTCGGTCCGTTATCTGCAGGCCCTGGTCACTGTACTTCTTCCTGATTAAATCCTTGTGCTTTACTATCCAAGGATCGACCAGCTGGATGTGTTGTAGCGCGACTAGGCTTGCTCTTTCAAAGTCGATGTCTCGACCGTCAAAGTTGACATGCATTGCGCGGCTTCCCTCGTGGTGACCACACCCATCGGTCCTGCCAAAGTGCTTGTTGACGGCCAGACCCACAGGGTTCTCGGTGTTGAGATAATTCGTGCAAAAAGAGATGCACTCTTCGGTTAGAAAGCCCTTCGCTATGCTTGCATCTGGACGGGACCTGTTACGAACGTATTTTTTGATGTGCCCATTCATCCTTTCGAACGGCATCATGCTGCGCAGAAACGCAGGCCCGAGTTGGACGATGTAACACCCTCACTGTCAGTGAACAGTAATCACTGTTACTGTTCATCTGTACTGTTCAAAACTTTTGTTTAATCAAATGGTTCAGTTCAAATTCAATTTTCCTTTGATATTGTTGCAAGCAAAGTGAACCATGGGCATTGATCATCATGGATGAAAACTAAGTCCAATCCATAAACATTTGAAATAAAATCAAATACTCAAAATGCCTTTGATGAATATTAAAATTATGGTGACAATAAATCTTTTCCAAAAATCTTGGAACCACTTTTATAAAATCCCAAATAATCACTGGACCAAATCCATATGGGTTTGGGTATTTATTGAGTTATAGAAAATTCCAAACAAATCAAAACAGTAGCTAAAAACCCCAATTTAATCATTTAATATTATAATAAAATATTAAATGAATTTTATAAGTGGCCAAACCTTTTGTGGCACTAGACTAGGGTATAACAATAATTATGGGACACTTAAAACATTTTACAAAATTGCCTAGGTGTATAAAATAAATACAAAAAGGAAATTACAGAAAAGAAAAAAAAAGAAAAAAAAGGAAAGCTAAACCTAGCTAAAACCCCCTCACCCCTGGGCCAGAACCCAGCCCACCTAGCGACTAGCCCACTACCCCAAACAGCCCACCCCAGCCATCCCTAACCTCCCGCTACAGTGGGTGGCCATGGCGTGGAGGCCATCCACGGTGGCCGGCGGTGCGTGGCGCCCATCCGGCGGCTCCCCGGCGGGATAAGACCCCCCCCACGCCCAGCGCGAACCCTAACTCGCTCGCCCCCCTCCCAGTTTCCCCCCTCTCTCCCCCGTCGCCTCCCTCCCTCTCTGCCGTGCACTGCCGAGCCGCCATGGGAGCACCTCGGTGAGCTTGCGCGGCCCCCGTGCTTCCCAGGAGAGACCAAGTTGTCCGTCGTCTTCGTCGTCGTCGACTACGTCGACCCCTTCGCGCAATCGAGCCGGGACGCACTGGAGCTCGCCGTCGACACCGTCTCCTTCCTCTGACCAGCGAGTTCCGTCGGCAATCCTCTCCCTCTGCAGCTCCTAAGCACCCGACGGGCCAACGTGAGCCCCCATGGTGAGCACGCGGCCGTTTTGCCCCTCTTTGCGCCGCGAATCGTGACCCCGAGCACCCCCGCCTAGCAGCGTAATCCGGCCGCCGCTGTTCTTCACGGCGCCGCCGTCCTAGGCCTCCCCGGCGTGCCCCTCTGCCCCCCCAAGCGCGCGAAGGCCGCCCCGTTCCATTCCCCCCAGCCGCACCCCAAACGGCTCACCGGAGCGAGCGCAACGACCTCGCCGGCGTGCCCTGTCCGTCGCCGCTGTCAATGGCGTGGACGCCCTGGGGTTAACCCCTCCCCCCCACTGACATGCGGGCCCGCGCGTCAGGCCGCTAATTAGGCATTAGCCCCCCTTAATCTCACTGACCTGCGGGCCAGGGTGCCCCCTAATAGCCCTACTTAATTAAACAGAAAGATAACCCCCACCACCACTTACACCTGGGCCCCATGCCCTGTTAGATTAATTAATCTGTTAAATTAACACTATGAGTCAATGACATGTGGGTCCCCCTTTATTATTTGAATAAATAAAATGAATTATTAGAGCTGTGTCTATGACAGATGGGTCCCACTGGTCAGGTTTGACCAGTCAACTCTGTTATGGATAATGTTCTGTTTAATAAATAAAAGAAATGCAAAAATGATTATAAATTGATTTAAACTTAGAAATTCAATATCTTTTAAACCGTATTTCAGATCGAAAAACTTTATACATGAAAGTTGATCAGAAAAATACAATGAATAAGAATACGCTATCCGTATACCAACCCCACCCCCTAGCACACCGATCATCGACATTCCCCCCTCCGGGCTGTCTGTCGATAATTCCCGGTACCGATAAAAGTACCCGGATGAATTTATTCCGAACACGAAAGTTGTTCGGAATAGTTCAACTAGCTCGGGTACACCCCCCTTATGTTTTTCCGGTACCCACGACACCTCCGGCTTGACCCTTCCCCCTTCGGTCACCCTGTCCGGTAATCACCCGGAGCCGGTAGTTCATCCCCGGATGAATTCCCGCTCCGAGCAACGTGCATTGCACTGCGTTAGAACACCGTTAACATTTCATCTGTCATGTCATGCATATATTTGTATATTATTGCTGTGTATTTACTGTTTCCTCCCCCCTTAATCTCCGGTAGACCCCGCTGCTACCGCCGACTACACCGCTGCCGGGTACGACTACTTCGTCGACGACCCTGCCCCTACCGTCGAGCTTCCAGGCAAGCAGAGCCATTCTCTTCCCCAGATATCGCCTACCTTTCCGTACATTTCTTGCACTAGGCATTGTTACTGCTGCTGCTACGTTATACTCCTATTCAATTGCATAGCCTGATTTTGTCGCCCCTTGATGTACTTTTCCTTTATCCTATGCTGCCTATTATTACTTATGCATTATTCAGCAGTGAGCCCTGCGCATTGTTAGCTAGGACTAGATAGCGGGACGTGATCACTCAGATGAGTGAACACGGATACAATATATACAACTGCACAGATACGGTACAATGCCGACACCGCCAAAGGCCCCTATCTGGGTTATGCCTAGTCACCTCAAGTGTGAGCTATCCGGGAGTAATCCTTGTACTCCACTCGAGGCTGACTTTGTCTTGCCGCCATAGGGTTCTGAACAGCGGTTGTCCTTAAAGGTAAGAAAGTCGGGCGACCCAACGGTGTCCGCGAGCGGTATATCGTCGGGAACGACAGGGAGGGTACGACCGACGTTACTGGCGTGCTTGGCCCCTGCTCGTATCTCGCGAGAGTTACCAAACCACGAAAAAGTCGAGCTCTACCAAGAGCACACGCGAGACAAGGTAAGGAGACGGTTCACCTTGTTGGTAACCGCAGTGACTTGGTGGGACGACAGGGCAGGCACCGATGTACTAGTGGTCCTGACTGCTGTCGTTGACCGCGGGTCGATTAAGTCGAGGCAACGATAACGGTTGCCACGCAGGTTAATTAAAATGCTAAATGGTTCGGCGGATGTGTTGAGTAGCCTTTTGGCTTGTACGCACTACCTACACGTGGGATAAGGAGTGTGGGCTCCCCTGCATCGTAGTCTCGTTCGAGGGTCTTCAGACGTCAGCAGTACCGCGGGCTGATTGCCGGGAAGTGGTGTTGTCTTCTCTTTGCTGCAGCAGGTCTGTTTGTATTTGCTTTGATTTTGCTTCACCGGCCAGTCACGCACCGTGCAGGAGTACGTTCGGTTTAGGGTCCAAAGCCCGGCGTACATAGGATATAGTCCGGCGGATGACCTCTCTGTTGATTGCCGAAGGATGGGCTACTTTGTGTCGGATAGCTTTGGTGGAGCGTTCCCTAACAAGGTTCCCGCCACCCTGGAGATCCGAGCGTCGTAGAGTCACGCCAGTGCACCCCTGCAGGGAAGATTAATCTATTCGAATAGCCGTGTCCACGGTAACAGGACGCTTTATGCTGAAGCTGGATCTTACCACTAGAAACTATTATTATTAAACTGTATGGTTCCGGGTCTTCTTCCTCGCAGGGAGTCGAGGAGGGGAACTCGGAGGCATTATTATTATTGTTAATCATTACAACTTATATTATACAATGTTGCAGCAACTTCTGCTTCGTTGTTACTTTATGCTTTATATGAACTGTTGGCTGATTCTTACCTCATGCTGCAAGACATCGTCGGAAGATGCTAGTCTTCGATAGGCCTAGCTTCTTATCCTTATTCTGATTTCTATCTTGCAGTCCACTTTATACAGCCTCTTCTTTCCGTTGATACAATGCATAATGCTTAGTAGCGGACGTAAGACTCGCGGGTATACTAGATACTCACTTGCTTTATTTCCTTTACTGTTTTGCCTGATCGGCCGCTACAGTCGACGTTGGAGCCCAGGAGCAGGAGTACCCCGGAGGAGGATACTACTACGTCGAGACCCCCGCTGACCAGGACCAGGAGTAGTTTCGGAGGCTCCCAAGCAGGAGGCCTTGCCTTTTCGATCTGTACCTCTGATGTTATTTGTGCTAGCCTTCTTAAGGCAAAACTTGACTAACTATGTCTGTACTCAGATATTATGGTTTGTATGACTTATGTATTTGGGTCCGAGTGACCCCCTTTATTGTAACATATTGGTTTATCCTTTTGTGTTTAGTGTTGTGCTGTGATATTCTCATCGTGGCACCCTAATCTCAGCCGTGTACCCTGCGTGTATGATTACTGTACACGGATTGATTTTAGGGGCGTCACAAGTTGGTATCAGAGCCGACTGCCTGTAGGACACCCCCTTCCAACTACCTGGTCGAAGTTGAGTCTAGACTTTGAAAAACTATTTTGCTAACTTAATATTTGGCTTACGGGCCCACATCGATGTCACTACGTGTGATATCTATGGTATTAGGATCCTTTTCTCCTTACCTATGCTCTGGGAATCTGCTCTCTTATCCTTGCTGGTAAGTTTTACAAAATCTGACATTGGGATCACGTTCTCTTGATTCCACCCGGCGTTTTTGGTGCTTCCCCCCATTGATTGAGTCGTGTCGCAGGCGTCGTACGCCAGATCCCAGACCGCGGATCCCATTCTCATTCTGGGCAGGCCGCGCGTTCTCTGGCATCAACTCCTGTGGCCAACAGTTTTCTTGCGGCGTGATTGACATAGTGGAATCTATGTCGCGTCGTGTAATCCTTACCGCGGTCTGCGCGCCGCCTAGTGTGTCCTTTTTCCTTAATTTCTACGACGTTACGCTACCCGATTTTCGATTGATTTTATGTGTGGATGTGTATGTCTTATATGACTACTCCTATATATCCGCGCCTCCTCTTTGTTGTCGCTTTACCTCTTACTCGTTTCCGGTATTTCGTTAAGATGTTCATCGCTGAAATACCCCTGTTAAATTCTAGCAGGATGGCTGGTCGTGGTGGTCGTGGTCGTGGTCGTGGTGCCAACGATCCACCTCCACCGCCGGACTACATGGCCGCGATGATGCAGCAGTTTTAGATGAACCAAGTGTTTATGCAAGGAGTCATAGATCAGCTCCAGAACCAGAATCTGAACCAGAACCAGCACCAGCATCAGCCGCCTGTGGTTACTCTGCGGGATTTCATGCGTCTCAATCCCCCTCTCTTCCACCATCCTGAACGGCCGCTCGATGCTGATGATTGGCTTCGTGACATCACTCATCAGCTGGAGTTCGCTAATGTGAGCGCTGCTGATTATGTCACCTTCGCATCCTATTTCCTGCGTGGTCCCGCTGCTCAGTGGTGGGACACTTACAAGGGCTCGCTAGCTGAAGGGACTGTCGTCACCTGGAATGAGTTCAAGTCTGCCTTCCGTGCTCGTTATGTCCCCCAGGCAATTATGAACCGTATGAAGGCCGAGTTCCGCAACCTCGTTCAGGGCAACAAAACTGTCGAGGCATACCAGAGGGAATTCCTCCGCCTCTCCCGCTATGCTGCAAGTGACCTCCCCAATGATGCAAGTAGGCAAGAGAAGTTCCGTGATGGACTCAACCCAAATCTCCAGCTTGCACTTGCTTTGCACGTCTTCCCCGACTTCGCCACCATGGTGAACCAGACTATCACTCTTGAGACCGCTCAGCTTAAGTTCGGTGGTTCGCCGAAGCGCCCCCGTGATGCTGGCTCATCTTCGGGCACAGCACAGAAACAACGCGTTTGGCTTCCACACAATGTGTTTCATCCAAATGCCCCTGTACCAAGGCCGTCGTATGTTGCACCTCGTCTGCCTCCGCCCCCGCCGAGACAGCCGAAGACTGAGACTGCACCCCTCCGTCCTCAGGATGGCCTGTGTTTCAAGTGCCATCAGCCAGGTCACTTTTCCAGAGACTGCCCCCAGCGACAGAGTCAACTGGTAGTTCACCCTGCTGGACGTGGAAATGGCCGTGGCAACAACAGGACCCCCAACTATAACACTGGGTCTTCTCACACTCGCGGACATGCTTACAACATTAATGTCGAAGAAGCTCAGGAGCAACCTGCTACCGTGATGGGTACCCTTCTTGTTAATTCAGTACCTGCTACTGTTTTATTTGATACAGGAGCATCGCATTCATTCATGTCGGAAGTATTTGCATTGTCGCATAACTTCATGGTAGAAAAGATGGATCCACCGATGGTTGTCCGCACTCCGATAGGTCATTGCCACACCTCCAAGATAGTGCCCAAAACCATCGTCGAAATTGAAGGAATTGAGTTCCTTGCTTCCCCCATCCTCCTGAAGTCTTCCACTATAGACCTCATTCTGGGCATGGATTGGTTGAAAGTCCACGATGCCGCACTTTATTGTGGCACCAGTTCTGTCCAACTTTTTCACCCCTCCGGCGAGATTGTAAACCACACCACCCGGATTACCCGTGATGCTGAAACGCATATCTATATGATGAATGCTCTGAATGTCTCACCTCTTGACGGGATCAAGAACGTTCCAGTCGTTCGTGATTTTCCCGACGTCTTCCCAGAAGAACTCCCGGGAATACCCCCGATCCGAGAGGTTGAATTTGTCATCGACCTGAAGCCTGGCACCGTCCCTATTGCCAAGCGTCCCTATAAGATGCCACCTCACCACCTCCTTGAACTGAAGAAGGAGATTGACGAAGCACTTCACAAAGGATTCATTCGCCCAAGTTCCTCTTCTTGGGGAGCACCTTCGCTCTTTGTCAAGAAGAGCGATGGGACAAATCGTTTGGTCCAAGATTATCGACCCATCAACCAAGCCACCATCCAGAACAAATATCCGCTTCCCCGGATCAACGATCTGTATGATCAACTTGCTGGATCCACGGTGTTTTCGAAACTCGACTTGAGGTTGGGTTACCATCAGATCCGAGTCCGTGAAGAGGACATTCCGAAGACCGCTTTCATTACTCGCTATGGTTCATACGAGTACACTGTCATGTCCTTTGGCTTGACGAATGCTCCAGCCACTTTCTCCCGATTGATGAACTATATATTGATGGAATACCTCGACAAGTTTGTCGTGGTTTATCTGGATGATATCTTAATATACTCCAAGAATAAAGAAGAACATGCTGTACATCTTCGCCTTATACTTGAAAAGCTTCGAGAACACAAACTCTACGCTAAGTATTCTAAGTGTGAGTTCTGGCTTCCTGAAGTGACCTACCTTGGTCACGTGATTTCCAAGGACGGCATTGCCGTCAACCCAGAACGTATCCAGGCTATTCTTAATTGGACTCCCCCCAAGACTGTCAAGCAAGTCAGAAGTTTCCTCGGACTCGCCAGCTATTGCCGCCGTTTCGTCGAGAACTTTTCCAAGATTGCCAGGCCTCTGACTAATCTGCTTCACAAAGGGGTCAAGTTTGAGTGGACAGATAAATGTCAGGAAAGTTTCCAGGCCCTCAAGGACAAGCTCACTTCTCCCCCAAGTGCTAGCTCCCCCTGATACTCAGAAGGACTTCGTGATTTATTGCGACGCGTCTCGTCAAGGATTAGGCTGTGTCCTAATGCAAGAGCGCAAAGTGATTGCTTATGGCTCTCGTCAATTGCGTGCTCACGAAGATAAGTATCCAACACATGACCTTGAATTGGCAGCAGTAATTTATGCATTGAAGCTGTGGCGACATTACCTCGTCGGTAATCGTTGCGAGATCTACACCGACCACCAAAGCCTGAAGTACTTGTTTACTCAACCCGACCTGAATCCCCGCCAGCAGAGATGGCTCGAGACAATAGCCGACTACAACATGGGAATTTCTTACACCCCTGGCAAAGCTAATGTGGTGGCCGATGCTTTAAGCCGTAAAGCTTACTGTAGTGAACTTGAAGTTCAAGTACAACAACCACTTCTGTATGAAGATTTTCAAAAGTTAAACCTCGAGATTGTTCCTCAAGGTTATGCAAATAACCTGGTTATCGAACCGGATCTCGTCAAATCCGTCAAGGGTATACAATTTTATGACGATTTCGTACACAAGATTAAGCGCGATATCGCCAAAGGGAGACCATCACCCTTCACCGTTGATAGCAAAGGTGCGGCGTTCTACCAGAACCGTTTAGTGGTTACTCACAGCAAGGGCAGGCATGAGAACCTGGATATGACCCCGAAGGTCATGAGAGCGGCTCACGATACCCCGTTGTCCATTCATCCTGGAAGCACCAAGATGTACCAAGACATTCGTCAGAAATTCTGGTGGCCTAACATGAAGCAAGACATTGCCCGATATGTTTCTGAATGTGCCGTTTGCCGTCGCGTCAAGGCAGAACATCAAAGACCTGCTGGAACTCTACAACCACTCTCTATTCCTGAATGGAAGTGGGACAAGATTGAGATGGACTTCGTCACTGGTTTTCCCAGATCGCAGAAAGGCGACGATGCCATCTTTGTCGTCATCGACCGATTCTCCAAGGTTTCCCACTTTCTGCCAGTCAAGGAGACGATCTCTGCTAGTCAGTTAGCAGACTTGTATGTTTCCAGAATTGTGTCACTCCATGGCATTCCGTTGGAGATCAGTTCAGACCGAGGCAGTATTTTCACCTCAAGATTCTGGGATAGTTTCCAAGAAGCTATGGGCACTCACCTGAATTTCAGCACCGCTTATCACCCCCAGTCGCAAGGACAAGTCGAACGAGTTAATCAAGTGCTTGAAGAAATGCTTCGAGCTTGTGTCATCTCATTCGGTAAGAAATGGGAGGAATCTCTTCCATTTGCTGAATTCTCGTACAACAATAGCTATCAAGCTAGTCTGCAGATGGCTCCCTTTGAAGTTCTCTATGGACGTCAGTGTCGAACCCCTCTGAATTGGTCAGAAACTGGAGAACGAACTCTCATTGGTCCGGACATCATACAGCATGCCGAAGATCAGGTTCGCGTTATCCGTGAACACTTGAAAGCTGCTCAGTCTCGTCAGAAGAGCAACTATGATCGCAAGCACAAGGAAATGGTCTATCAACCTGGCGAATACGCGTACCTTCGTGTCACTCCCATGAGGGGCACTCACCGCTTTGGGATCAAAGGCAAGTTAGCTCCTCGCTACATTGGCCCGTTCCGTATCCTATCCAGAAGTGGACCAGTGGCATACCGATTGGAATTGCCATCAAACCTCTCTCAAGTCCACGATGTATTCCACGTGTCGCAACTCCGACGCTGCTTCAAAGACCCTATTCGTGAAGTGGAACATGATATGATTGAACTGCAACAGGACTTGACTTATCAAGAACATCCAAGCCGCATTCTCAATCAGTCTGAACGCAAAACCCGCAACAAGACAACCAAGTTCCTCAAAGTTCAGTGGTCGAATCATTCTGAGGATGAAGCCACTTGGGAACGCGAAGATCATCTTCGTGAAGAATACCCCGATCTTTTCCCCTCTACCACCTAAATTCTCGGGACGAGAATTCTTGTAGTGGGGGAGATTTGTAACACCTTCACTGTCAGTGAACAGTAATCACTGTTACTGTTCATCTGTACTGTTCAAAACTTTTGTTTAATCAAATGGTTCAGTTCAAATTCAATTTTCCTTTGATATTGTTGCAAGCAAAGTGAACCATGGGCATTGATCATCATGGATGAAAACTAAGTCCAATCCATAAACATTTGAAATAAAATCAAATACTCAAAATGCCTTTGATGAATATTAAAATTATGGTGACAATAAATCTTTTCCAAAAATCTTGGAACCACTTTTATAAAATCCCAAATAATCACTGGACCAAATCCATATGGGTTTGGGTATTTATTGAGTTATAGAAAATTCCAAACAAATCAAAACAGTAGCTAAAAACCCCAATTTAATCATTTAATATTATAATAAAATATTAAATGAATTTTATAAGTAGCCAAACCTTTTGTGGCACTAGACTAGGGTATAACAATAATTATGGGACACTTAAAACATTTTACAAAATTGCCTAGGTGTATAAAATAAATACAAAAAGGAAATTACAGAAAAGAAATAAAAGGAAAGCTAAACCTAGCTAAAACCCCCTCACCCCCCTGGGCCAGAACCCAGCCCACCTAGCGACTAGACCACTACCCCAAACAACCCACCCCAGCCATCCCTAACCTCCCGCTACAGTGGGTGGCCATGGCGTGGAGGCCATCCACGGTGGCCGGCGGTGCGTGGCGCCCATCCGGCGGATCCCCGGCGGGATAAGACCCCCCCCACGCCCAGCGCGAACCCTAGCTCGCTCGCCCCCCCTCCCAGTTTCCCCCCTCTCTCCCCCGTCGCCTCCCTCCCTCTCTGCCGTGCACTGCCGAGCCGCCATGGGAGCACCTCGGTGAGCTTGCGCGGCCCCCGTGCTTCCCAGGAGAGACCAAGTTGTCCGTCGTCTTCGTCGTCGTCGACTACGTCGACCCCTTCGCGCAATCGAGCCGGGACGCACTGGAGCTCGCCGTCGACACCGTCTCCTTCCTCTGACCAGCGAGTTCCGTCGGCAATCCTCTCCCTCTGCAGCTCCTAAGCACCCGACGGGCCAACATGAGCCCCCATGGTGAGCACGCGGCCGTTTTGCCCCTCTTTGCGCCGCGAATCGTGACCCCGAGCACCCCCGCCTAGCAGTGTAATCCGGCCGCCGCTGTTCTTCACGGCGCCGCCGTCCTAGGCCTCCCCGGCGAGCCCCTCTGCCCCCCCAAGCGCGCGAAGGCCGCCCCTTTCCATTCCCCCCAGCCGCACCCCAAACGGCTCACCGGAGCGAGCGCAACGACCTCGCCGGCGTGCCCTGTCCGTCGCCGCTGTCAATGGCGTGGACGCCCTGGGGTTAACCCCTCCCCCCTACTGACATGCGGGCCCGCGCGTCAGGCCGCTAATTAGGCATTAGCCCCCCTTAATCTCACTGACCTGCGGGCCAGGGTGCCCCCTAATAGCCCTACTTAATTAAACAGAAAGATAACCCCCACCACCACTTACACCTGGGCCCCATGCCCTGTTAGATTAATTAATCTGTTAAATTAACACTGTGAGTCAATGACATGTGGGTCCCCCTTTATTATTTGAATAAATAAAATGAATTATTAGAGCTGTGTCTATGACAGATGGGTCCCACTGGTCAGGTTTGACCAGTCAACTCTGTTATGGATAATGTTCTGTTTAATAAATAAAAGAAATGCAAAAATGATTATAAATTGATTTAAACTTAGAAATTCAATATCTTTTAAACCGTATTTCAGATCGAAAAACTTTATACATGAAAGTTGATCAGAAAAATACAATGAATAAGAATACGCTATCCGTATACCAACCCCACCCCCTAGCACACCGATCATCGACATTCCCCCCTCCGGGCTGTCTGTCGATAATTCCCGGTACCGATAAAAGTACCCGGATGAATTTATTCCGAACACGAAAGTTGTTCGGAATAGTTCAACTAGCTCGGGTACACCCCCCTTATGTTTTTCCGGTACCCACGACACCTCCGGCTTGACCCTTCCCCCTCCGGTCACCCTGTCCGGTAATCACCCGGAGCCGGTAGTTCATCCCCGGATGAATTCCCGCTCCGAGCAACGTGCATTGCACTGCGTTAGAACACCGTTAACATTTCATCTGTCATGTCATGCATATATTTGTATATTATTGCTGTGTATTTACTGTTTCCTCCCCCCTTAATCTCCGGTAGACCCCGCTGCTACCGCCGACTACACCGCTGCCGGGTACGACTACTTCGTCGACGACCCTGCCCCTACCGTCGAGCTTCCAGGCAAGCAGAGCCATTCTCTTCCCCAGATATCGCCTACCTTTCCGTACATTTCTTGCACTAGGCATTGTTACTGCTGCTGCTACGTTATACTCCTATTCAATTGCATAGCCTGATTTTGTCGCCCCTTGATGTACTTTTCCTTTATCCTATGCTGCCTATTATTACTTATGCATTATTCAGCAGTGAGCCCTGCGCATTGTTAGCTAGGACTAGATAGCGGGACGTGATCACTCAGATGAGTGAACACGGATACAATATATACAACTGCACAGATACGGTACAATGCCGACACCGCCAAAGGCCCCTATCTGGGTTATGCCTAGTCACCTCAAGTGTGAGCTATCCGGGAGTAATCCTTGTACTCCACTCGAGGCTGACTTTGTCTTGCCGCCATAGGGTTCTGAACAGCGGTTGTCCTTAAAGGTAAGAAAGTCGGGCGACCCAACGGTGTCCGCGAGCGGTATATCGTCGGGAACGACAGGGAGGGTACGACCGACGTTACTGGCGTGCTTGGCCCCTGCTCGTATCTCGCGAGAGTTACCAAACCACGAAAAAGTCGAGCTCTACCAAGAGCACACGCGAGACAAGGTAAGGAGACGGTTCACCTTGTTGGTAACCGCAGTGACTTGGTGGGACGACAGGGCAGGCACCGATGTACTAGTGGTCCTGACTGCTGTCGTTGACCGCGGGTCGATTAAGTCGAGGCAACGATAACGGTTGCCACGCAGGTTAATTAAAATGCTAAATGGTTCGGCGGATGTGTTGAGTAGCCTTTTGGCTTGTACGCACTACCTACACGTGGGATAAGGAGTGTGGGCTCCCCTGCATCGTAGTCTCGTTCGAGGGTCTTCAGACGTCAGCAGTACCGCGGGCTGATTGCCGGGAAGTGGTGTTGTCTTCTCTTTGCTGCAGCAGGTCTGTTTGTATTTGCTTTGATTTTGCTTCACCGACCAGTCACGCACCGTGCAGGAGTACGTTCGGGTTAGGGTCCAAAGCCCGGCGTACATAGGATATAGTCCGGCGGATGACCTCTCTGTTGATTGCCGAAGGATGGGCTACTTTGTGTCGGATAGCTTTGGTGGAGCGTTCCCTAACAAGGTTCCCGCCACCCTGGAGATCCGAGCGTCGTAGAGTCACGCCAGTGCACCCCTGCAGGGAAGATTAATCTATTCGAATAGCCGTGTCCACGGTAACAGGACGCTTTATGCTGAAGCTGGATCTTACCACTAGAAACTATTATTATTAAACTGTATGGTTCCGGGTCTTCTTCCTCGCAGGGAGTCGAGGAGGGGAACTAGGAGGCATTATTATTATTGTTAATCATTACAACTTATATTATACAATGTTGCAGCAACTTTTTCTTCGTTGTTACTTTATGCTTTATATGAACTGTTGGCTGATTCTTACCTCATGCTGCAAGACATTGTCGGAAGATGCTAGTCTTCGATAGGCCTAGCTTCTTATCCTTATTCTGATTTCTATCTTGCAGTCCACTTTATACAGCCTCTTCTTTCCGTTGATACAATGCATAATGCTTAGTAGCGGACGTAAGACTCGCGGGTATACTAGATACTCACCTGCTTTATTTCCTTTACTGTTTTGCCTGATCGGCCGCTGCAGTCGACGTTGGAGCCCAGGAGCAGGAGTACCCCGGAGGAGGATACTACTACGTCGAGACCCCCGCTGACCAGGACCAGGAGTAGTTTCGGAGGCTCCCAGGCAGGAGGCCTTGACTTTTCGATCTGTACCTCTGATGTTATTTGTGCTAGCCTTCTTAAGGCAAAACTTGACTAACTATGTCTGTACTCAGATATTATGGTTTGTATGACTTATGTATTTGGGTCCGAGTGACCCCCTTTATTGTAACATATTGGTTTATCCTTTTGTGTTTAGTGTTGTTCTGTGATATTCTCACCGTGGCACCCTAATCTCAGCCGTGTACCCTGCGTGTATGATTACTGTACACGGATTGATTTTAGGTGCGTCACAGACGATATCCTCCATGACGTGGATCAGCAGATGCACCATAATGTCGAAGAACGCGGGCGGGAAATAGATCTCAAGCTCGCATAGTATGAGCACGATCTCCTCCTGTAGCCTTTTGAGTTGCGTAGCACAAATCGACTTCCGGGAGATGACGTCAAAAAAGTTGCAAAGGCCAAACAACGTTTTACGGACGTGCTCGTCCATTATCCCTCGCATCGCAACCGGGAGAATCTGCGTCATCAGCACGAAACAGTCGTGAGATTTCATCCCGCTGAAACGCTGCTTCGCCTCGTCTAGGTATCTGCTTATCTTCCCCGCGTAGCCGTTCGTAAATTTTACTCCTATGAGGCAGTGGATAAACCGCTTGATCTCCTACTCGCACAGAGTGAAGCATGCCGGGGGGCAGTGATCAATACCGGTTTTCTTCTTGGTCGTCCTTTTTCGTTTGCGAGAGTTTTGCGTTTCCGTATCCTCTTCCTCCTCCGGCTCATCATCGTCGTCACTAGGGGGGTGAAGTTCCCTCCTGATGCCCATAAATTTCAAGTCATTCCTTGCTTTTGGCCCGTCCTTGGTCTTCTCCGGCATGTTGAGCAGCGTGCCAAACAAGCTCTCGCATACGTTCTTTGTGATATGCATTAGATCAAGGCTATGAGGACTGCGGAGTAGACTCCAGTATTGCAAATCCCAGAAAACAGACCTCGCTTTCCATACCCTCATCAACGGCTGAGTCTTCTTTTTTTTCTTTCCCGGCGCGGGGCACTCTTTCCAAGTTTTCAGCAAGTTGTCGATTTCTTTGCCGCTCCTTCGAGCTGGGGGTGCTCGGAGCTCCTCGCTTCCATCGAACATATGTCCCTGTTTTCTCCACGCGTGTTTCTTGGGAAGCCACCTCCGAGACCCCTGGAACACGGTTTTTGAAGATCCGGGATCTTTTGGTAGCTGGCGGTACGTTGTATTATCCATGCACCTAACGCATGCACAGAATCTTTGGACCACCTGCCCTGAGAAATATCCGTATCCGAGATAGTCGTGCACCGTCGTGATCACCGCGTCTTTCATTGGGAAATATTCTTTTGCCGCGGCGTCCCACGTATTGACTCCGTATTTCCATAACGTTTCTAGCAACTCTTTCAACAGCTGCAGATATAGATTGAGGTTCGTACCTGGTTGTTTCGGCCCTTGAACTAGCATACACATTGTTATGTACTTTTTCTTCATGCACTTCCAGGGGGGAAGGTTGTATATGCATACAAACACGGGCCAGGTACTGTGTGTGCTGCTCTGGCGGCCAAACGGATTGACTCCATCGGCGCTCACACCAATCCTGAGGTTCCTTGGTTCTTTCCCAAAATCTGGGTATTCGAGGTCCAACGCAGTCCATTGGCTACCATCTGAAGGGTGCCTCAGCATGTCCTCCTTTTCCGGATCCGGGTTCGGGTCATCCTCTTTTAGCTTCTTTCTATCCGCGTGCCAGGTCATGAGCTTTGCTTCCTCGGGATCTATGAAATACCTCTGCAGACGAGGAGTGATCGGAAAGTACCATACCACTTTTCTAGGAACTTTCTTCCCTGTCTTGTATCGACTAACACCGCACACCGAACATGTGGTTTTATCTTCGTCCTCACCCCGATAGATCATGCAATCATTTATGCAGACGTGGTATTTAACGTGCGGAAGATCGAGAGGGCAAAGGACTTTCTTGGCCTCAGCGATACTAGTTGGGCACGTGTTGCCCTTCGGAAGACGATCGTGCCAGAATGCCATGTTATCATCGAAGCTTTCGTCGGTCCATTTGTGTTTTGCCTTCATCTCCATAGCCCCAAGTGTTACATTCAAGCGGGTATCCTCGTCGTTGCATCCTTCGTACAACTTCGTAATCGCGTCTTTCTCGAGTTGCGCCATCTTGGCTTTCTCTCTAGCTACACCTCTTGCGTTCAACGCCTCTTTGACAAGCAGCTCTTGAACATGAGGGTCCCGCACCCAGCTTGAATCATCATGTCCGACATCTTGATCTTCATGTCCGGCATCTTGATCTACATGATCTGCTTCGGCATCTTCTTCATGATCATGTACGGGATGCTCTTCGTCATCTCGCCCGCCGCTGTTTTCTGGTTGCCCTTCCTCATTTACTGGCGCCCCACCATTGACGTCCTCCTCCTCACCAGCTTCATCACTTATCCATCATGTGTAGCCATCCATCAAACCATTACGCTTCAGGTGTCTTTGCAATATTCCGGAATCAGGCTCGGTCACGCACTGCAGTTTGCATCTCCGACACGGACATCTTATATCCGACCTATTATTCCTTAGCATGTCGTTTGTCGCACATTGCATCCACCTAGCCACGGTGATATCGCTCAGCATCTCGCGGACCATGGTGGATCACCTGCGTGCATGGAGAGAGCAACACAATTATATATCATAGTCGTCGCCGGAAAAATTCGGCATGACCTTCCCTAATAATGCATGGGAGCATGCGGAGAGTGCGCTAGAAATTTGCCGATCCGGAAATGAATCGACATTTCGGCAAAACATTTGCCACTCAAGATACACATATACATCAAACCACCATAAGCTTCACACATACATCAAACCACCACAAGCTTCACATATACATCAAACCCAAGCTTCACATATACAACAAACCCCAAGCTAATAAAGGCAAGTATATGGGTCATAAATGGAACAAAAGAGTTTGGGAGGAGGTCCACTTACTTCAATATGAAACAAAATAGATTTAATGCCAAGTATCGATGGATAAATGGAAGAAATGAGGTGGGGAGGAGGAGAAAACCGAATAGATCTAGTTTGAGAATTGTGTGGAGTGAATGAGAGGTGGTAGGTGGGGTGGAGTAGATAAGGGCAGCTCTAGGCATTTAGTGGCGCATCTGTGCAATGCGCCACCCCTAAGCTCTTATGGGTGGCGCATTACCATAATGCGCCACCCCTAAGGACCTTATGGGTGGCGCATTTACAGAATGCGCCACCCCTAAGCTATTAGGGGTGGCGCATATTTCTGGATGCGCCACGTATAAGGTCATCCAGGCTGGCCCACTCTTAGGGGTGGCGCACTGGAAAATAATGCGCCACCCATAAGGTCTTATGGGTGGTGCATTATTTTCCAGTGCGCCACCCATAACATATGGTGGCGCATCACTTTCTACATGCGCCACTAATAAGCTTTCCATGTATAGCTATTTCCCTAGTAGTGACGGTAGGTGCGATGTCTCGTGTTGCTTCCTGTTGATGCTTGCTCGTGTTTGCTCCGTAGTAATAGTGGTGCATCGTTGATTGCTTTCCAGTGTTTCCTTCTTGTGTGCTCCCGCGGGTACCTCTCGGAGACGATGCGAGCTTGCGATCAACTACACCTTCGGAACCCGACTTATCAACAGGCAAGGACTTGCATTACTTATGATCCATTCTATTTCAACCAGCGGTTCGCATGCTAGTATAGGTTAGGTTCGATGTTTGATCCTACCACATGTTTACAACCTCTTTCAAACCGATACAGCCATGTCCCTTCCCAGCAAACCTTGTACTGCTATGTTACTATTGCTCGTTGCTTAGCCCCTGCTTAGTATGCATGCTTAGGATGCTACGATGTTACCCTGTTCCTCTTTGGGTTGGGATATCACCTGATTATTATATTATTGTTGATGATATGATTATTATAATATTGACTATATTCGACGAAGGATGGAAGGTCCAGGCTATCCCGCCCCGACGCTTTGTTCCATTCGAGTCACCTAGGATCCGAGTTCCGGGTATTGGTTTTAAGACTGAGCGTGCCTAACCGCGTGTGGGATTTTATGGGGTCCCCTTTTCTTACCTACCTAGCTTCAAACATTTCTAGTGGTGGCCCAAGCTGATTTACCATTTGAAAACATGCATATATATCTTGTCGGGTCGCTCCTAGCAGATATCTTTTAAAACAACCCGGACCAGTGAGGACATAGTTCCCTTGCTGACCCACTTTGTCCGGCTGAGGACCCGGTTTCCCAATGTGTGATTAACCGGCTATCCAAACCCGAGATAGACGGTAGAGACCAGATCGAGAGAGCGGCCGGCTCCTGAGCTGGATGTCGACTCACCGGGGGCCACCCGGATTTGTTCGTTGTTAGCTAGAGGGACTTGTCGTTTCGGATCTCTTGGAACTAAATCATAAAATGGTTGCCTGTGATGGGTAGCAACTGAGAGTGATGGACGTGCGTGCGGAGCCTCGTAATGGGCAGTTGGTACAACCCTGCAGGGTTAAATATTTTCGAGAAGCCGTGTCCACGGTTATGGACGACTTGAGACCTACTCCTTGTTCATAGACAACAACAACTGAGATAATCTTAATATAACTTGATCAACGTGTGTGTGCCTTGACTGCTTCTTCTTCGTTGGGATGCGAAGAGGAGGACAAGGATAGGTAGGTGTTATGCTTGCGTAGTAGGTGGATAGCAAGACTTGTTGGAGGCGATTCCTCATCGAATGCTTGGCTTCTTATCTTACTCTCTAGATCGTTAGCCACTTCATAAATGCTAGTGCGGCAGCAACCTCACCACTTACCACATCCTTACCGTAAACTACTAGTTGTCCTAGAATGACGAGTGATGAAGTCCTTGCTGGGTCAGATGACCACTACAGTTGGATGCTGAGTACCTCTGTACTCATGATACTACCCCCAAACTCTTTTCAGGGTTCTGATCGACGACAGGTATGGTGATCGACGTTTCACGTGGAGACTCGACAACGACTAGTTAGGCGGATCCCGGCGGAGGGCCTGGACCCGTGTGGTTATGGGATCGATGTTTTTCTCTTTGCCACTAGGCATTTGCTTGTAGTCTGTACTCAGACATGTATCTTCCGCTGTTGTATTGTATTTGAGGCAGTTGTATGCCGATTGTATGAGATGTTGTATCCTTGTATCTGTAATGTTGTGATACCATGTTGGAAATCCGGGGCATATGACTTTGTCATATGTCGCGGTGGGACCGATATGTGCTTCGTCCCCGGATCTGGGTGCAAACACCTAGATCTGGAACAGTACCGCATATCGGGCCTTACAAACAAGAAGGCAACACGAGACATCACACTTACCGTCGAGAGCGGTTACTAACAGGTTAAGTGGAGTACTCGTCACACACGACGATACCGCACATTTAGACAGGTTCGAATTGTTTAGCTACAGGTGATCAAGAAAGGTTGTTAACATGGCAAAGCACAGAAGCATGGCACAACACACAAACATGGCAAGGGTGAAGCATAAATAAACTATCTGATCTAGTCACTTTAAGTGGGGGTAAAACCTACACATGGCAAACTATAGCGGACCCCACGATAAAAATGGAATTTGGTACTGTTTGGATCTAAACAATATATTATTATTTTTATTAGCAAGCAAGAACAGCATAAACACAATCTACATGCAATTCTAGTCAAGTTACATATAAGAAACATTTTAAACCGAGCAACGGTTAAAAAGTTATGACAGTTACAATTTACAGTGGCAGGCAGTGTAATTAGCAAGTAAACATCATGTAAACAAAGTCAAACATGGCAACAAGCAACATTTTAATAATCTACGCGCAAAACGGAGCAACTTTCATGTAGAAAGTGTCTCCATTGGAGCTACCGGTGAAAAGTTATAGCTACCGCAACATCGCAACAATTAATAGATAATTAAAAAGCCCAGAAATATAAAAAACACATGCACTGGGCCGAATCTAGCTCAACTGGGCCGAGCCCAACAGGTAACAGAAAAAAAAAACGGAGGGCGCTCACCTTGGGCCTGGCCCAGGCCGGCTGTGGGCAGTAGAGGGGCTGGCGGCTGGGCCGCGCTGGGGCGAGCTGGCCCACGAGCTGGAGCAGCCCAGCTACAGCGAGTGGGGGCACGGACTCGATCCCGATCCAGGACGGTTCGTCCCGAGCGGGAGGGGAGGCGGCGCCGGCCATCCTCCGGCGAGGTGGGCGAGCGCGGGAAGGAGGCCACGGCGCGGGGCGCGCAACGACTGGAGGGCGTCGGCTCCACCGGATCCGACCGGAGGCGAGGAGGGCGGCGACCCGTGCGGCTCCAGGGGCGGCGCGAGCTCCTCGAGGTTTTCTGCATGTCCATGGCGGCTTGGGGCATAGAGGAGAAGAGGGAGAGGTTAGAGGCGAGAGGGAAGAGAGGAAGGAGAGGGAGAGGCGCGCGGCGCAGTGAGGGACTCACCGGGGTGCGGGCGGCGTAGCTCGGGCTCGGCTTTCCCCTAGCCATGGCGCGGCGAGCTCCGGCTCGTTCATGGCGGGCAAAGAGAGCTCGGGTGAGGGGGAGGCGGAGGAGAAGGGAGAAGGGAGCGGGAGGAGAGAGGCTGGCCGGGGCGCGGCTCGCCGGCAGCCGGCGGCTGGCCGGAGTGCGGCGGCGGGGTCGCAGCGGCACGGGCGCGAGGAGGCCTTCGGGCGCTTGGGCAGGGGCGGTTGGTGGCTCCAGGGGGTGACGTGGCGCCTTCGGAGCCCTCCGAACTCCCGATCGAACAGCTGCAATCAGATCTGGACTAGGGGTGCAAAAATTGGGGGCAAAACTGGGGGTGTGGCTTCAATTTTCCATTAGGGTAAACCCTAGAAAGGGGTGGGAGTGTGGTGGTCTTTATATAGCCCAGGTGGCTGGCACTTTGCAAAAACATCCCCGGTTTTTCTCTCACGCGCGCGGTGTTTACGTTTCTGACCGCCGGGGGTCCGCAGGACCTCCGATTGGGTAAAACTTCGAACTGCGCGATCAGCGTGTCGAGCCGGAGGCGTTCACCTCGTGCTGGAACCGTTCCGAAAACACTTTCCGGCGCGCTATAAAAATATCCCGTTTAATTATTAAACGGGGTTTTTGTTCCGTTGGCTGTAGCTAGTCTCGTGCGGGTTTCACGATGGTGCTCGGGTGAATCCCGGTGTCGCAAAGGCCGAGTGTCAGGGTGGCAAGGGTCGGTCTCCGTCCGATACGAGATAAGAGGGGGAAAAAATAATCGCCGATGATAAATCGGGGATGCAAACACCGCAAACAAATCAGACAATCAAACAATTCACACCGAAAACAATTTTTTTAATTTTTGTGAAATCTGGGCTGTTACATGGCCCCCTGTCTCAGGCGTCCAGAGGGCGCGGTCACCCCCTGGCCGCGCCAGCGCAGCGCCTGGCTGGGGGGTTCCCCCCTCGGAGCCCCTTCGGGCTTCTAGAGTCTTCCGACTTGGATATTTTTTGGTATTTTTATGGATTTTTTCGAGCACTTTTAGTTTTATCCTTTTTCTGCAATGCACGGACAATAACAGACAAAAACTGGCACTGGGCACTGAATTAGTAGGTTAGTCCAAACTATGTTGTAAATTATATGAAAGTGCATCCAAACATATAGCAAGCAAGAGTCTATATCTAGTATTGAAACTAGCAAAGTAAGAACATAAAGGTGCAAGAACCTCTTGTCCGTGACTCGAATGTATCCAATCAGTGTTCCCGTGCAGAAAGTGGGAGATGGCTTTATAGCATAAAAATACTGAATAGTTGTTGAGAACTCAATCTACTAAAACTTCACGCTTAGTCTCCTTTGGAATCTTATTATGACTCGTTCCCAGACCACTGTACAGGTACAAGTCAAATCGATCCTCTCCCTTTTGACATTGAGCACTCATGCAATGAATGAGCGCGAGCAAAATTAGTTGGCACTTAGGATGGCAAAGAGAATAAATGATGGGCAAGGAACACAAAAAAGTATGAAAGTCTCACACCAATGAGGACAACCTTAGGCTAGGGTAGGCCTAATGATAGATATGGTGTCAAGAGTAGGGATTGCCATGCAACGGATGCACAAATGAGCTATGAATATGAAAGCTCTCCAATGGAACTAGTGGGGGTGTATCCAACTCGCTTCTCACGAAGACCTAGAGCTCTTTTGTGGAGGATCATCATTGGAATATACAAGCCAAGTTCCATAGTGTAAGGGTCCCCACATAGTTATGCATGAATGATATAAAAACTCTCTATGAAGTAAAAATGCTACTTTGAAGCACGAGTGTGGATCTTTCAAAAGGAATAGTTGTGTTTCCCCCTTCTCTCTTTTTAATTCTTTTTTTCTTTCTCTTTTTCTATTTTTTGTATTTTTGTGGCCTCTTTGGCTCTTTATATTTATCTCTCATTTGTCCTCTTTGGGATCTTTTCATGTGTGCTCTTTTGGGATCTTTTATTTGTGTCCTCTTTGGGATCTTTTCCTCACTTAAGGGCAACACTCTATATTTTACAAGGATGATGAAGATCAACACACTTTACAAGAAGTAATCAACATAAAGAAAACTGAAGCTAAATCATGATGTATGCAATTGTATGCCTCTGCCAGTGTAGCAGGATATGCAATGATACTAACGCGTCATGTAGCAATTATAAGGGCAAGGACCAACTAGCATGTGGCTCTACGGTCAAGCAAAAGCATGTATGACAATGAAAGATCAAGTCATGAGAAGATGGATGTTGCATGGCAATGTATCTCGGAAAGGCTATGGAAATGCCTTGATAGGTAGGTATGGTGGCTGTTTTGAGGAAGGATATAATGAGTCTTATGATGATAGAGCGTATCATGCCAAGGATTTGGATGCACCAGCGAAGTTTGCACCGACTCTCAAGATGAGAAAGGGCAATGCACGGTACCGAAGAGGCTAGCAAAATATGGATGGTGGAAGTGCCAACAATCGAATACTCGCATTAGTCAAAGGAAATCATCCACTTATTATCGGTAACTCTCTATCTAGTCAGGAGATTCACAAAGAGACAAGTACCCCTAGGAGGAGTGTATGGGGGTTTGGTTATCCTTGCGCATCCTCGACCCATGATAACGTGACGGTACTCTATATATTACAACCCCTCCAGAGGTTAGTGATCCATCTAGTAGCTAGAGTTCTCAATTATTTTTTGTAGTTTTAAAAAATAAGCACGTTGAACCAAAATATGACACCTATCACTAATAGGCTTGAACTCTTGACACAAAGAAGTAGAAACATTACTCGAAACAACATCTCAAAACTATTACAAGTTACTACTAAACTTGTAATAGAAACCTCAATTACCTACTCAAAGTAAGACACACATTCAGTCCAACATGCCCACTCTCTAAACAAGATAAGCATGGAACTCAAGAGAGTACTAAAAACAATACCTTAAACCAAAGCTCTTAAAGATAATCATGAAAAATAAGAGCTAAACATGACAGCAGCTAAAAATAATAAAGAACACTCAACAAAGATAAGCATGAAAACTATGAGTATTCTAGGCAAAAGTGGAGCGTATTTCTCTCCCAAACAAGGCATGCTAGGGTCCAACTTGTTATGAACAACAAACAAAACTAAACTAAGCAAAGCAAACTGAAAAGTAAATGCAAGACACTCCAAGCATAGCACATAACATATGAAGTGATAAAAATATAGCGTGGAGAAGGACGAACTGATGATTGTTGATGTAGAAGGGGATGTACGGGGGCATCCCCAAGCTTAGACGTTTGAGTCTCCTTGAATATTTCTTGAGGGGTCGGGAGCATCCCCAAGCTTGAGCTTTTGGCACTCCTGAATCTTCTTTCATCATCTCTCTTTGCACACTTGAAAACTCTCTTCATACGAAACCCATCATAAACTGATTAGTGGTTAGTACCTCAAATAAATTAATTCCACTTAGCCTTTATTGGAAACAAATATTTTCATCAAGGGCTACTGTTTCTCAAGATTGCCAAAAAGTTTTTGCAAGTAAAAAGCATGTGCAAGATTTGCAAATTTGAAGAAGCGCAAAAGATGGCAGACTTTGGGAAAAACAGAACAACAGGTAGTAAATAATTTTTTCCGGGTACTTCTGCAACTCAAATAAAGAAACTCAGAACAGGTGGTAGCTTCACAATTGTATAGGGCATACTGTCAAAATAATTCAGATCATAAAGATGATCTGGTGATTTTTAAAGATTTTTGCAATGAAGCAAACAAAATTTGTTTTCTGGACAGCATGTCGCAACGTTTGGCTCACTTGCCACCGGAGGCTAAAACTTGGCACAAAGATTGAAAATAAAGATACAATGATGTTGCTGCGGTAGTAACAAACATCAAGACCACCAAAACTGAAAGTAAAAAACATTTTGGATTGCCTCCCAATAAGCGCTTTCTTTTATGCCTTTGAGCTAGGCACGAAGGATTATAAAAGATGCTCACAAGAGAATAAGAGTTTAAGCAAACGAGAACATTGTAACAGCCCAGTTTTCAAAAAAATTAAAATTTTTGTTATTGGATTGAATTGTTTGATTGTCTGATTTGTTTGTGGTGTTTTCATCCCCGATTTATTGATCGACGATTATTTTTCCCCCTCTTATCTCGTACCGGACGGAGACCGACCCTTGCCACCCTGACACTCGACCTTTGCGACACCGGGTTTCACCCGATCACCGTCGCGAGACCGCACGAGACCAGCCGCAGCCAACAGAACGAAAAACCCTGTTTAATAATTAAACGGGTTATTTTTATAGCGCGCCGGAAAGTGTTCTCAGAACGGTTCCAGCGCGAGGTGAACGCCGCCGCACGACGCGCTGATCGCGCAGTTCGAAGTTTTACCCGAATCGGAGGTACTGCGGAACCCGGCGATCAGAAACGTGAACACCGCGCGCGCGAGAGAAAAACCGGGGATGTTTTTGAAAACTGCCAGCCACCGGGGCTATATAAAGACCACCACACTCCCACCCCTTTCTAGGGTTTCCCTATCACAAAATTGCAACCACCCCGTGAGTTTGCTCAGATTTGCCCAATTGATCCCAAAATCCAGAAATTTTTGCTCCCCTGCGATCTGGACCGTCAGATCACGCGATCCGACGGCCCAGATCCACCCTAGCCATCCCACCTCTCTCCTCTCTCTCCTCCACGCAGCGGGCTCACCTGTGGGAAGCCGCCGCCGCGGCCGCACTCCGGCCAGCCGCCGGCCACCTTCCTTCCTCCTCCCGCGCTCCTCCTCTCTCTCCCGTGCCCTTCTTCTTTCTTCTCCTCATCTCCCTGTTCTCTCTCTCACAACAAGCACCAAAGCTTGACAGCCATGGCGTCAACGACCTCCCACCCCGCGCCTTGGGACCTCGCTGGCGACCTTCAACGGCCGGATCTGCGACCCCTCGACCCCCTGCGGTCCCGCGCCGCCTCGCCGCCGCGTGCTGGCCGGAGCAGCCGCCGGCGTAGGCCGTCGCCGCGAGCCTGGACGGACGAGACGAGCCGGCCAGCCGCTCCTCTCCAACCGCCACGGTGGGCTGTGCCCTCTCCAGCGTGCCCACGGCCCAGCTCCCCCAACCGCCAGCCGGCCAGCCTCTCCAGCAGCCAGCCAGTGGGCCCGGCCCATGGTGAGCCAGGCCGCCCCCCCTTTTTTTTGCATCTGTTATTTTTTTCTTTTCCAGCACCATGTAAAATTTTCTAAGTCTGGAGATATATTGCTGCTGATTCAATTTTGCGCCATAGTTTGCGATCAAACCGTAGCTCGGATCGCGTTGCGCCCAAAAGATGAATTGTTTAGAATTGCGTGCTCTAGGTTTTATATTTTGTGAGTTAATTGTTTTGAGGTTGTTTAGATATAGTTATTGCTGTTCAAAAAGGGCTACCTGTCGTTAACTGCTGCTAAGCTGCTGTAACTGTTATTTTATGGCAACTTCGGGCGACGATTGCTTCGCAACCGTTCGTCGGAATTGATTGGTTCCTTTTGCATCCTGTTAAGCATTGTTTCTACTTCAGTTCCACGCATTCACATGCCATGTTTGCTTGCTACATGTTGATTGTATCTTGCTCCAAAGTAGCTACCCTGCTATTAGTGTGCTGCTGTTTATATTTTGTTGCAATTTCGGTCGACGAGTGTGTCGCGACCGTTTATCGGAATTGAGTGCTTCCAATTGCATATTGTTAAGCATCATGTCTACTTCCATTACATGTATTTCATTGTCATGATATGCTTGCTGGTCATATAGTTATTGAGCTCCAAAGTTGCTATGCTGCTGTTTTTGACAGCCACCTCTATTTTTCTCTAAGTCTGTAACGTTCCGATGCCATGTTGCATGCTTAATATCTTTTGATCTATGATGCCTATTTGCAGGATTCTTTTTTGCCATGCCTTCCCTGTCATGTCTACTTTAGTTCCATCTCATTTATGAGCATGTTTGCATTGACTATCCTATTTATGCATTGCTCTAAAGTGTGCTTCCTGATGTTGGCAGATTGTGCCCGTAACTTGTTTTGCTTGTATCTTTTTAACCGTAACTCCGTTTGGAGTGTTATTTATATGTAACTTGATTAGTTTTTCATGTACTTTGTGTTTATTATATTGTTTGCTGTTGTTAACCAACCTAAAATATGGTTTAGGACAAAACAGTACCAAATGTTTTAATCATCGTGCGACACTTAGTGTATGCATGTTTAGGGGTTGCCTCACTTAAAATGACTAGCCTAGGTAGTTTACTTGGTGCTTAACCTTTTGCCATGTTTGTGTGCTATGCCATGCTTGCTTGAGTTGCCACGTTAATAACCGTTGGTTGATCACCTGTAGCTAAGCAACTTGAACCACCGTATACGTGCGATATTCGTCGTGTGTGACCGATACCCCACTTAAACTGTTAGTAACCGTTCTCGACGATAGATCCGTATCGCGTTGTCGTGCTATGTGTTGCCTGCTTGGTCGTGTTTGCCTCGTAGTAATAGATTCTTGCTCATTGATTGCTTTCCAGTGTTTATCATCTTGTGTGCTTCCGCGGGTACCTTCGGAGATGTTGCGAGCTTGCGATCAACTACACCTCGGAATCCGACTTATCAACAGGCAAGGACTATGCATTACTTATGATCAATTCTATTTCAACCAGCGGTTTGCATGCTAGTCTAGGTTAGGTTCGATGTTTGATCCTACCACATGTTTACAGCCTCTTTCAAACTGATACAGCCATGTCCCTTCCCAGCAAACCTTGTACTGCTATGTTACTATTGCTCGTTGCTCAGCCCCTGCTTAGTATGCATGCTTAGGATGCTACGATGTTACCCTGTTACTCCTTGGTTTGGGATATCACATTATTACTACTGTTGTTGATGATATGATTATTATAATGTTGACTATATTCGACGAAGGATGGAAGGTCTAGGCTATCCCGCCCCGACGCTTTGTTCCATTCGAGTCACCTAGGAACCGAGTTCCGGGTATTGGTTTTAAGACTAAGCGTGCCTAATCGCGTGTGGGATTTTATGGGGTCCCCTCTTCTTACCTACCTAGCTTCAAACATTTCTAGAGGTGGCCCAAGCTGATTTACCATTTGAAACCGTGTGTGTGTTGGTCAGCTGCCAGTAGTTTTGAAAACAACTCGGGCCAGCGGAGACATAGTTCCTCTGTTGGTCCACACTTGGTGAGCTAGGGGTCCCCTGATGTCAGGTGTGATTTCCCGATCTTAGCCGTACGGAAGATACCGATCCGAGAGCGTGGCCGGCTTTTGGATTGGGTGTCGACTCCCCGGGGGCCACCCGGATTTATGCGTTGTTAGATAGAGGGACCTGTCGTTTCAGATCTCTCAGAACTAAATCATAAAATGGTTGCCTCTAACGGGTAGCAACTGAGAGAGCTGGGCGAGCATGCGACGCCTCGTAATGTGCAGTTGGTACACCCCTGCAGGGTTAAATCTTTTCGAGAAGCCGTGTCCATGGTTATGGACTACTTGAGACCTACTCCTTGTTCATAGACAACAACAACTGAGATAATCTTAATATAACTTGATCAACGTGTGTGTGTGCCTTGACTGCTTCTTCTTCGTCGGGATGCGAAGAGGAGGATAAGGATAGGATAGGTGTTATGTTTGCGTAAGTTGCTGATAGCAAGAATTGTTGGAGGCGATTCCTCATCGAATGCTTGGCTTCTTATCTTACTCTCTAGATCGTTAGCCACTTCATAAATGCTAGTGCGGCAGTAACCTCACCACTTACCCCTTCCTTACCGTAAACTACTAGTTGTCCTAGAATGACGAGTGATGAAGTCCTTGCTGGGTCAGATGACCACTACAGTTGGATGCTGAGTACCTCTGTACTCATGATACTACCCCCAAACTCTTTTCAGGGTTCTTGATCGACAACATGTATGGTGATCGACGTTTCACGTGGAGACTCGACGACGACTAGTTAGGCGGATCCCGACGGAGGGCCTGGACCCGTGTGGTTATGGGGATCGATATTTTTCTCTTTGCCACTAGGCATTTGATTGTAGGCTGTACCTAGACATGTATCTTCCGCTGTTGTATTGTATTAAGGAAGTTGTATGCCGATTGTATGAGATGTTGTATCCTTGTATCTGTAATGTTGTGATATCATGTTGGAAATCCAGGGCATATGACTTCGTCATATCTCGCGGTGGGACCGATATGTGCTTCGTCCCCGGATCTGGATGGAAACATCTAGATGTGGAACAGTACCGCATATCGGGCCTTACAACTTGGTATCAGGGCCTTACCGACCGTAGGATCCCTTTTCTGGCCGAAGTCGAGTATAGACAAAACTATTTTGTAGTTACTAAGTTAGTTGTCGGAGAGTAGGATTCTTTTTATTCCTTACCTTTGCTCTGGTCAGGACAAGTGTCTTAAGTGTTTTAATTCTCGCCTTATCCCTTTCAAACTTTAGGATCTCGAGAGTGTGGAGTTTCGGAACCGTTACAATGCCTTGCTTGCAGCGTATTGTCTCGATTCCGATCTTAGGTTTGGGAAATCTTGTAGTACCTTTAGTTCTTCCGACTCTGGTTTACATCTTGGTTATCTGTTGACTTCATTCCTCTTGCCCAGTATCCTCATGATTTGAGTGAGAGTACTTCCTTTGATCGTCACTTTCAACTATCGTTCTTCCTCTTGATCTTTCGATGGTTTCATTTTCCGACGTTGCCATCTCTCTGCGAAAATATATCTCGACAGAAGTTCGTCGTCGACATGGAGCAGAGTCCCTTGTTGCTGGTGTTGAAGATTGTCGACTCTCTTTTCTCTCCCCCTTCCCCTCCTCCCTGGATCGTCCTGGATCTCGGGACGAGATCCCTTGTTGGTGGTGTTGTATTGTAACAGCCCAGTTTTCAAAAAAATTAAAAAATTTGTTTTCGGTGTGAATTGTTTGATTGTCTGATTTGTTTGCGGTGTTTGCATCCCCGATTTATCGATCGGCGATTATTTTTCCCCCTCTTATCTCGTACCGGACAAAGACCGACACTTAGTGTATACATGTTTATGGGTTGCCTCACTTAAAATGACTAGCCTAGGTAGTTTACTTGGTGCTTAACCTTTTGCCATGTTTGTGTGCTATGCCATGCTTGCTTGAGTTGCCATGTTAATAATCGTTGGTTGATCACCTGTAGCTAAGCAACTTGAACCACCGTAAACGTGCGGTATTCGTCGTATGTGATCGATACTACCCATGATACTACCCCCAAACTCTTTTCAGGGTTCTTGATCGACAACATGTATGGTGATCGACGTTTCACGTGGAGACTCGACGACGACTAGTTAGGCGGATCCCGGCGGAGGGCCTGGACCCATGTGGTTATGGGGATCGATGTTTTTCTCTTTGCCACTAGGCATTTGATTGTAGTCTGTACCCAGACATGTATCTTCCGCTGTTGTATTGTATTAAGGCAGTTGTATGCCGATTGTATGAGATGTTGTATCCTTGTATCTGTAATGTTGTGATATCATGTTGGAAATCCGGGGCATATGACTTCGTCATATGTCGCGGTGGGACCGATATGTGCTTCGTCCCCGGATCTGGATGGAAACATCTAGATCTGGAACAGTACCGCATATCGGGCCTTACAACTTGGTATCAGAGCCTTACCGACCGTAGGATCCCTTTTCTGGCCGAAGTCGAGTATAGACAAAACTATTTTGTAGTTACTAAGTTAGTTGCCGGAGAGTAGGATTCTTTTTACTCCTTACCTTTGCTCTGGTCAGGACAAGTGTCGTAAGTGTTTTAATTCTCGCCTTATCCCTTTCAAACTTTAGGATCTCGAGAGTGTGGAGTTTCGGAATCGTTACAATGCCTTGCTTGCATCGTATTGTCTCGATTCCGATCTCAGGTTTGGGAAATCTTGTAGTACCTTTAGTTCTTCCGACTCTGGTTTACATCTTGGTCATCTGTTGACTTCATTCCTCTTGCCCAATATCCTCATGATTTGAGTGAGAGTACTTCCTTTGATCGTCATTTTCAACTATCGTTCTTCCTCTTGATCTTTCGATGGTTTCGTTTTCCGACGTTGCCGTGTCTCTGCGAAAATTTATCTCGACAGAAGTTCATCGTCGACATGGAGCAGAGTCCCTTGTTGCTGGTGTTGAAGATTGTCGACTCTCTTTTCTCTCCCCCTTCCCCCCTCCCCTGGATCGTCCTGGATCTCGGGACGAGATCCCTTGTCTGTGGTGTTGTATTGTAACATCCCAGTTTTCAAAAAAATATTTTTTTTTGTTTTCGGTGTGAATTGTTTGATTGTCTGATTTGTTTGCGGTGTTTGCATCCCCGATTTATCGATCGACGATTATTTTCCCCCCTCTTATCTCGTACCGGACGGAGACCGACCCTTGCCACCCTGACACTCGACCTTTGCGACACCGGGTTTCCCCCGATCACCGTCGCGAGACCGCACGAGACCAGCCGCAGCCAACGGAATGAAAAACCCCGTTTAATAATTAAACGGGTTATTTTTATAGCGCGCCGGAAAGTGTTCTCAGAACGGTTCCACCGCGAGGTGAACGCCGCCGGCTCGACGCGCTGATTGCGCATTTCAAAGTTTTACCCGAATCCGAGGTACTGCGGACCCCCGGCGGTTACAAACGTGAACACCGCGCGCGCGAGAGAAAAACCGGGGATGTTTTTGCAAACTGCCAGCCACCGGGGCTATATAAAGACCACCACACTCCCACCCCTTTTAGGGTTTCCCTATCACAAAATTGAAGCCACCCCCCTGAGTTTGCTCAGATCTGCCCAATTGATCCCAAAATCCTGAAATTTTTGCTCCCCTGCGATCTGGACCGTCAGATCTCACGATCCGACGGCTCAGATCCACCCTAGCCATCCCACCTCTCTCCTCTCTCTCCTCCACACAGCGGGCTCACCCGTGGGAAGCCGCCGCCACGGCCGCACTCCGGCCCACCGCCGGCCACCTCCCTTCCTCCTCCCGCGCTCCTCCTCTCTCCCCCGTGCCCTTCTTCTTTCTTCTCCTCATCTCCCTGTTCTCTCTCTCACAACAAGCACCAAAGCTTGACAGCCATGGCGTCAACGACCTCCCACGCTGCGCCTTGGGACCTCGTCGGCGACCTTCACCGGCCGGATCCGCGACCCCTCGACCCCTGCGGTCCCGCGCCCCCTCGCCGCCGCGTGCTGGCCGGAGCAGCCGCCGGCGTAGGCCGCCGCCGCGAGCCTGGACGCAGGGGACGAGCCGGCCAGCCGCTCCCCTCCAACCGCCACGGTGGGCTGGGCCCTCTCCAGCGCGCCCACGGCCCATCTCCCCCAACCGCCAGCCGGCCAGCCTCTCCAGCAGCCAGCCACTGGGCCTGGCCCATGGTGAGCCAGGCTGCCCCCCTTTTTTTATTTTTGCATCTTTTATTTTTTTCTTTTCCAGCACCCTGTAAAATTTTCTAAGTCTGGAGATATATTGCTGCAGATTCAATTTTGCGCCATAGTTTGCGATCAAACCGTAGCTCGGATTGTGTTGCGCCCAAAAGACAAATTGTTTAGAATTGGGTGCTCTAGCTTTTATCTTTTGTGAGTTAATTGTTTTGAGGTTGTTTAGATATAGTTATTGCTGTTCAAACAGGGCTACCTGTCGTTAACTGCTGCTAAGCTGCTGTAACTGTTATTTTATTGCAACTTCGGGCGACGATTGCTTCGCAACCGTTCGTCGGAATTGATTGATTCCTTTTGCATCCTGTTAAGTATTGTTTCTACTTCAGTTCCATGCATTCACATGCCATGTTTTCTTGCTGCATGTTGATTGTATCTTGCTCCAAAGTAGCTACCCTGCTGTTAGTGTGCTGCTGTTTATATTTTGTTGCAATTTCGGTCGACGAGTGTGTCGCGACCGTTTATCGGAATTGAGTGATTCCAATTGCATATTGTTAAGCATCATGTCTACTTCCATTACTTGTATTGCATTGTCATGATATGCTTGCTGGTCATATAGTTATGGAGCTCCAAAGTTGCTATGCTGCTGTTTTTGACAGCCACTTCTGTTTTTCTCTAAGTCTGTAACGTTCCGATGCCATGTTGCATGCTTAATATCTTTTGATCTATGATGCCTCTTTGCAGAATCTTTTTTCCATGCCTTCCCTGTCATGTCTACTTTAGTTCCATATCATTTGTGAGCATGTTTTCATTGATTATCCTGTTTATGCATTGCTCTAAAGTGTGCTTCCTGATGTTGGCAGATTGTGCCCGTAACTTGTTTTGCTTGTATCTTTTTAACCGTAACTCCGTTTGGAGTGTTCTTTATATGTAACTTGATTAGTGTTTCGTGTAGTTTGTGTTTATGCTATTGTTTGCTGTTGTTAACCAACCTAAAATATGGTTTAGGACAGAAAAGTACCAAATGTTTTAATCATCGCGTGACACTTAGTGTATGCATGTTTAGGGGTTGCCTCACTTAAAATGACTAGCCTAGGTAGTTTACTTGGTGCTTAACCTTTTGCCATGTTTGTGTGCTATGCCATGCTTGCTTGAGTTTCCATGTTAATAATCGTTGGTTGATCACCTGTAGCTAAGCAACTTGAACCACCGTAAACGTGCGGTATTCGTCGTGTATGACCGATTCCCCACTTAAACTGTTAGTAACCGTTCTCGACGATAGATCTGTATCGCGTTGTCGTGCTATGTGTTTCCTGCTTTCTCATGTTTGCCTCATAGTAATAGATGCTTGCTCGTTGATTGCTTTCCAGTGTTTATCGTCTTGTTTTCTTCCGCGGGTACCTTCGGAGACGTTGCGAGCTTGCGATCAACTACACCTTCGGAATCCGACTTATCAACAGGCAAGGACTATGCATTACTTATGATCCATTCTATTTCAACCAGCGGTTTGCATGCTAGTCAAGGTTAGGTTCGATGTTTGATCCTATCACATGTTTACAACCTCTTTCAAACTGATACAGCCATGTCCCTTCCCAGCAAACCTTGTACTGCTATGTTACTATTGCTCGTTGCTTAGCCCCTGCTTAGTATGCATGCTTAGGATGCTACGATGTTACCCTGTTACTCCTTGGTTTGGGATATCACATTATTACCACTGTCGTTGATGATATGATTATTATAATGTTGACTATATTCGACGAAGGATGGAAGGTCTAGGCTATCCCGCCCCGACGCTTTGTTCCATTCGAGTCACCTAGGACCCGAGTTCCGGGTATTGGTTTTAAGACTGAGCGTGCCTAATCTAGTGTGGGATTATATGGGGTCCCCTCTTCTTACCTACCTAGCTTCAAACATTTCTAGAGGTGTCCCAAGCTGATTTACCATTTGAAACCGTGTGTGTGTGCTGGTCAGCTGCCAGTAGTTTTCAAACAACTCGGGCCATCGGAGACGTAGTTCCTATGTTGGTCCACACTTGGTGAACTAGGGGTCCCCTGATGTCAGGTGTGATTTCCCGACCTTAGCCGTACGGAAGAGTCCGATCCGAGAGCGTGGCCGGCTTTTGGATTGGGTGTCGACTCCCCGGGGGCCACCCGGATTTGTGCGTTGTTAGATAGAGGGACCTGTCGTTTAGGATCTCTCGGAACTAAATCATAAAATGGTTGCCTCTAACGGGTAGCAATTGAGAGAGATGGGCGAGCATGCGACGCCTCATAATGGCCAGTTGGTACACCCCTGCAGGGTTAAATCTTTTCGAGAACCATGTCCACGGTTATGGACGACTTGAGACCCACTCCTTGTTCATAGACAATAACAGCTGAGATAATCTTAATATAACTTGATCAACGTGTATGTGTGCCTTGACTGCTTCTTCTTCGTCGGGATGCGAAGAGGAGGACAAGGATAGGTGTTATGTTTGCGTAAGTAGTTGATAGCAAGACTTGTTGGAGGCGATTCCTCATCGAATGCTTGGCTTCTTATCTTACTCTCTAGATCGTTAGCCACTTCATAAATTCTAGTGCGGCAGCAACCTCACCACTTACCCCATCCTTACGGTAAACTACTAGTTGTCCTAGAATGACGAGTGATGAAGTCCTTGCTGGGTCCGATGACCACTACAGTTGGATGCTGAGTACCTCTGTACTCATGATACTACCCCCAAACTCTTTTCAGTGTTCTTGATCGACAACAGGTATGGTGATCGACGTTTCACGTGGAGACTCGACGACGACTAGTTAGGCGGATCCCGGCGGAGGGCCTGGACCCGTGTGGTTATGGGGATCGATGTTTTTCTCTTTGCCACTAGGCATTTGATTGTAGTTTGTATCCAGACATGTATCTTCCGTTGTTGTCTTGTATTAAGGCAGTTGTCTGCCGATTGTATGAGATGTTGTATCCTTGTATCTGTAATGTTGTGATATCATGTTGGAAATCCGGGGCATATGACTTCGTCATATGTCGCGGTGGGACCGATATGTGCTTCGTCCCCGGATCTGGATGGAAACATCTAGATCTGGAACAGTACCGCATATCGGGCCTTACAAACATAAAGAAGAAAATATGAAAGACATTTATGTCTAATCCACTTCATATGCATAGGCATCTTGTAAGAAAATAAATCAAAGAAGCGCAAAGTGACAAGCATAGGAAGGTGGACCAAGAACAACTTCAAAACTTTCAACAAAAAGATAGGTGTTTTGGTAACATGGAAATTTCTACAACCAAAGTTTCCTCTCTCAAAATAGTTTTGAATAGCATCATGGACAACATCAAGAATATAACTATCTCATAAATCATGTTGTTCATGACCTTCAAGCAAACGTGTATTGTTTTCAACTTGGTCTTTAAGATCATAAGATAAATGCACCCTATCAAAGTGATCCTTAATAAGAGCAAAATTCTTCAGAATATTGTAACACCCTCACTGTCAGTGAACAATAATCACTGTTGCTAAAACTGGCCTTGATCAAAATTTTGCTTTTGTTCATCTTCAGATCTTGGTGGGGGTATTGAAACCAATGTACCCATCATGCCCTGACCAAACTCTGCTGTTGATCATGTTCAATATCATGATGGTTGATAATAATAACCATGTGCCAAGTGTGCCTTGATCATCATCATGCAAATCAAGTCAAACCCTAAACCCTTTTGAATTAATATTTAAAAAACCAGTCGCAAATAAAAGTTCAACCAAAAATTGTGCAACAACTTTTGTTAAATCCCAAATATTCAGTGGATCACTTCCATATGAGCATTGGAATTTATTGAGCTCTAAAATAAATCAAACAAATATAAACAGTAGCCAAAAACCCCTTTTCATCAATTGAATTATTAAAACAAATGTTATATGATTTTATTTGTGGCCAAATATTTTTGTGGCATTGATACATTGTATAACACTAATTATGGGGCCTATAACATAATTTGCAAAATTATAAAACAACTAAAAGAAATGCAAAAGAGAAAAGAATAGAAAAGAAATTGCAAAAAGAATAAAACAAAAAGGAGCCCACCCCCCTATTCCCCTTGGGCCTAGCCCAACTAAACCTCCCCCAAGTCAGCCCACCCCGGCCTTTCCCAACCTCCCGCAAACAGTGGGGTTGGCCATGGCGTGGCGTGCATCGGCGCCAGCCACGGCGATGGCCGACGCCGTGGAGGCCATCGGGCAGCTCCCCGGCGACGTTAAAGACCCCGAGCCCCCCCCCCCCGCTCTCGCGAACCCTAGGCCACCAACCCCCCCTCTTGCGCCTCTCTCTCTCTGCCCGTGCTCGCCGCGGCGGGACCGTCGCCGCCGCCGTGCATCGTCGCGGCCAGAGGCCACCACGAAGCGCGCAAACTTTTCAAGACTCCTCGCCGCGCTCCTCCTTGTCTTCCCTCGTAGACCGTCGTCGCCGAGACGCCGTGCCCGCGGCGAATCGTCCGTCCCCTCCCGCCATGGTCACGACCTCTCCGCCGATGAATTCGACGCCCTCAGCGCCTCCCCGAGCCCGCTGCCTCCTCGACGTCCTCCGCGTGAGCTGCTGAGTCGAACGCCCCTCTTCCCCCCTCGTTTAGCCGCTCGGGGCGCCATGCCCGTGAGCTCCATTGTAAGGCCCGATATGTGGTATTGTTCCAGATCTAGGTGTTTCCACCCAGATCCGGAGACGAAGCACATATCGGTCCCACCGCGACATATGGCAAAGCCATATGCCCCGGATTTCCAACATGATATCACAACATTACAGATACAAGGATAAAACATCTCATACAATCGGCATACAACTGCCTTAATACAATACAACAGCGGAAGATACATGTCTGAGTACATACTACAAGCAAATGCCTAGTGGCAAAGAGAAAACATCGATCCCATAACCACACGGGTCCAGGCCCTCCGTCGGGATCCGCCTAACTAGTCGTCGTCGAGTCTCCACGTGAAACGTCGATCACCATACCTGTTGTCGATCAGAACCCTGAAAAGAGTTTGGGGGTAGTATCATGAGTACAGAGGTACTCAGCATCCAACTGTAATGGTCATCTGACCCAGCAAGGACTTCATCACTCGTCATTCTAGGACAACTAGTAGTTTACGGTAAGGAAGAGGTAAGTGGTGAGGTTGCTGCCGCACTAGCATTTATGAAGTGGCTAACGATCTAGAGAGTAAGGTAAGAAGCCAAGCATTCGATGAGGAATCGCCTCCAACAAGTCTTGCTATCAACTACTACGCAAACATAACACCTATCCTATCCTTGTCCTCCTCTTCGCATCCCGACGAAGAAGAAGCAGTCAAGGCACACACACACGTTGATCAAGTTATATTAAGATTATCTCAGTTGTTGTTGTCTATGAACAGGACGTAGGTCTCAAGTCGTCCATAACCGTGGACACGGCTTCTCGAAAAGATTTAACCCTGCAGGGGTGTACCAACTGCTCATTACGAGGCTCCGCACGCACGTCCATCTCTCTCAGTTGCTACCCATCACAGGCAACCATTTTATGATTTAGTTCCAAGAGATCCGAACGACAGGTCCCTCTAACTAACAACGAACAAATCCGGGTGGCCCCCGGGGAGTCGACACCCGATCCAAAAGCCGGCCACGCTCTCGAATCGGACTCTATCGTATGTCGCAGGTTTGGATACCCGGTTAATCACACATGGGAAACCGGGTCCTCAGCCGGACAAAGTGGGCCAGCAAGGGAACTATGTCCTCACTGGTCCGGGTTGGTTTGAAAACAACTGGCAGCTGACCAGCACACACACGGTTTCAAATGGTAAATCAGCTTGGGCCACCACTAGAAATGTTTGAAGCTAGGTAGGTAAGAAAGGGGGACCCCACAAAATCCCACACGCGGTTAGGCACGCTCAGTCTTAAAACCAATACCCGGAACTCGGGTCCTAGGTGACTCGAATGGAACAAAGCGTCGGGGCGGGATAGCCTAGACCTTCCATCCTTCGTCGAATATAGTCAACATTATAATAATCATATCATCAACAACAATATAATAATGTTATATCCCAAACCAGAAGTAACAGGGTAACATCGTAGCATCCTAAGCATGCATACTAAGCAAGGGTTGAGCAACGAGCAATAATAACATAGCAGTACAAGGTTTGCTGGGAAGGGACATGGTTGTATCGGTTTGAAAGAGGTTGTAAACATGTGGTAGGATCAAACATCGAACCTAACCTATACTAGCATGCAAACCGCTGGTTGAAATAGAATGGATCATAAGTAATGTATAGTCCTTGCCTGTTGATAAGTCGGGTTCCGAAGGTGTAGTCGATCGCAAGCTCGCATCGTCTCCGAGAGGTATCCGCGGGAGCACACAAGAAGTAAACACTGGAAAGCAATCAACGGTGCACCACTATTTCTACGGAGCAATACAAGATCAAAGAGACAACACAAGGCACGACAACGCGATACGGATCTATCGTCGAGAACGGTTACTAACATTTTAAGTGGGGTATCGGTCGCACACGACGAATACCGCACGTTTACGGTGGTTCAAGTTGCTTAGCTAAAGGTGATCAACCAACGGTTATTAACATGGAAACTCAAGAAAGCATGGCATAGCACACAAACATGATAAAAGGTGAAGCACAAAGTAAACTATTTATGCTAGTCAATTTAAGTGAGGCACAACCTAAACATGGCATAACACTAAGTGCCGCACGACAATTAAAAGAATTGGTACTGTTCTGCCCTAAACCATATTTTAGGTTGGTTGACAACAACAAACAATAGCATAAACACAAAGTACACGAAAAACTAATCAAGTTACATATAAAGAACACCCCAAACGGAGTTACGGTTAAAAAGATATAAGCAAAACAAGTTACGGGCACAAACTGCCAACATCACGAAGCACAGTTTAGAGCAATGCATAAACAGGATAAACAATGCAAACATGCTCACAAATGACTTTCAATTAAAGTAGACATGACATGGAAGGCATGGCAAAAGGAATCAAGCAAAAAGACATCATGGATCAAAAGATATTAAGCAAACAACATGGCATCGCAAAGTAACAGACTTAGTGAAAATCAGAGGTGGCTGTCAAAAACAGCAGCATAGCAACTTTGGAGCTAAATAACTATATGACCAGCAAACATATCATGACAATGCAATACATGTAATGAAAATAGACATGATGCTTAACAATATGCAATTGGAATCACTCAAATCCGATAAACGGTCGCGACACACTCGTCGACCGAAGTTTCAACAAAATAACAGTTTCAGCAACAGCAGCACAATAACATCAGGATAGCTACTTTGGAGCAAGATATAAACATGATGCAGCAAGCAAATATGGCATGTGATTGCATGAAACTGAAGTAGAAACATTGCTTAACGCAACGCAAAAGGAATCAATGCAATAGGCCGCATGGATTTGTTACAATCATCATGCAAAGTTGCAACAAAATAATAACAGCAGCACTTAACAGGAAAATTAGCAGTTTAACGGCCTGATGCCCTGTTCAGCACACAATTACACAATCAAGATTAGCTCAAATACAAAAACTTTCTACATACGAATGCTAGAGCACGCAAAACTGAGCAACTTTCGTTTTGGGGGCACGTCCATCGGAGCTACGGTTTGCTTGCTATCGTCAACGCGGATTCGAATCAGCAGCAAAAAAATCAGTGACTTAGAAAAAATACAGGCGCAAGGAAAAAAAAGGTGGCTCTCACCATGGGCCTTGGCCCATGAGGCCGAAGGTGGAGGCGCTGGGCCGCGCTGGTGCTAGCTGGGCCGGGGGAGCTGGGCGGCCTGCTCGGGTGGCCCACGTGGCGGCCCACAGGGGCGGTTGGCCGGCTCGCCCCGTCTCCACGACGGAGACTGCAGCGGCGGCGACTACCGGCCTCCCGGCGGCGAGGCGGCGCCGGTGGCTAGGAGAGGCGGCGAGGAGGGGGTCCAGGAGGGGCGCGTCGTCGTGTGGTGGTGCAGAGGCCACCGGATCCGCCGTGGAGGCGCCAGATCGGGCCGCCGGTCTTGAGCTCGAGGAGCCCCGTCCATGGCGCGCGGCCTGCAAGGGAAGAGAAGGAGGCGGGGTCAGAGAGAGGGAAGAGGGGGAGGAAGGAGAGAGGGAGTGTAAGGCCCGATATGCGGTGCTGTTTCAGATTCGGACGTTTCCGCCCGAACCCGAGGACGAAGCACATATCGGACCCACCGCGACATATGACAAAGCCATATGCCCCGGATTTCCAACATGATATCACAACATTACAGATACAAGGATACAACATCTCATACAATTGGCATACAACTGCCTCAAATACAATACAACAGCGGAAGGTACATGTCTGAGTACAGACTACAATCAAATGCCTACTGGCAAAGAGAAAAGCAACGATCCCGTAACCACACGGGTCCAGGCCCTCCGCCGGGATCCGCCTAACTAGTCGTCGTCGAGTCTCCACGTGAAACGTCGACCACCAAACCTGTTGTCGATCAACACCCTGAAAAGAGTTTGGGGGTAGTATCATGAGTACAGAGGTACTCAGCATCCAACTGTAGTGGTCATATGACCCAGCAAGGACTTCATCACTCGTCATTCTAGGACAACTAGTAGTTTACGGTAAGGATGGGGTAAGTGGTGAGGTTGCTGCCGCACTAGCATTTATGAAGTGGCTAACGATCTAGAGAGTAAGATAAGAAGCCAAGCATTCTATGAGGAATCGTCTCCAACAAGTCTTTCTATCAACTACTTACGCAAACAAAACACCTATCCTATCCTTGTCCTCCTCTTCGCATCCCGACGAAGAAGAAGCAGTCAAGGCACACACACGTTGATCAAGTTATATTAAGATTATCTCAAATGTTGTTGTCTATGAACAGGACGTAGGTCTCAAGTCGTCCATAACTGTGGACACGGCTTCTCGAAAAGATTTAACCCTGCAGGGGTGTACCAACTGCCCATTACGAGGCTCCGCACGCACGTCCATCACTCTCAGTTGCTACCCATTATAGGCAACCATTTTATGATTTAGTTCCAAGAGATCCGAAACGACAGGTCCCTCTAACTAACAACGAACAAATCCGGGTGGCCCCCGGTGAGTCGACATCCATCTTAGGAGCCGACCGCTCTCTCGATCTGGTCTCTACCGTCTGTCTCGGGTTTGGATAGCCGGTTCATCACACATTGGGATAACCGGGTCCTCAGCTGGACAAGGTGGGCCAGCAAGGGAACTATGTCCTCACTGGTCCGGGTTGGTTTGAAAACAACTGGCAGCTGACCAGCACACACACGGTTTCAAATGGTAAATCAGCTTGGGCCACCACTAGAAATGTTTGAAGCTAGGTAGGTAAGAAAAGGGGAACCCATAAAATCCCACACGCGGTTAGGCACGCTCAGTCTTAAAACCAATACCCGGAACTCAGATCCTAGGTGACTCGAATGGAACAAAGCGTCGGGGCGGGATAGCCTGGACCTTCCATCCTTCGTCGAATATAGTCAACATTATAATAATGATCATATCATCAACAATAATATAATAATGTGATATCCCAAACCCAGGAGTAACAGGGTAATATCGTAGCATCCTAAGCATGCATACTAAGCAGGGGCTGAGCAACGAGCAATAGTAACATAGCAGTACAAGGTTTGCTGGGAGGGGACATGGCTGTATCGGTTTGAAAGAGGCTGTAAACATGTGGTAGGATCAAACATCGAACCTAACCTATACTAGCATGCAAACCGCTGGTTGAAATAGAATGGATCATAAGTAATGCAAGTCCTTGCCTGTTGATAAGTCGGGTTCCGAAGGTGTAGCCGATCGCAAGCTCGCATCGTCCCCGAGAGGTACCCGCGGAAGCACACAAGACGATAAACACTGGAAAGCAATCAACAGTGCACCACTATTACTACGAAGCAAACACGAGCAAGAATCAACAAGAAGCAACACGAGACATCGCACCTACCGTCGAGAGCGGTTGCTAACAGTTTAAGTGGGGTATCGGTCACACACGACGATACCGCACGTTTACGGTGGTTCAAGTTGCTTAGCTACAGGTGATCAAACAACGGTTATTAACATGGCAACTCAAGCAAGCATGGCATAGCACACAAACATTTGAAGAGGTGAAGCACAAATAAACTACCTAAGCTAGTCAATTTAAGTGGGGTGAAATCCTAGACATGCAAACTATTGCGGACCCCACAATAAAATGGAATTTGGTACTGTTTTGCCCTAAACAATATTTTATCTTGGTTAAAAACAGCAAACAATAGCATAAACACAAAGAACACGAAAAACTAATCAAGTTACATATAAAGAACAGCCCAAACGGAGTTACGGTTAAAAAGATATAAGCAAAACAATTTATGCACACATGCTGTATAAACAGGGGTAAATATATATGCAAAAGTGCAGCAACATGACATAGCAATACATGGAATGAAAGTAGACATCATGCTTAACAATATGCAACTGGAATCACTCAATTCCGATGAACGGTTGCGAAGCAATCGTCATCCGAAGTTGCAACAAAATAACAGTTTCAGCAATAGCAGCACAACAACATCAGGATAGCTACTTTGGAGCAAGATATAAACATGATGCAGCAAGAAAATATGGCATGTGAATGCATGAAACTGAATTAGAAACATCGCTTAATGCAACGCAAAAGGAATCAATGCAATAGGCCTCATGGATTACTCACAATCATCATGCAAAGTTGCAACAAAATAATAACAGCAGCACATAAAAGGAAATAAATGCAATTAACGGCCTGATGCCCTGTTTAGCACACGATTACACAATCAAGATGAGCTCAAATGCAAATGCTCACAAAAGATGAATTAAAGTACACGCAATTCTGAGCAACTTTCGTTTTGGGGGCAACGTCATCGGAGCTACAGATCGCTTGCTATCGTCGTTGCAAAATTGAATCAGCAGCAAAAATAACAACACTTAGCAAAATAATTAAAAAGGAAAAAGTGCACAGGGAAAAAAACAGAGGGGGCGACCTCACTTGGGCCGGCCCATCTACGGCTGGAGGGGGCTGCGGCTTGGCTGCTGCTGCTGGGCCCTCCTGGGGGGGGGGGGGCGCCGGCCCACTAGCGGTGGCAGAGGCGGCCTGCTCGCCTGGATCGACCGGATCGGGTCGTCCCCGTCCTCCCGACGGCTAACGGCGGCGCCAGACCGGCGGCTCTCCGACAAAGGGAGGCAGCACGGCGGGGCCAGGAGGCTGGGGACGAGGCGGCGACGGCAGTTCCGGGTGCAGAGGGGCGGCGGAGGAGGTCATGGGGTCGCCGGCGTCGAGGTCCGAGGCCGTGGCTCCATGGCGCGGCGGCTCCTGTCGGCGCGCATGGCGGCGGCCTGCGAAGAGGGGAAAAGGGAGGTGAGAGGGAGGAGAAACAGATGGAGGAGAGGGAGCACGGGGAGAGAGGTGGAGCGCCGGCGGTGAGCTCCGGTGGCCTCCATGGCCGGGCAGCGCTCGGGTCCTCCATGGCTGCGGGAGAGAGAGAGAGGAGAGAGGTTGGAGAGGTGGGAGGAGCTGCTCCGGGGTGACGTGGCTCAAATCTGAGCCGTTGGATCTCAGATCTGACGGCTCAGATCAGAGGAAGGCTAGGGTTTCGGGGCTGTGAGGGGCCTTGGGGTAAAAACTGGTATTTTGGAGGTGGGTGGCTGCGAAAATTGCTTAGGGAAACCCTAATTTCCAAGGGGGGAGGTGAGGGGTCATTATATAGGGCAGGCTAGGTGGCAGGATGACGAAAATACCCCCGATGACCTCCGGTACCCCTCTCGCGCGTCCGGCGATCGCGGTCGTGACCGCCGGAGGTGCATACGGACTCCGATTCCGACGAAATCTCGAACCACGCGCTCAGCGCGTCGAGCCCGTCGATCGTACCTCACTGCGGTGACATTCCGACAACATTTTCCGGCGCGCTATAAAAATATCCCGTTTAATTATTAAACGGGGTTTTTCGTTCCGTTGGCTGCGGCTGGTCTCGTGCGGTTTTCTCGACGGTGATCGGGCGAAACCCGGTGTCGCAAGGTCATGTGTCGAGGTGGCAAGGGTCGGTCTCCGTCCGATACGAGATAAGAGAGGGGAAAAATAATCGCCGATCGATAAATCGGGGATGCAAACACCGCAAACAAATCAGACAATCAAACAATTCACACCGAAAACAAAATTTTAATTTTTGTGAAATCTGGGCTGTTACAGGGAGGAGGGGCGCGGCAGAGGAGAGGGACGCCGGGCTGGCTCCGGCGGGTGCTGCATCGGGCCGGCGGCGCTGGCTACGCCCACGGGCAAGAGGTGGAGGAAGGAGAGAGACGAGGTAGGTGGCTGCCTCTGGGCCGTTGGATCCGCAGATTCGACGGTCCAGATCGAGAGGGGCTACGATTTTGGGGAAAATTGGGCAAACTGCGAAATTGGGGGCATTGTTAGGGGGGTGGCTGCAAAATTGTGGCTAGGGAAACCCTAAAAATGGGTGGGAGTGTGGTGGTCTTTATATAGCCCCGGTGGCTGGCAGTTTGCAAAAACATCCCCGGTTTTTCTCTCGCGCGCGCGGTGCTCACGTTTCTGATCGCCGGGGGTCCGCAGTACCTCCGATTCGGGTAAAACTTCGAACTGCGCGATCGGCGCGTCGGGCCGGAGGCGTTCACCTCGCGCTGGAACCGTTCCGAAAACACTTTCCGGCGCGCTATAAAAATATCCCGTTTAATTATTAAACGGGGTTTTTCGTTCCGTTGGCTGCGGCTGGTCTCATGCGGTTTTCGCGACGGTGATCGGGTGAAACCCGGTGTCGCAAAGGTCGAGTGTCAGGGTGGCAAGGGTCGGTCTCCGTCCGATACGAGACAAGAGGGGGAAAGATAATCACCGATCGATAAATCGGGGATGCAAAGACCGCAAACAAATCAGACAATCAAACAATTCACACCGAAAACAAAATTTGTAATTTTTGCAAAAACTGGGATGTTACATCCATGCACCGGCCGCCGCCTTGCTTCGCGCCGCGGACGTTCTAGGCCTCCCCGGCGACCACCTCGTGCCGCAGCAGATGCGCGACGTCCACCCCGTTCCATTCCCCCTAGCCGCGCCCCCAACGGCTCACCGAAGCGAGCGCACGACCTCGCCGGCGTGCCATGTCCGTCGCCGACGTCAATGGCGTGGACGCCTTGGGCTTAACCCCTCCCCCACTAACATGCGGGCCCGCCCGTTTTGTATTAGCGCTAATGACCCATTAGGCCTAAGACCCCACTGTTAACTTGTCTGTTAAGTAAATACATCCCTGCTGCCTATTACATGTGGGGCCACCCCTTTAATTAACTACTGGATTATTTAAAATTGTTTAATTAAAACATTAGTTAAGTTAGAGCCTATAACAACTGGGTCCCACTTGTAAGTATTTAAAGAAAATGAATTTATAAAAATATCTATGTATGACATGTGGGCCCTAGCCCTATTTAAATTGATTAAATATTTTTATTATCACTGTGAGGCTGATCAGTGGGACCCACTGGGCAGGTTTGACCTGTTCAACCCCTCTGTGGATAATGTTTCTTTTTAATAATAAAAGAAATTATAAAATGATTTAAATTGAATAAAACTTTGAAATTGAATATCTTTTAAACCGTAAATCAGATGAAAATAATTTATATATCAAAATTGCTAAGAAAATACAATGAATACGAATACGCTATCCGTATGTCAACCACCCCCCTCTAGCACAACGAACATCGACCTTCCCCCCTCCGGGTCGTCTGTCCGATAATTGCCCGATACCGTAAAACTCTCCGGATAAATTTATTCCGAACACGAAAGTTGATCAGAATAGTTTAAGTAACCCGGATACCCCACCCATACGTTTGTTGGATGTCCACGACACCTCTGGCATGGTACCTTCCCCCTCCGGACACCCTGTCCGGTAATCACTCGGTGCTGGCAGTTCATCCACGGATGAATTCCCGCTCCGAGCATATTGCTTCGTACTACGTTAGAGCACCGATAACGTTTCATCTGTCATGTCATGCATTGATTGATATGATTGCTTTATATTTACTGTTTCTCCCCCCTTTTATTCTCCGGTAGACCCCGCTGCTGACGCCGACTACACCGCCGCCGAGTACGACTACTTCGTCGACGATCGTACCGCTACTACCGAGGTTCCAAGCAAGCAGAGCCATTTTCCTTCCCCAGATATCGCCTATCTTTCCGTACTTTTCTTGCACTAGGCATTGTTACTGCTGCTGCTACGTTACAATCCTCTTCAATTGCATAGCCTGTCATTGTCACCCCTTGATTACCTTTCCGTTATCCTATGATGCCTTATAAATATATATTATTTCAGTAGTTAGCCCTGCGCATTGTTAGTTACTAGGATTAGATAGCGGGCCGTGATCACTTTGGGAGTGATCACAAAAACGATATATTACAACTGCAACAAGTACGGATCAATGCAGACGCCCTAGGGAACCTACAATGGCGAGACTCTGCCGAGTCGCTTCGAGTTTGACTTACGCGTGGACGAACTCGTATTTCACTCTCATCGGCTCAGTAGCGTAGCATCACCGGGATGATACGAGGTTTACCTCTTTAGTTCATTCCGCTGTTGTCTCAGCAGCACCGGGGTGATACGAGAATATTCCTCTTTAGTTCATTACGCTGATGTCTCTGTTGAGCCATCTCAAGTGTACCATCGAGGGTGATTCCTCCTGGTTTCACTTGATGGTAGGCACTCGAATCAACTGGTGTCCTTACAGGTAAGGAGTCGGGTGACCCAACGGTGCCCGCGCAGGGTATCTTAGCGGAACGACAGGTCAGGTGTATTCCACCGGTGTGCGGTGGGCCTAGTACTGTTCGTGGCCGAGAGGTATCCTGTTATACGAAAGTCGAGCTCTTCGGAGCAAACGCGAGACAAGGTAAGGAGACGGTTCACCTTGTTGGTAGCCGCACGAGTTGGTGGGACGACAGGACAGGCGTCTACTGGCTCTGGTAATGGGGGTGGATCTGGCTGCTGTCATTGTCCGCGACTCACCTAAATAAGGACAACGATAACAGTTGTTCCGATAGAAAATTAATAAAATGCTTAATGGGTTCGGCGGATGACTTGAGTGGCTATATGCCTATACACACTACCTCCATGTGGGATTACGGTGTGGGCCCTTTTCGTTGTAGCCTCGTTCGAGTGATCTTCAGACGTCAGCTTTACCTCGGGCTGATTGCCGGGCTTGGACCGCCTACTCCGGTAGTGGGAGGTGGGTCTGCTTCACCGTCCAGTCGCGTACTGTGCAGGAGTACAAAGGATAGGGGTCCAAAGTTCCTTTGTAATTAGGATTTAGACCGGCGGATGGCATCTCTGTTGAGCTCGAAGGATGGACTTCGGCGTATCGGATAGCCTCGGTGGGGCATTCCCTAACAAGGTGTATGCCACCCTGGAGATCCGAGCGTGTAGGGTAACAGTAGTGCAGCCCCTGCAGGGATGATAATCTATTCGGATAGCCGTGTCCACGGTAACATGACGCTTTATGCTGAAGCCAGACTCTACCACTACAAACTACTACTACTAAACTGATTGGTTCCGGGTTTTCTTCCTCGCCGGGAAGTCGAGGAGGGATTCTCGGAGGCATTGTTATTTGATATCTAATACAACTTACTATTATACAATGCTGCAACAACTTCTGCTCCATTGTTACTTTATGCTTTCATTGAATTGTTGGCTATTCTCTCCTCATGCTGCAAGACTCGTCGGAAGATGCTAGTCTTCGATAGGCCTAGCTTCTTGCCCTTATTCTGATTTCTACCTTGTAGTCCACTATATACAACCTCCCCTTTACATTTGATACAAATGCATAAATGCTTAGTGGCGGACTTAAGACTCGCGGGTATGCTAGATACTCACCTCTGCTTTATTTCCCCTTTTTTTGCCTGATTGGCCGCTGCAGTCGACGTTGGAGCCTTGGAGTCCAGGAGCAGAAGATCCCTGGTGCTTGCTTCATCGTCGAGTTCCCCTTCGACCAGGAGTAGTTTGGAGGTTCCCAGGAAGGAGGCCTCGCCTTTTCGATCGTTGTTTTTTTTGTGCTAGCTTTCTTAAGGCCGATCATGTGTACCTTGTGTCTGTACTCAGATACAATTGCTTCCGCTAACTTTGTGTTGTCGAGCTGCTGTATTCGAGCCCTCGTGGCCCCTGGCTTGTATTAAACAGCTTGTATTATTTTATTTGTAGAGTTGTGTTGTGATATCTCATCGTGAGTCCCTAATCTCGATTGTGTACCTTGCGTGTATGATTACTTTACATGGATTGATTTTGGGGGCGTCACAAGTTGGTATCAGAGCCGACTGCCTGTTGGACACCCCCTTCCAACTCCTTGGTCGAAGTTGAGTCTAGTCTTTGAAAAACTAGTTTACTAACAGTGTCGTGTGGCTTATCGGCCCACGACGCAAAATTGGGTGGGATTAGGATCTTTTTCTCCGTACATTTACTCTGGGACTCCGCTCTCTCATCTTTTCGGGTTAAATATTTTGCTAACTCTGACATTAGGATCTCGTGGTCGCATCTACCCAGAGAGCCCTTAACCCAAGATGATCGCTTGCTTCACCTGAAGATTCCGAAGATTACTCTCCGATAAACTCCCAAGAACCTATCTGTTCATCGCCTTTGCAATCCCCTGCCACTGATAAGTCCGTATGGATAATTACATCCACCTCCCGGTCTGAAATCATAATTCCCTTGTACTTAAGCATTGAATTATTCCGATGCTTCTATCACCCGATGCCTTTGCATTCTTTCTCCTTCTGGTTGAGTGCCGATACTCACATCATATTCTTTGCGAACCATCCGACCTTTGGTGGATTATTATCCAATTATTCTTACATGGCTTCTTCCATGTGTCGATTGGATTCAACGTGTGAAACACCATCCTTGCCCTCGATGATTTGTGTTATCATCGACAACCTCCCTTGACTCTCTGCCAATACAACTTGGTCATGTATATCGTGCTCTGCTTTCCCTTGGGAAAGAGATACCCCTGATACTTGTGTATCATCACATTTTCGCTCCCATTGGTCTGTTTAACCTTTCTTGTAATGTATCTTATCTGAGCAGTGATAATTCCCTGCTTAAGTAACTACTTCGGTGTACTACCCTGTCGGTACAACCTGTTACTATCATGGATGACCTTTCGGTTAACACCTATGGACGAGAACCTTGCCAATTGGTCCGCCTCGTTTTAACGAGCGGGAAAATGGTTCTCATTGTCCCTCGCCCTTGGTATCGACGTTGTTGCCAAAATTGTTGACAAGATATTCTTTGACATACCTTGCGCCGTGATCGCATAAAATGTCACCACACCCTGTGGTCCCATAACCCACATTTCCACAGGATCGAAACCTGACTCTTTTGTACATCCCCTTTCCTAAGATAATTCTTCGTGCTTGACCTCGTATGCAATTCACGAGTCACCTACCTTCTGATATTCAGTCCGATACCAGACGCAGTGCTTATGCCTGTTGCTCTGGACCTCCTTTCATCATCTTTCATCGACGTCGAATGCTTGCATATCTGCTTGAAACTTCTCATGCTTTCTTTTGTTTCTCTCGTTGTATTCCCCTGAGTATAAACTCGGAATATACTTTGTACCCCCTTCCCTTGGACAACCTTGGTTGGTTAACCTTGTACCGATACGACCCCCTTGAATTTACCGCCCCAACATATTCGTAAGTACGATGAAGACCCTAGATGAAGAATGACAACTCGTCGAGATGCACCGATGCAGAGAAATGAAGACATCAATGAGAAGGATAAACTTCTTCGAGAAGGACAACAAGCACGAGAGAAATCACTAGGATACGAAACCAAAACTCTACCCCTTACACTACCTTTAATTCTCGGGACCAGAATTCTTTGTAGTGGGGGAGATATGTAACACCCTCACCGTCAGTGAACAATAATCACTGTTGCTAAAACCGGCCTTGATCAAAATTTTTCTTTTGTTCATCTTCAGATCTTGGTGGGGGTATTGAAACCAATGTACCCATCATGCCCTGACCAAACTCTGTTGTTGATCATGTTCAATATCATGATGGTTTATAATAATAACCATGCGCCAAGTGTGCCTTGATCATCATCATGCAAATCAAGTCAAACCCTAAACCCTTTTGAATTAATATTTAAAAAACTCGTGGCAAATAAAAGTTCAACCAAAAATTGTGCAACAACTTTTGTTAAATCCCAAATATTCAGTGGATCACTTCCATATGAGCATCGGAATTTATTGAGCTCTAAAATAAATCAAACAAATATAAACATTAGCCAAAAACCCCTTTTCATCAACTGAATAATTAAAACAAATGTTATATGATTTTATTTGTGGCCAAATATTTTTGTGGCATTGATACATGGTATAACACTAATTATGGGGGCCTATAACATAATTTGCAAAATTATAAAACAACTAAAAGAAATGCAAAAGAGAAAAGAAATTGCAAAAAGAATAAAACAAAAAGGAGCCCACCCCCCTATTCCCCTTGGGCCAGCCCAACTAAACCTCCCCCCAAGTCAGCCCACCCCGGCCTTTCCCCAACCTCCCGCTACAATGGGGTTGGCCATGGCGTGGCGTGCATCGGCGCCAGCCACGGCGATGGCCGACGCCGTGGAGGCCATCGGGAGGCTCCCCGGCGATGTTAAAGACCCCGAGTCCCCCCCCCCCCCGCTCTCGTGAACCCTAGGCCACTGATACGTCCCAAACATATCTATAATTTCTGCTTGCTCCATGCATGTTTTGTGTGACATTGCCATGATCTGCTTGAACTTTCTTTTGTATTTCAGGTTTTCCGGCCATTAAAAGTGCTCCAAAAAATCCAGGAAAATCAGATAAAAAATAAGCGCCATGGAAGCTTCCGGAAACACCAAAGAAGCAAAGGGGGGTCACCACAGGGACTACAGAAGGGTCCCTGGCGCGGCCCCACCCTAGGCCGCGCCAGGGGGCCTCCTAGCTGCCCTGTGGGTCCCCTTGACACCCCCCTTCGCCTATATTTACCCCTCGGGGTGGAAACCCCTAGGATGGACTCCTTTTTCGCGATCTCGCCTCTGTTCCGCCACCGCCGCTGTTTCAAGATCGGGGCTGCCTAGAGAAGCTGCTCCGGCACCCTGCCGGAAGAAGCTACCCCCTCCGGGAGACCATCCATAGCCATGGACGCCTCCCGTATGTACCGTGAGTAGTTTCCCTTGGACCATGGGTCCGTGACCAGTAGCTATGTGATCTATCTCTCCCTCTTTTGTGCTTCCACTTTCGAGTCCTCGTGAGCTGCCTCACATGATCGAGGCACCTATGTAATTTCTGCTGTTGCTATGCTGAGTTTGTTGGGATCTGATGGATTATGAGACTATGTTCAGATTGTGATGAGTAATATATTTGGTTCTTCTCTTTATATTTTGTTCTTGAGTAAATTCTTTCATGTTCTCCGTTGCGGTATTTGCTTTGGCCAAGTATTTTATTTGCAACTCCAAGAGAGAGCGTTATGCTCGATTGAGGGTTTAGCCCCCTGATGTCTAGCTTTAGTGACAGAAACATGAGACTAGGGGATGTGTTGTTGCCAGCAGGGATAAAACAACGGTGCTTGTACTTGCGGGTGCAAGGATTGTTTACTTTACGCAAAGTTCTTTTAATGCAGTTGTCTGTTGCTTTGAGTTTACTCTTTGGGTGGGATTCGCAACTTAATACCAGCGAGATGTTCTGGATAGATATCTCAAGGTGGATGATTCGTAGTAGATGCAGATGGATTTCGGTCTACTTACCTTGGCGTACTGCCCATTTCTTTTGAGCCCTTCCTTTCTTTGCAGCATAGTTAGCATTGTGGTGCCTTCATAATCCTGTCAATTGCCCAACTGTGATTTGTTTACCTTGCTAGCACTTTTATTGTCTTTTGGGCGAGAGACATCACTAGTGAAAATCACGGGACCCGGTCCATCTTCATATCATTGTTTACGCCCTCAATTTACTTCGAGTCTTTACTTTCAATTGCCACTATCATTATCTCTTGCGTTGATCCTTTGTAAACGGCAAGGCCGGAGGAATTGACAACTCCTCTGTACTCGTTGGGAGCAAAGTTATTTGTATCTGTGTGCAGGCCCAGGTGAAGTAGCAACCTCGGCGCCATTGTTCACTTTACCACCTTCTTGTATCCTTTGGAGTCCTACGGGGGACAAACCTTGGTATCTTTGCCAAGGTAAAACTTGCCGCTGCACTATATCCAACCCTGCACTTGGGGTAATCAACGAGGGCTTGAAGAGTATTAACACTCTCTTGCCATCAGCAAGTTTTCTGGCGCCGTTGCCGGGGACTCCAGCCTACAAGATAGGGGAGTTGTACACTATCTTTTATCTTTGATTTTTAGTCTTGCTAGTTTACCTTTCAGTTTTTACTTTTGTGTCCCTTATAAAAAATACCAAAAATACCTGCTGCTACTATGGGTTCCAATGAAAACACTAAGTTGTGTGACTTCACTAGTCACAACAACAGTGACTTTATCTGCACTCCTATTGCTCCACCTGCCACTTCAGCACCTTCTTATGAGATTAAACCTGCTCTGCTTAATCTTGTCATGAAAGATCAATTCTCAGGAGCAGGAGAAGATGCTGCCTTGCACCTAAACAACTTTATCGATCTCTGCGACATGCATAATTACAAGGAAGTGGATGGAGATATCGTCAAACTGAAGCTTTTTCCTTTCTCTTTGAGGGGAAGAGCCAAGAAGTGGCCACAATCTTTGCCCAAGAACAGTATCGATTCCTGGAGTAAATGCAAAGATGCTTTTATAGGGAAGTACTATCCCCCTGCTAAAATTATTTAATTGCGGAGTAACATTATGAATTTCAGGAAATTGGATAATGAACCCGTTGCCCAGGCTTGGGAACGTATGAAGACGCTTGTCAAGAACTGCCCCACACATGGACTGACTACCTGGATGGTTATCTAGACTTTTTATGCAGGCTTGAACTTCACCTCGCGGAACCTGTTAGATTCGGCCGCGGGAGGAACTTTTATGTCAACCACGCTTGGTGCTGCCACAAAGCTACTTGATGAGATGATGCTGAATTACTCGCAATGGCACACCGAGAGATCTCCAACTGGTAAGAAGGTAAATTCTGTCGAGGAGATCTCCTCTCTAAATGAAAAGGTTGACCTTATCATGTCTCTACTTACCAAGCAACCTTCTATTGATCCTCAATATGTTCCTTTAAATTCTTTGGTTGCTCAGGATCAAGTAGATGTGAACTTTATCTCTAGAAACAACTTCAACAATAATGCTTATAGGAGTAACTTTGGTAGCAAAAATCCTAGGCCTTTCCCATCCAACAACTATGGGAACAACACTTATCCTACCACCAGAAACTCCACTTCAGAACTAGAGAGTATGCTTAGAGACTTTAACCGCAAGGGTCGGCTCTGATACCATTTGTAACGCCCCGGCCACACCCACCGGTTCCCTGCGTACGCCTGGCGGGATCTAGACTGTCCCCACAGACCAACACTAGTCTTTCGTACGAACTTTGTCCTCACTCATGCGCACCCGGGAACAACTTCCCGGTCGGTCACCCATCCTCAAATCGCTCCAAGCCAAGCATGCTTAACTTTGGAGTTCTTTGGATATGGGCTCCCGGAAAGAAGGTGCACCTTGTTGATATGAGTAGTCTATCATTCCTATTAAGCCAGGATGTCACAAATGTGGAAGAAAAACTAGCTAAATTAGATAATCTTTGTTTGAAGGTAGACAACTTAGCCCTTGATGTAGAGATGCTGAAGATTAGAACCTCTCCACTTGAGGAGAGTAAGGTCACTCCTATTAATGCTATCCAGTTACAAATCAATGAAAATATTAGGATGATGGCTAAACTCAAAGAGAGATGGGCTAGAGAAAAGGAGGAAGAAGATAGAATTAAGAGCCTTCCTACCTACCACACAGTAGCCACTATCCAAGTAGTTGAGGATGTCCAAACTGTTAGCACCCATCACACCCCTAGTCCCATTGGACCTATCAATGGTGATGCTACCACCTCAACTGTAGATGAAGAAACCTCTATGAACATAGAGGCTTTCAACCAAGTGAGCCTAAATGATATCACTACCTCCTAGATAGATAGTAGTGACTTAGATTTTGACAACTGCACTTTACCAGAAGTTATTGGTTTCCTACACAAGATGTCTAGAGACCCCCACACTAGCACACTCAATCTTGCCTTCACAGAGCATATTACCAATGCTCTAATCAAAGTTAGGGAGGAGAAGCTTAGACTAGAAGCCTCCATACCTAGGAAGCTAGAAGATGGTTGGGATCCTATGATACAAATTAAATTGAATAACTTCTCTTGTTATGCTCTTTGTGATGTTGGAGCAAGTACCTATGTTATGCCCAAAAGAATGTATGATATGCTTGAATTGAAACCTTTTGATCCTTGTTCTTTTGGTGTTCGTCTTGTTGATTCTTCTGTAAAGAATCCTTCGGGGAAGATAGACGATGTTCTTATCATTGTCAATGACAATTATGTTCCCGTTGATTTTACTATTATGGACATTGAATGTGAACCTTCTTGTCCAATTATTTTGGGATGTCCTTTTCTTCGCACAGTTGGTGCTATCATTGACATGAAAGAGGGAACTATCAAATTCCAATTCCCTCTCAAGAAAGGGATGGAACATTACCCTAGGAAAAAGATTAAGTTACCTTTTGAGTCCGTCACACGGGCTAGTTATTCTCTTGAAAAGACTTGATCTTCTGCTTTAAGCCTAGCTAATGGCTCTAAAGAAGCGCTTTCGGGAGGCAGCCCGCAACGAATTTAGGTTTTTCTTTTTTGCTTTTGTTCTGTTCTTAGTGGTCTTGATGATTGTTACTACTGTAGCAACATCATTGTATCTTTAATTTTCAATCTTTGTGCCAAATTTAGCCTCATACGGCAGGGGAAGTAAAAGTTGTGACATGCTGTCCAGAAAACAGATTCTGTCCTCGTGACTAGAAAAATCAGAGAAAAATACCAGTTCATCTTTTTGAGCTGATTTTTTTACACATCGTGCTCTATACAATTACGAAACTTCCGTATGTTCTGAGTTTTTTTGATTTGAGTTGCAGAAGTATCCCTAAAAAATTCGTTTCTACCTGCTGTTCTGTTTTTCACAGATTCTGCCACGTTTTGTCTCTCTTTACTTTTGCAAACCTTAAGCTTGCTTTTTATTTGCAAAAACTTTTTCGAAATCTTGGGAAACAGTAGCTTTTCAAGATTATCTTTATTTTTAGTAGAGGAAAATTATTTTATTAGGGTACTAACCTCTCTAATCAGCCTACAATGAGTTATGTATGAAGGGAGTTTTCAAGTGCGTGATGGAGGATGATGCAAGAAGATTCAGGAGTGTAAAACGCTCAAGCTTGGGGATGCCCATGGGCACCCCCAATAAATATTCAAGAAGACTCAAGCGTCTAAGCTTGGGGATGCCCCCGTGCATCCCCTTCTTCATCAACAATTATCAGTTCGCCTCTCGTTGCACTATATTTTTATCACTTCATGTGTTATGTGCTATTCTTGGAGCGTCTCGCTCTTAGTTTTTGTTTTTTGTTTTCTTTAGTTTTGTTTTATTTGCTGTAGTAACAAGTTAGATCCCAGCTTACTTACTCTTTTTGTGTGGGAGAGATACACGCTCCGCTTGAACTAGAACTCCTCATAGGATTTGCATGCTTATTCTTTTAGCTGTGAGCTGTTCTTTTTCTTTTCTTAGCTTCTGTTCTGTTTAGTTGTAGTGCTTTAGTTTTTATAGAGCTTTTCTTTTGTCTTAGGTTGAACTTTCTATAGGTTGCATGTTTTATCTTGTTAGAGAGTTTGCCAGTTGCACTGAGTTCTGTGTCTTGACTGAAAGTAGGTAGTCAAAGTTGCTGTTCTTTTTGTAGTAGTAACTTGCAATAGTTTTGAGGTATTGACTTGAGTAATGTTTGAACTTTTGGTGTCAAGAGCTCTTGCCTATTAGTGATAGATGTCGTATTTTGGGCAATCCGTGTTTATTTTCAAAACCTACAAAACTAGTTGAGAACTCTAGCTACTAGACGGATCACTAACCTCTGGAGGGTTCGAATATTAGAGTACACTCACGTACCATGAGTCGAGGATGCGCAAGGATAACCAAACCCCCATACACTCCTCCTCGGGGTACCTGTCTCTTTGTGAACCTCCTGATTAGATTGAGAGTTACCGATAATAATTGCATGAGTTCTTCGGACTAATGTGAGTATTCGAAAGTTGACACTTCCACCCACCTATACTTTTTCTAGCCTCTCCTGTGCCGTGCATTGCTTTCTTCTCACTCCGAGAGTTGGCATCCACCTTCGCCGGTACATCCAAACCCTTGGCATGATACGCTCTGTCATCATAAACCTCCTTATATCTTTCCTCAAAATAGCCACCATACCTACCGACAAGGCATTTCCATAGCCTTTCCGAGATACATTGCCATGAAACATCCACCTTCTCATGACTTGATCTTCATGTCATACATGCTACTTGCTTGATCGATGAGCCGCATGCTAGTTGGGCCTTGCCCTAATCATTTCTACATGACGCGCTAGTATCATTGCATATCCTGCTATCCTGGCAGAGGCATACATTTGCATCATGATAGTTACATTTTCTTTATGTGAGTACCTTTGTAAAGTGTGAAAGATCTCCTATATTCTTGTAAAATATAGTGTATTGCCCCTAAAGTGAGGAAAAGATCCCAAAGAGGACAAAATCAAAAGATCCCAAAGAGGACAAATGAGAGTTAAATAGAAAGTGCCATTGAGGCCACCAAAAAAATAAAAATAAAGAGAAAATAAAAATAAAAAGAGAGAAGGGGGCATACTACTATTCCTTTTGAGAGATCCACACTAGTACTTCATCTTCTAGCCCTTGTACTCCATAGAGATCATCATCATGCATATAGCTATGTGGGGACCCTTCACACTATAGAACTTGGCTTGTATATTCCAATGATGAGCCTCCTCAAACGAGCTCTAGGTCTTCTTGAGAAAGAAAGTTAGATGCACCCCCACTAGTTCCCTTGGAGAGCTTTTAGCTCACATGTGCATCCGTTGCATGGCAATCCCTACTCCTCACATCATATCTATCATATGGCCTTCTCTCGCCTATGATTGTCCTCATTGATGTGAGCCTTTCACACCTTTTTGTCTTCCTCCTCCACCTTCTTTCTGTTTCGCCTTTTAGGTGTCAACTTTCTTGCTCACGCTCATCCATTGCATGAGTGCTCAAAATATCAAAAGGGAGTGGATCAGTTTGACTTGTACCTGGATAGTGGTCTGGGGACGAGTCAAGATAAGAATCCAAAGGAGACTAAGTGTGAAACTTTAGTAGATAGTTGTTCTCAACAAAAATAATTTTTTCTCTCGTATTTCCCTATCCCTTTCTTGCACGCAAACACCATTTGGACACATTCGAGTCACGGACAGCAAGAGCTCTTGTACCTTTTGTTCTTTTGTTGCTTGTGTCAATGCTAATATAGACTCTTGCTTGTTAAGACTTGAATTGAATTGCATGCTTTGATTGCTTTACTTAAAAGTCCTTTTATGGTTGTGTGGCATGTCACCAAAGAAATTATGCTTGTTATCATTTACCTACTCGAGGACGAGCAGGAATTAAGCTTGGGGCTGTTGATACGTCCCAAACGTATCTATAATTTCTGCTTGCTCCATGCATGTTTTGTGTGACTTTGCCATGATTTGCTTGAACTTTCATACACTTTTAAGCATATTTGGACTAATCTATTAACCCAGTGCACCCAGGTGCCAGTTGCTGTTTTCTGCTGTTTTTGTATTTCAGGTTTTCCGGCCATTAAAAGTGCTCCACAAAATCCAGGAAAATCAGATAAAAAATCAGCGTCGCGAAAGCTTCCGGAAACACCAAAGAAGCGGAGGGGGGGCCCACCACAGGGACTCCAAAAGGGTCCCTGGCGCGGCCCCACCCTAGGTCGCGCCAGGGGGCCTCCTGGCTGCCCTGTGGGTCCCCTCGACACCCCCCTTCGCCTATATTTACCCCTCGGGGTGGAAACCCCTTGGACGGACTCCTTTTCCGCGATCTCGCCTCTGTTCCGCCGCCGCCGCCGTTTCAAGATCGGGGCTGCTTGGAGAAGCTGCTCCGACACCCTGCCGGAAGAAGCTACCCCCTCCGGGAGACCATCCATAGCCATGGATGCCTCCCGTATGTACCGTGAGTAGTTTCCCTTGGACCATGGGTCCATGACCAGTAGCTATGTGATCTATCTCTCCCTCTTTTGTGCTTCCACTTTCGAGTCCTCGTGAGCTGCCTCACATGATCGAGGCACCTATGTAATTTCTGCTGTTGCTATGCTGAGTTTGTTGGGATCTGATGGATTATGAGACTATGTTCAGATTGTGATGATTAATATATTTGGTTCTTCTCTTTTATATTTTGTTCTTGAGTAAATTCTTGCATGTTCTCCGTTGCGGTATTTGCTTTGGCCAAGTATTTTATTTGCAACTCCAAGAGAGAGCGTTATGCTCGATTGTGGGTTCAGCCCCCTGATGTCTAGCTTGAGTGACAGAAACATGAGACTAGGGGATGTGCTGTTGCCACCAGGGATAAAACAACGGTGCTTGTACTTGCGGGTGCAAGGATTGTTTACTTTACGCAAAGTTCTTTTAATGCAGTTGTCTGTTGCTTTGAGTTTACACTTTGGGTGGGATTCGCAACTTAATACCAGCGAGATGTTCTGGATAGATATCTCAAGGTGGATGATTCGTAGTAGATGCAGATGGATGTCGGTCTACTTACCTTGGCGTACTGCCCATTGCTTTTGAGCCCTTCCTTTCTTTGCAGCATAGTTAGCATTGCGGTGCCTTCATAATCCTGCCAATTGCCCAACTGTGATTTGTTTACCTCGCTAACACTTTTATCGTCTTTTGGGAGAGAGACATCACTAGTGAAAATCACGGGACCCCGATCCATCTTCATATCATTGTTTACGCCCTAAATTTACTTTCAGTCTTTACTTTCAATTGCCACTATCATTATCTCTTGTGTTGATCCTTTGTAAACGGCAAGGCCGGAGGAATTGACAACGCGAGTGATACGTCACAAACGTATCTATAATTTCTTCTTGCTCCATGCATGTTTTGTGTGATATTGCTATGATCTAGATACACTTTCATACACTTTTGATCATATTTGGACTAACCTATTAACTCAGTGCACCCAGTGCCAGTTCCTGTTTTCTGCTGTTTTTCTATTTCAGTTTTCCCCCATATAAAAAGTGCCAACAAAATTCCGGGAAAATACAGGAAAAATCAGCGTACAGGAAGCTTCGTGAAGAGCCCGAGTGGGGTCAGAGGGGAGCCAGGGGGGCCCAGGCAGCCACCCGCGCGGCCCCACCCCTGGCCGCGCCAGGGGGGCGCCAGGGGCCCCTGGTCCACCTCTGGCTGCCCCCTTCGCCTATTTATTCTCCGTCACGGGGAAACTCCGAGGACAGAACCCGATTTTGCGAACTCGCCTCTGTTCCGTCGCCGCCGCGCTTCCGAGATCGGGAGCACCAGAAGACCTCTTCCCGGCACCCTGCCGGAGGAAGGGCCGACCTCCGGGAGTCTCCTCTCCACCATGGATGCTCCCCGGATGTCTCGTGAGTAGTTTTCCTTGGACCATGGGTCCGTGATCAGTAGCTATGTGATTTTCTCCTCCCCTCTTTGTTCTTCATGGTTTAGACCTCGTGAGCTGCCCTACATGATCGAGGCACTTTTGTAATCTTTCTGCTATTGCTATGCTGAGTTTGATGGGATCTGATGGATTATGAGATTATGTTCAGATTGTGATAGAGTAATATATTTGGTTTTTATCTCTTATATTTTTGTTCCTAAGTAATTCTTGCATGTTCTCCGTTGCTGTTTATTGCTTTGGCCAAGTAGTAGGTAGTGACTCCAAGAGGGATCGTTATGCTCGATTGTGGGTTCATGCCCCCCGATGACACGCTTGAGTGACAGAAACATGAGTCTAGGGGATGTGCTGTTGCCACAAGGGGGAAAACAACGGTGCTTGTAACCGCGGTTGCAAGGATTGTTTACTTTACGCAAAGTACTTTTTAATGCAGTTGTCTGTTGCTTTGGGTTTACACTTTGGTTGGGGCTCGCAACTTAATACCAGCGAGATGTTCTGGATAGATATCTCAAGGTGGATGATTAGTAGTATATGCAGTTGGATTACGGTCTACTTATTTTGGCGTACTGCCCGTGCTTTTGAGCCTCTTCCTTTCTTTTGTAGCATAGTTAGCATTGCGGTGCGTTCATAATCCTGTCAATTGCCCTTCTGTAATTTCTTTACCTCGCATAGCAGTTTTATCGTCTTTTGGGAGAGAGACATCACTAGAGAACATCACGTATCCCGGTCCATATCCTTATTACTGTTTCCACGCTTATTTACGTTCCTGCTTTTTACTTTTAGTTGCTATCATTATCCTTTGTGTTTTACCCTTTGTGAACAACAAGACCGGAGAGATTGACAACCTCTCTGAACTTCGTTGGGAACAAAGTTATCTGTGTCTGTGTGCAGGTCCACGTCAGTTGCGCCGCTGACACCTACTTATCATCTCTGGAGTCCTACTGGAGACAAACCTTGGTATCTTCGCTGAGGGAAACTTGCTGCTGCGCTACATCTCAACCTTCCACTTGGGGTAACCAACGAAGGGCGAGAAAGCCATCACCACCCCGTTACATTCCCCCCAGCCGCGCCCCCAATGGCTCACCGAAGCGAGCGCACGACCTCGCTGGCGTGCCATGTCCGTCGCCGGCGTCAATGGCGTGGACGCCCTGGGGCTAACCCCTCCCCCACTGACATGCGGGCCCTCCCGTTTTGTATTAGCGCTAATGACCCATTAGGCCTAAGACCCCCACTGTTAACTTGTCTGTTAAGTAAATATCCCCTGCTGCCTATTACATGTGGAGCCACCCCTTTAATTAACTACTGGATTATTTAAAATTGTTTAATTAAAACATTAGTTAAGCTAGAGCCTATGACAACTGGGTCTCACTTGTAAGTATTTAAAGAAAATGAATTTATAATAATATTTGTGTATAACATGTGGGCCCTGGCCCTATTTAAATTGATTAAATATTTTTATTATCACTGTGAGGCTGACCAGTGGGACCCACTGGTCAGGTTTGACCTGGTCAACCCCTCTGTGGATAATGTTTCTTTTTAATAATAAAAGAAATTATAAAATGATTTAAATTGAATTAAACTTTGAAATTGAATATCTTTTAAACCGTAAATCAGATGAAAATAATTTATATATCAAAATTTCTCAGAAAAATACAACGAATACGAATATGCTATCCGTATGTCAACAACCCCCTCTAACACAACGAACATCGACCTTGCCCCCCTCCGGGTCGTTTGTCCGATAATTGCCCGATACCGTAAAACTCTCCGGATGAATTTATTCTGAACACGAAAGTTGATCAGAATAGTTCAACTAACCCGGATACCCCACCCATACGTTTGTCGGATGTCCACGACACCTCCGGCATGGTACCTTCCCCCTCCGGACACCCTGTCCGGTAATCACTCGGTGCTGGCAGTTCATCCACGGATGAATTCCCGCTCCGAGCATATTGCTTCGTACTACGTTAGAGCACCGATAATGTTTCATCTGTCATGTCATGCATTGATTGCTATGATTGCTTTATATTTACTGTTTCTCCCCCCTTTATTCTCCGGTAGACCCCGCTGTTGACTCCGACTACACCGCCGCCGAGTACAACTACTTCGTCGATGATCGTACCGCTACTACCGAGCTTCCAGGCAAGCAGAGCCATTTTCCTTTCCCAGATATCGCCTATCTTTCCGTACTTTTCTTGCACTAGGCATTGTTACTGCTGCTGCTACGTTACAATCCTATTCAATTGCATAGCCTGTCATTGTCACCCCTTGATTACCTTTCCGTTATCCTATGATGCCTTATAAATATATATTATTTCAGTAGTTAGCCCTGCACATTGTTAGTTACTAGGATTAGATAGCGGGCCGTGATCACTCTGGGAGTGATCGCGGAAACGATATATTACAACTGCAACACGTACGGATCAATGCAGATGCCCTAGGGAACCTACAACGGCGAGACTCTGCCGAGTCGCTTCGAGTTTGACTTACGCGTGGACGAACTGGTATTTCACTCTCGTCGGCTCAGTAGCGTAGCATCACCGGGATGATACGAGGTTTACCTCTTTAGTTCATTCCGCTGGTATCTCGGCACCACCAGGGTGATACGAGAATATTCCTCTTTATTTCATTCCGCTGATGTCTCTGTCGAGCCATCTCAAGTGTACCATCGCGGGTGATTCCTTCTGGTTTCACTTGATGGTAGGCACTCGAATCAACTGGTGTCCTTAGAGGTAAGGATTCGGTTGACCCAACGGTGCCTGCGCAGGGTATCTTAGCGAAACGACAGGTCAGGTGTATTCCACCGGTGTGCGGCGGGCCTGGTACTGTTCGTGGCCGAGAGGTATCCTGTTATACGAAAGTCGAGCTCTTCGGAGCAAACGCGAGACAAGGTAAGGAGACGGTTCACCTTGTTGGTAGCCGCAAGAGTTGGTGGGACGACAGGGCAGGCGACCACTGGCTCTGGTAATGGGGGTGGACCTGGCTGCTGTCGTTGTCCGCGACTCACCTAAATAAGGACAACGATAACGGTTGTTCCGATAGAAAATTAATAAAATGCTTAATGGGTTCGGCGGATGACTTGAGTGGCTATATGCCTATACGCACTACCTCCACGTGGGATTACGGTGTGGGCCCTCTGCGTTGTAGCCTCGTTCGAGGGCTCTTCAGACGTCATCTTTACCTCGGGTTGATTGCCGGGCTTGGACCGCCTACTCCGGTAGTGGGAGGTGGGTCTACTTCACCGGCTAGTCGAGTACCGTGCAAGAGTACAAAGGACAAGGGTCCAAAGTTCCTTTGTACTTAGGATTTAGACCGGCGGATGGCCTCTCTGTTGAGCTCGAAGGATGGACTTCGGCGTATCGGATACCCTCGGTGGTGCATTCCCTAACAAGGTGTATGCCACCCTGGAGATCCGAGCATGTAGGGTAACAGTAGTGCAGCCCCTGCAGGGATGATAATCTATTCGGATAGCCGTGTCCACGGTAACAGGACGCTTTATGCTGAAGCCAGACTCTACCACTACAAACTACTACTACTAAACTGATTGGTTCCGGGTTTTCTTCCTCGCCGAGAAGTCGAGGAGGGATTCTCGGAGGCATTGTTATTTGATATCTAATACAACTTACTATTATACAATGCTGCAGCAACTTCTGCTCCATTGTTACTTTATGCTTTCATTGAACTGTTGGCTATTCTCTCCTCATGCTGCAAGACTCGTCGGAAGATGCTAGTCTTCGATAGGCCTAGCTTCTTACCCTTATTCTGAGTTCTACCTTGCAGTCCACTATATACAGCCTCCCCTTTACATTTGATAGAAATGCATAAATGCTTAGTAGCGGACGTAAGACTCGCAGGTATGCTAGATACTAACCCTTGCTTTATTTCCCCATTTTTGTTTTGCCTGATCGGCCGCTGCATTCGACGTTGGAGCCTTGGAGTCCAGGAGCAGAAGATCCCTGGTGCTTGCTTCATCATCGAGTTCCCCTTTGACCAGGAGTAGTTTGGAGGTTCCTAGGCAGGAGGCCTCGCCTTTTCGATCGTTGTTGTTTTTGTGCTACCCTTCTTAAGGCAGATCATGTGTACCTTGTGTCTGTACTCAGATACTATTGCTTCCTCTAACTTTGTGCTCTCGAGCTGTTGTATTCGAGCCCTCATGGCCCCTAACTTGTATTAAACAACTTGTATTATTTTATTTGTAGAGTTGTGTTGTGATATCTCATCGTGAGTGCCTGATCTCGATCGTGTACCTTGCGTGTATGATTACTTTACATGGATTGATTTTGGGGGCGTCACAAGTTGGTATCAGAGCCGACTGCCTGTAGGACACCTCCTTCCAACTCCTTGGTCGAAGTCGAGTCTAGTCTTTGAAAAACTAGTTTACTAACAGTGTCGTGTGGCTTATCGGCCCACGACGCAAAATTGGGTGGGATTAGGATCTTTTTCTCTGTACCTTTACTCTGGGACTCCTCTCTCCCATCTTTTCGGGTTAAAGATTTTGCTAACTCTGACATTAGGATCTCGTGGTCGCATCTACCCGGAGAGCCCTTCACCCAAGATGATCGCTTGCTTCACCTGAAGATTCCGAAGATTACTCTTCGATAAACTCCCAAGAACCTATCTGTTCATTGCCTTTGCAATCCCCTGCCACCGATAAGTCCGTATGGATAATTACATCCACCTCCCGATCTGAAATCACAATTCCCTTGTACTTAAGCATTGAATTATTCCGATGCTTCTATCACCCGATGCCTTTGCATTCTTTATCCTTCTGGTTGAGTGCCGATACTCACATCATATTCTTTGCGAACCACCCGACCTTTGGTGGATTATTATCCAATTATTCTTACATGGCTTCTTCCATGTGTCGATTGGATTCATCGTGTGAAACACCATCCTTGCCATCAATGATTTGTGTTATCATCGACAACCTCCCTTGACTCTCTGCCAATACAAGTTGGTCATGTATATCGTGCTCTGCTTTCCCTTGGGAAAGAGATACCCCTGATACTTGTGTATCATCACATTTTCCCTCCCATTGGTTTGTTTAACCTTTCTTGTAATGTATCTTATCTGAGCAGTGATAATTCCCTGCTTAAGTAACTACTTCGGTGTACTACCCTGTCGGTACAACCTGTTACTATCATAGATGACCTTTCGGTTAATACCTATGGACGAGAACCTTGCCAATTGGTCCGCCTCGTTTTAACGAGCGGGAAAATGGTTCTCATTGTCCCTCGCCCTTGGTATCGACGTTGTTGCCAAAATTGTTGACAAGATATTCTTTGACATACCTTGCGCCGTGATCGCATAAAATGTCACCACACCATGTGGGCCCATAACCCACATTTCCACAGGATCGAAACCTGACTCTTTTGTACATCCCCTTTCCTAAGCTAATTCTTCGTGCTTGACCTTGTATGCAATTCACGAGTCACCTACCTTATGATATTCAGTCCGATACCAGACGCAGTGCTTAAGCCTGTTGCTCTGGACCCCCTTTCATCATCTGTCATGCTTGCATATCCGCTTGAAACTTCTCATGCTTTCTTTTGTTTCTCTCGTTGTATTCCCCTGAGTATAAACTCGGAATATACTTTGTACCCCCTTCCCTTGGACAACCTTGGTTGGTTAAACTTGTACCGATACTGTCAGTGAACAATAATCACTGTTGCTAAAACCGGCCTTGATGAAATTTTTGCTTTTCTTCATCTTCAGATCTTGGTGGGGGTATTGAAACCAATGTACCCATCATGCCCTGACCAAACTCTGCTGTTGATCATGTTCAATATCATGATGGTTGATAATAATAACCATGTGCCAAGTGTGCCTTGATCATCATCATGCAAATCAAGTCAAACCCTAAACCATTTTGAATTAATATTTAAAAAACTAGTGGCAAATGCTATAAGTAAGTTATAAGTAAGTTTTCTTCACCACCACCAAATGCTACTTCTGATGAGTCTGATAATATGTCTGAAACTTTTGATGATGCTACTACTAACCTTGATGATATTGGTTCACTTGGTTACTATCTTGAGACACAGATCGATGTTGCTGCCAAACAATCTGGAATTGAAATTCCTGTTACTCGCTACCCTATTGGTGTCACTTATCATTATCCTGACCTGAGTGGTCCCAAGGAGAGACTCCTTGAGGATGATTATATTGTTCTTGATGATGATTTATGTAGGGAACTCAGAGATTGTGATGACTCTGATCCTGATACTATGAAGAAGTTGCTTGCAAAGCATTCTATGAAGAACAAGTTTGCTCCTGATCCTAAATTTGCTACATCTCCTATATGCATCAATGATCCTGATTTTGATTTCTTTGTTGATCTTTCACTTATATCTACAGTTGAAGCTGCCCCATTTTATGACAGAGAAAATGATGATGCTATTGCACACCTGACCAAACTCACTGAGTTGGGTGGCTTGTTTACTACCGATGAAAAGACACGAAACTTTTATGTGACTAAGCTTCTTCCTTTCTCTTTGAAGGAGGGTGCTAAAGCATGGTATGATGCACTACCATGTGGTTCCATTAAGAGTCCTCAAGACTTGGCTCAATCTTTTGTTGATAAGTACTTTCCTTCTCACATGCAACATGCTGCTTTACAGAGAATTTATAACTTTAAATAGTTGCAGGATGAGCACCTCCCTAAAGCTTGGGGGAGGTATTGCGGTTTGATCAAGGCTAGACCGGGACATGGAGTTCCTAAGAATGAATTACTTGATATATTTTATGCTGGTCTAACCGATGAATCTAGATCCTATTTGGATAATTGTGATGGTTGTGTTTTCAGGGAAAGGACACCGGATGATGCTGAAGAACTAGTGTGAAAGATTGCCAAGAACCACGAAGATTGGTCCTTCCCTGAACCACCTCCACCACCAAAGAAGAGGGGATGCTTGTCCTAAGCCCCGAAGATATGTAAGAAGCAAAGAAGTCTATAAAAGAGAAGGGTATTAAAGCTGAAGACGTGAAGAATCTACCTCCTATCGAGAAGTTGTGTGAGCCCACTAATCACCCTCCTATGGTAGAGTTACACTCTCTAATATATTTCAATGCAAGTGACATCCCTCGAGGTAAGCCTCTTGATCAATGCTTAGATGAGCTTGATAATTTTATTATGAAGCAAAATCACTTTAATATGAGGATTCAGAGTCAGTTGCAAGATAATACCCTTGCTATCAAAAGTCTGCTTGATGTTCTAGGTAGAACTGTTAATGATGTAAAAGCCTTGTTAAACATTTTCATATGGTTCAAACTCAGCTTGAACAAATTTCCGATGTGCAAAAAGATTTGGTTGCTAACAATGCCAAACATGATATACAAGCCTTCGGGATTAAAACCCGAGGTGGCAACAGCACTCAATACCCTCTCTATCCAGAGGGGCATCCAAAGAGAATCGAGCAAGATTGTCAAGTGCAGGAAGAAGAAATTGTTAGCTCTCCGAATAATAATAATAAGAAGAAACACAAGGAAGCTGACAATTCCAATGATCCTATTGCAAGCGAAGATCCTGTTGTTGATCCAATTAGTATATCTACCTCCGATGCTGAAACTGAAGACGGTGTTGAGCCTGAAAAGGATAATGAGAAGAAAGATCCACCTGAAGTACAAGAAGAAGAAGCACCCGACAAATGTAAGAAATACACTAGAGAGGACTTCATCGCAAGAAGACATGGGAAGGAAAGAGAACCATGGGTACAGAAACCCATGCCCTTTCCAGGCAAGTCTCTCAAAACCAAAGAAGAAGAGCACTACAATAAGTTTTGTGAGTGGATGAAACCTCTTTTTTCTTCAAATTCCTTTGACTGATGCTATTAAGTTACCTCCGTACTCGAGATATATGAAAGATATTTTTACTAACAAAAGAAAAGTCCCTAATGAGGCAATATATACTATGCATGCTAACTACTCTTTTAGTGGGAAGATTCATGAGAAGATTGTTGATCCAGGTATACCCACCATTGCTTGCTCCATAAAGAATAATTATGTCAGAAGTGCTTTATGTGATCTTGGTGCAGGAGTGAGTGTTATGCATTTCTTTCTTTACAAGAGGCTTTGTTTAGATAAACTAATCCCTACAGATATCTCTCTTCAGATGGCTGATAAGTCAGCAGCCGTCCCAATTGGTATTTGTGAAGATGTTCCTGTTGAAGTTGCTAATTGCTTAATCCTTTTTGATTTTGTTGTACTTGACATGCCAGAGGATGGGAGCATGTCTATTATTATTGGTAGACCTTTTCTTAACACCGCAGGTGCTATCATTGATTGCAATAAAGGAAATGTTACCTTCAACGTGGATGATATGGAACACACGGTGTATTTTCCTAAGAAGATCGACAAAAGGCATGGCCTTAACTCTATAGAGAATATCAAGATCGTGAAGATTGGAAATTGGGATTGCCCTCTACATGTGCACCACAAAAATCATTATGGTGGGGACAATGTCCATTAAAGTAAAGGTACAATGATCACTTTATAAGAGGTGAGACTTTCTGCTCTACATATCACCGGTTTGTTGGTAAGACTTGATCAACCTTGCTAGCTAGCATGTTTTATATGGGTAAAAAGTCGAGTTTGTTATGTTTTCATTTCCTTTAGCTTTTGTTCTCCTTGTTGTACCAAAGTTTTATGTTTTTGGAGCTTCACATGTCTAAACACTGTTTCAAGTTTCCAGGAAGTTTTGCAACTTTTGGAATTTTGAAAAAAATTCAACGGTGAAGATGTCAGAAAAATTCCGCAAAAAAAAAAAAAATTCTCCAGAAAAAGGGACCAGGAGGCACCTGGGGATGACTAGGGGGGCCACCCCTGGTCTAGACGGCCAGGTGGCGCGACCTGCCCCCTGGCCGTGCCCACAGGGCGCCTCGGCCCCCCAGGCCAGCCACCCAGGTAAGTCTTCTTCCTCTCTCCTTCTTTCTCCTAAAAAACATGTGTTCTTCAGCTGGAACCCGAGTTCTTGCTGCTCTCTTCTCGGAACTTCGATCTCTCTCTACAGCCCATTATTTGAGCTGAAATTTTGAGCAAATACTCCCTGGTATGTGACTCCTCCACCACTCCAATTAGATTTTTGATTGGTGGCTTCATTAGTGAGTATTTAGAAGTGGTTGGTGCTGTTCATATGAGCTTGCATGTATGAGTAGAAATTTATTTTTAAAGTTTTGATGCAAGTTTATGCATTGGGTAAGTGAGTAGAATAGTTTGCCTCAGCTCGTTTTTTCTTAAATCCTTGTTTTTGTAATTTTCCAAAAATTTCAGAAATGAGTTTGCTAGGAAAATGGCTTGGGAAGAAGAAGCCCGAGCGTACCGACCGAGTTACTAGAGATTCAGCTTCATCCTCAACTGCTAGGGTGAGCTAAAACGATGATGTTGTGCCCCTAGAGTTGTTAGAAGAGTCAAGTCTGACACGTGCAATGACGTATCCGTGTCAAGTTTTCGTTGAATCTGCAGGTATCAAGGAGGAGTTTGACAACCTTTGTGCTAATGAAGGTTTGACACGGCTTGCAACATGCCGTGTGGCTCAGTATCGCAAACTCACCTCTTATTTTATTAATAGTTTTAGATATAATCAAGATGCTGCTATTGTTGATCTTAGAATTTATGATGATCTTTTCACCATGTCTCTGGCAAGATTTTGTGAAATAATAGTTGTGCCGAACGCTGGAAAGGAGACAAAGATGAACTCTCAGCCCACCGAGTTGAGGACTCTCTTCAACTCTCCTTGCAGCCAGGACACGAAGGATATTGTAACACCCCTAGTGCCATGCTACATTAATCTTTTTGTTAGTGTCAAGTCCCGGTGATTTGCAAGAAATTAATCACCTCGATCATGCCCCAAATCAAATTCAACCTAATTGCATGGAATTAAAAACAATGTGGAACTAAAACTTATCCAAAAATTATGCAACCAATTTTATTAAATAACTAATAATCAATAAGTCATAATAAAATAGTAATGATATTTTAATACCTTGTTTAAATATTTTAAACAAATCAAAAACAGTGCCTAATCCAGACATTTTCAATCTTTTTTAAATAGAAAAAAATCAAATGATTTTATAAAAGGCTCAAAACTTTTGTATCAACATATTAATGAGTAATACAAATATTATAACAAGTTTCACTATTGACTAAATTCAAATACTATCTAAACAAATTATAAACAGAAAAGAAAAAGAAGAGTAAAACAAAAAACAACTACAAATATAAAAAAGGACAATTACATTTCTACCCCTAGTTATGTCTCACTTGTTTGATTTGCCCTTAGTTTCAAAAACACACTTGTTCTGTCCAAGCCACTTTGCGAATCTTATGCTTTTGCCCTTTGACCATTTGACCGTAACTTTAAAAACTTCAGAGCAGATTCATACTAACTCAGAAAAATGCAAATAAGATATCAAAATGTTCAGAAAAACATCACATATATGTGCGTGTCATTTGGAATCATGAAAAAAGTGTTGGAAATAATCCATCTGAGTTCGAGCTCATACGATCTTAGCGTGAATAAAAAAATCTCAAAAAAAAAAAAACTGAATTATTTTTCTATAAACAATGACAAAATTTTTGAGTTCTTGCAAAGTTTCATCATGAAATAACATTCATGAATGTCGTGGCAAAAAAGAAAAATCCAACACTCTGAAACAAAGAATTTTGGAGTGTTGAATTTGTCTTTTTTGCGATGACTTTCACGAATGTTATTTCATGATGAAACTTTGCAAGAACTTAAAACATTTGTCAATATTTACAGGAAAAATAATTCAGATTTTTTTTGAGATTTTATTATTCATGCTAATATCATATGAGATCGAGCTCAGATGGGGAATTTCAAACAATTTTTTCATGATTGCAAATGACACACACATATAGGTGATGTTTTTCTGAATATTCTAATATCTTATTTGCATTTTTTGAGTTAGTATGAATCTGCTTTGAAGTTTCCAAGGTTACGGTCAAACGTTCAAAGGGCAAAAGCATAAGATTCACAAAGTGGTTTGGGCAGAACAGGTGTGTTTTTGAAACTAAGGGTAAATGAAACGAGTGGGACATAACTAGGGGTAGAAATGTAATTGTCCCATATAAAAAAGGCTATCCTACGCCCTGGGCGAATCCCACCCGGGCCCAACCCAACCCCTCCCCAATCCCCTACCTCTGTTCATGGGGGTGCCGTGGTAGGCATCCCACGGCCGGCCACGCCCCTATCACCGTGGCGGCCATCCCGCGGCCGGCTGCGGGGATAAGGCCGCCTCTCTGCGCCGACCCCGAACCCTAACCCTAGGGCCCCTCCATTCCCCCCTTCCGCCACCATGGCTCTGGTCCGAGCTGCCCGAGACCACCGCCTCCACGTCTCCTTCGTCTCCGCGGCCAGACACGTCACCGCGTCGCACGAAGATGTCCGGAAGGACTGCCATAGACGTCCACGTCGATCCCAAGCTTCGATTCGAGCCGGAGGCCATGGCATCGAGCGAATCGGGACGTTCCCTTCGCCACGGCCGCCGTTTATCTACGCCAATTGCCGCCTCCACACTCCCCCACCGGCCTCCCCGCCGCTCCCATTGGAACCGTGGTGAGCTCCCGCTTTGTTCCCATCTCTCCTCTTCCGATTTTGCGCACCAGAACGTCGTTCCCCATGTAGCCCCGCTCCAGCCGCCGCCGTGGTGCTCGCCGTCGAGCACAAGCTACCCCATCATCGCTCGAAACACATTTGGTATGTCTGCAACACGCCATGGAGTTGAATGCACCGGCTCCCGCTCCATCTTGTGATCTCTATCGTTGTTTTCATCCCCACCGTGGCACGGCTGCCGCTCCGCTCGCCGTTGTCACCGTGCCACTGCGCCCGCGCTCGTCGCGGATCTGCCTCGCGCTCTGGCCGCCCAAGGCCACCCACAGCACGCGCGCCCCCTGGCCACGCCTCGGCAACCTCTTTCGCCCCCCCTCACCGATGTGCAACTCGCCACCGGCGTGCACTGCGTGTGCACGCGCGGTTAGGCCCTGGGCTAGCCCACTGACACGTGGGGTCGGCCCAGTTTTAATTAGGGGCTAAGCCCCTGTTTAGGTTAACCCCCTTATTAATTAAATAAGAGATAACCCCCTTCACTGCCACTGACCTGTGGGCCAGATGCCCTTAAGTAAATAACAACTTAAATTAAAATGAAAATAACACTCACTATCTATGACAGGTGGGCCCTGTCCAATTAGATTAATAAAATAACTATAATTGTCTCTGTTTCTATGACAGCTGGACCCCACTGTTAATTTAATTAAATAAAATGTTTAATTAAACTGTGTCAATGACAGGGTGGCCCCACATGTCAGTACTATTTTGGATAGGGTTATGGATAAAGTTGGAATTAAATAATAAAAGAAATTCTAAAGAAATGATTAAATGCGTTAAAACTTTGAAATTTAATATCTTTTAAACCGTAACTTCGATCAAAATAATTTATACATGAAACTTGATCAATAAAATATAACGAGTACAGATAAGCCACCCGTGTATCCATCACACCCCTCTAACATACCGAACACGAGACATTCCCCCTCCGGATCGTCTGTCCGGTAATCATCCGGAGCTGGGTAAACATTCGGTTAAAATTGTCGTTTCGTCTCCAACGTGTAGCATTGCGTTAGTTCACCCCTAGCATAACGTACTGCCATGTATTGTATTTATATTGTTATTATTGTCATGTATTTATTATTTATGCCCCTTCTTCTTAGGTAGACCCCGATACTGCCGCCGACGACACCACTGAGTACGACTACGTCGTCAACGACCGTACCCCTATCGTCGAGCTTTCAGGCAATCAAAGCCATTTTCCTTCCCCAGATATCACCTATCTTTTCCGTACATTTCTTGCACTAGGCATTGTTGCTGCTGCTACGTTACTTACCTATTCAATTGCATAGCTTGTCATTGTCGCCCCTTGATGTACCTTCCTTTATCCTATGCTGCCTATCAATTATATATTATATTCAGCAGTGAGCCCTGCGCATTGTTCGTTAACTAGGATTAGATAGCGGGCCGTGATCACTCTGGGAGTGAGCACGGAAACAAAAATATATATAACTGTATAGGTATGGTACAATGCAGACACCGCTAAAGGCCCCTACCCCGGCTCTGCCGAGCCACATCAAGTGTGTGCTATCGAGGAGTAATCCTCGTACTCCACTCGTTGCTGACTTTCTATAGCCGCCCTAGGGTCCTGAGCCATGGTTGTCCTTAAGGTAAGAAGTCGGGCGACCCAACGGTGTCCGCGAGCGGTATTGCGTCGGGAACGACAGGGAGGGTACGACCAACGTTACTGGAGTGCTTGGCCCCTGCTCGTATCTCGCGAGAGTTACCAAACCACGAAAAGTCGAGCTCTACCAAGAGCACACGCGAGACAAGGTAAGGAGACGGTTCACCTTGTTGGTAACTGCTGATACGTCTCAAATGTATCGATAATTTCTGCTCGCTCCATGCATGTTTTGTGTGATATTGCTATCATCTAGATACACTTTCATATACTTTTGATCATATTTGGACTAACCTACTAACTCAGTGCACCCTAGTGCTAGTTCCTGTTTTCTGCTGTTTCTCTATTTCAGTTTTCCCCCATATAAAAAGTTCTCAAAATCCGGGAAAAATCAGATAAAAAATCAGTGTATCGGAAGACTCGTGAAGCCCGAAGGAGGGCCAGGGGGCCACCACCAGGCACCCAGGCGGCCACCTGGCGCGGCCAGGGGCCTGGCCGCGCTATTGGGGTGCCTGGGCCCCTGGTGTCCTCCCTGGCTGCCCCCTTGCCTATTTATTCTCCGTGACGGGAAACTTCCGAAGACAGAACCCTATTTCGCAAATTCTCCTCTGTTCCGCCGCCGTCGCGCTTCCAAGATCGGGAGCGCCGCCAGGACCCTTCCCGGCTCCCTGCCGGAGGGAGGATCGACCTCCGGGAGCTTCCCCTCCACCATGGACGCTTCCCGGATGTGCCGTGAGTAGTCTACCTTGGACCATGGTTCCGTGATCAGTAGCTATGTGATGTTCTCCTCCCCTCTTTGTTCTTCATGGTCTAGACCTCATGAGCAGCCCTACATGATCGAGGCACTTATGTAATTCTTCTGCTGTTGCTATGCTGAGTTTGATGGGATCTAATGGATTATGAGATTATGTTCAGATCATGATAGAGTAATATATTTGGTTTTGATCTCTTATATTTTCGTTCCTAAGTAATTCTTGCAAGTTCTGCGTTGCTGTTTATTTCTTTGGCCAAGTGGTAGGTAGTAACTCCAAGAGGGAACGTTATGCTCGATTGTGGGTACATGCCCCCTGATGACACGCTTGAGTGACAGAAACATGAGTCTAGGGGATGTGTTGTGGCCACAAGGGGGAAAACAACGGTGCTTGTAACCACGGTTGCAAGGATTGTTTACTTTACGCAAAGTTCTTTTAATGCAGTTGTTTGTTGCTTTGGGTTTACACTTTGGGTGGGGCTCGCAACTTAATACCAGCGAGATGTTCTGGATAGATATCTCAAGGTGGATGATTAGTAGTAGATGCAGATGGATTTCGGTCTACTTGTTTTGGCGTACTTCGCATGCTTATGAGACTCTTCCTTTCTTTTGTAGCATAGTTAGCATTGCCGTGCGTTTATAATCCTGTCAATTGGCCATCTGTAATTTGTTTACCTCGCATAGCAGTTTTATCGTCTTTTGGGAGAGAGACATCACTAGTGAACATCACGGGGCCCCAGGCCATATTCTCATCACTGTTTACAAGCTCATTTATTTTCTCGCATTTACTTTCAGTTGTTATCATTATCATTATCCCTTGTGTGTTCGACCCTTTGTAAACAACAAGACCGGAGAGATTGACAACCTCTCTGAACTTCGTTGGGAGCAAAGTTAGTTGTATTATGTGCAGTTCCGCGTCAGGTGCGCCGCTGACACCTACTTATCATCGCCGGAGTCCTACGGGAGACAAACCCTATCCTCTACATAGGGGAAATTTGCTGCTATCCTACATCTCACCTTCCACTTGGGGTAACCAATGAAGGGCGAGAAGCCATTACCACTTCCACGCCATCAAGCAAATTTCTGGCGCCGTTGCCGGGGACTCCGAGTGATAAGATAGGGGAGTTGCCCACTATCCATTACCTTTACTTTTTAGTCTTGTTAGTTTACCTTTATGTTTTTATCTTTGTGTCTTATATCGAAAATTACAGAGAAATCTTCCACACTTGTTGCTACTATGGGTTCCTCTGAAAACACCAAGTTGTGTGACTTCACCAGTCACAATAACAAAGACTTTATCTGCACTCCTATTGCCACACCTTCCACTTCAGCTACCTCTTATGAAATTAAACCTGCTTTACTGAACCTTGGTATGAGAGATCAATTCTCTGGTGCTGGAGATGTTGCTGCTTTACATTTGAATAATTTTGTTGAATTATGTGATATGCAAAAGTATAAAGAAGTAGAAGGTGATGTTGGTAAGCTCAAGCTTTTTCCTTTCTCTTTGAGGGACAAAGCTAAAATCTGGTTTCAATCTTTGCCTAGGAATATCATAGATTCTTGGGATAAGTTCAAAGATGCTTTTATTGGGAAGTATTACCCACCTGCAAAAATTATCCAATTGAGAAGTAACATTATGAATTTTAGGCAATTGGATAATGAACATGTTTCCCAAGCTTGGGAACGTATGAAATCTCTTGTTAATAAATGCCCTACACATGGTTTGACTACCTGGATAGTTATCCAGACTTTTTATGCAGGCTTGAACTTTACCTCGCGGAACCTGTTAGATTCGGCCGCGGGAGGAACCTTTATGTCAACTACACTTGGTGCTGCCACAAAACTTCTTGATGAGATGATGAACAACTATTCCCAATGGCACACCGAGCGCGCTCCAACAGGTAGGAAGGTAAATTCTGTCGAGGAAATTACCTCCCTAAATGATAAAGTTGATTTAGTTATGTCTCAACTTACCAAGCAACCCTCTATTGATCCTCATAATGTTCCTTTAAATTCTTTGGTTGCTCAGGAACAAGTAGATGTGAACTTCATTGGTAGAAACAACTTTAATAATAATGCTTATAGGGGCAACCTTGCTAGTAATCCTAGACCGTTTCCATCCACTTATGGGAACAACAACACCTACCCTAGTAACAAGAACCCCACTTCTGAATTAGAACACATGCTTAGAGACTTTATCACTACCCAAAAAGCCTTCAACAAGAATGCAGAAGAAAATCTAGCTAAATTAGATAATCCTTGTTTGAAGGTAGACAACTTAGCCCTTGATGTTGAGATGTTAAAAATTAGAACCTCCCCCTTTGAGGAGAGCAAGGCCACTCCTATTATTGCTATCCAGTTACAAATTAATGAAAATATTAGGATGATAGCTAAACTTAAAGAAAGATGGGCTAGAGAAAAAGAGGAAGAGGATAGAATTAAGAGCCTTCCTACACACCACACAGTTTCCACTATCCAAATTGTTGAGGACACTGAAACTATTAGCACCCAATGCACTCTTGGTCCCATTGGACCTATTAATGGTGATGCTAATACCTCAACCGTAGAAGAAGAAACTCCTATGAATATAGAGGGTTTCAAACAAGTGAGTCTAGATGATACTACTACCACCTTCGATAGTAGTGATATTTATTTTGATAGTTGCACCCTCTCAGAAGTTATTAGCTTGCTACACAAAATGTCTAGAGACCCCCACACTAGCACACTCAATCTTTCCTTCACGGAGCATATCACAAATGCTCTCATCAAAGCTAGGGAGGAGAAGCTTAGGATAGAAGCCTCCATACCTAGGAAGCTAGATGATGGTTGGGACCCTATGATCAAAATTAAATTAAATAACTTCTCTTGCTATTCTTTATGTGACGTTGGAGCAAGTACCTCCGTCATGCCCAAAAGAATGTATGATATGTTTGAATTGAAACCTTTTGATTCTTGTTCTTTTGGTGTTCGTCTTGTCGACTCTTCCGTAAATAAATCTTTAGGGAAGATCGACGATGTTCTTATCATTGTCAATGACAACTATGTTCCCATTGATTTCATTATTATGGATAGAGAGTGTGAACCTTTATGTCCAATTATTTTGGGACGTCCTTTTCTTCGTACCATTGGTGCAATCGTTGAAATGAAAGAGGGGAATATAAAATTCCAATTCCCTCTCAAAAAGGGGATGGAACACTTCCCTAGAAAGAAATTCAAGTTACCTTTTGAGTCCGTTACACGGGCTAGCTATTCTCTTTCTCATGATAAAACTTGATTCTTCTTTTGCCTTATGCCTAGCTTAAAGGCGTAAAAGAAAGCGCTTGTTGGGAGGAAACCCAAGATGTTTTTACTTATGTTTTTAGTGGTCTTCATGATTGTTACTACTGTAGCAACATCATTGTATCTTTATTTTCAAGCTTTGTGCCAAGTATAGCCTCATATGACAAGGGAAGTGAAAGTTGTGACATGCTGTACAGAAAACAGATTCTGTCCCCGTGACGGGAAAAATCAGATAAAATCACCAGTTAATCTTTTTGAGCTGATTTTTTTACACAGCATGCTCTATGCAATCACGGAACTTTCGTATGTTCTCAGTTTTTTGATTTGAGTTGCAGAAGTACCCCTAAATTTTTTACTACCTGCTGTTCTGTTTTTCACAGATTCTGCCACGTTTTGTCTCTCCTAACTTTTGCAAACCTTAAGCTTGATTTTTCTTTGCAAAAACCTTTTGGCAATATTGAGCAAAAGTAGATCTTCAAGAATATATTTATATCCAGTGGAGAACAATTATTTATTAAGGGTACTAACCTATCTAATCAGCTTATGATGAGTTATGTATGAAGGGAGTTTTCAAGTGCGCGATGGAAGATGATAAAAGAAGATTCGGGAATGTCAAGAGCTCAAGCTTGGGGATGCCCCCATGCATCCCCAACAAATATTCAAGGATACTCAAGCGTCTAAGCTTGGGTATGCCCCCGTGCATCCCCTTCTCCATAAAAAATCATCAGTTGGTCCTTCGTCTCATTATATTTTGATCACTTCATGCGTTATGTGCTATGCTTGGAGCGTCTCGCTCTTAGTATTTTTTTAGTTTTCTTTATCTTTGCTTGTTGTTCATAAAAAGTTATATCCCGTCTTACTTTGTGTGAGAGAGAAACACGCTCCACTTTCAAAATCTAGAACACATCATAGGATTCTTCATGCCTATCTTTTTGCTGTTGTGTGTTCTTTGTCTTTACATAGCTACTGCCATGTTTAGTTTTAGTCTTAGTTTGTCTTTAGCAAGAGCCTTGGCTTTTGTTTAGTTTATTGCTGGAACTCTCTTTAGTTTTCATGTTTATCTTGTTAAGAGAGTTGGTTGTTGCACTGAGTTATGTCTTGTTTTGAAAGTAGGTAATTGAGGTTGCTATTTAATTTTAGTAGCAACTTGCAATAGTTTTGAGGTATTGATGTGAGTAATGTTTGAACTTTTGGTGTCAAGATATCTAGCCTATTAGTGATAGGTGTCGTATTTTGGGAAATCCATGTTTATTTTCAAAAACCTACAAAACTAGTTGAGAAATCTAGCTACTAGATGGATCACTAATCTTTGGATGGATCGGATATTAGAGTACACTCACGTACCATGAGTCGAGGATGCGCAAGGATAACCAAACCCCCATACACTCCTCCTAGGGGTACTTGTCTCTTTGTGAACCTCCTTATTAGATTGAGAGTTACCGATAATAAGTGCACGAGTTCTTTGGACTAATGTAAGTATTGAAAGTTGACACTTCCACCTCCTCATATTTGCTAGCCTCTCCTGTGCCGTGCATTGCCTCCTTCTCACTCCGAGAGTTGGCGTCCACCTTCGCCGATACATACAAACCCTTGGCATGATACGCTCTGTCATCATAAACCTCCTTATATCTTTCCTCAAAACAGCCACCATACCTACCTATCAAGTCATTTCTATAGCCTTTCCGAGATATATTGCCATGCAACATCCACCTCTTCATGACTTGATCTTCATGTCATACATGTTCGTGCTACACTGGAAGCGGCATACATTGCATACATCATGATAGCTACATCTTCTTTATGATTTGAGTACCTTGTAAAGTGTGAAAGATCTTCTATAACCTCTTGTAAATTAGAGTGTTGCCCTTAAGTGAGGAAAATATCCCAAAGTGAAAAAAAAGATGCCAAATAGGACAAATGAGAGTTAAATAGAAAGAGCCATTGAGGCCACCAAAAAATACAAAAAATAGAAAAAAGAGAAAAAGAAAATAAAAAGAGAGAAAGGGGCAACATTACTATCCTTTTGAAAGATCCACACTAGTACTCCCTCTTATCCTTGTACTCCATAGAGATGATCATTCATGCATATAGATATGTGGGGACCTTCACACTATAGAACTTGGCTTGCATATTCCAAGGATGAGCCTCCTCAGAAGAGCTCTAGGTCTTCATGAGCGAGCAAGTTAGATGCAGCCCCACTAGTTCCATTGGGGAGCTTTTCAGCTCGTATGTGGTTTGGGGACGAGTCAAGATAAGATTCCAAAGAAGACCAAGTGTGAAACTTTACTAGATTGAGTTCTCAACACAAAAATACTTTTTCTCTCGTATTCCCTATCCCACTTCTTGCACGCAAACACCATTTGGAGACATTTGAGTCACGGACAGCCAGAGCTCTCTCACCTAATGTTCTTTCGTTGCTTGTTTCAATGCTAATATAGACTCTTGCATGTTATGACTTGAATTGAATTACATACCATGATTGCTTTACTTTTCAAAGTTCTTATATGGTTGCTAGCATGTCACCACGGAAATTATGCCTGTTATCATTTACCTACTCGAGGACGAGCAGGAATTAAGCTTGGGGATTTTGATACGTCTCAAACGTTTCGATAATTTCTTCTCGCTCCATGCATGTTTTGTGTGATATTGCTATGATCTAGATACTCTTTAATACACTTTTGATCATATTTGGACTAACCTAATAACTGAATGCACCCCAGTGCTAGTTCATGTTTTCTGCTGTTTTTCTATTTCCGTTTTCCCCCATATAAAAAGTGCTCCAAAAATCTGGGAAAAATCAGATAAAAAATCAGCGTGTCGGAAGACTCTTGAAGCCCGAAGGAGGGCCCGGGGGCCACCACCAGGCACGCAGGCGGCCACCTGGCGCGGCCAGAGGCCTGGCCGCGCCAGGGGGCGCCTTGGCTCCTGGTGGCCCCCTGGCTGCCCCCCTTCGCTTATTTATTCTCCGTCACGGGGAACTTTCGAAGACAGAACCCTATTTCGCAAATTCTCCTTTGTTCCGTCGCCGCCGCGCTTTCAAAATCGGGAGCACCGGTAGGACCCTTCCCGGTACCCTGCTGGAGGGAGGATTGACCTCCGGGAGCTTCCCCTCCACCATGTACGCTTCCCGGATGTGCCGTGAGTAGTCTACCTTGGACCATGGGTCCGTGACCAGTATCTATGTGATGTTCTCCTCCCCTCTTTGTTCTTCATGGTTTAGACCTTGTGAGCTTCCCTACATGATCGAGGCACTTATGTAATTCTTCTACTATTGCTATGCTGAGTTTGATGTGATCTGATGGATTATGAGATTATGTTCAGATCGTGATAGAGTAATATATTTGGTTTTGATCTCTTATATTTTCGTTCCTAAGTAATTCTTGCATGTTCTCCGTTGCTGTTTATTGCTTTGGCCAAGTGGTAGGTAGTAACTCCAAGAGGGAACGTTATGCTCGATTGTGGGTACATGCCCCCTGATGTAACGCTTGAGTGAAAGAAACATGAGTCTAGGGGATGTGTTGTGGCCACAAGGGGGAAAACAATGGTGCTTGTAACCTTGGTTGCAAGGATTGTTTACTTTACGCGAAGTTCTTTTAATGCAGTTGTCTGTTGCTTTGGGTTTACACTTTTGGTGGGGCTCGCAACTTAATACCAGCGAGATGTTCTGGATAGATATCTCAAGGTGGATGATTAGTAGTAGGTGGAGATGGATTTTGGTCTACTTATTTTGGCGTACTGCCCATGCTTATGAGCCTCTTCCTTCCTTTGTAGCATAGTTAGCATTGCGGTGCGTTTATAATCCTGTCAATTGCCCATTTGTAATTTGTTTACCTCACATAGCAGTTTTATCGTCTTTTGGGAGAGAGACATCACTAGTGAACATCACTGGGCCCCGGTCCATATTCTCATCACTGTTTACAAGCTCATTTATTTATCGCTTTTACTTTCAGTTGCTATCATTATCATTATCCCTTGTGTGTTTGACCATTTGTAAACAACAAGACCGAAGAGATTGACAACCTCTCTGAACTTCGTTGGGAGAAAAGTTAATTGTATTGTGTGCAAATCCGCGTCAGGTGCGCCGCTGACACCTACTTATCATCGCCGGAGTCCTATGGGAGACAAACCCTGTCCTCTACAAAGGGGAAATTTGCTGCTATCCTACATCTCGCCTTCCACTTGGGGTAACCAACGAAGGGCGAGAAGCCATTATCACTTCCACGCCATCAACCGCATGCTTTGATGGGACGACAGGGCAGGCCCCGACGTACTGGTGGTCATTGTTGCTATTCGTTGTCCGTTGTGTTGTTAGTTAGACAACGATAACGGTTGTCTGCGAGATAATATTTAAATGCTAAATGGTTCGGTGGATGACTTGGGAGGCCCGTTGGTCTGTACGCACTACCTTCACGTGGGGTAAGGAGTTATGGGCTCCCCTGCGTCATAGTTCAGTCGAAAGCTCTTCAGACGTCAACAGTACCGTGGCCTGCGTTGGGAAGGGGTGTCTTCTTCGCTCGAGCGGTGTATTTGGATTTTCTTTTGCTTCACCGGCCAACCACGCACCGTGCAGGAGCGTGAAGGGTGAGGGTCCTAGACCCCTGATCGCATAGGATATAGTCCTACGGATGGCCTTTCTGTTGAGCCAAGGATGGGATGCGGCGTGTCGGATAGCTTTGGTGGAGCGTTCCCTAACAAGGTGCCCGCCACCCTGGAGATCCGAGCGTGCAGGCTGAACAGTAGTGCACCCGTGCAGGGAGTTTAATCTATTCGAATAGCCGTGTCCACGGTAACAGGTCGCTTTATGCTAAAGCCGGATCTTACCACTACAAACTACTACTTCTATTAAACTGTATGGTTCCGGGTCATCTTCCTCGCAGGGAAGTCGAGGAAGGGAACTCGGAGGCATTTATACTTGTTAATTATTGCAACTTACTATTATACAATGCTGCAACAACTTCTGCTGCATTGTTACTTTGTGGTTTATATGAACTGTTGGCTGTTCTCTTTTTGTGCTGCAAGACTCGTCGGAAGATGCTAGTCTTCGATAGGCCTAGCTTCTCATCCTTATTCTTACTTTCTACCTTGCAGTCCACTATATAAAGCCTCCCCTTTCCATTTGATACAAATGCATAAATGCTTAGTAGCGGACAGAAGACTCGTGGGTATGCTAGATACTCACCTTTGCTTTATTCCCCCCCTTTTTTTTATATACCCGACCGGTTGCTGCGATCAGACGTTGGAGCCTTGGAGTCCAGGAGCAGGAGATCCCCGATGCCGACCACTGCAACATGAAGATCCCCGATGCCTTCTGCGACGTCGAGTTCCCCGTTGACCAGGAGTAGTTTGGAGGTTCCCAGGCAGGAGGCCTCGCCTTTTCAATCTGTTGTTATTTGTGCTAGCCTTCTTATGGCAGATCATGTGTACCTTGTGTCTGTACTCAGATACTTTTGCTTCCGCTAACTCTATGCTCTCGAGCTGTTGTATTCGAGCCCTCGTGGCCCCTGTCTTGTATTAATCAGCTTGTATTATTTTATTTGTAAAGTTGTCTTGTGATATCTTACAGTGAGTCCCTGATCTCGATCGTGTACCTTGCGTGTATGATTACTGTACACGGCTTGATTTTGGGGGCGTCACAAGTTGGTATCAGAGCCGACTTCCTGTAGGAAGCCACCCACCCACTCCTTGGTCGAAGTTGAGTCTAGTCTTTGAAAAACTATTTTGCTAACTTAATGTTTGGCTTACGGACCCACATCGATATCACCTCGTCGTGATATCTATGGTATTAGGATCCTTTTCTTCGTACCTTAGCTCTGGGACTCCGATCTCTCTTCCATTTCGGGTTAAAGATTTTGCTAACTCTAACTCTAGGTTCTCGTGACTGCTTCCTCCCGGAGAGCCCTCATCATAGATGATGACTTGATTCACCAGAAGATGCCGAAGATACTCTCCGATGAATTGTCGAGACCCTATATGCCCATCGCCCTTGCAATCCCCTGCCACCGATAGGTGCGTATGGATAATTACCTATACCTTCCGTTCATCTGTTCAATGCCAGTTGCTCTTGTTGTTGCAAGGTACCTCGAAATACTCTCCGATATTTTGAGAATCCTTCGTGTCTGCTGCCTTGCAGGTTCTGTTCACATTGCGGATAATTCCTCACGCTTATCAAGGATCCAATCATCCCTAGTTGTTCTTGTGATTCTGGAATACTTTGAAATACTATTTGACCCCCGTGAATCCATCCGAAGCCTTCTGCTTTTGGAGATTCTTCTTACCTGCTTGCATTATGGTTAATTACATATGTCTGAGTATTCTTCATTGACACCCCTTGTCATTGTCGTCATGATCTTGTTCAATCATTATGTGTGCGGGAGCACGCAATCATCAGTTGATCCCTATGAACTCATTCTTTCAGCTCGGACATCATTCCGGACATGAGCTGGATATCGGTAAATCAAACCTCGATTGATTGTTCGTCTGATCCCATTCAACTTACTCATCTTTTGATTGGAGTGTCTGCTTCCGGTCCTTCATTCTGGAAACCATAATTCCTTTGCAATTAAGCATCAAAATATTCATCTGCTTCTGTCATCTGATGCCTTTGTATTCTTTCTCCTTATGGTTGAGTACCGATAGTCACTCCAGACTCTTTGTACCCCCACCTGACCTTTTGTTGGATTACTACCTTTCTTCCCCTTGTGTCCTAAATCATTGATGAGCTTCCCCTGATACGAAATGCCTTTGTCGAACGATATCATCGGGTCCTTGTCATAAGCCTTCTACTTTCGAACTTGTATTCCTCACTTCTACCGTTCGTTGTATAGATGCGTAAAAGTTCCCGATGGGTTGTATATATTCTTCTGCCATCTATGTGAATGTCAGAACCCCAACTAGGGTAAGTGATAGGGTTGCTTGTGCCCTTTGCATCATGTGAAAAATTCAAAAATAAAATCAAAAATGGGGAAAAGAAAAGCCCTGAGAAATTAAATCAAATGGCCAGATAAAAATCTTTTTTCCAAAATCATTTGAATATTTGGAAAATTCCTATAAATGATGTTGATCATTTTAAAAGTGGTTTGGGTTCTTTACCATGCCCATGGAATATTCAAAAATTCAAAATGTGCCTTGGAAAATTAAAATGTGCCCTCTCCACCTCTCCCTCGTCGCGATTTCGCCATGGCCGAAAGCTAGGTCTCGCCGTCGACGAGTGTTCGCGTGGCCACCGTGCTCCTGGAGCCGCGTATTCATGTCCATCGTCACCGCAGCAACCGTCTCCGTCGAAGAGCGCATTCAATTGAGCCCGAGGACGCCCTGAGCCGTCGCTAACTTCACCGCTTCCCGCCGACCGCCGTGGAAGATCTCCATCGAATTCGCCGCTGTCCCAGCGCCTCCGGCCTCCTCTCCAACCTCTTCGTCCTCCCCACGCCCCGGTGAGCATTTTCCCCCATCTCCCGGTCTCCTCCGTGCACCGCAGCGCGACTTCGTCTTCACCCGACGCCGGCCGTCGCCATCGACGACGTTGCTGTCGCTCCCGTGCTCTTGTCGACCCCCTGCGTGCTCTGCTAGACGCGGGCGAGCACGGGCTACGCCCCAGTGCTCCCCTTTCTCACCCCCGTGGCCTCTAGCTCATTCCGGCGGTGCTCCGGCAAGCACAGTGTCACCGGCGGTGACCTTCCATTAGAGCCCCCCTAACCTTGGCCTAATGACCCCCCTAAACTGACCCCGCAGCCACTGACCGTGGGGCCCCAAACCCCCTAACCCCTCTGCTAACTAAAACAGAGAGGGATTAATTCCCTCTCCCACTGACATGGGGGCCCCAGCAGTCAGACCCCCCCACGTCATGCTGATGTCAGCATGACGCAGTAATTCATTTCTGAATTAAAAGATTTCCAAAGAAATTACAGAAATTCCAGAAATTCATTTAAACTTTGAAAAATCATAGAAAATTCAAATTAACTCCAAATTAAACATATAATATATGAAAAATTATCAGAAAAATGCAAGGATTAAGAATATGCAATTTGATTTCATGTTTGACCATTTTAAAATGGGGGCAACAGTAGAAAATGTGCATATGGCTTAATTTGAATTCAAATTTGAAGTTTGAATTTGCAATTCTTTTGCAATATACTTTAATTAAGATGAATATGCTACACATCAGTACCATGTACATCATGTTTTCACAACTTATCATGTGTTTGAGCATCGCAATTATATTTATTCCTTGATTGCTTTGTTTGCTCGATAGAAGTGGAACCGGAACCGGAGGCCAGCCCCATCGTTGAACACACCGTGTGTGAACCTCATCAGCAAGGCAAGAAAACCCCATTGATCAAGTCTATAAAATCCCAATTCCCTCTCAGTCTCGCTTATGCATGCTTAGGAGATCACCTTGTGTCGATTCTACCGCATAGTTGAACCCATATCCGATGCATGACCTATCATCTTGTCACAGTAGTAAGCAAACCACAATCCTAGCTGACATAGGAGTTGATTGATATCCACTAGTAGTGTTTGTGTGAACCAAATCTCCGTAGAAGAAACCACTGCTGCTTCTGACGTCATGCTTGGCACACTCCCAGTCAATCATGTTCCCGCCTCCGTTCTTTTCGATCCAGGAGCTTCTCATTCATTCATGTCGGAGAGTTATGCACTTCGTCATGAGTTCGCCTTTGAAGAAATGTTTTCTCCAATGATCATTCAAACTCCTGGTTCAAAGTGGCAAACTAATAGAGTAAGCCATGGCAATCAAATTGCAATTGAGGGTTTAGTATTCCTTGCTTCACTTATAGCCCTCAAGTCTTCGGACATTGATGTCATCTTAGGAATGGATTGGTTATCAAGACAACACGCTTTTCTTGATTGTAAAGCCAAGTAAGTTAAACTTACCCATCCTTCTGGCCAGACCATTGACTACACATCACCCAGCTCTAGAATCCAGATGCATACTTTGAATGTGCTTCCCCTTCCAGACCTTGAAGATATTCCGGTGGTTCGTGACTTCTCGGATGTCTTTCCTGAAGAACTGCCGGGCATGCCACCCGACAGGTGTGTAGAATTCATAGTGGATCTTATACGAGGCACAACCGCAATTTCCAGACGCCCATATAGAATTTCCCCACATGAGTTAGCTGAGCTAAAAACCCAACTTGATGCTTCGTTGGCAAAAGGCTTCATCCGCCCTAGCTCATCGCCATGGGGTTGCCCCATTCTGTTCGTAACGAAGAAAGATGGAACAGAAAGGATGTGCGTAGACTATCGCCCGCTAAATCTAGCGACGGTAAAGAACAAGTACCCATTGCCCAGGATCAATGATCTTTATGATCAACTTGCTGGATCCTCTGTCTTCTCGAAGATGGATTTGAGATTAGGCTATCATCAAATCAAAATCCGAAACGAGGACATTCCAAAAACGGCTTTCACTACTCGTTATGGTCTTTACGAGTATACCGTCATGTCCTTCGGTTTAACCAATGCCCCCGCCACATTCTCGCGCTTGATGAATTCGATCTTCATGGAGTACCTAGATAAATTTGTTGTAGTTTATCTTGATGACATTCTCAGCTACTCGAAGAACGAAGAAGAGCACGCAGAACATCTTAGGTTGGTATTGATGAAACTTAGAGAGCACCGCCTTTATGCCAAGTTCTCCAAGTGTGAATTTTGTCTACCAGAAGTGACCTACTTAGGCCATGTGATTTCTGCAAAAGGCATTGCTGTCAATCCCGAGAGAGTTCAGGCCGTCCTTGACTGGACTCCACCTGAATCGGTTAAGAAAGTTAGGAGTTTTCTTGGCCTAGCCAGCTATTGCCGCCGCTTCGTTGAGAACTTCTCCAAAGTTGCAAAGCCTCTAACTGAACTCCTCAAGAAAGATAAGAAATTCCAATGGACCCCCAAGCGCGAGGAAAGCTTTCAAGAGCTAAAAAGAAGATTGACTTCTGCACCCGTACTTGCACCTCCAGACACCAAAAAGGATTTCGAGATCTTTTGTGATGCTTCACGGCAAGGGTTAGGATGCATACTTATGCAAGATAGACATGTGGTAGCTTATGCTTCACGCCAGTTGCGTCCACATGAAGAGAACTATCCTACCCATAATCTTGAACTCGCTGCCGTAGTTCATGCCCTGAAGACTTGGCGACATTACCTCCTTGGTAATCGTTGTGAGATCTATTCCGACCACCAAAGCCTCAAATACATATTCACCCAGCCAGATCTTAATCTCAGGCAAAGACGCTGGATTGAGTTGATAAAATATTATGACTTAGGAATTTCTTACACCCCAGGCAAAGCCAATGTCATGGCTGATGCACTAAGTCGTAAGTCGTATTGTAACAACCTCGTGTTACAACAGTATCAACCACTTCTTCATGAGGAATTCCGAAAGCTCAACCTCGAGATTGTTCCTCGTGGATCTCTTTTCAACTTGGTGGCGAAACCAACACTTGAGGATCAAATCATAGTTGCCCAAAGGCGTGCACGAGGTGTTCGCCGGATAAGGGAGAACATTGCTAGCGGATTTGCTAAATGTTTCTCCACAGATAGTAAAGGAACGGTATTCTTTGAAAATCGTTTGGTAGTACCTAAGAATAATGATCTAAGGCAACTCATCCTCAAATAAGCCCATGACACACCCCTCTCGATTCATCCCGGTAGCACAAAAATGTACCGAGATCTACGCCAGAGATTTTGGTGGACCAGGATGAAGAGAGACATTGCTCGATTTGTTGCTGAATGTGATGTTTGTCGTCGCATTAAGGCAGAACACCAAAGACCTGCTAGTACACTTCAACCTTTGCCTATTCCCGAGTGGAAATGGGACAAAGTTGGTATGGACTTCATCACCGGCTTTCCAAAAACCCAGAAAGGAAATGATGCCATCTTCGTGGTCATTGATAGACTTTCCAAAGTTGCTCACTTCCTTCCCGTTCGTGAGTCTATAACTGCTAGCCAGTTAGCGGACTTGTATGTCTCTAGAATTGTGTCTCTTCACGGTGTTCCTTTGGTAATCAATTCTGATCGTGGTAGCCTTTTCACCTCTAGATTCTGGGGAAGCTTTCAGAATGCTATGGGAACTCATCTCTCCTTTAGTACAACTTTCCATCCTCAGTCTAGCGGTCAAGTTGAAAGGGTTAATCAAATCTTGGAATACATGCTCAGAGCTTGTGTTATATCTTTCGAAAAGAATTGGGAGAAGTCTCTTCCATTTGCCGAATTTGCTTATAACAATAGTTTCCAATCTAGTCTGAACATGGCTCCTTTTGAACTCCTATATGGACGACGATGTCGAACACCCTTGAACTGGTCAGAAACCGGTGAAAGATAATTCTTTGGACCGGATATGATCAAGGAAGCAGAAGAGCAAGTTCACATTGTTCGTAATCGATTGAAAGACGCCCAGTCTCGTCAGAAAAGCTACTATGATCGTGATCATAGGCAAGAAAGCTACAATCTGGATGAGAAGGCTTACCTTCGGGTTACTCCTCTGAAGGGAACCCAAAGATTCGGTATCAAAGGCAAGTTGGCCCCACGTTACATCGGACCTTTCCGCATTATTTCTAAACGTGGAGAAGTTGCCTACCAACTTGAAATACCCCCTCACCTTTCCCGAGTACATGATGTATTCCATGTGTCACAACTCAGGCGTTTCTTCAAGGACCCCATCCGCGAAGTCGACCATGAAACGCTTGATCTCCAAGATGACCTTTCTTATCGAGAGTACCCTGTTCGTATTCTTGATTCAGCAAAGAGTGTCACTCGTCGTCAGAAGATCAAGTTCCTTAAAGTGCAATGGTCACATCACTCCGAGAAAGAAGCAACATGGGAAAGAGAAGACCACCTCCGTGCCGAGTACCCCTCCTTCCTCCCGACGACTTTTGAATCTCGGGACGAGGTTCTTTTGAGTGGGGGGGAGTTGTCAGAACCCCAACTAGGGTAAGTGCTAGGGTTGCTTGTGCCCTTTGCATCATGTGAAAAATTCAAAAAGAAAATCAAAAATGGGGAAAAGAAAAGCCCTGAGAAATTAAATCAAATGGCCAAATAAAAATCTTTTTTCCAAAATCATTTGAATATTTGGAAAATTCCTATAAATGATGTTGATCATTTTAAAAGTGGTTTGGGTTCTTTACCATGGCCATGGAATATTCAAAATTTCAAAATGTGCCTTGGAAAATTAAAAGAACCCCTATTTAATTTGAAATTCAAATAAGTTGAATTTCAAAAATGTCCAAATCGTAAATGTGACTAGCTACTGGTCACCTAGGATTTATAAAACTATTTGGACATTTATTAAAAATGCCTAGCTAATTTATTTAGTGGGGCCAACCTATTTACAGAAATATAAAAAGAAAAACAAAAGAAAATAGAGAGAAGACCTACCTGTTGCCCAGGGCAAGGCCCACTTCTCCTCTGGCTCGGCCCAGCCCACCGCGGCGTTTGTCTTCTACCTCCCCGCCGAGCCAAGCAGCTCGGTGGAGGCAGAGCACGGCCACGACGCCACCTCGACGCCGAGAGGCTTCCTAGCCCCCCTGGACATCATCCCCTCGCTAGGAGACGCGCCACGCTTGCCCGCATCCTTTCCCCCTCTCGCTGCATCCTCTCCACCTCTCCCTCGTCGCGATTTCGCCATGGCCGAAAGCTAGGTCTCGCCGCCGACGAGTGTTCGTGTGGCCTCCGTGCTTCTGGAGCCGCATATTCATGTCCATCGTCACCGCAGAAACCGTCTCCGTCGAAGAGCGCATTCAATTGAGCCCGAGGACGCCCTGAGCCGTCGCTAACTTCACCGCTTCCCGCCGACCGCCGTGGAAGATCTCCATCGAATTCGCCACCGTCCCAACGACTCCGGCCTCCTCTCCAACCTCTTCGTCCTCCCCACGCTATGGTGAGAATTTTCCCCCATCTCCCGGTCTCCTCCGTGCACCGCAGCGCGACTTCGTCTTCACCCGACGCCGGCCGTCGCCATTGACGACGTTGCTGTCGCTCCCGTGCTCTTGTCGACCCCCTGCGTGCTCTGCTAGACGCGGGCGAGCACGGGCTACGCCCCAGTGCTCCCCTTTCTCACCCCCGTGGCCTCTAGCTCATTCCGGCGGTGCTCCGGCAAGCACAGTGTCACCGGCGGTGACCTTCCATTAGAGCCCCCCTAACCTTGGCCTAATGACCCCCCTAAACTGACCCCGCAGCCACTGACCGTGGGGCCCCAAACCCCCTAACCCCTCTGCTAACTAAAACAGAGAGGGATTAATTCCCTCTCCCACTGACATGGGGGCCCCAGCAGTCAGACCCCCCACGTCATGCTAATGTCAGCATGACGCAGTAATTCATTTCTGAATTAAAATATTTCCAAAGAAATTACAGAAATTCAAGAAATTCATTTAAACTTTGAAAAATCATAGAAAATTCAAATTAACTCCAAATTAAACATATAATATATGAAAAATTATCATAAAAATGCAAGGATTAAGAATATGCAATTTGTTTTCATGTTTGACCATTTTAAAAAGGGGGCAACAGTAGAAAATGTGCATATGGCTTAATTTGAATTCAAATTTGAAGTTTGAATTTGCAATTCTTTTGCAATATACTTCAATTAAGATGAATATGTTACACATCAGTACCATGTACATCATGTTTTCACAACTTATCATGTGTTTGAGCATCGCAATTATATTTATTCCTTGATTGCTTTGTTTGCTCGATAGAAGTGGAACCGGAACCGGAGGCCACTCCCGTCCGACCTGAAGCTCGACGTTGTCCTTGGTAGTATAGTTCCAGACAGCAGTCTGGTCCCTCGTGGAAGGGCATGTATGTTTACAAGGCTTGTCTAAGCCATTTGTTAAACTTGTCTGTACTCAGACCTAATTTGCTTCCGTTGTATGATGTAATGTTGATCATAGACATGTGATCTTTGTATACTCTATGTGTAAGTAAATAAAGAAGTACTTTGTAGAGTTATGTAATGATACCTGCTGTTCATACTAGGCATGTGTGTTGCGTGTATGTTTATAACATGCATGTCTTAGTATGGGTTTTTGAGACCTTAGTTGTGATTTGGCTGGCGGTCTTTTATACACCAAGTGGCCCTTAGATGTGCGCAACTTGGGGCATCGCGATGCGATTGCTCGTGACTCTGTCACGTGCACACTTTGTTGTATGATCGAGCCCGCCCTACACCCCGACTAAGTGATCGGGCTGGAGTAAGTCTATGTAAGAGTTAGGATTCAATCGATAACATGGTTGAGGCGACTTGTCTATGAATATGGGATTCACTACCCATAAGCATTTAGACTTGTGAGCGGACGATGAGGACCCATCTCAGTTGATCATCCGGCCTGGATGGGATGCCCCTCACGTTTGATGCTTTCCGAGAGTGTTCTGTGCTTGGCCTTGTCTTCTTAGACAAGTGGGTACGACTCTCGGCTATCCATGTGATTCTATCGTGACTGGAATTACATACGCATACCCCGGGTCCCGACAGTGAACCCAGAAACTTCTGCGGGTCACACTCTACTAGTGTTACGCCAGATGAAATTCCAACACGACAACTGTTGGATATATGCTCTAGAGGCAAATAATATATGATTATTCCAATATATCTAAATAAGTTCATGACAAATTTCATACCGTGCTAGAACTGTATCAGTGAAACAATGATACAGGTGTGGTATAGAAACCCCCAGAGTTCCTAGTTAGCCTCTACATCGATAACTAGTTCATGGTCAACATGATGGTCGTCGTTTTGCGATCATGGACAATTAAGTCTCTTGACTATGAGGTCACCTCACTGGATGAGTGACGTGATGAACATTACCCAAAGTAAGCATTACATCATGATCAAATCTTATGAAGGTTCAGTATTTTAATTACAGAATGTGGTATACCGTTCCTTTGACCGTGAGTACGTGCATAATTGCTATCTTCCCGGATGCTTGGACCTACACCCCACCACCTGACTGAAATATGCGGGTCATAACGGTTGTATCTTGGGTATTCCGTGGAGATATGTTGAGGAGTATTGTTACAAGAGCGGGATTTGTCAATCCATGTAATGGATAGATACTCGGGGCCCACTCGGTGAGATTCCATCCATAAAGCTGCGCAACGCGTGACTAGGTCACGGGGATGAATATCACGGGAACGAGTGAATAAGGATTTGTTCGGTACCGAGGTTGAACCAGACATAGGATGTCATTGATCGAACCTCGGAAGGATCCAGTATCGCTGACAAAGGGAATGCTATACAACGTAAGGTCCAATCGGTGTTGATATCCGAATGCACAGGGGTCATTATGGGCATCCAGGTCCCGCTGATGATCATTGACCGTAGCCTCATCTCGGTCATGACTGGAGTGTTTTCGGACCGTATGGTAACACACTTAAGGGCTCGATGAAATCAGAGACCTTATCGTAACTATCGTAGTTACCGTAGAATGAGAGAGAACTCCGAAATCGGTTCGGAGGGGAGACGGAAAATTTCCGTGGTTCCGAATTGTTCGGAAAGTTATTTAGATATGTTTTATAATTTAATTAATGAATTAAATATTAAAATATAATTTAAATAATTTATGGAATAATATTCTTTTTTGGTTTTTGTTTTTTCTTTGAGAAAGAAGAAAGAAAAAAAAGAATAAAAGAAAAAGAAAAGAAAGGTGCTAGGGCACCATGGGCCATGGGGCCCATGTGGGCCTAGTGGCCCAGTAGCCACCACGCCTAGGCCCTAGTGGCCGGCGGCCACATGCGCATGCATGTGTGCATGCAACGGCCGAACTAGCAACGTGGTACTAGTTTAGTATCACATTGCTAGTTGCAGACATTCGCGCCCGGTTTTCCCCTATATATAGATGTGGTGGGTAGCTCTTTTTCAACACAGAAAATTCCATAAAAATACAGATAAATTCTGTAGATCTCTCTCTCTCCCTATTTCTCCCTCCTATGAGCGGACTCCCCTTGTTTGGAGTCTGCAATGGGTTGGGGATGTCTCCACTATACACACGCCGTCGTGCTGCTGCAACTCTGGTTCCGGAGGTCTTCTTCCGCCACCTTCGCTGGATCGGAGAACGGAGGTCGTCGTCGAGTCTCGTATGTGTGCGAGTACTACGAGGTGCTACACGTGTGTCACTACACCATCCGGGTGCTCAACACAGCCAGGGGGCTGTGAACCTTGATCGGCTACATCAACCACGTTTGCGGGAACGTTTCCCGCGCAACGGACTACACCCCGAGGTATGTTTCCGCAAGTATTTCCGTTACGGCATTACAGCTAGATAGATGTTGGTTTAAGGGCGACGCTAGTTAGAAAAATTATTGTTTTCTGTTGCGAGACCCAATAGCGGTATCATGAGCTAGATCTATGCTTCGTATTGCTGTACGGTTAGAACACATCGGGGATGTGGGCGTTGATTCTACGATTGTTACCCTCTCACGTGTACTTGTTATATCTGTGGCATTGTTTGATGAAGTGTCCCCCGACCGACCTTACGCGTACGCTTACGCGAGACTGGTTCCACGCTTGACATACGGCTTGTACCATATAAAGTGGCTCTGGGGGGGGGGTGTCTGTCTCTCTTACTTTAGCGGATATGGCATTTGCAACGGAGGGCCCCGTACGGGGTGTAATAGAGACAATCTATAATCAACGTTGTGGTTCAATGTTCGTAGAAACGGTTGATCTATGAAAAGCCCTAGCAGCCACGTAAAATATGCAATATACAAAATAGAGGCGTCTAACTTTATATTGCAGAGGGGGCTATTGTTGTTTACTTAATCTTGATGTAGTGATAGCTTTGCTATGTGTTACTAGAAAGTAGTAAACGTTCATCATGATGAAACTAACTTAAATGGAGACACTGTAGCCTTAGTGCCACCATGATCATACATCTTAAAACTTGCTAGTATAGGATACACGACGGTAGCATTAAATAAGATGATCCCTTATAAAATACCAAACATAAGTATTCTACCGAAGTGTGCACCACCTGGAAGGTTCTGTTTATGATAGGCATGCCGTGACGATCGGGTGTCATACATACATTAGAGTTCGCATGAGGTTGGGCCTGGCAAGCCTAGCATATGTCGATATGGCCTTGCTAAGCAGCATATAACACTAAGGTCAATTTGGCGAGCCTAGCATATGTACATATGGCCTCGGAATACTAGAGATCGCAAGATCGAGCATGAGTCACATATAGGATGTGATCGCACAAACTAGTTGTCTACCTTTGAAACTAATCCATCGGCCGTTGTGATATTCGAGGACGGATAGTGAATCTGGATCATGTAATCACTAAAACTTCTTAGGGATGATTGTTTTAGTGTGAGCTCATCTATAATATGATTATTATGAACTCATTGTTATGAACTAGTCTTAATTGTTTTCCTTGCAAATATTTTGTAGAAAATTAAAATGGACATGAATCAGTATCATGGATTGGTTACTTTCTTACGTGGTGAAAGACTTAAAGATGATGGGTCAAATTTCGTTGATTGGTACTTATACCTTAGGACTGTGCTCAAGAGAGCTAACCTCTTGTTCGTGATACAAGAGCATATGGGAGACCCTCCAGTAGACAACATGGATGAAAAAGTAATGCTTGATTACCATAATCGTCGAAGGACTTACGTCATGGTTAAAAGTGTCATAGAAACTAGCTTTCCGCAAGATTTACGTGAACAATATGCGGATATGGACACGTTTGACACAATCGACATGATGAAGTCATTGTTTATACATCAGTTCAGAGTGGCCAGATTTGAGTTAGAAAATGAGTTTCTTACTACAAAGATGGAAGAGAACACTTGTGTGGAAACTCACTTAGCCAAGATGTATGGGATACATCTGAAACTCGTAGAGGACTTTGACTATTGGACCACAGAGGAGTCTGCTATAAACACGGTGCTACACTCGCTTCCACCGAGTTACACAGACTTTGTCCATGACTATGTCGGAAGAGGTGAAAGCCTTCAGTTCTTTCAGTTCATGGTCAACCTCTGAGATTTAGAGGTTGAACCCATTGAAGGAGAAATTGTTGATGGAGAAGGTATATGTTTGATATACTCGTTATAAATGTTTGTTCCCTTATACAACATTTGCAGTTTAATAAGTATTTGATACTTTTTCTGTTTTATGAAAACAGGGCCTGCCGTTGCATGGACGGGAAGAGGTGCGATCAAGGATTGATGGCAACCAAGACAGTTGATGGCCACCAAGATTTCACCAAGACATCTATCATAGGATTATACTTAGAGTATTAGATAAATCTTTTGTAATCAATCGAATATGAACACTTAGTGGTATGTCTTGCATCTCGCGAGACAAAGTTATTCATGTTTTGAGACAAGTCAGTTGTTCCAGTTTGATGAATAAAGTGTGCTTATACTATGATTGCAATTGAGTTTATAATATGATAGAAGAATTTATAAAACACCATAATTGTCAAGTGATATTCAATGTTTAATGATTAAGTTATTATGAATAACAATAAGGTCAAAAGTCATAACTATACTAAATCATGAGATGAATTCATAAATGATGAAGTCATTAGATACTCGATCTATTAACTCATGAATTTATTATCAACCAAGATGACTAATGACGGAGTTCTGGCAAAGTATACCTTGCGCCAGACATTGTACATAAATGATGTATTAACCAAGCGCATGAATAATCATTAAAGATGCTTCGCATGATTAATTGAACAACGCATTCAATTAAGATCATAAATCTGAGATTACGGAATCATAGTGAAGTTGGATATAAGAATACAAATCACCATGATGTGATCAAAGTGATGAGTATCATAGTTGACATAAACGGGAGACTTGTGGAAATAATGCCACAAATTACGATGGAAGTTTAAAGTGCTCAAGCACCTGAACCATTCGTAGTCATACTAAAATGTAGTATGGTCTAAATACATTCCCCTTACGCTAATGCTATTGAATGAACAAAGATGTTATAATTTATTAAGTTAAAACACTCACTTCATGAAATAAGGAAACCATTCTGAATTAATGAAGCTAATGACTCCATATGATGATGGTGTTAGAAAGTTTCTTGAAGTTTTATATGATATAACTTTCTTTGTATTAGAGTTGTGAGCAATTGTAAAACACACCTTCCCAAATAGCAAAACTTGTGTTGCTTGAATTGGTGAATGAGAAGATGGTTCTCAAGGAATAAACCAATGGGAGAAAAGTGAATTCTTTGACCAGGGTGATTGACCCTGCCTCCAGATAACAGAGTAACGCAACGGAAAACGTTCCACTGCAATGACTCCATGAAAAGAGGAAATATGCTATTGATTATGATCATGGTATAAAAGTTAAAGCCTTAGTTTAAAAATAAAAAGATTGTCATGAATACGTTCTGTACAGAACAATAATCATGAGTCTTCTTAAGTGAAACAAAAGGGACACTGCTCATAAATTACGAAGGATTGATGGTTACCTAGGAAACGAGGAGAAATGAAATCATATTGAGTTGCATATGGGATGGCTCACATCCTATGAAAAAAAGTAGTTATTTCACATTCCGAATAACCAGGAAATTATTAAGAATGATGCAACACATAAAGATTGATTTGGCACATAAAAGATATTATGGCTAAATTCAATAATGATTGACTACGGAAGCGTAGCAATGCTAAATCAATATGGGTATTTCATTCACGAACACTATGAAGGGACCATAGCTTGAAATTGCATCACATTCAAGTTGTGGAATTTGAAGAGAAGTAGCAATTGGCATAACGAAAGAATGTTTCGATAAGATGGACCATAGTACCTCAAGGCAGAAACTCTCAACCTTGATTTGATCAAGTGATTTTGAAGTAATCAAAATATTGAGATGGACTGCAATTTCATGAAACTGAGTGGGAGCTTTGGAGACTTCCTGAAAACTTGGAATGCAGAGAGCATTTTCTGAGTGGGAGCTTTGGGAGCAATATTATTATGTCTGACATAATTAGAATAGAAACTTAATAAAAGCTTACTTACAGATATATGTCGGATATATTTGAGTGGGAGGACAATGTCAATTTCATATATATATATACGATGATATATGTGAAAACAATCTCATATATATGTTGATATACATGGAGATTAAGGCTAATAAGATTAAAAGATTACGAGAATCTTATATGAACGAAATACAGATGTGTCACACATTAAAATCTACAAGGATAGATTAGGACACGTGTAATGAACATCAAAAGGATTGGAATGATATCCTAAACAAGAAAAGGTTCTTGTGGCTAGGAATTATATAAAGATGTAAAACCTTAATATCACAAAATAATGTTTTAATGGAAGAATAGGGATGCAATTTGTCTCAAGACATGTGATCCTATATGACCTTTGACATATGATTCTACCATAAAACGGAAGTTGTGAATCCAATAACAGAATGACTCAAAGGTTCTTAGAAGAAGAACATGTTCCGATGTGCTTGGTTGGTAAAACACAGAACCTGAGCAAAGTCCAAGCATTCAGTATCTGAAGAGAAACTGAGGACAATACTCTAAAAGATAGAAAAGATAATATACTTGAATGTAATACTGGATTACGATTGCAAGTCTTATTATGGGTCTATATGAATTAGAGATATCACCAAAAGGAATAGAAAGGAAATGTGAGCTCTAATTTCACGAACCAAAACTCTACAAAATATAAATATCTACTTAAGGAAGTAGAAGGTTGAATAAAGTTTAGCGTAAGAAGTTTAGACTTCTGGCTGAGTGTATTTTTCAGTATACATGACTATGGGAGTCCTAGGGACTAAAACCATTTTGTCATTAGAGAATACTGTAAAATAAGAAGTCTCACTCTCCCGCCAAACTTATAATTCAAGCATTATTAGATAATGAAGGGTATATCAAGCAAGTTGACCAATACCTGTTGCAAAGGAACATACGAATCTGAACAGGTACAGATCGTTGACGAAACCTCTTCCATGAGCAAGCAGGATCAATAAACACTTATATGGTAAGATGATTATGATCGAGAAAATATGCAACTAGATTACTTGCTATCTAGTGCAAGTGGGAGACTGTTGGATATATGCTCTAGAGGAAAATAATATATGATTATTCCAATATATCTAAATAAGTTCATGACCAGTTTCATACCGTGCTAGAGCTGTATCAGTGAAACAATGATACAGGTGTGGTATAGAAACCCCTAGAGTTCCTAGTTAGCCTCTACATCGATAACTAGTTCATGGTCAACATGATGGTCGTGGTTTTGCGATCATGGACAATTAAGTCTCTTGACTATGAGGTCACCTCACTGGATGAGTGACGTGATGAACATTACCCAAAGTAAGCATTACAGCATGATAAAATCTTATGAAGGTTCAGTGTTGTAATTACAGAACGTGGTAGACCGTTCCTTTGACCGTGAGTACGTGCATAATTGCTATCTTCCCGGATGCTTTGACCTACATCCCATCACCTGACTAAAATATGCGGGTCATAACGGTTGTATCTTGGGTATTCCGTGGAGATATGTTGAGGAGTATTGTTACAAGAGAGGGATTTGTCAATCCATGTAATGGATAGATACACGGGGCCCACTCGGTGAGATTCCATCCATAAAGCTGTGCAGCGTGTGACTAGGTCACGGGGATGAATATCACGGGAACGAGTGAATAAGGATTTGTTCGGTAACGAGGTTGAACCTGACATAGGATGTCATTGATCGAATCTCGGAACGATCCAGTATCGCTGACAAAGGGAATGCTATACGGCGTAAGGTCCAATCGGTGTTGATATCCGGAATGCACAGGGGTCATTAAGGGCTCGATGAAATCGGAGACCTTTTCGTAACTATCGGAGTTACCGGAGAATGAGAGAGAACTCCGAAATCGATATAATTTAAATAATTTATGGAATAATATTCTTTTTTGGTTTTTGTTTTTTCTTTGAGAAAGAAAAAAGAAAAAAAAAGAATAAATGGAAAAGAAAAGAAAAAGGTGCTAGGGCGCCATGGGCCATGGGGCCCATGTGGGCCAAGTGGCCCACTAGCCACCATGCCTAGGCCCTAGTGGCCGGCGGCCACATGCGCATGCATGTGTGCATGCCACGGCCGAACTAGCCACGTGGTACTAGTTTAGTACCACATTGCTAGTTGGCAGGCATTCGCGCCCGGTTTTCCCCTATATATAGATGTGGTGGGTAGCTCTTTTTCAACACAGAAAATTCCAGAAAAATACAGATAAATTCTGTAGATCTCTCTCTCCCTATTTCTCCCTCCTATGAGCGGACTCCCCTTGTTTGGAGTCTGCACTGGGTTGGGGATGTCTCCACTATACGCACGCCGTCGTGCTGCTGCAACTCTGGTTCCGGAGGTCTGCTTCCGCCACCTTCGCTGGATCGGAGAACGGAGGTCGTCATCGAGTCTCGTATGTGTGCGAGTACTACATGGTGCTACACATGTGGCACTACCCCCATCCGGGTGCTCAACACAGCCAGGGGGCTGTGAACCTTGATCGGCTACATCAACCACATTTGCGAGAACGTTTCCCGCGCAATGGACTACACCCCGAGGTATGTTTCCGCAAGTATTTCCGTTACGACATTACAGCTAGATAGATCTTGGGTTAAGGGCGACGCTAGTTAGAAAAATTATTGTTTTCTGCTGCGAGACCCAACAACAACATCATTTGAACCAAGAAGCGAAGGAAAGGTTATGCATTGAAGAAGTGGGACGACCCTGAACCTTTGTGTTCATGCCCATGGATACAATGTAGAACTTATCATGGAAGCTTCTTGTAATGATAATTATCCCCTTGGTATAAATTCATATTGTTTCTATGATTGGGTCCCTTGCGATCATGGTTCTAACCATGATATTCTCCTCTGATTCCATTCCTTCAACAAGATTGAACACTTGTCTTCTACAAGTCAACGATCCAGCTCAATTACTATTACGTTCTACCTTCGAGTATTATCCCCTGGTATCTCGAGGATATCATGCCTTTGCACTACACTTTATGATTTTTTATGAATCCATGCCTCTCCCTGTCATATCCATTCCATGGTTCTGGGTTGTCCTCAACCGAGAACACCGAATACATTTTTCTCACCATCCCTTTTCTTGATGTCGTCACTATTCAATTGCATTCTCTTGAAACCTCTCGGCATAATGTGTCGTGCTCATCATCAACATTTTGACTTCTCCCATGTGTCTATTGGATTCATGATGAGAAATACCATCCTTGCCCCTCGATGATTTGTGTTATCATCGACAACCTTCTTTGACCCCCCAACCAATACAAACTTGGTCATATATATCTTTCTCTGCTTTCCCTTGGGAAATATATACACTTGATACTTGTGTATCATTGCATTTTCCCTTCCATTGGTCTGATTATTCAGATAATCACATCTTCCCATTTCATTTGTCTGTTTAACCTTTCTTGTAAGGTGTCTTGTCTGAGCAGTGATAATTCCCTACTTATGTAAACACTTCGGTGTACTACTCTGTCCGTACCACCGATTACTATTGTTGATAACCTTTTGATAACCACCAATGGACGAGAACTTTGCCTGCTGGTCCGCCTCGTCTTAACGAACATGAAAACGGTTCTCTTTGTCCCTCGCCCTTGGTACCGACGTTGTTGCCAACATAGCTAACAAGCTGTCCTCTGACTTACCTTGCAACTTGATCGCATTGTTTGTCACCACCCTTATAATTCAATGTGGGGCCGTAACCCACAGTTCCACAGGATCGAAACCTGACTCTCTTGTAACTTTATGTTCTCGAGGTTATTCCTTTTGCTTGACCTTGTATGCAACTCATGAGTCCTCTACCTTGTGATATTCAGTTCGATATCAGACTTAGTGCTTATGCCTGATGCACTGGACCCCTTTTCAATCTCCGTTATCATCGTCAAATGATTTCATATCCGCTTCAAAACTTCTCATGCCTTCTTTTTCTCTCTCTCGATGTATCTCCCTGAGTTTAACTCGTGAGATACTTTGTACCCCATTCCCTTGGACAACCTCGGTTGATTAACCTTGTACTGGTCCAACACCCTTAAAATTTTCTCCTAACCTATCTGACGGGGATCGGCCTCGGCAAATCCCATGGTCAGGGACCCTGGGTTAGTCATAGAGAATGCACAGGTTGGACGATACTCGTCGGCTAACAGGAGAAGCACTTCCTGCTCGATATTATTGCGTGAGGGGGCGATTACAGGGGAGGCCAAGGCGAGTTCTCGCAAGACCAGGAGAGTAGATGTCAGAACCCTCTTCTAGGTATGTGCTAGGACCAGAGCCACCTTGCATTCATGCAAAAATTCAAATTGCAATTCAAAAATGGGGAAGCAAAAGCCCTAAATGAATTAAATAAAAAGGCCAGAAATAAATCTTTTTCCAAAATTCTTTTGGATATGTTGAAAAATCCTAAAAATGAGTGTGATCATTTTCAAAGTGATTTGGGATTAATCCCATGCTCATAGATTTTTCAAAAATCCAAACAGTAGCTTGGAAATTAAATCAATTGCCTATTTGAATTGGAATTCAAATAATTTGAATTTCAAAAACTCCCAAAACTTGGGGTTGACTAATACTAAGTCACCTAGGTTTTATAAAATTGCTTGGGAGTTTTTATAAATTGCCCTAGTATTTATTTTTAAAGGGCAAACAAAAGAACAAAAAGAATAAAAAGAAAAACTGAAGAGAAATAGGAAAAGGACTCACCTAGGCTTTTGGCCCAACTCACCTTTGGCCTGGCCCCGCCCATCAGCCCTCTTGTCGTCTTCCTCCCCGCTGAGCCAAGCTGCTCGCTGGAGGAGGGAGCACGCCGACGCCGCCACCTCCTGCTTGTGGGCAGCACAACCTTCCCCTCGCCTCCAAACCGTGCCACGACGACGCCCAGAGCATTCCACACCCACTCTAGCTCGTCTTGGTCACCCTCTTCCTTTCCCTCTCGCAAGTTTCGGACACTTCAGAGAGCTCGCCGGAGCGCGCTGCCGAGCCCGCGTGGCCACCGTCCACCTCCTGCCCCGCTGACTTGTCCAGGAGCATCGCCGTGTTCTTCTTCATCGAGATGCACGTTCAATCGAGCCCAACAACCCCCTAGGTGATGCCATCTTCTCCGATTCCACCGACGGACGTGAGCCCCTCGCCGTTAAATTCGCCGTCTCCGGCCTCCCTCCGACTTCCCCGAGCGCGCCATCGTCTTCAATGTGAGCAGCTCGCTGGATTTCCCCATCTCCCGCTCCCTCCCGTGGCCTCGTGCCCGACTTCTTCGTTTCCAGTCGTCGGCCGTCGCCATTGTCGTAGAAGCCGAGCTCCAGAGCCTCCCCTTGACGCTCCAGTGGCACGAATGGGTGCGCCAGCTCACGGGCAACACGCCCATCCCCTCCAAGCCCCCTCCCGTGCCAAACTCGCATCTCCGGCGAGAACTCCGGTGACTCGCCGGCTAACCCGAGCCCTAAATCTCTCTCCTCTCTCTCTATGACCAGTGGGCCCAAGGACATTAACCTTAATCACCCAGCTAATCCTAACCCGAACCCTACGACAGGTGGGGCCAGCCCCCCCAAATCAAATCAAATTTTAATTAAGCAGAGGGATTAACCCCCTCTCTCACTGACCAGTGGGACCCAGCCGTCAAAGGCCCCCTGATGTCATCCTCGCGTCATGCTGATGCAATAAACACTTTTTCCAGAAATTAAAAGAATTAAAGAAAATAGAGAAAAATCCAGAAAATCAATTAAACTTTGGAAATTCATATGAACTCAAAATTGGACAAATAATATATGAAAAATTATCAGAAAAATGCAAGGATTAATAATATGTACTTTGTTTCTATGTTTGACCATTTGAAAATGGGTGAACAGTAGCAGATGTGCATATGGCATATTTTGAATTCAAATTTGAAGTTTGAATTTGCAAATCTTTTGCAATACACTTCAATTAAATTGAAATTGCCACAAACCAGTATCTTTCACATCATGGAACCACTTATCATGTGCTTGTGCATTTACTTCTGAAGTTGTTCCCCCTTTGTTGATAATTGTGCCGGTAACAGCTTTGCCGAGACGGTGATCACCCCAGAAGAAGAAGACCACCGTTAAGACCCGTGTATCGTCAGCAAGGCAAGCAAAACCCCATTGATCATGTCTATAAAATCCTACTTCCCTCTCAGTCTCGCTTATGCATGTTTAGGAGATCACCGAGACACGTTCTTTCGCATAGTTGAACCCATTCCGATGCATGACCTATCATTTTGTCACCGTATTAAGCAAACCACAATCCTAGCAGATTTAGGAGTTGAATGATGAGCATGTGGCCCCTGCAACTGTTACTGCTTATTGCTGCTTAGTGATACAATGAGGATGTTATGATTTTGAGTCGGGATGGAATGAACACAGTGATGCTGATGATAACGTGTTGGTGAATCCACCCTAAACAAAGGTGAACGATGAGAGGTTGTGTAGGAGTACACAGTGGGTTGTCTCGTTGAACACTGCCCTAGGCCCCGAGTTCCTGTTTTGTGATCCAAGACAAAGAGTATGACCACATGTAGGGTTTTATGGGAGCCCCGTTTGGCCTCTTTACATACCCGATCCGGTCCAGGAGTCACACTAGATTCGGGATTTCCATTTGACTTATGCATAGATATGTGGGTGGAGCTGTGAGGCAGTGAAACCATCTGTCAAAGGTGGCGCCTCGGTCCCTTGCATTATCTGAGTCCGTTTCGTGGAACCGGCCGGACTCTCGAGCGGTGACAAAATCAGGTAGTCGACTCCTGGATTAGAGAAGGTGATGTGAGGGTAGTGCCTTGGTTTCATCCACGTCCGACACCCACTTGAAGGGTGACAAGAATGAGGCGATAAGTGATGACACGCGTGTGAAGATGTACACCCCTGCAGGGTTAATAAACTATTCGAATAGCCGTGTCCGCGGTTATGGACTACTTGGAGACCTTTACTTGATCATAGATAACTTGAATGGATACTTATAAAACTCGCAAGATAAGCGCGAGTGCTATGGCGTGCTTTCTCGTGGGGAAGTCGAGGAAGTAACCATAGTGGTGTATTGTTTGGAGACTTGGTAGTGGACTCGTGTACGCTTCTTACCTCAAAGTCTGGTACTCGTAGTACAAGACTAGCCAAGTCAAAGCTGGCACTTCTGCATGTTGAACCCCACCTCCTTTACCTTGATACTTGAGCATGAGTAGTGTAGTTCTGATGTAAGTCTTGCTGAGTACGACTTTGTACTCACGTTTGCTTATTCTATGTTTTAGATGAGAACCCGGACCCCGATGGAGTCACCTTCGTGAAGCTCGACGTTGACCTTGGTAGTATAGTTCCAGACAACAGTCTGGTCCCTCGTGGAAGGGCATGTATGTTTACAAGGCTTCTCTAAGCCCTTTGTTAAACTTGTCTGTACTCAGACCTAATTTGCTTCCGTTGTATGATGTAATGATGATCACAGACATGTGATCTTTGTATGCTCTATGTGTAAGTCAATAAAGAAGTACTTTGTAGAGTTATGTGATGATACTTGCTGTTCATACTAGACATGTGTGCTGCGTGTATGATTATAACATGCATGTCTTAGTATGGGTTTTCGAGACCTTAGTTGTGATCTGGCTGGCGGTCTTTTATACACCAAGTGGCCCTTATATGTGCGCATCTTGGGGCATCGCGATGCGATTGCTCGTGACTCTGTCACGTGCACACTTTGTTGTATGATCGAGCCCGCCCTAGACCCCGACTAAGTGATCGGGCTGGATTTTGTTTATGTAAGGGTTATGATTCAATCGATAACATGGTTGAGGCGACTTGTCTATGAGTATGGGATTTCACCACCCATAATCATTTAGACTTGTGAGCGGGCGATGAGGACCCATCTCAGTTGATCATCCGACCTGGATGGGATGCCCCTCACGTACGATGCTTTTCGAGAGTGTTCTGGGCTTGGCCTTGTCTGCTTAGACAAGTGGGTACGGCTCTCGGCTCTCCATGTGATTGAGTTGTGACTGGAATTACATACGCATATTCCGGGTCCCGACAGACTTGGTATTAGAGAAGGACTGTCTGTAGGATTATTTAACCCTTGGTCGAAGTCGAGTTTAGCACTCTATATTTATATAGTTACTTGGGTATATAAGGGAACAACGTAAGGCTTATTTTTCTCCTTACCCTCATCGATCTGAGTTCTGAGTCACCCTTATCTTTTCTACGGGATGATAGGACTAGGCTCATCTATGTCTTGCTAGAACATCTCGTTGAGTGCTTCCTTGTAGCCGTAGGATTGTTGTGGTCGTCCAGAGTCTCCGTGTTTTGAGTTCCTTGAGGAAGTTCTGTCCAATCTCCTCGAGGTTGTCTTGTTTTCCATCCCGGTGTAGCCATTATGCTGCCCGATTTATCCCGTGTTTCTTTGAATCATTGCCTTTGCATTATAGTCTTCTCCTCCTTAAATCATGTCCTCTTATCTTTGATTCCATCATACAACCTGTTCTGATTGTTGATCTTTATCACACAGGATGTCAGGTGGAACTCGTAGTGCTGTTCATCCCAATCGAGACCACGATCGGAATCGAAATGATGATGCACCTCCACCACCGCCTTCTGCGGAGGAAATCATGATGGAAGCTGAGAAGAATAGACGAGATCAAACACGCCTTCTGGAGCTCATCGAGCAGAACACCTCACGTCATTGCAATGTGGTTGTGAGCATTCAGGACTTCATCCTCCTCAAGACACCGGTATTTCGATGTTCTTCTGAGCCCCTTGAAGCTGATGATTGGCTCCGTTCCATCGAGCGTAAGCTTGATACAGCACATGTTTCTCCCAATGATCGAGTTATTTTCGCGGTATACTTCTTGGAAGGTGCTGCTCTTCAATGGTGGGAGAACTATGTTGCTATGCAGCCAAATGGTCACGTAGTGACTTGGCAGGAGTTCTGTGTTGCCTTTCGAGGGTACCACATTCTGGATGAGTTGATGGAGCGCAAGAAGGAAGAGTTCTGCAATCTGACTCAAGGAGAGATGTCCATTCATGAGTATGTGAGAGAGTTCAACCGTCTTGCTCGATATGCCCAAGATGAGATCACCACCGATGCCAGAAAACAGTCCAGGTTCCGTAAGGGACTTAGCCCCATCCTTCGCCATGATCTCAACCTCCTTGAATTTTCCACCTTTGAGGACTTAGTCAACAGATCCTTCAGAGCTGAGCATGGCAATGAAGTGTTCGAAGAGTCACGCAAGCATGCTCTTGAGCTTGCTCCTTCTTCAAGTTCAGCCCCTCAGAAACGCCGAATATGGATTCCAACTCGTGCCATACCTCAAAACTTTCTTCAGAGGCCACCATCCAATATATGCCATCCACCTCAACACATTGTTCCTCCCAGGAATGATGGTGTGCAATCAAGTAATCCTGCTCCCAGCAATTCAGGCAGGATGTGTTTCACGTGTGGTCTGACAGGCCATTACTTCCGACAATGCCCTACAGTGTTGGTGGCACCACGTAGACCTAGTCATAAGCCTCCAAAGAAATCCACCACCAAAACCATCCCAGCAAAGCTCTCAGTCACAGGTAGTGGATATGTGAACCAAATCTCAGTTGAGGACACCACTGCTGCTTCTGACGTCATCCTTGGTACACTCCCAGTCAATCATGTTTCCGCCTCCATTCTTTTTGATCCAGGAGCTTCTCATTCATTCATGTCGGAGAGTTATGCACTTCGGCATGAGTTCACCTTTGAAGAAATGTTTTCTCCAATGATCATTCAAACTCCTGGTTCAAAGTGTCAAACTAATAGAGTAAGCCATGGAAATCAAATTGCAATTGAGGGTTTAGTATTCCTTTCTTCTCTTATAGCCCTCAAGTCTTCGGACATTGATGTCATCCTAGGAATGGATTGGTTATCAAGGCAGAATGCTTTCCTTGATTGTAAAGCCAAATCAGTTAAACTCACCCATCCTTCAGGCCATAAGATTGACTACACCTCACCCAGCTCTAGAATCCAGATGCATACTTTGCATGTGCTTCCCCTTCCTGACCTTGAAGATATTCCGGTGGTTCATGACTTCCCGGATGTCCTTTCCTGAAGAGCTGCCGGGTATGCCACCCGACAGATGTGTAGAATTCATAGTGGATCTTATACCAGGCACAACCCCAATTTCCAGACGTCCATATAGAATGGCCCCACATGAGTTAGCCGAGCTAAAAACCCAACTTGATTCTTCGTTGGCAAAAGGCTTCATCCGCCCTAGCTCATCGCCATGGGGTTGCCCCGTTCTGTTAGTAACGAAGAAAGATGGAACAGAAAGGATGTGCGTAGACTATCGCCCGCTAAATCTAGCGACGATAAAGAACAAGTACCCACTGCCCAGGATCAATGATCTTTATGATCAACTTGCTGGATCCTCTGTCTTCTCCAAGATGGATTTGAGATTAGGCTACCATCAAATCAAAATCCGAAACGAGGACATTCCAAAAACGGCTTTCACTACTCGATATGGTCTTTACGAGTACACCGTCATGTCCTTCGGTTTAACCAATGCCCCCGCCACATCCTCGCGCTTGATGAATTCGATCTTCATGGAGTACCTAGATAAATTTGTTGTAGTTTATCTTGATGACATTCTCATCTACTTGAAGAACGAAGAAGAGCACGCAGAACATCTTAGGATGGTATTGATGAAACTTCGAGAGCATCGCCTATATGCCAAGTTCTCCAAGTGTGAATTTTGGCTACCAGAAGTGACCTACTTAGGCCACGTGATTTTTGAAAAAGGCATTGCTGTCAATCCCGAGAGAGTTCAGGCCGTCCTTGACTGGACTCCACCTGAATCGGTTAAGCAAGTTAGAAGTTTTCCTGGCTTAGCAAGATATTGTCGCCGCTTCGTCGAGAACTTTTCTAAAGTTGCAAAGCCTCTAACTGAACTCCTCAAGAAAGATAAGAAATTCCAATGGACCCCCAAGTGCGAGGAAAGATTTCAAGAGCTAAAAAGAAGATTGAATTCTGCACCCGTACTTGCACCTCCAGACACCAAAAAGGATTTCGAGATCTTTTGTGATGCTTCACGGCAAGGGTTAGGATGCATACTTATGCAAGATAGACATGTGGTAGCTTATGCTTCACGCCAGTTGCGTCGACATGAAGAGAACTATCCTACCCATGATCTTGAACTCGCTGCCGTTGTTCATGCCCTGAAGACTTGGCGACATTACCTCCTTGGTAATCGTTGTCAGATCAATTCCGACCACCAAAGCCTCAAATACATATTCACCCAGCCAGATCTTAATCTCAGGCAAAGACCCTGGATAGAGTTGATAAAATATTATGACTTAGGAATTTCTTACACCCCATGCAAAGCCAATGTCATGGCTGATGCACTAAGTCGTAAGTCGTATTGTAACAACCTCATGTTACAACAGCATCAACCACTTCTTCATGAGGAATTTCGAAAGCTAAACCTCGAGATTGTTCCTCGTGGATCTCTTTTCAACTTGGTGGCGAAACCAACACTTGAGGATCAAATCATAGTTGCCCAAAGGCATGCACGAGGTGTTCTCCGGATCAAGGAGAACATTGCTAGTGGAGTTGCTAAATGTTTCTCCAAAGATAGTAAAGGAACGATATTCTTTGGAAATCGTTTGGTAGTACCTAAGAATAGAGATCTAAGGCAACTCATCCTCAAAGAAGCCCATGAAAACACCCCTCTCGATTCATCCCGGTAGCACAAAAATGTACCGAATCTACGCCAGAGATTTTGGTGGACTAGGATGAAGAGAGACATTGCTCGATTTGTTGCCGAATGTGATGTTTGTCGTCGCATTAAGGCAGAACACCAAAGACCTGCTGGTACACTTCAACCTTTGCCTATTCCCGAGTGGAAATGGGACAAAGTCGGTATGGACTTCATCACCGGCTTTCCAAAAACCCAGAAAGGAAATGATGCCATCTTCGTTGTCATTGATCGACTTTCCAAAGTTGCTCACTTCCTTCCAGTTCGCGAGTCTATAAATGCTAGTCAGTTAGCGGACTTTTATGTCTCTAGAATTGTGTCTCTTCACGGTGTTCCCTTGGAAATCAATTCTGACCGTGGTAGCCTTTTCACCTCTAGATTTTGGGAAAGTTTTCAGAATGCTATGGGAACTCATCGCTCCTTTAGTACAGCTTTTCATTCTCAATCTAGCGGTCAAGTTGAAAGGGTTAATCAAATCTTGGAAGACATGCTCAGAGCTTGTGTTATCTCTTTCGGAAAGAATTGGGAGAAATCTCTTCCCTTCGCCGAATTTGCTTATAACAATAGCTATCAATCTAGTCTGAACATGGCTCCCTTTGAATTCCTCTATGGCCGACGAGGTCGAACACCCCTAAACTGGTCAGAAACCGGTGAAAGACAACTCTTTGGACCGGATATGATCAAGGAAGCAAAAGAGAAAGTTTGCATTGTTCGTGATCGTTTCAAAGCCGCTCAGTCTCGTCAAAAGAGCTACTATGATCGTCATCATAGAGAAGAGAGCTACAATCTTGATGAGAAGGCTTACCTTCGGGTTACTCCTTTGAAGGGAACCCAACGATTCGGTATCAAAGGCAAGTTGGCCCCACGTTACATCGGACCTTTCCGCATTCTCGCTAAACGTGGAGAAGTTGCCTACCAACTTGAACTACCCCCGCACGTTTCCCGAGTACATGATGTATTCCATGTGTCACAACTCAGGCGTTGCTTCAAGGACCCCATCCGCGAAGTCGACCATGAAACGCTTGATCTCCAAGATGAACTTTCTTATCGAGAGTACCCCGTTCGTATTCTTGATTCAGCAGAGCGTGTCACTCGTCGTCAGAAGATAAAGTTCCTCAAAGTGCAATGGTCACACCACTCCGAGAAAGAAGCTACGTGGGAAAGAGAAGGCCGTCTCAGTGCCGAGTACCCCTCCTTCCTTCCGCAGACTTCTGAATCTCGGGACGAGATTCTTTTGAGTGGGGGTGAGTTGTCAGAACCCTCTTCTAGGTATGTGCTAGGACCAGAGCTACCTTGCATTCATGCAAAAATTCAAATTGCAATTCAAAAATGGGGAAGCAAAAGCCCTAAATGAATTAAAGAAAAAGGCTAGAAATAAATCTTTTTCCAAAATTCTTTTGGATATGTTGAAAAATCCTAAAAATGAGTGTGATCATTTTGAAAGTGATTTGGGATTAATCCCATGCTCATAGACTTTTCAAAAATCCAAACAGTAGCTCGGAAATTAAATCAATTGCCTATTTGAATTGGAATTCAAATAATTTGAATTTCAAAAACTCCCAAAACTTGGGGTTGACTAATACTAAGTCACTTAGGTTTTATAAATATGCTTGGGAGTTTTTATAAAATGCCCTAGTATTTATTTTTAAAGGTCAAACAAAAGAACAGAAAGAATAAAAAGAAAAACAGAAGAGAAATAGGAAAAGGACTCACCTAGGCTTTTGGTCCAACTCACCTTTGGCCTGGCCCAGCCCATCAGCCCTCTTGTCGTCTTCCTCCCCGCTGAGCCAAGCTGCTCGCTGGAGGAGGGAGCACGGCGACGCCGCCACCTCTTGCTTTTGGGCAGCACAGCCTTCCCCTCGCCTCCAAACCGTGCCACGACGATGCCCAGAGCATTCCACGCCCACTCCAGCTCGTCTTGGTCACCCTGTTCCTCTCCCTCTCGCAAGTTTCGGACACTTCAGAGAGCTCGCCGGAGCGCGTTGCCGAGCCCGCGTGGCCACCGGCCTCCTCCTGCCTCGCTGACTTGTCGAGGAGCATCGCCGTGTTCTTCTTCATCGAGCTGCACGTTCAATCGAGCCCAGCAACCCCCGAGGTGACGCCACCTTCTCCGATTCCACCGACGGCCGTGAGCTCCTCGCCGTTAAATTCACCGTCTCCGGCCTCCCTCCGGCTTCCCCGAGCGCGCCATCGTCTTCAATGTGAGTAGCTCGCTGGATTCCCCCATCTCCCGCTCCCTCCCGTGGCCTCGTGCCCGACTTCTTCGTTTCCAGTCCTCGGCCTTCTCCATTGTCGTAGCAGCCGGGCTCCAGAGCCTCCCCTTGACGCTCCAATGGCACGAATGGGTGCGCCAGCTCACGGGCTACACGCCCATCCCCTCCAAGCCCCCTCCCGTGCCAAACTCGCTACTCCGGCGAGAACTCCGGCGACTCGCCGGCTAACCCGAGCCCTAAACCTCTCTCCTCTCTCTCTGACCAGTGGGACCAAGGCCATTAACCTTAATCACCCAGCTAATCCTAACCCTAACCCTATGACAGGTGGGGCCAGCCCCCCAAATCAAATCAAATTTTAATTAAGCAGAGGGATTAACCCCCTCTCTCACTGACCAGTGGGACCCAGCCGTCAGAGGACCACTGATGTCATCCTCGTGCCATGCTGATGCAATAAACACTTTTTCCAGAAATTAAAAGAATTAAAGAAAATAGAGAAAAATCCAGAAAATCAATTAAACTTTGGAAATTCATAGAAAATTCATATGAACTCCAAATTGGACAAATAATATATGACAAATTATCAGAAAAATGCAAGGATTAATAATATGCACTTTGTTTCTATGTTTGACCATTTGAAAATGGGTGAACAGTAGCAGATGTGCATATGGCATATTTTGAATTCAAATTTGAAATTTGAATTTGCAAATCTTTTGCAATACACTTCAATTAAATTGAAATTGCCACAAACCAGTACCTTTCACATCATGGAACCACTTATCATGTGCTTGTGCATTTACTTCCGAAGTTGTTCCCCCTTTGTTGATAATTGTGCCGGTAACAGCTTTGCCGAGACGGTGATCACCCCTGAAGAAGAAGACCACCGTTAAGACCCGTGTATCGTCAGCAAGGCAAGCAAAACCCCATTGATCATGTCTATAAAATCCTACTTCCCTCTCAGTCTCGCTTATGCATGTTTAGGAGATCACCGAGACACGTTCTTTCGCATAGTTGAACCCATTCCGATGCATGACCTATCATTTTGTCACCGTATTAAGCAAACCACAATCCTAGCAGATTTAGGAGTTGAATGATGAGCATGTGGCCCCTGCAACTGCTACTGCTTATTGATGCTTAGTGATACAATGAGGATGTTATGATTGTGAGTCGGGATGGAATGAACACAGTGATGCTGATGATAACGTGTTGGTGAATCCACCCTAAACAAAGGTGAACGATGAGAGACTGTGTAGGAGTCCACAGTGGGTTGTCTCGTTGAACACTGCCCTAGGCCTCGAGTTCCTGTTTTGTGATCCAAGACAAAGAGTATGACCACATGTAGGGTTTTATGGGAGCCCCGTTTGGCCTCTTTACGTACCCGATCCGGTCCAGGAGTCACACTAGATTCGGGATTTCCATTTGACTTATGCATAGATATGTGGGTGGACCTGTGAGGCAGTGAAACCATCTGTCAAAGGTGGCGCCTCGGTCCCTTGCATTATCTGAGTCCGTTTCGTGGAACCGGCCGGACTCTCGAGCGGTGACAAACTCAGGTAGTCGACTCCTGGATTAGAGAAGGTGATGTGAGGGTAGTGCCTTGGTTTCATCCACGTCCGACACCCGCTTGAAGGGTGACAAGAATGAGGCGATAAGTGATGACACACGTGTGAAGATGTACACCCCTGCAAGTTTAATAAACTATTCGAATAGCCGTGTCCGCGGTTATGGACTACTTGGAGACCTTTACTTGATCATAGATAACTTGAATGGATACTTATAAAACTCGCAAGATAAGCGTGAGTGCTATGGCATGCTTTCTCATGGGGAAGTCGAGGAAGTAACCATAGTGGTGTATTGTTTGGAGACTTGGTAGTGGACTCGTGTACGCTTCTTACCTCAAAGTCTGGTACTCGTAGTACAGGACTAGCCAAGTCAAAGCTGGCACTTCTGCATGTTGAACCCCACCTCCTTTACCTTGATACTTGAGCATGAGTAGTGTAGTTCTGATGTAAGTCTTGCTGAGTACGACTTTGTACTCACGTTTCCTTATTCTATGTTTTAGATGAGAACCCGGACCCCGATGGAGTCACCTTTGTGAAGCTGGACGTTGACCTCGGTAGTATAGTTCCAGACAGCAGTCTAGTCCCTCGTGGAAGGGCATGTATGTTTACAAGGCTTCTCTAAGCCCTTTGTTAAACTTGTCTGTACTCAGACCTAATTTGCTTCCGTTGTATGATGTAATGATGATCACATACATGTGATCTTTGTATGCTCTATGTGTAAGTCAATAAAGAAGTACTTTGTAGAGTTATGTGATGATACCTGCTCTTCATACTAGACATGTGTGCTGCGTGTATGTTTATAACATGCATGTCTTAGTATGGGTTTTCGAGACCTTAGTTGTGATCTGGCTGGCGGTCTTTTATACGCCAAGTGGCCCTTAGATGTGCGCAGCTTGGGGCATCGCGATGCGATTGCTCGTGACTCTATCACGTGCACACTTTGTTGTATGATCGAGCCCGCCCTACACCCCGACTAAGTGATTGGGCTGGAGTTTGTTTATGTAAGCGACTTGTCTATGAGTATGGGATTTCACCACCCATAATCATTTAGACTTGTGAGCGGGCGATGAGGACCCATCTCAGTTGATCATCCGGCCTGGATGGGATGCCCCTCACGTACGATGCTTTCCGAGAGTGTTCTGTGCTTGGCCTTGTCTACTTAGACAAGTGGGTACGACTCTCGGCTCTCCATGTGATTGAGTTGTGACTGGAATTACATACGCATATTCCGGGTCACGACAGTTGACGCGTATTGGATTTCCCGGACGGCGGACAAGTGACACATGGGGCACGATTTACCCAACTTCAGGCCCCTAGAGGGAAAACCCTACATGTTGCTTGTCTGATCTTGTATTGATGATGATGTACAGAGGTGCCGCGAGGGCTTTGGTGGAGAGAGATCTGTCTAGTCCTATGCGTGGGGGTTGTGTTGTTGGGTTGTGACTTGTCTAGAGAGGTGCCCCTGCCTCGCTTTATATAGATAGCCAGGTAGGGGTTTACATGAGTCCTAGTCGACTACAAGTAGGAGTCCTTGTATTGCGCCACAAGTCTTCGTCTTCACGTCTTACTCCATCATGTCGGTGTCCACAAGTGGGCCCCTGGTGGCCCGCCAGCCATGACACGCACCAGATACCCTCACGTAGAGGAGTCGTGGGGTCACCCCCTCGTCAGTAGCCCCCGAGGGCCTGGGGGACTCGAAGAGTCGTGCAGGGACTCAAATCTGCAGTAGCCGCCGTAGTGCGTGTCGATCATTTGCTGATGAACAGTCGAAGATGTCGTGAATATGCTCCCGATGGGAGTATTTGGATGAAGCATCAAAATTGCAGTCCGGTTCGTCTTCGTATTTCGTCATCGGGTGGACAGAAGTTGCCTAGTCGAGCGGTCGTCGGGTGCACATCAGCGCTCCCGATGGGAGTAGCCCCCGAGGCTATGTGCGACTCGTAGAGTCACGCATAGGCTCAAGTTTTTTTTAAGCTAACCCCGTCGTTCTTGTCAGCTGCGCGAGTAGTGCTCGTCGGGTGCGCGTCAGCGCTCCTGATGGGAGTAGCCCCCGAGGCTATGTTCGACTGCTTGCAGTCGAGCATAGACTCAAGACTTCTTCGTCGTCGGGTAATTGTCATCCGAGGAAGTGCTCGACTCGGGTCTTGCGTCATAGGCGGAGTTGTTGTAGGGATTAGTCCTGGACGAGGAGGTTGACGCCGCCGCATCATGAGGGTGCCCAGCCCCCGAGCACCTGCTGAGAAGGAGAAAAAGGTGTAACTGTATTAAGATGTACTTGAGCGATATACAAAATAATTATAAGGTGAGTGATTTGTAGACATTGCACTTTTATCGAGTGGATAATGCAGCAGCATATAAGATTTATGCGCGTGTTTTTTTTGAGTAGGACCTCCGACAGCATACCCTTGCCGGGTAACAGGGTCGCAATGCCAGGCTTGTTGAACCCGGAGACAAGGGCGGTCTTTGGTACCCAGCCTCACTATTTTGACGAACGCAAATAAACAACATATAAAACTGTGCATGATTCAAAGGATAGTTTTGAAGCCCTCGAGGTTTGTGTGCGACTGCATAGTCGTCTTGATGATTTTGTAACCCTCAAATGTTTCTGGATGACAGTGTAGCCGGCAGAAAGATTTTATAGCCCTCAGATGTTTGTGTGCGACTGCGTAGTTGTCTTTGGCGACTGATCGAGAATGCATATAGGTTTTGGAATCATAGCATATAAGAGTGTAAAGAAAACTTAGCTATAGGATCGACGCAGCGGAGGATGTCAAAGATGAGCAGTCGAGCAGTCGACGAGGCGATAACGGAGTCGATGTGACGGCGACTGCGACGTTCAACCCCTGAGTCTGCGAGCCCCCGAGTGTTGAGGTGGCGGAGTTGCGCGGCGAAGTCGTCGTAATGAACTTATCCAGAGAGTGATGAGAGGACTCAACGCGGTGATTCCTGCGCGATGGAGCTCGGTACGGGAGATCCCATACAAAGGAGCTCGGCGCAGGATGATTTGTGTGCTTGGAGTTGACAGTGTGGCGAGTGACCGAGAAGGACTCGATGCATCGGGCGGGATCTTTCGATTGCTCGTTGGGTGATGTCGTTGTAGCGGCGCGAGTCCATGTAGAAATCTTGGCGAGTCATCCATGGTATGTCGAGTTGGAGTAGAAGCCTTGTGGGTCAAGATTGAACCCGAATTCGCGATTGGAAATTCGCGATCTTGCGTAGATCCAAAAACACGTTGCAGTGCGAGAGCCGCTGAAAAAGATCTAACCGTTGGAATTTTCTAAATTTTTTTGTGCTGATGGGGGGTTGAATCCCGCATCCTTTCACCGAAGGGATCGTCGAGATGAGCTCCGATTCGCTGTCGCCTGTGCCCGCAACACGGACGTTTTTCTGTCCTATAGGCAGCGCGTGAGCGCTTTTGTTGTGGTCGATCTTCGAGTGACGCGCTCGAAATTTTTCTTGTTTTCTCCGTGAGCTTGATGGAGATCTTGATGTAGTTGTTGAATAAGCCCTTGCGTTGTGACTTGCTAGAGACGGGACTGCCGAGATCGTGATTCCAACCTGTGTAGTTCCCACAGACGGCGCCAATTGACGGGGATCGGCCCCGGCAAATCCCATCGTCAGGGACCCTAGGTTAGTCATAGAGACGGTGCAGGTTGGACGATACTCGTCAGCTAACAGTAGAAGCACTTCCTTCTCGATATTATTGCGTGAGGGGGCGATTATAGGGGAGGCCAAGGCGAGTTCTCGCAAGACCAGGAGAGTAGATGCGTATTGGATTTCCCGGACGGCGGACAAGCGACACATGGGGCACGATTTACCCATCTTCAGGCCCACAGAGGGAAAACCCTAGATGTTTCTTGTCTGATCTGGTATTGATGATGATGTACAGAGGTGCCGTGAGGGATTTGGTGGAGAGAGATCTATCTAGTCATATGCGTGGGGGTTGTGTTGTTGGGTTGTGACTTGTCTAGAGAGGTGCCCCTGCCTCTCTTTATATAGATAGCCAGGTAGGGGGTTACGTGAGTCCTAGTCGACTACAAGTAGGAGTCCTTGTCTTGCGCCTCAAGTCTTCGTCTTCACGTCTTACTCCATCATGTCGGTGTCCACGAGTGGGCTCCTGGTGGGCCGCCAACCATGACACGCACCAGGTACCCTCACGTAGAGGAGTCGTGGGTTCACCCCCTCGTCAGTAGCCCCCGAGTGCCTGGGGGACTCGAAGAGTCGCGCAGGGACTCAAATCTGCAGTAGCCGCCGTAGTGCGTGTCGATCATTTGCTGATGAACAGTCAAAGATGTCGTGAGTATGCTCCCGATGGGAGTATTCGTGGGGTCACCCCTCGTCATTATCCGTAAGTACGATGCAACCCCGAAACAAGGATGACCACTCATCGAGATGCACTGATGCAGAGAAATGAAGACGTCAACGAGAAGGATAAACTTCTTCGAGAAGGACAACGAGCACCAATGTCATGCACCCGTGTTAGAATCCGACACCGAAAATTTACCCCTTACAATGCCCTTAATTCTCGGGACGAGAATTCTTTGTAGTGGGGGAGATTTGTAACACCCCAGTGTCATGCAACATTAATCTTTTTGTTAGTGTCAAGTCCCAGTGCTTTGCAAGAAAATAATCACCTTGATTATGCCCCAAATCAAATTCAACCTAATTGAATGGAATTAAAAACAATGTGGAACTAAAACTTATCCAATAATTGTGCAACCAATTTTATTAAATTCCTAATAATCAATAAATCATAATAAAGTAGTAATGAGATTTTAATACCTGTTTTAAATATTTTAAACAAATCAAAACATTGCCTAATCCAGACATTTTTAATCCTTTTTAAATAGAAAAAAAATCAAATGATTTTATAAAAGGCTCAAAACTTTTGTATCAACATATTACCGAGTAATACAAATATTAGAACAAGTTTCACTGTTGACTAAATTCAAATACAATCTAAACAAGTTATAAATAGAAAAGAAAAAAGAATAGTAAAACAGAAAACAACTACAAATATAAAAAGGCTATCCTACGCCCTCGGCGAAGCCCACCAGGGCCCAACCCAACCCTCCCCCATCCCCTACCTCTGTTCATGGGGGTGCCGTGGCAAGCATCCCATGGCCGCCCACGCCCGCCATCACTGTGGCGGCCATCCCGCGGCCGGGATAAGGCCGCCTCTCTGCGCCACCCGATCCCTAACCCTAGGGCCCCTCCATTCCCCCCTCGCGCCACCATGGCTCCGGTCCGAGCTGCCCGAGACCACCGCCGCCACGCCTCCGTCGTCTCCGCGGCTAGACATGTCACCGCGCCGCATGAAGATGTTCGGAAGGACTGCCATGGACGTCCACGTCGATCCCAAGATTTGATTCGAGCCGGTGGCCATGGCATCGAGCGAATCGTGCCGATCACCTCGCCACGACCGCCGTTGATCTGCGCTAATTCCCGCCTCCACACTCCCCCACCGGCCTCCTCGCCGCTCCCATTGGAACCGTCGTGAGCTCCCGCTTCGTTACCATCTCCCCTCTTCCCATTTCGCGCACCAGAACGCCGTTCCCCACGTAGCCCCAGTCCGGCCGCCGCCATGGTGCTCGCCGTCGAGCACACGCTACCCCGTCGCCGCTCGAAACACGTCTGGTATGTGTGCAACACGCCATGGAGTCAAATGCACCAGCTCCCGCTCCGTCTTGTGATCTCTGTCGTCGTTTTCGTCCTTAGCATGGCACGACCGCTGCTCTGCTCGCCGTTGTCAACCGTGCCACCGCGCCCGCGCTCGCTGATACGCGAGAGATGATAATTGCTTCTTGCCCTTCGTTGGTTACCCCAAGTGGAAGCTGAGATGCAGCGTAGCGGCAAGTTTCCCTTGGTTAAGATACCAAGGTTGAGAGTATCGACCAGTAGGACTCCGGAAACGATAAGTAGGTGTCAACGACGCAACTGACGTGGACCTACACACAACACAAATAACTTTTCTCCCAATGAAGTTCAGAGAGGTTGTCAATCTCTCCGGTCTTGTTGTTTACAAAGGATCAAAACACAAGGGATAATGATAATGGTAGCAACTGAAAGTAAAAGCAAGAAAGTAATGAGCGTGTAAACAGTGATGAGAATATGGACCGGGGTCCCGTGATGTTCACTAGTGATGACTCTCTCCCAAAAGACGATAAAACTGCTATGCGAGGTGAACAGACTACAACTAGGCAATTGACAGGATTATAAACACACCGCAATGCTACTTATGCTACAAAGAAAGGAAGAGGCTCAAAAGCATGGGAACTACACCAAAATAAATAGAAAGAAATTCAACTGCATCTACTACTAATCATCCACCTTGAGATATCTATCCAAAACATCTCGCTGGTATTAAGTTGCGAGCCCACCCAAAGTGTAAACCCAAAGCAACAGACAACTGCATTAAAAGGAACTTTGCGTAAAGTAAACAATCCTTGCAACCGTGGTTACAAGCACCGTTCTTTCCCCCTTGTGGCAACAACACATCCCCTAGACTCATGTTTCTGTCACTCAAGTGTGTCATCGGGGGGCATGAACCCACAATCGAGCATAACGTTCCCTCTTGGAGTTACTACCTACTACTTGGCCAAAGCAATAAACAGCAACGGAGAACATGCAAGAATTACTTAGGAACAAAAATAGAAAAGATAAGAACCAAATATATTACTCTATCACAATCTGAACATAATCTCATAATCCATCAGATCCCATCAAACTTAGCATAGCAACAGCAGAAAGATTAGATAAGTGGCTCGATCATGTAGGGCAGCTCACGAGGTCTGAACCATGAAGAACAAAGACGGGAGGAGAACATCACATAGATACTGATCACGGACTCATGGTCCAAAGGAAACTACTCACGGCATATCCGGGAAGCGTCCATGGTGGAGGGGAAGCTCCCGGAGTTCGATCCTCCCTCCGGTAGGGTGCCGGGAAGAGGTCTGCTGGCGCTCCCGATCTTGGAAGCGCGGCGGCAGCGGAAAAGCGGCGAGATCGCGGAAAAGGGTTCTCTCTTCGGAAGTTTCACGTCACGGGAAATAAATAGGCGAAGGGGGCAGCCAGGGGGGCCACCAGGGGTCCAGGTGGCCTCCTGGGGCCCTGGTGAGTCCCACTCGGTCCTCCTTTGGGACTCCAGAAGGTTCCTTCACGCTGATTTTTATCAGATTTTTCCCGAATTTTTGGAGCACTTTTAATATGGGGGAAAACTGAAATAGAAAAACAGCGAAAAACCGAAAATGGCACTGGGGTGCACTGGGTTAATAGGTTAGTCCAAATATGATCAAAAGTGTATGAAAGTGTATCTAGATCATAGAAATATCACACAAAACATGCATGGAGCAAGCAGAAATTATAGATACGTTTGGGATGTATCAACATCCCCAAGCTTAATTCCTGCTCGTCCTCGAGTAGGTAAATGATAACAAGCATAATTTCTGTGGTGACATGCTAGCAACCATATAAGAACTTTGAAAAGTAAAACAATCAAGGTACGTAATTCAATTCAAGTCATAACATGCAAGAGTCTATATTAGCTTTGAAACAAGTAACGAAAGAACATTAGGTGCAAGAGTTCTCGCTGTCCGTGACTCGAATGTCTCCAAATGGTGTTTGCGTGCAAGAGGGGGGATAGGGAATACGAGAGAAAAAGTATTTTTTTGAGAACTCAATCTACTAATGTTTCACACTTGGTATTCTTCGGAATCTTATCTTGAATCGTCCCCAGACCACTAGCCACGTACAAGTCAATTTGATCCACTGCTTTTCGATACTTTGAGCACTCATGCAATGGATGAGCGTAAGCACGAGAGTTGAAACTTAGGATGGAAAAGAGAGAAATATGGTGGAGGAGGAAGACAAAAAGGTGAGAAGGGCTCACATCAATGAGGACAATCATAGGCGAGAAGGCCAAATGATAGATATGATGTGAGGAGTAGGGATTGCCATGCAACAGATGCACATATGAGCTAAGAAAAGCTCTCCAATGGAACTAGTTGGGGTGCATCTAACTTGCTCGCTCATGAATACCTAGAGCTCTTTTTAGGAGGCTCATCCTTGGAATATGCAAGCCAAGTTCTATAGTGTGAAGGTCCCCACATAGCTATATGCATCAATGATCATCTCTATGGAGTACAAGGATAAGAGGGAGTACTAGTGTGGATCTTTCAAAAGGATAGTAGTGTTGCCCCTTTCTTTCTTTTTATTTTCTTTTTCTCTTTTTATATTTTTTTTTGTATTTTTTGGTGGCCTCAATGGCTCTTTCTATTTAACTCACATTGGTCCTCTTTGGGATCTTTTATTTGTCCACTTTGGGATCTTTTCCTCACTTAAGGGCAACACTCTAATTTACAAGAGGGTATAGAAGATCTTTCCCACTTTACAAGGTACTGAAAACATAAAGAAAATGTAGCTATCATGATGTATGCAATGTATGCCTCTGCCAGTGTAGAAGGAACATGTATGACATGAAGATCAAGTCATGAAGAGGTGGATGTTGCATGGCAATATATCTCGGAAAGGCTATGGAAATGCCTTGATAGGTAGGTATGTTGGCTGTTTTGAGGAAAGATATGAGGAGGTTTATGATGATAGAGCGTATCATGCCCAGGGTTTGGATGTACCGGCGAAGGTGGACACCAACTCTCGGAGTGAGAAGAAGGAAATGCACGGCATGGGAGAGGCTAGTAAATATGAGGAGGTGGAAGTGTCAACTTTGAAAACTTACATTAGTCCGAAGAACTCATGCACTTATTATCGGTAACTCTCAATCTAATAAGGAGGTTCACAAAGAGACAAGTACCCCGAGGAGGAGTGTATGGGTGTTTGGTTATCCTTGCGCATCCTCACTCATGGTACGTGAGTGTACTCTAATATCCGATCCCTCCAAAGATTAGTGATCCATCTAGTAGCTAGAGTGCTCAACTAGTTTTGTAGGTTTTGAAAATAAACAGGGATTTCCCAAAATACGACACCTATCACTAATAGGCTAGATCTCTTGACACCAAAAGTTCAAACATTACTCACATCAATACCTCAAAACTATTGCAAGTTACTACTAAAATTAAATAGCAACCTCAATTACCTACTTTCAAGACAAGACACAACTCAGTGCAACAACCAACTCTCTTACCAAGATAAACATGAAAACTAAAGAGAGTTCCAGCAAAAAACTAAACAAACGCCAAGGCTCTTGCTAAAGACAAACTAAGACTAAAACTAAACATGGGAGTAGATACGAAAAGACAAAGAACACACAACAGTAAAAATATAGGCATGAAAAATCCTATGATGTGTTCTAGATTTGAGTGGAGCGTGTTTCTCTCCCACACAAAGTAAGCTGGGGTCTAACTTGTTATGAACAGCAAGCAAAGCTAAAGAAAACTAAAAAGTAAAACCTAAGAGCGAGACGCTCCAAGCATAGCACATAACGCATGAAGTGATAAAAATATAGTGAGACGAAGGACGAACTGATGATTGTTGATGGAGAAGGGGATGCACGGGGCCATCCCCAAGCTTAGACGCTTGAGTTTCCTTGAATATTTATTGGGGATGCATATGGGCATTCCCAAGCTTGAGCACTTGCCACTCCTGGATCTTCTTTCATCATCTTCCATCACACACTTGAAAACTCCCTTCATACATAACTCATCATAAGCTGATTAGAGAGGTTAGTACCCTTAATAAAATAATTTTCTCCCACTTGATATAAATATATTCTTGAAGAGCTAATGTTTATCAAGATTGTCAAATGCTTTTTGCAAAGAAAAAGCAAGCTTAAGGTTTGCAAAAGTAAGAAAAGGCAAAACGTGGCAGAATCTGTGAAAAACAGAACAACATGTAGTAAATAATTTTTTTGGGGCACTTCTGCAACTCAAATAAAAAAACTCAGAACATACGAAAGTTTCACAATTGTATAGAGCATGCTGTCTAAAAAATTCAGCTCACAAAGATGAACTGGTAATTATTTCCTTTTTTTCTGTCAAGAAGACAGAATCTGTTTTCTGGACAGCATGTCACAACTTTTTCTTCCCTTATCATCAAAGGCTATAACTTGGCACAAAGCTTGAAAATGAAGATACAATGATGTTGCTACAGTAGTAAAAATCATCAAGACTGCTATGAAAGAAGTAAAAACATCTTGGGTTGCTCCCAACAAGCGCTTTGTTTTACGCCTTTAAGCTAGGCATAAGGCAAAAGAAGAATCAAGTTTTATCAAGAGAGAGAGAGAGAATAGCTAGCCCGTGTAACGGACTCAAAAGGTAACTTGATTTTCTTTCTAGGGAAGTGTTCCATCCCCTTTTTGGGAGGGAATTGAAATTTTATATTCCCCTCTTTCATGTCAATAATGGCACCAACGGTGCGAAGAAAAGGACGTCCCAAAATAATTGGACATAAAGGTTCACACTCTATATCCATAATAATAAAATCTACGGGAACATAATTGTCATTGACAATGATAAGAACATCGTCGATATCCCAAAGGTTTCTTTACAAAAGATTCAACGAGACGAACACCAAAAGAACAAGAATCAAAAGGTTTCAATTCAAACATGTCATACATTCTTTTGGGCATGACGGAGGTACTAGCTCCAACGTCACATAAAGCATAGCAAGAGAAGTTATTTAATTTAAATTTAATCATAGGGTCCCAACCATCATCTAGCTTCCTAGGTATGGAGGCTTCTATCCTAAACTTCTCCTACCTAGCTTTGATGAGAGCATTAGTGATATGCTCCGTGAAGGCAAGATTGAGTGTGCTAGTGTGGGTGTCTCTAGACATTTTGTGTAGCAAGCTAATAACTTCTGAGAGGGTGCAACTATCAAAATCAATATCACTACTATCAAAGGTGGTAGTAGTGTAATCTAAGATCATTTGTTTGAAACCATCTATGTTCATAGGAGTTTCTTCTTCTATGGTTGAGGTATTAGCATCACCATTAATAGGTCCAATGGGACTAGGAGTGCATTGGGTGCTAATAGTTTGAGTGTCCTCAACAATTTGGATAGTGGAAACTGTGTGGTGCGTAGGAAGGCTCTTAATTCTATCCTCTTCCTCTTTTTCTCTAGCCCATCTTTCTTTAGGTTTAGCCATCATCCTAATATTTTCATTGATTTGTAATTGGATAGCATTAATATGAGTGTCATTCCTCTCCTCAAGGGGAGAGGTTCTAATTTTTAGCATCTCAACATCAAGGGCTAGGCTTTCTACCTTCAAAGAGAGATTATCTAACTTCTCTAATTTCTCTTCTACATTCTTGTTGAAGGCTTTTTGGGTAGTGATAAAATCTCTAAGCATATTTTCCAGTTCAAAAGTGGGGTTCTTGTTGCTAGGATAAGTGTGGGTGTTCCTATAGTTGGATGGAAACGGTCTAGGATTACTAGAAAAATTGCCCCTATAAGAATTATTGTTGAAGTTATTTCTAGCAATAAAGTTCACATCTACTTGTTCCCGAGAAACCAAAGAATTTAAAGGAACATCATGAGGATCAATAGAGGGTTGCTTGGTAAGTAGAGACATAATTAAGTCAACCTTTTCATTTAGGGAGGTAATCTCCTCGACAGACTTTACCTTCCTACCTGTTGGAGCGCGCTCGGTGTGCCATTGGGAATAGTTGTTCATCATCTCATCAAGAAGTTTTGTGGAAGCACTGAGCGTAGTTGACATAAAGGTTCGTCTCGCGGCCGAATCTAACAGGTTCCGCGAGGTAAAGTTCAAGCCTGCATAAAAAGTCTGGATAACCATCCAGGTAGTCAAACCATGTGTAGGGCATTTCTTAACAAGAGATTCCATTCATTATCCAATTGCTTAAAATTCATAATGTTACTTCTCAATTGGATAATTTTAGCAGGTGGGTAGTACTTCCCAATAAAAGCATCTTTGCACTTATCCCAATAATCTATGCTATTCCTAGGCAAAGATTGAAACCAGATTTTAGCTCCTTCCCTGAAAGAGAAAGTAAAAAGCTTGAGCTTAACAACATCACCTTTTACTTCTTTATACTTTTGCATATCACATAACTCAACTAAAATTATTTAAGTGTAAAGCAGCATCATCTCCAGCGCCAGAGAATTGATCTCTCATAACAATGTTTAGCAAAGCAGGTTTAATTTCATAAGAGGTAGCTGAAGTGGCAGGTGTGGCTATAGGAGTGCATATAAAGTCTTTGTTGTTGTGACTAGTGAAGTCACACAACTTGGTGTTTTTAGTGGAACCCATAGTAGCAGCAAGTGTGGTAGATTTTTTTTGTAATTTTTGATATAGGACACAAAGATAAAACCTGAAAGGTAAACTAACAAGACTAAGAAGCAAAGTTAAAAGGTAGTGGGCAACTCCCCTATCTTAGCACTCGGAGTCCCCGACAACGGCGCCAGAAATTTGCTTGATACGCGAGAGATGATAATTGCTTCTCGCCCTTCGTTGGTTACCCCAAGTGGCAGGTGAGATGCAGCGTAGCGGCAAGTTTACCTTGGTGAAGATACCAAGGTTGAGAGTATCGACCAGTAGGACTCCGGCAATGATAAGTATGTTTCAATGGCGCAACTGACGTGGACCAGCACACAACACAAATAACTTTGCTCCCAACGAAGTTCAGAGAGGTTGTCAATCTCTCCGGTCTTGTTGTTTACAAAGGATCAAAACACAAGGGATAATGATAATGGTAGGAACTGAAAGTAAAAGAATGAAAGTAAATGAGCGTGTAAACAGTGATGATAATATGGACCGGGGCCCCGTGATGTTCACTCGTGATGTTTCTCTCCCAAAAGACGATAAAACTGCTATGCGAGGTGAACAAATTACAGCTGGGCAATTGACAGGATTATAAATGCACTGCAATGCTAACTATGCTACAAAGAAAGGAAGAGGCTCAAAAGCATGGGAAATATGCCAAAATAAGTAGAACGAAATCCAACTGCGTCTACTACTAATCATCCACCTTGAGATATCTATCCAAAACATCTCGCGGGTATTAAGTTGTGAGCCCCACCCAAAGTGTAAACCCAATGCAACAGACAACTGCATTAAAAATAACTTTGTGTAAAGTACACAATCCTTGCAACCGCGGTTACAAGCACCGTTGTTTTCCCCCTTGTGGCAACATCACATCCCCTAGACTCATGTTTCTGTCACTCAAGCGTGTCATCGGGGGGCATGAACCCACAATCGAGCATAACGTTCCCTCTTGTAGTTACTACCTACTACTTGGCCAAAGCAATAAACAACGATGGAGAACATGCGAGAATTACTTAGGAAAAAATATATAAAAGATAAGAACCAAATATATTACTCTATCACAATCTGAACATAATCCATCAGATCCCATCAAACTCATCATAGCAACAATAGAAAGATTACATAAGTGCCTCGATCATGTAGGGAAACTCACGAGGTCTAAACCATGAAGAACAAAGAGGGGAGGAGAACATCACATAGCTACTGATCACGGACCCATGGTCCAAAGGAAACTACTCACGGCACATCCGGGAAGTGTCCATGGTGGAGGGGAAGCTCCCGGAGGTCGATCCTCCCTCCGAAAGGGTGCCAGGAAGAGGTCTGCTGGCGCTCCCGATCTTGGAAGCGCGGCGGCGGAGGAACAGAGGCGATATCATGGAAAAGGGTTCTCTCTTCGGAAGTTTCACGTCACGGGAAATAAATAGGCGAAGAGGGGAAGCCAATGGGGCTACCAGGGGTCCACGCGCCCCCCTGGCGCGGCCAAGCCCTAGGCCGCGCCACGTGGCCGCCTGGGGCCCTGGTGGGTCCCACCTGGTCCTCCTTCGGGACTTCGAAAGGTTCCTTCATGCTGATTTTTTAATCTTATTTTTCCTTAATTTTTGGAGCACTTTTAATATGGGGGAAAACTGAAATAGAAAAACAGCAGAAAACAGAAACTGGCACTATGGTGCACTGAGTTAATAGGTTAGTCCAAATATGAACAAAAGTGTATGAAAGTGTATCTAGATCATAGCAATATCACACAAAACATGCATGGAGCAAGCAGAAATTATAGATACGTTTGTGACGTATCACTCGCGCTCTGGCTGCCCAAGGCCACCCCCAGCACGCGCGCCCCCTTGCCACGCCCCGACAACCTCTCCCGCCGCGCCCCCCCCCCCCTCACCTCTATGCACCTCGCCGTCGGCGTGCACTGCGTGTGCACGCGCGGTTAGGCCGTGGGATAGCCCACTGACACGTGGGTCCGGCCCAGTTTTAATTAGGGGCTAAGCCCCTATTTAGGTTAACCCCCTTGTTAATTAAATAAGAGATAACCCCCTCCACTGCCTCTGACCTGTGGGCCAGATGCCCTTAAGTTGATTACAACTTAAATTAAAATGAAAATAACACCCAATTTCTATGACAGGTAGGCCCTGTCCAATTAGATTAATAAAATAACTATAATTGTCTCTGTTTCTATGACAACTCGACCCCACTGTTAATTTAATTAAATAAAATGTTTTATTAAACTGTGTCAATGACAGGTGGGACCCCCTGGTCAGTTTGACCAGTCAAAGGCCTTAGCCTAAGACAGGGTGGCCCCACATGTCAGTACTATTTTGGATAGGGTTATGGATAATGTTGGAATTAAACAATAAAATAAATTCTAAAGAAATGATTAAATGCGTTAAAACTTTGAAATTTAATATCTTTTAAACCGTAACTCCGATCAAAATAATTTATACATGAAACTTGATCAGAAAAATATAACGAATACGGTTACGCCACCCCTGTATCCACCACACCCCTCTAACATACCGAACACGAGACTTTCCCCCCCGGATCGTCTGTCAGGTAATCACCCGGAGCTAGGTAAACATTCGGTTAAAATTCCCGTTTCATTTGCAACGTGTAGCACTGCGTTAGTTCACCCCTAGCATAACGTACTTCCACGTATTGTATTTGTATTGCTATTATTGTCATGTATTTATTGTTTCCCCCCTCTTCTTCGGTAGACCCCAATACTTCCCCCGACGACACCATCGAGTACGACTACGTCGTCAATGACCGTACCCCTACCGCCGAGCTTCCAGGCAAGCAGGGCCATTTCTGTTCCCAGATATCACCTATCTTTTCCGTACACTTCTTGCACTAGGCATTACTGCTGCTGCTATGTTGCTTACCTATTCAATTGCATAGCCTGTCATTGTCGCCCCTTGATGTACCTCCTTTATCCTATGTTTCCTATCAATTATATATTATATTCAGCAGTGAGCTCTGGGCATTGTTAGTTAACTAGGATTATATAGCGGGCCGTGATCACTCTAGGAGTGAGCACGGAAACAAAATATATATAACTGTATAGGTATGGTACAATGCAGACATCGCTAAAGGCCCCTACCCCGGCTCTGCCGAGCCACATCAAGTGTGTGCTAGCGAGGAGTAATCCTCGTACTCCACTCGTTGCTGACTCTGTATAGCCTCCCTAGGGTCATGAGCCACGGTTGTCCTTAAGGTAAGAAGTCGGGTGACAGAACGGTGCCCGCGAGCAGTATTGCGTCAGGAACGATAGGGAGGGTACGACTGACGTTACTGGCGTGCTTGGCCCCCGCTCGTATCTCGCGAGAGTTACCAAACCACGAAAAGTAGAGATCTACCAAGAGCACACGCGAGACAAGGTAACGAGACGGTTCATCTTGTTGGTAACCGCGTGCTTTGACGGGACGACAGGGTAGGCCCCGACGTGCTGGTGGTCCTTGTTATTGTTCGTTGTCCGTTGTGTTGTTAGTCAGACAACGATAACAGTTGTCTGCGAGATAATATTAAAATGCTAAATGGTTCAGTGAATGACTTGAGAGGCCCGTTGGTCTGTACGCACTACCTTCACGTGGGATAAGGAGTTATGGGCTCCCCTGCGTCGTAGTTCAGTTGAAAGCTCTTCAGACGTCAGCAGTACCGCGTCCTGCGACGGGAAGTGGTGTCTTCTTCGCTCGAGCGGTGTATTTGGATTTGCTTTTGCTTCACCGGCTAGCCACGCATCGTGCAGGAGCGTGAAGGGTGAGGGTCCTAGACTCCTGATCGCATAGGATATAGTCCGGCGGATGGCCTCTCTGTTGAGCCTAGGATGGGCTGCGGCGTGTCGGATAGCTTTGGTGGAGCGTTCCCTAACAAGGTGCCCGCCACCCTGGAGATCCGAGCGTGCAGGCTGATGATGACCCTCAACTGTAGGGGGTCGTTTGTAGCGTTTTCGATAAATAAGCGTGTCGAACCCAACGAGGAGCAGAAGGTATTGGTAAGTGACTTTGGTAAAGAAATAGCTGCAGGAACTGAAAGATGACTTTTTAGGGGTTTTTGATATAAGCAACAAAAAGATAAAAGCAATCAAAGTAAAGAGCAATGAGGAGTAACAAGTGGCCCGATCCTTTTGATAAAATGATAGGCCTAACAACTGAGCTTATAAAGTCTAAAGGGTTCTTGAGGACACACGGGAGAAATAGTCAGGTGCTTTCGCCATATTCCATATCGGTGCTATGTGTTGTGCTGGTAAGTGTTGAGTGGGTGGATCTATGCTAGTGCACCCTATAGACTAAGATAAGTGCACTCTTATGATTAAACACTTTGCAAGAATCCGCAAATACAAGATAGTAATTAAGGCAAAAGCCTAACCATAGCAATACGATCGATGATCCATTGTACCCTTGTGCAAAAGCGTGCGAACTGGGGTTCAGGTTTCTTTCACTCCGGCAACCCATCGTAAGAAATATTTGTACACAATGCATTCCCCTAGGTCCTTAATAAGGCGAAGTGTTGAGTGTTCGACTCACACAACACCACTAGGAAAATATCAACACAACTTAAATATCAGACAACACATATTACTTCAACATCATATGAGTACTAACAACTAGACTTCTCCCATGTCCTCAAGACTAAAGTAACTACTCACAAGACATAAAAGAGATCATGATAAGTGGGGATACATATATGATAAACAATCTGGACACAATGATAATTCTCCAACAAAAATCAATAGCATTCATCACACGGTAGTAATCAACACCGGTAGAGTAGAGAGGATAGATAATACGGATTACAACACAAGTTGGACTTGTGAGGTGAGATTGGATGGTGGTGGAGATGGTGCTGATGTTGGGGATGATGTTGATGATGATCTTGATGATGCCTGTGATGATCGTCATGACGATGGTGACGATCTCCCCTTCCGGGAGGTATTCTGCCCGGCGGAATCAGCCTGCCGGAGATGTCTTTTCTCCTTTTTAGGTTTCCTCCACGGAGCGGCGGCGAAAGTCCAAAAACTCTCTCTCCTTTAGGGTTTTTGGAATATGTGCGATATATAGGCCAAAGGAGGGGAGCCGGGAGTGGCCCCAGGGGTCCAGGCGCCCTCCCGGCGCGGCCAGGGTGGGGGCCGCGCCAGGTGGCTTCCTGGGCACCCTGTGGCCCCCCTCTAGCCCCTCTTCGGCGTGTCTTCGTTATTGTTTTGAAAAATAACCCCGTAGATTTTCAGGCATAGGAAAGTTGAAAACTGTGTAAAATAAGCCAAAACAACATAAGAATAGCATCATAGCATGAAATATATCAATGAAATAGAAAGAATTACTATATAAAATAGTGATGCATTTTGGACGTATCAACTCCCCCAAGCTTAGACCTCGCTTGTCCCCAGGAGAATACTGAGCTCGGTAAACCTGTCCACAAGTTTAGGGAGTGAAGTGTCGATAAATAGAATACGGACAAGAAGCATCAAGGTTTCTTCACCAAACTCAAACATCCTCAACAACAACCTCAACTCATAAGGTCCTTATGAGAAAGTAGTAACAATTATAATCAAAAGTAGGGCTGAGAAAACTCATCAAATTATGGCAAACATATCCTTGGTCAAAGGACAACTAATAACTTTTACACAATTTTAAACTTTTGAAAGAATATGTTATTAGTCATGAAGTGCAAATGCTAACACAAAGGAAGATGTTTGCTCGGCAAAAGCTTTCGCAAATAACTTACTTATCAAAAGATAATGTCAACGATGATATGGCATGATAAAACTTAATGCAACATTATGAGGATGAATCCTCATCAACATCAAGTGTCTGTTCTCTTTGGGAAAGAAAGAAGTAGGAAAACCGACTCAACATAAAAGTAAAGGAAAGGCCTTGTTAAAGGCAAGCAGGGAAAACTTATGTACTATCCTTAAATCAAACAGAATGATAATAGATAGCTCAATTACTTCTCAAGATGGTCAAGTTTCGAGGAACGGATCCCAAGTGGGGACGATCACATCCCCTTAATCTTTTTTGTTTATCACTGCCAAAGTTTCTGATTTCTCATAGACCGAGCATGAAGGAGGGTTTGTTTGTTATATTATCTTTCGAGCGGGGCGTACTCATGCCAGTTCCTCCTCGTATTATGGGTTTGCAGATTAGACATGCAATCCCGGGGTAAAACTTGTCCAACTTAAGAAGATCATGAATTACCTACTACTTCCTCATGAGCTAAACAAGAGGCACAAAACAGAAGATTTTGAACATTTAAGGATAACACATAAATTCTATACTTCTAGGAGTGGTAGTGAAATATCACTAATAGGAAGGTATGGTGGACTCATAAGGAAGATATTGGTTTCAGGGTATGGATGCACAAGCAGAAATCTGCTAGGCAAAGAGTTTGGCTAGCAAAGGCTTTGAGAGAACAGAAAACTGATGCTAACTTAGATGCAAAACATATAAAGCATAAACATTAAGGTAAGCATAACACATCAAGTTGTCTTCCTTGTCAACATAACACTTCAAGCATAATAACATAAAGGTTTTGGCGATGTCTCTACTTGAGAAAACATGCATGTTGTCAAGACCAAAGCTATGTTTGCCAAAATTAAATAAAGTTTTCAAATCCATACCTGATATAAGGTCAATACTTGTAAGGCCCGATATGCGGTACTGTTCCAGATCTAGATGTTTCCATCCAGATCCGGGGACGAAGCACATATCGGTCCCACCGCGACATATGATGAAGTCATATGCCCTGGATTTCCAACATGATATCACAACATTACAGATACATGATACAACATCTCATACAATCGGCATACAAATGTCTTAATACAATACAACAGCGGAAGATACATGTCTGAGTACAGACTACAATCAAATGCCTAGTGGCAAAGAGAAAAACATCGATCCCCATAACCACACGGGTCCAGGCCCTCCGCCGGGATCCGCCTAACTAGTCGTCATCGAGTCTCCATGTGAAACGTCGATCACCATACCTGTTGTCGATCAAGAACCCTGAAAAGAGTTTGGGGGTAGTATCATGAGTACAAAAGTACTCAGCATCCAACTGTAGTGGTCATCTGACCCAGCAAGGACTTCATCACTCGTCATTCTAGGACAACTAGTAGTTTACGGTAAGGATGGTGTAAGTGGTGAGGTTGCTGCCGCACTAGCATTTATGAAGTGGCTAACGATCTAGAGAGTAAGATAAGAAGCTAAGCATTCGATGAGGAAACACCTCCAACAAGTCTTGCTATCAACTACTACGCAAACATAACACCTATCCTATCCTTGTCCTCCTACTCGCATCCCGACGAAGAAGAATCAGTCAAGGCACACACACGCGTCGATCAAGTTGTATTAAGATTATGTCAGTTGTGGTTGTCTATGAACAAGGAGTAGGTCTCAAGTCGTCCATAACCGTGGACACGGCTTCTCGAAAATATTTAACCCTTTAGGGGTGTACCAACTGCCCATTACAAGGCTCCGCACGCACGCCCATCACTCTCAGTTGCTACCCATGATAGGCAACCATTTTATGATTTAGTCCCAAGAGATCCGGAACGACAGGTCCCTCTAACTAACAACGAACAAAACCGGGTGGTCCCCGGTGAGTCGACATCCAACTCAAAAGCCGGCCGCGCTCTCGAATCGGCCTCTACCATCTGGATGAGTTCGGGTTAGTTGCCCAAACAGATGTGGACAACCCCCTAGCTCCCTAGGATGGACCAACAAGAGAAACCATGTCTCCGCTGGACCAAGTTGTTTTAAAACTGTTGGGAGCTCACCAGTCACACACACGTTTTCAAATGGTAAATCAGCTTGGGCCACCACTAGAAATGTTTGAAGCTAGATAGGTAAGAAAAGGGGACCCCATAAAATCCCACACGCGGTTAGGCACGCTCAGTCTTAAAACCAATACCCGGAACTCGGATCCTAGGTGACTCGAATGGAACAAAGCGTCGGGGCGGGATAGCCTAGACCTTCCATCCTTCGTCGAATATAGTTAACATTTATAATAATCATATAATCAACAACAATATAATAAGGTGATAGCCCAAACCAAGGAGTAACAGGGTAACATCGTAGCATCCTAAGCATGCATACTAAGCAGGGGCTGAGCAACGAGCAATAGTAACATAGCAGTACAAGGTTTGCTGGGAAGGGACATGGCTGTATCGGTTTGAAAGAGGCTGTAAACATGTGGTAGGATCAAACATCGAACCTAACCTAGACTAGCAAGAAAACTGCTGGTTGAAATAGAATGGATCATAAGTAATGTATAGTCCTTGCCTGTTGATAAGTCGGGTTCCGAAGGTGTAGGTTATCGCAAGCTCGCATCGTCTCCGAAGGTACCCGCGGAAGCACACAAGACGATACAAACTGGAAAGCAATCAACGAGAAAGCATCTATTACTACGAGGCAAACACAAGATCAAGAAGACATCACATGACACGGCAAAGCGATATGAATCTATCGTCGAGAACGGTTACTAACAGTTTAAGTGGGGTATCGTTCACACACGACGAATACTGCATGTTTACGGTGGTTCAAGTTGCTTAGCTACAGGTGATCAACCAAGGTTGTTAACATGGCAACTTAAGCAAGCATGGCATAGCACACAATCATGAGAAGAGGTGAAGCACAAAGTAAACTATCTATGCTAGTCAATTTAAGTGAGGCACAACCTAAACATGGCATACACTAAGTGCCGCACGACAATTAAAACATTTAGTACTGTTCTGTCCTAAACCATATTTTAGGTTGGTTAACAACAGAAAGCAATAGCATAAACACAAAGTACACAAAAACTAATCAAGTTACATATAAAGAACACCCCAAACGGAGTTACGGTTAAAAAGATACGAGCAAAACAAGTTACGGGCACAATCTGCCAACATCACGAAGCACACTTTAGAGCAATGCATAAAAAGGATAATCAATGCAAACATGCTCACAATTGATATGGAACTAAAGTAGACATGATGCTTAACAATATGCAATTGGAATCACTCAATTCCGATAAACGGTCGCAACACACTCGTCGACCGAAGTTGCAACAAAATATAAACAGCAGCACTCTAACAGCAGGGTAGCTACTTTGGAGCAAGATACAATCATGATGCAGCAAGAAATTATGGCATGTGAATGCATGAAACTGAAGTAGAAACAATGCTTAACGCAACGCAAAAGGAATCACTCAATTCCGACGTACGATTGCGAAGCAATCGTCGCCCGAAGTTGCAATAAAATAATAACAGCAGCACTTGACAGGAAAAAAAAGCAATTAACGGCCTGATGCCCACTTCAACGCAGAATTAAACTATCTAGACAGCCTCAAACGGAAAAACTTTCTACATACGAACGCTAGAGCACGCAAAACTGAGAAACTTTCGTTTTGGGGGCACGTTCATCGGAGCTACGGATCAACGGGAAATCGCATTACAAAACGGGATCAGCAGCATATTCCTCTCTGACTTAGAAAAATTAAGAGATAGGAAATAAACAGACGAATTAAAGTAAATAAAAAAGGGGGGGGGGCGCCGGGCTGGCTAACCCTAGTGGGCTCGGTGCAGCTGGGCCTTCGGGGCGCACTGGGCCGCAAGGACGCTGGACCATGGGAGATGGGCCGCACGCGCTGGTTGCTGGCCTAGGACGCGGGTGTACGGGTGGCTGGCGGCTGGATCGGGTTCGCCTCGATCCCGACCTGCAACGAGCGTGACCACACCGGCCATCCCCGCCGACCGACGAGGCGGGCTCCGGCGAGGCAGATCTGGCAGGAGACGGGGTCGGCGGATCCGGAGGCGGTGGACGGCAGGCAGGTGACGACGCGGTCCCAGGCGACGGAGGAGGCCGTCGGGCGGCGTGGTGAGCTTCGGCTCGATGCGGCCCTGGAGCTCGGCGCAGTTCCGGCCACGGCTGCGAGGGGAGAGGACAGGGGAGGTGAGGAGGATAAAGGAGAGATGAGAGGGAGGCCGCGGTGGGAATGCTCACCGGAGGCGCGACGCGGTCGCTGGCGGCCGGCGGGAGGAGCTCCGCGGCGGCGAGGGTGCGACCTCCAGATGGGCTTGGCGGGCCCAGGACGGAAACGGCAGGCCCGGCGCGGCCCGGAGTGGACTGGGAGGCTGGTGGAAAGCTCGGGGGCGACGTGGACGATTTCCAGCCCTTGATCTGGAGATCTAATGGCCCAAAATTGCTGGGAATTAGGGTTTTTGGATCTGGGGTTTTTTGGGCGAAAAATGGGGCAAAGTGGAGGGGGTGGCTGCAATTTTCCATTAGGGTAAACCCTAATTGGGTGGTGGGATGCTGGTGGTCTTTATATAGGGCTGGTTGGCTGGCCAGTTGATACAAACGCCCTCGGTACCGCTCTCGCGTGTTCGGTGATCGCGTTCGTGACCGTCGAGACTCCGTACGGACTCCAATTCGGACGAAACTTCGACCTACGTGCTCAGCGCGTCGAGCCCGTCAATCGTACCTCACTGCGGTGACATTCCGACAACATTTTTATGCGCCCCCTAAAATAATCCGTTTATTAAATAAACGGGGTTTTCGATCCGGTGGCGATGGCTGGACATGTGCAGTTTTGCGACGGTGATCGGGCGAAACCCGGTGTCGCAAAGGTCGAGTGTCAGGGTGGAAAGGGTCGGTCTCCGTCCGATACGAGATAAGAGGGGGAAAATAATCGCCGATCGATAAATCGTGGATGCAAACACCGCAAACAAATCAGACAATCAAACAATTCACACCGAAAACAATTTTTTTTATTTTTTGTGAAAACTAGGCTGTTACAATACTCCCCATAAGAATCATCATATAAGGTCAATTGCGTTAAGAGAATGCTGAGTGCAGCGAACGAACCAATAGACTTCTCATTAATATTCCATCATAGACGACTCCACACTCACGGATACAAACTCTCCACATAAGGTGTGATAGACCTTAATGCAAACATCTATTTCATATAATAACTTCCCTAGACATGATACGACTCTACTTGACTCTAAAAGACAAAGATAAAGATAAAGATACCGGGCACTCCCAAAAGCTTGGAACAAGCTGGGGGGTTGCCATTACCCAAGGAGATTTACTCCTCATTCTTGTTGTGGTTGTTGTTGATGTAGTCATGGACGAAGTGCTTCCATGGTAGAGGTTCTCCGGTCCCATGAGAGGCTTCAGTCTCCAAGATCCTGCTTCCAGCACCTAAACCCATGCGCATAAACTTTATTTCATACTCACAGTTCTGGTTGTGCAGATCATAGATCTGCCCTTGGAGATCATCAATTCTTTCTTCTGCAGCGGTGATGCTTGACCAAATCCCTCTCATCTCCTTCTTGTAGAACGTCTTCAGCTCATTGATGACGTCGAAATTGGCCTCAACACCCCGCTCAACTATCTTATTGTACTTGAAGACTTCTTGCTCCATCTCTTCTATCCTGGTCTCTATGCTCCCCTCCTTGGCAGGTTCCTTTAGGTCCTCTTGGTGAAGGGCACCATCCTCCAACTGGACGGTTCGAGGATGGTTCTTCACCTGAGCGAGGTAAGGGTTGATGACGTTGACGACGAACTTGTCCTTGGGGGAACTTGGGGAAGCCATGGCACCTAGATCTAGCTAAAAGATCTCCTGGCAGAAACAACTCGAAAAGAAAACACGCGAAATCGAGAGATACGGTGCTGGGGCTATCCGGGAAAATATATAGCAAAAATTTCTGCAACAATAGGAAGGTAACAAGCCAAAGTGGAGTCGGAGACGAACTCTGGGGTGCCCAGGCGGCCTCCCGGCGCGGCCAGGAGGTAGGCTGCGCCAGGGGGGTGCCTGGGCCCTCTCGAGCTCCTGTCCGGCTCCAATTAGGCTCTGAATTTTCTATATTTTGCAAAAAACGCGTAATCTGGAACTTTTATGGCAGTTCGCGATGTTTCCTTACCGTAATTGAAAGCACAGTATATCGACCAGAGGGGGGGTGAATGGGAGATATTTGAATTTTACTACTAGATTTTGGTTTTCTTCAGGACTGAAGCAATCATGAAGCTGAAGAAGTAACCAAAATGATGAAGAAATAAAACTTCACAGAATATAATCATTAGGGCAGCTCATCATAATGCAACAGAAATAAATCAATTCAGATAAGAAGAAGTGCTTCAGATGCATCGTATGAGGACAAAGAGCAGAGGGAGAGCTGAAGCATAATAAGTCAACATAGCAAATACTGAAACTTAAGAGGTTGAAGAGATAGAACCCGAGATTGAAGACATTGGTATGATAGACCAGTTCAAGTTGCTGTGACAACTCTACGGCTGGTTGAAGAGGTTGAGATTCAACTCAGAAGACATAGTCTTCACCTTGTTCTCCTTGTACTAGAGTCCTCAGACTCCGTCCAATAACTCAGGTGAGTCTTCAAGGTAGACTCCCGAAACCTTCACAGACTCAGTCACTCCGGGAAGTCACAATTGCATCTTGACTTCCTCAGACTGAAGACTTGTACACCGGCTGGAAGATCACAGTCTTCAAGTGTAAAAAGCTTCGGATCACTCGAACCGATTTCCTCAGAAATGCTCAACTACTCAGGCTGGTGGTTTTCCTCACATAGGTTCTTCAGTTTCCTCAGAGGTGGGTTGCTCTCAAATGACAAGTGTCAGTTTTTCTCTCGGAGCAGCCAACCCACAAATGGGGCTGGGGGTGGCTATTTATAGCCGCGGAGCAACCCGAGGTAAAAGGACATAAATGCCCATGCATGCAATTACTCTCATGCCCTCGGAAATGACCGTTGCTAGACCAGTTCTAGCCTCTCACCACGTAACACGTGGCACGGTCAAAGTATTCTCTCTCCAGACTCCTCAACCGAAGTTAGTTACCTCAGTGTCCTGAAGAACAACGTCTCAGACACATGAGGACTGAACTTCTACTGCAGGAGATAACTCTCTCTTCAGGAGAACTGCACTCGCAGTCTCCAGACTCCTCAACCGAAGACAGATTCCTCAGTGTCCTGAAGAACAATGTCTCAGACACCCGAGGAACTGACCTTCTACTACAGGAGATTTCCTCAGGGTTTTTCTTCAGGATTCCTAACTGATCACTTCCTCAGACCTTCGGAACTCATTTTCTTCAACCCCTCAAACAGTGCGGTGTTTTCCTATGACTCAAGAAGTATAAAAAGTCTTAGCGAAGACTACGCTTCTACTTCGTCTTCAGCGCGAACTTCCTCAGGATCGTCTTCAGCTTCAGCTTCAACCGAACGCTTCAGGATCCTACTTCCTCAGGATTTCGCGCAACTTCATTCTTCAGGAAACACACCGATTTCTCCAATGTTCCTCAACATTTTGGGGGGTCAACATTGGTGGTTAAACACCTCATCCGGGACTGTTCTCCTGTGTATACTCACAAACACATCAGTCCCTTAACCGTTTTGTCATCAAACTCCAAAACCTCAAGGGGAGGGAACTTGATGCACTTACAATCTCCCCCTTTTTGGTGATTTGATGACAATCAGGTTAAGCTTCAAAGGGGATAAAATTATGAGTTTGAAGAAAAAAAACTTTGAAGAACATTTGTATCATTAAGCTGGATATAATGAAGCTCCCCCTGAGGATATGCATATAAGTTGAAGAATGTTTAATATCTAAAGCATTTTGAGGTATATGAGGAAATCCCCCTATATCCAGGCATTTCTGAAGCAGTGCATGTTATGACGTGTTTGAGGAAATTAAACAACGCACTTAGAGAGGTGTTTGCAGAGACAATCACATGCATATATGATAAACTTGAGGAATAAACTTGAGGAAATAGCATGAGGTAACTGGGGAATAGTATCAGGCAAAGACCAAAATTACAGTTTACAACTCGTTACAAAAAATCTGAAGAACGAGAGTTGTAACTGAAGAACCCCATAACTAAAACCCGCTTGAAGACTAACAGATTTCTCCCCCTTTGTCATAAAATGAACAAAAAGGGAAAAACTGAAGCTAACGCCCCTTTGAAGTTGCTTCAAGGCTGAGGTGAGTCACGCCTGAGGCAACCCGTTGAAGTGTGAGGGCAGGCAGCGGTGTCTTCAGCTTCTTCAGCAGTCATCTCCTGGTTTGAAGAATAAGAATCCATGGCCGGAGGAGGAGTTGTGCAGCGTCTCAATTGCCTTGGGGGTCTGATTGCAGGAATCGTAGGCTGTTGAAGCTCCAACGTTGCAAGGTCTTCAGTGGTGATTACTTCTCTCATCAGGGCATCAAGATGTTGATATGTATGATGAGCATACTGATGCACTTTCTTCACAGAAGAATGCGTCTGAGCCATGTAGCTGAGGATTTCAATAAACTGACGCTTCACCCAATCATGATTACGATCAACTTTCCGATGAAGACTAATCATAAGCTCTCGGTCAGTAATCACTCGAGCCTGAGTTGTATCCTCAGTTGAGGCATGAGTTTTGGTTTCATCAGTTGTGCGAGACTGAGGATGAGGAATGTTTACACCGAGGGAATTGGTCGGGAGAACTTCTTCATAGAAGATGCATTTGCCTTTGTCATTTTAACCAATAGTATGCTGAAGCACTTCGACAGGCGGCAGATAAGTCCTGTGATTCGGGAGATCAGGTTGGAAATCAATTCCAGTCACGGCTCGGATGAGCTTCATGATCCAAGGCGCATATGGCTTCAGGATATGAGGATTTTGTGCTGCATCAACCATAGTTCTGAAGAAGAAGTCAGGGGCGTTGATTGGCCCAGACATGCAAAGGTTGTGGAGTATGTTCTTCATGATGCCAATGACTTCTTCAGCAGTGGATTCATAGCTTTAAGGGGGCAGAAGGTCTTCGCCAGAATCCGATACAAAGTACTTGGCAGATATAGAAGCTCAGAGACTGGAAACTTTGTGCGAGCTGGGGCTTCAGGGGCCTGAGGTTTCATTAGCATGTTCATCAGGTCATCTCGAATAATTTGAGCCCCATAGGAGCAAGCAGCTGGAGAAGTGCACTGAGGCAACTCAAGAATATCAATTGCTTCAGGAACAGTGATGGTGTAGTCATGATGCTCAGTCATCCACTCGAGGACCCAGGTGTTGATATCCAGAGGATTTCCTGAAACATACAACGTGGCATTAAACTGAAGCACAAGCTCTTCATTCCAGTGTATGCATTCAGAGCAGAACTGAAGCAGCTTGGCATGATGCAGATCCTGAAGCACATAGTTGAAGCAGAGAAGGGCTTCCATATCCATCAGAGGAATGTGTTTGTGAGGAAATAGTTTGTTTTGCTTGTAGAGCACTGAAGCATAATAGTTCTTCTGAGTGGCAGTCCAGAACCTCAGCAGCTTTCGAGGCGGAGCAGAGTGATATGGATTTTGAATCCCTTCTTGAAAGAAACTCATGGCGTTGAAGAAATCAGTAGCATCAAATCTTGGAGTATCATCAGCTTCAAGATCACGGAAGAATGGTCGCTTCTGCTTCGGACACAAGGACTGAGCTTGAACTGGGCCTTGAGGTGGGGAAGGCGCTTGAGGCACTTCAATCTGAAGAGTGGCTTGAGGCTGAGGTGGAGTCGCTGCAGATGCGTCAGGCACAGATGTGTCGATGTCCTTGGGGAGACGAGGTGATGTGGCCTGTTTGTCTTCAGAGCCATCCTTTGAGGCTTCAACATTTGTACTGTTTTCTGCTTCTGGAGGGGAATTTGTGCTTTGTTCGGCTTCAGCTTCAGTTTCAGCAGCAGGTGGGTCTGGCTGAGGAGCAGCAGCTGCATCAGTATCAGTGGTAGTGTTTGCTGTAGCATCAGTAGTACCAGCAGAATTTGTTGGAGCACTGGAGGCTTTGGGGTCATCAGCATCAGACGCTGAGGACGATGCACCAACAGAGTCTTCAGACTGCAGAGAAGTGTCAGGAAGCACCTCGGTTACGGTGTCGGAGTGAGGCTCAGGTGAGAAGACGGTATGAGTGGGTGAGTGTGTCAGCCCATAGTCATCATCATGGACACGAGGAGTTCCATCATCCATAATGTCGACGTCCATGTCTTCAACTTCAGTGATAGTTGGTGGCGGTGGGGACGGTGGAGTTGGAACAATGGGTGTTGCAGCAGGGGGTGGAGTGAAGACGATTAAGCTGCGCTGAGGATTTTGAGGTGGAGTTGAGGCAGCAGTAATATGAACGGTGGTATCAGCAGCGTGTTTGGTCGGAGGAGCTGAGGAAAGTGGTGTAGCATCAACGAGTTCTTCAACAGTAGGATTCTTCGCAGCAGGTGGAGTAGAGGGTTGGGCTTCAGGAAGGCGCTTGAGGCTTTTAGCAGTGGCATCAGTGGGTACTGAGGAAGCAGGCTGTCTGTCGGGACCCGGGGTTAGCGTATGTAATTCCAGTCACGATACAATCACATGGAGAGCCGAGAACCGTACCCACTTGTCTAAGTAGACAAGGCCAAGCATAGAACGTTCTCGGTAAGCATCGAACGTGAGGGGCATCCCATTCAGGCCGGATGATCAACTGAGATGGGTCCTCAACGTCCGCTCACAAGTCCAAAAGCTTATGGGTGGTGAATCCCATACTCATAGACAAGTCGCCTCAACCATGTTATCGATTGAATCCTAACTCTTACATAAACTTACTCCAGCCCGATCACTTAGTCGGGGTCTAGGGCGGGCTCGATCATACAACAAAGTGTGCACGTGACAGAGTCACGAGCAATCGCGTCGCGATACCCCAAGCTGCGCACATCTAAGGGCCACTTGGTGTATAAAAGACCGCCAGCCAGATCACAACTAAGGTCTCGAAAACCCATACTAAGACATGCATGTTATAAACATACACGCAACACACATGCCTAGTATGAACAGCAGGTATCATCACATAACTCTACGAAGTATTCTTTATTGATATACACATAGAGCATACAAAGATCACATGTCTGTGATCAACATTACATCATACAACGGAAGCGAATTAGGTCTGAGTACAGACAAGTTTAACAAATGGCTTAGAGAAGCCTTGTACAACAAACATCCATTCCACGAGGGACCAGACTGCTGTCTGGGACTATGCTAACTTAGTCAACGTCGACCTTTAGGTCGGTGATTCCATCGGGGTCCGGGTTCTCATATAAAACATAGAATAAGCAAACATGAGTACAAAGTCGTACTCAGCAAGACTTACATCAGAACTAAACTACTCATGCTCAAGTATCAAGGTAAAGGGAGGTGGGGTTTCATCATGCAGAAGTGCCAGCTTTGACTTGGCTAATCTTGAACTACGAATACCAGACTTGAGATAAGAAGCGTACACGAGTCCACTACATCTCCAACCAATACACCACTATGGTTACTTCCTCGACTTCCCCACGAAGAAGCACACCATAGCACTCACGCTTATCTTGCGAGTTTTAGAAGTATCCAGTTAAAGTTGTCTAATAATCAGGTACAGGTTCCAAGTAGTCCTTAACCGCGGACGCGGCTATTCGAATAGTTTTGTTAACCTTGCAAGGGTGTAAACTACACACACATGACCATCGGTTACCGCCAGGTCTCGCCACCGTTCAAGAGGTGACAGCGAGGATGTTCACCACGACACTTCGCTCACAACCGGTCTATTCCAGGAGTCGACTATCTGAGTTTGTCACCGCTCGAGAGTCCGGCCGGATCAACGAAACGGACCCAGACAATGTAGGCAACCGAGACGCCACCTCTGACAGATGGTTTCACTGTCTCACAGATCCACCCACATATCTAGGATGATGCAACATTTCCACTCACTCTTTTGCAATGCATATGTCAAATGGAAGGCCCGAACTAATGTGACTCCTGGACGTCGACACGGATCAAGGTACTAGGCCGAGAGGGGTCAGTGAGCCCAATGTGTGGTTGTACTCTTTGTCTTGGATTACCATACAAGAACTCGATGCTTAGGGCGGTGTTCAACGAGACAACCCACTGTGTACTCCTACACAGCCTCTCATCGTTCACCTTGTATTAGGGTGGATTCACCGACACAGTTTCACTTTCATCAACACCATGTTCACTATCATCCCGACTCACATCAAAAGTAACCTCACTATAACACTAAGCATGCAATAAGCTGTAACAGTTGCAGGGGCCACATGATATCAAACAACTCCTATGTCAGCTGGATTGTGGTTTGCTTACTACTGTGACAAGATGATAGGTCATGCATCGGATATGGGTTCAACTATGCGGTAGAATCGATACAAGATGATCTCCTAAACATGCATAAGCGAGACTGAGAGGGAATTGGGATTTTATAGACATGATCAATGGGGTTTGCTTGCCTTGCTGACAAAACACGGGTCTTAACGGTGGTCTTCTTCTTCGTGGGTGATCACCGTCTCGGAAAAGCTGTTACCGGCACAAACATCAACAAAGGGGCACAACATTGAATTGAAATGCACAATCACATGATTATGTTGTCCATGATGTGAATGGTATTGGTTTGATCTAGGTTCAATTTGCCACATGTTAATTGAAGTTGATTTGAAAAGTTAATTCAAAATCGAACTCCAAATATTATTCAAATTAGGTCATCTTGCATTTGCTAATGTTTGGTTATTGTAAACAATGTTATCATGTGTGGGATAAGCTTCTGAAGTACAAGTGACCATATGTGCATTGCATTGGTTCAATTTAGAAATGCATTTGGAATAAATTTGAATTAATTCCATTTAAGCCAAATAGCAAAATCTACTGGTCCCATTTTAAAATCAACTCAAACATGGTTGAAAGTTGCATATTTGGATAGAGAATTTTATGCTGATCATTTTTCATATATTATTTTTCCAATTTGGAGTTCATATGAATTAGTTATGAATTTCCAAAGTTTAACTCATTTTCTGGATTTTTCTCTGTTTTAATTCATTCTTTAAAAAACTGGAATTTGGTTTATTGCATCAGCATGATGCAATGCTGACATCACGGGGGGTCTGACTGGTGAGGCCCCCATGTCAGTCTCTCAGGGGTTAATCCCCTCTGTTAGTTTAAACTAACAGTGGGTTAGGGGTGGCCTGGGGCCCACTTGTCATGGACTCGGGGGGGGGGGGGGATTAGCTGGTGATTAGTTGCTAATTAGCTCGGCCCGCCGGCGTTTAGCCGTCGGCGCCACTGGGCACGGCGGAGGGTTCGCCGGAGTGGCTTCCTGGCCACGGAATGGCACGCGGAGGGCACCGGAGTGCTCCCCGTGCTCGCCCGCTTCACCCAGAACCCACGGGGGGGGGGGGGGGGCTCGGGGGTGACCGAAGCCTCGCCGGCGTCTACAAGGCGCGGCGGCCGTGGCTCGGTTATTGGTGGCGCAGTGCTACGGTGGACGGAGAGGAGCTGGGAGAGAGGGAAAACAGGCGCGAGCTCACCCTGGAGCGGATGGCGTTGATGGCTACGGCGGGGAGGCACCAGAGGCAGCGTATTGCTCGCCGGAGTTCCTTGGTGGCCGGCGGCGTCTCGGTGAAGAAAGGCGACGTCTCCAAAGGTTCCCGGCTCGATTGACTGCACGGCTTGACGAAGAGGTGTACGGCGGGGCTCCTGGACAGATCAGCTCGCCGGGAGGGGGTCGTTGGCCACGAGTACGCGGTGGCGGCACTCCGGCGTGGCTTCGGTTGCGCGCAGGAACGGGGGAGGGAGAGGGGGAGGAGGTCCAGAGAGAGGGGGAGAAGAGTGGGGCGTGCTCTGGGCGTGGCGTGGCGGAAGGAGAGAGGCAGGGGAGGTCTAGACGTCTCCTCCACGTCGAGGCGGCCGTCGGCGCGCTCCCAGGCCGCCACCGAGTCTAGGCCGGTAGGAGTTAGTTGGGCCAGCGGCCTGAGGGGTGGGCTGGGTTTCTGTTTTCTATTTTCTCTCTTCTTTTGTTTCTGTTTTCTTTTTCTGTTGTTTGTTTTGCCCCAAATAAAAAAATAGCAGAGCATTTTTAAAAATCATGAAAACTGTTATGTGGGCTTATAACATATATAGCTAGCCACTCATAAGTTTTGTTGACTTTTGAAAATCAAACAATTTGAATTTAAATTCAAATTGGAGTTTAATTTAATTTCCAAGCCCTGTTTGGAATATTTGAAAAATCTTGGTGCATGCAGTGGGACCCACTTCACTTTATATGTGATCATGCATATTTATAAGACTTTTCAAAAATACCAGAGCAATTTTTGGAAGAAATTTTTGTCTGGCCATTTGATTTAAATTCCCAGGGCTTTTCTTTTCCCCAATTTTGAATTTCTTTTGAAATTTTTGCATGATGCAAAAGGGCACAAACAAACCCTAGCACTTACCATAGTTGGGGTTCTGACAACTCGCCCCCACTCAAAAGAATCTCGTCCCGAGATTCAGAAGTCGTCGGGAGGAAGGTGGGGTACTCGGCACGGAGGCGATCTTCTCTTTCCCACGTTGCTTCTTTCTCGGAGTGATGCGACCATTGCACTTTGAGGAACTTGATCTTCTGACGACGAGTGACACGCTCTGCTGAATAAAGAATACGAACAGGGTACCCTCGATAAGAAAGGTCATCTTGTAGATCAAGCGTTTCATGGTCGACTTCGCGGATGGGGTCCTTGAAGCAATGCCTGAGTTGTGACACATGGAATACATCATGTACTCGGAAAAGGTGCGGAGGTAGTTTATGCTGATCATTTTTCATATATTATTTGTCCAATTTGGAGTTCATATGAATTAGTTATGAATTTCCAAAGTTTAACTCATTTTCTGGATTTTTCTCTGTTTTAATTCATTCTTTAAAAAACTGGAATTTGGTTTATTGCATCAGCATGATGCAATGCTGACATCACGGGGGGTCTGACTGGTGAGGCCCCCATGTCAGTCTCTCAGGGGTTAATCCCCTCTGTTAGTTTAAACTAACAGTGGGTTAGGGGTGGCCTGGGGCCCACTTGTCATGGACTCGGGGGGGGGGGATTAGCTGGTGATTAGTTGCTAATTAGCTCGGCCCGCCGGCGTTTAGCCGTCGGCGCCACTGGGCACGGCGGAGGGTTCGCCGAAGTGGCTTCCTGGCCACGGAATGGCACGCGGAGGGCACCGGAGTGCTCCCCGTGCTCGCCCGCTTCACCCAGAACCCACGGGGGGGCTCGGGGGTGACCGGAGCCTCGCCGGCGTCTACAAGGCGCGGCGGCCGTGGCTCGGTTATTGGTGGCGCAGTGCTACGGTGGATGGAGAGGAGCTGGGAGAGAGGGAAAACGGGCGCGAGCTCACCCTGGAGCGGATGGCGTTGACGGCTACGGCGGGGAGGCACCGGAGGCAGCGTATTGCTCGCCGGAGTTCCTCGGTGGCCAGCGGCGTCTCGGTGAAGAAAGGCGACGTCTCCAAAGGTTCCCGGCTCGATTGACTGCACGGCTTGACGAAGAGGTGTACGGCGGGGCTCCTGGACAGATCAGCTCGCCGGGAGGGGGTTGTTGGCCACGAGTACGCGGTGGCGGCGCTCCGGCGTGGCTTCGGTTGCGCGCAGGAACGGGAGGGGGAGAGGGGGAGGAGGTCCAAAGAGAGCGGGAGAAGAGCGGGGCGTGCTCTGGGCGTGGCGTGGCGTGGCGGAAGGAGAGAGGCAGGGGAGGCCTAGACGTCTCCTCCACGTCGAGGCGGCCGTCGGCGCGCTCCCAGGCCGCCACCGAGCTGCTTCGGCGTCGGCAGGAAAACGACAACGGGGGGGGGGGGGGGACTCGCGGGCTGGGCCGGTAGGAGTTAGTTGGGCCAGCGGCCTGAGGGGTGGGCTGGGTTTCTGTTTTCTATTTTCTCTCTTCTTTTGTTTCTGTTTTCTTTTTATGTTGTTTGTTTTGCCCCAAATAAAAAAATAGCAGAGCATTTTTAAAAATCATGAAAACTTTTATGTGGGCTTATAACATATATAGCTAGCCACTCGTAAGTTTTGTTGACTTTTGAAAATCAAACAATTTGAATTTAAATTCAAATTGGAGTTTAATTTAATTTCCAAGCCCTGTTTGGAATATTTGAAAAATCTTGGTGCATGCAGTGGGACCCACTTCACTTTATATGTGATCATGCATATTTATAAGACTTTTCAAAAATACCAGAGCAATTTTTGGAAGAAATTTTTGTCTGGCCATTTGATTTAAATTCCCAGGGCTTTTCTTTTCCCCAATTTTGAATTTCTTTTGAAATTTTTGCATGATGCAAAAGGGCACAAACAAACCCTAGCACTTACCCTAGTTGGGGTTCTGACACTGTCGAAGCTTCATCAACTTTGCCATCTGTTGAGAGATCCGTTCTTTGGATTTGCCAATATAAGTACGGTTGGCAGCGAACTCAATGTTGAGGCGTTGAACTTCACATTGATGCTCTATAAACTCCTGAGGAGTAACATCAGTGATAGGTTTCTTTTTGAAGTCACTGAGGACTTTCTTCAGTTTGGCCTTCAACTGTTTCTGAAGATCTCGTTGATGAATCTCGTTTATGAGGAATTGTTGAACATAGAATTTGATGTCTTTCGGGATGTCCAAATCATCCAGCGGAGTGTCAGGCTTAACAGACCAGATATCAATGTACTCCAAGATCTTCTTGGGATCAAGGAGAAGAGGGATTTCTGAACCCGTTGCTTCAGCTTTGCGTCTGGCCGCAGTACGCACGTATTCAATCTTATCAGCTTCAGTGGCGACGAAGCCGGCCAAATCCTCAAATTCATCTTCATCATCAGAAGATTGAGGAGTATGATGAATGGCACCACGCATAGCAGTTTTCTTTGGTGAGGGGCGAGGGCTGCGTTGAAGAACAGTTTTGGTCTTCAGCTGAGGCTAAGGCATTGTGATTGAGGCCTCAGGAGCACCAGATTCATCAGTGCGTATCCTTGAGGAGGGGGCAGCACCATCTGTGCGTTGACATGAGGAGCCAACAACTTGAGGTTTCATGCCAGGAGCCTTCTTGCGGTGCTGAGGCGGAGGTTGTTGTCTGGGTTGAGACTGATCTTGAGGCGGAATCTGTATTGAAGCAGTCATGTCACGGACCAGATTCTTGACACGGCTACGAGAGCGCTTGAGGTACTGCTCATATGCCGCAGGAAAGTCTTCAGGAGTGCGCATTGTTGTGGGATCAGGAATGACTCCAGGAGCTGGTGGAGGTCGAGCCTTGATACCCAAGGTCTTCAGTGGCGGATTTACTGCAAACATTTCCTCATGCTGAGGATTAATCCATTGATAGGCCACCCAACGCCTGGCCCATTCCCTCGTGATCTTCTGTACCCGTTTCTTTCGTTCATCAGCAGTTTCTCGTTCGGGAGTCTTCAACTTCTCATATAGTTTCGGGGGTAAGTCTTTAGCGGTATCAGTGTTCTTACGTCGAGGAGCCATTTGCTTCAGCGGTGGAGACTGAGGAATTGTACGTTCGAGCTGAGCTGCAAATGAAGTGAGACTATGAGAACCATACGATTCCTCAGCAAACATGTACCTGTGACAGAATTAAGTTGCGAGGGAAGTGGGGTACGGTTATATGCGTTCATGAGGAATAGGCTGAGGAAAACAAAGGAAGGAGGCATAGGTACAGGTTTCAGAAAGCTAGCGGTACAGTTGTGGATGAACTGGCTTGAGGACACAACAGTACTGAGGAATAATATGCTGAGGAATAAACCACGGAGGAATAAGCATACCAGACTTGAGGCAAATGCTGAGGAACAATGAGTCTTCGTCCCCGGCGACGTTAGCTCTCGAGCTTGAGGAGCTCAAGGCCGGCGGCGTGAGAGTGAGGAAGGCGTTGGGGGGTAAATGACCGAGGGAGGGGGTAGAGGGCTATTTATAGAGGGGTAAAAACTGAGGGGTTGCAAAATTTGTGGACCAGATTGCCCCTAATTGTTGGGATCCTTAGTGGATATCTTAATGGTGCGGTAAAATCGCAACAAATTGAAGACAGTTGTAACAGAAAATCCGTGATTTGAGGAACTTGAGGACATGGGATGAGGATGAAGACAAATGGTCTCAGTCTGAGGAATACATGATTTCCGGATGAACGCATATGAGATAGACAGATTAGATAAGTGAGCACAAAGGGACGGGTCCGATCACGTTCACCTAGATGAAGAAGCAAAAGTTGAAGAACAATAACTATAGGTGAACGCTGTTGAGGACAAACACGATAATCATCAGTAATGAAGACTTCAAATCCTGAGGAAGTTGAGAGACAACAAATCCTGAGGAAGTTGAGAAACAACCAATCCTGAGGTATTTGGGCGGTGGCGCTACCCACCTTATAGGGAATGAGACACTTGATACCATACAATTGTCGTATGGATCTTGAGTCAATTCCACGTTAATTTCTTCACACTTAGCAAGGTAGTTCCTCATGATTTGAGGAGTACGACGCATCGTGTGTTGTGCATCAGGATTTTCAATATTGTTTAAGAATTAGGATGTGTGTCCATTCACCTGGACGTTTGAGGAATCTAAGATATTTAGCTCACACCTCAGAGTGCTAAATCACTTATCATCCAAAGGCATAGTGAATATATCAGCAAGTTGATCTTCAGTCTTCACGTGGCTAATGACGATATCTTCCTTCAATACATGATCTCGAAGAAAGTGATACCGAATATCAATGTGCTTCGTCCTCGAGTGCTGTACTGGGTTCTGAGAGATCTTGATGGAACTCTCATTGTCACATAGTAGTGGTACTTTCTTCAGGTTGATGCCGTAGTCCTTCAGAGTTTGCTTCATCCAAAGAAGCTGTGAGCAGCTAGCACCAGCAGCAATGTATTCAGCTTCAACGGTGGAGAGGGAGACGCAGTTCTTCTTCTTCGATGACCAGCACACAAGAGAACGTCCGAGGAAGTGACATGTTCCTGAGGTAGACTTACGATCCACTCGATCTCCAGCATAATCTGAGTCTAAGTACCCGACGAGATCCAGCTGCGTGCCTTTTGGATACCATAAGCCTAGCGACGGGGTGTGAGCCAAATATCGAAGAATTCGTTTCACCGCTTGGTGATGCGATTCCTTTGGTGCCGCTTGGAATCGGGCACACATGCAAATGCTCAACACTATATCAGGCCTAGATGCACATAGATATAGCAGAGAACCTATCATGGAGCGATATACCTTTTGATCGTAGTCCTTGCCATTTTCATCAGGGCCAAGTTGTCCATTTTTGGGCATCGGTGTCTTGATGCCCTTGCAGTCTTGCATCCCAAATTTCCTCAGGCACTCCTTGAGGTACTTCTCCTGAGAGATGAAGATGACGTTGCATTGTTGACGAATTTGAAGCCCTAAGAAGAACTTCAGTTCACCCATCATGGACATCTGATACTGTTCACTCATTAAGAATGGAAATTCTTCACTGTATTTCTTGTTAGTACATCCAAATATTATGTCATCAACATAAATTTGGCATATGAATAATGCATCATCATATTGTTTTGTGAAATGAGTTGGATCGAGGGAACCAGATTTGAAGCCCTTGCTGATGAGGAAGTCCCTTAGTGTGTCATACCAAGCCCGAGGGGCTTGCTTCAGTCCATAGAGGGCTTTCTTAATTTTTTGTACACCATATCAGGTTTCTTTGCGTCTTCAAAACCTGGAGGTTGAGCAACATATACTTCTTCCTCGATATTACCATTGAGGAAAGCACTTTTCACATCCATTTGATATAAATTGATATTATGATGGTTAGCGAATGCAAGCATAATACGAATGGACTCAAGTCTGGAAACAGGAGCGAAGGTTTCACCGAAGTCGATCCCCTCAACTTGAGTATATCCTTGAGCTACGAGACGAGCTTTGTTTCTGATGACTTGTCCATCTTCATCGAGTTTGTTGCGGTAGATCCACTTCGTGCCGATGACATTGTGAACTCGAGGATTAGGGCGCTTGACAAGTTCCCAAACATCATTCAGTTTAAACTGAAGAAGTTCGTCTTGCATGGCCTGGATCCATTCCGCTTCTTGGAATGCCTCGGTGACTTTGGTGGGTTCTGAAATTGATACAAACGAGAAATGCCCACAAAAGTTAGCTATACGATTCGCTCTTGCACGAGTAAGAGGACCTGGTAGGTTGACATCAGCGAGGATTTTGTCCACTTGAACTTCATTTGCCACACGAGGAAGTCGAGGAGGATGATCTTGAAGCGGATCTTCGTCACTGCTGTCAGATTCATTTGCATCAGCTTCAGGTGCTTCAGGAGCTTCAGGGGTGTCAGGAGCCTCAGGATCAGGATCGTCATCAGGGTTATTTGCATCAGGATTAGGATGTTCTTCAGGAGCAGGAGGTATATGGATTTCTTCAGGATGATCCACAGGCATGATGTCACCTGCACCCATCTTCTTGATCTGTTCTTCAGGTGGTGCTTCACCTAAATCATGTGGCAGGTGCTCTCTTTGGGAGCCATCAGATTCATCAAATCGCACGTCTACAGTTTCAACAATTTTATAATGACTAATATTGAAGACTCTGTAGGTGTGCGAGTTGATACCATAACCAAGCATGAAACCCTCACATGCTTTGGGTGCAAATTTGGACTCGTGATGAGGATCTCGAATCCAGCAGGGTGCACCGAACACTTTGAAGTAACTTACATTGGGTTTCTTACCGACCATTAACTCGTATGATGTTTTATTAAAGAATTTATGAAGATACACTCGATTGACAATGTGGCATGCAGTGTTGATTGCCTCAGCCCACCACTTGAGTGGAGTATTGTACTCAGCCAGCATCGTGCGAGCCATCTCGATGAGGGTTCGATTCTTCCTCTCAACAACTCCATTTTGCTGAGGAGTGTAGGTAGCAGAGAATTCATGAGTGATTCCCAAGTCATCGAGGAATTCTTCCACACCGAAGTTCTTGAACTCAGTGCCGTTGTCGCTTCGAATGTTCTTGATCTTCAGGTTGTAGTTGTTCATGACTCGGAGGGCGAAGCGCTTGAGGATTGCTGGAGTTTCTGACTTATAGAGGAGAAAATACACCCAAGTGTATCGTGAGAAGTCATCAACAATAACAAGACCATACATATTACCTCCAAAGCTTGAGTACTTTGGAGGACCGAATAGATCCATGTGAAGCAATTCCAGTGGTCTCGTAGTAGTCATGATGGTCTTCGCTGGGTGCTTGGCCTTGGTCATCTTTCCAGCTTCGCAAGCACCACAGAGCCGATCCTTTGAGAATCTGATTTCCTCAATCCCAAGGACATGTTTCTTCAGTACCAGCTTCTGAAGATTTCTCATTCCAGCGTGGCCGAGTCTTCGATGCCATAGCCAGCACTCTGAGGCTCGAGCCATGAGGCATGTAGCAACCTGAGGACCTTCAGAGAAATCTACAATATAAAGGTCACCTTTCCTAACCCCACTGAAGACAACGGAGTTATCGCTAACCATGAAGACAATACAACCATGTTTTCCGAAGAGAACAGCGAGATTAAGATCACACAGCATAGATACAGACATCAAGTTGTATCCAAGGGATTCAACAAGCATGACTTTATCAATGTGTTGATATCGAGAGATAGCCACTCTGCCGAGACCCAATACCTTACTTTTACCTTTATCAGCGAAGGTGATGGTTTTCTTTGAGGAAGGACTCAGTGATGATTCCATAAGAAGACTTCTGTCACCAGTCATGTGATTTGTGCATCCACTGTCCATTACCCATTCAGTCTTTCCCTGCAAATGAATTAGTATCTCATACAACAAGTTATGAGCCAGTCTCAGTTTGAGGAATTTAAGGTTCCTCAGAATTAATTCCTCAAGATGTTCCTTAGGATTGATTCTATGAAACCAAACAATATAATTATCCTTTAACTGACTCAAATGTTGTTGTCCTGGGCATATGATATTCAGAAATTGTAACTGCCTCAGGACATGTCCCTGCAAGGATGTATAACTATAGCAAGCTAGACTCAACTTCGGCCAAGGATACTAGTCCTACAGTCAGTCCTGCTCTGGTACCAAGTCTGTCGGGACCCGGGGTTAGTGTATGCAAGTACAGTTAAGACATAGTCATATGGAGAGCCGAGAGCCGCACCCACTTGTCTAAGCAGACAAGGCCAAGCACTGAACATTCTCGGAAAGCATCGTACGTGAGGGGCATCCCATCCAAGCCGGATGATCAACTGAGATGGGTCCTCATCGTCTTCACACAAGTCTAATGATATGGATGGTGAACTCCCATATTCAAAGACAAGTCGCCTCAACCATACTATCGACTATCTCAAAACTCTTACATAGACTTACTCCAGCCCGATCACTTAGTCGGGGTCTAGGGCGGGCTCGATCATACCACAAAGTGTGCACGAGACGGAGTTTCGAGCAATCGCATCGCGATGCCCCAAGCTGCGCACATCTAAGGGCCACTTGGTGTATGAAAGACCGCCAGCCAGAACACAACTAAGGTCTCGAAAACCCATACAAAGACATGCATGTTATAAACATACACGCAGCACACATGCCTTGTATGAACAGTAGGTACCATTGCAATTCTCTACAAAGTGTACATTTTATTTATAACTCTTATAGAGTACACACAGAGATCACATACATGTGATCCAACATTACAACACAGAGCGGAAGCAAATTATGTCTGAGTACAGACAAGTTTAACAAATGGCTTAAGAAGCCTTATTCAAACACAAAGCCCTCCACGAGGGAACCAGTCTGCTGACTGGGACTAGACTAGCTTAACTTCAGTCGTCCAGCTCGATGAAGAAGCCACCTTCGGGGTCAGTGGCGTCATCTAAAACATAGATTAAGAAAACGTGAGTACAAAGGCGTACTCAGCAAGACTTACATAGGAGCTATACTACTCATGCACATGTATCAAGGTAAAGGGAGGTGGGGTTCACTTGCAGAAATGCCAGCTTTGACTTGGCTAATCCTGAACTACGAGTACCAGACTTTGAGGTAAGAAGCGTACACGAGTCCACTACTTTCACCAACCAATACACCACTATGGTGCCTTCCTCGACTTCCCCACGAGAAAGCACGCCATAGCACTCACACTTATCTTGGTGTGTTTTAGAAGTATCCGGTTCAAGTTATCTAATAATCAAGCTAAGCTTTCCAAGTAGTCCATAACCGCGGACGCGGCTATTCAAATAGTTTTGTTAACCTTGCAAGGGTGTACCGCTACACACACATGATCATCATTTACCGCCTTTGATCTCGACACCATTCAAGGGGTGCCAGCGAGGATGCTCACCACAACTGTTACCTCATAGCCGATCTAGTCCGCTAAAGCCGCCTACTTGGGTTGGTTACCACAATCGTGAACCCGGCCGGTTTACCGAAGTGGACCCAAGCGATGTGTGCGTGGTGCATAAGTCGGTCTCGGTTGAGCCGTTCTCTCACTTAGCATCCAGGCCACAAGCCTACCAGAACTCCGAACTACTGCGACATCTGGACATCGAAAGGGATGAGTTAATAGGTTGAGAGGGGTCAGTGAGCCCAATGTGTGGTTGTACTCTTCATCTTGGATCACCACACGAGAACTCGTACTAGGGCGGTGTTCAACGAGACAACCCACCGTGTACTCCTACACAGCCTCTCATCGTTCACCTTGTATTAGGGTCGATTCACCAACACTTTTCTACCATCATCAACATGATCATCCCCATCCCGACTCACATCACAGTAATAACATGGTATCATACTAAGCATGCAATAAGCGATAACATTGCAGGGGCCACATGACATCAAACAACTCCTACAGTTGCTAGGATTGTGGTTTGCTTACTACTGTGACAAAATGATAGGTCATGCAAAGGAATGGGTTCATCTATGCGGTAGAATCGTAACATGGTGATCATCCTATACAATGCATAAGCGAGACATGAGAGGGAAGTGGGATTTTATCGACATGATCAATGGGGGTTTGCTTGCCTTGCTGACGAGGTTCGGGTTCGGGGTCTTCAACGAAGGGGGTGACCTCGGGCTCCGGCTCCACGTCTAACAGCAACATGACAATCATAGGATCAACAGAAAGTACAATGCACAATCACATGAATAATATTGAAAGGGTGATGTTCATGGTATTGATGTGTTGATCATTCCATTTAAATGGAGTATATTGCAAATTGAATTGCAAATTCAAACTCCACATTTGAATTCAACATTAACCAAGTTATATGTGATATAGTTTGATCATTTTGAAACAACTTCAAATGTGTATGATATGCCTCTGATGTGTGATGGAAATGTAGCATGTTGCCATGGTTCAAGTTGCAAAAGTATTTGATTTGAATTTGATTTAATTCCATTTAAATCAAATAGCAAATGCTACTGATCACATTTTAAATTCAACTCAAACAGAGTTGAAAGTTGCATATTTGTAAAGATAATTTTCTCCTGATCATTTTTCATATATTATTTGTCCAATTTGGAGTTAATATGAATTTTCTATGAATTTCCAAAGTTTGGGGTATTTTCTGGAATTTCTGGAATTCTTTTAAACATTTTGATTTTCTGGAAATTCATAATTGATTTATTGCGTCAACAGGGGTCTGACGTGTGGGTCCACCCTGTCAGTGACTGGGTTCACTTAACCCGTGGGTTAAGTTAATCCAGTGGCTTAATTAAGCCACTGGGCCCACTGGTCAGTGACGCAGGGGTCACTAATTAGGTGATTAACCGGGGGGGGTTAGCACTGACACGCCGGCGGCTTGACGCCGGCGGCCTGGCCACGGCGGCGCACTCGCCGGAATGGCCTCGGGGCCACGGGAGGCCACGGGGAGGACACCAACTTGCTCAGCATCGTCTTCCGCATCTTCTGGAGGCATCGGGGGTCCACGGGGAGGTTGGGAGCGGCGACGGCGACGACTCCGGCGGCAACAGAACCACGGCGAGGTCGCAGTCGTCGTTGTGGTGCACGGTTGGAGTTGAAACATGACGCGTTCGAACGCTGGCACCACTGGGAGTCAAACGCGCGCGCTGGACGCGATGATGGGGCACAGGGGCGACCTCATCGTCGTCCATGGCGGCGAAGTGCTTCGGCATCCATGGCAAAATCGGATAGAGAACGAGAGGGAGGGCGCTAGGCTAGGGAAAACGGTGAGAAGCTCACCACGAATGCGACGGGATGGCTAGTGGGCTCGAGGAAGCTCGGAGCTGGCCGGAATTCGAAGTTGATCCGCGTCGGCCGGCGATGAAGACGATGATGCTAGCGAGCTCGTGGAGGCACTCGGCTTCGATTCCTTTCGCAGGTCGATGAAGACGACGACGGCGAAGCGCTTGGACACCTTGGTTCAGATCCTCGACGTCAATGGCCACGAGTTCTTGCGACGGCGAGCGGCGGCGCTCTCGGTTGGCGACGGAAACGAGCACGGGAGGAGGAGGAGGAAGTTCTGGAGGGGGGAATGGATGCGTCGTTCTCCAGGGCGCGTCCAGGTGCGAGAAGGGCCACGGGGAGGGCTGGAAGCTCCTCGGCGACGACGTGGCGTCACCAGCTAGCTCGGTGGCATTCCACCGAGCAGCTTGGGGGCGCGGGGTGGGGAAGAAGACCCCCGTGCCCCTTTGGGCCGGCTGGGCTGGGGTGGGCCTGCTTCGCCTGGGCGCCAGGTAACGTTTTCTAATTTCTTCTGTTTAATCTTTCCTTTCTTTTTCTGTAATTTGTTTTGGCTCTGATAAAAATACCAAACCATTTTATTAAATGCTGAAAACTTTTATGTGGCCTCATAATAATATAAACTAGCCACTCATAAACTTTCAACATTTTTAAAATTCAGATGATTTGAATTTTAAATCAAAAAGGGGTATTTCTTTAATTCCAAGGTACTGTTTGAATATTTGAAAAATCTATGAGCATGGGGTGGGTCCCACATCACTTGATATGTGATCACACTCATTTATAAGACTTTTCAAAACTCTAACATGAAATTTTGGAAAAGATTTTTATCTGGCCTTTTGAATTAATTCATCTGGGGGGTGTTCCTTCTCCCATTTGGATTTTTAATTTGATTTCCAAGATTTCTTTTTTGAAATTTTGACATGATGCAAAGTTACTTGTTAACCCTAGCACATACCTAACAGAGGGTTCTGACAACTCGCCCCCACTCAAAAGAATCTCGTCCCGAGATTCAGAAGTCTGCGGGAGGAAGGAGGGGTACTCGGTAAGGAGACGGTCTTCTCTTTCCCATGTAGCTTCTCTTTCAGAGTGGTGTGACCATTGCACTTTCAGAAACCTAATCTTCTGACGACGAGTGACACGCTCTGCAGAATCAAGAATACGAACGGGGTATTCTCGATAAGAAAGGTCATCTTGGATATCAAGCGTTTCATGGTCGACTTTGCGGATGGGGTCCTTGAAGCAACGCCTGAGTTGGGACACATGGAATACATCATGTACTCGGGAGAGGTGCGGAGGTAGTTCAAGTTGGTAGGCAACTTCTCCATGTTTAGCAATAATGCGGAAAGGTCCGATGTAACGTGGGGCCAACTTGCCTTTGATACCGAAACGTTGGGTTCCCTTCAGAGGAGTAACCCGAAGGTAAGCCTTCTCATCCAGATTGTAGCTCTCTTGCCTATCATGACGATCATAGTAGCTCTTCTGACGAGACTGGGCTGCTTTCAATTGTTCACGAACGATACGAACTTGCTCTTCTGCTTCCTTGATCATATCCGGTCCAAAGAATTGTCTTTTACCGGTTTCAGACCAGTTTAGTGGTGTTCGACATCGTCGTCCATATAGGAGTTCAAAAGGAGCCATGTTCAGACTAGATTGAAAACTATTGTTATAAGCAAATTCGGCAAATGGAAGAGAATTCTCCCAATTCTTTCCGAATGAGATAACAGAAGCTCTGAGCATGTCTTCAAGAATTTGGTTAACCCTTTCGACTTGACCACTAGACTAAGGATGAAAAGCTGTACTAAAGGAGAGATGAGTTCCCATAGCATTCTGAAAGCTTCCCCAAAATCTAGAGGTAAAAAGGCTACCGCGATCAAAATTGATTTCCAAAGGAACACCGTGAAGGGACACAATTCTGGAGATGTACAAGTTCGCCAACTGACTAGCAGTTATAGACTCGCGAACCGGAAGAAAGTGAGCAACTTTGGAAAGCCTATCTATGACAACGAAGATGGCATTGTTTCCTTTCTGGGTTCTTGGAAAGCCAGTGATGAAGTCCATACCGACTTTGTCCCATTTCCACTTGGGAATAGACAAAGGTTGATGTGTACCAGCAGGTCTTTGATGTTCTGCCTTAATGCGACGACAAATATCACATTCGGCAACAAATTGAGCAATGTCTCTCTTCATCCTAGTCCACCAAAATCTCTGGCGTAGATCTCGGTACATTTTTTTGCTACCGGGATGAATTGAGAGGGGTGTGTCAGGGGCTTCTTTGAGGATGAGTTGCCTTAGTTCCCTATTCTTAGGTACTACCAAACGATTTCCAAAGAATACCGTTCCTTTGCTATCTGTGGAGAAACATTTAGCAACTCCGCTAGCAATGTTCTCCTTGATCCGGCGAACACCTCGTGCACGCCTTTGGGCAACTATGATTTGATCCTCAAGAGTTGGTTTCGCCACCAAGGTAGAAAGATAGCCATGAGGAACAATCTCAAGGTTGAGCTTGCGAAAGTTCTCATGAAGAAGTGGTTGATACTGCTGTAACATGAGGTTGTTACAGTACGACTTACGACTTAGTGCATCAGCCATGACATTGGCTTTGCCTGGGGTGTAAGAAATTCCTACGTCGTAATCTTTTATCAACTCAATCCAGCGTCTTTGCCTGAGATTAAGATCTGGCTGGGTGAAAATATATTTGAGGCTTTGGTGGTCGGAATAAATCTCACAACGATTACCAAGGAGGTAATGTCGCCAAGTTGTTAGGGCATGAACTACGGCAGCGAGTTCAAGGTCATGGGTAGGATAGTTCTCTTCATGTGGACGCAATTGGCGTGAAGCATAAGCTACCACATGTCGATCTTGCAGAAGTATGCATCCTAACCCTTGTCGTGAGGCATCACAATAGATCTGGAAATCTCTTTTGGTGTCTGGAGGTGCAAGCACGGGTGTAGAAGTTAATCTTCTTTCTAGCTCTTGAAAGCTTTCCTCGCACTTGGGAGTCCAAAAGAATTTCTTATCTTTCTTGAGGAGTTCAGTTAGAGGCTTTGCAACTTTAGAAAAGTTCTCGACGAAGCGACGACAATAGCTGGCTAGGCCAAGAAAACTCCTAACTTTCTTAACCGATTCAGGTGGAGTCCAGTCAAGGACGGCCTGAACTCTCTCGGGATTCACAGGAATGCCTTTTGCAGAAATCACATGGCCTAAGTAGGTCACTTCTGGTAGCCAGAATTCACACTTGGAGAATTTAGCGTACAGGAGATGCTCTCTAAGCTTCATCAATACCAGCCTTAAGTGTTCGGCATGATCTCCTTCGTTCTTCGAGTAGATGAGAATGTCATCAAGATAAACCACAACAAATTTATCTAGGTACTCCATGAAGATCGAATTAATCAAGCGTGAGAATGTGGCGGGGGCATTGGTTAAACCAAAGGACATGACGGTGTACTCGTAAAGACCATAACGAGTAGTAAAAGCTGTTTTGGGAATGTCCTCGTTTCGGATTCTGATCTGATGATAACCTAGTCTCAAATCCATCTTGGAGAAGACGGAGGATCCTGCAAGTTCATCATAAAGATCATTGATCCTGGGCAGTGGGTATTTGTTCTTTATCGTCGCTAAGTTTAGCGGGCGATAGTCTACGCACATCCTTTCTGTTCCATCTTTCTTCTTTACGAACAGAACGGGGCAACCCCATGGCGATGAGCTAGGGAGGATGAAGCCTTTTGCCAACGAAGCATCAAGTTGGGTTTTTAGCTCAGCTAACTCATGTGGGGCCATTTTGTATGGGCGTTTGGAAATTGGGGCGGTTCCTGGAACAAGATCCACTATAAACTCTACACATCTGTCGGGTGGCAGGCCTGGCAGCTCTTCAGGAAAGACATCCGGGAAGTCACGAACCACCGGAATATCTTCAAGTTCGGGAAGGGGAAGTACATTCAAGGAATGCACTTGGGTTCTTGTTCTGGGTGAGGTATAGTTAACGGTTGTGCCTGAAGGGTGGGTGAGTTTCACGGATTTGCCTTTGCAATCCAGATAGGCATTCTGTCTTGATAGCCAATCCATGCCAAGGATGACATCAATATCTGAAGTCTTGAGGGCTATGAGTGAAGCAAGGAATACTAAACCCTCAATTGAAATTTGATTACCATGGCTCACTCTATTAGTTTGCCATCTTGACCCTGGAGTTTGAATAATCATTGGAGTGGACAATTCAACAAAAGGTAACTCATGACGAAGTGCATAACTTTCCGACATGAATGAATGAGATGCTCCTGGGTCGAAAAGAACGAAAGTAGGAACAAAATTGACTGGGAGCGTACCAAGAATGACGTCAGTGGTGTCGTCAGTCTCTTCAGCAGCAATCTGGTTCACACGTCCACGAGTGGCGGGAGGAGCGGGTTTGGCGGTGTAGACCTTTGGGGGTGGCTTTCCACGACCATTGTTGTTGTTGTTGCCTCCGGCACGTGGTGGAGCATTCTGATGCTGGAGCTGGTTCTGGGGACACTCGCGAGAGTAGTGGCCTGCCTGACCACACTTGTAGCAAGCTCCGAAAACAGTTCGTGGAGCTGGGTTGTTTGGTGGAGTTGGGTGGAACTGGGTGGGTGGACGAGGCGCCGCATAGGATGGCCTCGGTGGGTTGTTCTGGCGGAACATGCTATTTGGAATCCAGATCTTGCGCTTCTGGGAGCCAGAACTGGATGAACTGTCATCTCTAGGGTGTTTGCGGAAATCATTGGGGGTGTTCATGTCCTCTGCTTTGATGGCCTTGTTGACAAGGACCTGGAATGTGGCAAAGTCATGAAGATTGAGCTCGCGACGGAGTCCGGAGTTGAGGCCACGACGGAACCTCTGTTGTTTCTTGGAGTCGGTGGAGACTTCTTCAGTTGCATAACGAGCAAGTCGGTTGAACTCACGACTAAACTCGTCCACGGTTCTTCTGCCTTGTGTGAGGTTACAGAACTCCTCACGCTTGCGGTCCATAAGACCCTTGGGAATGTGGTGCTCACGGAAAGAGGTGCAGAATTCCTCCCAAGATGCAGGTGGTCCAACGGGACGCATATTCAGAAAGTTCTCCCACCAAGAGCTTGCTGCACCTTCGAGGTGATAGGAGGCATAGCTGACCTTGTCGCCATCTGCAACATGACCGGCTTGGAGCTTCCTCTCGATGCTGCGGAGCCAGTCATCGGCATCAAGGGGCTCAGTGGAGAAACTAAAAACTAGGGGATGAAGCCGGATGAAGTCGTTCAGGGACACCAACTCATTGCGCTGCTGAGTGGTGTTGCGTGCGATGACTTCCAGCAGGTGGTGAGTGTCACGGCGGTTCCTCTCGACCTCCATCAGAACTTGGGCCATCGTGGGTGGGGGTGGAAGGTTGCCTTCCTCCTGGTCATTCCCACGACCTTGGTTACGACCAATCTGGCCACGGGTTCCTTGAGACATCCTGAAGGTGAAAACCAAAGTCAAACAGAGTTGATTTGAAGAGTCTAATCAAGGTATTGAAGCACTGGAAGGATTACAGAGCAAAGGAAGTAATCATCTTGACAACATAGTGATAAAGCATACAAGCCATATATTCACAAGCTGTCATACAAACCATACATCGTTTTAGTACAAGCACTAAGCTAATACAAATGTGATGAGATGATACATCCTTCAGAGGCACTCTGACTTCCTATACATTATTTATCTAAGCCTCTGGAACTTAGACACCTTGCATACAATACACTAAGATACTACTACATCATCACTAAGTAAGACCACAGGCGGTCTCACTCATCTCCATCTCCATAGTAGTCCTCGTAAAAGTTACCCGTGTATCCCGGTAGCTGGAGGTGACCATCGGAAAACACGGAGGCTTGTGGACCCTGATATCCATTTGGGCAAGGATGGGGCCTAGGTCCAGTGTAGGGTGGAAGCAAAGGACCACGGGGTGGAAAAATTCCTCCAATCTCGGGCCAAGCAACTCGAGAAGGCATCTGGGTCCTCACTGGATAGATCGCATCATACTCAAGTGATCCCACGCTCACAAAGGGTGCCAAGAGCGTCAATGCTCGGTACAGACGAACACGGGTGGCGTGGAGCTCAAAACGGAGAGCACGTGCATCACGATCCTGTCACTAGAAAACCTAGCAGTCACCTGGAGTGCTGGATCCTCTGCAGAGTGATCTGAGTAGAGTCCGGTGTAATATCCCTCTTCTCCTGGAAGTGCAGCAGGGATATAACGAAATGAAGTCTCTCTCAGCATGGTGTGCTCCTCTCTCAGCAAGGTAATACATGAATATGCAGCATCCTGCACAGCCATGTTCTCGGTAACGCCAATGCCATGTCCAAAGTGGATAGGCTGGGTGACTCCAACGTGGTGCGGGTAGATCCGGACAATGCAGTGGAACTGCGTCTGGTTGAAGTCGTGGAACTGCTCCTCGATGGTGTACTCAGGGTACCATCGATATCCCACATAGGACATCATCTCGATCAACATGGCGGGATGGCCACGCACACCGAGGCACCTGGTCAAACGAACAATCTGCCGAGGGGGAAGATCTGCCATCTGAAACAGAAAGGAGTTTGCAAATGCATCAGATTATGAGATAAACCTGGAATGACTCGGACAGCATAACGGCTGTAATTGTAAGAAATGACAATTTCTTCCAACATGGAAACAACACTTACATACGATGTAATAAAACAGGGATCATAACCACTCTAACAAACTGATCACAACTTTCCTACGGCTATGAGGAAGCAAACAACGAGATGTTCTAATCAGACAGAGGAGAGCCTAGTCCTATCTTCCCGTAGAATAAGATGAGGGTGACTCAGAACTCAGAACGAAGGGGGTAAGGAGAAAAAAGAAGCCTTACATTATTCCCTTATATACCCAGAGTAACTATATAACTATAGCAAGCTAGACTCGACTTCGGCCAAGGCTACTAGTCCTACAGTCAGTCCTGCTCTGATACCAAGTCTGTCGGGACCCGGGGTTAGTGTATGCAAGTACAGTTAAGACATAGTCATATGCAGAGCCGAGAACCGCACCCACTTGTCTAAGCAGACAAGGCCAAGCACTGAACATTCTCGGAAAGCATCGTACGTGAGGGGCATCCCATCCAGGCCGGATGATCAACTGAGATGGGTCCTCATCGTCCGCACACAAGTCTAATGATATGGGTGGTGAACTCCCATATTCAAAGACAAGTCGCCTCAACCATACTATCGACTATCTCAAAACTCTTACATAGACTTACTCCAGCCCGATCACTTAGTCGGGGCCAAGGGCGGGCTCGATCATACCACAAAGTGTGCACGAGACGGAGTCTCGAGCAATCGCATCGCGATGCCCCAAGCTGCGCACATCTAAGGGCCACTTGGTGTATGAAAGACCGCCAGCCAGAACATAACTAAGGTCTCGAAAACCCATACAAAGACATGCATGTTATAAACATACACGCAACACACATGCCTTGTATGAACAGTAGGTACCATTCCAATTCTCTACAAAGTGTACATTTTATTTATAACTCTTATAGAGTACACACAGAGATCACATACATGTGATCCAACATTACAACACAGAGCGGAAGCAAATTATGTCTGAGTACAGACAAGTTTAACAAATGGTTTAAGAAGCCTTATTCAAACACAAAGCCCTCCACGAGGGAACCAGTCTGCTGACTGGGACTAGACTAGCTTAACTTCAGTCGTCCAGCTCGATGAAGAAGCCACCTTCGGGGTCAGTGGCGTCATCTAAAACATAGATTAAGCAAACATGAGTACAAAGGCGTACTCAGCAAGACTTACATAGGAGCTATACTACTCATGTACGTGTATCAAGGTAAAGGGAGGTGGGGTTCACTTGCAGAAATGCCAGCTTTGACTTGGCTAATCCTGAACTACGAGTACCAGACTTTGAGGTAAGAAGCGTACACGAGTCCACTACTTTCACCAACCAATACACCACTATGGTGCCTTCCTCGACTTCCCCACGAGAAAGCACGCCATAGCACTCACACTTATCTTGGTGTGTTTTAGAAGTATCTGGTTCAAGTTATCTAATAATCAAGCTAAGCTTTCCAAGTAGTCCATAACCGCGGACGCGGCTATTCGAATAGTTTTGTTAACCTTGCAAGGGTGTACCGCTACACACACATGATCATCATTTACCGCCTTTGATCTCGACACCATTCAAGGGGTGCCAGCGAGGATTCTCACCACAACTGTTACCTCATAGCCGATCTAGTCCGAGAAAGCCACCTACTTGGGTTGGTTACCCCAATCGTGAACCCGGCCGGTTTACCGAAGTGGACCCAAGCGATGTGTGCGTGGTGCATAAGCCGGTCTCGGTTGAGTCGTTCTCTCACTTAGCATCCAGGCCACAAGCCTACCAGAACTCCGAACTACTGCGACATCTGGACATCGAAAGGGATGAGTTAATAGGTTGAGAGGGGTCAGTGAGCCCAATGTGTGGTTGTACTCTTCATCTTGGATCACCACACAAGAACTCGTACTAGGGCGGTGTTCAACGAGACAACCCACCGTGTACTCCTACACAGCCTCTCATCGTTCACCTTGTATTAGGGTCGATTCACCAACACTTTTCTACCATCATCAACATGATCATCCCCATCCCGACTCACATCACAGTAATAACATGGTATCATACTAAGCATGCAATAAGCGATAACATTGCAGGGGCCACATGACATCAAACAACTCCTACAGTTGCTAGGATTGTGGTTTTCTTACTACTGTGACAAAATGATAGGTCATGCAAAGGAATGGGTTCATCTATGCGGTAGAATCGTAACATGGTGATCATCCTATACAATGCATAAGCGAGACATGAGAGGGAAGTGGGATTTTATCGACATGATCAATGGGGGTTTGCTTGCCTTGCTGACGAGGTTCGGGTTCGGGGTCTTCAACGAAGGGGGTGACCTCGGGCTCTGGCTCCACGTCTAACAGCAACATGACAATCATAGGATCAACAGAAAGTACAATGCATAATCACATGAATAATATTGAAAGGGTGATGTTCATGGTACTGATGTGTTGATCATTCCATTTAAATGGAGTATATTGCAAATTGAATTGCAAATTCAAACTCCACATTTGAATTCAACATTAACCAAGTTATATGTGATATAGTTTGATCATTTTGAAACAACTTCAAATGTGTATGATATGCCTCTGATGTGTGATGGAAATGTAGCATGTTTCCATGGTTCAAGTTGCAAAAGTATTTGATTTGAATTTGATTTAATTCCATTTAAATCAAATAGCAAATGCTACTGATCACATTTTAAATAATTTTCTCCTGATCATTTTTCATATATTATTTGTCCAATTTGGAGTTAATATGAATTTTCTATGAATTTCCAAAGTTTGGGGTATTTTCTGGAATTTCTGGAATTCTTTTAAACATTTTGATTTTCTGGAAATTCATAATTGATTTATTGCGTCAGCAGGGGTCTGACGTGTGGGTCCACCCTGTCAGTGACTGGGTTCACTTAACCCGTGGGCCCACTGGTCAGTGACCCAGGGGTCACTAATGGGAGAGATATTTTCTTTGTTTGCTGGATAAATGGTAGCATCGATCTCTTCAAGTTCACAGGGTGAAATCTCACCCACGATCTCCTGATAGAGTGAATAAGGAATAACGCTAGCACTGGATCCCAGATCGCAAAGCCCTTAATAGTTGTGATTTCCTATTTTGACAGATACAACTGGTGTACCTGAAATTGGACTCTTATTCTTGGCTGTGACAATTTTAGTTGAAACAACGCAAAAATTTATCTTGGAATCTTAAACATCATTAGTAACTAAATCTTTAACCATCGAAACTTGAGGATCGACCTTGATCACGTCCTCAGGTTCGTCAGTTCTTCTCCCAATTTTCTTTATTATGCCTGACACAAAAGAGTGCTCCCTCATCGTTGTAGGAAAAGGGGGCTTTTCATAAATAACTGCAGGCAGAATAGTGTCAGCAACATGAATATCAACAGGTAATTCTTTAAAGGACTTATGGTACCGAGCCTTCTCTTCTTTCGAAGAGTCAATGTGATAGGAAAAGTTCTTAGAAATCAATCATAAGCTGGGAATCAAGACCAATCTTAGAACAAAAGGTATTAAAATAATCAGTTTTCACATAGCTCTCAATATAATCATGCCCATAATCTATATCAGGTTCAATACCTTTGTCGATTTCCCAGTCTTCATTATTCTTCTGGATCCTTTCGATGAGATCCCAATTTTCTTCGACACTTCTTGTTTGGAATACCCCGCTAGAGGAGGAATCCAACATCTCCTTATCCTGACGAGAAAGCCTGGCATAAAAATTTGTAAGTATAATATTTTCTGGGAGTTCATGGATAGGACATTCAAACATTAGGGATGTAAGTCTCCCCAAGATTGAGCGATGCTCTCTCCGTCGCGAGACCAAAAGTTGTAGATGTAGTTCTTGTCTCGATGTATTACATGAAGAGGGTAAAACTTTGTATAAAAGAGAGACATAAGATCTTCCCAATTAAGTAGATGTGAGTTATCGAGGAGCTTATACCAATCTGAAGCTTTACCTATAAGTGATATGGAGAATAATTTCTTCATGATGAACTCCAGTGACACACCTGCAAGCTTAAATAATGAACATAGTTGTGATAAATATAGCAAGTGTTCACCTGGATGTCTATCTCCTGCATAACGATTAGATAAGACATAATTGATAATACCAGATGGTATTTTGTAAGGCACAATTTCAGTAGGGGTAGGAGTGACCACCACAGTTGTGGGGCGTTTCCCCATAAACAAGGATCCAAGAGTAGAGGTGTCCATAAGGACAAAATCAGCAACGGCAAAACAAAAACAGAAATATAAGAACTTCCTTACCAGCTTCTCTTACTAATAGCGCTACGCTCCCCGGCAACGGCGCCAAAACAGTACTTGATGACCCTCAACTGTAGGGGATCGTTTGTAGCGTTTTCGATATATAAGAGTGTCGAACCCAACGAGGAGCATAAGGTATTGGTAAGTGACTTTGGTAAAGAAATAGCTGCAGGAACTGAAAGATGACTTTTTAGGGGTTTTCGATATAAGCAACAAAAAGATAAAAGAAAGCAAAGTAAAGAGCACTGAGGAGTAACAAGTGGCCCGATCCTTTTGAGCAAAGCATAGGCCTAGCAACTGAGCTTATAAAGGCTAAAGCGTTCTTGAGGACAAACGGGAGAAATAGTCATGTGCTTTCGCCATATTCCATTTCGGTACTATGTGCTGTGTTGGTAAGTGTTGAGTGGGTGGATCTATGCTAGTGCACCCTCTAGACTAAGATAAGTTCACTCTTATGATTAAACACCTTGCAAGCATCCGCAAATACAAGATAGTAATTAAGGCAAAAGCCTAACCATAGCAATACGATCGGTGATCCATTGTTCCGTTGTGCAAAAGCGTGCGAACTGGGGTTCAGGTTTCTGTCACTCCGGAAACCCACCGTAAGCAATCTTTGTAAACAATGCATTCCCTAGGTCCTTAATAAGGCGAAGTGTTGAGTGTTCGACTCACACAACACCACTAGGAAAATATCAACACAACTTAAATATCAGACAACACATATTACTTCAACATCATATGACTACTAACAACTAGACTTATCCCATGTCCTCAAGAACTAAAGTAACTATTCACAAGACATAAAAGAGATCATGATCAGTGGGGATAAATATATGATAAACAATCTGGACACAATGATAATTCTCCAACAAAACTCAATATCATTCATCACACGGTAGTAATCAACACCGTTAGAGTAGAGAGGATAGATAGTATGGATTACAACACAAGTTGGACTTGTGAGGTGAGATTGGATGGTGGTGGAGATGGTGCTGATGTTGGGGATGATGTTGATGATGATATTGATGATGCCCGTGAAGATGGTGATGACGATGGACATGATCTCCCCTTCCAAAACGTATCTATAATTTCTGCTTGCTCCATGCATGTTTTGTGTGATATTGCTATGATCTAGATACACTTTCATACACTTTTGATCATATTTGGACTAACCTATTAACTCAGTGCACCCCAGTGCCAGTTCCTGTTTTCTGCTATTTTTCTATTTCAGTTTTCCCCCATATAAAAAGTGCCAGAAAAATTCCGGGAAAAATACAAAAAAAATCAGCGTATAGGAAGCTTCGAGAAGAGTCCGGGAGGGGCCAGAGGGGAGCCAGGGGGGCCCAGGCGGCCACCCGGCGCGGCCCCACCCCTGGCCGCGCCAGGGGGCGCCTGGGGCCCCTGGTCCACCTCTGGCTGCCCCCTTCGCCTATTTATTCTCCGTCACGGGAAAACTTCAGAAGAGGAACCCTATTCCGCAAACTCGCCTCTGTTCCTCCGCCGCCGCACTTCCAAGATCGGGAGCACCAGAAGACCTCTTCCTGGCACCCTGCCGGAGGGAGGATTGACCTCCGGGAGTCTCCTCTCCACCATGGATGCTCCCCAGATGTCTCGTGAGTAGTTTTCCTTGGACCATGGGTCCGTGATCAGTAGCTATGTGATGTTCTCCTCCCCTCTCTGATCTTCATTGTTTAGACCTCGTGAGCTTCCCTACATGATCGAGGCACCTTTGTAATATTTCTGTTGTTGCTATGCTGAGTTTGGAGGGATCTGATGGATTATGAGATTATGTTCAGATTGTGATAGAGTAATATATTTGGTTTTTATCTCTTATATTTTTGTCCCTAAGTAATTCTTGCATGTTCTCCGTTGCTGTTTATTGCTTTGGCCAAGTAGTAGGTAGTGACTCCAAGAGGGAACGTTGTGCTAGATTGTGGGTTCATGCCCCCCGATGACACGCTTGAGTGACAGAAACATGAGTCTAGGGGATGTGCTGTTGCCACAAGGGGGAAAACAACGATGCTTGTAACCGCGGTTACAAGGATTTTTTACTTTATGCAAAGTTCTTTTTAATGCAGTTGTCTGTTGCTTTGGGTTTACACTTTGGGTGGGGCTCGCAACTTAATACCAGTGAGATGTTCTGGATAGATATCTCAAGGTGGATGATTAGTAGTAGATGCAGATGGATTTCGGTCTACTTAGTTTGGCCTACTTCCTGTGCTCTTGAGCCTCTTCCTTTCTTTTGTAGCATAGTTAACATTGCGGTGCGTTCATAATCCTGTCAATTGCCCTTCTGTAATTTGTTCACCTCGCATAGCAGTTTAGTCCCGGTCCATATCCTCATTATTATTTCCAAGCTATATTTACTTTACTGCTTTTACTTGCTATCATTATCCCTTGCGTTTTATCCGTTGTGAATAACAAGACCGGAGAGATTGAAAACCTCTCTGAACTTCGTTGGGAACACAGTTATCTGTGTCTGTGTGCAGGTCCGCGTCAGTTTCCCCGCTGACACCTACTTATCATATCTGGAGTCCTACTGGAGACAAACCTTGGTATCTTCACCGATGGAAAACTGCTGCTGCACTACATCTCAACCTTCCACTTGGGGTAACCAACGAAGGGCGAGAAGCCATCAAGCAAGTTTTCTGGCGCCGTTGCCGGGGACTCCGAGTGCTAAGATAGGGGAGTTGCACACTACCCTTTACCTTAATTTTTTAGTCTTGTTAGTTTACCTTTCAGTTTTTATCTCAGTGTCCTTTATGAGAAACCACAAAAAATGTTGCTACCTTTTGCCTTTGTCTTGCTTTGCCTATTTATGCTATCCTCACCATGGGTGATGAACCACCCAATTATGGTAGGATGGACATGTTTCACTTGGATCGTCTTCGATCAATTTGTGCTCGCGCTAAAAACCCAACTGACTTGGTTGAGGGAAAATCATTGGATGAGCATGCTCATTATACGCGGTACCGCCTATCTCAGAAAGGGAAACACTTATGGGATCAAATACATGTTTCTTATTGCCATGCTAAACTTTTGTGCCACATTTATGATTTTACTTGCTGTTCTAATATAGATCATAAACACCTCCCTTTCCGATGTGAGTTTAATGAAAATGATATCTTATCTTCTTATGCTAAAGGTGTTTATGATTACTTTGATGTTGAAAAGATTGAAGAGTTTTTTGCTTTTAAAGGTGCCTATGAGATTGCGTCTTTGATTGAAAAGTATCACGATACTATTTTCGAGTCTGAAAACTTTGCAGTTCTTTCTTATTGCTTCGAGAATTATACTTCCAATTCTTATATTGAGGATTTTAAAAATAAAATGTTTGCTGCGCAAGAAGAGGCCAATGATTGCTTTGAGGAGGAATCCCATGATTCCGAGGACTCACTTGAAATATCCCTTTCTGAAAATTTTGATACTTGCTTTGTTGATGGCCAACATGCCACTATGGATGATGCTGACAAAAATGAACTCTCTATAGTTCTTTATGTTAAGCATGAAATTGTTGCTATTGCACCCACACTTGATGTCCCTATTATCCTTTTGAAATCTCCAACTATTCCGGAGGAGTTTGCTCTTATCAAGGCTCAATGTGATGGGTTGCATCTATCTTATCATCCTAAAAACCGTGTTGAAAACAATACACGTGTGCTTGTAGGTCATGAACAATATGATTTATGTGATATCTTTATTCTTGATGTTGTTCATGATACTACTGAAAATTATTTTGAGAGAGGAAAGTTTGGTTGTAGAAACTTTCATGTTACAAAAACACCTCTTTCTTTATTGAAACCTTTGAAGTTCTTCCTGTTCCACGTCCCCATGCTTGTTGCTTTGTGCTTCTTCGATTTATTTCTTTACAAGTTTCCAAAGCATAGGAAGTGGGTTAGGCTTAAATGTGTTTCATATTTGCTTCTTGATGCTCTCTATTGCTTCAAAGTTCTTATTCTTATGTGAGCATCTTTTATAACTTTAAGCCTAGCTAATGGCTCTAAAAGAAAGGGCTTTAGGGAGGCAGCCCGCAACGAATTTAGGTTTCTTTTTTCTTTTGTTGTGTCTTGATGTTTGTTACTACTGTAGCAACATCATTGTATCTTTATTTTTCAGCTTTGTGCCAAGTTATAGCCTCTTACGGCAAGGGAAGTAAAAGTTGTGACATGCTGTCCAGAAAACAGATTCTGTCCTCGTGACCAGAAAAATTCCAGAAAAATCCCAGTTCATCTGTTTGAGCTGAAATTTTTACACAGTATGCTCTATACAATTACGAAACTTCCATATGTTCTGAGTTTTTTGATTTGAGTTGCAGAAGTGCCCCTAAAAAATTCTTTACTATCTGCTGTTCTGTTTTTCACAGATTCTGCCACATTTTGTCTCTCCTAACTTTTGCAAACCTCAAGCTTGCTTTTTCTTTGAAAAAACTTTTTGGAACTCTTGAGAAACAGTAGCTCTTCAAGAATATCTTTTTATCCAGTGGGAAAAATTATTTATTAAGGGTACTAACCTCTCTAATTAGCTTATGATGAGTCATGTATGAAGGGAGTTTTCAAGTGTGCGATAGAAGATGATGAAAGAAGATCCAGGAGTGTCAAGCGCTTAAGCTTGGGGATGCCCCCATGCATCCCCAATAAATATTCAAGGAGAGTCAAGTGTCTAAGCTTTGGGATGCCCCCGTGCATCCCCTTCTCCATCAACAATCATCAGTTCGTCCTTCGTCTCACTATATTTTTATCACTTCATGCGTTATGTGCTATGCTTGGAGCGTCTCGCTCTTAGGTTTTATTTTTAGTTTTCTTTAGCTTTTCTTGCTGTTCATAACAAGTTAGATCCCGTATTACTTTGTGTGGGAGAGAAACACGCTCCACTTTCAAAATCTAGAACACATCATAGGATTTTTCCTACCTATCTTTTTGATGTTGTGTGTTCTTTATCTTTTCGTAGCTACTGCCATGTTTAGTTTTAGTCTTAGTTTGTCTTTAGCAAGAGCCTTGGATTTTGTTTAGTTTGTTGCTGGAACTCTTTTTAGTTTTCATGTTTATCTTGTTAAAGAGAGTTGGTTGTTGCACTGAGTTGTGTCTTGTCTTGAGAGTAGGTAATTGAGGTTGTTATTTAATTTTAGTAATAACTTGCAATAGTTTTGAGGTATTGATGTGAGTAATGTTTGAACTTTTGGTGTCAAGAGCTCTAGCCTATTAGTAATAGGTGTCGTATTTTGGGAAATCCGTGTTTATTTTCAAAACCCTACAAAACTAGTTGAGAACTCTAGCTACTAGATGGATCACTACTCTTCTGAGGAGTCGAATATCAGAGAACACTCACGTACCATGAGTCAAGGATGCGCAGGGATAACCAAACCCCCATACACTCCTCCTCGGGGTACTTGTATCTTTGTGAACCTCCTTATTAGATTGAGAGTTACCGATAATAAGTGCATGAGTTCTTCGGACTAATTTAAGTATTGAAAGTTGACACTTCCACCTTCCCATATTTTGCTAGCCTCTCCCGTGCCGTGCATTGCCTTCTTCTCACTCCGAGAGTTGGTGTCCACCTTCGCCGGTACATCCAAACCCTTGGCATGATATGCTCTGTCATCATAAGAATCCTTATATCTTCCCTCAAAACAGCCACCATACCTACCTATCAAGGAATTTCCATAGCCTTTCGGAGATATATTGCCATGCAACTTCCACCTCTTCATGACTTGATCTTCATGTCATACATGTTCCTGCTACACTGGCAGCGACATACTTTGCATACATCATGTTAGTTACATCTTCTTTATGTTTTGAGTGCCTTGTAAAGTGTGAAAGATCTCCTTTACCTTCTTGTAAAATAGAGTGTTGCCCTTAAGTGAGGAAAAGAACCCAAAGAGGACACATTAAAAGATCCCAAAGAGGACAAATGAGAGTTAAATATAAAGAGCCATTGAGGCCACAAAAAAATACAAAAAAATAGAAAAAGAGAAAAATAAATAAAAAGAGAGAAAGGGGCAACACTACTATCCTTTTGAGAGATCCACACTAGTACTCCCTCTATATCCTTGTACTCCATAGAGATGATCATTATGCTTATAGCTATGTGGGGACCTTCACACTATAGAACTTGGCTTGCGTATTCCAAGGATGAGCCTCCTCAAACGAGCTCTAGGTATTCATTAGAGAGCAAGTTAGATGCACCCCCACTAGTTCCTTTGGAGAGCTTCTTAGCTCGTATGTGCATCCGTTGCATGGCAATCCCTACTCCTCACATCATATCTATCATATGGCCTTCTCTCGCCTATGATTTTCCTCATTGATATGAGCCTTTCACACCTTTTTGTCTTCCTCCTCCACCTACTTCTCTCTTTGCCATCCTATGTGTCAACTCTCGTGCTTACGCTCATCCATTGCATGAGTGCTCAAAATATCGAAAAGGAGTGGATCAAATTGACTTGTACCTGGCTAGTGGTCTGGGGACGAGTCATTATAAGATTCCAAAGAAGACCAAGTGTGAAACTTTAGTAGATTGAGTTCTCAACACAAAAATTTGTTTTTCTCGTATTCCCTATCCCCCTTCTTGCACGCAAACACCATTTGGAGACATTTGAGTCACGGACAGCGAGAGATCTTGCACATTTTGTTCTTTTGTTACTTGTTTCAATGCTAATATAGACTCTTGCATGTTATGACTTGAATTGGATCTCTAACCTTGATTTCTTTACTTTTCAAAGTTCTTTTATGGTTGCTAGCATGTCACCACAGAAATTATGTTGTTATCATTTACTTAATCGAGGACGAGCAGGAATTAAGCTTGGGGATGTTGATACGTCCAAAACGTATCTATAATTTCTGCTTGCTCCATGCATGTTTTGTGTGATATTGCTATGATCTAGATACACTTTCATACACTTTTGATCATATTTGGACTAACCTATTAACTCAGTGCACCCCAGTGCCAGTTCCTGTTTTCTGCTGTTTTTCTATTTCAGTTTTCCCCCATATAAAAAGTGCCAGAAAAATTCCGGGAAAAATACAAAAAAAATCAGCGTATAGGAAGCTTCGAGAAGAGTCCGGGAGGGGCCAGAGGGGAGCCAGGGGGGCCCAGGCGGCCACCCGGCGCGGCCCCACCCCTGGCCGCGCCAGGGGGCGCCTGGGGCCCCTGGTCCACCTCTGGCTGCCCCCCTTCGCCTATTTATTCTCCGTCACGGGAAAACTTCAAAAGAGGAACCCTATTCCGCAAACTCGCCTCTGTTCCGCCGCCGCCGCACTTCCAAGATCGGGAGCACCAGAAGACCTCTTCCTGGCACCCTGCCGGAGGGAGGATTGACCTCCGGGAGTCTCCTCTCCACCATGGATGCTCCCCAGATGTCTCGTGAGTAGTTTTCCTTGGACCATGGGTCCGTGATCAGTAGCTATGTGATGTTCTCCTCCCCTCTCTGATCTTCATTGTTTAGACCTCGTGAGCTTCCCTACATGATCGAGGCACCTTTGTAATATTTCTGTTGTTGCTATGCTGAGTTTGGAGGGATCTGATGGATTATGAGATTATGTTCAGATTGTGATAGAGTAATATATTTGGTTTTTATCTCTTATATTTTTGTTCCTAAGTAATTCTTGAATGTTCTCCGTTGCTGTTTATTGCTTTGGCCAAGTAGTAGGTAGTGACTCCAAGAGGGAACGTTGTGCTAGATTGTGGGTTCATGCCCCCCGATGACACGCTTGAGTGACAGAAACATGCGTCTAGGGGATGTGCTGTTGCCACAAGGGGGATAACAACGGTGCTTGTAACCGCGGTTACAAGGATTGTTTACTTTATGCAAAGTTCTTTTTAATGCAGTTGTCTGTTGCTTTGGGTTTACACTTTGGGTGGGGCTCGCAACTTAATACCAGCGAGATGTTCTGGATAGATATCTCAAGGTGGATGATTAGTAGTAGATGCAGATGGATTTCGGTCTACTTATTTTGGCGTAATGCCTGTGCTTTTGAGCCTCCTCCTTTCTTTTGTAGCATAGTTAGCATTGCGGTGCGTTCATAATCCTGTCAATTGCCCTTCTGTAATTTGTTCACCTCGCATAGCAGTTTTATCGTCTTTTGGGAGAGAGACATCACTAGTGAACATCACGTATCCCGGTCCATATCCTCATTATTATTTCCAAGCTATATTTACTTTACTGCTTTTACTTGCTATCATTATCCCTTGCGTTTTATCCGTTGTGAACAACAAGACCGGAGAGATTGACAACCTCTCTGAACTTCGTTGGGAACAAAGTTATCTATGTCTGTGTGCAGGTCCGCGTCAGTTGCGCCGCTGACACCTACTTATCATCTCTGGAGTCCTACTGGAGACAAACCTTGGTATCTTCACCGAGGGAAAACTGCTGCTGCACTACATCTCAACCTTCCACTTGGGGTAACCAACGAAGGGCAAGAAGCCATCAGGCACCCTGTGGTCCCATGTGGCCCCTCTTCGGCGTGTCTTCGTTATTCTTCTGAAAAATAGCTCCCGTCGATTTTCAGGTAATTTGGAGTTATTCTTCTGCAGCAACTCAGCGTCTACTTTTTACCGCTGAATCCTGCGTCTGCTGCTTAGGCATCGGAAAGGTGCAAACTGTGTAAAATAAGCCAAAACAACAAAAGAATAGCATCATAGCATGAAATATATCAATGAAATATAAATAATTACTATATAAAATAGTGATGCATTTTGGACGTATCAGCTGAACAGTAGTGCACCCCTGCAGGTAGTTTAATCTATTCGAATAGCCGTGTCCACGGTAACATGACGCTTTATGCTCATGCCGGATGTTACCACTACAATCTACTAATTCTATTAAACTGTATGGTTCTGGGTCTTCTTCCTTGCCGTGAAGTCGAGGAAGGGAAATCGGAGGAATTTATACTTGTTAATTATTACAACTTACTATTATACAATGCTGCAGCAACTTATGCTGCATTGTTACTTTATGCTTTATATGAACTGTTGGCTGTTCTCTTCTTGTGTGGCAAGACTCGTCGGAAGATTCTAGTCTTCGATAGGCCTAGCTTCTCATCCTTATTCTGACTTTCTACCTTGCAGTCCCTAGCTTCTCATCCTTATTCTGACTTTCTACCTTGCAGTCCACTATATACAGCCTCCTCTTTCCATTTGATACAAATGCATAAATGCTTAGTAGCGGACGTAAGACTCGCGGGCATGCTAGATACTCACCTTTTCTTTATTTCCCCCTTTGTTTTATATACCCGACGGGTTTCTGTGATCGGACGTTGGAGCCTTGGAGTCCAGGATTAGGAGATCCCCGATGCCTTCAACGACGTCGAGTTCCCCGTTGACCAGGAGTAGTTTGGAGGTTCCCAGGAAGGAGTCCTCTCCTTTTTGATCTGTTGTTATTTGTGTTAACCTTCTTAAGGCAGATCATGTGTACCTTGTGTCTGTACTCAGATACTTTTTCTTCCGCTAACTTTGTGCTCTCGAGCTGTTGTATTCGAGCCCTCGTGGCCCCTGGCTTGTATTAAACATCTTGTATTATTTTATTTGTAGAGTTGTGTTGTGATATCTTACCGTGAGGCCCTGATCTCGATTGTGTACCTTGCGTGTATGATTACTGTACACGGCTTGATTTTGGGGGCGTCACAGATATCCAACGTTCGAAGATTTCCAACATCTTGTTTCCCCATCTCAGGTATTTCGCATATTTTATTGCTAGGGGGGTGTCATCTCGTGACAACAAGAGCAACAGTTCTGCGCCGGATACTACTATCTTGGCAAACGCCCTCTCAGGGGAGAGTAAGTATAATGTGGGTTCCTTGATTGCTCGCCGCCTTGCTGCTAATGACAACAAGGGAGATATATTTGGTCGCGTTTATGCCACACTTATTCTTGAGTCTTTTGGGCGCACCGCACATCCGGATGATGAGCCTTTTTCTTTTATTATCTTTGACCTTGCTGCCATGAAGAGGCGTGAGTTTGTTACCAGGACTTCCGAGTTTGGTAACCTTAATTATATTCTGAGATTTGGACTGACCACTATTCGGGATATCCGTCTACCTGCACCTCTTTTGTTTGATTATACTCGCAGGAACGGATGGTCCTTAAACGTTATACAGTTCCATGAGTTCATGGCCCAGGAGTAGTTCATAACCCCATGGAGGGGGTTGTGCCCGATGAGGAGGATCACGTGGAGTTTTTGCCTTTCCAGGAGGAGCCCGTTACCCAGTGCGGTAGGGTCTTCTTCTGCTTGGAGCATGGAGCCTTCTTCATGGGAGGATCCCACGACTTCGGTCTACGCACCTGAAGCCCCTTACGACCCATGGACCCACCAGTATTACCCCGGAGCTAGAGGCTCCTGGGGACCATAGTAGCCGATCCCAACTTAGGTCAAAAGCCTAAGCTTGGGGGAGTACGTGCCCTTCTCCCCTTTCCATTGTATTTTCCGTTTTGTGTTGTTCGGTTTGATCTTTTTGAAGTTTTTGCCTATTCTTCTTTGTTCTCTTATAATTTGCAAAAACAACACAAATATTTATCCTTTCTCTTGCTTTTGTTTAACCTTTCAAAAACCCAAAAATATTTCCTTTCTCTCTTTAGTTTGCTTTTTTTTCAGAGTCCAGCTCGAGTTCGTGATGGCATTTGCACTTGATTATATATTCCAACGTTCGATCGTGCAAGTGACAAGGCAGTAATGACGAAGATCGACAGAAGGGATGAAACAAGGAAAGCCGATATGAACTCTTTTTGTTTCTACTTTTGTACATAGGCATGTACTTATGATCTAGAGACCAGCTTGTAGCGACATAGTTCTATGTTTACAATGCTTTCCCAGTGGTTCATGCTTTCTTTGTGGCTAGTCTCAAATAGCTAGAGTGCATAATGTGTTGTTGAAATGATTTACATCCATTGCATCGTTCATGGTTTGGCATATTGAAGTGGTATTTCCCTTCAGAGAATTTTTTGATTGACTTGGCATATGTTCACACATGTTTATGACTAAAAAGTCTATCATGCCTTGATGATCTTTTTTATTTCAGCATTGTTATATCACTTTCATGCCCTATTGAATGTTGCTTTGTCGCTCTGCATGATTATGACCGTTATTGCTCTCTAGTTGGTCGCTTCCCAGTCTTTTGCTAGCCTTCGTTCGCCCTAAGCGAAATTTTTCTTGTGCATCCAAAATACTTTCAAACCAGTTATTCCACATGAGTCCACCATACCTTCCTATTTATGGTATTTACTTGCCATCCCTAACGAAGACTTTCTTGTACCATCTGAAAATTCATTCAAAAGTTTCCTTTTTGTAACCGTACAAGCTCATGGTGCAGTGAGGGAAAAATCAGTATCTTCCGTGCCAAAAATGTTTTACTACTTGACAAAGTTTTAACTAGTCAAATTTATGAGGCAGAGGCCGGTCTGGAGAATGCCCAATTCTCACTTGTTTCACAATTTATAAAAACTTACACTTCTCCCATACTTGATGATGGAATGAAATGGGTCAAATGCTGCTAATGATAGATGGAACAAGAACTTTCCTTCCATACTTGAGGCAAAATAAAAGACACCATAGACCGTCAAATGATAGATGGATAAGGGAACAAAAGTATAAACAAAAAAAGCATGGGAACCGCCATTAATGTGGTTGGTATGTGAGATATTGAGAAACCTTTACCGTCTACCGTTGACCGGAAATTTGCACTTCCCAAAAAGAAACTTACCTCTGTTTTCAGAAACCGCGAGCTCTGGTACATGTTTAGTCGTTGCCTGTAGCCGCGGGTTGTCAACCTTGCCATCAAAAGCCACAGTTAGAGAGTCTCCACCTTCTTTCTTCAAGGAACCAGAGAGCATAATTTTCATTCTGAGTGTAATGTGCATTGTCCCATGTATCGCATTGTCTTCTGCATGATTGTGATATTACTTGTTCTGAAATTCTTAGTTCTAGTCTCCTTTAAAACTCCGGAGGAGTTTCTGCATTTATGTTTTTCTTCACTCATGGAGGCTAGCGAGATACCACTCTAGTATGTTCAAGCTATGTGCATTGTGATCCTGTCTTGATTTTCAGTAGCATATTATTTACTCTTGGTTGTTTGTGATTGATCACATGAAAGAAGGATTGCTTCGTGCATTGTCCTTGTAGCATTTTTCCAATACTTGCTAAACTCTTTCGTAGTACATGCTTATATACATCTAATGAAGCAAAAGAGTTTGTCAAAGTTTTCTTTGTCGTGTCCAGTTCGTTTAATTGAATTGCTTGAGGACAAGAAATATGCTAAGCTTGGGGGAGTTGATACGCTAATTTTCCAAACACTTTTGCTATTGTTTTGCCCTCATTCTTGCATGATTTGAACTAAACTAACCCGGACTGATGTTGTTTTAAGCAGAGCTGCCTGTATGGTTTTCTTGTGTGCAGGAATATGGATTTTTAGGTACCTCAGAAAATTACCAGAAAAATGATAGAAAATCCACGCACTCAAAGGAGCCCTGGGCCAGCAGGTGGGCCAGAGGGGAGCCAGGGCCCCCCAGGGGCCTTGCTTGCGCGGCCACCCCCTGGCCGCGCCGGGAGGCCGCCTGGGTGGGTCCCACACCCTCTGGTGACCTACCTTGGCCTCTTTTTTTCCCGTCGCGAGGAAACCCCACAACAAGAGTCATTTTCCCAATTATCGTCGCGGAGCCGCCGCCACCCTCTGTTCTTCTCCGGGAGGGCTAATCTAGAGGCTGTTTTGGCCTTCGGTGAGGGGAGATCATCGCCATCATCATCACCATCGCCACTCCATCATCTCTCCATGACATCTCCTTTCATGTGTGATTAATTCCCTGCTATAGGTAGAGGGGATGGTAGGGATTGGATGAGTTAGATCATGTAATAGTTCGTCATATTGTTGGGGCATGTTTCCTATCATCTACTTTGGTGTTTATCATCTTTGCTACAACTTGTTGCTCTTAATGCTTGTCACTTTGTGCCCGAGTGCCATGTTTTCAGATCTGAACCACTTGTGTTTTCATGAGTTTATTTATGTTCTTGATCCTATCTATGAGTTGTATGCACCTATTATAGTCCGGAAACGGTTTTCCCAATGGTGAAAACTTGGGACACCAAAGGGGATGGGCTATAATTTGAGGATTTCATGTATCCATTGAGTGTTAATGCTTTGTTCCGGTGCTCTTTGACAGAAGCACCTTAATCTCCATAAGTTCCTTTTTTGCCCTGTTCGTAGTGAGATGGTAGGACAAAAGATGTTGTGCAAGTTCTTATTGCAAGCACGCACAACTACCTTGGTATGCATGCCTAATGTTTGATATTGCCTAGATGATCCTTGCTTTTCTGTGTGCCTTGCCTCGTGTTAGAATCTATTACATGTTCACTCTCATCCAAGCAGTGCCCAACCATCCATCTCCCTAGCCTACAGTGTTTCAATCCTTCTGGTTACAAGTTGTTTACTTTTGCTGTTTTACTTTCGTTGTTTCACCGCCACTATTTCCGTTGCCACCATCACTTCCATATCACCGTTGCTATTAATACTTTATTGCAAGCAAGTGTATTTCAGGTGCGGTTGAATTGTCTACTCAACTATTAAAGCTTGTGAATATCCTTTGGCTCCCCTTGTGCCGAATCTATAAATTAGATTATTCTTACCCGCGAAGACTATCTCGATCCCCTACAGTTGTGGGTCATGAGGCATCATGGCCATAAACACAACAAGTATCAAGTTCATCAAAAAGGCATATTTCAAGTGAGTCCTCAAAATCATAGGATTCCTCATAATTGAAATCATTAGCCTCTTCTTGGGAAGTAGGCATTTTATTTTTAAAATCCTCAAGATAAGCATTGGAAACATATTTTCAAAGCAATAGGCAAGCTCCGAAAAATTTCCGGACTTGTGAATAGTATCGTAATACTTTTCAATCAAAGAAGCAATCTCATAAGCACCCTTAAAAGAAAAAAAAATCTTCAATCTTTTCAACATCAAAGTAATCATAAGCAGCTTTAGAATAATAAGATAGGATCTTATTTTCATTAAACTCACATTGGAAAGGAAGGTTTTTACGATCTATTTCAGAGAAGCAAGTAAAATCATAAATGTGGCACAAGGACTCAGCATAGCAATAAGAAGTTTGTATTTGATCCCATAAGTGTTTCCCTTTATGAGATAGGAGGTGTCGCGTATAATGAGCATGCTCATCCAATGATTTTCCCTCAACCAAGTCGATTGGGTTTTTAGCACAAGCACAAATAGGTTGGAGACGATCCAAGTGAAAAGTGTCCATCCTACCATATTTGGGTGGTTCCGCACCCATGGTGAGGATAGCATCGGTAGGCAGAGAAAAAAAAAGACAAAAGGTAGCAACAATTTTTTTTTGGTTTTTCATAAAGACACACAAGCAAAGGTAAAGACTGAAAAGTAATCTGACAAGACTAAAAAGCAAAGATAAAAGGTAGTGTGCAACTCCCCTATCTTGAAGACTGGAATCCCCGGCAACGGCGCCAGAAATTTTCTTGATGAGTGTAGATAACACCTCCTCGTTGGTTACCCCAAGTGGAAGGTTAGGATGTACGTAGTAGCAGAAAATTTCCCTTACCCGAGGACTGTAAGGTTTATCGAATCCTGTAGGACTCAAAGCTCAACAAGTAGGTGTCTGCTACTCTGGCGCCGACAAAAGACGTGGACCTGCACACAGACGCAAATAACTTTGCTCCCAAGGAGTATAGAGAGGTTGTCAATCTCTCCATCCTTACTGTTTACAAAGGATCAAACACAAGGGTGAAAAATAATAGTAGGTGTAACTGAAAAGGAAATAAAAATAATAAAAGTGAACGGTGTAAACTAAGGTGGAAATATGGACCGGGGTCCCATAACTTTCACTACTGATTTATCTCTCCCAAAAGACGATAGAAAACTATGTTGGGTGAACAAATTACAGCTATTCAATTAACAGAATTATAAACACACCCCAATGCTAATTATGCAACTAGAAATTAAAGAGGCTCAATCATGTGGGCATTACACCAAAACAAGTAGATCATTTATTCATCATCATCTACTCACTAATCATCCACCTTTATATATCTATCCAGAACATCTCGCTGGTATTAAGTTGCGAACCCAAACCAAATTGTAGTCGCAAAGCAACGAACGACTGCCTTAACACTCTATGTGTAATGTAAGCAATCCTTGCAACCGCAGTTACAAGCACCGCAGTTTTCTCCCTGGTGGCAACAACACATCCCCTAGTCTCATGTTTTTGTCACTCAAGCTAGACATCGGGGGGCATGAACCCACAATGATGCATAACGCTCCTTCTGTCGTGGAAAAAACACGCCAGATGTCCTCATAGAAAACTTAAAATGGGGCCTTTGCTACGACTGATTTCGAGAAGGGAGAGTCCATCAGCGGGGAGTCGGTACGATGAGTCGGAACAAGAGAGATACAGGGATTTACTTAGGTTCGGACCCTCGATGAGGTAAAGACCTACTTCCTTCCTTGTATTATATGTGGGAGATCTCGATTACAAGGGCGCTATAAGTCGTCGATGTCTCAAGAACCTATCTAGATTGATTCGCCCCGAGGAAGCCCCGGGAACTTGGCTTATATACACGCCTGGTCCTAGGGTTTGTACAATGAGTCTTACAATGGTATGAGGTGGAGTCCTATTCTATCTCTTCGATGGCTATCTTGTCCTTCAAGTCGTTTTGAAATCCTTCCTTCTACCGCGTCGGTCTTCATCTCGCAGCGTAGTCAGACTCATTGTATCAACCGACTTACAATATGAAGATCAATGCCATTGTTTACACCTCAACAATTTACATCCTTTATTTCCTTTTCGTTGCAATCACCACCACTATTTCCATCGTGTGTTTGATCCTTTGTAAACAACAAGATTGGAGAGGTTGACAACCTCTCTGAACTCGTTGGGAGGAAAGTTATTTGCTTTTGTGTGCACGTCCAGGTCAAGTAAGCAACCCTCAAGGTTGTAAAACGGCACCATTGTTTTCTTGCCACCTACTTGAAGAACTTGGAGTCCTACTGGTCGATTAAACCTTCGTATCTTCACCGAGGGAAACATGCTGATGTCTACTTCTTAACCTTCCACTTGGGGTAACCAACAAGGGGCGAGAATCCATCAACTACTCACGGCGCATCCCGGAGGCGATCATGGTGATGGAAAGGCTTCCGAAAGTCAATCCTCCCTCCGGCAAGGTGCCGAGACAGATTTTCCTGGCGGTCCCGAGATCGAAATCGCTTCGGCGGCGGAATAATGGACGAAATAGTGTAACGGGGAACTCCTCGAGGGTTTCTATCTCGGGAAATAAATATAGGCCAAAGGAGGACCTGACGGGTACCCCCTGGCCCAGGCGGCCAAAGAGCGCGACCACCCCCTTGGCCGCACCAGCAGGACGCTTGGCTGGGGGGATGGCCCCCTCGGGGCCCCCTTCGGGCTTATGGAGTCTTCCGACTTGGATATATTTCTGGTATTTTTTCTAGTATTTTCCGAGCACTTTTATTTTTGACCTTTTTATGCAATGCACAGACAATAACGGACAAAAATGGTTACTTTGTTCTTGCTTGCTGCTCTTACTATGGGTTCAACTGAAAACACCAAGTTGTGGCACTTCAGTAGTCACAACAACAATGACTTTATTTTACATTAAAAAAACAATGACTTTATTTGCACTCCTATTGCTGCACCCGCCAATTCGGCGACTTCCTATGAAATTAAACCTGCTTTGTTGAACCTTGTTATGAAAGAACAATTCTCCGGTGCTGGAGATGCTGCTGCTTTGCGTTTGAATAATTTTGTTGAGCTTTGTGATATGCAAAAGTATAAGGAAGTAGATTGTGATATTGTTGAACTTAAGCCTTTTCCCTTCTCTTTGAGAGGAAGGGATAAAAAGTGGCTCCAATCCTTGCCTAGGAATAGCATAGATTCTTGGGGTAAATGTAAGGATGCTTTTATTAGGAAGTACTACGTACCCACCTACTAACATTATTCAATTGAGGAGCAACATTATGAATTTTAGATGTAGGGACCAGATCCGAAGGGACCAAGTCTCTGTGCTTAATGTGCTAGTCCCTGGATCAGTTTGCTAGCACACATAGTACTCGATGAAATAACAGAAGTAAAACATGTCTTTATTACATCGAATGAAGTAAATATTTCAATAATAACATGGCTTAAGGCCATCTAATCAAATACTTGCAGAAGCTATAATAGTAGTAGTAGCGAGTCCATCCGACTCCACGGCAAAAGTTGAGTAGAAGACAGCGACCTATTCGCACCTTACTCCTCGTCAGAACAATCTGCAACATGAATAAGTTACAGCCCCAAAAGGGGTCAGTACTTTGATCGTACGGCAAGCCATATCACAGAAAGAAGTAAAAGCCCTGTAATACATGCAATTTGGATGGTGTAGCTTCTACATTTATTTTTGCAAAAAGCTAATTTTTCCCTATAGAATAATAATAGCTAAGTTCTACAATAGCATACGATTGAGATGGAAACCCCACTCAATCTATCCCAAAGTGATTAACCCAATAAATTAATTAAAGATGATGAGACAAATCAATATTTCCACAACTAGTTGCTCAAATTGTCCATAACCGGGGACACGGCTAATCGATTAGTTTTACACTCTGCAGAGGTTTGTGCACTTTTCCCCACAAGACTCGATCGCCTCCTTTGTAGTTCGTCACACTGCATGATGTATGACCACTGGAAGATCGAGACATGGTATTTCAGAAGAGTTTCCCTTACTCCGGTAGCATCCATCCCACCTACTCACATCTACTTTCGTAGTGCTACCTAGTAAGAGTCCCTACAACTGATCAACCAAGCCAGAGCCCATAGTAGCTTGTGGCTGCACACGTAAGCTTCTAGGTATGTCAATACAAACAGTCCCTTTGAGCCTGGGTGGCCTTCCGCAGTCATCACTGGCCACCCCCAGGATGCTCGCAACCATCCCACCCAGGTAGTTCATTAACTTCATCTTGGTCCTAATTACTACTTTATCACTCATACCTCATAATGATTCACTTCCCAATCCACGTCTACTTAGCATAGCAATATCCTATTATACGATGGTGACAATGATGTAAGGATCAGACCTACCTCAATGAACTACTGGGTGTAATAGCATAGCATAACCTATCATACAATCTAAAGAAGAAGAACTAATGCATTGAAAACATAGGTAATAGGGAGTATGGTCAAAGATATGACTTGCCTTGCTGTTGATTGCAGAACTCTAAATATTGGTGGTACTCTGCTTCGCACTCCGGACAATCTATCGTGAGCAAACAAAGATACACACAATCAATACACAACCAAAAGCAAAACAATGTTCAAGAACTCCGAAATAAAATCCGAATAAAAGATTTTGCAAAAACAAATCAAGATTGATTTTAAAAGTGGGTTGCAAAGTGTCTAGAATATAGGGTTTAGCAAGGGTTTTAGTTTGCAAAAAGAATTAATCAAATCCGAGTTGTAAAACAAAAGTTACGATCAACTAAAGTTGAAAATAAAATCTGATCAGATCTGAATATTTTCGAAAATACCAAAACAAACTTTATGGTTGAACTGAAAAGAGGGCTTCGAAAGAAAACCGTGGGCTTTGGAATCACGTAAAACGGATCTACGAGTAAAAAGATATTACAAGAACAGTTTTCCATAGGATTTAGGATTTTTTTTTTGATCGAACGGAAATTTTTTTTTCCCAAAACTTGGATCTACAATACATAATAATTAGAGGGTTTCAAAACAACGATTTGCCCGCTTGTTTCATCTAAAACGGAGCAATGGATAAAAAATTACTGCGCTTTTACTAACCGCGATGTGTAGATTAGACGCGACGAAGACGATAACCCCGGCGATCTTCGGCGTCAACGAGGACGTCTAGGATGTAGGGCTTGATTAGAAGATCACAACGGTGGTGGTGATGATCTCCAACGTCGTCCGTACGGGCGTGGCAACGCGGTGAACCGAGCGCGCTCCGATGAACTCCCGCGGTACGCGTACAATTTGGGGATCAATCTTGCGCAAGAAAAGAAGAGGGAAAAAGATGTCAAATAGAAGCACAACGAAGAGAAGAGTCGGTCTGCAGAATTTGGGGTCAAGGGGAGGCTCACCGGTGACGAAATTCGTCCAACAATAGAGCTTCGTTGGACCTAGATCTACCCCGAAATTAGCTCGATTTGGAACGGTTTGCTGCGAAATTTTGTGGGGAATCCGTGGAGGGGGTCATGGGGTATTTAAGGGACAAGATTTCGTGGGCAGACGAGGAACCGAAGATGGAGTTCTAGGCAAACACGGGCGGCGGCGTGCGAACAGAGTCCAAACGGACTCGTGTTCGTTTCGTGGTGGAGAAGAAGACGAGCACAGGCTCGCACGTGCCCGGCTCGCTCGGCCGCTGGCCGCTCGGCCTGGCCTGGCCCGGCTCGCTCGGCCGCTGGCCGCTCGGCCTGGCCTGGCCCGGCTGGCTAGCTCGGCCAGCCGGCCAGCCCGTTCAGTTTTTTTTTTTTTGCGAATTTTTTTTAAAGTATAGGGGTATTTTTAATATAATAAAAATAGCCCCAAAAAAAATAACATCTTATATTTTTAAAATAATAAAAATACGTAAAACGTAATTACGTTTCTATAAATATATACATACTTTTCTTTAAACTTCAATGAGTTTTATAAAATAAAATATAAGTCGGAAAAATACGAAATAAATTTCTAAAATCTTAGAAAAACATAAATAATATCTTCAATAAGTTATTTATACAAAATAAAATACTAAAGAAAAACTTTATTCAATAAATTCAAACAAACTCTCAAATAAGATCCAAATGCACACACACACAAAATGATATGCATATGCTCTCTAGTAACTCATCCAAAAATAAATTTGGGATGTTACAAAACCTACCTCCCTTAAGGTGAATCTCGCCCTCGAGATTCGGGTTGGTCAGCAAAAAGGTGTGGGTGATCATGCTTGAGATCCTCTTCTCGCTCCCAAGTAGCTTCTTCCTCGGTGTGGGGACTCCACTGAACTTTCCAAGAAAACTACGGATTTCACCAACGGATGTGGGCGCCTGCCATTCTGTGACTGCTTCAACCTTGGATGGGTCCACTGCGATTCCTTCGCCTGACACAACATGTCCAAGAAATCCCACTTCCTTCAACCAAAATTCACACTTACTAAACTTGGCATAAAGTTGATGTTCCCTAAGTTTCTCCAAGACTAAGCGTAGGTGTTCTTCATGCTCCTCTTCATTCTTGGAATAAATCAAAATATCATCAATGAACACCACAACAAATTTGTCCAAAAACTCCATGAAGACCTTGTTCATCATGTTCATAAAGTATGCAGGGGCATTGGTTAGACCGAAAGACATGACTGTGTACTCATAGAGTCCATATCTCGTGGTAAAGGCGGTCTTGGGTATATCCTTCTCACGGATCTTCAACTGGTGATATCCCGATCGGAGATCGATCTTGGAAAACACACTAGCTCCTTCCAACTGGTCAAACAAATCATTGATCATCGGTAGTGGATACTGGTTCTTGATAGTCACCTCGTTCAACGAGCGATAATCCACAACCATCCTTAGAGATCCATCCTTCTTCTCCACTAAAAGCACTGGGGCTCCCCAAGGTGATGAACTCGGGCATATATACCCTTTCTCCAATAACTCTTTAATTTGCTTCTTAATTTCCTCTAAGTCATTTGCGGGCATTCTATACGGCCTTTTGGATATAGGTCCGGTGCCTGGCAATAAATCGATCAAAAACTCGATATCCCGGTCCGGTGGCATTTCGGGAAACTCTTCCGGGAATACATCAGGGTACTCCTTGACTATCGGCACTTCCTCCAGGCTAACCCCCTTAAGAGAATATACCTGGGTCCTTCTAAACTTGTGCTTGGTCACATACTTGATCTTCTTCCCCTCGGGTGTGGTGAGAGAGATTGATCTTCCCTCACAGTCAATGTTGCCTTTATACTTCGACATCCAATCCATACCTAGGATTACATCCAAACCTTGGGACTTCAAAATTACCAGGTCTGTGGGGAAATCATGATTGCCAATGGCAAGGCTCAACTGGGGACAACCTAAACCTGCCATCATCTCGGCTCCCGGGGAACTTACTAAAATTGGCACACTAAGGGTCTTGGTAGAAAATCCATACTTATCCACAACTACCCTTGATATGAATGAATGTGATGCACCAGTGTCAAAAAGAACTAGTACTGGTTGAGAGTTTAGCAAAAACTTACCAAACACTGCATCAGGTTGTTCATAGGCTTCCTCCACGTTGACATGGTTCAGTTGTCCCTTAGCAAAAGGGTTAGGCTTCTTATTTCCAGAACTCCCATTGCCATTCTTCAGCTCAGGACATTCATTGGAGTAATGCCCTTTGTTGTTGCATTTGAAGCAGGTGATGTGACTTAGGTCCTTCTTCATGGGCGTAGATGGGTTGGACCACTGCGGATTCCCATTTCCTCCATTGCCATTCCTCTGGTTTCCATGGTTATGTCCATTGCCTCCATGCTGAGAATGACCTCCATGATTATGATGGTTGTGCCCTCCAAATTTATTGGATCCTGTTCCACCATATCCTGAGAATGGTGTGGAACGGGGCTTCTGTTGAGTGCCAGATTGATACTGGCCCTGTCCGTACTTCCTCTTGCGATTATCCATTATCTGATGCTTGCCTTCAAGAATGATAGCCTTATCCACCATCTCCTGGTAGTTAGAAAAGGTTGCCACCGTCAACTGAACTCCAAGCTCATCATTTAGTCCCTCCAGAAATTTCTCCTGCTTGGCAGCATCTGTGGCCACATCTCCTGGAGCATAACAGGACAGCTTGTTGAATTCCTCCACATACTCTGCCACTGAACGGCCTCCCTGGCGTAAGTTGCGAAACTCCCTCTTCTTGAGACTCATAGCTCCAGCTGAAACATGAGCAGTGCAGAACGCCTGCTGGAACTGGTCCCAAGTCACATTCGCCATGGGGTATGTGGTGGTGTAATTATCCCACCATGCGGCTGCAGGTCCATCTAGCTGGTGTGAGGCAAATCTCACTTTCTCCTCATCAGTGCATCCAGCGGTTGCTAGCTTCCTTCCCATATTGCGGAGCCAGTCATCTGCAACAATCGGCTCCGGGCTGCTAGAGAACAAAGGTGGGTTCAACCTTAGGAAACGGGTGAGGCTGTCTCCCAAAGGTGGTGGTGGTGGTGGGGCATTGTTGTTGTTGTTGTTGTTGTTGTTGTTGTTGTTCATGTTCTGCATCAAAAGCTGCATCATCTGATTCTGGGTCTGAAGCAACTGCTCTAAGCCGGGTGGAATTCCATTCCCTGATCCACTAGCAGAAGGGGCACGTCTTGGCGGCATCTGTCGGGTTAGAATAGATGAGGTTATAGAGAGAAAATAGGCCTAAGGGGGATAACACTACCCATATGCAACATGACAGCAAGAATTTTCAATCAATCACTCATTCAAATCAAGATTCACACAATTAACTAAGATAGGCCATGTCACAAGAGTCGACATGGTAACTCTAAGAAAACTCTCAGATCGAAACTCTAAACGTTTAACTAAAAAGAAAAAAAATCTATAATGGTGGTCTATGACTAGTTTGAGTCGGAAGAAGAATCGATCATCAAGACATCATTTGCATTTTCCTCTTCCTCTGACTGGTAATCCTCATCTTGGCTAACGAGGCATCCATCGGAGTGATCCTCCTGAATGTTTTCTCCTTGGTCAAGTTGTTCTTCTGCTTCCTCCAGCATGAGCTTCAACTCTTCATTCCTTTCTTGTAGTGTGTCGATTTGCTCCTCATACTCTTCACGGACTCTCTTAGCTTCCTCCTCCAAACCCTCAATAACGTCCATGAAATGAAGCATTTCTTCCTCCACACGTTGAACATGTTCCCCCAAGTCTTGAATGTGGGATGCCATTGATGTATCCTCAACAGTACGTACTAATTCTCCAGTATGATCTCGGCGTCCATACATCTCGAAGCGGGTTCCTTGAAGATCTGCTTGGTACTCCTGTCGAATACGTCCTAAGGTCATCAATGCGGCACGACTTCTTCCCACACTCCAGTTTGGTTCTTTCACCGAGAAGTTAATTGGCTTGATTTTCCTTCCAAAGGTACCTCCTGGAATGTGAACTTGGACCTTCCAGCTCTTTGCTCCTGGTCCTGTAGTCATGAGTGTCCCGGTGAAACTAGGCAAGGCGATCTTCAAAAACTTCACGATCTCCATCAGGCTTTGTCCAAAAGGTGTGGTCTCATCAGGCTGAGCGAACTTGGTGATCGGCATCTATATTTGTAAGGAGAGAAGAGATTAGAAGTGAATAGGAAAGAGTATGAAAATCATTAGAACTGTAGAGGGTTTTTAAAATAAAGTTTTCATCCTATGGCTTTTCCGTTCCTAAGGTCACGTCCTACAGTCAACATCTGCTCTGATACCATCTTGTAGCGACCAGATCCGAAGGGACCAAGTCTCTGTGATTAATGTGCTAGTCCCTGGATCAGTTTGCTAGCACACACAGTACTCGATGAAATAACAGAAGTAAAACATGTCTTTATTACATCGAATGAAGTAAATATTTCAATAATAACATGGCTTAAGGCCATCTAATCAAATACTTGCGGAAGCTATAATAGTAGTAGTAGCGAGTCCATCCGACTCCACGGCAAAAGTTGAGTATAAGACATCGACCTATTCGCACCTTACTCCTCGTCAGAACAATCTGCAACATGAATAAGTTACAGCCCCAAAAGGGGTCAGTACTTTGATCGTACGGCAAGCCATATCACAGAAAGAAGTAAAAGCCCTGTAATACATGCAATTTCGCTGGTGTAGCTTCTACATTTATTTTTGCAAAAAGCTAATTTTTCCCTATAGAATAATAATAGCTAAGTTCTACAATAGCATACGATTGAGATGGGAAACCCCACTCAATCTATCCCAAAGTGATTAACCCAATAAATTAATTAAAGATGATGAGACAAATCAATATTTCCACAACTAGTTGCTCAAATTGTCCATAACCGGGGACACGGCTAATCCGTTAGTTTTACACTCTGCAGAGGTTTGTGCACTTTTCCCCACAAGACTCGATCGCCTCCTTTGTAGTTCGTCACACTGCATGATGTATGACCACTGGAAGTTCGAGACATGGTATTTCAGAAGAGTTTCCCTTACTCCGGTAGCACCCATCCCACCTACTCACATCTACTTTCCTAGTGCTACCTAGTAAGAGTCCCTACAACTGATCAACCAAGCCAGAGCCCATAGTAGCTTGTGGCTGCACACGTAAGCTTCTAGGTATGTCAATACAAATAGTCCCTTTGAGCCTGGGTGGCTTTCCGCAGTCATCACTGGCCACCCCCAGGATGCTCGCAACCATCCCACCCAGGTAGTTCATTAACTTCATCTTGGTCCTAATTACTACTTTATCACTCATACCTCATAATGATTCACTTCCCAATCCACGTCTACTTAGCATAGCAATATCCTATTATACGATGGTGACAATGATGTAAGGATCAGATCTACCTCAATGAACTACTGGGTGTAATAGCATAGCATAACCTATCATGCAATCTAAAGAAGAAGAACTAATGCATTGAAAACATAGGTAATAGGGAGTATGGTCAAAGATATGACTTGCCTTGCTGTTGATTGCAGAACTCTAAAGATTGGTGGTACTCTGCTTCGCACTCCGGACAATCTATCGTGAGCAAACAAAGATACACACAATCAATACACAACCAAAAGCAAAACAATGTTTAAGAACTCCAAAATAAAATCCGAATAAAAGATTTTGCAAAAACAGATCAAGATTGATTTTAAAAGTGGGTTGCAAAGTGTCTAGAATATAGGGTTTAGCTAGGGTTTTAGTTTGCAAAAAGAATTAATCAAATCCGAGTTGTAAAACAAAAGTTACGATCAACTAAAGTTGAAAATAAAATCTGATCAGATCTGAATATTTTCGAAAATACCAAAACAAACTTTATGGTTGAACTGAAAAGAGGGCTTCGAAAGAAAACCGTGGGCTTTGGAATCACGTAAAACGGATCTACGAGTAAAAAGATATTACAAGAACAGTTTTGCATAGGATTTAGGAAATTTTTTTTGATCGTACGGAATTTTTTTTTCTCAAAACTTGGATCTACAGTACATAATAATTAGAGGGTTTCAAAACAACGATTTGGCCGCTTGTTTCATCTAAAACGGAGCAACGGATAAAAAATTACGGCGCTTTTACTAACCGCGACGTGTAGATTAGACGCGACGAAGACGACAACCCCGGCGATCTTCGGCGTCAACGAGGACGTCTAGGATGTAGGGCTTGATTAGAAGATCACAACGGTGGTGGTGATGATCTCCAACGTCGTCCGTACGGGCGTGGCAACGCGGTGAACCGAGCGCGCTCCGATGAACTCCCGCGGTACGCGTACAATTTGGGGATCAATCTTGCGCAAGAAAAGAAGAGGAAAAAAGATGTCAAATAGAAGCACAACGAAGAGAAGAGTCGGTCTGCAGAATTTGGGGTCAAGGGGAGGCTCACCGGTGACGAAATTCGTCCAACAATAGAGCTCCGTTGGACCTAGATCTACCCCGAAATTAGCTAGATTTGGAACGGTTTGCTGCGAAATTTTGTGGGCAATCGGTGGAGGGGGTCATGGGGTATTTAAGGGACAAGATTTCGTGGGCAGACGAGGAACCGAAGATGGAGTTCTAGGCAAACACGGGCGGCGGCGTGCGAACAGAGTCCAAACGGACTCGTGTTCGTTTCGTGGTGGAGAAGAAGACGAGCACAGGCTCGCACGTGCCCGGCTCGCTCGGCCGCTGGCCGCTCGGCCTGGCCTGGCCCGGCTGGCTAGCTCGGCCGGCCGGCCGGCCCGTTCAGTTTTTTTTTTGGGAACTTCTTTTTTTAAAGTATAGGGGTATTTTTAATATAATAAAAATAGCCCCAAAAAATATAACATCTTATATTTTTAAAATAATAAAAATACGTAAAACGTAATTACGTTTATATAAATATATACGTACTTTTCTTTAAACTTCAAAGAGTTTTATAAAATAAAATATAAGTCGGAAAAATACGAAATAAATTTCTAAAATCTTAGAAAAACATAAATAATATCTTAAATAAGTTATTTATACAAAATAAAATACTAAAGAAAAACTTTATTCAATAAATTCAAACAAACTCTCAAATAAGATCCAAATGCACACACACAAAAAATGATATGCATATGCTCTCTAGTAACTCATCCAAAAATAAATTTGGGATGTTACATTAGACAACTTGATAATGAACATTTTTCTCAAGCCTGGGAACGTATGAAATCTCTTCTTAAGAATTTCCCTGCTCATGGATTAACTACTTGGATGGTTATCCATACTTTTTTTCATGCAGGATTGAACTTTACCTCGTGGAATCTGTTAGACTCGGCCGCGGGAGGAACCTTTATGTCAACCACAGTTGGTGTTGCCACAAAGCCATTAGATGATATGATGACAAACTACTCCTAATGGCACACCGAACGATCTCCAACAGGTAGAAAGGTAAACTATGTTGAGGAGATCTCCTCTTTAAATGATAAGGTTGACTTGATCATGACTTTACTTACTAAGAAAGATCCTATTGATCCTCATGATGTTCATTTAAATTTTTGGTTGCTCAAGAAAGAGAGCAAATAGATGTTAATTTTATTTCTAGGAATAACTTCAACAACAATGCTTATAGGAGTAATTTGGGTAGCAACAATCCTATACCGTTCCCTCCAACAACTCTTATAGGAACAACAACACTTATCCTAGTACCAAAAACACCACTTTTGAATTAGAGAGCATGCTTAAGGACTTTATTGCCTCTCAAAAATCCTTCAACAAGAATGTAGAGAAAAAATAGACAAATTAGATAGTCTCTCTTTGAAGGTTGACAACATTTCTCACGATGTTGAGATGCTCAAAATTACGACTTCTCCCCTTGAGAAGAAAACCACACCTATGAATGCTATCCAAGACAAATTAATGAAAACATTAGAATTCTAGCCAAACTTAAGGATAGATGGGCTAAAGAGAAAGAGGAGGAAGAGAGAGAGTTAAGAACCTTCCTACACACACCACACTTGCCACTTTACATGTTGTTGAGGATCTCAAAACTTTTAGCACCTATCGCATCCCTAGTACACCTAATGGACGTATCAATGGTGATGCTAAAACCTCAACTTTAGGACAAGAAGGTCCCTTGAACTTAGATACTACCAAAGAGAGGATGAGCTTAGATGATATAACTACCACTTTAATTAATGGTATTACCTCCATCACAATTTCTAAGGCTTACGTGTATCCCTAGATCGTCAATTTAACCAACATAACATAAGATATAAATTATAAAAAGCATATCATTAGAAACTCTAGATGTTCTATTTTCAAATGGTACAATGTTATATATCTTACGTTATGTTGGTTAAATTGACGACCTAGGGGTACACGGAGGCCTTATAAACTGTGATGGAGGTAGTAGTGAACTTGATTTTGATAATTGTAGCCTCTCCAAAGTCATTAAGTTTTTGCAAAGAATGGCCAAAGACCCCCACACTAGTTCAATTAACATTGCCTACACCGAGCATATAACTAATGCTCTAATCAAAGCTAGGGAGGAGAAAATTAAATTAGAAGTTTCTATTCATAGAAAACTAGAAGATGGTTGGGATCCTATGGTCAAGATTTAATTGAATAACCTTTCTTGCTTTGCTTTATGTGATGTTGGAGCTAGTGCCTCCGTTTTACCAAAAAGAATATATGATATGCTTGAATTGAAACCTTTTAATCCTTGTTCTTTTGGTGTTCGTCTTGTTGATGCTTCCGTAAAGAAACCTTTAGGAAGGATTGATAATGTGCTTATTACTGCCAGTGATAATTATGTTCCCGTTGATATTCTTGTCATGGACATTGATACGTCCCAAATGTATCTAGAATTTCTGCTTGTTCCATGCTCTTGTGGGTGACTTTGCTATGTGTTTGGCTACACTTTCATGCCTTTTTACACATATTTGGACTAACGTACTAACTCAGTGCACCCAGTGCCAGTTTCTGTCTGCTGATGTCTATGAATTGCAAGTTTTGACCCATATTTACAAAGCCCCAAAAATTCCACTAAAAGTATATAAAAAATCAGCGCATCGGAAGACTCCAGAAGCCCGAAGTGGGGCCAAGCCCCACCCCTGGCCGCGCCTGGGCGGGGGCCACATCCCCTGGTGCCTCCGTCGGCCTATATTTACACCCCATTCCAGAAACCCTAAAGGAGAGCCCCGCATCGCAATTTTCACTTCTGTTACGCCGCCGCCTCGCTTCCAAGATCGGGAGCACCACGAGACCTCTTCCCGGCACCCTGCCGGACGCAGGATTGACCTCCGGGAGCTTATCCACCACCATGAGTGCTTCCCGGATGTGCCGTGAGTAGTCCCCCTTGGACCATGGGTCCATGACCAACATCTATGTGATGACTTCTCTCCTATCTTGTGCTTCAATTCTTATCCCTTGTGAGCTGCCCTACATGATCAAGGCGCTTATGTTATTTTCCTGCTGTTGTTATGTGATGCGCGAGAGATGATAATGGCTTCTCGCCCTTCGTTGGTTACCCCAAGTGGAAGGTGAGATGTAGGATAGAATTTTTTTTACCCTAACTTAGAGGTTAGGGTTTGTCTCCCGTAGGACTCCGAAAGCGACAAGTAGGTGGTAAAGTGAACAATGGCGCCGAGGTTGCTTACTTCACCTGGACCTGCACACTTGCTCCCAACGAAGTTCAGAGAGGTTGTCAATCTCTCCAGCCTTGTCGTTTACAAAGGATCAACGCAACAGATAGTAGATAGTGATAATTGTTGGGATACGGGGCAGAAAACAAAAAAATTTCACACCTACGGTACCCGAACCCAAGATCTATGCTATGGCGATGTAAAGTAACGGAGGGAATCGGTGTTCATACCTTTGAAGACCGAAAGCGGGAAACGTTCTTACGAACGTGGTTGGCGTAGACTCAGAACTACGACCTCCCTGTCGTGTAGAAGACCACCACCGGCGAGGATGACTCCCGGTAAACCTCCAGCGACGAAGCAGCACCACAGGTGTAATGCCTCGAAGGGATAATACACGTACGGCACAATCGATGTTCCTCCCGGGCTCCGAACCAGACGAGCAGCGGAAAGAAGACGGCTACGGATCCCGACTCCGGCAGAGCGACGGCCTGCCTTATGGTGGAGAACTCCAATCCTGGTGCAGACTCCAAACAAGGGGAGTCCACTTCCGGAAATGGAGAAGGAAGAAGAAGGAGAGCAATTGTTGTATGGAAAAAGGGGGGTCTACCCCTCTATATAAAGGCCAAGGGGGGGTGTGATCCCTCTTCCCTCCCCCATGTGGGACTAAACCCCCAAGGGGGGAGGGGTGCGCCGGCCAAGGGGGGGTTGGGCCCCACCCCTTGGCGCCAAGCCCAAGGGGGGGGAACCCCCTCCTCCCCTAATGGGCCTCTAAGGCCCATATAGCCTTTTTCCATTATTTTAATTATTTAATAAGTTTTAAATATTTAATTCAGATAATTAAATAATAAAAAACATTATTAAAACAATTAAACTTTATTTTGAACTATTCAAAATGTCCGGAAACCATTCCGTCCTCCTCCGGATCTATTCCGGTGATTTCTCCTATTTCACCGATTGATCCCGTAACTGTCCTATGCATCGATTGCCCTTAAGTGTAACACCCTAACGGTCCGGGAAACAGAAGACATGGTCGAGACTCTTCTCATGGACCAATGACTAGTCAGTTGGACCTAGTTACAATCCTTGACAGCCCCTGCGCTTCCATCGAATGAGCTTCGATCGCTTTTGGAAACCGTTAACGATACGACGTAATCCCTTTGTTCTGCGGTACTTTGTTTGTCCGAGGTTTGATCGTCGGTATCCCACATACCGTGTTCACATCTCGTTCACGACAAACAACTTCTCTCGTCCATGATCATTGCATCTCTTGTGACCTAGTCACGTCCTTGCAAGGGTTGATGCAATATCACCGAGTGGGCCCAGAGTACCTGTCCTGTCACAAGGACTGACAAATCCCGCTTTGATCTATTAACATACTCATCAACCATCTATTTCGGAATACCCAAAGTGCTCCGTTATAGCCAGCATATTTCAGTCAGGCGGTGGGATACAAATCAAAGTCTCCTCATAGATCGTGATTACGTATGATCATTACGGTCTAAGGACTAAGGCATACGTTACAAAGTCATAGCAACGCTGAACTATGTGACTCGATCACATTGCATTACTTTAGGTGGGTGTCTGTCCATCACATCATTCCCCTAATGATATGACCTCATTGTCAATGGACTTAAGTGTCGCCATGATCAGGAAAGCTTGATCAATCAATTGCCCAATGAGATAGTTTACCCGAGTTAAACTACGGACCATGTTTTATACTACACCTGTATTAGTATTTCCAAGTAATACAGTTATAGCACAGTATAAAACGTATTATGAACAAAACGGATATGTGACAAATATCTTTATTAATTTGTCTCTAGGGCACATATCCAACAGTCTCCCACTTGCACTAGAGTACAAATTACACTAGTTTACATCAGGTATGTATCTAACACCAATGGTCTCTCGGTGTTCTTCAAACTTGCCCTATGGAAGAGGTTTAGTCATCGGGTCTGCTGCGTTCAGATCCGTATGTATCTTGTGAATCCTAGTGTGTCCATCCCTGACGTAGTCTCGCGTCACATGGAACTTTCGGAGGATGTGCTTGGCTGTAGAGTGAGTTCTTGGCTCCTTCGCGTTAGCAATGGCACCCGTGTTGTCGCAGAAGATTCCCACGGGGTCAGTGCAACTGGGAAAGACGCCAAGCTCGATCACGAACTTCTTCAGCCACAGCGCCTCGTTTGACGCTTCGCAAGCGGCAATATACTCCGACTCCATTGAATATTGAGCGACGACTGACTGTTTGCCGCTCCTCCAGCTAATCGCGCCTCCGTTCAACATGAAAACATATCCCGTCTGGGATTTCGAGTCATCTAGGTCTGAGCCGAGGCTTGCGTCAACGTAACCCTTTACGGTGAGCTCCTCATCAACTCCTCCATAAACGAGAAAGAGATCCTTGGTTCTTCTTAAGTACTTAAGGATGTTCTTTACTGCTGTCCAATGGGCCATTCCCGGATTACTCTGGTAGCGATTAGTCATACTAATGGCCAGCGCTAAATCCGGTCTGGTACATAACATAGCATACATGAGAGAACCTATGGCTGAGGCATAGGGCTTTGAGGACATCTCCTCTTTCTCTTTAGGTGTGGTCGGGCATTGAGTCACGCTTAGTTTGACACCTTTTATAAGTGGCAAGAGACCTCTCTTGGAGTCATCCATTTTGAACCTTTTCAAAATCTTGTCAATATAAGTATTCTGACTCAAGGCCAACCTCCGATTAGGTCTATCTCTATAGATCTTAATCCCCAGTATGTACGCAGCTTCACCTAGGTCCTTCATGGAAAATTGTCCATTCATATATTCCTTCACTTCCTCTAAGAATTTCTTATCGTTCCCTATTAGTAATATGTCATCCACATATAACACAAGGAATGCTACAGAGCTCCCACTCAGTTTCTTATAGACGCAGAACTCTTCGACGTTTTGGACAAATCCAAAAGCTTTAATGACCTCATCAAATCGAAGATTCCAGCTCCGAGATGCTTGCTTCAACCCATAGATGGACCGTTGAAGCTTGCAAACCTTACCAGCATTCCTTGGATCGACAAACCCCTCTGGTTGCATCATATACAACTCTTCCTCAATGTTGCCATTTAGGAATGCAGTTTTCAGATCCATCTGCCATATCTCGTAATCATGATATGCAGCTATTGCTAGTAGGATCCGAATAGACTTTATCATCGCTACAGGAGAGAACGTCTCCTCGTAGTCAACTCCTTGAATTTTTCGGAAACCCTTCGCGACAAGTCGAGCTTTGTAGACAGATACGTTTCCGTCTGCGTCAGTCTTTTTCTTGAAAATCCATTTATTCTCGACGGCCTTGCGGTCCTCGGGAATATCCACCAAAGTCCATACTTTGTTGGTGTACATGGAGTCTATTTCGGATTTCATGGCTTCAAGCCATTTCTCGGACTCGGGTCCCTCCATTGCTTCTTTGTAACTCGTAGGTTCATCCGACTCAACAGCCGAGATTGCATTCACAAGCTGTCCGTAAAACTCAGTAGGTTGACGGACTCTTGATGACCTACGGGGCTTAAAAGGTTCCTCTTCATTCTCATCATGATCATCGTGAATGTCATGATCGTTATGAATGTCGCTCTGGCCATTCTCTTCAACTCCCACTGTGGAAGATGGATCCAGAACAAATTCCGTAGCCATTTCATCCAATTGGAGTGATTGGTCAGTTACTTCATCGAGGTCTATTTTCCTCCCACTCAACTCTTTCGCGAGAAACTCCTTCTCAAGAAAGTGTCCCGTCTTGGAAACAAACGTTTTGCTGTCAGACTTGTTGTAGAAGGTGTACCTACAAGTTTCCTTGGGATAGCCCACAAAGATGCACTTATCCGCCTTGGATTCAAGTTTGTCAGGCTGTAGTTTCCTAACATAAGCCTCACAACCCAAAATCTTTAGGTGAGACAACTCAGGTTTAGTGCCATGCCATTCTTCAAATGGTGTTGTCTTTACGGATTTGGATGGTGCCCTATTAAGAATATGAATGGCGGTTTCTAATGCATACCCCCAGAATGACACAGGCAAATCAGTATGAGACATCATCGATCGTACACTATCCAATAGGGTTCGATTACGTCGCTCAGCTACACCGTTTCTCTGAGGTGTGCCTGCCGGCGTAAGCTGTGGTACTATGCCACAAGACTTCAGATGATTGCCAAACTCGTGACTCAAATACTCGCCACCTCGATCCGATCGAAGGTGCTTGATTTTCCTTCCAAGTTGATTTTCGACCTCATTCTGAAATTCCTTGAACTTTTCAAAGGTTTCAGACTTGTGCTTCATCAAGTAAATATACCCATATCTACTCAAGTCATCAGTAAAGGTCACGAAGTAACGAAGATCATTGCGAGTGGGGACGTTCATGGGTCCACATACATCCGTGTGTATGATCCCCAATATGATCATCTCTATGGAGTACAAGATATAAGAGGGAGTACGAGTGTGGATCTTTCAAAAGGAATAGTAGTGTTGCCCCCCTCTCTCTCTTTTTTTCTCCTTTTTCTATTTTTTTGTATATTTTAGTGGCCTCAATGGCTCTTTCTATTTAACTCTCATTTTTCCTCTTTGGGATCTTTTAAATTTGTCCTCTTTGGGATATTTTCCTCACTTAAGGGCAACACTCTATTTTACAAGAAGTATAGAAGATCTTCACACTTTACAAGGTACTCAACATAAAGAAGATGTAGCTATCATGATGTATGAAAATGTATGCCTCTGCCAGTGTAGCAGGAACATGTATGACATGAAGATCAATTCATGAGAAGGTGGATGTTGCATGGCAATATATCTCGGAAAGGCTATGGAAATTCCTTGATAGGTAGGTATGGTGGCTGTTTTGAGGAAAGATATAAGGAGGTTTATGATGACAGAGCGTATCATGCCAAGGGTTTGGATGCACCGGCGAGGTGGATGCCAACTCTCGGAGTGATAAGAGGGCAATGCACGGTACCGAAGAGGCTAGAAAATATGAGGAGGTGGAAGTGTGAACTTTCAATACTTACATTAGCCCGAAGAACTCATGCACTTATTATCGGTAACTCTCAATCTAACAAGGAGGTTCACAAAGATACAAGTACCCCGAGGAGGAGTGTATGAGGGCTTGTTTATCCTTGCGCATTCTCGACTCATGGTACGTGAGTGTACTCTAATATACGATCCCTCCAAAGACTAGTGATCCATCTAGTAGCTAGAGTTCTCAACTAGTTTTTGTAGTTTTTTAAAATAAACATGGATTGCCCAAAATACGACACCTATCACTAATAGGCTAGAGCTCTTGACACCAAAAGTTCAAACGTTACTCCCAAAAATACCTCAAAACTATTGCAAGTTACTACTACAATTGAATAACAACCTCAATTACCTAATTAAAGAGAAGACACAACTCAGTGTAACAACCAACTCTCTTAACAAGATAAACATGAAAACTAAAGAGAGTTCCAGCAACAAACTAAACTAAATCTCTTGAAAAAGATAAACATGAGAACTAAGAGCTAAACATGGCAGTAGCTACGAAAAGATAAAGAACACACAACAAAAGAAAGATAAGCATGAAAATCCTATGATGTGTTCTAGTTTGAAGTGGAGCGTGTTTCTCTCCCACACAAAGTAAGCTGGGTTCTAAATTTTTATGAACAGAAAACAAAGCTAAAGAAAACTAAAAATTAAACCTAAGAGCGAGACGCTCCAAGCATAGCACATAACACATGAAGTGATAAAAATATAGTGGAACGGATGACGAATTGATGATTGTTGATGCAGAAGGGGATGCACGGGGGCATCCCCAAGCTTAGACGATTGAGTCTCCTTGAATATTTATTGGGGATGCATGGGGGCATCCACAACCTTGAGCGTTTGACACTCCCGGATCTTCTTTCATCATCTTACCTCGCACACTTGAAAACTCCCTTCACACATAACTCATCATAAGCTGATTAGAGAGGTTAGTACCCTTAATAAAATGATTTGCCTTTACTGGAAATAAAGTTTTTTTTCAAGGGCTATTGTTTCTCAAGATTTCCAAAAAGTTTTTGCAAATAAAAAGCTAGTGCAAGACTTGCAAAAGTGGGGACAGGAAAAACGTGGTAGAATCTGTGAAAAACAGACCAACAGGTAGTAAATAATGTTTTCGGGGTACTTGTGCAACTAAAATAAAAAAAACTCAGAACAGATGCTCGAAAGCCAATTGTATGGAGCATGTTGTCAAAACAATTCAGATCAAAAAGATGATCTGGTTATTTTAGGCGAATTTTTTCGTCCAAGGACATAATTTGTTTTCTCGACAGCATGTCACAACTTTTGAACTTTCTCGCAATCGGAGGCTAAACTTGGCACAAAGCTTGAAAATAAAGATACAATGATGTTGCTACAGTAGTAACAATCATCAAGACCACTAAAACCAAAGGAAAAAAATCTTGGGTTGCTGATACGTCTCAAACGTATCTACTTTTCCAAACACTTTTGCTATTGTTTTGCCCTCATTCTTGCATGATTGGAACTAGACTAACCCGGACTGACGCTGTTTTCAGCAAAGCTGCCTGTATGGTTTTATTGTGTGCAGAAAAATGGATTTTTAGGTATCACAGGAAATTCCAGGAAAATTCATACAAAATCCACACCCGAAGCTTCCATGAACCAGAAGTGGGGCCACAGGGGCTCCAGGCGCCCTTCTGGCGCGGCCCCACCCCTGTCCGCGTCGGCTGGCCGCCTGGGGGCCTCCCCCTCCTTTGGTGCCCTACCGAGGCCCCTATTTTTTCTCGTGACGGGAAAACCCCGAAACAGAATTCGCTTTTCCAGAAACCGTCACGGAGCCACCGCCACCCTCTGTTCTTCCTCGGGAGGGCTAATCTGGAGGTTGATTTGGCCTCCGGAGAGGGGAGATCTTCGCCATTGTCATCACCATCACCAATCCATCCTCCCTCCATGACCTCTCTTCACATGTGTGAGTAATTCCCTGCTGTAGGCAAAGGGGATGGTAGGGATTGGATGAGTTTGATCATGTAATAGTTCGTTAGATTGTTGGGGGATGTTGCCTATCATCTACTGTGGTTTTTATCATCTTTGCTACAACTTGTTGCTCTTAATGCTTGTCACTTTGGGCCCGAGTGCCATGTTTTCAGATCTGAACCACTTGTGTTTTCATGAGTATATTTGTGTTCTTGATCCTATCTATGAGTTGTATGCACCTATTATGATCCGAAACCGACGATCCCAAAGGTGACAGCTTGGGACACCAAAGGGGATGGTTCATAATTTGAGGATTTCATGTATCCATTAAGTTTATTGCTTTGTTCCGGTGCTCTTTGACAGGAGCACCTTAATCTCCATAAGTTCCCTTTGGCCCCGTTCATAGCGGGATGGTACGACAAAAGATGTTGTGCAAGTTCTTATTGCAAGCACGCACAACAACCTACGGGATATATGCCTAATGTTTGATATTTGCCTAGATGATCCTTTATTTTCCGTGTACCTTGCCCCATGTTAGAATCTATTACATGTTCACTCTTATTCAAGAAGCACCCAACCATCCATCTCCCTAGCCTACAGTGTTTCAATCCTATTGGTTGCTAGTAATTTACTTTCGCTATTATCACTATCACTATCATACCACAGTTGCTATTAATATTTTGTTGCAAGCAAGTATATTTCAGGTACGGTTGAATTGACAACTCAACTGTCAAAGCTTATAAATACTCTTTGGCTCCCCTTGTGTCGAATCAACAAATTGGGTTAACTTACCCGCGAAAACATTACACACGATCCCCTAGAGTTGAGGGTCATCAAGTACTATTTTCTGGCGCCGTTGCCGGGGAGCATAGCAATATTTACAAGTCTACTTGAAGTGTCCTGCCTTCTACACTTCATCCGCTATGGGTAAGAAAGGAGACCCCAAGGTTCCGATCTTACCATCCACTACAAGAAAAGGTACCGTTCTGAGTACCAGTGCTATGCTTGATTCACCTTCCGTTATAAGTAAATTATCTTCACCACAACCACCACATGCTTGTTCTACTGAGTATGTTACTATGTCCGATACTTTTGATGATGCTTCCACTACTCTTGATTGTACTAGTTTTCTTGGTCACTATCTTGAAGCTCAGATTGCTAAGGTTGCAGCACGGTCCGAGACTGAGACTCCTTCCACCTATATTCCTATGTGTAAAGCCTTTGGTTACCCCAACTTGGATGAACTCAAGGAGAGTATCCTTGATGATGATTATATTACTCTTGGTGATGATTTTTGCAGGGAACTCAAAGAGTGTCTCGACTCTGACCCTGGTGCTATTAAGGAGCTGCTTGAAAAGCACTCCATGAAGAACAAGATTACTCCTGATCCTAAATTTGCTACATCTCCTATATGCATCATTGATCCTGATTATGATTTCTCTGTTGATCTTTCACTTATATATACGATCTAAGCTAACCCTTTTTATGGCAGAGAAAATGATGATGCTATAGCACACTTGACCAAACTCGCCGAGTTGGGTAGTTTATTTACTACAGATGAGAGGATATGAAACTTTTATGTGGCTAAGGTTTTTTCCTTTTTCTTTGAAGGAAGACGCTAGAGCATGGTATGATGCACTTACTTATGGTTCCATTAAGAGTCCTTAATACTTAGTTCAATTCTTTGTCGATAAATATTTTCCTGCTCATATGCAACATGCTGCTTTACAAGGAATTTATAACTTTAAACAATTGCAGGATGAGCACCTCCCTAAAGCTTGTGGGAGGTATTGTGGTTTAATTAAGGCTAGCCCGGGGCATGAAGTCCCCAAGAATGAATTACTTGATATTTTTTATGCTGGTCTAACCAATGAATCTAGATCCTATCTGGATAGTTGTGCTGGTTGCGTTTTCAGGGAAAGAACGCCGCACGATGCTGAAGAATTAATGGGAAAGATTGCCAGGAACCATGCAGATTGGTCCGTCCCTGAACCACCTCCACCACCAAAGAAGAGGGGCTTGCTTGTCCTGAGCCCCGAAGATATGCAAGAAGCAAAGAAGTCTATAAAGGAGAAAGGCATTAAAGCCAAAGACATGAAGAAGCTACCTCCTATTGAGAAGATGTGTGAGCCTACTACTCACCCTCCCTTTTTTTTGAAAGGTACTACTCACCCTCCCTTAGTAGAGGTACACTCTCTATTTGATTTTACTGAAAGTGACATCCCTAAAGGTAAGCCTCCTGACCAATGCTTAGATGAGCTTGATAATTTTATTATTAAGCATGACCATTTTAATATGAGGATACAAAGTCAGTTGCATGATAATTCTCTTGCTATCAAAAGTTTACTTGGTGTTCTTGAAAGAACAGTTAATGATGTCAAATGTCTTGTTAAGCATTTTCATATGGTTCAAACTCAGCTTGAACATATTTCTAATGTGCAAAAAGATTTGCTTGCTAACAATGCCAAACAGGACATACAAGCTTATGGTATAAAAACCAGGGGTGGAACACACACCCAGGACCCACTCTATCCCGAGGGGCATCCGAAGAGGATCGAGCAAGATTCCCAAGTACAAGTAGAACACGATATTGTTAGCTCTCCAAAGAAGAAAAAGAAGAAGAAACTCAAGGAAGATGACAACTCCAATGATCCTATTACAGGTAAAGAACCTGTTGTTGATCCTAACAGCATATCTACCTCCGATGCTGAAACTGAAGACGGTGCTGAGCCCGAAGAAAAGGATAAGGAGAAGGATGATCCTCCTGAGGTGCGAGAAGAAGAAGCACCCGATAAACGCAAGAAGTATACTAGAGAGGACTTCATCGCAAGGAGACATCGGAAGGAAAGAGAACCATGGATACAAAAACCCATGCCCTTTCCAGGTAAGTCTCTCAAATCTAAAGAAGAAGAGAATTACAATAAATTTTGTGAATGGATGAAACCTCTTTTTCTGCAAATTCCCTTAACTGATGCTAATAATACCTCCTTATTCCAAATATATGAAAGATATTGTTACTAATAAAAGAAAAGTTCCTAATGAGGCAATATCTACTATGCTTGCTAACTATTCTTTCAGTGGTAAGATTCCTGAGAAGCTTGGTGATACAGGTATACCCACCAACCCTTTCTCCATAAAAAATAATTATGTCAAAACTGCCTTATGTGATCTCGGAGTAGGAGTGAGTGTTATTCCTTTTTCTCTTTACTAGAGGCTATGTTTAGATAAGCTAATCCCTACATATATCTCTCTACAGATGGCTGACAAGTCAACAGCCGTCCCGATTGGTATTTGTGAGGATGTTCCCGTTGAAGTTGCTAATTGCTTAATTCTTACAGATTTTGTTGTGCTTGACATGCCCGAAGATGGGAGCATGTCCATTATTCAGGGTAGACATTTTATTAACACCGCAGGTGCCATTATTGATTGCAATAAAGGAAAGGTTACCTTCAACGTTGATGATAAAGAACACACGGTGTATTTTCCAAAAAAGATTGAAAAAAGGCATGTCCTTAACTCAATAGAGAATATCGAGACCATGAAGATTGGAGAATGGGATTGTCCTCTACATGTGCACCACAAATACAAAACCATTATGGTGAGGGCAATGTCCATTAAAGTAAAGATGCAATGATCACTTCATAAGAGGTGATACTTTTTGCTCTATATATCGTCGGTTTGTTGGTAAGACTTGATCAACCTTGCTAGCTAGCATGTTTTATATAGGTAAAAGTGGAGTTTGTTATGTTCTCATTTGTCTTAGATTTTATTCTCTTTGCTGTACCAAGTTTATATATTTTTGAAGCTTCACAATTCTAATCACTGCTTCAAGTTCTCAGAAAGTTTCGCAACTTTTTGAACTCCGAAATTTTTTCAACTGTGAAGTTTTTAGAAAAATTAGAATAAAAATTTCCACGAAGTGAGTGACCCAGAAGCACCTAGGGCTGACCAGGGGGCCCACTAGTGGCCCAGGAGGCCAGCTGGCTCGGCCAGCCCCCTGGCCGCGCCCACAGGGCGCTCTGGGGACCACAGGCCCCACCTGCAGGTACTTCTTCTTCCTCTCTCTCTCTCATTCTCTCCAAAAACACGAGTTCTGCTCCCGTTGTTGCGTTCTTGCTGTTCTTGGAGGCGATTTTCGATCTCTCTCTACAAACAATCTGTTGAGCTGAGATTTTGAGCAAATACTCCCTGGTATGTAACTCCTCCACCCCTCCAATTATATTTTTGATTGGTGGCCTCATTTGTGAGTATTTAGTAGTTCTTGGTGCTGTTTATATGAGCTTGCATGCATGTGTAGAAATTTATTTTCCAAGTTTTGATGCAAGTTTATGCTCTAGGTAAGTGAGTAGAGTAGTTTGCCTCAACTCACTTTGTTTAAATCCTTATTTTTGTGAATTGTCAAAAAATTCAGAAATGAGTTTGCTAGGAAAAGAAAAGGGGTGGCTTGTGAAGAAGAAGCCCGAGCGCTCCGATCTAGTTACTAGAGCTGCAGCTTCACCCTCAGCTCCTAGGGTGAGCTACAACGAAAATCATGTGTCCCTAGAGTTGTTGGAAGGCACGAGCCCAGCATGCGCAATGATGTATCCGTGCGATGATTTTCTTGAAGCTGCAGGAATCAAGGAGGAGTTTATGGCCTTTGCGCCAATGCAGGTTTGACACGGCTAGCACTATGCCGTGTGGTACAATATAAGAGACGCACCTCCTGTTTCATTAATAGTTTTTACTATAGTCAGGATGCTGGAACTATTGAGTTCAAAATTTATGATAAGCATATGACCATGTTTTTAGCAAGATTTTGTGAAATAATAGGTGTGTCGAATGCTGGTTAGACGGCAAGGATGAACTCTCAGCCCATCGAGTTGAGGACTCTCTTCAACTCCCTTTGTAGCCAGGAGACGATGGATATCCGACGTACAAAGATTTCCAGCATTTTATTCCCTCATCTCAGGTATTTTGCGTATTTTATTGCCAGTGGGGTGTTGGCTCGTGACAACATAAACTGTTCTACACCAGATTTTGCTATCTATGAGAACGCCCTCTCTGATAGGAATGATTATAATGTGGGTGCCTTAATTGCTCGCCGTCTTGCTATGAATGCCAACAAGGGTGATTTATATGGTGGCGTTTACGCCACACTTATCCTTGAGTCCCTTGACAGCACCCCACATCCTGATGATGTTCCCTTTTCATACACAAGTCTTGATCTTGCTGCTATGAAGAGGCATAAGTTTGTTACCAAGACTTCCCAGTTTGGTAACCTTGTTTATATTTTGAGGTTCAAAAAGACTATTACTCGAGAGATCCGTCTACCTGCACCACTTTTGTTTGATAATTGCCACAGGAAAGGATGCTCCTTCAATGATAACCAGTTTGACGAGTTCATGGCCCAGTATCAGTTGCATAACCCCACGGAGGGGGTTGTGCCCGACGAGGAGGAGCATGGTGAGTTCCCACCTTTCCAGGGAGAGACCGTCACCCAGTATGGTGAGGGGTCTTCTTCCGCTTGGAGCGCAAGACCTTCCTCATAGGAGGACCCGAGGACTTCGGTGTATGCACCGGAGGGCTCGTACGACTCTTGGACTCACCCGTACTACCCCGGAGCAGGAGGCTCCTAGGGGCAGTAGCTGCTACCAACTTAGGCAAAAAGCCTAACCTTGGGGGAGTACGTGCCCTTCTCCCTTTTTTATTGTATTATCCGTTTTTATTTTGTTCACTTTGATCTTTTCGAAGTTTTTTCCTGTTCTTCTTTGTTCTTTTAAATTGCAAAAACAACATGAAGATTTCTATTTTATTTTTGTTGTCGTTAAAACCTTTGAAAAACCCAAAAAGATTTCCTTTCTCTCTTTAGTTTGCTTTGTTTTCAGAGTTCAGTTCGAGTCTGTGATGGCATTTGATTATATTTCCCACGCTCGATCGTGCAAGTGACAAGGCAGTAATGATGAAGATCGACGGAAGGGAAGCAACAAGGAAAAACGATATGAACTCTCTTGTTTCTACTTTTGTACATATGCCTGTACTTATGATCTAGGGTCCAGCTTGTAGCGACATAGTGCTATGTTTACAATGCTTTCCCAGTGTTCATGCTTTCTTCGTGGCTGATCTGAAATAGCTAGAGTGCATAATGTGTTGTTGAAATGATTTACATGCATTGCATTGTTCATGATTTGGCATATTGAAGTGGTATTTCCCTTCGGAGAATTCTTGGATTGACTTGGCACATGTTCACACATGTTTATGACTAAAATGTCTATCATGCCTTGATGATCTTTTTATTTCAGAATAGTTATATCACTTTCATGCCCGATTCAATGTTGCTTTGTCACTCTGCATGATTATGACAATTATTGCTCTCTAGTTGGTCGCTTCCCAGTCTTTTGCTAGCCTTCACTCACACTAAGCGGGATTCTGCTTGTGTATCCAAACTCCTTTTTCAAACCAGTTTTCCACTTGAGTCCACCATACCTTCCCATATGTGGTATTTACCGGCCACTCCTAACTTAGACTTTCTTGTGCCATCTCAAAATTTATTCAAGAGCTTCCCTTTTGTAACCATACAAGCTCATGGTGCGGCGAGGGAAAATCAGTATCTATCATGCCAAAAATATTTTGACGGAAGTTTTAACTAGTAGAATTAAAAAAAAAGTTAGACCTCCCCCATACTTGATGATGGAATGAAATGGACCAAATGTTGCTAATGATAGATGGAACGATAACCTCCTTCCATACTTGAGGCAAAATAAAAGGTTCCATAGACCGTCAAATGATGGATGGATAAGGGAACAAAAGTGTAAGAAAAGAGCATTAATATAGTTGGCATGGGAGATATTGAGAGACCTTTATCGTTCACCGTTGACTGGAAAGTTGCACTTCTAAAAATAATTTTATCTCTATTTTCAAAATCAAGAGCTCTAGCACATGTTTAGTCTTTGCTTCCAACCACGGGTTTTCAACCTCGCCATCAAAAAGCCACGGTTCGAGATTCTCCCCTTCTTTCTTCAAAGCACCAACTATTGAGAGCATAATTGTCATTCTTAGTGTAACATGCATTGTCCCAAAGTACTACATTGTCTTCTGCATGATTGTGATATTTCTTGTTCTGAAATTCTTAGTTCTAGTCTCCTTTAAAACTCTGGAGGAGTTTCTGCATTTATGTTTTGCTTCACTCATGGAGGCTAGCGAGATACCACTTTAGTATGTTCAAGCTATGTGCATTGTGATCTTGTCTTGATTTTTGGTAGCATATTATTTACTAATAGTTGTTTTTGATTGATCACTTGAAAGAAGGATTTATTCGTGCATTGTCCTCATAGCATTGTTTTGATACTTGCCAAACTCTTTCCGTAGTACATGCTTATATACATCTTATGAAGCAAAAGAGTTTTTCAAAGTTTTCTTTGTCGCGTCAAGTTCGTTGAACTGAATTGCTTGAGGACAAGCAATATGCTAAGCTTGGGGGAGTTGATACGTCTCAAACGTATCTACTTTTCCAAACACTTTTGCTATTGTTTTGCCCACATTCTTGCATGATTTGAACTAAACTAACCTGGACTGACGTTGTTTTCAGCAGAGCTGCCTGTATGGTTTTATTGTGTGCAGGAAAATGGATTTTTAGGTATCTCAGAAAATTCTAGGAAAATTCATAAAAAATCCACGCACCCGAAGCTTCCACGAACCAGAAGTGGGGCCAGAGGGGGGCCAGAGGGGCTACAGACGCCCTGCTGGCGCGACCCCACCCCTGGCAGCGTCGGCTGGCCGCCTGGGGGCCTCCCCCCCTCTGGTGCCCTACCGAGGCCCCTATTTATTCCCGTGACGGGAAAACCCTGAAACATAAGTCGCTTTTCCAGAACCCGTCGCGGAGCCGCCGCCACCCTCTGTTCTTCCTCGGGAGGTCTAATCTGGAGGTTGATTTGGCCTCCGGAGAGGGGAGATCGTCGCCATCGTCATCACCATCACCAATCCATCCTCCCTCCATGATTTCTGTTCACATGTGTGAGTAATTCCTTGCTGTAGGTAAAGGGGATGGTAGCGATTGGATGAGTTTGATCATGTAATAGTTCGTTAGATTGTTGGGGGCATGTTGCCTATCATCTACTAAGGTGTTTATCATATTTGCTACAACTTGTTGCTCTTAATGCACTTTGGGCCCGAGTGCCATGTTTTCAGATCTGAACCACTTGTGTTTTCATGAGTATATTTGTATTCTTGATCCTATCTATGAGTTGTATGCACCTATTATGGTCCGGAACCGGCGATCCCAAAGGTGATACCTTGGGACACCTAAGGGGATGGTTCATAATTTGAGGATTTCATGTATCCATTGAGTTTATTGCTTTGTTCCGGTGCTCTTGGACATGAGCACCTTAACCTCCATAAGTTCCCTTTGGCCCCATTCATAGCGGGATGGTAGGACAAAAGATGTTGTGCAAGTTCTTATTGCAAGCACACACAACTACCTACGGGATACATGCCTAATGTTTGATATTTGCCTAGATGATCCTTTCTTTTCTGTGTGCCTTGCCCCGTGTTAGAATCTATTACATGTTCACTCTTATTCAAACAGCTCCCAACCATCCATCTCCCTAGCCTACAGTGTTTCAATCCTATTGGTTACTAGTAATTAACTTTCGCTATTATCACTATCACTATCATACCATAGTTGCTATTAATATTTTGTTGCAAGCAAGTATATTTCAGGTGCGATTGAATTGACAACTCAACTTCAAAGCTTATAAATACTCTTTGTCTCGCCTTGTGTCGAATCAATAAATTGGGTTAACTTACCCGCGAAAACTCTACACACGATCCACTAAAGTTGAGGGTCATCAGTTGCCTCCCAACAAGCGCTTTCTTTTACACCTTTAAGCTAGGCAAGAAGCAAAAATATCAAGTTTTGTCAAGAGAGAGAGAGAATAGCTAGCCCGTGTGACGGACTCAAAAGGTAACTTAATCTTCTTCCTAGGGAAGTGTTTCATCCCCTTTTTTGAGGGAATTGAAAATTGATATTCCCCTCTTTCATATCAATAACAACACCAACGTTGCGAAGAAAAGGACGTCCCAAAATAATTAGACATAAAGGTTCACACTCTATGTCCATAATAGTAAAATCAACGGGAACATAATTGTCATTGACAATGATAAGAACATCGTCAATCTTCCCCAAAGGTTTCTTCACAGAAGAATCCTCGAGACGAACACCAAAAGAACAAGCATCAAAAAGTTTCAATTCAAACATATCATACATTCTTTTGGGCATAACGGAGGTACTAGCTCCAACATCACATAAAGCATATCAAGAGAAGTTATTCAATTTAATTTTGATCATAGGTCCCAACCATCTTCTAGCTTCCTAGCTATGGAGGCTTCTACTCTAAGCTTCTCCTCCCTAGATTTAATGAGAGCATTAGTGATATACTCCGTGAAGGCAAGATTGAGTGTGCTAGTGTGGGGGTCTCTAGACATTTTGTGTAGTAAGCTAATAACTTCTGAGATGGTGCAATTATCAAAATCAATGTCACTACTATCAAAGGTGGGTGGTGTGATCTAGGCTCACTTGTTTGGAAACCTCTATGTTCATAGGAGTTTCTTCTTCTATGGTTGAGGTAATAGCATCACCATTAATAGGTCCAATGGGACTAGGAGTGTGTTGGGTGCTAAAAGCTTGGGTATCCTCAACAACTTGGATAGTAGCAACAATGTGGTGTGTAGGAAGGCTCTTAATTCTATCCTCTTCCTTTTTTTTTCTCTAGCCCATCTTTCTTTGAGTTTAGCAATCATCCTAATGTTTTCATTAATTTGCAATTGGATAGCATTAATATGAGTGGCATTCCTCTCCTCGAGGGGAGAGGTTCTAATTTTAAGCATCTCAACATCAAGGGCTAAGTTGTCTACCTTCAAAGAGAGATTATCTAATTTGTCTAATCTTTCCTCTACACTCTTGTTGAAGGCTTCTTGCGTAGTGATAACTTCTTTAAGCATGCTTTCTAATTCATAGGCGGGGTTCTTGTTGCTAGGATAAGTCTTGTTGTTCCCATAGTTGGATGGGAACGGTCTAGGATTGCTAGCAAAATTACCCCTACAAGAATTATTATTGAAGTTGTTTCTAGAGATAAAGTTCACATCTACTTGTTCTTGAGCAACCAAAGAATTTAAAGGGACATCATAAGGATTAATAGGAGATTGCTTGGTAAGTAGAGACATAATTAAGTCAACCTTTTCATTTAGGGATGAAATCTCCTCGACAGAGTTTACCTTGCTACCTGTTGGAGCTCGTTCGGTGTGTCATTGGGAATAATTGGTCATCATCTCATCTAGGAGTTTTGTGGTAGCACCAAGTGTTGTTGACATAAAGGTTCCTCCCGTGGCCGAATCTAAGAGGTTCCACGAGGTAAAGTTCAAGCCTGCATAAAAAGTCTGGATAACCATCCAGGTAGTCAAACCGTGTGTAGGGCATTTTTTAACAAGAGATTTCATTCGTTCCCAAGCTTGGCAACGTGTTCATTATCCAATTGCTTAAAATTCATAATGCTACTCCTCAATTGGATAATTTTAGCAGGTGGGTAGTACTTCCCAATAAAAGCATCCTTGCACTTATCCCAAGAATCAATGCTATTCCTAGGCAAGGATTTAAACATGATTTTAGGTCCTTCCCTCAAAGAAAAAGGGAAAAGCTTAAGCTTAACAATATCACCTTCTACTTATTTATACTTTTGCATATCACAGAGTTCAACAAAATTATTTAAGTGTAAAGCAGCATCATCTCCAACGTCGGAGAATTGATCTCTCATAACAAGGTTTAGCAAGCCATATTTAATTTCATAAGAGGTAGCTGAAGTAGCAGGTGTAGCAATAGGAGTGCAGATAAAATCATTGTTGTTGTGACTAGTGAAGTCACACAACTTGGTGTTTTCAGTGGAACCCATAGTAGCAGTAAGTGTGACAAACAAATTTTTTTTGTAATCTTCCATAAAGGACACAAAGATAAAACTGAAAGGTAAACTAACAAGACTAAAAAGCAAAGGTAAAAGATAGTGTGCAACTACCCTATCTTGAAGATTGGAGTCCCCGGCAACGGCGCCAGAAATTTGCTTGATGCACCAGAGATCATAATGGCTTCTCGCCCTTCGTTGGTTACCCCAAGTGGAAGGTGATATGTAGGATAGCAACAAATTTCCCCTAACTTAGAGGTTAGGGTTTGTCTCCCGTAGGACTCCGAAAGCAACACGTAGGTGGTAAAGTGAACAATGGCGCCGAGGTTGCTTACTTCACCTGGACCTGCACACACAACAAGTAACTTTGCTCCCAACGAAGTTCAGAGAGGTTGCAAATCTCTCCGTCCTTGTCGTTTACAAAGGATCAACGCAACAGATAGTAGATAGTGATAATTGCGACTAGAAAGTAAAAACAGGAAATAAATTCAGCGTGTAAACAATGATGAAAATATGGACCGGGGTCCCATGACATTCACTAGTGATGTCTCTCTCCCAAAATACGATAAAACTGCTATGCGAGGTAAACAAATCACAGCTGGGAAATTGACAGGATTACGGACGCAAACCAATGCTAACTATGCTACAAAGAAAGGAAGAGACTCAAAAAGCATGGGCGGTTCGCCAAAATAAGTAGACTGAAATCCATCTGCATCTACTACTAATCATCCACCTTGAGATATCTATCCAGAACATCTCGCTGGTATTAAGTTGCGAGCCCCACCCAAAGTGTAAACCCAAAGCAACAGACAACTGCATTAAAAGAACTTTGCGTAAAGTAAACAATCCTTGCAACCGCGGTTACAAGAACCGTTGTTTTCCACCTTGTGGCAAAAGCACATCCCCTAGACTCATGTTTCTATCACTCAAGCTAGTCATCAGGGGGCATGAACCCACAATCAAGCATAACGCTCCCTCTTGGAGTCACTACCTACTACTTGGCCAAAGCAATAACAGCAACGGAGAACATGCAAGAAATACTCAAGAACAAAAATATAAATGATAAGAACAAAATATATTACACAATCACAATCTGCACATAATCTCATAATCCATTAGATCCCAGCAAACTCAGCATAGCAACAGCAGAAATAATTACATATGTGCCTTGATCATGTAGGTTAGCTCACAAGGTCTAATCCATGAAGAACAAAGAGGGGAGGAGAACATCACATATCTATTGATCATGGACCCATGGTCCAAGGTGGACTACTCACGGATCATCCGGGAAGCGTCCATGGTGGAGGAGAAGCCTCCGGAGGTCAATCCTCCCTCTGGCAGGGTGCCGGGAAGAGGTCTGCTGGCGCTCCCGATCTTGGAAGCGCGACGACGCCGAAACAGAGGCGAGATTGCAAAAAAGGGTTCTGTCTTTGGAGGTTTCCCGCGACGGAGAATAAATAGGCGAAGGGGGCAGCCAAGGGGGCCACCAGGAGTACATGCAGCCCCTGGTCGCGGCCCCACCCTAGGGCGCGTCGGGAGGGCGCCTGGGGCCCTCGTGGGTCCCCTCTGGCCCCTCCTCAGTGATTCCCGAAGCTTCTGAAGCGCTGATTTTTTATTGTATTTTCCCGGAATTTTTGGAGCATTTTTAATACGGGGGAAACCTGAAATAGAAAAACAAAAGAAAATAGGAACTGGCACTGGGGTGCACTGAGTTAATAGGTTAGTAAAAATATGATCAAAAGTGTATGAAAGTGTATATAAAACATAGCAATATCACACAAAACATGCATGGTGCAAGCAAAAAATTATAGATACGTTTGGGACGTATCACTATGCTGTTTTTGGTGGGATCCGATGGATTATGAGATTTTGTTCAGATCGTGATGAGTTATATATTTGTTTCTCCTTTTATATTTTTTCCTTGAGTAATTCTTGCATGTACTCCATTGCTTTTTATTGATTTTTCCAAGTAGTAGATAGTAACTCCAAGATGGAGCATTTATTCTTGATTGTGGGTTCATGCCTCCCAATGTCTAGCTTGAGTGACAGAAACATGAGACTAGGGGATGTGCTATTGCCACCAGAGAGAAAACAATGGTGCTTGTAACTGCGGTTGCAAGGATTGGTTTACCTTACACAAAGTTTGTAAATGCAGTTGTCTGTTGCTTTGGGTTTACACTTAGGGTGGGGCTCGCAACTTAATACCAGCGAGATGTTCAGGATAGATATCTCAAGGTGGATGGTTAGTGAGTAGATGCTGATGGATAAACGGTCTACTTGTCTTGGCGTACTGCCCATACTTTTGAGCCTCTAACTTTCTTGAAGCATAATTAGCATTGCAGTGCGTTTATAATTCTATCAATTGCCTAGCTGTAATTTGTTCACCTAGCTTAGCTGTTTTATCGTCTTTTGGGAGAGAGACATCACTAGTGAACATCATGGGACCCCGGTCCATATTTCCACCATTGTTTACACCTCAACACTTTACTGATTTATTTCCTTTCAGTTGCAATCACCATTACTATTTCCCGCGTGTGTTTGATCCATTGTAAACAACAAAGCTGGAGAGATTGACAACCTCTCTGAACTCGTTGGGAGCAAAATTAATTGTGTCGTGTGCAGGTCCAGGTCAAGTAAGCAACCTCAATGTTGTAAACGACGCCATTGTTTCCTTGCCACCTACTTGTAGAATTCGGAGTCCTACGGGAGACAAACCTTAGTATCTTCAGCGAGGGAAATTTGCTGCTATCTACATCATAACCTTCCACTTGGTGTAACCAACGAGGAGGTGTTATCTACACCCAATTTCTGGCGCCGTTGCGGGGGATTCCAGTCTTCAAGATAGGGGAGTTGCACAATACCTTTTATATTTTCCTTTTAGTTTTGATTGTTTACTTTCCAGTTTTTATCTTTGCTTTTGTGTCTTATATAAAAAATCCAAATGATAATAATTAGTTGCTACCTTTTGTCTTTGTTTCTCTTTGCCTTGTGATGCTATGTTGCCATGGGTGTGGAGCCACCCAAGTATGGTAGGATGGACACTTTTTACTGGGATCATCTTCGATCTATTTGTGCTCGCGCTAAAAACCCAACCGACTTGGTTGAGGGAAAATCATTGGATGAGCATGCTCATTATACGCGACACCTCTTAACTTAGAAAGGGAAACACTTATGGGATCAAATACAAACTTCTTATTGCTATGCTGAGTCTTTGTGTCACATTTATGATTTTTCTTGCTGCTCTAAAATAGATCGTAAATACCTTTCCTTCCAGTGTGAGTTTAATGAAAAAGAGATTCTATCTTATTATTCTAAAGGTGCTTATGTTTACTTTGATGTTGAAAGGATTGAAGAATTTGTTACTTTTAAAGGTGCTTATGAGATTGCTTCTTTGATTGAAAAGTATAACGATACCATTCACAAGTCTGAAAATTTTTCACTGCTTGAATTGCTTTGAGAATTATGTTTGCAATTATTATATTGAGGATTTTAAAAATAAAATTCTTGCTTCCCAAGAAGAGGCCAAAAATGCTATGAAGAGGAATCTTATGATTCTGATGACTTACTTGATACATCCCTTTCTTATGAACTTGATGCTTGTTGTGTTTTTGGCCAAGATGCCACTATGGATGATGCTTACAGAGATGAACTTGCTATAGTTCCTCATGTTAAGCTTGAAATTTCTACTATTGCATCCACACTTGATAGTCCTATTATCCTTTTGAAATCTCCAAATCATATTCTGGAGAACTTTGCTCTTACTAAGGCTCATAGTGATGGGATGCATTTATCTTATGATTGCAATGACTGTATTGAAAACAATACACATGTTCTTGTAGGTCATGAACAATATGCTTTATGTGATAGTTATATTGTTGATGTTGTTCATGATGGTACTGAAAATTATTTTATTTTGAGAGAGGAAAGTTTGGTTGTAGAAAATTTCATGTTACAAAAACACCTCTCTTTATGATGAAATTTTTGAAGTTATTCTTGTTCTACCTTCCTATGCTTGCTACTTGGTGCTTTAATTATTTCTTTATTTACAAGTTTCCCATGCATAGGAAGCGGGTTAGACTTAAATGTATTTCTGATGGCGCTGAAGTAGTGCTCCTAGTTGGTTACCCGAAGTGGAAGGTTGGATGTAGTCTAGCAGCAAATTTCCCTTGGCAAAGATACCAAGGTTTAGATTGTCTCCAGTAGGACTCCGATAACTACAAGAAGGTGATGAAGCAAGCAACGCGCCGTTTGAGAAATATTGCTCCCTTAACATGGACCTACGCACACAACAAATAACTTTGCTCCCAACGAGTACAAATAGGTTGTCAATCTCTCCGGCCTTGCCGTTTACAAAGGATCAACGTAACAGATAAAAGGTAGTGATAATTGCAAGTGGAAAGTAAAAGCAGGAAATAAATTGTAGGTGTAACAGTGGGGGAAATATGGACTGGGGTCCCATGATGTTCACTAGTGATGTCTCTCTCCCAAAAGACGATAAAATTTCTATGCGAGGTAAACAAATTACAGCTGGGCAATTGATAGGATTAAAAACGCACCACAATGCTAACTATGCTTCAAAGAAAGGAAGAGTCTCAAAAGCATGGGCAATACACCAAAATAAGTAGACCTAAATCCATCTCCATCTACTACTAATCATCCACCTTGAGATATCTATCCAGAACATCTTGCTGGTATTAAGTTGCGAGCCCCACCCAAAGTGAAAACCCAAAGCAACAAACAACTGCATTAAAAGAACTTTGCGTAAAGTAAACAATCCTTGCAACCACGGTTACAAGCACCGTTGTTTTCCCACTTGTGGCAACAACACATCCCCTAGACTCATTTTTCTGTCACTCAAGCTAGTCATCAAGGGGCATGAACGCACAATCAAGCATAATGCTCCCTCTTGGATTCACTGCCTACTACTTGGCCAAAGCAATAAACAGCAGCGGAGAACATGCAAGAATTACTCAAGAACAAAAATATAAAAGATAAGAACCAAATATATTACTCAATCACAGTCTGAACATAGTCTCATAATCCATTAGATCCCAACAAACTCAACATAGCAACAGCAGAAAGAATTACATATGTTCCTTAATCATGTAGGGCAGCTCACAAGGTCTAATCCATGAAGAACAAAGAGGGGAGGAGAACATCACATAGCTACTGATCATGGACCCATGGTCCAAGGTGGACTACTCACGGATCATCCGGAAGCGTCCATGGTGGTGGAGAAGCTCCCGGAGGTCAATCCCCCCTCTGACAGGGTGCCGGGAAGAGGCCTTCTGGCGCTCCCGATCTTGGAAGCACATCGGCGGTGGAACAGAGGCGAGATCGCGAAAAGGGGTTCTGTCCTCGAGGGTTTCAGAGGACAGAGAATAAATAGGCGAAGGGGCAGCCAGGGGGGCACCAGGGGTCCAGGCAGCCCGCTGCCGCGACCCCACTCCTGGTCGCGCCGGGAGTGCGCCTGGGGCCCTTGTGGGTCCCCTCCGGCCCCCTTCTGGACTCTGGAAGCTTCCGAAGCGCTGATTTTCATTGGATTTTCCCGGAATTTTTGGAGCATTTTTAATACGGGGGAAACCTGAAATAGAAAAACAGCATAAAACAGAAACTGGCACTAAGGTGCACTGAGTTAATAGGTTAGTCCAAATATGATCAAAAGTGTATGAAAGTGTATATAAAACATAGAAATATCACACAAAACATGCATGGAGCAAACAGAAATTATAGACACGTTTGGGACGTATCAGTTTCATATTTGCTTCTTGATGCTCTCCTTTGCTTCAAATCTTATTCTCTTGTGAGCATCTTTTTTAATTCTTATGCCTAGCTCAAAGGCATAAAAGAAAGCACTTATTGGGAGGTAACCCAAAATGTTTTTACTTTAATCTTTAGTGATCTTGATGCTTTTTACTACTGTAGCAACATCATTTTATCTTTATTTTTAAGCTTTGTGCCAAGTTTTAGCCTCCGGTGACAAGTGAATCAAAGGTTGTGACATGCTGTCCAGAAAACAGATTATGTCTGATTGACGGAAAAATTCGAGTAAAATCATCAGATCATCTTTTTTATCTATTTTTTTACAGTATGCTCAATACGATTGTGGAGCTACCACCTGTTCTGAGTTCTTTGATTTGAGTTACAGAAGTACTCCGAAAAAATTATTTACCACATGTTGTTCTGTTTTCCCCAAATTCTGGCCTATTTTGCGCTTCTTCAATTTTGCAAATCTTGCGCATGCTTCTTCCTTGCCAAAATTTCCTGGCAATCTTGATAAACAGTAGGCCTTGTTAAAAATTATTGTATCCAACAAAGGCTAAGTGGAATTAATTTATTTGGGATACTAACCACTCTAATCAGTTTATTATGAGTTTCGTATGAAGGGAGTTTTCAAGTGTGCGAAGGGAGATGATGAAAGAAGTTTTAGGAGTGCCAACAGATCAAGCTTGGGGATGCCCCCGGCACCCTCAAGAAATATTCAAGGATACTAGCATGCCTTGTTTGGGAGAGAAAGACACTCCACTTTTGTCTAGAATACTCGTAGTTTTCATTCCTATATTTGTTGATTGTTCTTTATTATTCTAGCAGCTATCATGTTTAGCTTGTGTTCTTCATGTTTATCTTTAAGAGCTATTGTTTAGGATATTGTTTTTAGTACTCTCTTAAGTTTCATGCTTATCTTGTTTAGGGATTTGGCCTGCTGCACTGAATGTGTGTCTTGCCTTGAGTAGATAATCGAGGTTGCAATTATAAGTTTAGTAGTAACTTGCAATAGTTTTGAGGTGTTGTTTCGAGTAATGCTTGGACTTCTGTGTGTCAATAGCTCAAGTCTATTAGTGATAGGTGTCGTATTTTGGTACGACGTGCTTATTTTCGAAAACTACAAAAATTAGTTGAGAACTCTAGGTACTAGATGGATCACTAACCTCTCGAGGGGTGATACGTCCCAAACGTATATATAACTTCGGCTTGCTCCATGCATGTTTTGGGTGATATTGCTATGCTTTTGATACACTTTCATACACTTTTCATCATATTTGGACTAACCTATTAACTCAGTGCACCACAGCGCCAGTTTATGTTTTCTGCTATTTTTTGTATTTCAGTTTTTCCCATTACTTAAAGTGCCAGAAAAATCCCGGGAAAAAAATCAACGACACGGAATCTTTCAGACTCCCGAAGGGGGGCATGGGGGACCCACCTGGTGCGTAGGTGGCCAGGGGGCGCGGCACCACCCTAGGCCGCGCCAGGGGGCGCCTAGACCCCTTGGTCCACCCCTGGATGCCCCCTTAGCCTATATTGACCTCTCGTCCTGAAACCCCCGAGGATAGAACCATTTTTCGCGATCTCCCCTCTGTTCCGCCACCGCCGCGCTTCCAAGATTGGGGCTGCCGGGAGACCCTGTCCCCGCACCCTGCTGGAGGGAGTACTGACCTCCGGGAGCTTCTCCACCACCATGGACGCTTCCTGGATGAGCCATGAGTAGCCCACCTTGGACCATGGGTCCATGATCAGTAGCTACGTGATGTCCTGCACCCCTCTTTGTTCTTCATTGATTAGACCTTGTGACCTGCCCTACATGATCAAGTGTCAGAACCCCAACTAGGGTAAGTGCTAGGGTTTGTTTGATCCCTTTGCATCATGTAAAAATTCAAATGAAATCCAAAAATGGGGAAAAGAAAAGCCCTGAGAATTTAATTCAAATGGCCAGATAAAAATCTTTTTCCAAAAATAATTTGAGTATTTCGAAAATTCCTATAAATGATGATGATCATTTTAAAAGTGGTTTGGGTATTTTCCCATGCCCACGGAATATTCTAAAATTCAAACAGTGCTCTGGAAATTAAAGTTTACCCCTATTTGAGTTGGAATTCAAATGTTTTGAATTTCAAAATTTCTCAAACTCTACAAGTGACTTGCTACTGGTCACCTAGGATTTTTAAAAATGTTTGGGCATTTTACAAAATTGCCTAGCTATTTAATTTTAGGCAAAACAAAATAACAGAAAAGAAAACATACAAGAAATAAAAAGGGGAGAAGGCTTACCTCACGCCCATGGGCGAAGCCCACTCCTCCTCTGGCCTCGGCCCAGCCCAACCGAGGCGTGTCGTCTACCTCCCCTCCCCCCGTAGCAGTTCGGTGGAGGGAAGGGAGGCAACGGCGATGCCACCTCGACGAGCAGGCCTTCTAGGCCTTCCCTTGCCTCGCTCCGCACGCCACGCAGCAGCCAAAGCGCCCCCACGGCCTTTCCCCTCTCCCTGCTCCCTCTAGCCCTCTCTCCCGTGCGTGCCCGCAAGAAACCGAGACCCGCCGGAGTTCGCCGTCGTGGAAACTCGCGGCCATCGCGAGAGTTAGCCCCGACCAACTTGTCCACCGTGCTCAGCGTCCTCGGCTTCGTCACCCCTCTACTGGAATCGGGCCAGAAAGCCCCGTATACGACGCAGTCATCACCAACTCGCCGCCGGCCGCCGCAGCTCCGACGCCAAATTAAGCTCCGTCCGCTCCATCTCCGGCTCCGACGAGGCCTCCATGGCACTCAGGGTGAGCAGATACGCCGTTTCCCCCTTCTTGTTGTCCTCGCTGCGCTCTGAATCGTCGTTCCGGCGAAGCCCGAGCTCCGACAGCCTCCTCCGTTGAACAAGCCGTCGCCACAGTGCGCGTTTTTGAACCCCGCCTGCTGCCCGAGACGCGCGAGCTCTCTAGCTACGCCCTGGTACCCTTTTCCCCCTCTCCCGCGCACGTTTTCTCCATCCCCGTCGCAGCAGTGCCACGGTCGCCGCGCCATGTTGACGCCGGCGAGGCTACGGCCACCCCCGAACCTCCCCGTGGGCACTGGGTGACGCAGTCGACCTCGGGCGTCCCTCTGGTGGCCTCGGCGAGCTCTCCAGTGGTCGGAATCGCCACTCCGGTGAGGCGCCACCGCGTCCAGTGACGCCGGCATTGAGCCGCCGGCAGCCAGGCCATTAGGGCCCTTAATCACGCGCTATTCCCCCTGGGGTCAATGACAGGTGGGCCCCCTAAACCCCTCTGTTATTTAAACAGAAAGGGGTTAACCCCTTGTGTCACTGACAGGTCGACCCCACTGGTCAGACACCCCCCACGTCATGTTGATGTCAGCATGACGCAGTAAATCAATTTATGAATTAAAAGAATTAAATAAAACAGAGAAAATTCCAAAAATTGAATTAAACTTTGGAAATTCATAGAAAATTCATATTAACTCCAAATTAAACATATAATACATGAAAAATTATCAGAAAAATACAAGGATTAAGAATATGCAATTTGTTTTTATGTTTGACCATTTTAAAATGGGGCAACAGTAGAACATGTGCATATGGCTTAATTTGAATTCAAATTTGGAGTTTGAATTTGCAATTCTTTTGCAATACACTTCAATTAAATGGAATTTTCAACACATGAGTACCATGTACATCATGTGTCCACAATTTATCATGTGCTTGAGCATTGCAATTATATTTATTCCTTGTTTGATTGTTTGCTCGATAGACGTGCAACTGGAACCGGAGGCCACCCCCTTCGTTGAAGACCCCCGACACTGAACCTCGTCAGCAAGGCAAGCAAACCCCATTGATCATGTCTATAAAATCCTACTTCCCTCTCAGTCTCTCTTATGCATGTTTAGGAGATCACCGAGACACGTTCTTTCGCATAGTTGAACACATTCCGATGCATGACCTATCATTTTTGCACCGTATTAAGCAAACCATAATCCTAGCAGATTTAGGAGTTGAATGATGAGCATGTGGCCCCTGCAACTGTTACTGCTTTTGCTGCTTAGTGATACAATGAGGATGTTATGATTGTGAGTCGGGATGGAATGAACACAGTGATACTGATGATAAACGTGTTGGTGAATCCACCCTAAACAAAGGTGAACGATGAGAGGCTGTGTAGGAGTACACAGTGGGTTGTCTCGTTGAACACTGCCCTAGGCCCCGAGTTCCTGTGTTGTGATCCAAGACAAAGAGTATGACCACATGTAGGGTTTTATGGGAGCCCCGTTTGGCCTCTTTACGTATCCGATCTAGTCCAGGAGTCACACTAGATTCGGGCTTTCCATTTGATTTATGTATAGATATGTGGGTGGACCTGTGAGGTAGTGAAACCATCTGTCAAAGGTGGCGTCTCGGTCCCTTACATTATCTGAGTCCGTTTTGTGGAACCGGCCGGACTCTCGAGCGGTGACAAACCCAGGTAGTCGTCTCCTGGATTAGAGAAGGTGATGTGAGGGTAGTGCCTTGGTTTCATCCACGTCCGACACCCGCTTGAAGGGTGACAAGAACGAGACGATAAGTGATGACACACATGTGAAGATGTACACCCCTGCAGGGTTAATGAAATATTCTAATAGCCGTGTCCGCGGTTATGGACTACTTGGAAACCTTTACTTGATCATAGACAACTTGAATGGATACTTATAAAAGTCGCAAGATAAGCGTGAGTGCTATGGCGTGCTTCCTTGTGGGGAAGTCGAGGAAGTATCCATAGTAGTGTATTGATTGGAGACTTGGTAGTGGACTCGCGTACGCTTCTTACCTCAAGTCTGGTACTCGTAGTACAGGACTAGCCAAGTCAAAGCTGGCACTTCTGCATGTTGAACCCCACCTCCTTTACCTTGATACTTGAGCATGAGTAGTATAGACCTTATGTAAGTCTTGCTGAGGTCGACTTTGTACTCACGTTTGCTTATTTTATGTTTTAGATGAGAACCCGGACCCCGATGGAGTCACCTTCGTGAAGCTCGATGTTGACTAAGTTAGCATAGTCCCAGACAGCAGTCTGGTCCCTCGTGGAAGGGCGTGTATGTTTACAAGGCTTCTCTAAGCCATTTGTTAAACTTGTCTGTACTCATACCTAAATTTCTTCCGTTGTATGATGTAATGTGATCACAGACATGTGATCTTTGTATGCTCTATGTGTATATCAATATTGAAGTACTTTGTAGAGTTATGTGATGATACCTGCTGTTCATACTAGGCATGTGTGCTGCGTGTATGTTTATATCATGCATGTCTTAGTATGGGTTTTCGAGACCTTAGTTGTGATCTGGCTGGCGGTCTTTTATACACCAAGTGGCCCTTAGATGTGCGCAGCTTGGGGCATCGCGATGCGATTGCTCGTGACTCTGTCACGTGCACACTTTGTTGTATCATCGAGCCCGCCCTAGACCCCGACTAAGTGATCGGGCTGGAGTAAGTCTATGTAAGAGTTTGGATTCAATCGATAACATGGTTGAGGCGACTTGTCTATGAGTATGGGATTCACCACCCATAAGCATTTAGACTTGTGAGCGGACGATGAGGACCCATCTCAGTTGATCATCCGGCTTGGATGGGATGCCCCTCACGTTCGATGCTTACCGAGAACGTTCTGTGCTTGGCCTTGTCTGCTTAGACAAGTGGGTACATACGCTAACCCCGGGTCCCGACAGACTTGGTATCAGAGCAGGACTGTCTGTAGGATTATCAACCCTTGGTCGAAGTCGAGTCTAGCATTCTATAGTTATATAGTTACTTGGGTATAAAGGGAACAACGTAAGGCTTCTTTTTCTCCTTACCTCATCGATCTGAGTTCTGGGTCACCCTTATCTTTTCTACGGGATGATAGGACTAGGCTCATCTATGTCTTTACTAGGACATCTCATTGTTTGCCTCCTTGTAGCCGTAGGACAGTTGTGGTCGTCCAGACTCATCGTTCTGTTGAGTTCCTTGAAGAAGTTCTGTCCAATTTCTTCGAGATTGTTTCATTTTCCATCCCGGTGTAGCCGTTATGATGCCGGATTTGTTCCAAGTTTCTGTGGATCTTTGCCTTCGCATTATAATCTTTTCCGCCTTCATCATGTCTTGTTATCCTTGAATCCATCCTTCAACCTGTTCTGATTGTTGGTTGTTATCACACAGGATGTCTGGTGGAACTCGTAGTGCTGTTCGTCGGAATCGAGACCGTGTTTGGAATCGAAATGATGATGCACCTCCACCACCGCCTTCTGCGGCGGAAGTCATGATGGAAGCTGAGAAGAATCAACGTGACCAAACACGCCTTCTAGAGCTCATCGAGCAGAATACCTCACGTCATTGCAATGTGGTTGTGAGCATTCAGGACTTCATCCTCCTCAAGCCACTGGTATTCCGATGTTCTTCTGAGCCCCTTGAAGCTGATGATTGGCACCGTTCCATCGAGCGTAAGCTTGATACTGCACATGTTGCTCCGGATGATCGAGTTATATTCGCGGCATACTTTCTGGAAGGTGCTGCTGCTGAATGGTGGGAGAACTATGTTGCGATGCAGCCAGATGGTCACCTAGTGACTTGGCAGGAGTTCCGTGATGCCTTTCGAGGGTACCACCTTCTAGATGAGTTAATGGAGTGCAAGAAGGAAGAGTTCTGCAATCTGACTCAAGGAGAGATGTCCATTCATGAGTATGTGAGAGAGTTCAACCGTCTTGCTCGTTATGCCCAAGATGAGATCACCACCGATGCCAGAAAGCAGGCAAGGTTCCATAAGGGACTTAGCCCCATCCTTCGTCATGATCTCAACCTCATCGAATTTTCCACCTTTGAGGAATTAGTCAACAGATCCTTCAGAGCTGAGCATGGCAATGAAGTGTTCGAAGAGTCTCGCAAGCATGCTCTTGAGCTTTCCCCTTCTTCTAGTTCAGCCCCTCAGAAACGCCGAATTTGGATTCCAACCCGTGCCATACCTCAAAACCTTATTCAGAGACCACCACCGAATATATGCCATCCACCTCAACACATTGTTCCTCCTAGGAATGATGGTGTGCAATCAAGTAATCCTGCTCCCAGCAATTCAGGCAGGATGTGTTTCACGTGTGGTCTGACATGCCATTACTTCCGACAATGCCCTATAGTGTTGGTGGCACCACGTCGACCTAGTCACAAGCCTCCAAAGAAATCCACCACCAAAACCATCCCAGCAAAGCTTTCAGCCACAAGTAGTGGTTGTGTGAACCAAATCTCAGTTGAGGAAACCACTGCTGCTTCTGACGTCATCCTTGGTACACTCCCAGTCAATCATGTTCCCGCCTCCGTTCTTTTCGGTCCAGGAGCTTCTCATTCATTCATGTCGGAGAGTTATGCACTTCGGCATGGATTTTCTTTTGAAGAAATGTTTTCTCCAATGATCATTCAAACTCCTGGTTCAAAGTGGCAAACTAATAGAGTAAGCCATGGCAATCAAATTGCAATTGAGGGTTTAGTATTCCTAGCCTCTCTTATAGCCCTCAAGTCTTCGGACATTGATGTCATCCTAGGAATGGATTGGTTATCAAGGCAGAATGCTTTCCTTGATTGTAAAGCCAAATCAGTCAAACTCACCCTTCCTTCAGGCCAGATCATTGACTACACATCACCCAGCTCTAGAATCCAGGTGCATACTTTCAATGTGCTTCCCCTTCCTGACCTTGAAGATATTCCGGTGGTTCGTGACTTCCCGGATGTCTTTCCTGAAGAACTGTCGGGCATGCCACCCGACAGATGTGTAGAATTCATAGTGGATCTTATACCAGGCACAGCCCCAATTTCCAGACGCCCATATAGAATGGCCCCACATGAGTTAGCTGAGCTAAAAACCCAACTTGATGCTTCGTTGGCAAAAGGCTTCATCCGCCCTAGCTCATCGCCATGTGGTTTCCCCGTTCTGTTCGTAACGAAGAAAGATGGAACAGAAAGGATGTGCGTAGACTATCGCCCGCTAAATCTAGCGACGATAAAGAACAAGTACCCACTGCCGAGGATCAATGATCTTTATGATCAACTTGCTGGATCCTCTGTCTTCTCCAAGATGGATTTGAGATTAGGTTATCATCAAATCAAAATCCAAAATGAGGACATTCCCAAGACGGCTTTCACTACTCGGTATGGTCTTTACGAGTATACCGTCGTGTCCTTCGGTTTAACCAATGCCCCTGCCACATTCTCGCGCTTAATAAATTCGATCTTCATGGAGTACCTAGATAAATTTGTTGGGGTTTATCTTGATGACATTCTCATCTACTCGAAGAACGAAGAAGAGCACGCAGAACATCTTAGGTTGATATTGATGAAACTTAGAGAGCACCGCCTTTATGCCAAGTTCTCCAAGTGTGAATTTTGGCTACCAGAAGTGACCTACTTAGGCCACGTGATTTCTGCGAAAGGTGTTGCAGTCAATCCCGAGAGAGTTCAGGCCGTCCTCGACTTGACTCCCCCTGAATCGGTTAAGCAAGTTAGGAGTTTTCTCGGCCTAGCAAGCTATTGTCGCCGCTTCGTTGAGAACTTCTCCAAAGTTGCAAAGCCTCTTACTGAACTCCTCAAGAAAGATAAGAAATTCCTATGGACCCCCAAGTGCGAGGAAAGCTTTCACGAGCTAAAAAGAAGATTGACTTCTGCACCCGTACTTGCACCTCCAGACACCAAAAGGGATTTCGAGATCTATTGTGATGCTTCACGGCAAGGGTTAGGATGTATACTTATGCAAGATCGACATGTGGTAGCTTATGCTTCACGCCAGTTGCGGACACATGAAGAGAACTATCCTACCCATGATCTTGAACTCGCTGCCGTAGTTCATGCCCTGAAGACTTGGTGACATTACCTCCTTGGTAATCGTTGTGAGATCTATTCTGATCACCAAAGCCTCAAATACATATTCACCCAGCCAGATCTTAATCTCAGGCAAAGACGCTGGATAGAGTTGATAAAATATTATGACTTAGGAATTTCTTACACCCCAGGCAAGGCCAATGTCGTGGCTGATGCACAAAGTTGTAAGTCGTATTGTAACAACCTCATGTTACAACAGTATCAACCACTTCTTCATGAGGAATTTCGCAAGCTCAATCTTGAGATAGTTCCTCATGGATTTCTTTCTACCCTGGTGGTGAAACCAACCCTTGAGGATCAAATCATAGCCGCCCAGAAACAAGATAGTACTCCCTCCGATCCATAATAAGTGTCGCTTATTTTATACTAGCTAGTACAAACTTTGTACTAGATGAGCGACACTTATTATGGATCGGAGGGAGTAGTATTCAAGAGATCAAGCAGAACATTGTTAGCGGAGTTGCTAAATGTTTCTCTGCAAATGATCAAGGAACAATATTCTTTGAAAATCGTTTAGTAGTTCCTAAAAATGAAGACCTAAAGCAGCTGATCCTTAAGGAAGCTCATGACACTCCCCTCTCAATTCATCCCGGTAGCACAAAAATGTACCGAGATCTACGCCAGAGATTTTGGTGGAACCAGATGAAGAGAGACATTGCACAATTTGTTGCCGAATGTGATGTTTGTCGTCGCATTAAGGCAGAACACCAAAGACCTGCTAGTACTCTTCAACCATTGTCTATTCCCGAGTGGAAATGGGACAAGGTCGGTATGGACTTCATCAACGGCTTTCCAAAAACCCAGAAAGGAAATGATGCCATCTTCGTTGTCATTGATCGACTTTCAAAAGTTTCTCACTTCCTTCCCGTTCGCGAGTCTATAACTGCTAGTCAGTTGGCGGACTTGTACGTCTCTAGAATCGTGTCTCTTCACGGTGTTCCTTTGGTGATCAATTCTGATCGTGGTAGCCTTTTCACCTCTAGATTTTGGGAAAGTTTTCAGAATGCTATGGGAACTCATCTATCCTTTAGTACAGCTTTCCATCCTCAGTCTAGCGGTCAAGTTGAAAGGGTTAACCAAATTCTTGAAGACATGCTCAGAGCTTGTGTTATCTCATTCGGAAAGAATTGGGAGAAATCTCTTCCATTCGCCGAATTTGCTTATAACAATAGCTATCAATCTAGTATGAACATGGCTCCTTTTGAACTCCTCTATGGACGACGATGTCGAACACCCCTAAACTGGTCAGAAACCGGTGAAAGACAACTCTTTGGACCGGATATGATCAAGGAAGCAGAAGAGCAAGTTCGCATTGTTCGTGATAGTTTGAAATCCGCTCAGTCTCGTCAAAAGAGCTACTATGATCGTCATCATAGAGAGGAGAGCTACAATCTTGATGCGAAGGCTTACCTTCGGGTTACTCCTCTGAAGGGAAACCAAAGATTCGGTATCAAAGGCAAGTTGGCCCCACGTTACATCGGACCTTTCCGCATTCTCGCTTAACGTGGAGAAGTTGCCTACCAACTTGAACTACCTCCGCACCTTTCCTGAGTACATGACGTATTCCATGTGTCACAACTCAGGCGTTGCTTCAAGGACCCCATCCGCGAAGTCGACCATGAAACGCTTGATCTCCAAGATGACCTTTCTTATCGAGAGTACCCTGTTCGTATTCTTTATTCCGCAGAGCGTGTCACTCGTCGTCAGAAGATCAAGTTCCTCAAAGTGCAATGGTCACACCACTCCGAGAAAGAAGCTACGTGGGAAAGAGAAGACCGTCTCCGTGCCGAGTACCCCACCTCCTCCCGACGACTTCTGAATCTCGGGACGAGATTCTTTTGAGTGGGGGCGAGTTGTCAGAACCCCAACTAGGGTAAGTGCTAGGGTTTGTTTGATCCCTTTGCATCATGTAAAAATTCAAATGAAATCCAAAAATGGGGAAAAGAAAAGCCCTGAGAATTTAATTCAAATGGCCAGATAAAAATCTTTTTCCAAAAATCATTTGAGTATTTGGAAAATTCCTATAAATGATGGTGATCATTTTAAAAGTGGTTTGGAAATTTTCCCATGCCCATGGAATATTCTAAAATTCAAACAGTGCTCTGGAAATTAAAGTTTACCCCTATTTGAATTGGAATTCAAATGTTTTGAATTTCAAAATTGCTCAAACTCTACAAGTGACTTGCTACTGGTCACCTAGGATTTTTAAAAATGTTTGGGCATTTTACAAAATTGCCTAGCTATTTAATTTTAGGCAAAACAAAATAACAGAAAAGAAAACATACAAGAAATAAAAAGGGGAGAAGGCTTACCTCACGCCCATGGGCGAAGCCCACTCCTCCTCTGTCCTCGGCCCAGCCCAACCGAGGCGTGTCGTCTACCTCCCCTCCCCCCGAAGCAGCTCGGTGGAGGGCAGGGAGGCAACGACGACGCCACCTCGACGAGCAGGCCTTCTAGGCCTTCCCCTGCCTCCCTCCGCACGCCACGCAGCAGCCAGAGCGCCCCCACGGCCTTTCCCCTCTCCCTGCTCCCTCTAGCCCTCTCTCCCGTGCGTGCCTGCAAGAAACCGAGACCCGCCGGAGTTCGCCGTCGTGGAAACTCGCGGCCATCGCGAGAGTTATCCCCGACCAACTTGTCCACCGTGCTCAGCGTCCTCGGCTTCGTCACCCCGCTACTGGAATCGGGCCAGAAAGCCCCATATACGACGCAGTCATCACCAACTCGCCGCCGGCCACCGCAGCTCCGACGCCAAATTAAGCTCCGTCCGCTCCATCTCCGGCTCCGACGAGGCCTCCATGGCGCTCAGGGTGAGTAGATACGCCGTTTCCCCCTTCTTGTTGTCCTCCCCGCACTCTGAGTCGTCGTTCCGGCGAAGCCCGAGCTCCGTAAGCCGCCTCCGTTGAACAAGCCGTCGCCACAGTGCGCGTTTTTGAACCCCGCCTGCTGCCCGAGACGCGCGAGCTCTCTAGCTACGCCCTGGTACCCTTTTCCCCCTCTCCCGCGCACGTTTTCTCCATCCCCGTCGCAGCAGTGCCACGGTCGCCGCGCCATGTTGACGCCGGCGAGGCTACGGCCACCCCCGAACCTCCCCGTGGGCACTAAGTGACCCAGTCGACATCGGGCGTCCCTCTGGTGGCCTCGGCGAGCTCTCCAGTGGACGGAATCGCCACTCCGGCGAGGCATCGCCGCGTCCAGTGACGCCGGCGTTGAGCCGCCGGCAGCCAAGCCATTAGGGCCCTTAATCACGCGCTATTCCCCCTGGGGTCAATGACAGGTGGGCCCCCTGGCCCCCTAAACCCCTCTGTTATTTAAACAGAAAGGGGTTAACCCCTTGTGTCACTGACAGGTCGACCCCACTGGTCAGACACCCCCCCACGTCATGCTGATGTCAGCATGACGCAGTAAATCAATTTATGAATTAAAAGAATTAAATAAAACAGAGAAAATTCTAGAAATTGAATTAAACTTTTGAAATTCATAGAAAATTCATATTAACTCCAAATTAAACATATAATATATGAAAAATTATCAGAAAAATACAAGGATTAAGAATATGCAATTTGTTTTTATGTTTGACCATTTTAAAATGGGGCAACAGTAGCAAATGTGCATATGGCTTAATTTGAATTCAAATTTGGAGTTTGAATTTGCAATTGTTTTGCAATACACTTCAATTAAATGGAATTGTCAACACATCAGTACCATGTACATCATGTTTCCACAACTTATCATGTGCTTGAGCATTGCAATTATATTTATTCCTTGTTTGATTGTTTTCTCGATAGAAGTGCAACTGGAACCGGAGGCCACCCCCTTCGTTGAAGACCCCGATACTGAACCTCGTCAGCAAGGCAAGCAAACCCCATTGATCATGTCTATAAAATCCTACTTCCCTCTCAGTCTCTCTTATGCATGTTTAGGAGATCACCGAGACACGTTCTTTCGCATAGTTGAACCCATTCCGATGCATGAACTATCATTTTGTCACCGTATTAAGCAAACCATAATCCTAGCAGATTTAGGAGTTGAAGGATGAGCATGTGGCCCCTGCAACTGTTACTGCTTTTGCTGCTTAGTGATAAAATGAGGATGTTATGATTGTGAGTCGGGATGGAATGAACACAGTGATACTGATGATAAACGTGTTGGTGAATCCACCCTAAACAAAGGTGAACGATGAGAGCCTGTGTAGGAGTACACAGTGGGTTGTCTCGTTGAACACTGCCCTAGGCCCCGAGTTCCTGTTTTGTGATCCAAGACAAAGAGTATGACCACATGTAGGGTTTTATGGGAGCCCCGTTTGGCCTCTTTACGTACCCGATCCAGTCCAGGAGTCACACTAGATTCGGGCTTTCCATTTGATTTATGTATAGATATGTGGGTGGACCTGTGAGGTAGTGAAACCATTTATCAAAGGTGGCGTCTCGGTCCCTTACATTATCTGAGTCCGTTTCATGGAACCGGCCGGACTCTCGAGCGGTGACAAACTCAGGTAGTCGACTCCTGGATTAGAGAAGGTGATGTGAGGGTAGTGCCTTGGTTTCATCCACGTCCGACACCCGCTTGAAGGGTGACAAGAACGAGACGATAAGTGATGACACGCGTGTGAAGATGTACACCCCTGCAGGGTTAATGAACTATTCGAATAGCCGTGTCCGCGGTTATGGACTACTTGGAAACCTTTACTTGATCATAGACAACTTGAATGGATACTTATAAAACTCGCAAGATAAGCGTAAGTGCTATGGCGTGCTTCCTTGTGGGGAAGTCGAGGAAGTATCCATAGTGGTGTATTGATTGGAGACTTGGTAGTGGACTCGTGTACGCTTCTTACCTCAAGTCTGGTACTCGTAGTACAGGACTAGCCAAGTCAAAGCTGGCACTTCTGCATGTTGAACCCCACCTCCTTTACCTTGATACTTGAGCATGAGTAGTATAGATCTGATGTAAGTCTTGCTGAGTACGACTTTGTACTCACGTTTTCTTATTTTATGTTTTAGATGAGAACCCGGACCCCGATGGAGTCACCTTCGTGAAGCTCGATGTTGACTAAGTTAGCATAGTCCCAGACAGCAGTCTGGTCCCTCGTGGAAGGGCGTGTATGTTTACAAGGCTTCTCTTAGACATTTTCTAAACTTGTCTGTACTCAGACCTAAATTGCTTCCGTTGTATGATGTAATGTGATCACAGACATGTGATCTTTGTATGCTCTATGTGTATATCAATAAAGAAGTACTTTGTAGAGTTATGTGATGATACCTGCTGTTCATACTAGGCATGTGTGCTGCGTGTATGTTTATATCATGCATGTCTTAGTATGGGTTTTCGAGACCTTAGTTGTGATCTGGCTGGCGGTCTTTTATACACCAAGTGGCCCTTAGATGTGCGCAGCTTGGGGCATCGCGATGCGATTGCTCGTGACTCTGTCACGTGCACACTTTGTTGTATGATCGAGCCCGCCCTAGACCCCGACTAAGTGATCGGGCTGGAGTAAGTCTATGTAAGAGTTAGGATTCAATCGATAACATGGTTGAGGCGACTTGTCTATTAGTATGGGATTCACCACCCATAAGCATTTAGACTTGTGAGCGGACGATGAGGACCCATCTCAGTTGATCATCGGCCTGGATGGGATGCCCCTCACGTTCGATGCTTACCGAGAACGTTCTGTGCTTGGCCTTGTCTGCTTAGACAAGTGGGTACGGTTCTCGGCTCTCCATGTTATTGTATCGTGACTGGAATAACATACGCTAACCCCGGGTCCCGACATCAAGGCACATATGTAATTCTTCTGCTGTTGCTATGTTGATTTTGCTGGGATCTGATGGATTATGAGATTATGTTCAGATTGTGATGAGTAATATATTTGGTTCTTCTCCTTTCATATTTATGCTCTTGAGTAATTCTTGCATGTCCTCCGTTTCTTTTTATTACTTTGGCCAAGTGATTGATTGTAACTCCAAGAGGGAGCGTTATGCATGATTGTGGGTTCATGCCCCCTGAGGACTAGCTTGAGTGACATAAACATGAGTCTAGGGTATGTGTTGTTGCCACAAGGGGGAAAACAACGGTGCTTGTACTTGTGGGTGCAAGGATTGTTTACTTCACGCAAATTTCTTTTAATGCAGTTGTCTGTTGCTTTGGGTATACACTTTGGGTGGGGCTCGCAACTTAATACCAGCGAGATGTTCTGGATAGATATCTCAAGGTGTATGATTAGTGAGTGGATGCAGATGGATTTCAGTCTACTTGTATTGGTGCACTGCCCATGCTTTTGAGCCTCTTCCTTTCTTTTGTAGCATAGTTAGCATTGCAGTGCGTTTTTAATCCTGTCAATTGCCCGGCTGTAATTTGTTCACCTTGCATAGCTGTTTATCGTCTTTTGGGAGAGAGACATCACTAGTGAACTTCATGGGACCCCGGTCCATATTTTCACCACTGTTTACACCCTCAATTTACTTCCTGCTTTTACTTTTAGTTGCATTTATCACTACTATCTACCCTTGCATTTTATCCTTTGTAAACAACAAGGCTGGAGAGATTGACAACCTCTCTACACATCGTTGGGAGCAAAGCTATCTATTGTGTGTGCAGGTCCAGGCGAAGGAAGTGATTATCGTACACGGCGCCTCACTTATCGAACCACCTACTTGTCGTCATTGGAGTCCTCCTGGTTCGATCTCAACCTTGGTATCTTCGCCAAGGGAAATTTGTCGCTACGCTACATCTCACCTTCCACTTGGGGTAACCAACGAAGGGCAAGAATCCATTATCATCTCTCACGCATCAAGGGGTTGTAATATATAGAGCACCCTCACGTTAGCATGCGTCGAGGATGCGCAAGGATAACCAAGCCCCCATGCACTCCTCCTAGGGGTACTGATGGGTGTAGATAACACCTCCTCGGTGGTTACCCCAAGTGGAAGGTTATGATGTAGATAGCAGCAAATTTCCCTCGGTGAAGATACCAAGGTTTGTCTCCCGTAGGACTCCAAAGACTGCAAGAAGGTGACAACGGCGCCAGAAATTCAGCTGGTGCGTAAGTTGATGTGGCCCTGCACACGGAAACAAATAACTTTCCTCCAAACGAGTTAGTGAGGTTGTTAATCTCTCTGGTCCACCATCCTTCTCGGCGTCTTCTCCTGCATCGACTGATCTCCATCTTATGGCAGTCCATGCATCAATCGCCATGGGCCTGGATTTTTCCCCGGGGATCAAGATGGCCGAGCACGTCCATCGTCTCTTCAAGAGGACGGTGCACCCTGATGGATCGGGTCATTTCATCATGGTGGTCTCCTTTGTGAGGCACTCTTTTCGGCTCGATGAAGAATCTGTAAGTTTGGCTTTAGAATCTGCCATCGGGGGTTACTGCTCTAAACTCAAGGTTTCTCTTCTACAAGATAGGGTTTTTTCTTTCCATGTCTCTTGCAAGGACGTGGGTTTTTTCATCTCTCATCAGAAAACCTTCATTTCTCCTAAGTTTCATTGCGTTTATCATCTCCGGGGGAACGGGGGTCCTAATTGGAAGAAAGAATTCAAACGTTGGCAATTGGAATGTGATGAAGAATGGACTCTAGTTAGTACATCCAAGCGCCGGGCTAAGTCTGGTTTTGGCTGCGCTGAAGCAAACTCCTTCAAAGTTGACAATAAAAGCTTCCACTTATGCGAAGAAGAAGAAGGTTAAATTTGCTACGTTCATGAATTATGAGGCATGCAAGTGTTATAGATTTTTGCTCACTGGTCGAGATGTTCAAACTATCCTGGAAGGGGGTTACTATTTTTCTCGCCATGAGATTCCCCACCTCCACATTAACATGTCATTGGTTGATCGCTCACCCTCGCCGCCGACGCCAACTCCGGCGGCGCCGAGAATTCAGTTTGGTAGTTTTCCCACTTGCCCTATTAGCCCGGTGCGTATTCTCTGGCCACAGTGTCAACTTTGAATTATGATTCACCTTGTGTTTCGGACGGCCTAAAGTCCATATCTGATGCGTCTGATCCTGTCACGCCTGACTCGTTCTGATCACCAACACCGGCCACACATATGCGCCTTGTGAACTATGATACGGATGATTCTCCCCCGGTTAAAATCCCGTCTCCGGAGGAGGCGGTTAGGTGTTTGCAAAGTTTTGAAGAAATGATTGAAGATATGGCTGCTAGTTTTTGGGACTGTCAGAATTGTATCAGCATGGGACATGCCACAGAGACGTGTACTAACCGCGTGCGTTGCCGACTCTGTTTCAGATTAGGCCATGTGAAAAATGAATGCCTGATACGTCCCAAACGTATCTATAATTTCTGATTACTCCATGCATGTTTTGTGTGACTTTGCCAAGATTTGCTTGAACTTTCATACACTTTTGAGCATATTTGGACTAATCTATTAACCCAGTGCACCCGGCTGCCAGTTGCTGTTTTCTGTTGTTTTTATATTTCAGGTTTTCCGGACATTAAAAGTGCTCCAAAAAATCTAGAAAAATCAGATAAAAAATCAGCGACACGGAAGCTTCCAGAAACACCAAAGGAGGGAAGGAGGGCCACCACAGGGACTCCAGAAGGGTCCCTGGCGCGGCCCCACCCTAGGCCGCGCCAGGGAGCCTCCTGGCTGCCCTGTGGCCCCTCTGAGTGCCCCGCTTCGCCTATATTTACCCCTCGGGGTGGAAACCCCTAGACGGAATCCCTTTTTCGCGATCTCGCCTCTGTACCGCCGCCACCGCCGTTTCAAGATCGGGGCTGCCTGGAGAAGCTGCTCCGGCACCCTGCCGGGAGAAGCTACCCCCTCCGGGAGAGCATCCATAGCCATGGACGCCTCCCGTATGTACCGTGAGTAGTTCCCCTTGGACCATGGGTCCGTGGACAGTAGCTATGTGATCTATCTCTCCCCTCTTTGTGCCTCCACTTTCGAGACCTCGTGAGCTGCCTCACATGATCGAGGCACCTTTGTAATTTTCTGTCGTTGCTATGCTGAGTTTGTTGGGATCTGATGGATTATTAGACTATGTTCAGATTGTGATGAGTAATATATTTGGTTCTTCTCTTTTACATTTTGTTCTTGAGTAAATTCTTGCATGTAATCCATTGCCGTATTTTACTTTGGCCAAGTGTTTGTTGCAACTCCAAGAGGGAGCGTTATGCTTGATTGTGGGTTCAGCCCCTTGATTTCTAGCTTGAGTGACATAAACATGAGACTAGGGGATGTCCTGTTGCCACCAGGGATAAAACAACGGTGCTTATATCCGCGGATGCAAGGATTGTTTACTTTATGCAAAGTTCTTTTAATGCAGTTGTCTGTTGCTTTGGATTTACACTTTGGGTGGGATTCACAACTTAATACCAGCGAGATGTTCTGGATAGATATATCAACTTGGATGATTCGTAGTAGATGCAGATGGATTTCGGTCTACTTACCTTAGCGTACTGCCCATTTCTTTTGAGCCCTTCCTTTCTTTGCAGCATAGTTAGCATTGCGGTGCCTTCATAATCCTGTCAATTGCCCAACTGTGATTTGTTTACCTCGCTAGCACTTTTATCGTCTTTTGGGAGAGAGACATCACTAGTGAAAATCACGGGACCCCGGTCCATCTTCATATCATTGTTTACATCTTTAGTTTACTTTTCAGTTGCTATCACTACTATCATTATCCCGTGCGTTTTATCCTTTGTAAACAGCAAGGCCAGAGGAATTGACAACTCCTCTGTACTCGTTGGGAGCAAAGTTATTTGTATCTGCGTGCAGGTCCAGGTGAAGTTAGCAACCCTCGGTTGTGAACGGCGCCATTGTTCACTTTACCACCTTCTTGTATCTCTGCGAGTCCTCCTGGACGATACTCGACCTTAGCATTTTTGCTAAGGGAAATTTGCTGCTACGCTACATCTCACCTTCCACTTGGGGTAACCAACGAGGAGTGAGAGATCCTCACCGTATCAAGCCAATTTCTGGCGCCGTTTCCGGGGACTCCAGTCTACAAGATAGGGGAGTTGCACACTATCTTTTATCTTTGCTTTTTAGTCTTGTTAATTTACCTTTCAGTTTTTACTTTTGTGTCCCTTATCAAAAATACCAAAAATACCTGCTAATACTATGGGTTCCAATGAAAACACCAAGTTGTGTGACTTCACTAGTCACAACAACAGTGATTTTATCTGCACTCCTATTGCTACACCTGCTACTTCAGCACCTTCTTATGAGATTAAACCTGCTTTGCTAAACCTTGTTATGAAAGATCAATTCTCTGGTGCTAGAGATGCTGCTGCTTTGCATTTAAATAATTTTATTGAGCTTTGTGATATGCAAAAGTACAAAGAAGTAGATGGTGAAATTGTTAAGCTTAAGCTTTTTCCTTTCTCTTTAAGGTATGAAGCTAAAATCTGGTTTCAATCCTTTCCTAAGAATAGCGTAGATTCTTGGGATAAGTGCAAGGATGATTTTATCGGGAAGTACTATCCCCCTGCTAAAATTATTCAATTGAGGAGTAACATTAGGAATTTCAGGAAATTGGATAATGAACACGTTGCCCAGGCATGGGAACGTCTGAAGACGCTTGTCAAGAACTGCCCCACACATGGACTGACTACCTGGATGGTTATCCAGACTTTTTATGTAGGCTTGAACTTTACCTCGCGGAACCTGTTAGATTCGGCCGCGGGAGGAACTTTTATGTCGACCACACTTGGTGCTTCCACAAAGCTACTTGACGAGATGATGCTGAACTACTCTCAGTGGCACACCGAAAGATCTCCAACTGGTAAGAAGGTAAATTCTGTCGAGGAGATCTCCTCTCTAAATGAAAAGGTTGACCTTATCATGTCTCTACTTACCAAGCAAGCTCCTATTGATCCTCAGGATGTTCCTTTAAATTCTTTGGTTGCTCAGGAACAAATAGATGTGAACTTTATCTCTAGAAACAACTTCAATAATAATGCTTATAGGGGTAATTTTGGTAGCAACCATCCTAGGCCTTTCCCATCCAACAACTATGGGAACGGTAATAGCAACTCCTATAGCCATAATTATAGGGAAAGAGACCTACCTAGCTATGAGAAACTTATAGAAATATAAAAAGGCACCAAAATCTATATGCACACACAGTTTGAACAAAACAAGGCCTTTTCCAGACAGTTAGATGAGCACTCCTCTATCCTGCAAAACATTAGTAAACAACTTGAGGGCCTGAATAGTGATATTTCCAGCCTCCAAACTAGACTCACTACCATTGAGACCTATGTTTCAAACATGTCTCACACCCAATCTACCTTGATAAACCAGATGGCAGCCAAACCAGAAGTTATTCCCAAGGAAGAGGAAAGAATTAAGAGCCTTCACACCTACCACACAGTAGCCAATATCCAAGTAGTTGAGGATGTCCAAACAGTTAGCACCCATCACACCCCTAGTCCCACTGGACCTATCAATGGTGATGCTACCACCTCAACCACAGATGAAGAAACCTCTATGAATGTAGAGGCTTTCAAACAAGTGAGCCTAAATGATATCACTACCTCCTTGATATATAGTAGTGATCTAGACTTTGACAACTGCACTTTACCTGAAGTTATTGGTTTCCTACACAAGATGTCTAGAGAACCCCACACTAGCACACTTAATCTTTCCTTCACAGAGCATATCACCAATGCTCTAATCAAAGTTACGGAGGAGAAGCTTAGACTAGAAGCCTCCATACCTAGGAAGCTAGAAGATGGTTCGAATCCTATGATAAAAATCAAATTGAATAACTTCTCTTGTTATGCTCTTTGTGATGTTGGAGCAAGTACCTCTCTTATGCCCAAAAGAATGTATGATATGCTTGAATTCAAACCTTTTGATTCTTGTTATTTTGGTGTTCGTCTTGTTGATTCTTCCGTAAAGAAACCTTTGGGGAAGATCGACGATGTTCTTATCATTGTCAATGACAATTATGTTCCCGTTGATTTCACTATTATGGACATTGAATGTGAACCTTCTTGTCCAATTATTTTGGGACGTCCTTTTCTTCGCACAGTTGGTGCTGTTATTGACATGAAAGAGGGGAATATCAAATTACAATTCCCTCTAAAGAAAGGGATGGAACATTTCCCCAGGAAAAATATTAAGTTACCTTTTGAGTCCGTCACACGGGCTAGTTATTCTCTTGAAAAAATGTGACCTTCTCCTTTAAGCCTAGCTAATGGCTCTAAAGAAGCGCTTTCGGGAGGCAGCCCGCAACGAATTTAGTTTTTTTTCTTTTTGCTTTTCTTCTGTTCTTAGTGGTCTTGATGATTGTTACTACTGTAGCAACATCATTGTATCTTTACTTTTCAAGCTTTGTGCCTTTTATAGCCTCATACGACAAGGGAAGTGAAAGTTGTGACATGCTGTCCAGAAAACAGATTCAATCCTCGTGACTAGAAAAATCATGGAAAAATCCCAGTTCATCTTTTTCAGCTGAATTGTTTACACAGCATGCTCTATACAATTACAAAACTTGCGTATGTTCTGAGTTTTTTGATTTGAGTTGCATAAGTACCCCTAAAAAATCCGTTTCTATCTGCTGTTCTGTTTTTCACAGATTCTGCCACGTTTTGTCTCTCTTCACTTTTGCAAACCTTAAGCTTGCTTTTTCTTTGAAAAAACTTTTTTGCAATCTTGGGAAACAGTAGCTCTTCAATATTATCTTTATTTCCAGCAAAGGAACAATTATTTTATTATGGGTACTAACCTCACTAATCAGATTACAATGAGTTATGTATGAAGGGAGTTTTCAAGTGTGCGATGGAAGATGATGAAAGAAGATCCTGGAGTGTCAAACGCTCAAGCTTGGGGATGCCCATGTGCACCCCCAAGAACTATTCAAGGAGACTCAAGCGTCTAAGCTTGGGGATGCCCCCGTGCATCCCCTTCTCCATCAACAATTATCAGTTTGTCTCTCGCTGCACTATATTTTTATCACTTCATGCGTTATGTGCTATGCTTGGACCGTCTCGCTCTTTACTTTTCTTAGGTTTGTTTTTGCTTTGTTTTATGTAGTAACAAGTTAGATCCCAGCTTACTTTCTTTTGTGTGGGAGAGTTACACGCTCCGCTTGAACTAGAACTCCTCATAGGATTTGCTTTCTTATTCTTTTAGCTGTGAGTTGTTCTTTTTCTTTTCTTAGCTGCTGCTCTGTTTAGTTGTAGCGCTTTAGTTTTCCTAAAGATTTTCTTTTGTTTTAGGTTGAACTTTCTATAGGTTGCATGTTTTATCTTATTAGAGAGTTTGCCTGTTGCACTGAGTTTTGTGTCTTGACTAGAAGTAGGTAGTTGAAGTTGTTTTTCTCTTTGTAGTAGTAACTTGCAATAGTTTTGAGGTATTGACTAGAGTAATGTTTGAACTTTTGGTGTCAAGAGATCGAGCCTATTAGTGATAGATGTCGTATTTTGGGCAATCCGTGTGTTTTTCGAAAATCAAAAACACCTGTTGAGAACTCTAGCTACTAGATGGATCACTAACCTCTGGAGGGTTCGAATATTAGAGTACACTCACGTACCATGAGTCGAGGATGCGCAAGGATAACCAAACCCCCATACACTCCTCCTCGGGGTACTTCTCTCTTTGTGAACCTCCTGATTAGATTGAGAGTTACCGATAATAAGTGCATGAGTTCTTCGGACTAATGTGAGTATTCGAAAGTTGACACTTCCACCCACTTATATTTTTTCTAGCCTCTTCGGTACCGTGCATTGCCCTTTCTCACCTCGAGAGTTGGCGCATGCTTCGCCGGTGCATCCAAACCCTTGGCACGATACGCTCTGTCATCATAAACCTCCTTATATCTTTCCTCAAAACAGCCACCATACCTACCTACAAGGCATTTCCATAGCCTTTCCGAGATACATTGACATGCAACATCCATCTTCTCATGACTTGATCCTCATGTCATACCTTTGCATCATGATAGTTATATCTTCTTTATGTGAGTACTTTTGTAAAGTGTGAAAGATCTCCTATATTGTTGTAAAATATAGAGTGTTGCCCCTAATTGAGGAAAAGATCCCAAAGAGGACAAAATCAAAATTTCCCAAAGAGGACAAATGAGAGTTAAATATAAAGAGCCATTGAGGCCACCAAAAAAAATACAACAACAAAAATAGAAAAAAGAGAAAAATAAAAAAAATAAAAAGAGAGAAGGGGGCACACTACTATTCCTTTTGAGAGATCGACACTAGTACTTCATCCTCTATCCCTTGTACTCCATAGAGATCATCATCATGCATATAGCTATGTGGGGACCTTCACACTATAAAACTTGGCATGTATATTCCAATGATGAGCCTCCTCAAACGAGCTCTAGGTCTTCTTGAGCAAGCAAGTTAGATGCACCCCCACTAGTTCCCTTGGAAAGCTTTTATCTCACATGTGCATTCGTTGCATGGCAATCCCTACTCCTCACGTCATATCTATCATATGGCCTTCTCTCGCCTATGATTGTCCTCATTGATGTGAACCTTTCACACCTTTTTGTCTTCATCCTCCACCTTCTTTCTATTTTGCCTTTTAGGTGTCAACTTTCTTGCTCAAGCTCATCCATTGCATGAGTGCTCAAAATATCGAAAGGGAGTGGATCAGTTTGACTTGTACCTGGCTAGTGGTCTAGGGACGAGTCAAGATAAGAATCCAAAGGAGACTAAGTGTGAAACTTTAGTAGATAGTTGTTCTCAACAACCTTTTTTCTCTCTTTTTCCCAGTCCCCTTCTTGCACGCAAACACCATCTAGAGAAATTCGAGTCACGGACAGCGAGAGGTCTTGCACCTTTTGTTATTTTGTTGCTTGTGTCAATGCTAATATAGACTCTTGCTTGTTAAGACTTCAATTGAATTGCATGCTTTGATTCCTTTACTTACAAAGTTCTAATATGGTTGTGTGGCATGTCACCACAGAAATTATGCTTGTTATCATTTACCTACTCGAGGACGAGCAGGAATTAAGCTTGGGGATGTTGATACGTCCCAAACGTATCTATAATTTCTGCTTGCTCCATGCATGTTTTGTGTGACTTTGCCAAGATTTGCTTGAACTTTCATACACTTTTGAGCATATTTGGACTAATCTATTAACCCAGTGCACCCAGCTGCCAGTTGCTGTTTTCTGCTGTTTTTTTATTTCAGGTTTTCCGGCCATTAAAAGTGCTCCAAAAAATCCGGAAAAATCAGATAAAAAATCAGCGACACGGAAGCTTCCGGAAACACGAAATGAGGGAAGGGGGGCCACCACAGGGACTCCAGAAGGGTCCCTGGCGCGGCCCCACCCTAGGTCGCGCCAGGGAGCCTCCTGGATACCCTGTGGCCCCTCTCGGTGCCCCCTTCGCCTATATTTACCCCTCGGGGTGGAAACCCCTAGACGGAATCCCTTTTTCGTGATCTCGCCTCTGTACCGCCGCCACCGCCTTTTCAAGATCGGGGCTGCCTGGAGAAGCTGCTCCGGCACCCTGCCGGGAGAAGCTACCCCCTCCGGGAGACCATCCATAGGCATGGATGCCTCCCGTATGTACCTTGAGTAGTTCCCCCTGGACCATGGGTCCGTGACCAGTAGCTATGTGATCTATCTCTCCCCTCTTTGTGCCTCCACTTTCGAGACCTCGTGAGCTGCCTCACATGATCGAGGAACCTTTGTAATTTTCTGCCGTTGCTATGTTGAGTTTGTTGGGATCTGATGGATTATGAGACTATGTTCAGATTGTGATGAGTAATTTATTTGGTTCTTCTCTTTTATATTTTGTTCTTGACTAAATTCTTGCATGTTCTCCGTTGCCGTATTTTACTTTGGCCAAGTGATTTCTTGCAACTCCAAGAGGGAGCGTTATGCTTGATTGTGGGTTCAGCCCCTTGATGTCTAGCTTGAGTGACAGAAACATGAGACTAGGGGATGTGCTGGTGCCACCAGGGATAAAACAACGGTGCTTGTATCCATGGATGCAAGGATTGTTTACTTTACGCAAAGTTCTTTTAATGTAGTTGTATGTTTCTTTGGATTTACACTTTGGGTGGGATTCGCAACTTAATACCAGCGAGATGTTCTGGATAGATATCTCAAGGTGGATGATTCGTAGTAGATGCAGATGGATTTCGGTCTACTTACCTTGGCGTACTGCCCATTGCTTTTGAGCCCTTCCTTTCTTTGCAACATAGTTAGCATTGCGGTGCCATCATAATCCTGTCAATTTCCCAATTGTGATTTGTTTACCTCGCTAGCACTTTTATCGTCTTTCGGGAGAGAGACATCACTAGTGAAAATCACGGGACCCCGGTCCATCTTCATATCATTGTTTACATCTTTAGTTTACTTTTCAGTTGCTATCACTACTATCATTATCCCGTGCGTTTTATCCTTTGTAAACAGCAAGGCCGGAGGAATTGACAACTCCTCTGTACTCGTTGGGAGAAAAGTTATTTGTATGTGTGTGCAGGTCCAGGTGAAGTTAGCAACCCTCGGTTGTGAACGGCGCCATTGTTCACTTTACCACCTTCTTGTATCTCTGCGAGTCCTCCTGGACGATACTCAACCTTAGCATTTTTTCTAAGGGAAATTTGCTGCTACGCTACATCTCAGCTTCCACTTGGGGTAACCAACGAGGAGTGAGAGATCCTCACCGTATCAATTCCTAGGCATCATCAATGCTTCTACCGTCTGAGTGCCCAAAGTCCCATCAAAAAACTTCGAGTCTCGCGCCGCCTCCTTGTCCTCTTCAGATGATTCGGTTTCCTCTTCACCGATTCATATATCCTCCCGCTTGCATCAGCCCGCAGCAGAAAACCCCAACCCCCCGGCCGCCGCCCCACCGCTTGGGAACATCGACCCGAAGCCCTCTTCCGATCCACCATCCAAAAATTGTGCAACAGAGCTTCCTTGGCCAACTTTGAGCTTGACCCACGCCGCTTCTTGCCGGAGGGCCATGACATTGTTGGCGGCGGTCCCAAGCGCTTCCCTCGGACGTTCTACACTGCATCCCAGCCGCCTCCAAGGATGCACGAGCAATATATTGTGGCCATCGTTGAACCGCACCCGCCGGCTCATCTAGTTGGAGTTCGAAGAGAGCAAGTTTTGCACTTCGTCACCAAATAGCTTCAGGTGATTGTTCCTCTGCCCAAACTTGGTTTCAGGGAGTCAGTCTTTTTGAGGTTCAGAGCCCGGTCATTAGAGATTCATTCACCCAGCACGCCCCGTTTGCACTTGTTCTTGGTGAGGAGGGTGATGAAATCTTTGTCCGTTTCATCCCTCACAACGAAAGGGAGGGTTTCCGTGTAGTTCATGGCCACCGAACTGGCTAGTTGATGTTCATTGGAGTCCCTCTGTATTACCGTAATACTCGCTTTCTGTCTGAGGTGGTCAGCACTTTTGGTCAATTCCTCTCTGGGACTCAGCCGGCAGACGCTTAGTTCGATCGCTTGTTTACACTTCCTTCCCTGACAATGCTCTGGTGCCAAGAGATGTGGTTTTTCGCGAATTTGCTGCTTGGGGAGGAACTGTGCCTCATGGACGACCCCAATTTACATATTGACTGATAATTTCGCTGATGCTTCTATGCCCGTTGATGAGGATTTCATGCCCTTGGATGGAAATCCTCACCCAATGCCTGGTCACATTGCGCCTCCTGTGCCTATGTGGGGATTACCACCCTACCCTGCTCTTGGATGGAACGACGCCCAAGTGCAACAACAGGACGATCCTGGGAACAATGCTGCCCCAATGATGCTACAATGCCTGTGGATGAGGGTTGCCCTGCATGGAATGATGAGGAGGCTGCTGATAATGCTAATGTCATGCAGGATGTGATGCCCCCACAAGATCAGAAATCCATGGTGCTCAATCCTTCCATGGACAGTAGAAACTCCTCTGATTCTGATGATTTGGTAGTTATTCAGGTGCAGCAACATGTCGCACCTCAGCCTGAGTTTCAGGTTCCTATCCAGGATGTAAATGCTTGGGATATGGTTGTATATCAGCCCCAAGTGATTGATTTGGACCCCTTTCAGCGGATCCTGTAGTTCTTTGACCAGTTCTCCCCCCGCATATGATATGGGAAAGATCTTTTGCCAATCTGATGCCAGATCTCTCTATGAACATCATCCCAAGAGGATTGTAACTCTTTCCTCTACCTGCTTGAACGCCCCCTATGGGAGACTGGGTTGAGTTCATGCCATCTGACAATGTCATCCTGGAGGAAACTACATCTGAACCTGCACCTCTACTTCTGGAACTGCCGGCCAACACACCAAGTGTTTCTGCTCCTATGCAAGATCCAGTTCAGTTTGCTGCTGTCTGCAAGTCTGCACCTGCAAAACGCCAGCGACAGACCAGGTCTTCCCTGGTACGTGAGGATGAATATTTCTCCACACGTCGCATCACTAGAAGTTGTGCCAAGAAATCGGGGTTTAAGCCAGTCTCTGCAGTCCCTCTGAAGCGCACGCCACTAAGGCAACCAAAAGCCAAAAAGCAACGTATGAATCCTGCTTCTGATGATAAAGGCGATCAAGGTGATAAAGCTTCTTCTAAAGCTGGGATTCCTCCACCGACGCCCATTCATGCCATGCAAGACTTGGGCGCTTCCCTGGGCATAGCCCCTGAAGAACTAACCACAGCTAAGCTTATGGCTGGGCCGTTTGCTGAACAAAACCCCAATGTTACTCATGATTAGTTCAGTTTTAGTTCTACTTGTTAGGGAGGGGTACTTTTGTTCAATGTACCTGGTTTTGCGTACCTCTAGTTATCAAACTGTCAGCATCGTACTTTTACATCTCTGTTACGCAGAGATGGCTGCTCCTACTGGTTTATATGGTTTAAATGAATAGCACAAATTATCGTAATTGGCGTGTGCTCTGTTGGAATGTCTGTGGTTTAAACTCTGAAGCTAGACAACATGTTGTTCGTATAAAAATTGAGGAAAGTGGTTGCTCTATCATTTTCCTTCAAGAAACCAAATGTGAGAACTTCGATCTATGACTTGTGAGGAAATTCTGCCCAAGACGTTTCGACCATTTTGCATTCTCCCCCTCTATGGGCGCCTCAGGTGGGATAATTGTGGTGTGGTGCTCCTCAATGTTCTCCGGGTTGTTAATTGACTCCCAGCGTTTTGGGATCACTGTTTCCTTTACTTCGGTGCATAACGCTGAGACCTGGACTTTGGTCTCGGTGTATGGTCCCTGTCAGGGTCCTCTGCGTGATGATTTTGTCCATTGGCTTTATAACCTTCATATACCTGATGATGATTATTGGCTGCTGCTTGGGATTTTAATTTCGTCAGATCTCTTGAAAATAGAAACAGACCGGGAGGAAACATCAATGATATTTTCTTGTTCAATGAGATCATTGGCCATCTGGGGATTCTTGAGTTACCACTCAAGGGAAGAGCCTATACCTGGTCTAACATGCAGGAAGATCCCTATTGGAACAATTGGACTGGTTTTTTACTTCTAGCTCTTGGCTATCAATTTACCCCAACACAATTGTTCTTCGTATGGAAAAAACTTCATCTGACCATGTACCCTGCATTGTATCCATTGATACAACAATCCATAAAAGTAACTTATTCAGGTTTGAGAACTTTTTGGCTGAACTACCTGGGTTTTCTGAATGTGTTGCCAACTCTTGGAATGCACCTTTGACTGGTGTCAGCTCTTCTGCTGCCATCCTCTCCAAAAAATTTAAGAGACTGAGATTTCACCTAGAAAAATGGGCCAGGAATGCTGCCTCCCTTAAAAGGAACATTGCAAGGTGCTCTCAGGTTGTGCTGGCTTTTGACACGTTGGAGGAGTTGAGAACTTTAACTAGTCCTGAGTTCAATTTCAGACAAATTGTGAAATCACATCATGAACACTTTCTCAAGCTGCAGTTCCTATATTGGAAGCAAAGGTGCACCATCAGAGACATCAAAGTTGGTGAGGAAAATTCCAAGTTTTTCCATGCTATGGCATCTGAAAGGTTGAGGAAAAATTCAATAGCCAGTCTTCAAGCTCTTGATGGGTCTACTCTCACTGACCATGGGAAAATGGCAGGGTTACTGTGGAATTCTTTCAGGGACAGAATGGGTGTTTCTCAGGAAATCCAAACAAAGTTTGATTTAGCTCTCCTCCTATCTCCTGTGGATGGCCTGCAAGATCTGGATGCACCTTTCACTCAAGCTGAAATTGAGACTATACTGAAAGATATGCCTGTGGACAGAGCACCTGGGCCTGATGGCTTTAATGGCTTGTTTCTGAAAAAATGTTGGCCTATTATATAATCTGATTTCATGGACCTTGTTAATCAATTTGCTTCTGGTAATTTAAAGTTGGAATGCTTGAATGGATCTCTTATTGCATTGATCCCCAAGATGCTTTCCCCTGTCTGCCCTAATGATTTTAGGCCCATATCTTTAACTAATACCTGTCTCAAGTTCTTGACTAAGTTAATTGCTAACAGGCATCAGCAGGTCATCCTGAGATGCATCCACATGAACCAATATGGATTCCTCAAATCAAGATCCATACAGGACTGCATTACATGGGGCTTTGAATATATACATCAGTGTAAGCAATCTAAGAAACCATTTCTCATCCTCAAGCTTGATTTTGCTAAAGCTTTTGACACAATTGAGCATGAGGCTATCTTCAAAGTTCTCCAGCACAAAGGGTTTTCAGATAAGTGGATTGGTTGGATCAGGGAAATCATGTGATCTGGATCATCTTCCATTTTGCTCAATGGAGTTCCAGGAAAACAATTTTATTGCAGAAGGGGGGTTAGACAGGGTGATCCGTTGTCCCCTCTGCTTTTTGTGTTGGCAGATGATCTGCTACAATCTGTGGTGAACAACATGCTGCACAATGGCACTTTATCCTTGCCTATTCCATCTCATGATCCATACTTTCCCATTATTCAGTATGCCGATGGTACCATTTTAGTGGTCCCTGCTGATGAGAGACATCTTCTAGCTCTGAAAGAGATGTTGAATGACTTTCACCTATCAAGTGGACTTAAGGTTAATTTCAGCAAGTCATCCATGATTCCACTCAATGTGTATGAGGAGGCTACTTCTAGCTTGGCTGCTGTTTTGGGTTGTAGCATTGGACAAATGCCTTTCACCTATTTGGGCTTGCCTTTGGGCACCACTAAACCCAAAATTTAGGATCTGATGCCACTTGTGGACAGGGTGGAGAGAAGATTATCTGCTAGATCTCCAATGCTTAATCAAGGTGCAAGACTGCAACTGCTGAACTCTGTCCTATCTTCCATGCCCATTTATCACCTTGGCAGTTTAGCTATCCCTTAGAATATTTTCAAACAGCTTGAGCTCATTCAGAGACAATGCCTGTGGAGGTGTAACTCTGGAACACCTAGACAGTCTCTTGCCGCTTGGGATTTGGTCTGTAGGCCAGAAAACAAAGGAGGGCTGGGAATCATCAATCTTAAGTTGCAAAATAAAGCTCTTCTATTAAAACACCTCCATAAGTTTTACAACAAAAAGGACATCCCTTGGGTTTCTCTCATATGGAACTCCTACTATGAAGGTACTGTGCCCCATGCCATTGTTCTATGTGGATCATTTTGGTGAAGGGATATCATGTGTCTCTGTAAGAGCAAAGTTTTGCCCCCGTGTGTTTTGGATATTGTTGAACAAAACAGTAGAGGAACTAACAATGTTTTCTAGTATAAACAGTTGCATAGGTTTCTGAAGGACAAGCCATGTGATAAAGCTTCAGGGAAGGTCTTCAAGTTATCGAAGCATTACCCTCGGAGTGAAGCTTAATCACGAAGGTTGACCCCCAAAAATGAAGGTGTCCTGAAGCTCTACTCATTGAAGGAAATGAAGAAGACGGCGCAAGAGTTAGATGTTTTTGTGTAGTTCTTTTTCTGTTCGTTGAGTCATAGGACAAGACGTACTATCAAGAGGGGTATTTAGTTTGTGGACATCAAAGTCATTGAGAAATGCTCAGATCAAATCTAGACCAAGTGAGAAGCCTGAGTGAAGAAATCTCATGTGCACTAAGTTAAGCTTCGGTAGCAAAGACTTCGTTCTTTGGCTTCTGAAGCAGAACTAAGTCCGTGAGTCAACTTTACTTGTTCCTCAAGTAAAGTTGCGCATTGATAACAAATCCGACCGTTGTGGACATGTGTCAAGCTGTCACCTCTGGTCAGTTTGGTCATTCCGCACCTCGGGATCGCCAACTATAAATACGCCGCCCCCTCCTTCATTTGCGGGTGGCTGCTCTGAGATCATTCCAAGAGAGACTGAAGAGAGCAACCCCAAAAACGCCACCGAAGCAAAACCCAAAATCCAGATACTGAAGCCTAAGTCCCATTGATCTGAGTAGATTTGAGATGACTTAGGTGAAAGCTTACTATCCTTTTTATCTTGGAGAACTGCAATTCTCCTAGACGGTTAGAGTGTTGTTCTGCAGAGTGCGAAGAGTAATTGTCGCCTCGAAGTCCAGTTTGTCAAAGGTTTCGGTGATTTCCTCAATAATCAACCACGAGTGAAGAACTGATCAAGCTCAAGGAGTTTGATGCAGTGGAGCAACGGACGGAGAGAGATTTGCTCCAGGTGTTCAATCACCAGTCCCTCCAACCAGACGTAGCGATTTGCAGAGCGTGAACTGGTTGAACAAACATCGTCGAGTCCCAGTTCGTTTTACTTCAAGCATTTACCTTCAGTATTGCATTTGCTTCTCTGTTATGCTTCAATGTGTTTTGATTCACTGCATTAAGTTCGCTTCCAGTTATTCTTCGCTATTCCGCACTGCTTATGCTTCACTTCAATAGTTTCAGTAGAAAATTTTGAAGTGATCATTCACCCCCTCCCCCTCTGATCACATACTTGGACTTTCAGTCTCTTTGATCTATACAGACCTGTGGCGACAGTCAGGGTGAGATCTGGAGATTCATCGCTTTTTTTGTCTGATAGTTGGATCATTAACAACTCCTATAGACCTCTCAGAGACATACTTCCAAATATGTTCTCTTTTGTAATGGATGACAAGATCTCTGTGCATGATTTTCTCACCACTGAGGATGAGCAGCACCTCTTCCACTTACCACTTTCTCAACATGCAGCAACTGAATACTTTGCTCTCAGGGATTGGTTGAGTGTGATGCAAAGACCTACCCACCCCCATGACTCTTGGGTTTGTCCTGGAAAGCATGGGTACACTGCAAAAGGTTTCTATATACTTATGCACTCCAACATCCAGAATGACAAATCTTGCATCAAGCTATGGAAAAGTAAATGTACAATGAAGATCAAGGTCTTTGGTTGGTTGTTACTATTTGATAGACTGAATACTAAAGATCTCTTAGTGAGGAGAGATTGGAGATCTGCTGTAGAAGACAACTGTTGTGTGCTCTGCCCTACTCAGGTTTATGAGGACAGATTTCATCTGTTCTTTACTTATAATTTTAGCACAAGAGTGTGGAACTACCTGTAGATTGAATGGTTAGCTGCTGGGCATCTCTTTGATTGTCTCCAACATGCCAACCATTATTTTGGACACCCCTTCTTCATGGAAGTTATGCTCACTGCTGCTTGGGGTATTTGGCTGGTGAGGAATGGGAAGACCTTCAGGAATGAAAGAGTTGCTTTTCATACCTGGAGAAGGCACTTTGTGCATGACATCACCCTGCTTTCACATAGATTCCAGGGAGATACTAGATCATAGTTGCTAGATTGGGTTAATAGTCTGCACTAGGTAGAGTTGGTAAGTAGACCCCCTGTAATTATCCATGTATTACTTTGAGAACTGAGGTTCTCCCCCTCCTGTACTGTTTTACTTTGCAATAAAATACTGTGGAGCCCATGCTTCACAGTCCTTAAAAATTCAAAAAAACACTCTCTGGTCTGGTTGTTTACAAAGGATCAAAACACAAGGGGAAATAATAATAGTGATTGCAACGGAAAGGAAATAAAAGCAGTAAAGGTGAACGTTGTAAACTATGGTGGAAATATGGACCGGAGTTCCATGACTTTTACTAGTGATGTCTCTCTCCCAAAAGACGATAAACAACTATGCTGGATGAAAAAATTACAGCTGGGCAATTGACAGAATTATAAACACACCGCAATACTAATTATGCTACAAGAAAGCTAGATGCTCAATCGTATGAGCATTACACCAAAACGAGTAGACCATTTATTCATCAACATCTACTCACTAATCATCCACCTTGAGATATCTATCCAGAACATCACGCTGGTATTAAGTTGCGAACCCCGACCAAACTGTAGGATCAAAGGAACAGACATCTGCATGATCACTCTATGCGTAATGTAAGAATCCTTGCAACCGTAGTTACAAGAACCGTTGTTTTCTCTCTAGTGTCAACAACAAACCCCCTAGTCTCATGTTTCTGTCACACAAGCTAGAGATCGGGAGGCATGAACCCACAATCAAGCATAACGCTCCCTCTTGGAGTTAAAATCTACTATGTGGCCAAAGCAACAAACGTAATGAGGAACATGCAAGAATACTCAAGAAATAAAATATAAAAGGTAAACCAAATATATTACACATCACAAACTTAACATATTCTCATAATCCATCGGATCCCAGCAAACACATCATATCAATAAGAAACTAATACATAAGTGCCTTGATCATGTTAGCCATCTCACAAGGTCTAAGAATTGAGGCACAAGATTGGAGAGAATACTTCACATAGCTACGAATCATGGACACATGGTCAAAGGAGAACTACTCACGACACATCCCGGAGACAATCATGGTGGTGTAGAGGTCTCCGGAGGTCAATCCTCCCTCCGACGGGGTGCCGTGACAGATTTTCCTGGCGATCCCGAGATCGGAATCGTTCCAGCAGCGGAACAATGGACGAAAATGCGTAACGGGGGTCTCTCCGAGGGTTTTCTCCTCGGGATGTAAATATAGGCCAAAGAGGGCCCAAGGGGAGGCCCCACCTGACCAAGCGGCCAGATGGCGCGGCCTCCCCCCCTAGCCGCGCCAGCAGGGCGCCTAGCTAGGGGGTGGCCCCCCTCCGACTCTCCTTCGGGCTTCCAGAGTCTTGTGTTGCGCTGATTTTTTATCTGATTTTTTTGGAATTTTCTGAGCACGTTTATTAGAGGTTTTCCTGCAATGCACGAACAACAAGAGAAAGAAACTGGCACTGGGAACTGAGTTAGTAGGTTAGCCCAAATATTTTGTAAATGATATGAAAATGTAGCAAAACATATAGAAATATCACCAATATAAGCATGGAAGAAGCAGAAATTATAGATACGCTTGGGGCGTATCAACATCCCCAAGCTTAATTCCTGCTCGTCCTCGAGTGGGTAAATGATAACAAAGATAATTCCTGTGGTGACAAGCTACCAACAAAGATTTGAAATTTAAAGTACAACAAGTAAGATATGCAATTCAAGTCAAGACAATAACAAGCAAGAGTCTATATCTAGTATTGAAACTAGCAAAGTAAGAACATAAAGGTGCAGGAGCTCTCACTGTCCCTGACTCGAATGTCTCCAATTGGTGTTCCCCTGCAGAAAGTGGGAGATGGAATTAGAGCATAAAAATACTAGTAGTTGTTGAGAACTCAATCTACCAAAAGTTCACACTTAGTCTCCTTTGGAATCTTATTATGACTTGTCCCCAAACCACTAGCCAGGTACAAGTTAAACTAATCCTCTCCATTTCGATTTTAAGCACTCATGCAATGAATGAGCGCGAGCAAGATTAGTTGGCACTTAGGATGGCAAAGAGAATAATGATGGGGAAGTAAGACAAAAAAGGTGTGAAAGGATCACATCAATGAGGACAATCATAGGCGAGAGAAAGCCAAATGCTAGATATGATGTGAGGAGTAGGGATTGCCATGCAACGGATGCACATATGAGCTATGGGAACCTCTCCAATGGAACTAGTGGGGGTGCGTCCAACTTGCTTGCTAACGAAGACCTAGAGCTCATTTGAGGAGGCTCGTCATTGGAATATACAAGCCAAGTTCTATAGTGTAAGGATCCCCACATAGTTATGCATGAATGATATGAAATTCTCTATGAAGTAAAAATATTACTTTGGAGCACGAGTGTGGGTCTTTCAAATGGAATAGTAGTGTTGCCCCCTTCTCTCTTTTTTTTATTTTTTTTATTTCTATTTTTTCAATATTGTTTGTATTTTTGTGGCCTCTTTGGCTCTTTCTATTTATCTCTCATTTGTCCTCTTTGGGATCTTTTCATGTGTCCTCTTTTGGATCTTTCATTTGTGTCCTCTTTGGGATCTTTTCCTCACTTTAAGGGAAACACTCTCCTTTACAAGGATGTAGAAGATCACACACTTTACAAGAAGTACTCAACATAAAGAAAACTGAAAAACTGAATCATGATGTATGCAAATGTATGCCTCTGCCAGTGTAGCAGGATATGCAATGATACTAGCGCGTCATGTAGAAATTATAAGGGCAAGGCCCAACTAGCTTTCATCTCTATGATCAAGAAAAATCATGTATGACAATGAAAGAACAAGTCATGAGAAGATGGATGTTGCATGGAAATGTATCTCGGAAAGGCTATGGAAATGCCTTGATAGGTAGGTATGGTGGCTGCTTTGAGGAAGATATAATGAGGCTTGTGATGACAAAGCGTATCATGCCAAGGATTTGGAAGCACCGAAGAAGTTTTCACCGACTCTCAAGATAAGAAAGGGCAATGCACGGTACCGAAGAGGCTAGCAAAATATGGCTTGGTGGAAGTGCCAACAATCGAATACTCGCATTAGTCAAAGGAACTCATCCACTTATTATCGGTAACTCTTTATCTAGTCAGGAGATTCAAAAAGATACAAGTACCCCTTGGAGGAGTGTATGGGTGCTTGGTTATCCTTGCGCATCCTCGACCGATGGTACATGAGTGTACTCTATATATTACAACCCCTCCAGAGGTTACTGATCCATCAAGTATCTAGAGTTCTGAACTAATTTTTGTAGTTTTCAAAAATAAGAAACGGAGAACATGCAAGAATACTCAAGAACTAATAATCAAATGGTAAACCAAATATATTACTCATCACAATCTGAACACAATCTCATAATCCATCGGATCCTAGCAAACATAGCATAGCAACACATAAATTAATACATAAGTGCCTTGATCATGTAGGGCAGCTCACAAGGTCTAAGAATTGAGGCACACGGGTGGAGAGAAAACATCATCTAGGTATTGATCATGGACCCATGGTCCAAGGGGGGCTACTCACGGCATATCCGGGAAGCGCTCATGGTGGTGAAGGAGCTCCTGGAGATCAGTCCTCCCTCCGGCAGGGTGCTAGGAACGGGTCTTTTGGAGATCCCGATCTCGGGATCATGGCGACGGTGGAAAAGTGGTGAAAATAGCGTAACAGAGGGCATCTCCAGGGTTTTTGCGTCGAGGGCTAAATATAGGCGGAAAGGGAGCACCAGGGGGGCCCACCTGACCAGCCAGCCAGATGGCGTGGCCCCACCCTACGCCGTGCCAGGAGTCCGCCTAGCCAGGGGGAACTCCCCTCTGCCCCCCTCTGGCCTTCTGGAGTCTTCGGATCTGCTGATTTTCATTATGATTTTTCCGGATTTTTCTGAGCACTTTAATAATTGGAATTTTTCTGCAATGCACGGAAAAAAGCAGACATAAACTGGCACTTGGGCATTGAGTTAGTAGGTTAGTCCAAATATGTTCAAAAAGGTATGAAAGTGTAGCAAAACATATAGCAAAGTCACAAATATAAGCATGGAACAAGCAGAAATTATAGATACATTTGGGATGTATCATGGACCCATGGTCCAAGGGGGACTACTCATGGCACATCCCGGAGATGACCATGGTGGTGGAGAGGTCTCCGAAGGTTAATCCTCCCTCCGGCAGGGTGCCGAGACAACTTCTCCTGGCGATCCCGAGATCGGAATCGCTCCATCGATGGAACATTGGAGGAAATCGTGTAACGGGGGTCTCTCTGAGGGTTTTCTCCTCGGGATGTAAATATAGGCGAAAGGGGGGCTCGAGGGGAGTCCCTTCCTGACCAGGCGGCCAGATGGCGCACCCCCTGGCCATGCCAGGAGGGAACCTGGCCAGGGGATACCCCCCCTCCGGCTCTCCTTCGGGCTTCCTGAGTCTTCTGTCGCGCTGATTTTTTTTCTGTTTTTCTGGAATTTTCCGAGCAAATTTATTTTTGACATTTTCCTGCAATGCAAGGATAATAGCTGACAAAAAGTGGCACTGGGCACTGAGTTAGTAGGTTATCCCAAATATGTTGTAAATGATATGAAAGTGTAGCAAAACATATAGCAATATCACCAATATAAGCATGGGACAAGCAGAAATTATAGATACGTTTGGGACTGATGACACCGAAGTAGTGCTCCTCATTGGATACCCTAAGTGGAAGGTTCAGATATAGCGTAGCAGTCCTATCGTGGGAAAGTCACGGAAGATGTCCAAAGAGTCGAACTTAACATGGGACCTTTGCTGCGAGGCGATTTCATGGAGAGAGTCGACATTGACAAGAGACTCGGAGATTTACCTAGGTTTCAACCCCTCTTTGTCTTGAGGTAAAATCCTACTCCTGCTTCCTCTTCTTATGAGTTCCGACTCTCGAAAGAAGAGTCGGTTTGGTCGATTACAAGAGAGTCGATCGAAAATTTAATCTCGATGAGATCTAGGTTTCGTCGACAAGTGTCTAGTCCTATCTTAGGATAAGATTGTTCTCTGACCCTGGATCCCATGGACCTCGGCTTATAAAGGCACCAGGTCCCGGGATTCCGTGAGTCTGACTCCGACACGAGGTGGAGTCCTATTCTACTTTACAAAAATGTTATGTGCTATACAAGGTAAGTCGAATTCCTTCTACGGCTTCGATCTTCTTTCCTTGGCGCAACCAGACTTGGCCCGGGTCTTCTTTCGTGGGCCTTCAGCAGGCGAGTCGGCCCATAGACCTAATGCCGGGTCTGGGCTTTAGTCCATCCCTCCGACATTATCCCCCAGGATTGGTGTGATGCTTCAATCTTCTCATCAATCTTTTCGCCTTTATCTTGGTGGCCGATCCTCCAATGGGACAGACCGACTCTCATACTCTTTTGAAAGTTTATAAGGAGTCGGTTTCAATCCTATCGTTTTTGCATTATTTTTTGGTCAGAGAATATCTTCTGATTCATTCAAAGGTCCTACATTGCTTTTATGGTTGCACTGCCCGAAGCGTCTGTTGAACGCATTGATTCGTGATGGCAATCGAGGAGTCTTTCCATAAATGTCACCTACCATGGGTGGTTTACCCATGTCTTTATGGAATTGATTGATCTTCTCCTCGATTTTTTCTATAAATATCCTTTGGGTGGATTGTCTTTCAAGTGCCCGCATCTCCTTCTTCCTCGTCTCCCTCTGCTAGTTTTCCCACATGGCGCCCAAGCTAGAAGCTCGTGCTCCTTCGACGAGCAGTCCAGGCGTTCGTGGTCGAGGCTGCGGTCGTGGGTGAGGTCGTGGCCGCGGCAAAGGTAGGGGAAGAAGCGCTTGTGCGACCTCTCCTTCTGAATCTCCCCCTTCTTCTCCTGAGAGGGGTGATTTCTTGGTCCATATCCAGAAGATTCTTCACTGGATCAAACTCCCTGAGTCTTTCACTCGACTTGTGATTGATTCAAGGCCTTCGGGTCTTTGGCTCCGATTTGATGGATGTCCTCACGGACCTGTTTGGGTGGATACCAGCTTTTCTAGCCACAACTCCATGTTCTTCGAGAAAGGTTGGAAAACTTTTCTTCGTTCCAGGAATATCTCAAGAGGCGACACCATTGTTTTTAGATATGATGGTGACAACACCTTGTGGGCTAGAATCTTCGACTCAGATGGCGATCGAGCCTGCTGCTGCATGGAGAGTTCTAGTAGCAGTGATGAAGAGTTCTACAATAATGAAGAAGAAGTTTGGATCTCTTCAACTGAAGATGAAGCCGGCTCTGAAGATGATGACTGAAGTTGTAGTTTTTTCTTAGTAGTATTTTTCCGTGTTTTGCTTTTGCTTGTAAGGCTGCCTCTTTTGATGTAAGACTCGGCTGGTTTGATGAATGAAAGTTATGAATTTCCATTGAGTCCATAAGTCGGCTTTATTCCTGACTTTGAATGTTTTTTCATAATGTATGAGAGCCGATATTTTATGATAGTGTATGTATCTGTAGCCCACTTATTTGATTCAGAATAGCTGTGTATCAGTAATCGACTCATAGGATAGATCGACTTGTAGCCCCCATGAGATGGTGTGGTCACATTTGCGTGCCGTACCGGGTCATATATAATTTTCGAAGTGTTTATTCACAAGAGTTAGTATGATTATCATGGCGTCGAGCCGAATCTTTGAAGAAGAAGTTTTCGAAGTGTTACTCCCAAGAGTCGGTGTATGCATCTGGGTGCTATACCGAGTCTTTGCTTGAGAAGAAAACTTTCGAAGTGTAGTCCCCGAGAGTCGACATGAACATCATTGCGTCATGTCGGGTCTTTGAGAAGAGAGATTTTTTTGAAGTGTAGTCCCCATGAGTCGGTATATGCACCTGAGTGCGTGTGCCGAGTCACATGGGTCTAACTTTTGTTTGTGAGAGAAAAAATTGTAATTATGCATGATGCTATGAATGAAAGAATGTAATGTAAAGGCTAGTAGAAGTCAACTTAAACCTCATCTTCTCGCATTGAGAGAGATTATTGGTTAGGAAACTCGAAACATCTCTGTAGAGTCGGATTTCCAGTAACTAGCGTGCCCGACTCTTAGGACTAACTTCGATAGATGGTTATGTAAACCTTGAAGTTTAGACCAACCGGTTGCGCATTAGTCAAGGAAGCTCTATACTGTACAGGCCGGGTGGCGTGGCCAAGCTCATCAGTTTTAAATAGTCGATGGGAACCATCAAACCCCGCTTTTAACCCTTATCAAAACAAACACAAGTAAAAAATTACATGTATATGCCGTCTTTTTCCGGTAGGAGTCGATGAGTGTCATCATGCCCCCCCTCTTTCACCTTATCTAAGAAATATACATGCCCAGAGCCGGTAGAGGGTTGAACAAGCCCCCCAGGTCTCTGAGAATTATGAGATTTATGATGCAATATGTAATGCGATGTATGAAAGACTTTATGGAATATGAAAAATGTATATAAATGCATAAGTGTGGCGAGAGCCGGTGCGACGAGGTCGACTTTATGGCAATAGCATGGTTTAGGACCAAAGTCGACTTTTAATTATGGCGATAGCCCAAATGCGATATTATTTTGAATCAGAGTCGGTTGCGATGAAAATCGATTTTATTATGCGGCGGTAGCCGGTTGCGACAAATGTTGACTTATATATATATGGCGAAAGCCAGTGCGACGAGTGTCGACTTGGTACAATAGTTTCCTACTCTCCTCAAGTGTAATATGGACGGACTTGTGCGATGTTCCACGTCCTGGTAGTCTCCTCCATCGAGGTGCTTTATTTTTCCTTCTCACGTACATCTACCAGGTAGTAGGATCCATTGTACAGGTTCTTGCTGACCAAAAACTTTCCTTCCCATGGAGAAGACAACTTGTGCATTCCATCCTTTTTCTGGATGAGGCGGAGCACCAAGTCACCTTCCTGGAAAGTCCGACTTTTGATGCGACGACTATGATATCGTCGCAAATCTTGTTGGTAGATAGCCGATTGAGCTGCAGCTAGTTCGCGCTTTTCATCGAGGATGGCTAAAGCGTCTTGTCTGGCTTTCTCATTATCGGCTTCCACATAAGCGGTGACTCGTGGAGAGTCGTGACGGATGTCACTTGGGAGAACGGCTTCGGCTCCATAGAACAGGAAAAAGGGCGTATAACCTATTGACCTGTTAGAAGTCGTCCTGGTACTCCACAATACCGAGGGCAATTCCTCTTCCCAGAAACTCGGTGTCCTCTCCAGAGGAACGAAGAGTCGGGGTTTGATGCCTCGAAGTAACTTTTGGTTGGCTCTCTCGGCTTGTCCATTGGTTTGTGGGTGAGCTACTGACGCGAGGTCGAGTCGGATGTGCTCCTTTTGGCAGAATAGTTGCATAACCCCCTCTGATAGGTTAGACCCGTTACCAGTGATGATGTTGTGGGGGTATCCGAATCTGTATATTATCTTTTTCAGGAATTTCAGTGCCGTCTCTGCATCACACTTGCTAACCGGCTCTGCCTCCACCCACTTGGTGAACTTGTCGACTGCCACCAGCAAATGTGTATTCTTGTTGGGTGACCTTTTGAAAGGTCCCACCATATCAAGCGCCCACACCGCAAAGGGCCAAGTGATGGGGATCATCCTGAGTTCCTTAGCCGGCACGTGTGCCTGCTTTGCGTAGCGTTGGCATTCGTCGCACTTCCTAACTATATCCTCCGCATCCGCATGAGCCGTGGGCCAATAGAATCCGTGTCTATAAGCCTTAGTCACCAGCGAGAGAGAGCCGGCATCATGCCCGCAGTCTCCGAAGTGTATCTCATTGAGAATTTCTCTACCCTCTTCTGGTGATACACATCTCTGAAAAACGTCTGCAGGGCTTCGCCGATGCAGTTTGCTATTGAGGATTACAAAATATTTGCTTTTTATGACTATTTTTCTGGCTTCTACCTCGTCAGCCGGTAGTATTCCCCGGGTCTTGTAGTCCAGATATGGTACAACCCGTGAAGGGGTAGCATGTATTGCAGCCACCAGAGCCGGTTCTGGATCCGACTGTACTATGTCTTGCTCCGTTGGTGTTTGCACGGACGACTTTGTTAGGACATCGAGGAACACGTTCGGTGGAAACGACTTTCCTTGAGAGCCGATCCGGAACAAAGCGTCCACAGCTTCGTTTAACTTGTGTTCCACGTGGTCCACTTGGTATCCAACAAAGAAACTGGCTTGTTTTTCTACCTCACGTCGGTAGGCAGCCATAGTACCATCTTTGGAGTTCCACCTTCCTGACACTTGCTGAGAGGCAAGTTCGGAATCACCATAGCATCGGATCCGACTTATGTTCATCTCACGGGCCAACCGCAGTCCATGGAGTAGAGCCTCATATTCGGCTGCGTTGTTGGTGCAAGTGAACTGCAGCTGTAAGACATAGCAGAATTTTTCTCCCTTGGGAGAAGTGAGGACCACGCCGGCTCCTGACCCTTGCAGCTGCCAGCTCCCATAGAAGTGCATCGTCCAGTAGTTGGTGATTGGCCTCTCCGGTGGTGCTTGGATTTCTGTCCAGTCATTGATGAAACCGACTAGTGCTTGGGACTTGATGGCCGTGCGCGGTTCATACCTGATGTGATAAGCCCCCAACTCTATGGCCCACTTTGCGATCCTTCCCGTGGCCTCACGGTTTTGGATGATATCTGCAAGCGGTGCTGAACTTACCACAGTTATGGGGTGCTCTTGGAAGTAATTCTTGAGCTTCCGGCTTGCCATGAACACACCAAGAACTAGCTTCTGCCAATGAGGGTAGCGTTGCTTTGATGAAGTCAAGACCTCACTAACATAGTACACTTGTCTCTGCAAAGGGTGTTCTTTGCCGGCTTCCATACGCTCAACCACAATCACTGCACTGACTTCTCGGTTGTTGGATGAGATATAGAGTAGCATCGACTCTTTTGTCTTGGGGCCCGCCAGGATCGGGGCCTGGGACAATTGTTTCTTTAGTGCTTCCAAGGCTTGATCGGCTTCATCATCCCAGACGAATTTTCCGACTTTTGCAAGAGTCTGTATAAGGGAATCGCCTTTTCCCCAAGCCCGTTGATAAATCGACTTAGGGAAGCTACACATCCTATGAGTCGTTGGACTCCTTTCACAGAGGCCGACTTCTGGAGGGCCATGGTGGCATTGATCTTCTCCGGGTTTGCCTCAATGCCCCTTTCCGATACTATGCACCCGAGGAGCTTTCCTGCAGGAACCCCAAAGGTGCACTTGGACGGGTTTAGTTTCATTTGATACTTGCGCAGATTCTTGAAGGTTCATTGGAGGTCACTGATAAGTGAGTCTGCAACTTGGGACTTGATGACTATATCATCCACGTAGGCGTGCACATTGCGCCCAATTTGCTCCTTGAGGCAGCTCTGGACCGTCCGCTGATATGTGGCCCCTGCATTTTTTAAGACAAAAGGCATAGAGGTGTAGCTGTATATCCCAAAGGGAGTGATGAAAGCCGTCTTCTCCTGGTCCTCTAGAGCCATCTTGATTTGGTGGTAACCGGACTAGGCATTGAGAAAATACAGGAGCTCACAGACTGCAGTAGAGTCGATAATTTGATCGATGCGAGGTAGAGCGAAAGGATCCTTTGGGCAGGCCTTGTTTAGGTCGGTGTAGTCGATGCACATGCGCCAGGTCCCGTTCTTTTTCAAAACGAGGACCGGATTTTCCATCCATTCCGGATAGAAAACTTCCATAATGAACCCAGCGGCAAGGAGCCGGGTTGTTTCCTCCCCGATGGCGTTTCTCCTTTCATCATTGAAGCGATGAAGGGATTGCTTGACCGGCTTTAGCTTATGATCGATGTTTAGGTGGTTCTCAGCGAGTTCCCTTGGGACACCTAGCATGTCAGAAGGTTTCCATGCAAATATGTCCGATTCTCACGGAGGAACTCGATGAGCGCGTTTTCCTATTTGTCAGACAACTCTGTCCCGATGATGAACTGCTTGGAAGTGTCACTAGGAACAAAATCGACTTTCTTCGTGTCCTTAGCTGGTTGGAACTTGGGGTTATTGTCAGGATTCGGCTTCTTCGGGATGGTGGTGTCTGCCGGGTCTACCTTCTCCTGGAATTTTGATAGGTCCTCTTTGGCGTAGGCCAACTCAGCAAACTTGACGTGTTGCTCGTTGCACTCCGTAGCTCTGGATCAGCTCCCATCCACTGTAATTGGGCCGTAGGGACCCGGCATTTTCAGTTTCAGGTAGACATAGCATGGTCGAGCCATGAACCTGGCATAAGTCGGTCTGCCTAAGATGGCGTGATATGGGATTTCGAGTTTCACCACCTCGTAGGGTATGATTTCGTATTGGAAGTTCTCAGGAGTTCCAAAGGTCGTCTCCAGGTAGATCTTGCCTATCGGTCATGCCGCCTTTCCTGGGACTATTCCATGGAACACGGTGTTGGAGGTTTGCAGTTGTTTGTGGGTCAGTCCCATCCTACGGAAGGTCTCGTAGTAAAGGATGTTGATGCTACTTCCTCCATCGATGAGTTCTTTATCCAATGTATGTCATCCAATTTGTGGAGAAACTACCAAGGCTAGAGAACCCGTGTTTTCTATCACGGGAGGGTAATCGTCCCTTGTACAGGGAATTGGCTGTTCAGACCAGTTAAGCCATTTGGGACAAGCCGGTTCTGCGGCCACAGACATGGCGGCTCTCTGCTGCAGCTTCCTGTCCCTCTGACAGCTGCTAGTGGTAAAGACATGGTAGGATGAGTTGTACTGGAGCTGCTTCGGGTTTGATTGGAATCCAGCGCGCCCCGACTGGTTTTGCTGTCCTCCTGCCTGGGATCCTTGGTACTGTGGTGCTACACCGGCTCCTTGCTAACCAAAGTTCGGGTTGTTGCTGTTTTGGCCGGCTCCACCGCCTGACCTAGGGGGGCCCCTGGCATCCACGCCTTTGGAATTATTTCATGAAGTTGCATTGTTCCCAAGTATGGGCGGCTGGACGGCCGGGTTTGCTATGCAAAGGGCAAGGTCTTTTCACAGCTTCTTCAAAGGTAACTGGAGGTTGGAAATTTCTTTCCTGCTTACCGCGGTAGTCGTTCCCCCCTGCTTCTGCCTTTGGGAGCCGACAGTTGTGTTGGCTACCAAGTCGGAAGTATTCTGATTGAGTCATCGTTTTCCTGGTTGATTCTGGTTCTGTGACACCATGCCATTATTCTTTTTACTCTGGGCGACTTTATACTCTTCTAGATCGGCATATTTGGTTTTGTCAGACTTGGCTTATTTGATGACCGCGTTCATGAGCTCTCCTATGTTGCTGATCGTCCTCTTGAGTCGGCCAAGCTTGTGTACTAGAGGATCGAACCTGCAGTTTCTTTCTAGGACAATTACTGTTGTCTACGCAGTGATAGTGTCCGAAGAATGGATTATGTCTGCAACTCGGTGTGCCCAACTTAGGGCCGACTCTCCTTCTTTCTGGACGCAGTGCTCCAAGTCGACTATTGTTGTGGCTCGTCGGCAGGTGACTTGGAAATTCTTGATGAACTTTTCTCTAAGATCTGTCCAAGATGTAATGGAATTCTCCGGGAGATTCTTGAACCATGTGCGAGCCAGTCCTTCCAGCATCATTGTGAAGTACCGGGCGCAAACTTCTTCGCCAGCACGTAGCATGTCCATGGAGAGGTTATAGGTCTTGATCCATGCCGTCGGGTCCATGTCAGCCGTGTAATTTGGGATTTTACGCGGCCCCTTGAAGTCCGGGGGCAAGCGTGTGTTCCTCAAAGATGGCACCAGGCATCGATTGCCTACTGACCTGCTGACAAATTCGGTGTTTGGTTCCTATGGAGGAATTTGGGCTGTCGTCTCTACACGTTGAGTGGTGTTGGGATCCGGTAAGTCCACGATCCTCAGTCCTTTCGGAGGGGCCAGAGGTACCCTGTGGTGGAGCGGGCTGCCAGAGGCCGCTGGAGCCTATGATTCTGCTTGCCAGCTTACGCTTTGGTACGGAGTTCCATGTATGTATGTGACTCCTTGTGAGTATTGTCCCTGCTGCGTAATCGCCGTTTTGAGAAAGTCGACAGCTGCACATGCAGCATGATTTGCTGGGGTGTCTCCCTGAATCGAGGCGTTGCCTAGGTACTGAGTTGTTTCCATGACATTGGCCATGGGTTTGTTGAAGTGATGGGTTGGTGTATGGAAGTGATGTTGACGTGGTGAAGGAACCGGCTGTCTGGGGGTGCGAATCCTGGGGAAGTCGATTGGTCTAGGCTATCGAATAGCGTTCACCCTTGGTAGCCGGAGGGGAACCGACTCACGTATCTCTGTGGGTGTGTATAGGCGAGGCTCGGGCGTTGAGCATCTATTAGATCCGACTCTCCCCGGAGACGTGTGGCATCCTCGACAAGCCGAGCTTCTTTCTCCATCATCTGTTCTTTTTTTATGTTGGCCTCCGCTCGTAAGTTTTCTATCCGATTCCTGAGCTCGTTCACAGTTGTCTTCCAAGTTTCCTGATTTTCCAGCGTCATTGGGACCGCCAAGGCCTCATCGAGGGAGGTTAGGGCGTCAGCAAGGGTTTGGGCTCTAGTAGGGACTTATATCGATGGACTGGATACCGGGTCCCTGTTTGCACTAGGGGCTCCAGCGGCTGCCACGTCTGTGCCTTGCTTGTGAGTCGGCTGGCGTCCAGATCACCCGGTGTCGGCCATGAACACCGTGGAGCAATAAGGAGGTTCAAAGTAGGGGCAAACCGGGTTGTATTACGGCATGCCGGTGCCGAGTCTGTGATCCCCTACGGACCAGATAGACCCCGCATCTGAGAAGCTTTACTCACTTGGATGTGACTCGGGGTCGGTCAATTCCTCCGACACGTCGTGCATTGGGGACTCGATAGAGCACTCCGACTCTGGAGACTCATCAACGAATCTGACAAAGGTGTGTTTGGAGAGCCGGCGTGACGCTGACTTGAGGTTTCGACAGGTACTTCAGGATCCGGCTCTGGCTCAGATCCGTCTGTCTGCCGATGAAGATATGGATGGACCCGATTGGGACCCAATATCCTGATTTGACAGAATCGGCTTCAGGGCCCCAAGTAGAGTCGTCGATGCAAAGCTTCCCGCGCCGGCTTCTGGTGATCCGTCCAGCAACGAATCCCTCCATGCATTGCAGAGCTCCCTCCAGAATCTCAACACCTGCGAGCGCAGGCCCCACGGTGGGCACCAACTGTCGTGGGAAAGTCACGACAGATGTCCGAAGAGTCGAACTTAACATGGGACCTTTGCTGCGAGGTGATTTCGTGGAGAGAGTCGACATTGACAAGAGACTCGGCGATTTACCCAGGTTTCAGCCCCTCTTGGTCTTGAGCTAAAAGCCTACTCATGCTTCCTCTTATTATGAGTTCCGACTCTCGAAAGAAGAGTCGGTTTGGTCGATTACAAGAGAGTCGATCGAAAACTTAATCTCGATGAGATCTAGGTTTCGCCGACAAGTGTCTAGTCCTATCTGAGACTAAGATTGTTCTCTGACCCTAGATCCCATGGACCTCAGCGTATAGAGGCGCCAGGTCCCGGGATTCCGCGAGTCCGACTCCGACACGAGGTGGAGTCCTATTCTACTTCACAAATATGTTATGTGCTATACAAGGTAAGTCGAATTCCTTCTACGGCTTCGATATTATTTCCTTGGCGCAACCGGACTTGGCCCGGGTCTTCTTTCATGGGCCTTCAGCAGGCGAGTCGGCCCATAGACCTAATGCCGGGTCTGGGCTTTAGTCCATCCCCCCGACAAGTCCCTCCGTGAAGATACCAAGGTTATCGAACCAGTAGGACTCTGAATGCTGCAAGTAGGTGTCAACAGCGCAAGAAATTAAGTTGCCGAATGAGACTAGTTGACGTGGACCTGCCCACACAACAGATAACTTTGCTCCCAACGAGTACAGAGAGGTTGTCAATCTCTCCGGCCTTGTTGTTTACAAATGATTAAACACAAGGGTAGATAGTACTGATAATTGCAACGAAAAGTAAAAGCAGTAAATAAAGTGTTGGTGTAAACAGTTTTGGAAATATGGACCGGGGTCCCATGATGTTCACTAGTGATGTCTCTCTAGCAAAAGACGATAAAACAACTAAGCTGGGTGAACAGATTACAACTGGGCAATTGACAGAATTATAAACGCACTGCAATGCTAATTATGCTACTTGAAAGTTTGAGGCTCAAAAGTATGGGCAATACGCCAAGACAAGTAGACCAAAATCCATCTGCATCTACTCACTAATCATCCACCTTAAGATGTCTATCCAGAACATCTCGCTCGTATTAAGTTGCGAGCCCCACCCAAAGTGTAAACTCAAAGCAACAGACAATTGCATTAACAATCTATGCATAAGGTAAACAATCCTTGCAACTGCGGTTACAAGCATCATTGTTTTCTCCCTAGTGGCAACATCACATCCCCTAGTCTCATGTTTCGGTCACTCAAGCTAGACATCAGGGGGGCATGAACCCACAATCATGCATAACGCTCCCTCTTGGAGTTACTATCTACTACTTGGCCAAAGCAATAAAAAGCAACGGAGAACATGCAAGAGTTACTCAAGAACAAAATATAAAAGGTAAACCAAATATATAACTCATCACGATCTGAACATAATCTCATAATCCATCGGATCCGCGCAAACATAGCATAGCAACAGCAGGAAAATTACATAGGTGCCTTGATCATGTAGGGCAGCTCATAAGGACTAACATTGAAGAACAATATTGGAGAGAAGACATCACATAGCTACTGGTCATGGACCCATGGTCCATGGGGGACTACTCACGGCACATCCGTGAAGCGTCCATGGTGGTGGAGAAGCTCCTGGAGGTCAATCCTCCCCCCGACAGGGTGCCGGGAAGAGGTCTTCTGGTGCTCCCGATCTTGGAAGTGCGGGGGCGGTGAAATAGAGAGGTAATTCGTGATGCGGGATTCTCCTCGAGGGTTTTCTATACGAAGAGGTAATATAGGCCAAAGGGGGAAGCCAGGGGTGGGCCAGGGCTTCCAGGCGCCCTGGTGGCGCGACCAGGGGTGGGGCCGCGCCACCTGGCTGTCTGGGTGCCAGGTGGGGCCCCATGGCCCTCCTTCGGGGTTCCGGAAGTTTCCGTCTCGCTGATTTTTATATGATTTTTCTGGAATTTTTGGGGCTTTGAAAATTGGAGTAAAATCCCTGCAACTAAAAGACATTAGCAAACAGAACCTAGCACTAGGTGCACTGAGTTAGTAGGTTAGTCCAAATATGTGTAAAATGATATAAAAGTGTAGCAAAACATGTAGCAATGTAACATAAAAGTGCATGGAATAAGCAAAAATTATAGATACGTTTGGGACGTATCAACATCCCAGAGCTTAATTCCAGCTCGTCCTCGAGTAGATAAATGATAAGACAGATAATTTCTGTGGTGACATGATACCACACATATAAGAACTTCAAAGCAAAGCAATTAAGATGTGCAATTCAAGTCAAGATAATAACAAGAAAGAGTCTTAGTATTGATATTAGTAAAACATGAACAGAAAGGTGCAAGAGCTCTCGCTGTCTATGACTCGAATGTCTCCAAATGGTGTTTGCGTGCAAGCAATGGCAGATGGGATTAGAGAATAAAAAATATATATAGTTTAATTGAGAAATCAATTTACTAAAGTTTCACGCTTCGTCTCCTTTGGGATCTTATTTTGACTCATCCCCGGACCACTAGTCAGGTACAAGTCAAATTGATCCTCTCCCTTTCGACTTTGAGCACTCATGCAATGGATCAGAGCGAGCAACATACGTTGACACTTAGGATGGAAAAAATATAAATGATGGGGAAGGAAGACAAAAAGGGTGTGAAAGGCTTACATCGATGAGGACAATCATATGCGAGAGAAAGCCAAATGATAGATATGATGTGACTATGTGAGGAGTAGGGATTGCCATGCAACGGATGCACATATGAGCTAAGGTAAGCTCTCCAATGGAACTAGTGGGGGTGCATCCAACTTGCTTGCTCATGAAGACCTAGAGCTATTTTGTGGAGGCTCATCCTTGGAATATGCAAGCCAAGTTCTATAGTGTAAGGGTTCCCACATAGTTATGCATGAATGATAATCTCTATGGAGTACAAGATGGCAATGGAGTACGAGTGTGGATCTTTCAAAAGGAATAGTAGTGTTGCCCCTTCTCTCTTTTTTTTCTTTTTTCTCTCTTTTTTCTCATTTTTGCATTTTTGTGGCCTCTTTGACTCTTTCTATTTATCTCTCATTTGTCCTCTTTGGCATCTTTTAATTTGTCCTCTTTGGGATCTATATTTTACAAGAATATAGAAGATCTTCATACTTCACAAGAAGTGCTCAACATAAAGAAGAATGAAAACTATCATGATGTATGCAAATGTATGCCTCTGCCAGTGTAGCAGGATATGCAATGATACTAGCGCGTCATGTAGCAATAATAAGGGCAAAACCCAACTAGCATGCGACTCCTCGATCAAGAAAAATCATGTATGACATGAAGATCAAGTCATGAGATGGTGGATGTTGCATGGAAATGTATCCCGGAAAGGCTATGGAAATGCCTTGATAGGTAGGTATGGTGGCTGTTTTGAGGAAGATATAAGGAGGTTTCTGATGACAAAGCGTATCTTTCCAAGGGTTTGGAAGCACTGGCGGAGTATGCGCCAACTCTCAAGATGATAAAGGGCAATGCACGATACCGAAGAGGCTAGCAAAATATGGGAATGTGGAAGTGCCAACAATCGAATACTCGCATTCGTCCGAAGAACTCATGTACTTATTATCGGTAACTCTCTATATAATCGGGAGGTTCACAAAGAGACGAGTACCCCTTCACCCCGAGGAGGAGTGTATGGGTTTTTTTACCCTTGTGCATCCTCGACCCATGGTACGTGAGGGTACTCTATATATTCCAACCCCTCCAGAGGTTAGCGATCCATCTAGTAGCTAGAGTTCTCAACTAATTTTTGTAGTTTTTGAAAATAAGCACGGATTTCCCAAAATACGACACCAATCACTAATAGACTCAAGCTCTTGGCACCCTAATGATCAAACATTACTCAAATCCCCAAGCTTATATGCTTGAGTCTCCTTGTATATTTCTTGGGTGGAGCACAAAAAGAAAGATAAACACGCAAGCCTATGTTGTGTTCTACGGTGGAGTGGAGCGTGTTTCCCTCCCAAACAATGAAGGATAGGATCCAACTTGTTATGAACCGCAAGAAAAACTAAAACAAACTAAAAATTAAAGAGCAAGACGCTCCAAGTTTAGCACATAACATATGAAGCGATAAAAATGTAGCATGGAGAAGGACAAACTGATGTTTGTTGATGGGGGATGCACTGGGGCATCCCCAAGATTAGATGCTTGAGTCTCCTTGTATATTTCTTGGGGGTGCATGGGGGCATCCCCAATCTTGAGCGCTTGACACTCCCGAATATTCTTTCATCATCTCCCTTCGCATACTTGAAAACTCCCTTCATACAAAACTCATCATAAGCTGATTAGAGTGGTTAGTACCCATGATAAAATAATTTTTCTCCACTGTAAATAAAGATATTCTTGAAGAGCCACTGCTTCTCATGATTTCCAAAAAGTTTTTGCAAAGAAAAATCAAGCTTAAGGTTTGCAAAATGATGAAAATGCATAACGTAGCAGAATCTGTGAAAACAGACCAGCAGGTAGTAAATAATTATTTTGGGGTACTTTTGCAACTCAAAAAAAAACTCAGAACAGCTGCACGAAATCCAATTATATATAGAATGACGTCAAAAAAATTCAGATCAAAAAGATGATCTGGTGATTTATGGCCAATTTTTCCGTCAAGGGGACATAATTTGTTTCTCGATAGCATGTCACAACTTTTAAACTTTCTTGCAATCAGAGGCTAAAACTTGGCACAAAGCTTGAAAATAAAGATACAATGATGTTGCTACAGTAGTAACAAACTTCAAGACCACTAAAACTTAAAGTAAAAACATCTTGGGTTGCCTCCCAATAAGCGCTTTCTTTTATGCCATAGCAAGGCATGATACAAAGAAGAGGAATCAAAAGTCATCATAATTATCGGAATTATAAAGACCTTCAAATGGTTCCTCAACAAGTTCATACTTATTTCTTTTAGGAAAGTGATACATACCTTTCGCCTTTCCACTCAAGCTTATGTGTCCCTTACCTATATCAATGAAGTCTTTTACAACTTGGAGGAAGTCCTTTGTAAGCACTATATTTCCTTGGGTTGACTCCATGATGAAGAAATCAACCATTGCACTCCTTTTAAAGAATGTAACTTGGACATATTTTACTTTTCCCTGGATCTCAAAAATATCTCCATTAGCATGTCCATGATAAGAAGATAAATTGTCCATGTTTAAGAATTTTAATGAATCATAAACTACTCTTGGCATTGTAGAAACCATGGATCCAATATCACAATAAGCAAGGAAGTCTTGGTTAGAGATGCTAATTCTATCAAAAGGCTCCCAGTCATTATCTATCTCCAAAATATCTTTCTTATTGGGCTTGGGTTTCTCTACTTTCCTCAAGTCTAGATCATCCATTCTTTTTCAATAGTAGCAAGTCTATCTATAATAGTATCAAAACTATGATCTTAAACAAAGTAACTAGATAGACCATGTATAATATCAAGATCTCTAGCTTCATCACACTCTAAGAAATCTCCTTCAGCTATAATATCAAGAGAGTGTTTGCACCATTTAAAAATACCATGATAAAAATTCTAAGCACAATTTTTATAGGTATCCAAGGCATAATTCTCCTATGTGCATTAGAAATTATGTCCTTGTGTCGTGGGAAAGTCACGGAAGATGTACTCATCAGAGAACTTAGTGTGGGACCTTTGCTGCGAGGTGGTTTCAAGGAGGTGAGTCGGCGAGAACACAAGACACGAGATTTACCCAGGGTTCGGCCCCTCGAAAGGTAAAGACCTACTCCTGCTTTTCTATTATGCGGCTTCGACTTCTCAGATAGAAAGGTGCGAGATCGCTGCCTATGCCTCGAGAGGATCTAAGTTGAGTTGTCATGTTTGTCCCAATGGGGGCGGCTTATAAAGATGTCGGGTCACTTGGGTTACACGAAACCGACTCTGACTAAATATGGGGTCCTAGTCTACTTTACAAATGTAGTTTCCTTATTACACAAGGTAAGTCTATTTCCTTCTACGACTTTCTAGCTTCGCAACATCATGACTCAACCCAAGCCGAGTCTTTCTTCTAGGACATCATCTTGAGAGTCGTTCCGTTCCTTTCGTATAATGGGTCATGGCGTTGGGCCATCCCCCCAACATTAGCCCCCAAGATTGGCGCGATGCTTCAGCTTCATGACGATCTTCAAAGCTTTACTCATATGTAGACTCTTAGGAGTCAACTTTTGTTAAGCTTTTGCCAACGCATTTATGGTAGCAAATATTGTCCTCAATTTATTGCGGAGATTTAAAACCGATTCCCTAGATCGCTCGCTTATATTTAACAAACATGCTCTTTTAATGTCGCGAGGATTCATGAGATTTTCTGTTGGGCCGCGGCACCTCGATTCTCGGCCGATGGAGTCCTTATAAATGGATTTTTCCTATTCCCCCTCTCTTTATTCTATTCCAGCCGCGACCTCTTCTTCTTCCTCTCGCTCTAACGCCGAGATACTCGAGCTTCTTCTCCATTATATCGCGCGCCTCCTTCAACTCCGGCCACACGGAAGAGACACAAAATCTCGTCTGTCCCATTCGTCTCGCGAGTAAGCTCTGTATGCATCTCCTTTCTTTGCATCACGATCTATGTTTCTCGGTCGCTATTACCGTCCTTTACTCGAGATCGGCAGAATAATATGAACTAGTGGCAGGTTCTAATGATGATACAGATTAGTTAGATCCTCATTCGTAGATCGCCTCTAGACTTCCTGCGTTTACCTTCTCATAGCCCTATCTCAAATCTTCTTGTCAATAGATAAAAAAAACGTCTCCGCCGTTACGGGTTCTGAGAGATATTCCCCGTATTTTGTAAGCTTTTTCTAGGTCTCGTAGATCTAGTTGCTTCCTCATGTTGTGTATCATGTTTATGATAAACCTGACTCACAAATTTAAATCACACCATTGAGTTAGTCATTTTTATTCCTCAATCGACTCATCATATTTTATAAAGCAGATCTTTATCTGTGACAATGGTAAAGAAAACTATCGGAGTCGGTCCTAGAAAGAGGAAAGAGGCACTCAAGAAGCCAACTTCCAAGACATTGTAAGCTAATTGGAGTGGTTCTCACATGAGCTAGTTGAAATTAAAGAAGCTGTAGGAGACTGGGGTTCTTCCCCCTCAGTCGGAAATCCAATGGCGTGCTCCGGGAAAGGAGACTCGTCCTAAACCTCAGGAAGGTGAAGTGATCGTCTTTGCAGATCACATAACCCAGGGATTCCGTCCTCCCGGGTCCAGGTTTTTCAAGGAATTCCTGTTTGCCTATGACTTACACCACAAGATCTTGCACCCAACTCCATCCTGAACATCTGTCACTTCCAAGTTTTTTCCGAAGTATACTAGCAGACCAAGCCGACTCTAGCACTATTTGCCGAGTTCTTTCACGACAACAAAAAAACTGAGTTTAGCGGAGGTCCACTCATAGAGTGTGGTGGAGTTTCCATCCAAAGGCCTCGGAGAAGTATATTCCCATCCCTAATGTTATCCACACACATGAAAGGATGGCAGAAGTCATTTTCTATTGCACTGTCAAGATCCCAGAGGATGAATATCCACTTCCCGGCTTCCGTGATAGTCAGCTTGTTTATAATGGGAGTCTGAATGCTTACCAGACAACAAGCAAAGGGAAGAACTTGCTCCCCTGCTTTCTCGAATGAAGGATTTACTTGCCCATGGACTTTTGGGCACTGATTTGGTCCGGTGCTGGGTCGACTGGGAGATTCAACCTCTCAGTGTGAGATACCAACTTTTGTGCGAATATTCAGGCATAGACGACCCCATGCGATATACACAGACACCTTCTGAACCAACAACTCTTGTCTCTGCCTGCAAGAAGTATCTTGCTGAAAGCAAGAAAGATATCGCAATAGTCGGTATCTCCCCATTCTGAGCTGATAACCCGGCTCCAAAGGTACGTCAACTTGATGTAAAAACCAACCTTTCTCTATTTGGTCATGTTTAATACTCCAATTTCTGCTCTACCTTTTCAGGCCAATGACCCATGGTGCCTTACTGACAAGGAACCCTTGGTTGTCGATGAAGAGGCGGATGCTCAAATCCTGAGTCATGTTGTGAGTACTAACTTATCTTTATTTTCGTGAAACGGCCTTCTCATACGCCTTTATCCATTTCAGACAGACTCGGAGGAGGAAGATGACGACGATGAGGATGAAGATGAATATGAGAATGAGGATGTAGATGAAGATGCAGATGAGGATGTAAATCCTCCTACAAGAGCCGGTTCTCCTAAGGCAGAGAAAAACCGTCTTCCAGAGAAAAAGGTATCCTTCCCTAGTTTCCAATTTGTCTTTATGGGGACTCCATCTTATATTCATATTTTTTGTAGGAGAAGGAGGAGAAAAGACGAACTCGTAGCTCCGAGTCTGATTCCCCCCTTGATACCGAACTTCCTAATTCTCCACGTTGACTTCGTCAAAAAGTTGGTGATGAGTCAAATCCTATTCGGCAGCCTCGGTCTGAAGAAACTGATCCCTCTTCTGGGGAGTCGTCTGTCCGGCTCCCTAGCAACTTTCCCATCAACCGTGGGTAAGTATTTATAGGTTTTTATAATGACTTGTTTTTTTCTAGTCATCTTGACATTGTTTCTTCTTTTTAGAAAACAAGCCAAGAGTAAGGCACAATCCGGCTCTCTGGTAGCACAAAGGCCGGTTGTCACAAAGAAGGCATCTGAAGTTTCTAAAGAGCAGGAGAAAAGTGCAGATTTTATTGAGCCAAGCCCATCAACTGTACATAAAGAAGACTCCCTCAGGAATGAAACTGAAAAGCCGACCGCTCATTCTAAGGAGACAGCCGACTCTCAAGGTCCAAATCTGATTCCTACAGCTGACAAAGTTGTGGCTGAGGAGGTTGTTGTGACTGAGGATCGTTCTGAAGAGCCGGTTCCAACCATGAAGGCGAAAAATTCCACGGATCAGCCTTTTGTGGCGACTCTCAAGGAAGCTTCTTTTGAGGATTTTTATTTGGAGTCAATGAGTCATCTTGACCAAAAAAATGATTTGATTGGTTGTATCAAGCAACGTTATGAGGTACGCGTATTGTCTTGTTTACAAGAGATAGATGTATCAGTGTAGCCCCCAAGTACCGGGATGTCATACGTGTATCAACCCGAAACTTATACTCCCAGTTATGTTTTGTGAAACATTGTAGCTTCTAAGTACCTAGTTATATATTTGTAATAACCAAGGTCTTTGCAGGCTATGACTTTCGAAGCCGGTCAAGAGACTTGGTTGTTAGAAGAAAAGTTGTAGGCTGAATCTGAAAAGCGACAAAAGTCAGACAAAGAGGCCAGCCGGCTGCAGGATGAGCTGCTGAAGAAAGAGGAGGAGCTAAGAATGGTCAAATCCCAGCATACCAATACTCAAACTACCCCGAAGTAGGTTGTTGACAATGCTGAGTCCAAATTTCAGGAAATGGACAAAAGGTTGACTACTCTAAAAAAGAGTGTTCATCAATTTGCAATATCTGTATTTGGTAAGTCGATATCTTTAGGGTGAATAAAATTTTCTGGTTCTTTTTCCAATACTTGCTGACTCCAGAATTTCCTGCTTTAGGTAATCAACATCCAATTCTTCAGGAAACTCCGGGCAAGAAATTGACTTTGCTATATACGCTAGTTAAACAACTATTTGAAGGTGTTGTAAATTCAATTGTGGCGGCTCAGGGTAAGCCGGTTACTACACACAAGGTGACTGAGATGATACAGTATTTTTCTACTGTACCGGGTTGGGTGGATTTAACGAAGCGCTCGGCGTGTCGTTTGGGGTTGCTGCGTGGCTTAGCTTTTGATAAGTCGTATCATCCCGACATGAAGGCTGAGCTTTTGGTAGATGGTTTTCCTGAGTGATACGTCCCAAATATATCTATATTTTCTGCTTTCTCCATGCATGTTTTGTGTGATATTGCTATGCTATTGATACACTTTCATAAACTTTTGATCCTATTTGGACTAACCTATTAACTCAGTGCACCCTAGTGCCAGTTTCGGTTGTCTTTTTATTTCAGGTTTTCCCATCACGTAAAATGCCAGAAAAATTCCGGGAAAAAAATAAAAAATCACCGTACCGGAAGCTTCCAGAGTCCCAAAGGGGGGCCATAGGGGCCCCACCTAGTGCCCAGGCGGCCAGGTGGTGCGTCCTAGGGTGTGGCCGCGCCGGGAGGCTGTCTGGACCCCTGGTGCCCCCTGGCTTCCCCCCTTCGCATATGTATTTCCTTCGTCCCAAAACCTCCGAGGACAGAACCCTTTTTCGCGATCTCGCCTCTATTCCGCCGCCTCCACGCTTCCATGATCGGGAGCACACAAGCAACACACAAAAAGAAAGATAAGAATGCAAGCCTATCTTGGGTTCTACGGTGGAGTGGAGCGTGTTTCTCTCCGATACGTCCAAAACGTATCTATAATTTCTGCTTGCTCCATGCATGTTTTGTGTGATATTGCTAGGATCTAGATACACTTTCATACACTTTTGATCATATTTGGACTAACCTATTAACTCAGTGTACCACAGTGCCAGTTCCTGTTTTCTGCTGTTTTTCTATTTCAGTTTTCCCCCATATAAAAAGTGCTCCAAAAATTCGAGAAAATCAGATAAAAAATCAGCGCAGAAGAACCTTCCGGAAGGACCTGAGTGGGGCCAGAGGGCCACCACCAGGGGCCCAGGCACCCTGGTGGCGCACCCCAGGGGCTGGCCGCCTTCGCCTATATATTCTTCGTGACGAGAAACCCTCAAGGAGAGAACCCTTTTTCACGATCTCGCCTCTGTTCCGCCGCCGCCGCGCTTCCGAGATCAGGAGCACCAGCAGACCTCTTCCCGGCACCCTACCGGAGGGAGGGTCGACCTCCGGGAGTCTCCTATCCACCATGGATGCTTCCCGGATGTATCGTGAGTAGTTTCCTTTGGACCATGGGTCCGTGATCAGTAGCTATGTGATGTTCTCCTCCCCTCTTTGTTCTTCATGGTTTAGACCTCGTGAGCTGCCCTACATGATCGAGGCACTTTTGTAATCTTTCTGCTGTTGCTATGCTGAGTTTGATGGGATCTGATGGATTATGAGATTATGTTCAGATTGTGATTGAGTAATATATTTGGTTCTTATCTCTTATATTTTTGTTCCTAAGTAATTCTTGCATGTTCTCCGTTGCTATTTATTGCTTTGGCCAAGTAGTAGGTAGTAACCCCAAGAGGGAACGTTATGCTCGATTGTGGGTTCATGCCCCCTGATGACACGCTTGAGTGACAGAAACATGAGTCTAGGGGATGTGCTGTTGCCACAAGGGGGAAAACAACGGTGCTTGTAACCGCGGTTACAAGGATTGTTTACTTTACGCAAAGTGCTTTTTAATGCAGTTGTCTATTGCTTTGGGTTTACACTTTGGGTGGGGCTCGCAACTTAATACCAGCGAGATGTTCTGGATAGATATCTCAAGGTGGATGATTAGTAGTAGATGCAGTTAGATTTAGGTCTACTTATTTTGGCGTTCTCCCCATGCTTTTGAGCCTCTTCCTTTCTTTTGTAGCATAGTTAGCATTGCGGTGCGTTCATAATCCTGTCAATTGCCCTTCTGTAATTTGTTCACCTCGCATAGTAGTTTTATCGTCTTTTGGGAGAGAGACATCACTAGTGAACATCACTATCCCGGTCCATATCTTCATCACTGTTTCCACACTCATTTAGTTTTCTGCTTTTACTTTCAGTTGCTATCATTATCCCTTGTGTTTGATCCTTTGTGAACAACAAGACCGGAGAGATTGACAACCTCTCTGAACTTCGTTGGGAACAAAGTTATTTGTGTCTGTGTGCAGGTCCGCGTCAGTTGCACCGCTGACACCTACTTATCATCTCAGGAGTCCTACTAGAGACAAAGCTTGGTATCTTTATTGAGGGAAATTTACTGCTGTGCTACATCCCACCTTCCACTTGGGGTTTACCAACGAAGGGCGAGAAATCACTATCATCACCTCGCGCATCAAGCAAGATTTATGGCGCCGTTGCCGGGGACTCCGAGTGCTATGATAGGGGAGTTGCACACTACCCTTTACCTTTGTTTTTTTAGTCTTGTTAGTTTACCTTTCAGTTTTTATCTTTGTGTCCTTTATCAAAAATCACAAAATAAAATCTGCCACACTTGCTGCTGCCACGAAGTTGTGTGACTTCACTAGTCACAACAACCAAGACTTTATCTGCACCCCCATTGCCACACCTGCCACTTCAGCTACCTCTTATGAAATTAAATCTGCCTTGCTAAACCTCGTTATGAGAGATCAATTCTCTGGTGCTGGAGATGATGCTGCTTTACATTTGAACAATATTGTTGAATTATGTGATATGCAAAAGTATAAAGAAGTAGAAGGTGATATTGTTAAGCTCAAGCTCTTTCCTTTCTCTTTAAGGGGAGAAGCTAAAATATGGTTTCAATCTTTGCCTAGGAATAGCATAGATTCTTGGGATAAGTACAAAGATGCTTTTATAGGGAAGTACTACCCACCTGCTAAAATTATCCAATTAAGGAGTAACATTATGAATTTTAAGCAATTGGATAATGAACACGTTGCCCAAGCTTGGGAACGAATGAAATCTCTTGTTAAGAAATGCCCTACACATGGTTTGACTACCTGGATGGTTATCCAGACTTTTTATGCAGGCTTGAACTTTACCTCGCGGAACCTGTTAGATTCGGCCGCGGGAGGAACCTTTATGTCAACTACACTTGGTGCTGCCACGAAGCTTCTCGATGAGATGATGACCAATTATTCCCAATGGCACACCGAATGCGCTCCAACAGGTAGGAAGGTAAACTCTGTCGAGGAAATTACCTCCTTCAATGAAAAAGTTGACTTAATTATGTCTCTACTTACCAAGCAACCCTCTATTAATCCTCGTGATGTCCCTTTAAATTCTTTGGTTGCCCAAGAACAAGTAGATGTGAACTTTATTGCTAGAAACAACTTCAACAACAATGCTTATAGGGGTAATTTTGCTAGCAATCCTAGACCATTTCCATCCAACTATGGGAACAACAACACCTACCCTAGCAACAACTCCTATAATCCTAGTTATACGAAAAGAGACCTACCTAGCTATGAGAAATTGGTAGAAATAGAGAAAGCTACTAAGAACTATATGCACACCCAGTTTGAACAAAACAAAGCCTTCTCTAAGCAAATAGGTGAGCATACTGTCATTATGCAAAACATTAGTGAACATCTTGATAGCCTGAACAGTGAGATTTCTAATCTCCAGGCTAGACTTACCGCCACCGAAACCCATGTATCGAATATGTCCCACACCCAATCTACTTTGATAAATCAAATGGCAGCCAAACCGGAAGTTATCCCTATGGAAGAGGATAGAATTAAGAGCCTTCCTACACACCACACAGTTGCCACTATCCAAATTGTTGAGGACACCCAAACTATTAGCACCCAATGCACTCCTAGTCCCGTTGGACCTATTAATGGTGATGCTAATACCTCAACCTAAGATGAAGAAACTCCTATGAACATAGAGGGTTTCAAACAAGTGAGCCTAGACGACACTACTACCAGATTTGATAGTAGTGATATTGATTTTGATAGTTGCACCCTCTCAGAAGCTATTAGCTTTCTGCACAAAATGTCTAGAGACCCCCACACTAGCACACTTAATCTTGCCTTCACGGAGCATATCACAAATGCTCTCATCAAAGCTAGGGAGGATAAGCTTAGAGTAGAAGCCTCCATACCTAGGAAGCTAGAGATGGTTGGGACCCTATGATCAAAATTAAATTAAATAACTTCTCTTGCTATGCTTTATGTGATGTTGGAACTAGTACCTCCGTTATGCCCAAAAGAATATATGATATGTTTGAATTGAAGCCCTTTGAGCCTTGTTCTTTTGGTGTTCGTCTTGTTGATTCTTCCGTAAAGAAACCTTTGGGGAAGATCGATGATGTTCTTATCATTGTCAATGACAACTATGTTCCTGTTGATTTTATTGTTATGGATATAGAGTGTGAACCTTTGTGTCCAATTATTTTGGGACGTCCTTTTCTTCGCACGGTTGGTGCGGTTATTGACATGAAAGAGGAGAATATAAAATTCCAATTCCCTCTCAAGAAAGGGATGGAACACTTCCCTAGAAAGAAAATCAAGTTACCTTTTGAGTCTGTTACTCGGGCTAGTTATTCTCTTTCTGTTGATAAAACTTGATTGTTCTTTTGCATCATGCCTAGCTTAAAGGAATAAAAGAAAGCGCTTTTGGGAGGCATCCCACAAAGAATTAGGTTTCTTCTCGCTTTTGTTGTGTCTTGATGTTTGTTACTATTGTAGCAACATCATTGTATCTTTATTTTCCATCTTTGTGCAAGGTTATAGCTCTTATGATAAGGGAAGCAAAAGTTGTGACATGCTGTCCAGAAAACAGATTATGTCCCTTGACAGAAAATTTTGAATAAAATAACGAGATCATCTTTTTGATCTGAATTTTTTGACAGCATGCTCTATACAATTGTGAAACTTTCGTGTGTTCTGAGTTTTTTATTTGAGTTGCAGAAGTGCCCCGAAAAAATTCTCCACTACCTGCTGTTCTGTTTTTCACAGATTCTGCCACGTTTTGCTTCTCTTCACTTTTGCAAACCTTAAGCTTGCTTTTTCTTTGCAAAAACTTTTTGGCACTCTTGAGAAACAGTAGCTCTTCAAGAATATCTCTATATCCAGTGCGGAAAAATTATTTTATTAAGGGTACTGTCAGAACCCTCTGTTAGGTAATGTGCTAGGATCAAAGTAACTTTGCATTCATGAAAGAAATCAAAGTAAATTCAAAAAAAAATCAAAATGGGAGAAGGAAACCCCCCGAGATGAATTAATTCAAAAGGCCAGATAAAAATCTTCTCCAAAAATTCATGTTAGATTTTTGAAAAGTCTTATAAATGAGTGTGATCACATATCAAGTGATGTGGGACCCATCCCATGCTCATAGATTTTTTCAAATATTCAAACAGTGCCTTGGAATTAATCAAATAACCCTATTTGAGTTAAGATTCAATTTATTTGAATTTTAAAAATGTTGAAACTTTATAAGTGGCTAGTATATATTATTATGAGGCCATATAAAAATTTTCAGCATTTAATAAAATGTTTAGCTATTTTATTTAGCTAAGCAGAACAAAGATCAGAAGAGAAAACAGAAGGAAAAAAGAAAAAAAAAGTAGCCCACTTACCTGGGCCACCTCGGCCCGACTTACCTCTCCAGAAGCCCAGCCCGCGAACCCCCCTTGTCGTCTTCTTCCCCGCGCTACCAAGCAGCTCGCTGGAGGGCAGAGCGCGGCGACGACGACACCTCGACGCCTTCGAGCTTCCAGGCCTCCCCGTGGCCTCTTCTCGCACCTGGACACGTCCTGGAGACGCACCGCTCCACTCCACTCCCTCCACGAGCTCCCTCCCCTCCTCTCTCGCCCTATTCATCGCCGCCCGAGAAGGACGCCGGAGCACCGTCGAGCCCCTGCGTAGCCAACGACAGCGAGGAGCTACGCCAGCCTGTCCATCGTCTTCCTCGTCGTCGTCTTCATCGACCTGCAGAAGAAGGCGAGCCCGGAGCCCTCCTAGTCACCTGAATCGAACTCGAGCCGCCGTCGGACCCGCAAGAACTCTCCGATGAATTCGTCATCATCACGCCGCCGTTCACCTCACCGTCTGCTCTGCTGAGTTCCTGGTGAGCTCACGATCAAAACTCCTCACTTTACCCCCTCGATTCCTTCCTCTAGCCATGGCCACCATGAGAGCCGAAGCTCCTCGCCGCCGGAATCCATGGAGACGTCCAACCGCTACGCAGTCGAGCTCGCCATGTTGTCCATCACGTTCCTCGTGCTCCACTTCTTCGAACCAGCCTAGCCCCGCCTCGATCCGTGCCTTGTAACGAGATCCCGATCACGGCCGTAGCTCGGTCGCCGCAGAACTTGACGCCGGCGAGCGTACAGTGCACCCCAGCACTTGGGATCAGTCTCATTCGACGCGCATCAGCAAGGGCTTCGATCTGGAGGACTCAGCGCTTCGAATGATGCCCGGAATCGCCCTCCCTGTGCAGCGCCGCCGCGGCTTTGGTCGCCGGCATTTAGCCGCCGTTGGGTTAGTCCAAACCCCCCCCCCCCCCCCCCGTTAATCACCCGTCTAATGACCCCCTAGTTCACTGACCAGTGGGCCCAGTGGCTTAATTAAACCACTGGATTAACTTAAACCAACGGATTAACTCACTCAGTCACTGACACCCTGGACCCACATGTCAGCCTGACGCAATAAATCGATTTAAATGAATTTCTACAAAATCAAATTGATTAAAGAAAATCCAAAAATGCCAGAAAATACCCCAAACTTTGGAAATTCATAGAAAATTCATATTAACTCCAAATTGGACAAATAACATATGAAAAATGATCAGGAGAAAATTATCTTTCCAATTATGCAACTTTAAACTATGTTTGAGTTGATTTTAAAATGGGACCAGTAGCATATATCATTTGGTTTATTTGAAATTAATTCAAATTCAAATCAAATGATTTTGCAACTTGGACCATGGAATTATGCTACAATTCAACCACACATCAGAGGCATATCATACACATTTGAAGAAGGTTCAAAATGATCAAACAATGTCACATGCAACTTGGTTAAGTTTGAATTCAAATTGGAGTTCGAATTTGCAATTCAATTTGCAATATACTCCATTTAAATGGAATTACCTTACACATCAAAGCATATACATCAAGATTCAAACTTCCATCATGTGTTTGTGCATCGTATTTACTTTGCTACTTTGCTTGTTGTTTGTCGAGTAGAAGTGGAACCGAAGCAGGAGGCTGCCCCCTTCGTTGAAGACCCAGAACCCGAACCTCGTCAGCAAGGCAAACAAACCCCCATTGATCATGTCGATAAAATCCCACTTCCCTCTCATGTCTCGCTTATGCATTGTATAGGATGATCACCATGTTACGATTCTACCGCATAGATGAACCCATTCCTTTGCATGACCTATCATTTTGTCACAGTAGTAAGCAAACCACAATCCTAGCAAATGTAGGAGTTGTTTGATATCATGTGGCCCCTGCAATGTTACTGCTTATTGCATGCTTAGTATGATACCATGATGTTACTGTGATGTGAGTCGGGATGGGAATGATCATGTTGATGATGGTAGAAAAGTGTTGGTGAATCGACCCTAATACAAGGTGAACGATGAGAGGCTGTGTAGGAGTACACGGTGGGTTGTCTCGTTGAACACCGCCCTAAGTCCGAGTTCTTGTGTGGTGATCCAAGATGAAGAGTACAACCACACATTGGGCTCACTGACCCCTCTCAGCTTACTAACTCATCCCTTTCGATGTCCAGATTTCGCAATAGTTCGGAGTTCTGGTAGGCTTGTGGCCTGGATGCTAAGTGAGAGAACGGCTCATCCGAGACAGGCTTATGCACCACGCACACATCACTTGGGTCCACTTCGGTAAACCGGCCGGGTTCACGATTGTGGTAACCAACCCAAGTAGGCGGCTTTCTCGGACTAGATCGGCTATGAGGTAACATTTGTGGTGAACATCCTCGCTGGCACCCCTTGAATGGTGTCGAGATCAAAGGCGGTAAATGATGATCATGTGTGTCTAGCGGTATACCCCTGCAGGTTTAACAAAACTATTCGAATAGCCGCGTTCGCGGTTATGGACTGCTTGGAAAGCTTAGCTTGATTATTAGACAACTTGAACTGGATACTTCTAAAACACACCAAGATAAGTGTGAGTGCTATGGCGTGCTTTCTCGTGTGGAAGTCGAGGAAGGCACCATAGTGGTGTAATTGGTTGGAGAAAGTAGTGGACTCGTGTACGCTTCTTACCTCAAAGTCTGGTACTCGTAGTTCAGGATTAGCCAAGTCAAAGCTGGCATTTCTGCAAGTGAACCCCACCTCCCTTTACCTTGATACATGTGCATGAGTAGTATAGCTCCTATGTAAGTCTTGATGAGTACGACTTTGTACTCACGTTTGCTTAATCTATGTTTTAGATGATGCCACTGACCCCGAAGGTGGCTTCTTCATCGAGCTGGACGACTGAAACCAACTAGTCTAGTCCCAGTCAGACGACTGGTTCCCTCGTGGAGGGCTTGTGTTTAAATAAGGCTTCTTAAGCCATTTGTTAAACTTGTCTGTACTCAGACATAATTTGCTTCCGTTTGTGTTGTAATGTTGGATCACATGTTTGTGATCTCTGTTTGCACTCTATAAGAGTTATCAATAAAATTGTACACTTTGTAGAGAATTGCAATGGTACCTGCTGTTCATACAAGGCATGTGTGCTGCGTGTATGTTTATAACATGCATGTCTTTGTATGGGTTTTCGAGACCTTAGTTGCGTTCTGGCTGGCGGTCTTTCATACACCAAGTGGCCCTTAGATGTGCGTAGCTTGGGGCATCGCGATGCGATTGTTCGAGACTCCGTCTCGTGCACACTTTGTGGTATGATCGAGCCCGCCCTAGACCCCGACTAAGTGACCGGGCTGGAGTAAGTCTATGTAAGAGTTTTGAGATAGTCGATAGTATGGTTGAGGCGACTTGTCTTTGAATATGGGAGTTCACCACCCATATCATTAGACTTGTGTGCGGACGATGAGGACCCATCTCAGTTGATCATCCGGCCTGGATGGGATGCCCCTCACGTACGATGCTTTCCGAGAACGTTCTGTGCTTGGCCTTGTCTGCTTAGACAAGTGGGTACGGTTCTCGGCTCTCCATATGACTATGTCTTAGCTGTACTTGTATACGCTAACCACGGGTCCCGACAGACTTGGTATCAGAGTAGGACTGACTTTAGGACTAGTAGCCTTGGCCGAAGTCGAGTCTAGCTTGCTATAGTTATATAGTTACTCTGGGTATATAAGGGAACAACGTAAGGCTTCTTTTTTCTCCTTACCCCTTAGTTCTGAGTTCTGAGTCACCCTCATCTTATTCTACGGGAAGATAGGACTAGGCTCTCCTCTGTCTGATTAGAACATCTCATTGTTTGCTTCCTCATAGCCGTAGGAAAGTTGTGATCGGTTTGTTAGAGTGGTTATGCTCCCTGTTTTATTACATCGTATGTAAGTGTTGTTTCCATGTTGTAAGAAATTGTCTTTTTCTTGCAATTACAGCCGTTATGCTGTCCGAGTCATTCCAGGTTTATCTCATAATCTGATGCATTTGCAAACTCCTTTCTGTTTCAGATGGCAGATCTTCCCCCTCGGCAGATTGTTTGTTTGACCAGGTGCCTCGGTGTGCGTGGCCATCCCGCCACGTTGATCGAGATGATGTCCTATGTGGGATATCGATGGTACCCTGAGTACACCGTCGAGGAGCAGTTTCACGACTTCAACCAGACGCAGTTCCACTGCATTGTTCGGATCTATCCGCACCACGTTGGAGTCACTCAGCCTATCCACTTTGGACATGGCATTGGCATTACCGAGAACATGGCTGTGCAGGATGCTTCATACTCATGTATGACACTGCTGAGAGAGGAGCACACTTTGCTGAGAGAGACCTCATTCCGCTATATCCCTGCTGCACTTCCAGGAGAAGAGGGATATTACACCGGACTCTACTCAGATCACTCTGTAGAGGATCCCGCACTTCAGATGACTGCTAGGTTTGCTAGTGACAGAGATCGTGATACACACGCTCTCCGTTTCGAGCTCCACGCCACCCGTGTTCGTCTGTATTGAGCACTGACACTTTTGGCACCCTTTGTGAGCGTGGGATCAGTTGAGCATGATGCTATCTACCCAGTGAGGACTCGGATGCCTTCTCGAGTTGCTTGGCCCGAGATTGGAGGCATTTTTCCACCCCGTGGTCCTTTTCTTCCACCCTACGCTGGACCTAGGCCCCATCCTTGCCCAAATGGATATCAGGGTCCACAAGCCTCCGTGTTTTCCGATGGTCACCTACAGCTACCGGGATACGCGGGTAACTTTTATGAGGACTACTATGGAGATGGAGATGAGTGAGACCGCCTGTGGTCTTTCTTAGTGATGATGTAGTAGTATCTTAGTATATTGTATGCAAGGTGTCTAAGTTCCAGAGGCTTAGATAAATAATGTATAGGAAGTCAGAGTGCCTCTGAAGGATGTATCATCTTCATCACGTTTGTATTAGCTTGGTGCTTGTACTAAAACGATGTATGGTTTGTATGACAGCTTGTGAATATATGGCTTGTATGCTTTATCACCATGTTGTCAAGATGATTACTTCGTTTGCTCTGTAATCCTTCCAGTACTTCAATACCTTGATTAGACTCTTCAAATCAACTCTGTTTGACTTTGGTTTTCACCTTCAGGATGTCTCAAGGAACCCGTGGCCAGGTTGGTCGTAACAAAGGTCGTGGGAATGACCAGGAGGAAGGCAACCTTCCACCCCCACCCACGATGGCTCAGGTTCTGATCGAGGTCGAGAGGAACCGCCGAGACTCTCACCACCTGCTGGAAGTCATTGCACGCAACACCACTCAGCAGCGCAATGAGTTGGTGTCCCTGAATGACTTCATCCCCCGGTTTTCAGTTACTCCACCGAGCCCCTTGACGCCGATGACTGGCTTCGTAGCATCGAGAGGAAGCTCCAAGCAGGCCGTGTTGCAACTGGTGACAAGGTCAGCTATGAAACCTATCACCTTGAAGGTGCAGCTAGCTCTTGGTGGGAGAACTTTCTGAATATACGTCCCGTTGGACCGCCTGCATCTTGGGAGGAATTCTGCACGTCCTTCCGCGAGCACCACATTCCCAAAGGTCTCATGGACCGCAAGCGTGAGGAGTTCTGCAACCTCACCCAAGGCAGAAGAACCGTTGAAGAGTTCAGTCGTGAGTTCAACCGACTTGCTCGTTATGCTACCGAAGAAGTCTCCACCGACGCAAAGAAACAAGAGAGGTTCCGTCGTGGCCTCAACACTGGACTTCGTCGTGAGCTTAATATTCATGACTTTGCCACATTCCAGGTCCTTGTCAACAAGGCCATCATGGCCGAGGACATGAACACCCCCAATGATTTCCGCAAACACCCTAGAGATGATAGTTCATCCAGTTCTGGCTCCCAGAAGCGCAAGATCTGGATCCCAAACAGTATGTTCCGCCAGAACAACCCACCGAGGCCATCCTATGTGGCGCCTCGTCCACCAACCCAGTTCCACCCAGCTCCACCAAACAACCCAGCTCCACACAGTGTTTTCGGAGCCTGTTACAAGTGTGGTCAGGCAGGCCACTACTCTCGCGAGTGTCCCCAGAACCAGATCCAGCACCAGAATGCTCCACCCCGTGCCGGAGGCAACAACAACAACAACAACAACAATGGTCGTGGCAAGCCACCCCAGAAGGTCTACACCGCCAAACCCGCTCCTCCCGCCACTCGTGGGCGTGTGAACCAGATCGCCGCCGAAGAGACTGACGACACCACTGACGTCATTCTTGGTACGCTCCCAGTCAATTATGTTCCTACTTCCGTTCTTTTCGACCAAGGAGCATCTCATTCATTCATGTCGGAAAGTTATGCACTTCGTCATGAGTTACCCTTTGTTGAATTGTCCACCCCAATGATTATTCAAACTCCAGGGTCAAGATGGCAAACTAATAGAGTGAGCCATGGTAATCAAATTGCAATTGAGGGTCTAGTATTCCTTGCTTCACTCATAGCCCTCAAGTCTTCAGACATTGATGTCATCCTTGGCATGGATTGGCTATCAAGACAGAATGCCTACCTGGATGCAAAGGCAAATCCGTGAAACTCACCCACCCTTCAGGAAAAACAGTCAACTATACCTCACCCAGAACAAGAACCCAAGTGCATTCCTTGAATGTACTTCCCCTTCCCGAACTTGAAGATATTCCGGTGGTTCGTGACTTCCCGGATGTCTTTCCTGAAGAGCTGCCGGGCATGCCACCCGATAGATGTGTAGAGTTTATAGTGGATCTTTCCCCAGGAACCGCACCAATTTCTAGACGCCCATACAAAATGGCCCCACGTGAGTTAGCTGAGCTTAAAACCCAACTGGAAGCTTTGTTGGAGAAAGGCTTCATCCGCCCTAGCTCATCGCCATGGGGTTGCCCCGTTCTGTTCGTAACGAAGAAAGATGGAAAAGAAAGGATGTGCGTAGACTATCGCCCGCTAAATTTAGCGACGATAAAGAACAAATACCCACTGCCCAGGATCAATGATCTTTATGATCAACTTGCAGGATCCTCTGTCTTCTCCAAGATGGATTTGAGATTAGGTTATCATCAAATCAAGATCCGAAGCGAGGACATTCCCAAAACGTCTTTTACTACTCGTTATGGTCTTTACAAGTACACCGTCATGTCCTTTGGTTTAACCAATGCCCCCGCCACTTTCTCACGCATGATGAATTCGATCTTCATGGAGTATTTGGACCAGTTCGTCGTGGTTTACCTCGATGACATCCTTATATACTCGAAGAACGAAGAAGAACATGCCGAACACCTAAGGCTGGTATTGATGAAACTTAGAGAGCATCGCCTGTATGCTAAATTCTCCAAGTGTGAATTCTGGCTACCAGAAGTGACCTACTTAGGCCACGTGATTTCTGTAAAAGGCATTGCTGTGAATCCCGAGAGAGTTCAGGCCGTCCTTGACTGGACTACACCTGAATCGGTTAAGCAAGTTCGGAGTTTTCTTGGCCTAGCCAGCTATTGCCGTCGCTTCGTCGAGAACTTTTCTAAAGTTGCAAAGCCTCTAACTGAACTCCTCAAGAAAGATAAGAAATTCCTATGGACTCCCAAGTGCGAGGAAAGCTTTCAAGAGCTAAAAAGAAGATTGACTTTTGCACCTGTACTTGCACCTCCAGACACCAAAAAGGATTTCGAGATCTATTGTGACGCATCACGGCAAGGGTTAGGATGCATACTTCTGCAAGATCGACATGTGGTAGCTTATGCTTCACGCCAGTTGCGGCCACATGAAGAGAACTATCCTACCCATGACCTTGAACTCGCTGCCGTAGTTCATGCCCTAACAACTTGGCGACATTACCTCCTTGGTAATCGTTGTGAGATTTATTCCGACCACCAAAGCCTCAAATACATTTTCACCCAGCCAGATCTTAATCTCAGGCAAAGACGCTGGATTGAGTTGATAAAAGATTACGACGTAGTAATTTCTTACACCCCAGGCAAAGCCAATGTCATGGCTGATGCACTAAGTCGTAAGTCGTATTGTAACAACCTCATGTTACAACAGTATCAACCACTTCTTCATGAGGACTTTCGCAAGCTCAACCTTGAAATTGTTCCTCATGGCTATCTTTCTACCTTGGTGGCGAAACCAACTCTTGAGGATCAAATCATAGTTCCCCAAAGGCGTGCACGAGGTGTTCGCCGGATCAAGGAGAACATTGCTAGCGGAGTTGCTAAGTGTTTCTCCACAGATAGCAAGTGAACGGTATTCTTTGAAAATCGTTTAGTAGTACCTAAGAATAGGGAACTAAGGCAACTCATCCTCAAGGAAGCCCATAACACACCCCTCTCAATTCATCCCGGTAGCACAAAAATGTACCGAGATCTACGCCAGAGATTTTGGTGGACTAGGATGAAGAGAGACATTGCTCAATTTGTTGCCGAATGTGATGCTTGTCGTCGCATTAAGGCAGAACATCAAAGACCTGCTGGTACACTTCAACCTTTGTCTATTCCCGAGTGGAAATGGGACAAAGTCGGTATGGACTTCATCACCGGCTTTCCAAGAACCCATAAAGGAAACAATGCCATCTTCGTTGTCATAGATAGGCTTTCCAAAGTTGCTCACTTCCTTCCGGTTCGCGAGTCTATAACTGCTAGCCAGTTAGCGGACTTGTACATCTCTAGAATTGTATCCCTTCATGGTGTTCCTTTGGAAATCAATTCTGATCGCGGTAGCCTTTTCACCTCTAGATTTTGGGGAAGCTTTCAGAATGCTATGGGAACTCATCTCTCCTTTAGTACAGCTTTCCATCCTCAGTCTAGCGGTCAAGTCTAAAGGGTTAACCAAATTCTTGAAGACATGCTCAGAGCTTGTGTTATCTCATTCGGAAAGAATTGGGAGAAGTCTCTTCCATTTGCCGAATTTGCTTATAACAATAGTTTTCAATCTAGTCTGAACATGGCTCCTTTTGAACTCCTATATGGACGACGATGTCGAACACCACTAAACTGGTCAGAAACCGGTGAAAGACAATTCTTTGGACCGGATATGATCAAGGAAGCAGAAGAGCAAGTTCGCATTGTTCGTGATCAATTGAAAGCAGCCCAGTCTCGTCAGAAAAGCTACTATGATCGTCATCATAGGCAAGAGAGCTACAATCTGGATGAGAAGGCTTACCTTCGGGTTACTCCTCTGAAGGGAACCCAACGTTTCGGTATCAAAGGCAAGTTGGCCCCACGTTACATCGGACCTTTCCGCATTATTGCTAAACGTGGAGAAATTTCCTACCAACTTGAACTACCTCCGCACCTTTCCCGAGTACATGATGTATTCCATGTGTCCCAACTCAGGCGTTGTTTCAAGGACCCCATCCGCGAAGTCGACCATGAAACGCTTGATCTCCAAGATGACCTTTCTTATCGAGAATACCCCGTTCGTATTCTTGATTCCGCAGAGCATGTCACTCGTCGTCAGAAGATTAGGTTTCTGAAAGTGCAATGGTCACACCACTCTGAAAGAGAAGCTACGTGGGAAAGAGAAGACCGTCTCAATGCCGAGTACCCCACCTTCCTCCCGCAGACTTCTGAATCTCGGGACGAGATTCTGTTGAGTGGGGGCGAGTTGTCAGAACCCTCTGTTAGGTAATCTTCTAGGATCAAAGTAACTTTGCATTCATGAAATAAATCAAAGGAAATTCAAAAACAAAATCAAAATGGGAGAAGGAAACCCCCCAGATGAATTAATTCAAAAGGCCAGATAAAAATCTTCTCCAAAAATTCATGTTAGATTTTCGAAAAGTCTTATAAATGAGTGTGATCACATATCAAGTTATGTGGGACCCATCCCATGCTCATAGATTTTTCAAATATTCAAACAGTGCCTTGGAATTAATCAAATAACCCTATTTGAGTTAAGATTCAAATTATTTGAATTTTAAAAATGTTGAAACTTTATAAGTGGCTAGTCTATATTATTATGAGGCCATATAAATTTTTTCAGCATTTACTAAAATGTTTAGCTATTTTATTTAGCTAAGCAGAACAAAGATCAGAAGAGAAAACAGAAGGAAAAAGAAAAAAGAGAAAGTAGCCCACTTACCTGGGCCACCTCGGCCCGACTTACCTCTCCCGCAGCCCAGTCCGCGAACCCCCCTTGTCGTCTTCTTCCCCGCGCTGCCAAACAGCTCGCTGGAGGGCAGAGCGCGGCGACAACGACACCTCGACGCCTTCGAGCTTCCAGGCCTCCCCGTGGCCTCTTCTCGCACCTGGACACGTCCTGGAGACGCACCGCTCCACTCCACTCCCTCCACGAGCTCCCTCCCCTCCTCTCTCGCCCGATTCATCGCCGCCCGAGAAGGACGCCGGAGCACCGTCGAGCCCCTGCGTAGCCAACGATAGCGAGGAGCTACACCAGCCTGTCCATCGTCTTCCTCGTCGTCGTCTTCATCGACCTGCAGAAGAAGGCGAGCCCGGAGCCCTCCTAGTCACCTGAATCGAACTCGAGCCGCCGTCGGACCCGCAAGAACTCTCCGACGAATTCGTCATCATCACGCCGCTGTTCACCTCACCGTCTGCTCTGCTGAGTTCCTGGTGAGCTCACGATCAAAACCCCTCACTTTACCCCCTCGATTGCTTCCTCTAGCCATGGCCACCATGAGAGCCGAAGCTCCTCGCCGCCGAAATCCATGGAGACGTCCAACCGCTACGCAGTCGAGCTCGCCATGTTGTCCATCACGTTCCTCGTGCTCCACTTCTTCGAACCAGCCTAGCCCCGCCTCGATCCGTGCCTTGTAACGAGATCCCGATCACGGCCGTAGCTCGGTCGCCGCAGAACTTGACGCCGGCGAGCATACAGTGCACCCCAGCACTTGGGATCAGTCTCATTCGATGCGCATCAGCAAGGGCTTCGATCTGGAGGACTCAGCGCTTCGAATGATGCCCGGAATCGCCCTCCCCGTGCAGCGCCGCCGCGGCTTTGGTCGTCGGCGTTTAGCCGCCGGTGGGTTAGTCCAACCCCCCCCCCCCTCCCCGTTAATCACCCGTCTAATGACCCTCTGGGTCACTGACCAGTGGGCCCAGTGGCTTAATTAAGCCACTGGATTAACTTAAACCAACGGATTAACTCACTCAGTCACTGACACCTTGGACCTACATGTCACCCTGACGCAATAAATCGATTTAAATGAATTTCCAGAAAATCAAATTGATTAAAGAAATTCCAGAAATTCCAGAAAATACCCCAAACTTTGGAAATTCATAGAAAATGCATATTAACTCCAAATTGGACAAATAATATATGAAAAATGATCAGGAGAAAATTATCTTTCCAATTATGCAACTTTCAACTATGTTTGAGTTGATTTTAAAATGGGACCAGTAGCATATATCATTTGGTTTATTTGAAATTAATTCAAATTCAAATCAAATTATTTTGCAACTTGGACCATGGAATTATGCTACAATTCAACCACACATCAGAGGCATATCATACACATTTGAAGAAGGTTCAAAATGATCAAACAATGTCACATGCAACTTGGTTAAGTTTGAATTCAAATTGGAGTTTGAATTTGCAATTCAATTTGCAATATACTCCATTTAAATGGAATTACCTTACACATCAAAGCATATACATCAAGATTCAAACTTCCATCATGTGTTTGTGCATCGTATTTACTTTGCTACTTTGCTTGTTGTTTGTCGAGTAGAAGTGGAACCGGAGCAGGAGGCTGCCCCCTTCGTTGAAGACCCAGAACCTGAACCTCGTCAGCAAGGCAAGCAAACCCCCATTGATCATGTCGATAAAATCCCACTTCCCTCTCATGTCTCGCTTATGCATTGTATAGGATGATCAACATGTTACGATTCTACCGCATAGATGAACCCATTCCTTTGCATGACCTATCATTTTGTCACAGTAGTAAGCAAACCACAATCCTAGCAAATGTAGGAATTGTTTGATATCATGTGGCCCCTGCAATGTTACTGCTTATTGCATGCTTATTATGATACCATGATGTTACTGTGATGTGAGTCGGGATGCGAATGATCATGTTGATGATGGTAGAAAAGTGTTGGTGAATCGACCCTAATACAAGGTGAACGATGAGAGGCTGTGTAGGAGTACACGGTGGGTTGTCTCGTTGAACACCGCCCTAAGTCCGAGTTCTTGTGTGGTGATCCAAGATGAAGAGTACAACCACACATTGGGCTCACTGACCCCTCTCAGCTTACTAACTCATCCCTTTCGATGTCCAGATTTCGCAATAGTTCGGAGTTCTGGTAGGCTTGTGGCCTGGATGCTAAGTGAGAGAACGGCTCATCCGAGACCGGCTTATGCACCACGCACACATCACTTGGGTCCACTTCGGTAAACCGGCCAGGTTCACGATTGTGGTAACCAACCCAAGTAGGCGGCTTTCTCGGACTAGATCGGCTATGAGGTAACAGTTGTGGTGAACATCCTCGCTGGCACCCCTTGAATGGTGTCGAGATCAAAGGCGGTAAATGATGATCATGTGTGTGTAGCGGTACACCCCTGCAGGGTTAACAAAACTATTCGAATAGCCGCGTCCGCGGTTATGGACTGCTTGGAAAGCTTAGCTTGATTATTAGACAACTTGAACTGGATACTTCTAAAACACACCAAGATAAGTGTGAGTGCTATGGCGTGCTTTCTCGTGGGGAAGTCGAGGAAGGCACCATAGTGGTGTAATTGGTTGGAGAAAGTAGTGGACTCGTGTACGCTTCTTACCTCAAAGTCTGGTACTCGTAGTTCAGGATTAGCCAAGTCAAAGCTGGCATTTCTGCAAGTGAACCCCACCTCCCTTTACCTTGATACATGTGCATGAGTAGTATAGCTCCTATGTAAGTCTTGCTGAGTACGACTTTGTACTCACGTTTGCTTAATCTATGTTTTAGATGATGCCACTGACCCCGAAGGTGGCTTCTTCATCGAGCTGGACGACTGAAGACCAACTAGTCTAGTCCCAGTCAGACGACTGGTTCCCTCGTGGAGGGCTTGTGTTTAAATAAGGCTTCTTAAGCCATTTGTTAAACTTGTCTGTACTCAAACATAATTTGCTTCCGTTTGTGTTGTAATGTTGGATCACATGTTTGTGATCTCTGTTTGCACTCTATAAGAGTTATCAATAAAATTGTACACTTTGTAGAGAATTGCAATGGTACCTGCTGTTCATACAAGGCATGTGTGCTGCGTGTATGTTTATAACATGCATGTCTTTGTATGGGTTTTCGAGACCTTAGTTGTGTTCTGGCTGGCGGTCTTTCATACACCAAGTGGCCCTTAGATGTGCGCAGCTTGGGGCATCGCGATGCGATTGTTCGAGACTCCGTCTCGTGCACACTTTGTGGTATGATCGAGCCCGCCCTAGACCCCGACTAAGTGATCGGGCTGGAGTAAGTCTATGTAAGAGTTTTGAGATAGTCGATAGTATGGTTGGGGCGACTTGTCTTTGAATATGGGAGTTCACCACCCATATCATTAGACTTGTGTGCGGACGATGAGGACCCATCTTAGTTGATCATCCGGCCTGGATGGGATGCCCCTCACGTACGATGCTTTCCGAGAACGTTCTGTGCTTGGCCTTGTCTGCTTAGACAAGTGGGTACAGTTCTCGGCTCTCCATATGACTATGTCTTAGCTGTACTTGCATACGCTAACCCCGGGTCCCGACAGGTACTAACCTCTCTAATCCGCTTATGATGAGTTATGTATGAAGGGAGTTTTCAAGTGTGCGATGGAAGATGATGAAAGAAGATCCAGGAGTGTCAAGCGCTCAAGCTTGGGTATGCCCCCATGCATCGCCAATAAATATTTAAGGAGACTCAAGCGTCTAAGCTTGGGGATGCCCCTGTGCATCCCCTTCTCCATCAACAATCATCAGTTCGTGCTTCGTCTCACTATATTTTTATCACTTCATGCGTTATGTGCTATGCTTGGAGCGTCTCGCTCTTAGGTTTCATTTTTAGTTTTCTTTAGTTTTGCTTGCTGGTCATAACAAGTTAGACCCCATCTTACTTTGTGTGGGATAGAAACACGCTCCACTCCAATCTAGAACACATCATAGGATTTTTCCTGCTTATCTTTTTGCTGTTGTGTGTTCTTTATCTTTTCGTAGCTACTGCCATGTTTAGTTTTAGTCTTAGTTTGTCTTTAGCAAGAGCCTTGGCTTTTGTTTAGTTTGTTGCTGGAACTCTCTTTAGTTTTCATGTTTATCTTGTTAAGAGAGTTGGTTGTTGCACTGAGTTGTGTCTTGTCTTGGAAGTAGGTAATTGAGGTTGCTATTTAATTCTAGTAGTAACTTGCAATAGTTTTGAGGTATTGATGTGAGTAATATCTGAACTTTTGGTGTCAAGAGCTTTAGCCTATTAGTGATAGGTGTCGTATTTTGGGCAATCCTTGTGTATTTTCAAAACCTACAAAAACTAGTTGAGAACTCTAACTACTAGATGGATCACTAATCTTTGGAGGGATCGAATATTAGAGTACACTCACGTACCATGACTCGAGGATGCGCAAGGATAACTAAACCCCCATACACTCCTCCTCGTGGTACTTGTCTCTTTGTGAACCTCCTTATTAGATTGAGAGTTACGGATAATAAGTGCATGAGTTCTTCGGACTAATGTAAGTATTGAAAGTTGACACTTCCACCTTCCCATATTTTGCTAGCCTCTCCCGTGCCGTGCAAAAACCTTCTTCTCACTCCGAGAGTTGGTGTCCACCTTCGCCGGTACATCCAAACCCTTGGCATGATACGCTCTGTCATCATAAGCCTCCTTCTATCTTTCCTCAAAACAGCCACCATACCTACCTATCAAGGCATTTCCATAGCCTTTCCGAGATATATTGCCATGCAACATCCACCTCTTCATGACTTGATCTTCATGCCATACATGTTCCTTCTACACTGGCAGCGACATACATTGCATGCATCATGATAGCTACATCTTCTTTATGATTTCGAGTACCTTGTAAAGTGTGAAAGATCTCCTTTACCTTCTTGTAAAATAGAGTGTTGCCCTTAAGTGAGGAAAAGATCCCAAAGTGGACACAATAAAAGATCCCAAAGAGGACAAATGAGAGTTAAGTAGAAAGAGCCATTGAGGCCACAAAAAAATACAAAAAAATAGAAAAAAGAGAAAAAGAAATAAAAAGAGAGAAAGGGGCAACACTACCACCCTTTTGAGAGATCCACACTAGTACTCCCTTTATATCCTGCTACTCCATAGAGATGATCATTATGCATATAGCTATGTGGGGACCTTCACACTATAGAACTTGGCTTGCATATTCCAAGGATGAGCCTCCTCAAACGAGCTCTAGGTCTTCATGAGCGAGCAAGTTAGATGCACCCCCACTAGTTCCACTGGAGAGCTTCCAAGCTCATATGTGCATCCGTTGCATGGCAATCCCTACTCCTCACATCATATCTATCATTTGGCATCTCTTGCCTATGATTGTCCTCATTAATGTGAGCATTTATCATTCTTTTTTTGTCTTCCTCCTCCTCCGTACTTCTCCCTTTGCCATCCTAAGTGTCAACTCTTGTTCTTACGCTCATCCATTGCATGAGTGCTCAAAATATTGAAAAAGGAGTGGATCAAATTGACTTGTACCTGGCTAGTGGTCTGGGGACGAGTCAAGATAAGATTCCAGAAAAAGACCAAGTGTGAAACTTTAGTAGATTGAGTTCTCAACAAATAAATATTTTTCCCGTATTCCCTATCCCCCTTCTTGCACGCAAACACCATTTGGAGACATTCGAGTCACGGACAGCGAGAGCTCTTTCACCTAATGTTCTTTTGTTACTTGTTTCAATGCTAATATAGACTCTTGCATGTTATGACTTGAATTGAATCTCTAACCTTGATTGCTTTACTTTTCAAAGTTCTTATATGGTTGCTAGCATGTCACCACAGAAATTATGCTGTTATCATTTACCTACTCGAGGACGAGCAGGAATTAAGCTTGGGGATGTTGATACGTCCAAAACGTATCTATAATTTCTGCTTGATCCATGCATGTTTTGTGTGATATTGCTATGATCTAGATACACTTTCATACACTTTAGATCATATTTGGACTAACCTATTACCTCAGTGCACCACAGTGCCAGTTCCTGTTTTCTGCTGTTTTTCTATTTCAGTTTTCCCCCATATAAAAAGTGCTCCAAAAATTCGGGAAAAATCAGATAAAAAATCAGCGCAGAAGAACCTTCCGGAAGGACCTGAGTGGGGCGAGAGGGCCACCACCAGGGGCCCAGGCGCCCTGGTGGCATGCCCCAGGGGCTGGCCGCGCCAGGGGGGCGCATGGACCCCTGGTGGCCCCCCTGGCTGCCCCCCTTCGCCTATATATTCTCCGTGACGAGAAACCCTCGAGGAGAGAACCCTTTTTCGTGATCTCGCCTCTGTTCCGCCGCCGCCGCGCTTCCGAGATCGGGAGCACCAGCAGACCTCTTCCCGGCACCCTTCCGGAGGGAGGGTCAACCTCTGGGAGTCTCCTCTCCACCATGGATGCTTCCCGGATGTATCGTGAGTAGTTTCCTTTGGACCATGGGTCCGTGATCAGTAGCTATGTGATGTTCTGCTCCCCTCTTTGTTCTTCATGGTTTAGACCTCGTGAGCTTCCCTACATGATCGAGGCACTTTTGTAATCTTTCTGCTGTTGCTATGCTGAGTTTGATGAGATCTGATGGACTATGAGATTATGTTCAGATTGTGATTGAGTAATATATTTGGTTCTTATCTCTTATATTTTTTTCCTAAGTAATTCTTGCATGTTCTCCGTTGCTGTTTATTTCTTGGGCCAAGTAGTAGGTAGTAACCCCAAGAGGGAACGTTATGCTCGATTGTGGGTTCATGCCCCCTGATGACACGCTTGAGTGACAGAAACATGACTCTAGGGGATGTGTTGTTTCCACAAGGGGGAAAACAACGGTGCTTGTAACCGAGGTTACAAGGATTGCTTACTTTACGCAAAGTGCTTTTTAATGCAGTGGTCTGTTGCTTTGGGTTTACACTTTGGGTGGGGCTCACAACTTAATACCAGCGAGATGTTTTGGATCGATATCTCAAGGTGGATGATTAGTAGTAGATGCAGTTGGATTTTGGTCTACTTATTTTGGCGTTCTGCCCATGCTTTTGAGACTCTTCCTTTCTTTTGTAGCATAGTTAGCATTGCGGTGCGTTCATAATCCTGTCAATTGTCCTTCTGTAATTTGTTCACCTCGCATAGTAGTTTTATCGTCATTTGGGAGAGAGACATCACTAGTGAACATCACGTATCCCGGTCCATATCTTCATCACTGTTTCCACACTCATTTACTTTTCTGCTTTTACTTTCAGTTGCTATCATTATCCCTTGTGTTTGATCCTTTGTGAACAAAAAAGACCGGAGAGATTGACAACCTCTTTGAACTTTGTTGGGAACAAAGTTATTTGTGTCTTTGTGCAGGTCCGCGTCAGTTGCGCCGCTGACACCTACTTATCATCTCCGGAGTCCTACTGGAGACAAACCTTGGTATATTTACTGAGGGAAATTTGCTGCTGTGCTACATCACACCTTCCACTTGGGGTTTACTCTCCCAAACAATGAAGGCTAGGATCCACCTTGTTATGAACAGCAAGCAAAACTAAAACAAACTAAAAATTAAAGAGCAAGACGCTCCAAGTTTAGCACATAACATATGAAGCGATAAAAATGTAGCATGGAGAAGGACGAACTGATGTTTGTTGATCGAGAAGGGATGCACGGGGGGCATCCCCAAGCTTAGATGCTTGAGTCTCCTTGTATATTTCTTCGGGGTGCATGGGGGCATCCCCAAGCTTGAGCGCTTGACACCCCCGAATCTTCTTTCATCATCTCCCTTCGCATACTTGAAAACTCCCTTCATACGAAACTCATCATAAGCTGATTAGAGTTGTTAGTACGCATGATAAAATAATTTTTCTCCACTGTAAATAAAGATATTCTTGAAGAACTACTGCTTCTCATGATTTCCAAAAAGTTTTTGCAAAGAAAAATCAAGCTTAAGGTTTGCAAAACGATGAAAATGCATAACGTAGCAGAATCTGTGAAAACAAACCAGCAGCTAGTAAATAATTATTTTGGGGTACTTCTGCAACTCAAATGAAAAAACTTAGAATAGATGCACGAAATCCAATTGTATATAGCATGATATCAAAAAAATTCAGATGAAAAAGATGATCTGGTGATTTATGGCCAATTTTTCCTTCAAGGGGATAGAATTTGTTTCTGGACAGCATGTCACAACTTTTAAACTTTCTTGCAATCAGAGGCTAAAACTTGGCACAAAGCTTGAAAATAAAAATACAATGATGTTGCTACAGTAGTAAAAAAATTCAAGACCACTAAAAATGAAAGTAAAAACATCTTGGGTTGCCTCCCAATAAGCGCTTTATTTTATGCCTTTTAGCAAGGCATGATACAAAGAAGAGGAATCAAAAGTCATCATAGTTATCGGAATTATAAAGACCTTCAAATGGTTCCTCAACAAGTTCATACTTATTTCTTTTAGGAAAGTGATACATACCTTTCGCCTTTCCACTCAAGCTTATGTGTCCCTTACCTATATCAGTGAAGCCTTTTACATCTCGGAGGAAGTCCCTTCTAAGAACTATATTTCCTTGGTTTGGCTCCATGATGAAGAAATCAACCATTGCCATGCAACGGATGCACATATGAGCTAATAAAATCTCTCCAATGGAACTAGTGGAGGTGCATGCAACTTGCTCGCTCAAGAAGACCTAGAGATCGTTTGAGGAAGCTCATCCTTGGAACATGCAAGCCAAGTTCTATAGTGTGAAGGTCCCCACATAGCTATATGCATATATGATCATCTCTATGGTGTACAAGATATAGAGGGAGTACGAGTGTGGATCTTTCAAAAGGAATAGTAGTGTTGCCCCTTCTATTTTTATTTCTTTTTTTCTCCTTTTTTTATATTTTTTTGGTGGCCTCAATGGCTCTTTCTATTTAAGTCTCATTTGTCCTCTTTGGGATCTTTTAAATTTGTCCTCTTTGGGATATTTTCCTCACTTAAAGGGAAACACTCTATTTTACAAGGAGTATAGAAGATCTTCAGAGTTTACAAGGTACTCATCATAAAGAAGATGTAGCTATCATGATGTATGCAAATCTATGCCTCTGCCAGTGTAGCAGGAACATCTATGACGTGAAGATCAAGTCATGGAGAGGTGGATGTTGCATGGCAATATATCTCGGAAAGGCTATGGAAATGCCTTGATAGGTAGGTATGGTGGCTGTTTTGAGGAAAGATATAAGGAGGTTTATGATGACAGAGCGTATCATGCCAAGGGTTTGGATGCACCGGCGAGGTGGACGCCAACTCTCGGAGTGAGAAGAGGGCAATGCACGGTACCGAAGAGGCTAGAAAATATGAGGAGGTGGAAGTGTCAACTTTCAATACTTACATTAGTCCGAAGAACTCATGCACTTATTATCAGTAACTATCAATCTAATAAGGAGGTTCACAAGGAGAAAAGTACCCCGAGGAGGAGTGTATGGGGGTTTGGTTGTCCTTGCGCATCCTCGACTCATGGTACATGAGTGTACTCTAATATCCGATCCCTCCAAAGATTAGTGATCCATCTAGTAGCTAGAATTCTCAACTAGTTTTTAAAGTTTTTGAAAATAAACACGGATTGCCCAAAATATAACACCTATCACTAATAGGCTAGAGCTCTTGGCACCAAAAGTTCAAACATTACTCACAACAATACCTCAAAAATATTGTAAGTTACTACTACAATTGAATAGCAACCTCAATTACCTACTTCAAGACATGTAGCGACCCAATTCACACAGAATTGAAGTCTCTGTGCTCAAGTGCCAGTCCCTGGATCGAACTCGCTGGCACACACAGTATTATAGATGTATATCAAAGTACAAGTGCATCATTATTACAACGTATGATCCAGAGTAAATAAATAACAAGTTGCATAGCTCAAGGCTAGCTTATTCAATATAAATATAGCGGAAGCAAAAGCAAATAACGTGGAGTCCATCAACAGCCACTTGCGAACATGCTGAGTGTAGACTCGCAACCCCTAAACGCACCTTACTGATCGTCTGAAAAACCTGCAACACCGAAGGTTACAGCCCGACAACGGGTCAGTACATCTGATTTGTACGGCAAGTGACACGGAAAATTTTATATAAAGGACCTACAACTACATGCAAGGTAAGTCAAAGGAAAGGCTTACGGTTTAGTTTTGCAGAAAGCCAATTTTCTCCTGAACTAAACTAGTCAAAATTTTAAGTTGAACTTACTACTTAAGAACGAACTGGGCACACCAGTTCCAACACCACACCCTTATTTTATCTTGCCCACTCAAATTATTATGGTGATTCATATGTCAAGATCCTCCAGTAACAGTAATGTCTAGGAGCTCAAGGACGTCCATAACCGGGGACACGGCTAATCATGATTAGTTTTTACTCTATAGAGGTTAGTACACTTTCCCCGCTGGACTCAACCCGAAGATTGAGACGAAGTCTTTTAGAAGAGGTCACCTACACCCAACGGCAAGCGGGTACCACCTATCACATCTACATCTGGTATCTTTGCACGGGAGAGGCTTCCTACATCATACTCAACTAAGCCAGAGCCCATATGGCCAGCGGCTGTACATGTAAGCTCCTAGTCACCAAGTATGTCTTATCTTTTTGAGCCTGGACGGCGCCCACTTACGTTCAGAGGGTAGCACCATGACGTACTGTTAACCACCAAACCAACCATTAGGGGTACAACCTGGTCTCGACCTTAGATAAGGAACGAGCCCCCAGGAAGCACTCCCTGCCCGTCCAGAGGTGATTTCTATTTATTAAACAGTTGCTACACAAGTTATTAAATAGATCACATGCACTCCATGAATTTACACAACCCAAACCACGTCTACAAAGCATAGCAATAAAGCAACAACACGGCTAGGTTGATCTACGGTAGACAAGTCAAGACATGTGGCTATCCTAACTGGTTTTGCAGAAACAGAATAATAAACTACCTATCATGCAATAGGGTGATATTTCCTAACATAATGCATATAGAAAATATAGGTATGAGTATGGTCAAAGCATCACTTGCCTTCTTGCTGGTCCTGACGGTCAAAATCCTCACAATACGAGGCGGCACACTCCGAACAATCTATACGAGCAAACATAGCACCAATCAATCATATGTTCAATACAAATATGCTCAAACGTAATAACATTCAAAGAACAGTAGCAAAACTTTCCTAACAGTAGCTAAACTTAAAGTACTTGTCAAAATAAAACTAACGCAAAAAGAAACGGCGCAAACGGGCGCACCGGTAAAAAGTTACGGCTGCCGGAAGTTCAAATTTGGATCAGCTTAGGATCCAAATTTAAAAACTTCAAACCTCTGTAACACTTGGTCTACTGGCTAGGAAATTTCACCACGGTCGCAACGCAACTGGAATCGCCCAATTCCGAGTTACGGTTAAAAAGTAGTCGCCAAAACGGTATCGGGGTGCCACCGGGGGGTACCGGGGTGCTCTACTGTAAAAAGGACCAGTACGTAAATATAAAATTTCTGAAAAACGCGATCAGGTCCCCGGGCGGTTTGGATCCAGATCTGATTTTTTTTCGAAAACGCGTTTGACTTTTTTTTCCTATCTCCTTCTTCCTCTCCACGCACGGGGAGGCAGAGGCCATGAAGGCCATGGCCACGCGAGCACAAGAGGCAGCTCCGGCTCGACTCACAGCGTCCAGGAGGCCGGCGGCGGCGGGGGCGCGCCGGGGCGGGCGGCGCAGGGGCGCGCGGCGGGCGCGGGCGGCCGGGCGAGCTCGTCGGCGGCTCGCCGGCAGTGCCGAGGCGGCGGCGGCGGTGCGGGCCGGGGGTGGCGCGGGTCAGGCGCAGGCGGCGGGGTCGGCGCTACACGGCGGGCTCACCTCGAAACGGCGAAAAAACACAGCTCCGGCGACCTTCCGCGGTGGTCCGGCGAGATTCCGGCGAACTCCGACAATGACGTCGTCGCTGATGTCAGCGGCCGCGGGTCCCGCGGATTAGTTTAGGCTAACCCTAAAACGCTAAGCGAAAAATTATTTAGCCCTATATGGGGCTATTTATAGCCAGCCCCTAATCCTCTTTTTTTTTAAATCCGAGATAAATACAAAATCGGTATGCGAAAAAAAAACAGAACTGGCCCATTAGGCCCAAAACAATATTAGAAATATCACGGAAATTTATTTTAAAATTCCGTCTTCGCCAATATTTTTAAAATAATAAAACTAAATTTTTGGCTTGACCAAAATATTAAATAAAAATAAAAACTTTGCAACTTATTTTGAAATATTTTAAAATACTTTTCTGGCATTTTAAAAATATCGAAAACTCCGAAAATTGATTAAAAACTTTTCCGGAGCATAAAGAAATTCCAAAAATAGTTTTAGAAAATACTTATAACTCCAAAGTAAAATTAAAAAGTCTCACAAAATATTTTAAACTATTTTTCAACAAATTAAAAATGAAGATAAGTCCTCTTATATCCTCTCCAACGAACTGCCATGTGTTGAAAAATGTTTAAAAATATTTTAAAACTCTAGAAAAATGCGGAAGCAGCATGAGATGCATATGATGATCTATTAACATCCGAATTTAGAAAATTGGGATGTTACAAACCTACCCCCTTAAGATGAATCTCGTCCTCGAGATTCGAGCTGGCTAGCAAAGAGATGCGGGTGGTCTTGCTTCAGATCTTCTTCACGCTCCCAAGTTGCTTCCTCTTCGGTATGATGATCCCACTGAACCTTGCATAGCCTGATCGTCTTGGTGCGGGTAACTCTTTCGGAAGTCTCCAGAATCTTCACAGGTTTCTCCTCATACGTCAAGTCACTCTCCAACTGAGTTGCCTCAAGTGGCACTGTATCTCTCAAAGGAATATCTGCCATCTCTGCATGACACTTCTTCAGCTGGGATACGTGAAACACATCATGAACTCCTGACAAAGCTTCTGGCAACTCCAACTGATAAGATACCTCTCCTCTGCGCTCCAAGATCACGTAAGGCCCCACAAAACGTGGTGCTAACTTACCCTTGATTCCAAACCTCTTGATTCCGCGAATTGGTGAAACTCTGAGATACGCACGGTCTCCAACCTCATAGGTTACATCCTTGCGCTTAGCATCTGCATAACTCTTCTTCCCGTACTATGCTATCTTCAGTCTATCACGGATCAACTTGACTTTCTCCTCAGCATCTCTGATCAGGTCTGGTCCAAACAACTAACGTTCTCCTACCTCATCCCACATCAACGGTGTCCTGCACTTCCTGCCATACAGTAACTCAAATGGTGCCATCTGAAGACTAGCCTGGTAACTGTTGTTGTATGAGAACTCAGCATACGGTAAGTTGTCATCCCAACTCGAACCATAATCCAACGCACAAGCTCTCAACATATCCTCCAAGATCTGATTGACTCTCTCGGTTTGCCCATCTGTCTGAGGATGGAACGCTGTACTGAACTCCATCCTGTTGCCCAAGGTCTCATGCAACTGACGCCAAAACTTCGAAGTAAACTGAGTACCTCTATCAGACACAACCTTGCTTGGAACTCCATGCAAACACACGATCCTGGACATATAAATCTTGGCTAGCTTGGCACTGTTATAAGTTGTCTTCACTGGAATGAAGTGAGCAACCTTAGTCAAACGATCAACAATCACCCAAATAGAATCATATCCTGACCGAGTCCTGGGTAAACCAGTAATAAAGTCCATACCTATCTGATCCCACTTCCAATCTGGTATAGGAAAAGGCTGCAACAATCCTGCTGGCTTCTGATGCTCAGCCTTGACTCTCTGGAAAACATCACACACAGAAATAAATTGCGCTATCTCTCGCTTCAGGCTAGGCCACCAAAATCTCTCCCTCAAATCCAAATACATCTTGGTATTCCCGGGGTGAATAGAATAAGGTGAATCATGTGCCTCCTGAAGAATCAACTTCCTAACCTCTGCATCTTGCGGTACACAAATGCGCTTCTCAACCAAATGGCTCCATGCTCATCCTCACGGAAACCCTCTGCTTTCCCTTTGGTCATATTCACTTTTATCTCATCAATTTCTGCATCACCCTTCTGAGCTTCTCTGATCCTTTCCAACAAATTGGGTTTCACTTCCAGTGTTCCCACATATCCCTTAGGAACTATCTCCAACCTGAGATTCTTGAACTGCTCACATAACTCACATGGCATATCCTCAACATTAGCAACATTGATATGACTCTTACGGCTCAATGCATCAGCTGAAGGGAATATGCTCGAGAGGCAATAATAAAGTGGTTATTATCTTATTCCATGTTTATGATAAATGTTTATTTTCATGCTATAATTGTGTTAACCGGAAACGTTAATACATGTGTGTTTAATAAACAGAGAAAAAGTTTCTAGTAATGCCTCTCTTTATACTAGCTTGTTGATTAACGGATGATCAAGGTTTCCTGATCATGAACATTGGATGTTGTTAATAACAAGGTCATGTCATTGGAGAATGATGTGATGAACATACACCCACAGTAGTTATAGCAATACGATCATGTCATCAAGTTTCTATTGTTGTATCAAACTTTCACGAAGTAACCCTAATCCTTAGACCATGAGATCACGTCAATCACTGACACCGGAAGAGTACTTTGATTCCATCAAACGTCACACCGTAACAGGGTGATTATAAAGGTGTCGTTGGGTACTTGGAAAGTATTAATTGAGGCTCGTGGATCAAGAGTGGGATTTGTCCATCCAGATGACGGAGAGATATACTCTGGGCCCTCTCGGTGATATCACATTGACATCGCTTGCAAGCACGTGACTGGCTCACGAGGATGTTATATCACGGAACGAGTAAAGAGTACTTGTCGGTAACGAGATCGAACTAGGTATGGATGATACCAAATGATCGGATCTCAGACAAGTAAAATATCGCGAGACAAAAGGAATTGGTTACGGAGTTTTGGTTCACACGATCACTAGTTCAACGTTGAGTAAGTGGGAGTCATCATGGATCTCCAGATCCCGCTGATGATTATTGATCAGAGAAGAGTCTCTGTCATGTCCATTTTATTCACGAACCGTAGGGTGACACACTTAAGGATTCATTGACGCGTTTGAGTGGATACGGAACGCCGGAGAATATACTGGACAGCACATGGACTGTTTTGATAAAACTGCTGGAATAGTTTCGGTATATCAAAATAGTGCAAGGGGATAATTGTTAATGTGTTCATTGAATGAAGTGTTCATCAATGAAGTACTCATTGAATGAAGTGTTAATTAATTTGAGTGACATTAAACAAGATAATTAAAAGTGTTTTAATGTGATAAACTCTTGGAATTTTGAGTGGAGAATTATGGAAGTTATGGGAATAATGTGTGACCCTTTGTTTTTGTGAGTGGAGAGTCCACCCACATGATGAGGGGAGAGGTGGGGGCACCTCTTGGGGCGTGCTACCCCTTGGGGGCTGCCTCCCCCTCCTATATATAGATGGGTGGAGGTCCTCACACAACTCACTCATTCCTCCATCTCTCATATGCCCTTTCGTTGGCATCTTCCTCCCCTTGCTAGCTGATCCAGTTTCACGAGTACGGTGCTTAGGAGAAGCCCTGCTCAAGATCTTATCTACCACCACCACCACTATGTTGTAGTGCTGCTGGAGTTCCCGAGGATCCACTACTTCCGCTGCCCATATGGAGCAAGGGGCGGAGGTCGTCGCTGATCCGTACGTGTGACCGATTAAGGAGGCGCTGCCCGTTTGTGGCGCCCATCTTCATCACGACCTTGAGGTCGGAAAGTGATCGACTACATCACCCACGAGAATCGTTCTCGTTAAAGCTTTTGGTCTTCGAGGGTGAGTCCTTCTCAAACCGTTACAAGTGATCTTCTAGATGTGATCTTGGCTGTTACAACCGTAGGAAATTTTTGTTTTCTATGCAACGAACCCTTCAGTGGTATCAGAGCCTCGTCTATGCGTAGATGCTTTGTACGGTTAGAACACATAGAGATGTGGGCGTTGATCCTCTAGTTGTTACCCTCTTTTGTGCACTTGTTCATATTGCGGCAAAGTTGGATTGAAGCGGCCCTAAGCGCAGATTGCGTGTCACGCTTGACATACGGCTTGTACCGTATAAAGTGGCTTTGGGGGTGTCAGTTTCTCTAACATTAGTGATATGGCATTTGCAACGGAGGGCCCTGGAAAGGGATGAAAAGAAACAACTAGCGAATCAACGTTGTGGTTCTTGTCCGTAGGTAAGATCGGTTCTTTCCTAGGAAGCCCAAAACCACGTAAAATTTGCAAAGATAATTTAGAAGCGTCTAACTTGTTTTTGCAGGGCATGTGATGTGATATGTTCATTGATACAAATTTGTTGTATGAAATGAGATTTATTGTAAATAACCGGCAGGAGCCATATGGTTGTGTTTTTTCCTTTTTTAAGGCTTGTGTGTTGTAGATATATCCATGAGATATATTGTAATGGAGAAGGACGGCCATGGTGGTGGCGCCATGGACCTTGGTGCCGCGCCGGTGGAATGATGGAGATCATACCAAGACGCACAAGATGGAGATCTAATGCGAGAAGGACCATATCATATCACATTATCCATGCATGTGATGTTTATCCTTTTATGCATCTTATTTTGCTTAGTTACGATCATGATCGCTGCGGTAGCATTATAAGATGATCCCTCTCACTTAATATCAAGATAATTATATGTTCTTCCTTAGTATGCACCGTTAAGAAAGTTCGTCGTTTCGAGACACCACGTGATGATCGGGTGTGATAGACTCTACGTTCGCATACAACGGGTGTTTTCAAGCCTAGCATGTACAGACATGGCCTTGAAACACATGCAAATACTAAGGTTCTACTTGGCGAGCCTAGCATGTACAGACATGGCCTTGAAACACATGCAAATACTAAGGTTCTACTTGGCGAGCCTAGCATGTACAGACATGGCCTCGGAACATGGACCGAAAGGTTAAGCACGAGTCATATGGATGATATGATGAACCATATTGAGATGCTCGCCATTGCAGCTACACTGCCTCACGTGATGATCGGTCGTGGTGTAGTGAATTTGGTTCGTGTAATCACCAAAGACGACTCGAGGGATGTTGTTTTTGAGTGGGAGTTAGATGAACTCATTTTATCATGAACTAAATAAAAGTGAATTTGCATAGTTCGTTGTAGTCATTGGCATTTGTTTACTACCTTGCGCTTAGCTATAATTGAGATAATAGAACTATAGAATTCTGGATATTTAACTTTACGGACTGGTACCGTATTGTTTGAGTGTCAATCTAAAGTTTAAAGTCTTATTTCAAACTTTAGCAAACCTTGCTTGCTCCATGAAGTTTAATAATGTGTATTAAATCGAGAGTAACAATTCCAGTGTTAGTGTCTAAGTATCACACTTGCCTCCATGATCCTTGATATTCAAATGCTGTTTGTTATTATCAAGGTTATCTAGGAGCTGAAAGGATTGTTTCAGAAACTATCATGTGTGGAAGATATAGCGATATCTGAAACAATGTTTAGTTGCAATGTGATAGAGTAAAATTTAGTGAGAAACATGTTCTCATAATTGTATGAGAATTTGTGAAGGTTGGAGACACTATGTGTCCTAATCTCCCAAAAAGGTTTTGGGAACTAATATTGTACTCACAGTTTGTCCCTATGAGCTATGGTAGCTTTGTCATGAAAGTTGTCATGATAGGATGAATGGAAGATGCTGGTAAAAAAAGTTTACTGCACTAAAAGATTGCTAAAGAATGGAATTTGGAAGAACACCAAACATTTGATGACGGTGATCTACATCAAAGTGAGAATCAAAGGGTGTTAGTATTTGACTAACACACTTTGGATTATGTGTCATTTGAATGGTACCACAAGTGATGTTGATAAATTCTTCTAAAAAGGAAAGGAATTGCTGAAAGAGGATCTGAAAAATATTTTGGCGAAAAGAAAAAGGAAAAGACTGGAAATGTCCAGCTCGGGTATATAGATGATATACATGTTATGGGTATATTCATTGCTTGTTAAAACAGTGTGATTCTTGAGTATTGGATACTGATTGGTTGGTATGAAGTGTCATACAGAACAACGCAATACAAGAGTTGCAATGGCCTGAGTAACTAGCAAATGAATATGGGATGGTTCTCATCAAAAACAAAATAAAGTGTTATTGTGTTTATCGTTGGAATTAAGCCTAGCCTTCAAGATTTATTTGAATAATTGTTATTCTGTTCTGGTGTTATACGAACAATAGTTGTTCAAATTATCACCATATTCATAGAAGATGGATGAACTCTATAAATCTTGTTGGAGAAATCACATCCATAATAACTGATGCTAAACATGTCGCAAGACAAATGATTAGAAGATCACTTATGAGTGACACCACCGTTTGAATCATATTGGAAAGAAACACATGAAGAAACTCCATGATGGTGGATTTTTGGAGTGTTTTGATTTTGAATCAACTGACGCTTGTAAGAATTTCCTAGAAATGATTGAAACTCCGTTCATAGGCAAAGAAGGACGGACGAATAACTTATTGGACATTATACATGTTGATGTGTATAGTTCATTATGTGTAGCCGTGTGTGGTGGGTCTTATAACTTCATATACTTTAACCGAGGATTTGAGTGGATATATGTGTATATTTACTTGATAAGGAAGAAGTATGAAATGTTTGAAAATGTTCAAATAAATTTCAAGATGAAGTGAAAATCATTGTAACGAGAAAATAAGAGTTTATGATTGGATCATAAAAGAAGATTTTTGAGTTAAAAGTTTAGCAAATGCTTGAGAGTTTAGGAATCGTTCCAAAACTTGCATTTCCCGAAACACCATAGGAGTATGGAGTGTTCGAGAGATGTAATCAAACCTTGTTTGACATGGTAAGGATCAAAGGTGTTATTTATAAAATTGCCATTATATTTTAAGGATTAAGCTTTAGAGACTACCGCTTTTCACTGAAAAGAGCGCCATCGAGATCCGTTGAAATGATACCATATGAGTTGTGGAATGGGATAAAACCCAATTTGTCTTTTCTTAAATTTTGGTATGAAAGGCATATGTAAAATGTTTACAACCAAAGTCGGAAAAGTACGTCTTTGTAGGTTATCCCAATGTAACCGTTGGGTATTCCTCCATAAAGACAAAAGTGTTTTGTGGCTAAGTGCATCAAGTTTCTTGAGAAGGAATTTTTTGCGAAAACTTAAGTGGGAGGACAGTAGAACTTCGATTAGGTTGTTGAACCTAAGATTTATGTGCTAAGTGGCGCAGCGCCGGAAAGTGTCCCAGAAGCGGCCGCAATGCTCTTGGCTCCCGTGTCCCAAAGGTTGTGGTCACGGCGATCTAAGTTCCTATTGAACTGCGTAGTTCGGGTAATCGATCAAATAGTAAGATTTGAGATTGAATCATTGTTATTTGATAATAATGGATCGACTACATGCAAAGAAGCGATGATGGGCCCTGACTCCGTCAAAATGGCTAGAAGCTATAAAGTCCGTAATAGTTCCATACACGAGAAACCAAGTTTCTGAACTTGGAAGACCCTCTAGATACCGTGTTTTGGATCTATAAAGAAACAGACGTGGATGTTCTCACATCTATGAAATATTCGACATATCGTTAAAATGGTTTCCGATTATGTTCAAAGAGTTGGCTATGACAAGATTTGATCTTTCATAACGATATTTAGTCTGGACGGATTATTGTAGCAACCACAACATATGCTAGTTTTGGTAAATGGTAGTTGAACAAACGGAACAACGTTCTTCTAATAGAATGGTTACCTAGGACGTGTACAGGACACGGTCCAAAGGGTTCTGTTAATTCAAAGGATGCTAAAATAGCATGCAAATTTCAATGGTTGAAATAAGCATTCGCGGAGTTGGAATCTTCATCATGATGAAATTGTTAAAACGTTTAGTTTCATCAGAGACGGCGAAGATGCTTGCTTTTGCAAGAAATTAAGTGGGAGCGCTGAGCCATATTTCTAATACATTAGGTAGAAGACATATTGTTGATTGGAAATGATGTATCTTTTATTGTTCATTGAAAATTTGATTTTAATGGAAGATTTGGGCAAAACCAGTATATTGGGCTAATATGGTCTATATAGATAGATTGAGGTGCTAATATGGTTGGGCCGAAGTACATATATGAAATATTGAATAAGTTCAATATGGAAACGACGAGAAAGGTTCTTGCCGCATGGAAAAGGTTAAAGCGAGATTCAAGTGTTTTGACACTTGGTGAGTAAAATCACATGAATGATTTGATCAATCATGTACACCATGATATGTACAATTCCAGAATGTCCTATGCTCTAAATGTTATGAGCATATACCAGAATGATTCATAAGATGATCATTGGACAATAGTAAAGATATCCTTACGTGCTTTGGAAGGACTAAGAATATATTATGTATGTTGGACAATAGTTCATTGTAAAGTGTTACATTGATACTAGTTTTGTCGCAAGATACATTCTAAATTTATCTAAATTTTGGAAGTGTGTTAAGGTGGCAAAATGTAATGGAAGAAAGTTCCATGATAGATTTGGAATAGTTCCAAATGGATTTGGATGAGTTCCAAAGTTAAGACATTGTGACGAATACTACAAAGAAAGGCTAAGTATATGACTGCTCTAGCAGCAGCAAAGGAGGGCATTTGTGTCAAGAAGTTTGTTTGACAAACTAGGTGTAGTTCCAAGCGAGCTAATACTATGAAGATCTATTGTACGACAATAGATTCAACATGTTTTGAGCTCAAGGGACTAAGGTCTCACCGGAGGACCAAATTTATGCAATGCCATCTCATTGGTGAATGAGTGATGCGTAGAGACGCAAAGAAATGCAAATACACACGGACCTGAAGTGTCAGATCTGGATATTAGGTTTACCACTAGCAATGCGTATGGATAACACCTGAATGCCATAGGTGTTGGATGTGCAAATACCAAACTAGATTATTGACTCTAGTGCAAGTGGGAGACTGAAGGGAATATGCCCGCGAGGCAATAATAAAGTGGTTATTATCTTATTCCATGTTTATGATAAATGTTTATTTTCATGCTATAATTGTGTTAACCGGAAACGTTAATACATGTGTGTTTAATAAACAGAGAAAAAGTTTCTAGTAATGCCTCTCTTTATACTAGCTTGTTGATTAACGGATGATCAAGGTTTCCTGATCATGAACATTGGATGTTGTTAATAACAAGGTCATGTCATTGGAGAATGATGTGATGAACATACACCCACAGTAGTTATAGCAATACGATCATGTCATCAAGTTTCTATTGCTGTATCAAACTTTCACGAAGTAACCCTAATCCTTAGACCATGAGATCACGTCAATCACTGACACCGGAAGAGTACTTTGATTCCATCAAACGTCACACCATAACAGGGTGATTATAAAGGTGTCGTGGGGTACTTGGAAAGTATTAGTTGAGGCTCGTGGATCAAGAGTGGGATTTGTCCATCCAGATGACGGAGAGATATACTCTGGGCCCTCTCGGTGATATCACATTGACATCGCTTGCAAGCACGTGACTGGCTCACGAGGATGTTATATCACGGAACGAGTAAAGAGTACTTGTCGGTAACGAGATCGAACTAGGTATGGATGATACCAAATGGTCGGATCTCAGACAAGTAAAATATCGCGAGACAAAAGGAATTGGTTACGGAGTTTTGGTTCACACGATCACTAGTTCATCGTTGAGTAAGTGGGAGTCATCATGGATCTCCAGATCCCGCTGATGACTATTGATCAGAGAAGAGTCTCTGTCATGTCCATTTTATTCACGAACCGTAGGGTGACACACTTAAGGATTCGTTGACGCGTTTGAGTGGATACGGAACGCCGGAGAATATACTGGACAGCACATGGACTGTTTTGATAAAACTGCTGGAATAGTTTCGGTATATCAAAATAGTGCAAGGGGATAATTGTTAATGTGTTCATCGAATGAAGTGTTCATCAATGAAGTACTCATTGAATGAAGTGTTCATTACTTTGAGTGACATTAAACAAGATAATTAAAAGTGTTTTAATGTGATAAACTCTTGGAATTTTGAGTGGAGAATTATGGAAGTTATGGGAATAATGTGTGACCCTTTGTTTTTGTGAGTGGAGAGTCCACCCACATGATGAGGGGAGAGGTGGGGGCACCTCTTGGGGCGTGCTACCCCTTGGGGGCTGCCTCCCCCTCCTATATATAGATGGGTGGAGGTCCTCACACAACTCACTCATTCCTCCATCTCTCATATGCCCTTTGGTTGGCATCTTCCTCCCCTTGCTAGCTGATCCAGTTTCACGAGTACGGTGCTTAGGCGAAGCCCTGCTCAAGATCTTCTCTACCACCACCACCACTATGTTGTAGTGCTGCTGGAGTTCCCGAGGATCCACTACTTCCGCTGCCCAACTGGAGCAAGGGGCGGAGGTCGTCGCTGATCCGTACGTGTGACCGATTACGGAGGCGCTGCCCGTTTGTGGCGCCCATCTTCATCACGACCTTGAGGTCGGAAAGTGATCGACTACATCACCCACGAGAATCGTTCTCGTTAAAGCTTTTGGTCTTCGAGGGTGAGTCCTTCTCAAACCGTTACAAGTGATCTTCTAGATGTGATCTTGGCTGTTACAACCGTAGGAAATTTTTGTTTTCTATGCAACGAACCCTTCATCAGCAACCACATTCGCTTTACCAGGATGATACTGCACATTCAAATCATAATCCTTAATAAGCTCCAGCCATCTACTCTGCCTGAGATTCAAATCCTTCTGAGTAAAGATATACTTCAAACTCTTATGATCAGTAAAAACATCACAATGATTACCAACAAGATATTGCCTCCATGTTTTCAATGCATGAACAACTGCAGCTAACTCCAAATCATGGGTAGGATAGTTCTGCTCATGGTTCTTAAGCTGACGCGAAGCATAAGCAACAACTCTACCTCCTTGCATCAAAACACAACCAAGTCCTCGACGAGATGCATCACAATATACTTGGAAATCCTTATGTATATCCGGCAAACATAAAACAGGTGCAGTTACTAACCGTTTCTTCAATTCCTGAAAGCTGGCTTCGCATGCCTATCTCCAAACAAACTTATTCTCTTTCTTCAACAGCTCAGTCATTGGTTTTGCAAGTTTGGAGAAATTCTCAATGAACCTCCTATAATATCCTGCAAGACCCAAGAAACTTCGAATGTCTCCAACTGACGCGGGTGTCTCCCATTCTGTAACTGTTGAAACCTTAGATGGGTCCACAGCTACTCCTTCTCCTGACACAACATGTCCAAGGAATCCGACCTCCTTCAACCAAAACTCACACTTGCTGAACTTGGCGTACAACTTGTGCTCCCTGAGCTTCTCCAATACCAAACGCAAATGTGCATCATGCTCTTGCTCATTCTTGGAATACACCAATATATCATCAATGAACACCACAACGAATTTATCCAAGAACTCCATAAACACCCTGTTCATCATATTCATGAAGTATGCAGGAGCATTAGCCAATCCAAATGACATAACAGTATACTCATACAACCGATACCTTGTAGTAAAAGCAGTCTTCGGAATATCCTTCTCCCGAATCTTCACTTGATGATAACCAGAACGAAGATCAATCTTAGAGAATACACAAGCTCCCTCCAACTGGTCAAATAGATCATTAATCACAGGTAAAGGATACTTGTTCTTGATAGTAACATAATTCAGAGAACGGTAATCAACACACATCCTCTGGGTTCCATCCTTCATCTCAACAAACAACACTGGAGATCCCCAAGGTGACGAGCTTGGGCGAATGAACCCCTTTTCTTGCAATTCTCTGATCTGTTCCTTCAACTCTGCAAGTTAATTAGCGGGCATCCTATACGGTCTCTTAGCAATAGGCACAGTGCCTGGTATTAAATCAATAAGGAACTCAATCTCCCTATCCGGTGGCATACCTGGAAACTCCTCCGGAAACACATCCGGATAATCCCTCACAACACGCACATCATCCAGGCTACCCCCCTTAAGAGAATTCACCTGGGCGTGTTGGTGCTTATACTTGGACACATATCTGATCTTCTGTCCACTCGGTGCACTGAGAGTGATGGACCGACTGGCACAATCAATAACACCTTGGTATCTGGCTAACCAATCCATGCCCAAAATAATATCCAAACCTTGTGACTTCAACACAATCAAATCTGTAGGAAAAACATGCTTCCCTATGGCTAGGCTCAACTGATAGCATCCCAAACTAGCTGACATCTCCGCTCCCGGTGAACTTATGAGCATAGATGACTTAAGAACTACGGTAGGTAACTCATGCTTATCCACAAATACCCTCGATATAAAAGAATGTGATGCACCAGAATCAAAAAGAACAAGTGCGGGTACTAAATTGATAAAGAACTTACCAATCACAGCATCAGGCTCATCATAGATCTCCTCCACGTTGACATGGTTCACATGCCACTTGTTGAAAGGATTGGGCTTGCTGACTCCAGAATTCCCATTGTTGTCCTTGTTCTCTAGGCACATGTTGGAGTAGTGTCCCATCTTCCTGCACTTGAAACACTGAACTCGACTAAGGTCCTTCTGAGCATTCACCACTTGACGGTTCTGGTTGTAGTACTATCCATTTCCATTTCCTTTCCCATTGCCATTGCCATTGCCATTCTTACTACCATTGTGGTGGTTGTGGCCATTATGGTTGTGACCATTCCCACCATGATGGTTGTGTCCTCCACTGTGAACATGGCCATTCCCACCATTGTGGTTATGTCCATGGTTATGTCCTCCATTGCCACCATAAGAATTGCGTGGCTTCTGTTGCGGTCCAGAGTTATACTTGCCACCATTGTTGTTGTACTTCCTCTTGCGGTTCTCAATGTCTTGCTGCTTGCCTTCCAACACAATAGCTTTGTCTATGAGCGCCTGGCAGTTAGCAGAAGTAGCCACTGTCAACTGGACTCCCAACTCATCATTCAGCCCCTCCAAGAACTTCTCCTGCCTTGCAGCATCATTCCTGACATCATCTGGAGCATATCTGGCAAGCTTGTTGAACACCTCAACATACTCGGCCACTGAACGGCCTCCCTGACGCAAACTGCGAAACTCCTTCTTCTTCAAGCTCATGGCGCCTGCTAAAACATGTGCGGCGCGAAAAGCAGACTGGAACTGCACACAAGTGATGGTGTCGATGGGGTAAGTCAGCAAGTAGTTGTCCCACCAAGCAGCGGCAGGACCCTCCAGCAAATGCGAGGCAAACCTCACTCTCTCTGCCTCAGTGCAGCCAACAGTCTCCATATTCCGGCCCACAGAACGAAGCCAGTCATCCGCCACTATGGGCTCAAGAGTGCTAGAGAACCTCTGAGGATTCAACCTCAGGAACCTTGCAAGCGTGTCCACAGGTGGTGGTGGTGGCGCATTGTTGTTGTTGCCCATGTTCTGAGTGAGCAACTGGATCAGGTGAGCTTGTCCTTGAAGTAGCTGCTGCATATAAGCTGGCACTCCATTGTTGTTGTTCTCATTCCCCGTGGGGTCACGTCTCGGCGGCATCTGTTGGGTAAGAATAGGTAAGATTTAGACAGAAAGTAGCTAGGGAAATATACTCCTACCCATGTGCTTATGATGATCATGGCAAGCATTATATATACCATACATATATCACCAATCAACTTCACCAATCAATATCACCATAGCATCAAACATATAACAATCATCAACCAATGCGCTCATACGGAAAACCATCAAATAACACACCATATAGTTTAAAATATATTTTATAACTGATATAAGATCCTCAACACAATCACGAATAACATAAGAGTATATCAAGCAACCTAGTATTGCCACACCGAATAAGTCGACATGGTCAAATACACTAACACGATAACGATAGTAAACTAATAGCCGGTGAAGTAATTCTTAATGCTGTCTTTGCTAAACAGCATGCGGTATTCGCGCCCGCTAATGCGGTTGCGCCTTTTGGGACTCGGCTCCTCTTCTTCTGTCGAGGTGTCTACTTATGGCTCCTCTTCTGGTTCTTCAATTCCATTGACCTTCATCTTCTCCTTCAGCCTTGTCATCTCTGCTTGCATCTCCAACTTCTCCTTCTTCAGCTTGTTGTTGTCCCTCTTGAGCCTGGTGTTCCTTTGCTGCAACTCAGTAATGGTGTAGAGGTCTGACTGAGTGCACTTCTCCAGGCAATGAATGTGCTTCTCCAGGCTTTGGATGATGTAGCTGGTTGTACCTGGCCAAATGGCTCCAGGCACATACCTGAACCTTTTTGGTATTATGTTCCCCGATGGGAGAACCTTGGCCATCTCTGCGTACACCGTACCCTTTAGTCGGGTGGAATACGTCTCCACAATGCGTCCAAGAGCTATGTGAGCGGCCATGCGCACACACCACTCCTTCTCCTGGGCATGCACCTCGAAGGACTCCGTAATCACCCTTTCTTCATTCTCCATGCTTCCAAGGATGAAAGTCTCCACTTTCCAGTAGTCATCAGCTCCCCTTGTCTCCACGATATCCGGCTGAAAGACTGGCGCGTAGATGTTCAGGAAGTGGCAAATCCCCCTAAGCTCAGGTCCAAGCGCCATAGTGCGGTATGAAATAGTGGTCATCTATAATCAAAGAGAGGTAAGGCAAGAATTAGAATAGGTATGAATACGAGATAGAGGAGGTAAGTAAGTGCAAGACAGAGTGATATAAAGTAATATTTTGATTCCTATGGCTTTTCTACTCCATTTTCTAGGGTCACGTCCTACAGTCAACACACTGCTCTCATACCATCTCACTACTAGGAGAAAGGCTAGTAGTAGCGCCCCCTTTTGGCTTATCAGTAGCGCCCTAGGGCGCGCTACTTCTAGCACGCTACAGCTAACTTGTAGCAGTAGCGCGCGTACGCACCCGCTACTACTACACCAGTAGCGCCCCCCCTTGGAGCTCGCTACTACTAATACCAGTAGCGCGTACAGGTAACAGGGCGCTACTGGTATTTATTTTTCATTTTCTGTTTCTTTTTCCCATCGTATTTTTGCTGTATTTGTACAGGTATTATACAATATAGTCTCATACACATACACAGGGTTTCTACAGAGTACAAATCTCATCATATCATACACATACAATAATCTGATGACCATATATATATATCATCATGATCTCTCATATCCAACACAAATGATGTCTCTCATCATGTCATCTCTAAAATAGCGATAGAAGTTGTCACAATATCTTAAATACATGCAAATACAAGCAAGTTTTATCATCCATCTAAACTATGATATATACTAGAAGAGCGGTCACTATGAGGAAGAGTGGAATTATGTAGTAGCTCATGAAGCGCCGCCTCCGATCTTCCTCTCGCGCTAGCGTAAATCTCAAGTAACTAGGTTCCGCTTCCTCTCTGGTATTGAACCCTCTTTGGCTGCCGCCCTGGAACCGGTGCACTTGGGCCTGACACTCTGGCCACTCATCGTACACTCCTGGAACCTTCCCTATGTACACGGCATAGCACTTCTTCGCCATCGATGATCTATGTACCTATTAGAGATGCATATTCATTATAAGAATTCAACAATAGTACACAACATAATATACTTGAGCAACACGAAGACAAAAGTTAGTGAATAGATGCAACATAAAGTAACATACATAATATAATATACACACGTTGTTCATGGTACCCCAACTAATTCACTAGCTAGCAAGCGTTACGCAAGTAGTTCAACATGACCGTTAAATTACATCACAAAGGTTTCAGATCACTTCCAAAAGTATAAATTCAACCGAGACATCATCATCGGCATAGTCAATACACTAGAACTTCCATCCATCCATATCTGGGAGGACGCACCCTAGCTTATTGAACGGCGTAATGTCCAAAAGCTGCATTCCTACGCGAGTTTTAACATCAGCTCGCGATATTGGGCCGTGGTAGAACATCCCCTTCTTATCGACGACTTCTTTCATGATGATGGTTGCAATATACTTCAGGATGCGAAAGAAGTCATCTCTTACTTTATAATCCGGTTCGGCTAAGTTTTTTGCCCATATCATGATATGATTGTCATCTTTGCTTGCCATGCGAAGACGTTGCTGATCCTTTCTGAACTCCATCATGAGATGGATGACATAGTATCCATCATTTGTACTTCCTTCCAGTTGATGGATACTGCAGAAGTTGGTTTTATGCGAGAAACACGGCGCGCCCTTCCTTCGTGACTTTTTCTCGATGTGGCCACCCCTCATGCCGAAGCCCTGAAGATCGGAATCCAGAAGACTCATTACTTTCGTGTAGTCTTTCCTTTTGATGTTCCTAGACGAGTCGAAATACACGGCATGGGAGACTCGCGGGAAAAGAACGATAAGGACGGCGTGCCCCTCGCTGCGCAAAATAAATGCACCTCAAATTAGCTAGCCTCCATATGAGCAAAGGAATGATTGAAATGTAAAGGCAATCGAGCAATGACTTACATTGGATGATAAGGCACGAGAACCATTTCCTTCTCCTTATTCATCAGCATGAAATTTTCGATGTACTCCCTAGCAATTTTAAGTTCATAGTGACCGAGCGACAAGAAGGACTCATGCATGTAGTATGGATCTGCCACCGCGATTTGCGAGATTTCCTCTCTTTTGATGACAAAGCTCATATGGAGCGCAAAAAGGCGGACGATCGTAAAATCGAGCCTCCTAGTGAGGAACATCTCAAAGATGTGATCAAACCGCAGGAAGAACACTTCCGCAGGCGCCGTGTCGACGTAGCCCATGCCCGGAGGCACACGCACCGCATAAAGTGGATATCCTGGATCCTTCGATGCGAGAAGGCTTTTCTCTGTCGATAGTACATGGTCGTGCAGTCTCCTGAGATCCCCTGATATGCTCTCCAGCGGTTTCGGCGGGACGATCAGCTCGCCCGCGACATGGATCAATGCCGTACCTTTCATCGGTACACGGTCTGCAAAACCGGTTGGCGGAACCGACTTGCTGCTAGAAGCATTGACAACCTTTTTGGCAGCTAAGTCTTTCCTATTCGGTCTCTTCCTCGGCTTCTTCTGGGGGAGAGGTTGTGATGAGCCTTTCATAGCGCCCTTGATCGCCAACCCAAGTGTTGACGGGCTGAGCAAGGGTTGTTCATGATGGTTTGAGGCGGCATCTGGAGGCGTGTCCTGCAAGGGTTGCACGAAGAGAGACTTTTTGCACTCAGACCTAGGATGCTCCTTCTCCGACAGAATATCCATCTCCTCGTCCACATGCTCCTTATTGGCCGAGTCATATGGCTGACTCATCATTTCTACTTCCTGATTAATGAAGGCGGTGTTGAGGAATTGCATAGGGTCACCATCCTCTTCCATGTCATCATCCATTGCTTGCTGGAGCACGGGGGAGAAATCACGATCCACTCTGCTTGGACCGCCTTCCTCGCGTCGCTTGCCGCTCTCACCCAGCATAACAGGCGGCGCTAATAATTGCGGAGGCGGGGTGGTGGTGTTCATACCTTCTTGGGGATGTGTTGTCGTTGGTGTGGTCATCACGGCGGCCGACTCGACACGAAGAAGACCCTTCGGCCATAGGATGAAATAGCCCTTGTAGTCTGCAAGCCGCTTAGGGGTCTCGTCTTCCTCTCCCCCGAGTTGTACCGGAGGAGCCAAATCCTCGTGGCCCGGTTTGACACTCGCCACGGAAACCTTGAAAGTGGTATTGGGCATCTGCATGGTGTGGATCATCCAATCCGTGGGATTTATTATCGTTGCCTTTCCCACATCCACTGTCTGGCCATTGATCATGTATAGTAAGGTGCACGGGGTTCTCTCGGCCTGCGAAAACATGTCTACGGCGTCAGACATCCAAAAGGCAACGAAAAAGGGATATATTATAGATATGTTGGTGTGACGCGTAATTACCGTGAGGGTGTCGAGCTCAGCCAAAGGCGAAGGCCCGCCTAGCACGCCAGAGACAGAGGATGGGCTGCTATGGCCGGCTAATGGAGCATGTCCGGATGCGAGAGCAGGCCCCGATGGTGCGATGTTCACCGAGTTGCTCCCGACGAAGCTAGTACGGGGAAAATCCGCTGCCGTTTTGTCTGAATTTTGCTTCGTCCACTCGATAACAGCCGGGATCAAGGATGAAACCGAAGCTGCGAACTCATCTCTACAGGCAGCTAAAGCTGCATTGACTGCCGACTTGATCATCTCTTGTTTGGTCGCTTGTTCGGTCTCAGCTGATTTTTTCTCAACCGCAAGCTTCACCTTCTCGTCGATGTTGACCTGACTAAACTTCCTTCTCTACCTTTTGGCCTCAGGGTCCTCATGGTAGTAGTTCTTCCACTGGGCACCGTCTCCGACGCCGTGCACACGTCCATGCTGCGGCCGAGTGTCCAAAGGGAGGCCCTTCATTATGTTCAAGGCCCGGTTGAGATGGGTGTCCCACTTTGGCCTCATCGTCGACTGAGACGATGAGTCTCTTTCGGCATCAAGCTTGTGTTGCTCTTTCTGCGAAAGAAACATGGACCATTTACAAATGTTACTACAACGTGTATTCTGACTTGATGAGAAGCTAATATAAGGTGGAAAAAAATATTACCAGTAATCTCATCAATTCCCTCGTGGGTGCGTCTGTGGACCAAACCTTTTTCTTCGAGTCCCACTTGTAGCGGGCCCTGATGAAGTCATACTCCTGCGGGTCGGTGAACTCCGCCAAGGGGTCTGGGATCCCCGCGGCTTCACGTTCCGCGTCCTCCTTGTCCCATATGGGCCTTTTGCCAATGTAACCACGGCTTTCGAGGCGGTGTTTCCCCGTGTTCATTTTCTGAAGCCCCTTGAATTTCGCGGACCTAAGCTTGGCTTCGTCGGTAGCGCAAGTGTCCTTGAATTTTAAGAACTCGGCTTCCGTAAGTGATGGATTCTCCGCAAAAATCTTGGACAAAGGTTTGTTCTTCTCAATCAATCTTTTCACCCTCACTTTCCACGCGGACAATGCGTTGCTGAACTTGACCATGGCGGCGGCGTTTATGTCAGTCATGGCATCATCATCCCACGGAGTTTTTCTCTCATCCCGATCCGGGAACTTGAATCTGTTGTGCAGCTGCGTAAGGAGTAAATGTTCCATATTTGGTATTCTCCTCAAGTCATAGTCGTTGATGCTTGCAGTTTCCCGTAGGATGCATCCGACTTGGTTGCCGTAGCACCTGCGAGCTTCCGCCGGCGCTATTGGCTCGAATTTGCCAGGATGCACCTCTGTCACTAGAAGTTTGTCGGTGCCGAGCTTGTTTGGTTTTCGTACCCTCTCCTTCTTCTTATTTGTTGGTTCATTAGCGGCTTCAGCGCCGCCGATGTCGGTGGCGCCGGTGTCAGTGCCATCGGTGCCATCAGTAGTGCTGTCGGACTCGATTTCGGCGTCCGTCGCACTAGCGGCATTTGGACCTTTGTCTCGTAGCTGAGAAGACATATGGTCGAGGAAGGCATGTTCATGCTGCTGGTAGTCAAAATCTTCATTTGCACCGGCTTCGTCGTTGGTCGACATGTTTCCTACGATATATTTAGTCTCCAAGTTTAATTCTCAAACTATAAAAAAAGGACTAAATACCTTCCTATCAAATACCGGGCACTCGATATGTCATACTTTGTAGCACAAGTCATGTAGAAATTCACGGTAAATTTCGTCATGACCTTTGCTAAAAAGTGGACATATCGGGAACCTGAAATTTGCCAGAACGGAAATAAATCAACATTCCGGCAAAACATAGGCCCCTCGGATCCCTGCATATGGAAAAAAAGAAAATCCGTACACAATATCTTAAGCATATACCCAGAGGGTGGCACTGGCTAGTAGGATCAGCTACAAAGCATTTCCAACAACAGCATGCTGTGCTCGTTGCATTTCACTGGTCCAAAGTTTGACATGGAACACAAGGAAAATTCTCTACAACCAGACTGCAAAACTATTCAAAAATTTACACAACCAGAAATTATACCACCAACTTCGTTAAATAAGAACTTTCAACTAAATATAAATCCGAAAAGATAAATACAAAAGTAGTTCGTTAAACAGCAGCATAGTGAAACTATAGGCTTAAAATGGTAGCATATTACGTTCAAATTAAATAAATGGTAGCATATGAAAGCATAGGGTGATAAGAAACAGGGATCTTCAATGCAAATGCAACTCCTATATCAGTACTTAAACAAAACCACATTCCTGCGCTACTTGTCACCAAAAGATATTATACCACCGATGGAGGCTTACCACAATGCAGTAAAGATATGAAAATCACAATGATGCAGAGATCGGGGATTTAACATCCTTTTCGAGGAAAAAAAGATTGATTGATGATAGACTGAGAGTAAGTTTAACCTACATTAGCTTTAATGATTCCGATTTGGAGCTTTGGAACCTATATATTCATTCTAGGTAATCTTTTTGCCTCCATGTGAGGTTTCTGGTTGCTATCTTTTATACTTAGCCACACATTTGTTCACGTTTTAGTCCCTCATTAAATTTGTAACAATGTGATTACACAGTGACCAAATAGTCATTTTAGTAACTCCTTGTATCAACTTCACTTTCAAGACATTCATCACTGAACACTGAACACTAAGTATGCATATGTGGTACCCAATATAGCATTAATCTTCCATGTTCATAACACCCATGACTCACGCCCTATTTGAAGCTAATTGGCTAATTAATATGAATTCAAGTCAAGTCTGTTGTGTTCTTCGATGGTATGCAGTGTCAAAAGAAAATTCATGGTCTTACAGTTTACCTATTGTGCTATGTTCCAATGGCTAGAGAGGGCATTGGGGTTATTAAACCACATTCCTGCATTATTACTGCGCCACTGTTGAAACTACCCTTGGAATCAAAGCAGAAGGAGGCTTACCGAGCAACCGATGGTGGCGGCGGCGGCTTGACGACGACGGCGGCTGCGGAGGCGAGGCGACGAGGCCGGCGGAGGCGCGGCGACGAGGGCGGGGAGGCGAGGTCACGAGGGCGGCGGAGGCGAGGCGACGAGGGCCGGGAGGCGCGGCGACAACGACGGCGGCCGGGGAGGAGTCGAGAGGGAGAGATAGAGGGCAATGAAAAGAAGAAGGCCTTCCCGACCTGTTTAAGTGGAACTTAGCAGTAGAGGGCCATGTCAACGCGCGCTACTGCTAAGGTTTAGCAGTAGCGCACGCTGACAGGGCCCGCTACTGCTAAGTTTAGAAGTAGCGCGCTCTGACAGGGCCCGCTACTGCTAAAACTTAGAGGTGACCCGCTTAAGTTTAGCAGTAGCGCACGCTGACAGGGCCCGCTACGGCTAAGTTTAGCAGTAGCCCGCTCTGACAGGGCCCGCTACTGCTAAACCTTAGCAGTAGCGCGCGCTGACATGGCCCGCTACTGATATTTCTGGCATTTTTTCCCCTCTTCCATTTCCTTTTTAATATTTTTTTCGAACAACGATCGATACAATTTATATAATGTATATTTAACAGCGGCAATATATAATTTGACCGATCGATAACGCGGTTAAAGTGCAAGTATACAAAATAGATACATATAAAGATTACAACACACATTTAGTTTCTCAGCGTCGAAGACGTTTCTTAGTGATTAGTTTCTTTCCTTTTTTGTTCGTTTCTGAATAATTTAGGCCCTCGTTGTGACTTTTCCTTTTCCATGGAGTACGATCTTTCATAGGTAATGTAGTATTCATTCTTCTTTTGACATATGCTTCATCGTCATCGTCATCTTCCCTCATCGGGTTGCCGTACTGGTCATAGTCTTCTATGTTGGCGACTCCATCCATTCCGACGATGTTTCTTTTTCCTCTCCTCACGACAACACGGCTGGGATTGCTCGGGTTGGTTATGTAGAAACATTGTGTCACGTGCTTAGCGTGTATCCATGGCTCATTTTTGGCTATGACGTTCACGGTAGCGCTCTTGGTGTCGGGTATAGACATAGTAGTGAAATACCGGTTTTCTCTTTCGACATTCTTAGCCCATCTGACACGGAACATTGTCGCATTGTGTAGTCCAGAGTAGTTAAGCTCCCAGATCTCTTCGACCCTTCCGTAATATCTTTCAGTTGAGCCGTTGTCGTCAGTCATGCATTCTATCGTCACCCCGGAGTTCTGGAAATCACTTTTCATATCTCTGGCCTCCGTATAGAACGTGTATGCATTTATATCGTATGCCTGATAGGTGAGGAAGTTGACAGCAGGGCCATGTGCTAAGGCGTGTATGAGCAATGCGTCTGTAGACCCCTCTTCCAGGGGATTGGCAAGAACATGCTCTTGGAACCAAGGCAAGAAAGTGGAGTTGTGCTCTCTAGTAACTTCGGCGTCCGTCTTGCGTAAGCCCTGGTCATGGTACTTCTTGGCGATGGTTTCTTTGTGCAGTGTCACGAAAGGGTCTACCACGTCAAGATGTTGTAGCACTACTAAGTTTGCCCTGTCAAAGTCATTGCGTCGATCCGAGTGGTCGACATGCAGTTCCCTCCGACCGTTGGTGTGACCTTCTCCTTCGAGCCTCCCATGGTGCTTGTTAACGGGCAAACCAACAACAGGGACGTCGTCATCTCTGTTGCTTAGATAATTCTCGCAGAACGAGATGCACTCTTGTGTCAGATAGCCCTGTACGATGCTTCCATCTGGTCGGGACATGTTACGAACGAATCCTTTGACGACCCCATTCATCCTCTCGAATGGCATCATGTTGTGCAGGTATGACGGGCCAAGGTCGATGATGTCGTCCAAAATGTGGACACACAGATGCACCATGACGTCAAAGAACGCGGGCGGGAAGTACATCTCGAGCTCACATAGTATGACAACAATCTCTTCCTGTAGCCTTGTGAGCTGCTTCGAACTGATCGACTTTCGAGAGATAACATCGAAAACATTACAGAAACCAGTAAGCGTGTCACGGACGTGCTTGTCCATTATCCCTCTAAGGGCAACCGGTAGTATCTGCGTCATCATCACGTGACAGTCATGAGACTTCATCCCGCTGAACCTTTTTTTCTGCATGTCTAGATATCTGCTTATCTTCCCACAGTAACCGGAACTAACTTTTATTCCGGTAAGACACTTGAAAAATTGATCGATCTCCTTCGTATTGAAGGTGAAGCAAGAAGGGGGGCAATATTTCTCTTCCTTCTTCTTTACTTTTTTGCCCCGCCTGCTGTCCCCCGCCTCTGTCTCCGTCTCTGTCTCGGCCGTTTTACGGGGCATGTGGAGATCTGCCCTTATTTCCAAATCTTCCAAGTCTCTTCTTGCCTTCGGCCCATCCTTGGTCTTCTCCGGCATGTTCATCAGTGTGCCAAGCAAACTCTCGAGAACATTCTTCGTGATATGCATTTGATCAAGACAATGAGGTGTATCGAGTTTGGGCCAGTACTCCAAGTCCCAGAAAACAGACCTTGTTTTCCATACCTTCAGCAGCGGCTCCGGTTTTTTCATCTTTCCAGGCGCGGGGCACTCTTTCCAGTTTTTCAGCAACTCATCAATTTCAGCGCCGCTCCTCTTACGTGGAGGTCCTCGATGCTCAGCCTCACCATTGAATAGATCTCCACGGTTTCTCCACGGGTCATTCTTCTCGAGCCATCTTCGATGCCCCATGTACACGATTTTCGCAGACCCACCATCTTTCGTTAGCTGCTGAGACATTGTATCATCCATGCACCTCGTGCATCCGCAATATCCATGGCACACCTGGCCTGATACATATCCGTAACCGAGATAATCGTGCACCGTCGTCAGCACTGCGGCTTTCATATAGAAATATTCTTTTTCGAAAGCGTCCCATGTCTTGACTGGTGATTTCCATAACATTTCTAGCTCCTCTTTCAATAGCTCGAGATATAGATTAATATTATTTCCCGGCTGTTTCGGCCCTTGAATCAGAATGCTCATGTGTATGTACTTTGTCTTCATGCACTTCCACGAGGGAATGTTGTACATCCATACAAACACGGGCCATGTGCTATGGTTGGTGTTCTGCTTGCCAAACGGATTCATGCCATCTGAACTCACGCCAAGCATGACGTTCCTTGGATCAAGATGAAATCCATATTCGGCGTTCAACGCTCTCCACTGGCTTCCATCCACAGAGTGTCTCATCTTCGGATCATCTCCATCATCGGGCACCTTCCTGACCGCGTGCCACCGCATGAGCTCAGCTTCCTTAGGATCTAAGAAATAACGCTGCAGACGAGGAATGATCGGAAAGTACCATACAACTTTCTGAGGAGATTTCTTTCCGGCCTTCTTGTATCTATCAGCATTGCACACCGGACAACTGGTTTTTTCTGCGTTCTCGTTCCGATAAATGATGCAATCGTTGATGCATGCATGGTATCTAATGTGCGGCAGATCAAGAGGGCACACAATCTTCTTGGCCTCATCGATACTAGTAGGAGAAAGGTTCCCCGGGGGAAGAACTGTCTTGTTTAGATACTTGAGATGATCATCGAGGCTTTTGTCGCTCCATTTGTTTTTAGCCTTCATCTTTAGAAGTTCGAGCATGAAACTCAAGCGGGTCACCTCAGGAGCGCAACCATCATACAATGGAGTCTTCGAGTCTACCTCCAGTTGCTCCAACTTGGTCTCCTCTCTAGAACCAGCTCTGTCGCTAGTCGTCTTCTTGCGAAGCAGGTCTCGAACATGAGGGTCCCGCACGATTGAATTTAGTAGCGATGAAGGATCCGTCATGTCCGCATCTTCTCCGTCATGTTCGGTCTGATCTTCTCCGCCATTACCATGTGCGGCCTCTTCTCTGCCGTCATTTCCAGCGCCCTCTTCGTCTTCGGATCCATCAATCATCTCTTCATCCGCTGACATGGGGTTATTGGTTGCACCGTCGATATCGTCATCATCATCTTCAGTTATCCATCGAGTATAGCCATCCATGAAACCATATCTAAGCAGGTGCGCCTTCAAACGTCCACCCTTAAAGGGGTCCAGCCAGACGCCTTCTTTGCATTTTCGACAAGGACATAAAATCTCCTTTTCATTTTTTTCAACCATGTCGTCCACTGCGGATCGCAAGTATCTATCCACCATCCTTCCACAGACCTTCATGGTCGCCTACGAGTTATACAAACAAAAGATTATAACGACATGCATATGCATATCAAAGTCATACAAAAATTCGGCATGACCTTCCTAAAAATAGGACATATAGAGTTTGCCCGAAATTCGCCGAAACGGAAGTAAATCGACATTTCGGCAAAACATAGGCAAACTCTCATATCACACACCCATACACACACACACAAATATTTTCATTGATGCAAAGCACAATTTTTTACTCACATCTCATGCATCCACGTACCTAGCTAGCTAGTAATTAATTAAGAGAGAGAGAGAGAGAGAAAGTATATACCTTTTGTTAAAATATCACACTTGGGAGAAGCTTGCACTAGCTAGTGAGGGAAAGGAGACAAAGGTGAGAAAGAGAGATAGCTAGATGCATTTATGCATGATATGTGGTGGTGGAGGAGGAGCAAATTAGAAGGAAAGAGAGAGATATTGCATTAATGAAGATGGTGTGTAGTGCATTAATGGAGATGGTGTAATGCATTAATGGAGATGGACAAAAGGTAGGAGAAGGAATGAGGAAGAAGCAAGTGAGGGAGCGAGAGGAGGGGGGAGGAGGATGGTTGGTGGAAAAGGTGGCTGCTGCGCATTACCAGTAGCGCCTGTACCGCTACGGCGCTACTGGTAAAGATAGTAGTAGCGGGCCTTCCAGGGGGGCGCTGCTACTAAAACTTGTCATCTGGGTTTGGTGGGGACCACCTTTACCAGTAGCGGGTCCTCATATGAGGCGCTACTGATACAGGCATATCAATAGCGCGCGTCCATATAGCGCGCTACTGCTAATTAGCAGTAGCGCCTGTCTTTAAAGGGCACTACTGTTAAGCCTCTACCTATAATCTTTTCCCTAGTAGTGTCTGTAGAGACCCAATTCACATAGAATTGAAGTCTCTGTGCTCAAGTGACAGTCCCTGGATCGAACTCGCTGGCACACACAGTATTATAGATGTATATCAAAGTACAAGTGCATCATTATTACAACGTATGATCCAAAGTAAATAAATAACAAGTTGCATAGCTCAAGGCTAGCTTATTCAATATAAATATAGCGGAAGCAAAAGCAAATAACGTGGAGTCCATCAACAGCCACATGCGAACATGCTGAGTGTAGACTCTCAACCCCTAAACGCACCTTACTGATCGTCTGAAAAACCTGGAACACCGAAGGTTACAGCCCGACAACGGGTCAGTACATCTGATTTGTACGGCAAGTGACACGGAAAATTTTATATAAAGGACCTACAACTACATGCAAGGTAAGTCAAAGGAAAGGCTTATGGTTTAGTTTTGCAGAAAGCCAATTTTCTCCTGAACTAAACTAGTCAAAATTTTAAGTTGAACTTACTACTTAAGAACGAACTGGGCACACCAGTTCCAACACCACACCCTTATTTAATCTTGCCCACTCAAATTATTATGGTGATTCATATGTCAAGATCCTCCAGTAACAGTAATGTCTAGTAGCTCAAGGACGTCCATAACCGGGGACACGGCTAATCATGATTAGTTTTTACTCTGCAGAGGTTAGTACACTTTCCCCGCTGGACTCAACCCGAAGATTGAGCCGAAGTCTTTCAGAAGAGGTCACCTACACACAACGGCAAGCCGGTACCACCTATCACATCTACATCTGGTAGCTTTGCACGGGAGAGGCTTCCTACATCATACTCAACTAAGCCAGAGCCCATATGGCCAGCGGCTGTACATGTAAGCTCCTAGTCACCAAGTATGTCTGATCTTTTTGAGCCTGGACGGCTCCCACTTACGTTCAGAGGGTAGCACCATGACGTATTGTCAACAACCAAACCAACCATTAGGGGTACAACCTGGTCTCGACCTTAGATAAGGAACGAGCCCCCAGGAAGCACTCCCTGCCCGTCCAGAGGTGATTTCTATTTATTAAACAGTTGCTACACAAGTTATTAAATAGCTCACATGCACTCCATGAATTTACACAACCCAAACCACATCTACAAAGCATAGCAATAAAGCAACAACACGGCTAGGTTGATCTACGGTAGACAAGTCAAGACATATGGCTATCCTAACTGGTTTTGCAGCAACAGAATAATAAACTACCTATCATGCAATAGGGTGATATTTCCTCTCATAATGCATATAGAAAATATAGGTATGAGTATGGTCAAAGCATCACTTGCCTTCTTGCTGGTCCTGACGGTCACAATCCTCACAATACGAGGCGGCACACTCCGGACAATCTATACGAGCAAACATAGCACCAATCAATCATATGTTCAATACAAATATGCTCAAACAGTAATAACATTCAACGAACAGTAGCAAAACTTTCCTAACAGTAGATAAACTTAAAGAACTTGTCAAAATAAAACTAACGCAAAAAGAAACGGCGCAAACGGGCGCACCGATAAAAAGTTACGGCTGCCGGAAGTTCAAATTTGGATCATCTTGGGATCCAAATTTAAATACATCAAACCTCTGTAACTCTTGGTCTACTGGCTAGGAAATTTCACCACGGTCGCAACGCAACTGGAATCGCCCAATTCCAAGATACTGTTAAAAAGTAGTCGCAAAAACGGTATCGGGGTGACACCGGGGGGTACCGGGGTGCTCTACTGTAAAAAGGACCCGTACGTAAATAAAAAAATTCTGAAAAACGCGATCGGGTCCCCGGGCGGTTTGGATCCAGATCTGATTTTTTTTTTCGAAAACGCGTTTGACTTATTTTTTTTTCCTATCTCCTTCTTCCTCTCCACGCATGGGGAGGCAGAGGCCATGAAGGCCATTGCCACGGGAGCACAGGAGGCAGCTCCGGCTCGGCTCACAGCGGCGAGGAGGCCGGCGGCGGCGGGGGCGCGCCGGGGCGAGCGGCGGCGGCCGTGCGCGGGAGGCGCAGGGGCGCGCGGCGGGCGCGGGCGGCGGCCGGCCGTGGCGGCCGGACGAGCTCGTCGGCGGCTCGCCGGCGGTGCCCAGGCGGCGGCGGCGGTGCGGGCCAGGGGTGGCGCGGGGCGGCGGCTAGGGCGGCGGGGTCGGGCGTAGGCGGCGGGGTCGGCGCTACACGGCGGGCTCACCTCGAAACGGCGAAAAAACGCAGCTCCGGCGAACTTTCCGGCGAACTTCCGCGGTGGTCCGGCGAGATTTCGGCGAACTCCGGCGATGACGTCGTCGCTGATGTCGGCGGCGGCAGGTCCCGCGGATTAGTTTAGGCTAACCCTAAAACGCTAAGCGAAAAATTATTTAGCCCTAATCGGGGCTATTTATAGCCAGCCCCTAAACCTCTTTTTTTTTAAATCCGAGATAAATACAAAATCGGTCTGCGAAAAAAAAAAACAGAACTGGCCCATTAGGCCCAAAACAATATTAGAAAAATCACGGAAATTTATTTTAAAATTCCGTCTTCGCTAATATTTTTAAAATAATAAATCTACATTTTTGGCTTGACCCAAATATTAAATGAAAATAAAAACTTTGCAACTTATTTTTAAATATTTTAAAATACTTTTCTGGCATTTTAAAAATACCGAAAACTCCGAAAATTGATTTAAAAACTTTTCCGGAGCATAAATAAATTCCAAAAATATTTTTAGAAAATACTTATAACTCCAAAGTAAAACTAAAAAGTCTCACAAAATATTTTAAACTATTTTTCAACAAATTAAAAATGGGGATAAGTCCTCTTATATCCTCTCCAGCGAACTGCCATGTGTTGAAAAATGTTTAAAAATATTTTAAAACTCCAAAAAAATGCGGAAGCAGCATGAGATGCATATGATGATCTATTAACATCCGAATTTAAAAAATTGGGATGTTACAAGACAAGACACACCTCAGTGCAACAACCAACTCTCTTAACAAGATAAACATGAAAAATAAAGAGAGTTATAGCAACAAACTAAACTAAATCTCTTGAAAAAGATACACCTGAAAACTAAGAGCTAAACATGGCAACAGCTACGAAAAGATAAAGAACACACAACAAAAGAAAGATAAGCATGAAATCCCATGATGTGTTCTAGTTTGAAGTGGAGCGTGTTTCTCTCCCACACAAAGTAAGCTGGGTTCTAACTTGTTATGAACAGCAAACAAAGCTAAAGAAAACTAAAAAGGAAACATAAGAGCGAGACGCTCCAAGCATAGCACATAACGCATGAAGTGATAAAAATATAGTGAGACGGAGGACGAACTGATGATTGTTGATGGAGAAGGGGATGCACGGGGGCATCCCCAAGCTTAGACGCTTGAGTATCCTTGAATATTGATCGGGGATGCATGGGGGCATCTCCAAGCTTGGGCGTTTGACACTTATGGATCTTCTTTCATCATCTTCCCTCGCACACTTGAAAACTCCCTTCATACATAACTCATCATAAGCTGATTAAAGAGGTTAGTATCCTTAATACAATAATTTTTCTCTACTGGAAATAAAGATATTCTTGAAGAGATACTGTTTCTCGAGATTTCCAAAAAGTTTTTGCAAAGAAAAATCAAGCTTAAGGTTTGCAAAAGTAAGGAAAGGAAAAACGTGGCAGAATCTGTGGAAAACATAACAGCAGGTAGTAAATAATTTTTTCGGGGTACTTCTGCAACTCAAATCAAAAAACTCAGAACAGACGCTCCAAAGTCAATTGTATGAAGCACGCTGTCAAAAAAATTCAGATCGAAAAGATGATATGATGATTTTACGCTAACTCTTTCGCCCAAAGATAGAATCTGTTTTCTGGACAACATGTCACAACTTTTGAACTTTCTTGCAAACGGAGGCTAAACTTGGGACAAATCTCGAAAATAAAGATACAATGATGTTGCTACAGTAGTAACAATCATCAAGACTACTAAAAACAAAAGTAAAAACATCTTGGATTGCCTCCCAACAAGCGCTTTCTTTTACGCCTTTAAGCTAGGCATAAAGCAAAAAGATCAAGTTTTATCAAGAGAGAGAGAATAGCTAGCCCGCGTAACAGACTGAAAAGGTAACTTAATCTTCTTTCTAGGGAAGTGTTCCATCCCTTTTTAAGAGGGGATTGAAATTTTATATTCCCCTCTTTCATGTCAATAACAGCACCAACGGTGCGAAGAAAAGGACGTCCCAAAATAATTGGACATAAAGGTTCACACTCTGTCCATAATAGTAAAATCAACGGGAACATAATTGTCATTGAAAATGATAAGAAAATCATTGATCTAACCCAAAGGTTTCTTTACGAAAGAATCAACGAGACGAACACCAAAAGAACAAGGATGAAATTTTTTCAATTCAAACATATCATACATTCTTTTGGGCATAACGGAGGTACTAGCTCCAACATCACATAAAGCATAACAAGATAAGTTATTCAATTTAATTTTAATCATAGGATCCCAACCATCCTCTATCTTCCTAGGTATGGTGGCTTCTATCCTAAGCTTCTCCTCCTTAGGTTTGGTGAGAGCATTAGTGATATGCTCCATGAAGGCAAGATTTAGTGTGCTAGTGTGGGGGTCTCTAGACATTTTGTGTAGTAAGCTAATAACTTCTGAAAGGGTACAACTATGAAAATCAATGTCACTAGTATCAAAGGTGGTAGTGGTGTCATGTAGGCTCACTTGTTTGAAAGCCTCTATGTTCATAGGAGTTTCTTCTTCTATGGTTGAGGTAGTAGCATCACCATTAATAGGTCCAATGGAACTAGGAGTGTGTTGGGTGCTAAAAGTTGGTGTATCCTCAACAACTTGGATAGTAGCAACGGTGTGGTGTGTAGGAAGGCTCTTAATTCTATCCACTTCATTTATTTCTCTAGCCCATCTTTCTTTAAGTTTAGCCATCATCCTAATGTTTTCATTAATTTGCAACTGGACAACATTAATAGGAGTGGCCTTCCTCTCCTCGACGGGAGAGGTTCTAATTTTAAGCATCTCAATATCAAGGGATAAGTTTTCTACCTTCAAAGAGAGATTATCTAATTTGTCTAATCTTTCCTCTACACTCTTGTTGAAGGCTTTTTGAGTAGTGATAAAGTCTTTAAGCATGCTTTCTAATTCAGAGGTGGGGTTCTTATTGCTAAGATAAGTGTTGTTGTTCCCATAGTTGGATGGAAACGGTCTAGGATTGCTGGCAAAATTACCCCTATAAGCATTATTATTGAAGTTGTTTCTAGAGATAAAGTTCACATCTACTTGTTCTTTATCAACCAAAGAATTTAAAGGAACATCATGAGGATCAATAGGAGATTGCTTGGTAAGTAGAGACATAATCAAGTCAACTTTTTCATTTAGGGAGGAAATCTCCTCGACAGAGTTTACCTTCCTACCTGTTGGAGCGTGTTCGGTGTGCCATTGGGAATAGTTGGTCATCATCTCATCTAGAAGTTTTGTGGCAGCACCAAGTGTTTTTGACATAAAGGTTCCTCCCGCGGCCGAACTAACATCTTCCGCGAGGTAAAGTTCAAGTGTGCATAAAAAATCTGGATAACCATCCAAGTAGTCAAACAATGTGTAGGGCATTTCTTAACAAGATATTTCATTCGTTCCCAAGCTTGGGCAACGTGTTCATTATCCAATTGTTTAAAATTCATAATGTTACTCCTCAATTGGATAATTTTAGCAGGTGGGTAGTACTTCCCAATAAAAGCATCTTTGCACTTATCCCAAGAATCTATGCTATTCCTAGGCAAGGATTGAAACCAGATTTTAGCTCCTTCCCTCAAAGAGAAAGGAAAATCTTAATATTAACAACATCACCTTCTGTAAGTGCATCAAGTGCCCTCCCCTTGAGGTTTTGGAGTTTGATGACAAAACGGTTAAAGGACTGATGTGTTTGTGAGTATACACAGGAGAACAGTCCCTGATGAGGTGTTTAACCACCAATGTCGACCCCCCAAAATGTTGAGGAACATTGGAGAAATCGGTGCGTTTCCTGAAGAATGAAGTTGCGCGAAATCCTGAGGAATCAGGATCCTGAAGCGTTCGGTTGAAGATGAAGCTGAGGACGATCCTGAGGACATTCACGCTGAAGACGAAGTTGAAGCGTAGACTTCGCTAAGACTTTTTATACTTCTTGAGTCGTAGGAAATTACCGCACTGTTGGAGGGGTTGAGGAAAATGAGTTATGTATTTCTGAGGAAGTGCTCAATTAGAAATCCTGAAGAAGAACCCTGAGGAAATCTCCTGCAGTAGAAGTTCAGTCCTCGGGTGTCTGAGACGTTGTTCTTCAGGACACTGAGGTAACTAACTTCGGTTGAGGAGTCTGGAGATCGCCAGTGCGACTCTTCTGAAAATCATGAGGAGAGAGAATACTTTGATCGTGCCACGTGTTGCGTGGTGAGAGGCTAGAACTTGTCTAGCAACGGTCATTTCCGAGGGCATGAGAGTAATTGCATGCATGGGCATTTATGTCCTTTCACCTCGGGTTGCTCCACGGCTATAAATAGACACCCCCAGCCCCATTTGTGGGTTGGCTTCTCCGAGAGAAAAACTGACACTTGTCATTTGAGAGCAACCCACCTCTGAGGAAAATGAAGAACCTATGTGAGGAAAACCACCAGCCTGAGTAGTTGAGCATTTCTGAGGAAGTCGGTTCGAGTGATCCGAAGCTTTTTACTCTTGAAGACTGTGATCTTCCAGCCGGTGTAAAAGTCTTCAGTCTGAGGAAGTCAAGATGAAATTGTGACTTCCCTGAGTGACTGAGTCTGTGAAGGTTTCGGGAGTCTACCTTGAAGACTCACCTGAGTTATTGGACGGAGTCTGAGGACTCTAGTTCAAGGAGAACAAGGTGAAGAATATGTCTTCTGAGTTGAATCTCAGCCTCTCCAACCAGACGTAGAGTTGTCACAGCAACTTGAACTGGTCTACCAAACCAATGTCTTCAATCTCTGGTGCTATCTCTTCAACCTCTTAAGCTTCAGTATTTGCTATGTTGACTTCTTATGCTTCATCTCTCCCTCCGCTCTTTGTCTTCATACTATGCATCTGAAGCACTTCTGCTTATCTGAATTGATTTATTTCTGTTGCATTATGATGAGCTTCCCTAATGATTACATTATGTGAAGTTTTATTTCTTCATGATTTTGGTTACTTCTTGTAACAGCCCAGTTTTCACAAAAATTAAAAAATTTATTTTCGGTGTGAATTGTTTGATTGTCTGATTTGTTTGCGGTGTTTGCATCCCCGATTTATCGATCGGCGATTATTTACCCCCCTCTTATCTCGTATCGTACGGAGACCGACCCTTGCCACCCTGACACTCAACCTTTGCGACACCGGGTTTCACCCGAGCACCATCGCGAAAACCGCACGAGACCAGCCGCAGCCAACGGAACGAAAAACCCCGTTTAATAATTAAACGGGATATTTTTATAGCGTGCCGGAAAGTGTTTTCGGAACGGTTCCAGCGCGAGGTGAACGCCTCCGGCTCGACGCGTTGATCGCGCGGTTCGAAGTTTTACCCGAATCGGAGGTCTTGCGGACCCCCGGCGGTCAGAAACGTGAGCACCGCGCGCGCGAGAGAGAAACCGGGGATGTTTTTGCAAACTGCCAGCCACCGGGGCTATATAAAGACCACCACACTCCCACCCATTTCTAGGGTTTCCCTAGCACAAAATTTGCAGCCACCCCCCTCCACTTTGCCCAGTTTTGCCTGCCAAAATCCCCAATTTTCGCACAACCCTAGATCTGAGTTTTTCCCGGCCGTTGGATCGCGCAATCGGAGGGATCGTGTTGCGCCACGTCACCCTAGCCATCTCCCACCTCCACCTCCTCTCTCTCCTGGACGAGCCGTCGCCAGGCCCGAGGCCGCCGCCGCCTCTCTCCGGCCAGCAGCCGGCGAGCCGCCAGCCTAGGCCGCTGCCCTCTCCTTCTCTCCCTCCTCCTCTCTCTTTTCCTCTCCCTCCCTTCTCCTTTCCCTCACCGGCCTCCTCGCCTTGCAGGACAGCGCCGCCGCGCCATGGACAGGAGGTCCAAGCTCGCGCTGCCGCCCGCCATTCGTGACTCGCCCGAGGTCCCCGCGCCGTCGTGCCCATTCCTCGCCACCGGGTCGCCGCCCCACCGTGCCTTCACGCCGCGCCCGCCGAGCCCCTGTAGCCCCCTCGTCCCGCCTCCTCGCCGGAGGGCACAGGCCGCCGCCGCCGCAGCTCCCGCTCGGGAGGAACGAGCTGCCCGAGCCTCTCGCTCTCTGCCCCAGCTGGGCTGGCCAGGCCCACGTGGCCCAGCGCCAGCGAGGCCCAGCTGGCCACCCCGCGGCCCAGTCCAAGCCAGATCCACCCCAACGGCCAGATGGGCCGAGGCCCATGGTGAGGCCCTTTCCATCTTTTTTTTCTGATTTAGACCCTGTTGTAATTTTTCTAAGTCTGGAATGTTTGTGCTGCTGATTCGATTCCGCGTTGACGATAGCAAGCGATCCGTAGCCCGGATGACTTCGCGTCCAAAAGACGAATTGTTTAGAATTGCGTGCTCTAGCTTTCATCTTTTGTGAGCATTCTGTTTTGAGCTCATCTTGATTGTGCAATTGTGTGCTGAACAGGGCATCAGGCCGTTAAACTGCTACTTTTCCTGTTATATGCTGCTGTTATTATTTTGTTGCAACTTTGCATGATGATTGTAACAAATCCATGAGGCCTATTACATTGATTCCTTTTGCGTTGCGTTAAGCATTGTTTCTACTTCAGTTTCATGCATTCACATGCCATATTTGCTTGCTGCATCATGTTTATATCTTGCTCCAAAGTAGCTATCCTGAGGTTATTGTGCTGTTGTTGCTGAAACTATTATTTTATTGCAATTTCGGTCGACGAGTGTGTCGCGACCGTTTATCGGAATTGAGTGATTCCAATTGCATATTGTTAAGCATCATGTCTACTTTCATTATATGTATTGCATTGCCATGATATGCTTGCTGGTCATATAGTTATTTAGCTCCAAAGTTGCTATGCTGCTGTTTTTGACAGCCACCTCTGTTTTTCACTAAGTCTGTTACTTTGCGATGCCATGTTGTTTGCTTAATATCTTTTGATCTATGATGCCTTTTTGCATGATTCTTTTTTCCATGCTTGCTTGAGTTGTCATGTTAATAACCGTTGGTTGATCACTTGTAGCTAAGCAACTTGAACCACTGTAAACGTGTGGTATTTGTCGTGTGTGACCGATACCCAACTTAAACTGTTAGTAACCGTTCTCGACGATAGATCCGTATCGCGTTGCCGTGTCATGTGATGTCTTCATGATCTTGTGTTGCCTCGTAGTAATAGATGCTTGCTCGTTGATTGCTTTCCAGTGTTTATCGTCTTGTGTGCTTCCGCGGTACCTCTCGAAGACGATGCGAGCTTGCGATCGGCTACACCTTCGGAACCCGACTTATCAACAGGCAAGGACTATACATTACTTATGATCCATTCTATTTCAACCAGCGGTTTGCATGCTAGTCTAGGTTAGGTTCGATGTTTGATCCTACCACATGTTTACATCCTCTTTCAAACCGATACAGCCATGTCCCCTCCCAGCAAACCTTGTATTGCTATGTTACTTTTGCTCGTTGCTCGGCCCCTGCTTAGTATGCATGCTTAGGATGCTACGATGTTACCCTGTTACTCTTTGGGTTGGGATATCACATTATTATATTGTTGTTGATGATATGATTATTATAATGTTGACTATATTCGACGAAGGATGGAAGGTCTAGGCTATCCCGCCCCGACGCTTTGTTCCATTCGAGTCACCTAGGATCCTAGTTCCGGGTATTGGTTTTGAGACTGAGCGTGCCTAACCGCGTGTGGGATTTTATGGGGTCCCCTTTTCTTACCTACCTAGCTTCAAACATTTCTAGTGGTGGCCCAAGCTGATTTATCATTTGAAATCTTGTGTGTGCTGGTCAGCTGCCAGTTGTTTACAAACCAACCCGGACCAGTGAGGACTTAGTTCCCTTGCTGGCCCACTTTGTCCGGCTGAGGACCCGGTTTCCCATGTGTGATTAACCGGGTATCCAAACCTGCAACATACGGTAGAGACCAGATCGAGAGCGCGGCCGTCTCCTGAGATCGATGTTGACTCACCGGGGGCCACCCGGATTTGTTCGTTGTTAGTTAGAGGGACCTGTCGTTTCGGATCTCTTGGAACTAAATCATAAAATGGTTTCCTGTGATGGGTAGCTACTGAGAGTGATGGACGTGTGTGCGGAGCCTCGTAATGGGAAGTTGGTACACCCCTGCAGGGTTAAATCTTTTCGAGAAGCCGTGTCCACGGTTATGGACGACTTGAGACCTACTCCTTGTTCATAGACAACAACAACTGAGATAATTTTAATATAACTTGATCAACGTGTGTGTGTGCCTTGATTGCTTCTTCTTCGTCGGGATGCGAAGAGGAGGACAAGGATAGGATAGGTGTTATGTTTGCATAGTAGTTAATAGCAAGACTTGTTGGAGGCGATTCCTCATCGAATGCTTGGATTCTTACCTTACTCTCTAGATCGTTAGCCACTTCATAAATGCTAGTGCGGCAGCAACCTCACCACTTACCCCTTCCTTACCGTAAACTACCAGTTGTCCTAGAATGACGAGTGATGAAGTCCTTGTTGGGTCAGATGACCACTACAGTTGGATGCTGAGTACTTCTGTACTCATGATACTACCCCCAAACTCTTTTCAGGGTTCTGATCGACAACAGGTATGGTGATTGACGTTTCACGTGGAGACTCGACGACGACTAGTTAGGCGGATCCCGGCGGAGGGCCTGGACCCGTGTGGTTATGGGATCGATGTTTTTATCTTTGCCAGTAGGCTTATGATTGTAGTCTGTACTCAGACATGTATCTTCCGCTGTTGTATTGTATTTGAGGCAGTTGTATGCCGATTGTATGAGATGTTGTATCCTTGTATCTGTAATGTTGTGATATCTTGTTGGAAATCTAGGGCATATGGCTATGTCATATGTCGCGGTGGGACCGATATGTGCTTCGTCCCCGGATCTGGATGGAAACATCTAGATCTGGAACAGTACCGCATATCGGGCCTTACACTTCTTCAGCCTCATGATTGCTTCAGTCCTGAAGAAAACCAAAATATGGTAGTAAAATTGAAAATCTCCCATTCACCCCCCCCTCTGGTCGATATATTGCACTTTCAATTGGTATCAGAGCAAGGTACTCCCTTGTTCTGTGTGATTCGGTTTAACCACCTGGAGTTTTGTTATGTCGACCTCAGGTACAATGAGCGTTGCCTCAAACTGCCCCATCTTCGACGGGACAGACTATCCATACTGGAAGAACAAGATGAGGATGCATCTTGAAGCCATTGACAAGGATCTGTGGGATATTGTTGATCAAGGCATTCCTGAAGCAAATCTGATGACTTCTCCTGAAGTTGTCAAGAAGAACTGGCATCTTGATGCAAAAGCTCGAAGCATCATTGGTGGTCATCTCAACAAGGCTCAGTTCAACCGTATCAGTGGTCTAGATACTGCAAAGAAGATATGGACAAGACTATCTAAAGTCAATGAAGGAGTCTCTGCTCAACGAGACTCACGGGTTGATACACTCTGCAGTCTCTTCAACAGGTTCAAGAGGCTGGACAATGAGCACGTGCAACAAACCTTTGACAGACTCACTGACATATCCAATGAACTTCAAGCACTGGGTGCCGCTGATATCACAGATCATGAAGTTGTGAAGAAACTACTGAGGCCACTGGATGACTCATTCGAGTTCCTATCGCTGATGATTCAAGAAAGGCCTTACTTCAAGACCCTGGATCCAGCGGACATTCTCGAGCGCCTCAATGCTCATGAACTGAAGCTCTCTGAAAAACGAGATTTATACAGCTCCACGCCTAAGGTCCGCGCGCTAAAATCTAGAGCACGAAGAGTGTCCTCTGATGAAGAGTCTGAGGCTGATACTGATGATCCTGAAACTCTCAGTCGTGAACTTGCTCTCCTCACTAGAAAGTTCCAAAGATTCACGAAGAAGAATCGCTTCGGAAATTCCTCAAGATCGTCCTCAAGAAAAAGCAAAGATGATGACTCTGTCGAAGCAAGAAAGAGAGTCTGCCACAAGTGCAAGAAACCTGGGCATTACATCGCTGAGTGTCCTCTATGGGAAAAGGAAGCTAGACTGAAGAAGAAGAAGAAGAAGAAAGGGAAAGATGACAGTTCTGATGAAAAGACTAAGAAGAAATCCTCAAGATCCTCAAAGTCTGCTGGATACAGGAATAGCAGTTCCCGTAAGGCTCGCATATATCTCGGAAAAGAATTGGACTCGGAAGAATCGGGTTCCAACCCTGATGCTGAGGAAGAAGAATCTGAGGGTGTGGCCGGTCTGGCTCTTGCCACGACGGTTGCCTCAAAGTCAATCTTCAGCACTGAGGAATCTGGTCTATCACATGTTGATGATGAAGCTGAAGACACAACCCCTTCCTTCTGCTTCATGGCCAAGTCCTCCAAGGTATCTTCTTACTCATCATCAGATGATCCCTCTGATGAAGAACCTGATGGAAACTATGCTAAACTTGCTAAACTTGCATCTAAGCAACAACGTTCACTTGAAAAGATTCGAGTGATGATATGTTGGTTGAGGAAATGACGAAGACTCAAAAATTGACTGATGAATCAAAAATTCTTCAGTCAAAGTTTGATGACTTGTTCAATCGTCATGAGGCACTCCTTACCGATCATGAAAAGCTGGCTCATGAGTTCCTCATGAGGAAACAAGAACTTGAACGTGTAAGGATGTCTCATGACGATTTGAGGAAAGAAAATGATTCACTCCTCTCCCAACAGATCATCATGCAACAAAAAGGATTTAATCCTCCCTGTTTAAAATGCATTGAGCATGATCGTATCATCTCTGTGCCTAGTTCCTCAATGTCTTCAGACTCTGTTATTTCCATTGCTTCTGTGGTATCTAACCCCTCATCTGAGGATACCATAGACATTGCTGAAGAAAATGCTAGGTTGAAGAGTCTACTGGAAACCGGCATGTTCAAGAGCCTGAAAGGACATCAGACTCTTTGTGACATCCTCAAGAAACAGATCCTCAACAGGAACCCGAGGAAAGAAGGTGTCGCATTCACTCGGAAACTCAACCCTGATGGGTCTTACTGGAAACCTGAACAATATCCAGAGACCACTTGGGTTCGGGCAAAGATGCCTCCTCCTGATCCATATACCTTATCTGGTTATGATGTTGTTTGTTCTGATGTGATGATTGAGGCTTTTGACTCAAACTATAAACTGTTTAAGAATGTTAATGGTGAGGTATTTGCCAGATACATCGGAACTAACTGCAGGAACAGTCCTCCAGTCAAGCAGATCTGGGTTCAGAAGGACCTCATCACTAACCTTCCTATGAATGCAGATGCAAATGAGCTGAGGATATCTTCTGAGGACGATACCTCAAAAGGAAATGATTATAATCATGTATCTGCTAACCATTTTGTTCACAGGGAAGCTCCTCATAAGAATGCTTATTCATTTGTTTATCCTAATGCCACCATCTCACACCCCATTAGGTCTCATCACCCTCATCTGTCCTCATGTGCCTCAAGACCACCCATTAAGATGTGGGTGGTTAAGAACTAATCATCCTTGCAGGGACATGTCCTGAGGCAATTACAAATTCTGCAGATCATATGCCCAAGACAACATCATTTGAGTCAATTGAAGGATATTTATATTGTTTGGTTTCATAGAATCAATCCTAAGGAACATCCTGAGGAATTAATTCTGAGGAACCATAAATTCCTCAAACTGAGACTGGCCATAACTTGTTGTATGAGATACTAATTCCTTTGCAGGGAAAGACTGAATGGGTGATGGACAGTGGATGTACAAATCACATGACTGGTGACAGAAGCCTTCTTATGGAATCATCACTGAGTCCTTCTTCAAAGAAAACCATCACCTTCGCTGATAAAGGTAAAAGTAAGGTATTGGGTCTCGGCAGAGTAGCTATCTCTCGAGACCAACACATTGATAAAGTCATGCTTGTTGAATCACTTGGATACAACTTGATGTCTGTATCTATGCTCTGTGATCTTGATCTCGTTGTTGTCTTCGGAAAATATGGTTGTATTTTCTATATGGTTAGCAATAACTCCATTGTCTTCAGTGGAGTTAGGAAAGGTGATCTATATATTGTAGATTTCTCTGAATGTCCTCAGGTTGCTACATGCCTCATGGCTCGAGCTTCAGAATGCTGGCTATGGCATCGAAGACTCGGCCACGCTGGAATGAGGAATCTCCAGAAGCTGGTACTGAAGAAACATGTCCTCGGAATTGAGGAAATGAGATTCACGAAGGACCGGCTATGTGGTGCTTGCGAAGCTGGAAAGATGACCAAGGCCAAGCATCCTGCCAAGACCATCATGACTACTACAAGACCTCTGGAATTGCTTCACATGGATCTATTCGGTCCTCCAAAGTATTCAAGCTTTGGAGGTAATATGTATGGTCTTGTTATTGTTGATGACTTCTCACGATACACTTGGGTGCATTTTCTTCTCTATAAGTCAGAAACCCCAGCAATCCTCAAGCGCTTCGCCCTCCGAGTCATGAACAACTACAACCTGAAGATCAAGCACATTCGAAGCGACAACGGCACTGAGTTCAAGAACTTCGGTGTGGAAGAATTCCTCGATGACTCAGGAATCACTCATGAATTCTCTGCGCCTTACACTCCTCAGCAAAATGGAGTTGTTGAGAGGAAGAACCGAACCCTCATCGAGATGGCTCGCACGATGCTGGCTGAGTACAATACTCCACTCAAGTGGTGGGCTGAAGCAATCAACATTGCATGACACATCGTCAATCAAGTGTATCTTCAGAAGCTCTTCAATAAAACATCATACGAGTTAATGGTCGGTAAGAAACCCAATGTAAGTTACTTCAAGGTATTCGGTGCACCACTACTAGGGAAAATCTTATAGGTAGAGGCTTAACAGTAGCGCCCTTTAAAGACAGGCGCTACTGCTAATTAGCAGTAGCGCGCTATATGGACGCGCGCTATTGATATGCCTGTATCAGTAGCGCCTCATATGCGGACCCGCTACTGGTAAAGGTGGTCCCCACCAAACCCAGATGACAAGTTTTAGTAGCAGCGCCCCCATGGAAAGCCCGCTACTATTATCGTTACCAGTAGCGCCGTAGCGGTACAGGCGCTACTGGTAATGCGCAGCAGCCACCTTTTCCACCAACCATCCCCCTCCCCCCTCCTCTCTCTCCCTCACTTGCTTCTTCCTCATTCCTTCTCCTACCTTTGTCCATCTCCATTAATGCATTACACCATCTCCATTAATGCACTACACACCATCTTCATTAATGCAATATCTCTCTCTTTCCTTCTAATTTTCTCCTCCTCCACCACCACATATCATGCATAAATGCATCTAGCTATCTCTCTTTCTCACCTTTGTCTCCTTTCCCTCACTAGCTAGTGCAAGCTTCTCCCAAGTGTGATATTTTAACAAAAGGTATATACTTTCTCTCTCTCTCTCTCTTAATTAATTACTAGCTAGCTAGGTACGTGGATGCATGAGATGTGAGTAAAAAATTGTGCTTTGCATCAATGAAAATATTTGTGTGTGTGTATGGGTGTGTGATATGAGAGTTTGCCTATGTTTTGCCGAAATGTCGATTTACTTCCGTTCCGGCGAATTTCGGGCAAACTCTATATGTCCTATTTTTAGGAAGGTCATGCCGAATTTTTGTATGACTTTGATATGCATATGCATGTCGTTATAATCTTTTGTTTGTATAACTCATAGGCGACCAAGAAGGTCTGTGGAAGGATGGTGGATAGATACTTGTGATCCGTAGTGGACGACATGGTTGAAAAAAATGAAAAGGAAATTTTATGTCCTTGTCGAAAATGCAAAGAAGGCGTCTGGCTGGACCCCTTTAAGGGTGGACGTTTGAAGGCGCACCTGCTTAGATATGGTTTCATGGATGGCTATACTTGATGGATAATTGAAGATGATGATGACGATATCGACGGTGCAACCAATAACCCCATGGCAGCGGATGAAGAGATGATTGATGGATCCGAAGACGAAGAGGGCGTTGGAAATGACGGCGGAGAAGAGGCCGCACATGGTAATGGCGGAGAAGATCAGACCGAACATGAAGGAGAAGATGCGGACATGACGGATCCTTCATCGCTACTAAATTCAATCGTGCGGGACCCTCATGTTCGAGACCTGCTTCGCAAGAAGACGACTAGCGACAGAGCTGGTTCTAGAGAGGAGGCCAAGTTGGAGCAACTGGAGGTAGACTCGAAGACTCCATTGTATGATGGTTGCGCTCCTGAGGTGACCCGCTTGAGTTTCACGCTCGAACTTCTAAAGATGAAGGCTAAAAACAAATGGAGCGACAAAAGCCTCGATGATCATCTCAAGTATCTAAACAAGACAGTTCTTCCCCCGGGGAACCTTTGTCCTACTAGTATCGATGAGGCCAAGAAGATTGTGTGCCCTCTTGATCTGCCGCACATTAGATACCATGCATACATCAACGATTGCATCATTTATCGGAACGAGAACGCAGAAAAAACCAGTTGTCCGGTGTGCAATGCTGATAGATACAAGAAGGCCGGAAAGAAATCTCCTCAGAAAGTTGTATGGTACTTTGCGATCATTCCTCGTCTGCAGCGTTATTTCGTAGATCCTAAGGAAGCTGAGCTCATGCGGTGGCACGCGGTCAGGAAGGTGCCCGATGATGGAGATGATCCGAAGATGAGACACCTTTGTGGATGGAAGCCAGTGGAGAGCGTTGAACGCCGAATATGGATTTCATCTTGATCCAAGGAACGTCATGCTTGGCGTGAGTTCAGATGGCATGAATCCGTTTGGCAAGCAGAACACCAACCATAGCACATGGCCCGTGTTTGTATGGATGTACAACATTCCCCCGTGGAAGTGCATGAAGACAAAGTACATACACATGAACATTTTGATTCAAGGGCCGAAATAGCCGGGAAATAGAATTAATCTATATCTCGAGCTATTGAAAGAGGAGCTAGAAATATTATGGAAATCACCAGTCAAGACATGGGACGCTTTCGAAAAAGAATATTTCTATATGAAAGCCGCAGTGCTGACGACGGTGCACGATTATCTCGGTTACGGATATGTATCAGGCCAGGTGTGCCATGGATATTGCGGATGCACGAGGTGCATGGATGATACAACGTCTCAGCAGCTAACGAAAGATGGTGGGTCTGCGAAAATCGTGTACATGGGGCATCGAAGATGGCTCGAGAAGAATGACCCGTGGAGAAACTGTGGAGATCTATTCAATGGTGAGGCTGAGCATCGAGGACCTCCACGTAAGAGGAGCGGCGCCGAAATTGATGAGTTGCTGAAAAACTGGAAAGAGTGCCCCGCGCCTGGAAAGATGAAAAAACCGGAGCCGCTGCTGAAGGTATGGAAAACAAGGTCTGTTTTCTGGGACTTGGAGTACTGGCCCAAACTCGATACATCTCATTGTCTTGGTCAAATGCATATCACGAAGAATGTTCTCGAGAGTTTGCTTGGCACACTGATGAACATGCCGGAGAAGACCAAGGATGGGCCGAAGGCAAGAAGAGACTTGGAAGATTTGGAAATAAGGGCAGATCTCCACATGCCCCGTAAAACGGCCGAGACAGAGACGGAGACAGAGGCGGGGGACAACGGGCGGGGCAAAAAAGTAAAGAAGAAGGAAGAGAAATATTGCCCCCCTTCTTGCTTCACCTTCAATACGAAGGAGATCGATCAATTTTTCAAGTGTCTTACCGGAATAAAAGTTAGTTTCGGTTACTATGGGAAGATAAGCAGATATCTAGACATGCAGAAAAAAAGGTTCAGCGGGATGAAGTCTCATGACTGTCACGTGATGATGACGCAGATACTACCGGTTGCCCTTAGAGGGATAATGGACAAGCACGTCCGTGACACGCTTACTGGTTTCTGTAATTTTTTCGATGTTATCTCTCGAAAGTCGATCGGTTCGAAGCAGCTCACAAGGCTACAGGAAGAGATTGTTGTCATACTATGTGAGCTCGAGATGTACTTCCCGCCCGCGTTCTTTGACGTCATGGTGCATCTGTGTGTCCACATTGTGCATCTCGTTCTGCGAGAATTATCTAAGCATCGGAGAGGACGACGTCCCTGTTGTTGGTTTTCCTGTTAACAAGCACCATGGGAGGCTCGGAGGAGAAGGTCACACCAACGGTCGGAGGGAACTGCATGTCGACCACTCGGATCGACGCAATGACTTTGACAGGGCAAACTTAGTAGTGCTACAACATCTTGACGTGGTAGACCCTTTTGTGACACTGCACTAAGAAACCATCGCCAAGAAGTACCATGACCAGGGCCTACGCAAGACAGACGCCGAAGTTACTAGAGAGCACAACTCCACTTTCTTGCCTTGGTTCAAAGAGCATGTTCTTGCCAATCCCCCGGAAGAGGGGTCTACAGACGCATTGCTCATATACGCCTTAGCACATGGCCCTGCTGTCAACTTCCTCACCTATCAGGCATACGATATAAATGGATACACGTTCTATATGGAGGCCAGAGATATGAAAAGTGATTTCCAGAACTCGGGGGTGACGATAGAATGCATGACTGACGACAACGGCTCAACTGAAAGATATTACGGAAGGGTCGAAGAGATCTGGGAGCTTAACTACTCTGGACTACACAATGCGACGATGTTCCGTGTCAGATGGGCTAAGAATGTCGAAAGAGAAAACCGGTATTTCACTACTATGTCTATACCCGACACCAAGAGCGCTACCGTGAACGTCATAGCCAAAAATGAGCCATGGATACACGCTAAGCACGTGACAGAATGTTTCTACATAACCGACCCGAGCAATCCCAGCCGTGTTGTCGTGAGTAGAGGAAAAAGAAACATCGTCGGAATGGATGGAGTCGCCAACATAGAAGACTATGACCAGTACGGCAACCCGATGAGGGAAGATGACGACGACGATGAAGCATATGTCTAAAGAAGAATGAAGACTACATTACCTATGAAAGATCGTACTCCATGGAAAAGGAAAAGTCACAACGAGGGCCTAAATTATTCGGAAACGAACAAAAAAGCAAAGAAACTAATCACTAAGAAACGTCTTCGACGCTGAGAAACTAAATGTGTGTTGTAATCTTTATATGTATCTATTTTGTATACTTGCACTTTAACCGCGTTATCGATCGGTCAAATTATATATTGCCGCTGTTAAATATACATTATATAAATTGAATCGGTCGTTGTTCGAAAAAATTAAAAAGGAAATGGAAGAGGGGAAAAAATGCCAGAAATATCAGTAGCGGGCCATGTCAGCGCGCGCTACTTCTAAGGTTTAGCAATAGCGGGCCCTGTCAGAGCAGGCTACTGCTAAACTTAGCCGTAGCGGGCCCTGTCAGCGTGCGCTACTGCTAAACTTAAGCGATTCACCTATAAGTTTTAGCAGTAGCGGGCCCTGTCAGAGCGCGCTAATGCTAAACTTAGCAGTAGCGGGCCCTATCAGCGCGCGCTACTGCTAAACCTTAGCAGTAGCACGCGCTGACATGGCCCGCTACTGCTAAGTTCTACTTAAACAGGTCGGGCAGGCCTTCTTCTTTTCGTTCCCCTCTATCTCTCCCTCTCTACTCCTCCCCGGCCGCCGTCGTCGTCGCCGCGCCTCCCGGCCCTCGTCGCCTCGCCTCCGCCGCCCTCGTGACCTCGCCTCCCCGCCCTCGTCGCCTCGCCTCCGCGGCCGCCCTCGTCGTCAAGCCGCCGCCGCCACCATCGGTTTCTCGGTAAGCCTCCTTCTGCTTTGATTCCAAGGGTAGTTTCAACAGTGGCGCAGTAATGATGAAGGAATGTGGTTTAATAACCCCAATGCCCTCTCTAGCCATTGGAACATATCACAATAGGTAAACTGTAAGACCATGAATTTTCTTTTGACACTGCATACCATCGAAGAACACAACAGACTTGACTTGAATTCATATTAATTAGCCAATTAGCTTCAAATAGGGCGTGAGTCATGGGTGTTATGAACATGGCAGATTAATGCTATATTGGGTACCACATATGCATACTTAGTGTTCATTGTTCAGTGATGAATGTCTTGAAAGTGAAGTTGATACAAGGAGTTACTAAAATGACTATTTAGTCACTGTGTAATCACATTGTTACAAATTTAATGAGGGACTGAAACGTGAATAAATGTGTGGCTAAGTATAAAAGATAGCAACCAGAAACATCACATGGAGGCAAAAAGATTACCTAGAATGAATATATAGGTTCCAAAGCTCCAAATTGGAATCATTAAAGCTAATGTAGGTTAAACTTACTCTCAGTCTATCATCAATCAATCTTTTTTTTCCTCGAAAAGGATGTTAAATCCCCGATCTCTGCATCATTGTGATTTTCATATCTTTACTGCATTGTGGTAAGCCTCCATCGGTGGTGTAATATCTTTTGGTGACAAGTAGCGCAGGAATGTGGTTTTGTTTAAGTACTGATATAGGAGTTGCATTTGCATTGAAGATCCCTGTTTCTTATCACCCTATGCTTTCATATGCTACCATTTATTTAATTTGAACGTAATATGCTACCATTTTAAGCCTATAGTTTCACTATGCTGCTGTTTAACGAACTACTTTTGTATTTATCTTTTCGGATTTATATTTAGTTGAAAGTTCTTCTTTAACGAAGTTGGTGGTATAATTTCTGGTTGTGTAAATTTTTGAATAGTTTTGCAGTCTGGTTGTAGAGAATTTTCCTTGTGTTCCATGTCAAACTTTGGACCAGTGAAATGCAACGAGCACAGCATGCTGTTGTTGGAAATGCTTTGCAGCTGATCCTACTAGCCAGTGCCACCCTCTGGGTATATGCTTAAGATATTGTGTACGAATTTTCTTCTTTTTTCGATATGCAGGGATCCGAGGGGCCTATGTTTTTCCGAAATGTTGATTTATTTCCGTTCCGGCAAATTTCAGGTTCCCGATATGTCCACTTTTTAGCAAAGGTCATGCCGAAATTTACCGTGAATTTCGACATGACTTGTGCTACAAAGTATGACATATCGAGTGCCCGGTATTTGATAGGACGGTATTTAGTCCTTTTTTTATAGTTTGAGAATTAAACTTGGAGACTAAATATATCGTAGGAAACATGTCGACCAATGACGAAGCCGGTGCAAATGAAGATTTTGACTACCAGCAGCATGAACAAGCCTTCCTCAACCATATGTCTTCTCAGCTACGAGACAAAGGTCCAAATGCTGCTAGTGCGACGGACGCCGAAATCGAGTCCGACAGCACTACTGATGGCACCGATGGCACTGACACCGGCGCCACCGACACCGGCGGCGTTGAAGCCGCTAATGAACCAGCAAATAAGAAGAAGGAGAGGGTACGAAAACCAAACAAGCTCGGCACCGACAAACTGCTAGTGACAGAGGTGCATCCTGGCAAATTCGAGCCAATAGCGCCGGCGGAAGCTCGCAGGTGCTACGGCAACCAAGTTGGATGCATCCTACGGGAAACCGCGAGCATCAACGACTATGACTTGAGGAGTATACCAAATATGGAACATTTACTCCTTACGAAGCTGCACAACAGATTCAAGTTCCCGGATCGGGATGAGAGCAAAACTCCGTGGGATGATGATGCCATGACTGACATAAACGCCGCCGCCATGGTCAAGTTCAGCAACGCATTGTCCGCGTGGAAAGTGAGGGTGAAAAGATTGATTGAGAAGAACAAACCTTTGTCCAAGGTTTTTGCGGACAATCCATCACTTACGGAAGCTGAGTTCTTAAAATTCAAGGACACTTGCGCTACCGACGAAGCCAAGCTTAGGTCCGCGAAATTCAAGGGGCTTCAGAAAAGGAACACGGGGAAACACCGCCTCGGAAGCCGTGGTTACATTGGCAAAAGGCCCATATGGGAAAAGGAGGACGCGGAACGTGAAGCCGCGGGGATCCCAGACCCCTTGGCGGAGTTCACCGACCCCCAGGAGTATGACTTCATCAGGGCCCGCTACAAGTGGGACTCGAAGAAAAAGGTTTGGTCCACGGACGCGCCCACGAGGGAATTGATGAGATTACTGGTAATATTTTTTTTCCACCTTATATTAGCTTCTCATCAAGTCAGAATACACGATGTAGTAACATTTGAAAATGGTCCACGTTTCTTTCGCCGAAAGAGCAACACAAGCTTGATGCCGAAAGCGACTCATCGTCTCAGTCGACGATGAGGCCCAAGTGGGACACCCATCTCAACCGGGCCTTGAACATAATGAAGGGCCTCCCTTTGGAAACTCGGTCGCAGCATGGACGTGTGCACGGCGTCGGAGACGGTGCCCAGTGGAAGCACTACTACCACGAGGACCCTGAGGCCAAAAGGCAGAGAAGGAAGTTTACTCAGGTCAACATCGAGGAGAAGGTGAAGCTTGCGGTTGAGAAAAAATCAGCTGAGACCGAACAAGCGACCAAACAAGAGATGATCAAGTCGGCAGTCAATGCAGCTTTAGCTGCCTGTAGAGATGAGTTCGCAGCTTCGGTTTCATCCTTGATCCCGGCTGTTATCGAGTGGACGAAGCAAAATCCAGACAAAACGGCAGCGGATTTTCCCCGTACTAGCTTCGTCGGGAGCAACTCGGTGAACATCGCACCATCGGGGCCTGCTCTCGCATCCGGACATGCTCCATTAGCCGGCCATAGCAGCCCATCCTCTGTCTCTGGCGTGCTAGGCGGGCCTTCGCCTTTGGCTGAGCTCGACACCCTCACGGTAATTACGCGTCACACCAACATATCTATAATATATCCCTTTTTCGTTGCCTTTTGGATGTCTGACGCCGTAGACATGTTTTCGCAGGCCGAGAGAACCCCGTGCACCTTACTATACATGATCAATGGCCAGACAGTGGATGTGGGAAAGGCAACGATAATAAATCCCACGGATCGGATGATCCACACCATGCAGATGCCCAATACCACTTTCAAGGTTTCCGTGGCGAGTGTCAAACTTGGCCACGAGGATTTGGCTCCTCCGGTACAACTCGGGGGAGAGGATGACGAGACCCCTAAGCGGCTTGCAGACTGCAAGGGCTATTTCATCCTATGGCCGAAGGGTCTTCTTCGTGTCGAGTCGGCCGCCGTGATGACCACACCAACGACAACACATCCCCAAGAAGGTATGAACACCACCACCCCGCCTCCGCAATTATTAGCGCCGCCTGTTATGCTGGGTGAGAGCGGCAAGCGACGCGAGGAAGGCGGTCCAAGCAGAGTGGATCGTGATTTCTCCCCCGTGCTCCAGCAAGCAATGGATGATGACATGGAAGAGGATGGTGACCCTATGCAATTCCTCAACACCGCCTTCATTAATCAGGAAGTAGAAATGATGAGTCAGCCATATGACTCGGCCAATAAGGAGCATGTGGACGAGGAGATGGATATTCTGTCGGAGCAGGAGCATCCTAGGTCTGAGTGCAAAAAGTCTCTCTTCGTGCAACCCTTGCAGGACACGCCTCTAGATGCCGCCTCAAACCATCATGAACAACCCTTGCTCAGCCCGTCAACACTTGGGTTGGCGATCAAGGGCGCTATGAAAGGCTCATCACAACCTCTCCCCCAGAAGAAGCCGAGGAAGAGACCGAATAGGAAAGACTTAGCTGCCAAAAAGGTTGTCAATGCTTCTAGCAGCAAGTCGGTTCCGCCAACCGGTTTTGCAGACCGTGTACCGATGAAAGGTACGGCGTTGATCCATGTCGCGGGCGAGCTGATTGTCCCGTCGAAACCGCTGGAGAGCATATCAGGGGATCTCAGGAGACTGCACGACCATGTACTATCGACAGAGAAAAGCCTTCTCGCATCGAAGGATCCAGGATATCCACTTTATGCGGTGCGTGTGCCTCCGGGCATGGGCTACGTCGACACGGCGCCTGCGGAAGTGTTCTTCCTGCGGTTTGATCACATCTTTGAGATGTTCCTCACTAGGCGGCTCGATTTTACGATCGTCCGCCTTTTTGCGCTCCATATGAGCTTTGTCATCAAAAGAGAGGAAATCTCGCAAATCGCGGTGGCAGATCCATACTACATGCATGAGTCCTTCTTGTCGCTCGGTCACTATGAACTTAAAACTGCTAGGGAGTACATTGAAAATTTCATGCTGATGAATAAGGAGAAGGAAATGGTTCTCGTGCCTTATCATCCAATGTAAGTCATTGCCCGATTGCCTTTACATTTCAATCATTCCTTTGCTCATATGGAGGATAGCTAATTTGAGGTGCATTTATTTTGCGCAGCGAGGGGCACGCCGTCCTTATCGTTCTTTTCCCGCGAGTCTCCCATGCCGTGTATTTCGACTCGTCTAGGAACTTCAAAAGGAAAGACTACACCAAAGTAATGAGTCTTCTGGATTCCTCTCTTCAGGGCTTCGGCATGAGGGGTGGCCACATCGAGAAAAAGTCACGAAGGAAGGGTGCGCCGTGTTTCTCGCATAAAACCAACTTCTGCAGTATCCATCAACCGGAAGGAAGTACAAATGATGGATACTATGTCATCCATCTCATGATGGAGTTCAGAAAGGATCAGCAACGTCTTCGCATGGCAAGAAAAGATGACAATCATATCATGATATGGGCAAAAAACTTAGCCGAACCGGATTATAAAGTAAGAGATGACTTCTTTCGCATCCTGAAGGATATTGCAACCATCATCATGAAAGAAGTCGTCGACAAGAAGGGGATGTTCTACCACGGCCCAATATCGCGAGCTGATGTTAAAACTCGCGTAGGAATGCAGCTTTTGGACATTCGCCGTTCAATAAGCTAGGGTGCGTCCTCCCAGATATGGATGGATGGAAGTTCTAGTGTATTGACTATGCCGATGATGATGACTCGGTTGAATTTATACTTTTGGAAGCGATATGAAACCTTTGTGATGTAATTTAACGGTCATTTTGAACTACTTGCGTAACGCTTGCTAGCTAGTGAATTAGTTGGGGTACCATGAACAACGTGTGTATATTATATTATGTATGTTACTTTATGTTGCATCTATTCACTAACTTTTTGTCTTCGTGTTGCTCAAGTATATTATGTTGTGTACTATTGTTGAATTCTTATAATGAATATGCATCTCTAATAGGTACATAGATCATCGATGGCGAAGAAGTGCTATGCCGTGTACATAGGGAAGGTTCCAGGAGTGTACGATGAGTGGCCAGAGTGTCAGGCCCAAGTGCACCGGTTCCCGGGCGGCAGCCAAAGAGGGTTCAATACCAGAGAGGAAGCGGAAGCTAGTTACTTGAGAATTACGCTAGCGCGAGAGGAAGATCGGAGGTGGCGCTTCATGAGCTACTACATAATTCCACTCTTCCTCATAGTGACCGCTCTTCTAGTATACATCATAGTTTAGATGGATGATAAAACTTGCTTGTATTTGCATGTATTTAAGATATTGTGACAACTTCTATCGCTATTTTAGAGATGACATGATGAGAGACATCATTTGTGTTGGATATGAGAGATCATGATGATATATATATATGGTCATCAGATTATTGTATGTGTATGATATGATGAGATTTGTACTCTGTAGAAAACCTGTGTATGTGTATGAGACTATATTGTATAATACCTGTACAAATACAGAAAAAATACGATGGGAAAAAGAAATAGAAAATGAAAAATAAATACCAGTAGCGCCCTGTTACCTGTACGCGCTACTGGTATTAGTAGTAGCGGGCTCTAAGTGGGGGCGCTACTGGTGTAGTAGTAGCGGGTGCGTACGCGCGCTACTGCTACATGTTAGCTGTAGCGTGCTAGCAGTAGCGCGCCCTAGGGCGCTACTGATAAGCCAAAAGGGGGCGCTACTACTAGCCTTTATCCTAGTAGTGCACCTTGGTGGATTCGTGATCCTCATCACCAGTCCAAATTTGCACCCAAAGCATGTGAGGGTTTCATGCTTGGTTATGGTATCAACTCGCACACCTACAGTCTTCAATATTAGTCATTATAAAATTGTTGAGACTGTAGACGTGCGATTTGATGAATCTGATGGCTCCCAAAGAGAGCACCTGCCACATGATTTAGATGAAGCACCACCTGAAGAACAGATCAAGAAGATGGGTGCTGGTGATATCATTCCTGTGGATCATCGTGAAGAAATCCACATAACTCCTGCTCCTGAAGAACATCCAAATCCTGATGCAAATAATCCTGATGACGATCCTGATCCTGAGGCTCCTGATACCCCTGAAGCAACTGAAGCAGATGCAAATGAATCTGTCGACAGTGACGAAGATGCGCCTCAAGATCATCCCCCTCGACTTCCTCGTGTGGAAAATGAAGTTCAAGTGGACAGAATCCTCGCTGACGTCAACCTACCAGGTCCTCTTACTCGTGCAAGAGCTAATCGTATAGCTAACTTTTGTGGGTATTTCTCGTTTGTATCAATTTCAGAGCCCACCAAAGTCACCGAAGCATTCCAAGAAGCGGAATGGATTCAGGCTATGCAAGATGAACTTCTTCAGTTCAAAGTAAATGATGTTTGGGAATTAGTCAAACGTCCTGATCCTCGAGTTCACAATGTCATCGGCACGAAGTGGATCTACCGCAACAAACTCGATGAAGATGGACAAGTCATCAGAAACAAAGCTCGTCTCGTAGCTCAAGAATATACACAAGTCGAGGGTATCGACTTTGGTGAAACCTTCGCTCCTGTTGCTAGACTTGAGTCCATTCGTATTATGCTTGCATTTGCTAACCATCATAATATCAAGTTATATCAAATGGATGTGAAAAGTGCTTTCCTCAATGGTAATATCGAGTAAGAAGTATATGTTTCTCAACCTCCAGGTTTTGAAGACGCAAAGAAACCTGATACGGTGTACAGATTGAAGAAAGCCCTCTATGGAATGAAGCAAGCCCCTCGGGCTTGGTATGACACACTAAGGGACTTCCTCATCAGGAAGGGCTTCAAATCTGGTTCCCTCGATCCAACTCTTTTCACAAAATGATATGATGATGCATTATTCATATGTCAAATTTATGTTCATGACATAATATTTGGATGCACTAACAAGAAATACAGTGAAGAATTTGCATTCTTGATGAGTGAACAGTATCAGATGTCCATGATGGGCGAACTGAAGTTCTTCTTAGGGCTTCAAATTCGCCAACAACGCAACGGCATCTTCATCTCTCAGGAGAAATACCTCAAGGAGTGCCTGAGGAAATTCGGGATGCAAGACTCCAAGGGCATCAAGACACCGATGCCTACAAATGGACAACTTAGCCCTGATGAAAATGGCAAGGAATACGATCAAAAGGTATACCGCTCCATGATAGGTTCTCTGCTATATCTATGTGCATCTAGGCCTGATATAATGTTGAGCGTTTGCATGTGTGCCCGATTCCAAGCGGCACCTAAGGAATCGCATCACCAAGCGGTGAAACGAATTCTTCGATATTTGGCTCACACCCCGTCGCTAGGCTTATGGTATCCAAAAGGAACACAGCTGGATCTCGTTGGGTACTCAGACTCAGATTATGCTGGAGATCGAGTGGATCGGAAGTCTACCTCAGGAACGTGCCATTTCCTCGGATGTTCTCTTGTGTGCTGCTCATCGAAGAAGCAGAACTGTGTATCCCTCTCCACTGCTGAAGCTGAATACATTGCTGCTGGTGCTAGCTGCTCACAGCTTCTTTGGATGAAGCAAACTCTGAAGGACTACGGCATCAACCTGAAGAAAGTACCACTACTATGTGACAATGAGAGCGCCATCAAGATATCTCAGAATCCAGTACAGCACTCGAGGACGAAGCATATTGAGATTCGGTATCACTTTCTTCGGGATCATGTATTGAAGGAAGACATTGTCATCAGCCACGTGAAGACTGAAGACCAACTTGCTGATATATTCACTAAGCCTTTGGATGAGAAGAGATTTAGCACTCTGAGGTGTGAGCTAAATATCTTAGATTCCTCAAACGTCCAGTGAATGGACACACATCCTAACGCTTAAACAATATTGAAGAATCCTGATGTACAACACACGATGCGTCGTACTCCTCAAATCATGAGGAACTACCTTGCTAAGTGTAAAGAAATTAACGTGGAATTGACTCAAGATCCATACGACAATTGTATGGTATCAAGTGTCTCATTCCCTATAAGGTGGGTAGCGCCACCGCGCGAACACCTCAGGATTGGTTGTTCCTCAGCTTCCTCAGGATTTGAAATCTTCATTACTGATGATTTCCGTGTTTGTCCTCAACAGCGTTCACCTATAGTTATTGTTCTTCAGCTTTTTCTTCTTCATCTAGGTGAACGTGATCGGACCCGTCCCTCTGTGTTGACTTATCTAATCTGTCATAGGAAATCTTGTATTCCTCAGGCTGAGACCATTTGTCTTCATCATCAACCTGAGACCATTTGTCTTCATCCTCAGCCCTTGTCCTCAAGTTCCTAAAATCAAGGATTTACAGTTACAATTGTCTTCAATTTGTTGCGATTTTACCGCACGTCGTGCTTATCCACCATTAGGATATCTGTAAGAGCAAGTTTTGCCCCCGAAAGTTTTGGACATTGTTAGACAAAGCAGAAGTGGAACTAATATTGTTTTCGAGCATAAACAGATACTTAGGTTCCGAAAGAATGGAGTTTGCATGTAGAAGGTCGAAGGACAACTCACTGCAGTGAATCTGCAGTCATCTACCGAAGCCTTTGAAGGAAGACGACCCCTAAAAATGTTGTCGAAGAAGATGTTTCTCTCGAGAAAAAGCGCAACGAGGAGATAGCTGAAGCTGATCGAAGACTTAGTCTTTTTGCTAGTTTCTCTTTATTTCTTGAGTCGTAGGAAAAACCGTACTATTAAGAGGGGTTTGCTAGTTGAGATCTTTGTCGAAGTGAATCTGCTCTGCTCAACCAAAACCCACAAAAGCCTACCGAGAGAAATCTCACCGAGTCGAGCGAATAGCTCGAAGGCAAAGTCATTACACTTCGTGCCTTCGAAAGAGAACTCGTTCGGTGAGTCAGCTTACTTGTTCCTCAAGTAAAGTTGCGCAGTGATTGGAATCCGACCGTTGTGGACACGCGTCAAGCGGTTGCATCGGGTCACTTCAGTCATTTTACCCATCGGGATCGCCAACTATAAATACCCCGCACCCACCCGCCAGTTCGGGTTGGCTGCTCCACCGAAGATTCTAAGACAGAAGTCTGAGAGCATCCCAAGAGAGATTCATCGAGAGAAAACCAAAATCCCAAGTCTGAGTTGAGTTGAGCAATTCACTATGACTTAGGTCGAGATTAGCCGATCTTTTTATCTTGGAGAACTGCAAGTCTCCTAGACGGTTAGGCGTCGCCTGTCAAGCAGTCGAAGAGAAATTGTCACTGCTGAAGGAAGTTTGTAAAGGTCTCGGAGATGTCCTGAATCATCTACCACGAGGGAAAACTGGACAAGCTCGAGGAGTTTGTTGCAGTGGAGAATAGGACGGAGAGAGTTTTTCTCCAGGTGTTCAATCACCAGTCCCTCCAACCAGACGTAGCACTTTGCAGAGTGTGAACTGGTTTACCAAACATCGCTGTGTCAGGCTCGTTTTCCTTCTAGCATTTACTTCAAGTATTTTCTCGTAGCCTGTTTGTCTTCGATGTTTTCCTTCGCTCCAAATCCTTTCGAGCCTTGCATTACTTTCGATACTGTATTTCCTTCGAGATGTCTTTAGTCCTACGATGTTTACATGATTTCCTTCTAAGTTCCTTAGAATTTTTAGAAGTGATCATTCACCCCCTCCCCCTCTGATCATTCTTGAGCTTTCAATTGGTATCAGAGCTAGGCACTCCCTACGCTCTGCGTATTTTGGTCTAACAACCTGGAGTGTTGTCAAGAATGTCGTTTGCAGCTGTTCGCTCGGGGGAACCAATCCCTATATTCAATGGGAAGGACTATCCCTATTGGAAGGACAAAATGAAGAGGAATATCATGGCTATCAACTCTGCCGCTTGGGAAGTTGTCAAGAATGGTGTAACTGTCAAGGACACTGATGCCATCACTCCTGAAGAGGCTAAGAAGTTGTCCCTTGATGCTGAAGTCTGGGTATTCATCACAAATCATCTGATTCCTGAAAAATATCATGAGGTCAAGAATATTCCTTCGGCCAAAGGTGTTTGGGATTATCTCGAGAAGATTGGTGAAGGTGTCTCTACTCAGAAAGATGCTCGAATTGACACCCTTCGAAGCAAGTTCTATCGTTTCAAGAGGCACGAGGGAGAGAAAGTTTGTTCTATATACAGCAGACTCACTGCGCTGTCAAATGAACCGATTTCCCTCGGTGCAGATGACATTACCAATCGGATTATTGTCAGAACCTTGCTCCGTTCTCTTGATGATTCCTTCGATCACATTGTGCTGATGATTAAGGAAAGAACTGATTTCAAGGATATGGTTGCCGCTGATATTCTTGAAAGGCTTAATACTTTCGAGATGGAAGAAGATGAGAAACGTGACGTCAATGGGAGTCGAAGAAAATCTCATGCACTCAAAGCCAGAGCTTCACATCACTCCTCTCCTGAAGCCAGTTGTGAATCTGATGGTGCCTCTGATGACCCCGAGAACATTGGAAAAGATCTGGCACTGATAATGAGAAGATTCAATCGCCTTCAGAGAAGGAACTCCTCTTCACCGAAGAAAAACTATTCTTCAAGACATTCAAGTAATTCATCTCAACATCGATCATCATCCAGAAACTCTTCAGCGAAAGATAACTGTTGTTACAAGTGCAAGAAGCCAGGTCACTTCATCGCTGATTTTCCTCTCTGGGAAATTGAACATAAATCAAAGCACTCTCACAGCAGCTCTTCGAGCAAGTCTTACAGATCGAGCAAAAATCACGATTCGAAGAAATATGATTCAAGGTCCAGAAAAGACAAGAAAGATGGTTCTGATGATGACAAGAAGAAGAAGTATCACAAGCATCGAGAGGGTTCTTCATCAAAATCTCATTCCTCTCGTCGAAAGAATTCGCACCGAGCCAAAGCCTATCTGGGTAAAGAGATGAACTCTGAAGAAGAAGCATCCGGTTCTGAAGCAGGATCAAAGTCAAGATCTGGTTCTGGTTCTGAATCTGATGGTGTTGCTGGGATAGAATTCGCCTCGAACAAGAATTCAAGTTCATTCTTCTCCAACCAGAGCAGTGAAGATGAATCTCCCGCTTACTGCTTCATGGCCAAGGCTAAGGTATCCTCATCTAAGAAATCCTACGATACTTCTGATGGATCTTCTTATGAAAGTGACTCTAGGATAAGCTATGCTAAACTTGCTAAAATTGCTTCTATCCAACAAGATGAACTAGATTCTCTAAGTGAAACTATTCAAAAATCTGAGACTCTGTTGATCAATGAGATTGAGAAGGGTCAAACTTTGACTAACGAGCATGCAGCTCTGAAGGAAAAGTATGATGAACTTTCCTCTCGTCATGAACTTCTCTCAGGGGACTACGAGAAGCTAACCTACGAATTCCTTCAAAGGAAAATAGCTCTCGAGAAACTGAGAGAGGCTAATGAAGAGTTGGAAAGTGTAAATCTCACTCTCATGGCTCAACAGGGCTCAGAAGATAAAAATGAATCTGTTTCACCTTGCTTAACCTGTTTGGAACGAAGTAAAATTGAGTCTATTTATGAGAGATCGAAAGGAAAGCAACCTATTGTTATTGATGATGCTAATCCCTCGAACGAGGAAACCATTACCGAGGAACTCCTCAGGTTGAAAAATTTATTTGAAACAGGCATGTTCAAAAGTGTGCAGGGACACCAGTACTTATGTGATATCCTTCGAAAGGCTCTTCTTCACAGAAATCCTTGTAACGAAGGAGTTGGCTTCGAAAGGAAAATCAATCCTGATGGAACCTACTGGAAACCCGAACAGTATCCTAAAACTGTCTGGGTTCTTGCGAAAGAAAAGCCCATTGATATTGCTAACCTTTCAGGTTTCAGTTGCAAAATTGACAAAACTATTGTTGATGAATCACTTGATTCTGACTACAAGCTTGTCAAAGATCAGGAAGGAAAGGTGTCGGCTGAGTTCGTTGGTACTCCTCCAAAGAATGGCTTTTATAAGCGACAGATTTGGGTTCGCAAATCTCTCGTAGAAAAACTGCCCCCTAACCATTCTATGCAGGGAAAATCCTCGGTACCACCGAATCACTACTATTCTCTCGAAGATAGAAATGAACCCTTGGTGCCCGCTTCAAATGTTCCCCAGAAGGATTACTATCGAATAGATAGAAATGTTTATCGCCATCGTGACAATCGCACCAAAATTGCAATTACCCATCGTTACTCTAACCCCTCACCGAGGAATTATATTTATGGTGTGCTTGATGGTCCTGATCGACAATGCAATCCTGTTCGATATAATATTGCTGCCCCATCTAGCTCTACCATGCCTTCTAAATCACCTGCTCGTTTGTGGGTGGTTAAGAAGAACTAATTCTTCTGCAGGGCTATGTCTCCGGTGGATCCGAATGGGTCATGGATAGTGGATGTACAAATCATATGACCGGAGACAAAGATTTGTTCACCGAAGAAAAACTGTCTGAATCTTCACAGAAATATATTACCTTCGGTGACAACAACAAAGGGAAAGTACTTGGTTTGGGTAAAGTTGCTATATCAAAAGACAAGCACATTGATAAGGTTTTGCTTGTACAATCTCTAGGATATAATCTTATGTCTATATCGAAACTTTGTGATATGGGTATGCTTGTACTGTTTTCTGCGTCTCGCTGTGTTGTCTTTTCACAGGATGATTATTCCTTCGTGTTCGAAGGATATCGCAAAGGTGATCTTTAGGTCGTTGATTTTTCTTCGGGACCTGCAGTGTCCACATGTTTAATGGCCAAAGCCACTTCTGGTTGGTTATGGCACCGAAGACTTGGTCATGCAGGGATGAAAAATCTTCAAACTCTTATCTCGAAGAAGAACATCGTTGGAATTGATAATGTGAAATTCGATAAAGATCGTCTATGCAGTGCCTGTGAAGCTGGAAAGATTGCCAAGAAACATCACTCTGCAAAAACCGTCATGACTACTACTCGTCCTCTTGAATTACTTCACATGGATTTATTCGGTCCTCAAAATTATGCTAGTCTTGGAGGTAACAAGTATGGTCTGGTTATTGTTGATGATTTCTCTCGATACACCTGGGTTTTCTTTCTAGATGACAAGAGCAAGGTTGTTGAAATTTTCAAAACTTTCGCAAAGAGAGCTCAAACTGAATATGAATTATCTCTCAAGCATATCAGAAGTGATAATGGTACTAAATTCAAAAATACTCATATCGAAGATTTTCTTGATGAATATGGCTTTACTCATGAATTCTCGGCTGCTTATACACCGCAACAAAATGGTGTGGTCGAGAGAAAGAATCGAACACTTATTGAAATGGCCAGAACAATGCTTGCTGAATATAAGACTCCTGTCAGGTTCTGGGCCGAAGCTATCAACACTGCATGTCATATCATCAACAAGGTTTATCTGCATAACTTTCTGAAGAAAACTTCACATGAACTCATCACTGGTAAAAAGCCAAATGTGTCTTATCTCAGGGTTTTTGGTGCTCCATGTTATATCAGAGACATGAATCACAGCTCCAAGTTTGCCCCAAAGGCTCACGAAGGTTTTCTTCTAGGTTATGGTTCAACTTCTCACACTTACAGAGTTTACAACTCACATCTTGGCAAAGTTGTAGAAACTGTAAATGTTCGATTTGATGAAACTAACGGCTCTCAAAAGGAGCAATTACCTCTTAACCTGGATGAACCTCCTTTGGATGAAGTTATCAGGTTCATGGCTATTGGAGATATTCGGCCTGTCGAAGGAAATGCTCAACAAGCAAATAGGGATGATGATGGTCCAATGTTCCCACACATAGCCCGGGGCGCTGGAGATCAACATCCTGAAGAAAATGATGCACAGGTCGAAGGAGAACGCATAAACGAAGAATATGCTGATCCCGAAGGACAAGCTGAACCCGAAGGAAATGATCTCGAAGGACAAGCTGATCCCGAAGATCAACCTGATTCACAAGATGAAGAGACTTTTCCTCGTGTTCGAAGAAGAGTGGATGTCGACTCAATTCTCGAAGAGATTCGTCTACCAGGTCGACCCACCACTCGTTCTCGTACTCGATTAGCTAACTTCTGTGGAAATTTCTCGTTTGTATCCATGCTAGAACCATCAAAATTCGATGAAGCCATGAAGGACTCAGATTGGATGACTGCTATGCTCGAAGAACTTAACCAGTTCGAGAGAAATAAAGTCTGGTCCCTTGTCGATAGACCTGATCCCATGAAGCATAATATCATTGGTACAAAGTGGATCTTTCGCAACAAGCAAGATGAAGATGGCATAGTGGTAAGGAATAAAGCTCGACTGGTTGCACAAGGCTACACTCAAATCGAAGGTATTGATTTTGGTGAGACTTATGCCCCAGTTGCTCGACTGGAATCCATTCGTGTCATGCTTGCTTTTGCCAATTACAATGGTATACTGCTATATCAAATGGATGTCAAAAGTGCATTTCTTAACGGTGAGATCGAAGAAGAAGTGTATGTTATGCAGCCACCAGGTTTTGAAGACCCGAAGAATCCTGATAAGGTGTACAGATTACACAAGGCTCTATATGGGTTAAAGCAAGCACCTCGTGCTTGGTATGAAACACTGAAGGATTTTCTTCTTAAGAAGGGCTTCAAACCAGGAACAACTGATCCGACTCTTTTTACTCGTGCATACAAAAATGATCTTTTTGTGTGTCAAATTTATGTCGATGACATTATTTTTGGCTGTACTAACCCTGATATTAGCGAAGAATTTGCTCGTATGATGTCGAAGAAATATGAAATGTCAATGATGGGAGAATTGAAGTTCTTTCTCGGGCTTCAAATCCGTCAACAGAAGAATGGTACTTTCATTTCTCAAGAGAAGTATCTCAGAGATTGCCTGAAGAAGTTTGATCTTGTCGGTTGCAAAACTATCAAGACTCCAATGCCTACGAATGTTCATCTAGATGCAGATGAGAAGGGCAAACCTTTCGATCAGAAGAAATATCGCTCGATGATCGGTTCGCTTCTTTACCTTTGTGCATCTAGACCTGACATTATGCTATCAGTATGTATGTGTGCTCGTTTTCAGGCAAATCCGAAGGAATCTCATCATATTGCTGTCAAGCGAATCCTTCGATATCTGGCACACACACCAACCTTGGGTCTTTGGTATCCCAAGGGTGCCCAGTTTGATCTTGTTGGTTATTCAGATTCTGACTGGGCTGGAGATCGAGTCGACAGGAAATCTACCTCAGGCACATGTCATTTTCTCGGTAGATCTCTTGTCTGTTGGGCCTCGAAGAAACAGAATTGTGTATCTATTTCTACGGCTGAAGCCGAGTATATTGCTGCCGGTTCATGCTGTACTCAGATTCTGTGGCTCAAGCAAACGCTGAAAGATTATGGTATTCTTGTGAAGAAAATTCCATTGCTTTGTGATAACGAGAGTGCAATCAAAATTGCTCATAATCCAGTGCAACACTCTCGAACGAAGCATATTGATATTCGTCATCATTTTCTTCGAGATCATGTTCAGCGAGAAGATATTGTTATCAGTCATGTTCGCACCGAAGAACAATTGGCTGATATATTCACAAAGCCCTTGGATGAAAAGAGGTTCTGTACACTGAGGTGTGAGTTGAACATCTTGGACTCACGCAATGTGCAGTAAGATCATAACTATCGGTACTATGTATAATACCTTATTATTGTAGTTTACTTTCGTTAATTTTCTGTCGTATTTCTTTTTCGTTTATTTTGTTCGTTTGGTGTTGTCCTATACACTTATCACTCCGAGTTTTTATAGCTGTTTTATCTCGGATTGACTAAGTATCGGACCCTGTTTTCCCTCTATTCTATCCCTACCCTATTCTGTGCTTCTCTCTCGTGAATATGTACATATTGTACTCGATCAAGATTCCCTTCGAATGACATTGATTCAGAAGGAAAATCTATCGAAGTTTTATCTACTTTTATACTCGATGTTCGATGAGTTTGGTCTCGGACGTGGAGCAACTTTCTTTCGGTTCGTTGGGATTTCCCACGATTACCGCCACAAAATCCGTCCGTTGAATACGGAGAGACGCGAAATCTGCGCCGTTGGATCAGATCTGACAGCTCTGTCAGACCTCCTCTTATAAATACTGATCCACTCCACCGGCTTAGACATCGCTATTCCTTCGACTTCGTCTCTTCGCCTCCAGAAGCTCTCTCTCTCGCGCGCCGCCGTGCTGTCTTGTCGCCGTCGACTCCCTCGCCGCTTAACTGCCGGAAGGAAGCTGCCGGAGGCATTCCCGTCGACGAAGATCATCATCCGCGTCGCCGTAGTCACCTCACATTACCAAGTTAGGGTATGTGTGGCTCTGGAGTCGATTCAATCTCGCTCTGTTCTTCATTTCCAGCTTTTGTGTTGATTTTTTTTTCTGATTTCTCTTAGGTCTGTTTGATCCGTTTGGATCTTTGAAACTTGGGAAATCTGTTTCTAGCTTTTCTGTCGATTCCCCATCTGACCTCGGTAAGAAATCCCTCGGATTCTCTCACTTAGGCAAATCCTACAGTATCGTTTCGATAGATTTCATCTTGTGCGATTTATTCATACAAGTTCTTCGTTAGATTTCCACCCGATGAAAATCTAGCCTAGCACTTTCATGAAAATTTGCGATAAGACAAATCTCTCGATAAGATTGCTGCATTCAAAATGTTTTTCCTCGAAATTGTTGGTACTTGTTCACAACTTTCCTATATTCCCTCGTATCCTTCTTTTTCGCAGGAAAATGTCTGGTAACGAAGGAAATATTAGAGTTCCCAAGCGTGTGGGAGGCCGAACAAGAATCACCAATAACTCTGAAGGTTTGTCTGAGGAAGTGATCATTGAGAAGAATTTGAGAACGCCGCCAGGATCTGAGGATACTCGTACAAGAGAGAATCGTCTGCAAGAGATTCGAAGACTTCAAGCTCTTCGTTGGTATGAATACAAGTCTCTTATTCCTCGTTGGGAGAGGCTGTTTGCTATGAAGAATCCTTGGGTTGATGTCAAAGCTCTAAGGCCAAAGTGGACGAAATTTAATCGACCACCTCCTCCTGCTGATGCTCACCCTACAGCTCTCAAAACACCTGCTGATTTTAAAGAGCTCGTTGAAGCTCGAGAAGCTCGAGCACAAAAGAGAAGAGAAGCTAAAGCTCGAAAAGAAGCAGCTGCTAAAGCTGCCGAAGAAGTTGGCCCTAGCGCCAAACCGAAGGGTGGCAAGAAGTCAGCCAAGAGACAGAAAAAGGTTGTAATAGTTTCACCTCCTGATGCAAGCTCCGAAGGAGAAGCAAATTCAGATGATCAAGACCCTGGTACAGAGGCTGATGTCGAGGACATACCTCTGAAGAAAAAGCCGAGCAGTAGAGGTATAAGGATCCAGGAGCCTGCTCCACAGGCTCCTCGAGGAAATATTGACTTGACCAACTTGGTCACAGATCCACCTATTTCATCTGCTCCACCTGTTCCTGCTCGCCAACCAAAACCTTCGGCTCCATCGAAGGGAAAGCAAGCTCAAGTTGGTGAAGATGATGAAACGCTTTTTCAGCGAAAGGAAAGGCTGGCCAAGCAAAAGGAACAAGAAGAGAAAGAATTGATTAATGCCAAGCTCCTGAACTTTCACAGTCAGCCTGAGCATAAAAAGGCTCTGGTTGCCCAACAACTTGGCATTCTTCATTTGGTCAGTGAAAAATATCGACGACAGGTTTCTGCAGGCACTATCCCTCGTGACCCGAAAGAAAAGGTCACCGAGAAAGTTGTGACTCCCACAGTCACGAAAGAAAAGGTAATAGCTCCTAGTGCTTCGAAGAAGAATGCTGAGGCCCCTAGTGCCTCGAAGGAGAAAGCAGTGGTCTCAAAACCCATTGCTGCTGCCAAAGCCACCAAGGAAGCCGAAAAGAAAGCGAAGGAAGCAAGACAGAAGGCTCAAGCTGCTCCAGTTCCTCGAGCTGCACCAGCTCCTGCCTCTGTTGCACCTGCTGTTTCCGGTCCTCGTGCCGATGAAGAGAGTTCCAATGAAGGAGAATCAAATGCCAATGCTCCTTGGGATGCTGCACATATATCTCACATTCTCTGGAAGATGGCTACTACACCGAGCAAAGTCACTTCCGAGGATGATGTTCCTGCTGAAATCCAAGAGCATGTTGCTCGATACATGATCCGCTGGGAAGGTTATATCACCCAGGATCGAAAAGATAAGGAGCAAGTCAGGTTTTACATCAGGCAACTCCAAGAGGAAACCGAGGACATTGAGTCCCGAAACTTTTTCAAGTCCAAGATTGCATCTGCTGAAGCTTCCAGGAGGACTCAGAAAGAAAATTTAACTGCTGTGTTTGACAAGGTAAAACAAGTTGTGTCTGCCGTTTGCAAAAAGCATAATGATGCTCTATTCCAAAGACAATCTCGAAAGAGAAAGTCTGCTGCCCCAACCTCTGAGCGTGGGACGCCAGAGATCGAGAAGAATGCAAAGAAGGCCAAGTCCACCGAGGTCGTTGCTACCACAGAACGACAAGAAACTGAACCAAACCCCACCAAGCAACCCACTCCTCCCCGTAAGAAAACTCCACCACCTCGCCAAACAAATTCACCGCCTCGACAAACAACTCCACCCCCTCGTCAAGCTACACCTCCACCCCGACAACAAACACCTACACCTCCACCCCGACAACAAACACCTCCACCTCCACCTCCACCTCCATCTCCACCCCGTCAACCCTCACCACCAAAAGCCTCGCCACCACCTCCAAACCCACCATCTCCACCTCATGTCATTCCATCGACCATCCCCGCCACTGAAATCCAAGCTCATGCAGAGACCGAGCAAGCTGCTCGTGTCGAGCAAGAAACTCCAGTCCAGAAAGATTACTCTTCTGCCCGGACTATGCCTGAAGGAGAAGATGTTGATGTTGACATCACGACAGTTTCCTCTCGACGAGATCCTGTCGTAAGCAATAGTTCTGGAGATGACAGTTCAAGTAATAATTCTTCATCCTCCTCATCCAGTTCTTCGAACGAAGATATGGTTGATGCGTTTGCTCAATTTAATGAAGACTTGGAGGCCATGGAAATTGAAGAGGCCGCACAAAATGCTCAAACCGACGAAGGAGATGCCGTCGTAGCTCAGGCCGAGGAGAATGCTCCTGCAGTCATTCCGGCTCAGGATATCGTAAACATTCCATCATCTATCTCTCGACCTGCTGAACCAGAGTTCCAGATGCCAGATAATGCTGCTGAGGTTTTTCCCATTGATGAGCTGCTTCACTCTGCTCATCCGAGAGAAATGCTGCCTTTGTTCCGCTCAGATGTTCCTCGAGGAGGTCCCATCTTCAAAAGGCGCGAACACAAGCCATTTTTCTTCGGTACCAATCCCTACGAGAAGCCCAGAAGTGCTTATTCTCTTCGGTTTTGGACCCAAGAGCAAGCCATCTACTATACTCGTGTGTTGTACAACAAGGCAAGAGTTTTCCAGCATCAATATCTTGATATGCCTTCCGTGTACTCCACTACTTGTTTTGAGAACATTGCCGAGACAATTGATAGCCTGCATGCTCACAAGATGTTTGCTCTCGATTGTGGTTACAATCCCGAGCTTATCAAACAGTTTTATGCAACACTTTATGTCTCTGGAGATCCTGAGAACTCGAAGACATGGAAATTTGACTATATGATTCAAGGCCAAGTTTTTCACATGACTGTCGACCAATTTCTGGCTATCATAAATTTACCTCGGTTCGAAGGATTACCTCACAAACTTCATGATTTACCTGCTGCAACTCCTGCTGAATTCTCTACGCTGATGGATCCAGAAGTCGTAGGAGATCACTACCCCACTGAGCCGAAGCCAAGACACTTGGTATTTGAAGCAAAGGCATGGTTTTATATTCTCTCGAAAACTTTGATGCCAATGCTTGATGTGCACGATAATTTTCCAATTCCAAATGATATGCAACTTGCTCTGTTGAAGTTAGTCCACGGTCATCCCTTCGATTTTGAAGACTACTTCCTCAGAACTTTAGTGTCTTGTGCTGATGACCACAACTCCCACAAGCCATATGCACCATGGCTGATGGCAATCTGCAATTACTCTCGGGACGTGCCATTCCCCGTATCCATTTACCCGAAGATTTTCACTCCACCTGTTCGAGAAGTATTGCAGGTTGTTGCTCGACCCAACGACCCTTTTGCCGAGCACACTGGCATCCGCGCCCACTTAACTGAGCGCAATATTCGCTCGAAGTTTATCAAGCCAGTGCATCATATGGAAGTTTCCCTTCGGTCCCAGCAAATGCTTCAACATCACATCGATCAAGATTTTATTCAGAAGCAAGCTCTGATGGATGAGATCAATCACTTGCGTAACATTACCATGAACAACAATCAGATGCTGCGTGAATGTCTTCGCCGTGATTGGAAAGGTCTTCGGAAGTTCAATTCCCTCGGTCAACTTCAACGTTGCGGGTTCGAAGAATATCCGCCCCATCTGAACAGGAATTGGACCAATGATGATCGAGTAGATCGACCGGATCCCAATATCCCTCGTCTACCGAAGAACAGAGATGTGCTAAGTGTCGATGATTATTATCATATCACTTTGGACAATTTATCCTCTGACTCCGAGCAAGAAGAAGAAGCTCCTACTCAACGTCAACCCAGAGCTCACTCGCCACTTCCTCGAAGCCCCAGGACCCCGCCGGAATCGCAACTGGAATCTTCAGGAGATCAACATTCTTTCCGCACGAAGATCACTCCTCCAGGCGCTCGTCCAATTCGTCGTGCTCCAACGCTCGCCGAATCTTCTCTTCGTCGCCGGAGCCAGCGTCGCGAGTAGGGATTTCTTTCGACCCTATTCTCTCGATATTTTTGTACGTTGTGACAAAAAGGGGGAGATGTAGTGGCATCGAAGAAATTAGTTTGCCTACGGGGTTAAGGGTTTCGCATTCCATTCGATAAACTCTTGTTTTTGAGGTTTCTGAGTAGTTTCTTCAAACTTTCGATTCATATTCGATCTGGTTGTAACTAACTCTAAGTAGGACTGTGAACTGCTACTCTTCTTCGTAAGATATCTATCTACTGCCTGCTATTCTTAACCATTTTTGCAGGAAGTTATCTTTCATATAAGTTCACAGGTCATTCGAGGAGATTGCATACTTCTCATTGGATACTATCTGGAATGCAATTTCTCTCGCTAAGACTATTGATGTTTTTCCCTCGACACTACTTGTCAAATATGCACTTCACAGGAAATCCTTATCTTACGTGCATACATCAAGGGGGAGTTCTTCATCAATCCTTAGCACTGGTTTATCATCGAAAACTCAACTTTTTCAAATTATTTATCGATGCCTGTTTTGTCAACAATCGTCCATAAAGGGGGAGATTGTAAGAGCAAGTTTTGCCCCCGAAAGTTTTGGACATTGTTAGACAAAGCAGAAGTGGAACTAATATTGTTTTCGAGCATAAACAGATACTTAGGTTCCGAAAGAATGGAGTTTGCATGTAGAAGGTCGAAGGACAACTCACTGCAGTGAATCTGCAGTCATCTACCGAAGCCTTTGAAGGAAGACGACCCCTAAAAATGTTGTCGAAGAAGATGTTTCTCTCGAGCAAAAGCGCAACGAGGAGATAGCTGAAGCTGATCGAAGACTTAGTCTTTTTGCTAGTTTCTCTTTATTTCTTGAGTCGTAGGAAAAACCGTACTATTAAGAGGGGTTTGCTAGTTGAGATCTTTGTCGAAGTGAATCTGCTCTGCTCAACCAAAACCCACAAAAGCCTACCGAGAGAAATCTCACCGAGTCGAGCGAATAGCTCGAAGGCAAAGTCATTACACTTCGTGCCTTCGAAAGAGAACTCGTTCGGTGAGTCAGCTTACTTGTTCCTCAAGTAAAGTTGCGCAGTGATTGGAATCCGACCGTTGTGGACACGCGTCAAGCGGTTGCATCGGGTCACTTCAGTCATTTTACCCATCGGGATCGCCAACTATAAATACCCCGCACCCACCCGCCAGTTCGGGTTGGCTGCTCCACCGAAGATTCTAAGACAGAAGTCTGAGAGCATCCCAAGAGAGATTCATCGAGAGAAAACCAAAATCCCAAGTCTGAGTTGAGTTGAGCAATTCACTATGACTTAGGTCGAGATTAGCCGATCTTTTTATCTTGGAGAACTGCAAGTCTCCTAGACGGTTAGGCGTCGCCTGTCAAGCAGTCGAAGAGAAATTGTCACTGCTGAAGGAAGTTTGTAAAGGTCTCGGAGATGTCCTGAATCATCTACCACGAGTGAAAACTGGACAAGCTCGAGGAGTTTGTTGCAGTGGAGAATAGGACGGAGAGAGTTTTGCTCCAGGTGTTCAATCACCAGTCCCTCCAACCAGACGTAGCACTTTGCAGAGTGTGAACTGGTTTACCAAACATCGCTGTGTCAGGCTCGTTTTCCTTCTAGCATTTACTTCAAGTATTTTCTCGTAGCCTGTTTGTCTTCGATGTTTTCCTTCGCTCCAAATCCTTTCGAGCCTTGCATTACTTTCGATACTGTATTTCCTTCGAGATGTCTTTAGTCCTACGATGTTTACATGATTTCCTTCTAAGTTCCTTAGAATTTTTAGAAGTGATCATTCACCCCCTCCCCCTCTGATCATTCTTGAGCTTTCAATATCCATTGAGGATCCCAACAATCAGGGGCAATCTGGTCCACAAATTTCGCAACCCCTCAGCTTTCACCCCTCTATAAATAGCCCTCTACCCCCCCCCCCGGTCATTTCCCCCCACCTCTTCTCTCACTCTCGCGCCGCCCTTGAGCTCCTCAAGCTCTCGTGCTAACGTCGCCGGAGTTCGCCGTCGCCGGGGACGAAGACTCGTGGTTCCTCAGCATTCGCCTCAGTTCTGGTATGCCTATTCCTCAGTGGCTTATTCCTCAGTGTCTTAGTCCTCAGTACTGTTGTGTCCTCAAGCCATTTAATCCTCAAATGTAATGCTAGATTTCTGAGACCTATTTCTATGCCTTATTTATTTGCTTTCCTCAGCCTATTCCTCATGAACGCATATAACCGTACCCCACTTCCCTCGCAACTTAACTCTGTCACAGGTACATGTCTGCTGAGGAATCATATGGTTCTCATAGTCTCACTTCATTTGCAGCTCAGCTTGAATGAACCATTCCTCAGTCTCCACCACTGAAGAAAATGGCTCCTCGGCGTAAGCTCACTGATACTTCTAGAGACCTACCTCCTGAACTCTATGAGAAGCTGAAGACTCCCGAACGTGAAACTGCTGATGATCGTAAGAAAAGGGTCCAGAAGATCACAAGAGAATGGGCCAAGCGTTGGGTGGCATATCAATGGCTTAATCCTCAACATGAGGAAATGTTTGCTGTCAATCCGCCGCTGAAGACCTTGGGTATCAAGGCTCGACCTCCACCTGCACCAGGCGTCATTCCTGATCCGACAACAATGCACACTCCTGATGACTTTCCTGAGGCATATGAGCAATACCTCAAGCGAAGTCGCAGCCGTGTCAAGGATCTGGTCCGTGACATGTCTGCATCAATACAGATTCCGTCTCCGGCTCACGCTCAACCCAGGCCACAACCTCCGCCTCAGCACCGCAAAAAGGCTGCTGGCATCAAGCCCTCCATGCAGTCCTCAACTAAGCCTCAAGTTGTCGGTTCCTCTTGTCAACGCACGGATGGTGCTGCCCCCTCCTCAAGGATTCGCACTGATGAATCTGGCAATGCTCCTGAGGCCTCAACCACAATGCCTTAGTCTCAGCTGAAGACCAAAACTGTTCTTCAACGCGGCCCACGCCCCTCACCAAAGAAAACTGCTATGTGTGGCGCCATTCATCATACTCCTCAAACCTCTGATGATGAAGATGAATTTGAGGATTTGGCCGGCTTCGTCGCCACTGAAGCTGATAAGATTGAATATCTGCGTACTGCGGCCAGGCGTAAATCTGAAGCAACGGGTTCAGAAATCCCTCTTCTCCTTGATCCCAAGAAGATCTTGGAGTACATCGAAATTTGGTCTGTCAAGCCTGACACTCCTCTTGATGATTTGGACATTCCTAAAGACATCAAGTTCTATGTTCAACAGCTCCTCATAAATGAGATTCATCAACGTGATCTTCAGAAACAGTTGAAGGCCAAACTGAAGAAAGTCCTCAGTGACTTCAAAAAGAAACCTATCACTGATGTTACTCCTCAGGAGTTTATAGAGCATCAATGTGAAGTTCAACGCCTCCACACTGAGTGCGCTGCCAACCGTGCTTATATAGGCAAATCCAAGGAACGAATGTCTCAGCAGATGGCAAAGTTGATGAAGCTTCGACAACCTGCTTCCTTAGTACCCCCTGCTGCCTCTGCCAAAATTCTCAAGCGCCTGCCTGAAGCCTAAAACTCGCGTAGGAATGCAGCTTTTGGACATTCGCCGTTCAATAAGCTAGGGTGCGTCCTCCCAGATATGGATGGATGGAAGTTCTAGTGTATTGACTATGCCGATGATGATGACTCGGTTGAATTTATACTTTTGGAAGCGATATGAAACCTTTGTGATGTAATTTAACGGTCATTTTGAACTACTTGCGTAACGCTTGCTAGCTAGTGAATTAGTTGGGGTACCATGAACAACGTGTGTATATTATATTATGTATGTTACTTTATGTTGCATCTATTCACTAACTTTTTGTCTTCGTGTTGCTCAAGTATATTATGTTGTGTACTATTGTTGAATTCTTATAATGAATATGCATCTCTAATAGGTACATAGATCATCGATGGCGAAGAAGTGCTATGCCGTGTACATAGGGAAGGTTCCAGGAGTGTACGATGAGTGGCCAGAGTGTCAGGCCCAAGTGCACCGGTTCCCGGGCGGCAGCCAAAGAGGGTTCAATACCAGAGAGGAAGCGGAAGCTAGTTACTTGAGAATTACGCTAGCGCGAGAGGAAGATCGGAGGTGGCGCTTCATGAGCTACTACATAATTCCACTCTTCCTCATAGTGACCGCTCTTCTAGTATACATCATAGTTTAGATGGATGATAAAACTTGCTTGTATTTGCATGTATTTAAGATATTGTGACAACTTCTATCGCTATTTTAGAGATGACATGATGAGAGACATCATTTGTGTTGGATATGAGAGATCATGATGATATATATATATGGTCATCAGATTATTGTATGTGTATGATATGATGAGATTTGTACTCTGTAGAAAACCTGTGTATGTGTATGAGACTATATTGTATAATACCTGTACAAATACAGAAAAAATACGATGGGAAAAAGAAATAGAAAATGAAAAATAAATACCAGTAGCGCCCTGTTACCTGTACGCGCTACTGGTATTAGTAGTAGCGGGCTCTAAGTGGGGGCGCTACTGGTGTAGTAGTAGCGGGTGCGTACGCGCGCTACTGCTACATGTTAGCTGTAGCGTGCTAGCAGTAGCGCGCCCTAGGGCGCTACTGATAAGCCAAAAGGGGGCGCTACTACTAGCCTTTATCCTAGTAGTGCACCTTGGTGGATTCGTGATCCTCATCACCAGTCCAAATTTGCACCCAAAGCATGTGAGGGTTTCATGCTTGGTTATGGTATCAACTCGCACACCTACAGTCTTCAATATTAGTCATTATAAAATTGTTGAGACTGTAGACGTGCGATTTGATGAATCTGATGGCTCCCAAAGAGAGCACCTGCCACATGATTTAGATGAAGCACCACCTGAAGAACAGATCAAGAAGATGGGTGCTGGTGATATCATTCCTGTGGATCATCGTGAAGAAATCCACATAACTCCTGCTCCTGAAGAACATCCAAATCCTGATGCAAATAATCCTGATGACGATCCTGATCCTGAGGCTCCTGATACCCCTGAAGCACCTGAAGCAGATGCAAATGAATCTGTCGACAGTGACGAAGATGCGCCTCAAGATCATCCCCCTCGACTTCCTCGTGTGGAAAATGAAGTTCAAGTGGACAGAATCCTCGCTGACGTCAACCTACCAGGTCCTCTTACTCGTGCAAGAGCTAATCGTATAGCTAACTTTTGTGGGTATTTCTCGTTTGTATCAATTTCAGAGCCCACCAAAGTCACCGAAGCATTCCAAGAAGCGGAATGGATTCAGGCTATGCAAGATGAACTTCTTCAGTTCAAAGTAAATGATGTTTGGGAATTAGTCAAACGTCCTGATCCTCGAGTTCACAATGTCATCGGCACGAAGTGGATCTACCGCAACAAACTCGATGAAGATGGACAAGTCATCAGAAACAAAGCTCGTCTCGTAGCTCAAGAATATACACAAGTCGAGGGTATCGACTTTGGTGAAACCTTCGCTCCTGTTGCTAGACTTGAGTCCATTCGTATTATGCTTGCATTTGCTAACCATCATAATATCAAGTTATATCAAATGGATGTGAAAAGTGCTTTCCTCAATGGTAATATCGAGTAAGAAGTATATGTTTCTCAACCTCCAGGTTTTGAAGACGCAAAGAAACCTGATACGGTGTACAGATTGAAGAAAGCCCTCTATGGAATGAAGCAAGCCCCTCGGGCTTGGTATGACACACTAAGGGACTTCCTCATCAGGAAGGGCTTCAAATCTGGTTCCCTCGATCCAACTCTTTTCACAAAATGATATGATGATGCATTATTCATATGTCAAATTTATGTTCATGACATAATATTTGGATGCACTAACAAGAAATACAGTGAAGAATTTGCATTCTTGATGAGTGAACAGTATCAGATGTCCATGATGGGCGAACTGAAGTTCTTCTTAGGGCTTCAAATTCGCCAACAACGCAACGGCATCTTCATCTCTCAGGAGAAATACCTCAAGGAGTGCCTGAGGAAATTCGGGATGCAAGACTACAAGGGCATCAAGACACCGATGCCTACAAATGGACAACTTAGCCCTGATGAAAATGGCAAGGAATACGATCAAAAGGTATACCGCTCCATGATAGGTTCTCTGCTATATCTATGTGCATCTAGGCCTGATATAATGTTGAGCGTTTGCATGTGTGCCCGATTCCAAGCGGCACCTAAGGAATCGCATCACCAAGCGGTGAAACGAATTCTTCGATATTTGGCTCACACCCCGTCGCTAGGCTTATGGTATCCAAAAGGAACACAGCTGGATCTCGTTGGGTACTCAGACTCAGATTATGCTGGAGATCGAGTGGATCGGAAGTCTACCTCAGGAACGTGCCATTTCCTCGGATGTTCTCTTGTGTGCTGCTCATCGAAGAAGCAGAACTGTGTATCCCTCTCCACTGCTGAAGCTGAATACATTGCTGCTGGTGCTAGCTGCTCACAGCTTCTTTGGATGAAGCAAACTCTGAAGGACTACGGCATCAACCTGAAGAAAGTACCACTACTATGTGACAATGAGAGCGCCATCAAGATATCTCAGAATCCAGTACAGCACTCGAGGACGAAGCATATTGAGATTCGGTATCACTTTCTTCGGGATCATGTATTGAAGGAAGACATTGTCATCAGCCACGTGAAGACTGAAGACCAACTTGCTGATATATTCACTAAGCCTTTGGATGAGAAGAGATTTAGCACTCTGAGGTGTGAGCTAAATATCTTAGATTCCTCAAACGTCCAGTGAATGGACACACATCCTAACGCTTAAACAATATTGAAGAATCCTGATGTACAACACACGATGCGTCGTACTCCTCAAATCATGAGGAACTACCTTGCTAAGTGTAAAGAAATTAACGTGGAATTGACTCAAGATCCATACGACAATTGTATGGTATCAAGTGTCTCATTCCCTATAAGGTGGGTAGCGCCACCGCGCGAACACCTCAGGATTGGTTGTTCCTCAGCTTCCTCAGGATTTGAAATCTTCATTACTGATGATTTCCGTGTTTGTCCTCAACAGCGTTCACCTATAGTTATTGTTCTTCAGCTTTTTCTTCTTCATCTAGGTGAACGTGATCGGACCCGTCCCTCTGTGTTGACTTATCTAATCTGTCATAGGAAATCTTGTATTCCTTAGGCTGAGACCATTTGTCTTCATCATCAACCTGAGACCATTTGTCTTCATCCTCAGCCCTTGTCCTCAAGTTCCTAAAATCAAGGATTTACAGTTACAATTGTCTTCAATTTGTTGCGATTTTACCGCACGTCGTGCTTATCCACCATTAGGATATCTGTAAGAGCAAGTTTTGCCCCCGAAAGTTTTGGACATTGTTAGGCAAAGCAGAAGTGGAACTAATATTGTTTTCGAGCATAAACAGATACTTAGGTTCCGAAAGAATGGAGTTTGCATGTAGAAGGTCGAAGGACAACTCACTGCAGTGAATCTGCAGTCATCTACCGAAGCCTTTGAAGGAAGACGACCCCTAAAAATGTTGTCGAAGAAGATGTTTCTCTCGAGCAAAAGCGCAACGAGGAGATAGCTGAAGCTGATCGAAGACTTAGTCTTTTTGCTAGTTTCTCTTTATTTCTTGAGTCGTAGGAAAAACCGTACTATTAAGAGGGGTTTGCTAGTTGAGATCTTTGTCGAAGTGAATCTGCTCTGCTCAACCAAAACCCACAAAAGCCTACCGAGAGAAATCTCACCGAGTCGAGCGAATAGCTCGAAGGCAAAGTCATTACACTTCGTGCCTTCGAAAGAGAACTCGTTCGGTGAGTCAGCTTACTTGTTCCTCAAGTAAAGTTGCGCAGTGATTGGAATCCGACCGTTGTGGACACGCGTCAAGCGGTTGCATCGGGTCACTTCAGTCATTTTACCCATCGGGATCGCCAACTATAAATACCCCGCACCCACCCGCCAGTTCGGGTTGGCTGCTCCACCGAAGATTCTAAGACAGAAGTCTGAGAGCATCCCAAGAGAGATTCATCGAGAGAAAACCAAAATCCCAAGTCTGAGTTGAGTTGAGCAATTCACTATGACTTAGGTCGAGATTAGCCGATCTTTTTATCTTGGAGAACTGCAAGTCTCCTAGACGGTTAGGCGTCGCCTGTCAAGCAGTCGAAGAGAAATTGTCACTGCTGAAGGAAGTTTGTAAAGGTCTCGGAGATGTCCTGAATCATCTACCACGAGTGAAAACTGGACAAGCTCGAGGAGTTTGTTGCAGTGGAGAATAGGACGGAGAGAGTTTTGCTCCAGGTGTTCAATCACCAGTCCCTCCAACCAGACGTAGCACTTTGCAGAGTGTGAACTGGTTTACCAAACATCGCTGTGTCAGGCTCGTTTTCCTTCTAGCATTTACTTCAAGTATTTTCTCGTAGCCTGTTTGTCTTCGATGTTTTCCTTCGCTCCAAATCCTTTCGAGCCTTGCATTACTTTCGATACTGTATTTCCTTCGAGATGTCTTTAGTCCTACGATGTTTACATGATTTCCTTCTAAGTTCCTTAGAATTTTTAGAAGTGATCATTCACCCCCTCCCCCTCTGATCATTCTTGAGCTTTCAATATCCATTGAGGATCCCAACAATCAGGGGCAATCTGGTCCACAAATTTCGCAACCCCTCAGCTTTCACCCCTCTATAAATAGCCCTCTACCCCCCCCCGGTCATTTCCCCCCACCTCTTCTCTCACTCTCGCGCCGCCCTTGAGCTCCTCAAGCTCTCGTGCTAACGTCGCCGGAGTTCGCCGTCGCCGGGGACGAAGACTCGTGGTTCCTCAGCATTCGCCTCAGTTCTGGTATGCCTATTCCTCAGTGGCTTATTCCTCAGTGTCTTAGTCCTCAGTACTGTTGTGTCCTCAAGCCATTTAATCCTCAAATGTAATGCTAGATTTCTGAGACCTATTTCTATGCCTTATTTATTTGCTTTCCTCAGCCTATTCCTCATGAACGCATATAACCGTACCCCACTTCCCTCGCAACTTAACTCTGTCACAGGTACATGTCTGCTGAGGAATCATATGGTTCTCATAGTCTCACTTCATTTGCAGCTCAGCTTGAATGAACCATTCCTCAGTCTCCACCACTGAAGAAAATGGCTCCTCGGCGTAAGCTCACTGATACTTCTAGAGACCTACCTCCTGAACTCTATGAGAAGCTGAAGACTCCCGAACGTGAAACTGCTGATGATCGTAAGAAAAGGGTCCAGAAGATCACAAGAGAATGGGCCAAGCGTTGGGTGGCATATCAATGGCTTAATCCTCAACATGAGGAAATGTTTGCTGTCAATCCGCCGCTGAAGACCTTGGGTATCAAGGCTCGACCTCCACCTGCACCAGGCGTCATTCCTGATCCGACAACAATGCACACTCCTGATGACTTTCCTGAGGCATATGAGCAATACCTCAAGCGAAGTCGCAGCCGTGTCAAGGATCTGGTCCGTGACATGTCTGCATCAATACAGATTCCGTCTCCGGCTCACGCTCAACCCAGGCCACAACCTCCGCCTCAGCACCGCAAAAAGGCTGCTGGCATCAAGCCCTCCATGCAGTCCTCAACTAAGCCTCAAGTTGTCGGTTCCTCTTGTCAACGCACGGATGGTGCTGCCCCCTCCTCAAGGATTCGCACTGATGAATCTGGCAATGCTCCTGAGGCCTCAACCACAATGCCTTAGTCTCAGCTGAAGACCAAAACTGTTCTTCAACGCGGCCCACGCCCCTCACCAAAGAAAACTGCTATGTGTGGCGCCATTCATCATACTCCTCAAACCTCTGATGATGAAGATGAATTTGAGGATTTGGCCGGCTTCGTCGCCACTGAAGCTGATAAGATTGAATATCTGCGTACTGCGGCCAGGCGTAAATCTGAAGCAACGGGTTCAGAAATCCCTCTTCTCCTTGATCCCAAGAAGATCTTGGAGTACATCGAAATTTGGTCTGTCAAGCCTGACACTCCTCTTGATGATTTGGACATTCCTAAAGACATCAAGTTCTATGTTCAACAGCTCCTCATAAATGAGATTCATCAACGTGATCTTCAGAAACAGTTGAAGGCCAAACTGAAGAAAGTCCTCAGTGACTTCAAAAAGAAACCTATCACTGATGTTACTCCTCAGGAGTTTATAGAGCATCAATGTGAAGTTCAACGCCTCCACACTGAGTGCGCTGCCAACCGTGCTTATATAGGCAAATCCAAGGAACGAATGTCTCAGCAGATGGCAAAGTTGATGAAGCTTCGACAACCTGCTTCCTCAGTACCCCCTGCTACCTCTGCCAAAATTCTCAAGCGCCTGCCTGAAGCCTAACCCTCAACTCCACCTGCTGCGAAGAAACCTACAGTTGAGGATGTCAGAACCCTCTGTTAGGTATGTGCTAGGGTTAGCTAGTGCCTTTGCATCATGTCAAAATTCAAAAAGAAATCCTGTAAATCATTTTCAAAATCCAAATGGGAGAAGGAACACCCCCCAGATGAATTAATTCAAAAGGCCAGATAAAAATCTTTTCCAAAAATTCATGTTAGAGTTTTGAAAAGTCTTATAAATGAGTGTGATCACATATCAAGTGATGTGGGACCCATTCCATGCTCATAGATTTTTCAAATATTCAAACAGTACCTTGGAATTAAAGAAATCCCCCTATTTGATTTAAAATTCAAATCATTTGAATTTTAAAAATGTTGAAAGTTTATAAGTGGCTAGCCTATTTTATTATGAGGCCATGTAAAAGTTTTCAGCATTTAATAAAATGGTTTGGTATTTTTATCAGAGCCAAAACAAATTACAGAAAAAGAAAGGAAAGATTAAACAGAGAGAAAAAGGGAAAAGGCTTACCTCTCGCCTGGGGCGAGGCCCACCTCTCCAGCCGGCCCAGCCCACCCGAACCGTTCTGTCCTCTTCCTCCCGCGCGTCCAAGCAGCTCCGTGGCAGAGCGCCGACGCCGTGGACGCCACCGCGACGTCTTCGACCTTCCAGGCCGCCCCGTGCCATCTTCTCGTGTCCTGGAGAACCGCCGTGAAGCCGTGAATCTTTTCCCCCTCCTCTCTCGTGCTCTCCCTTCCTCTCCTCGTTTTCCCCTTCTTCCCCGAGAGCGTCCGCCGTTCGTCGTCGACGAGAACCGTAGCCAGCGCCGGAGAGAAGCCTGAAGAACCTGTCCATCGTGCGCAGCATCGCCGTTTACCCCGATCTAGAGAAGATGGCGTCCTAATCGAGCCTGAGGACGACGCACGCTTCACCGAGAGCTCGCCGGACCCGCAAGCCGCCGTCGTCGATTACTCCGGCCACAGAGCTCCTCCGACCACACCACCGCCTCCACTGCAAACGTGGTGAGCTTCTGCTTCACCCCATCTACTACACGGCCACCCTCTTGTCCCGTACCGTGTTTTGCCATTAAGGTCGGAGCTCCTCGCCGCCGAGATCCATGGAGACGACCCCCCGTTGCGCAATCGAGCCCGCCTCCTTCTCTGACGTCTTCGCAGTGCTCCAAAGCTTCGATTGCGACCATGTCTGCTTCTGTTGGTGCACCGCAGCGACTTCCACCCGGACCCGTGCCACAGCCGCCGCCTGAGCACGTCATCGACGAGCTTCCGGCGACTCCCGAGCCTCCCCGTGTGTGCGGGTTGAACTGCGCGTGCATGGGCTCCATTTTGGTGGCCTTGGCTTGCCAAATGGTGGCCTGTGCCGCCGTCTTGCGCAACGCCGCCGCGTCGGTTGGTCGCCGGCGACTAGCCGTCGGCAAGCCTGACGTGGCCGGGGTGGTTAACCACTAAACCAACCCCCCTGGGTCACTTACAGGCGGGCCCAGCCCCCTCTAATCCTCTCTGTTAGATTAATCTAACAGGGAAATTAGATGAGAGGCTGACAGCCCTGGCCCACTGGTCAGTTTGACCGGGGTCAAAACGCCCTACGTCATGCTGATGCAGTGCTGGCGCAATAAAAGCTTTTCTAATTAAAAAGAATTCCAGAAAATCCAGAAAATACCCCAAACTTTGGAAATTCATAGAAAATTCATATTAACTCCAAATTGGACAAATAATATATGAAAAATGATCAGGAGAAAATTATCTTTCCAAATATGCAACTTTCAACTCTGTTTGAGTTGATTTTAAAAAGTGATCAGTAGCATTTGCTATTTGAATTAAATGGAATTAAATCAAATTCAATTCAAATATTTTTGCAACTTGAACCATGGCAACATGCTACATTTCACTAACACATCAGAGGCATATCATACACATTTGAAGTTGTTTCAAAATAATCAAACTTTGTCAGTTGCACCTTGACTAAATTGAATTCAAATGTGGAATTTGAATTTGCATTTCAAATGCAATATATTCCACTTAAATGGAATTGCCTCACACATCAAAACTTATACTTCAAGCTTTAACATTCAATCATGTGCTTGAGCATTTCATTCATATTGATTGCTACTTCGTGCTTTGTTTGTCGAGTAGAGGTGGAACCGGAGCAAGAGGTCACCCCCTTCGCTGAAGATCCAGAACCCGAACCTCGTCAGCAAGGCAAGCAAAACCCCATTGATCATGTCGATAAAATCCCACTTCCCTCTCATGTCTCGCTTATGCATTGTATAGGATGATCACCATGTTACGATTCTACCGCATAGATGAACCCATTCCTTTGCATGACCTATCATTTTGTCACAGTAGTAAGCAAACCACAATCCTAGCAACTGTAGGAGTTGTTTGATATCATGTGGCCCCTGCAATGTTACTGCTTATTGCATGCTTAGTATGATACCATGTTGTTACTGTGATGTGAGTCGGGATGGTAATGATCATGTGGATGATGGTAGAAAAGTGTTGGTGAATCGACCTAATACAAGGTGAACGATGAGAGGCTGTGTAGGAGTACACAGTGGGTTGTCTCGTTGAACACCGCCCTAAGTCCGAGTTCTTGTGTGGTGATCCAAGATGAAGAGTACAACCACACATTGGGCTCACTGACCCCTCTCAACCTATTAACTCATCCCTTTCGATGTCCAGATGTCGCAGTAGTTCGGAGTTCTGGTAGGCTTGTGGCCTGGATGCTAAGTGAGAGAACGGCTCAACCGAGACCGGCTTATGCACCACGCACACATCGCTTGGGTCCACTTCGGTAAACCGGCCGGGTTCACGATTGTGGTAACCAACCCAAGTAGGCGGCTTTCTCGGACTAGATCGGCTATGAGGTAACAGTTGTGGTGAGCATCCTCGCTGGCACCCCTTGAATGGTGTCGAGATCAAAGGGGGTAAATGATGATCATGTGTGTGTAGCGGTACACCCTTGCAAGGTTAACAAAACTATTCGAATAGCCGCGTCCGCGGTTATGGACTACTTGGAAAGCTTAGCTTGATTATTAGATAACTTGAACCGGATACTTCTAAAATACACCAAGATAAGTGTGAGTGCTATGGCGTGCTTTCTCGTGGGGAAGTCGAGGAAGGCACCATAGTGGTGTATTGGTTGGTGAAAGTAGTGGACTCGTGTACGCTTCTTATCTCAAAATATGGTACTCGTAGTTCAGGATTAGCCAAGTCAAAGCTGGCATTTCTGCAAGTGAACCCCACCTCCCTTTACCTTGATACATGTGCATGAGTAGTATAGCTCCTATGTAAGTCTTGCTGAGTACGACTTTGTACTCACGTTTGCTTAATATATGTTTTAGATGACGCCACTGACCCCGAAGGTGGCTTCTTCATCGAGCTGGACGACTGAAGTTAAACTAGTCTAGTCCCAGTCAGCAGACGGGTTCCCTCGTGGAGGGCTTTATGTTTGAATAAGGCTTCTTAAGCCAATTTGTTAAACTTGTCTGTACTCAGACATAATTTTCTTCCGCTTTATGTTGTAATGTTGGATCACATGTATGTGATCTCTGTGTGTACTCTATAAGAGTTATAAATAAAATGTACACTTTGTAGAGAATTGCAATGGTACCTGCTGTTCATACAAGGCATGTGTGCTGTGTGTATGTTTATAACATGCATGTCTTTGTATGGGTTTTCGAGACCTTAGTTGTGTTCTGGCTGGCGGTCTTTCATACACCAAGTGGCCCTTAGATGTGCGCAGCTTGGGGCATCGCGATGCGATTGTCCGAGACTCCGTTTCGTGCACACTTTGTGGTATGATCGAGCCCGCCCTAGACTCCGACTAAGTGATCGGGCTGGAGTAAGTCTATGTAAGAGTTTTGAGATAGTCGATAGTATGGTTGAGGCGACTTGTCTTTGAATATGGGAGTTCACCACCCATATCATTAGACCTGTGTGCGGACGATGAGGACCCATCACAGTTGATCATCCGGCCTGGATGGGATGCCCCTCACGTATGATGCTTTCCGAGAATGTTCAGTGCTTGGCCTTGTCTGCTTAGACAAGTGGGTGCGGTTCTCGGCTCTCCATATGACTATGTCTTAACTGTACTTGCATACGCTAACCCCGGGTCCCGACAGAGGACCCCATTGATGCTACACCACTTTCCTCAGCCCTCCGGCATCAAAGGCCGCTGATACCACCGTTCTCATTACTGCTGCCTCAACTCCACCTCCAAATCCACAGCGCATCTTAATCGTCTTCACTCCACCCCCTGCTGCAACACCCATTGTTCCAACTCCTCCGTCCCCACCGCCACCGACTATCACTGAAGTTGAGGACATGGACGTCGACATTATGAAGTTGATGATACCCCGAGCTTTGATGCTCCTAATTTCTTCAATGCTATGAGCTTCTTCCAATAGGGGATTCAAGATCCATATCACTCTGCTCCACCGCGAAAGCTGCTGAGGTTCTGGACTGCCACTCAGAAGAACTATTATGATTCAGTTCTCTATAAGCAAAACAAATTGTTCCCTCACAAGCATATTCCTCTAATGGATATGAAAGCCCTTCCCTTCTTCAATAGTGTGCTTCAGGATCTGCATCATGCCAAGTTGCTTCAGTTATGCTCCGAATGCATCCACTGGAATGAAGAGCTTGTGCTTCAGTTTTATGCAACTGTGTATGTTTCAGGAGATCCTCTGGATATCACCACCTGGGTCCTCGAGTGGATGACTGAGCATCATCACTACACCATCACTGTTCCTGAAGCAATTGCCATTCTTGAGTTGCCTCAATGCACTTCCCCAACTGCTTGCTCCTATGGGTCTAAAATTCTTCGAGATGACTTGATGAACATGCTCATGAAGCCTCAGGCCCCTGAAGCCCCAGCTCGCACAAAGTTTCCAGTTTCTGAGCTTCTGTATCTTCCAAGTACATTGTATCGGATTCTGGCGAAGACCTTCTGCACCATTAAAGGCTATGAATCCTCTGCTGAAGAAGTCATTGGCATCATGAAGAACATACTCCACAACCTCTGCATGTCTGGGCCAATCAACGTTCCTGACTTCTTCTTCAGAACTCTGGTAGATGCAGCACAGAATCCTCATATCCTGAAGCCATACGCGCCATGGATCATGAAGCTCATCCGAGCCACGAATGGTATTGATTTCAAACCTGATCACCCGAATCATCGGACATATCTGCCGCATGTCGAAGTGCTTCAGCATACGATTGCTTCAAATGATAAGGGCAAAGGAATATTCTATGAAGAAGTTCTCCCGACCAATTCCTTTGGTGGAAACATTCGTCATCCTCAGTCTCGCACTACTGATGAAACCAGAACTCATGCCTCTACTGAGGATACGACTCAGGCTCGAGTGATGACTGACCGAGAGCTTCTGATTAGTCTTCATCAGAAGGTTGACCGAAATCATGATTGGGTGAAGCGTCAGTTCTCTGAAATCCTCAGTTACATGTCTCAGACGCATTCTTCAGTGAAGAAAGTGCATCAGTACACTCATCATACATATCAACATCTCGATGCCTTGATGAAAGAAGTAATCACCCCTGAAGACCTTGCAAATTTGGATCTTCCAAAGCCTCCGATTCCTGCAATCAAACCCCCGAGGCAATTCAGATGCTGCACAACTCCTCCTCCAGCCATGGACTCTTACTCTTCAAACCAGGAGATGACTGCTGAAGAAGCTGAAGATACAGCTGCCTGCCCTGACACTGCAACAGATTGCCTCAGGCGTGACTCACCTCCGCCTTGAAGCATCTTCAAAGGGGCGTTAGCTTCAGTTTTTCCCTTTTTGTTCATTTTATGACAAAGGGGGAGAAATCTGTTAGTCTTCAAGCGGGTTTTAGTTATGGGGTTCTTCAGTTACAACTCTCGTTCTTCAGATTTTTTTTGTAACGAGTTGTAAACTGTAATTTTGGTGTTTGACTGATACTATTCCTCGGTTACCTTATGCTATTTCCACAAGTTTATCATATATTCATGTGATTGTCTCTGCAAACACCTCTCTCGGTGCGTTGTTTAAATTCCTCAAACACTTCATAACATGCATTGTTTCAAAAATGCCTGGATATAGGGGGAGCTCCTCATATACCTCAAAATGCTTTAGATATGTTTGTGAGTTTGATAACAAAACGGTTAAGGGACTGATGTGTTTGTGAGTATACACAGGAGAACAGTCCCTGATGAGGTGTTTAACCACCAATGTCGACCCCCCAAAATGTTGAGGAACATTGGAGAAATCGGTGCATTTCCTGAAGAATGAAGTTGCGCGAAATCCTGAGGAATCAGGATCCTGAAGCGTTCGGTTGAAGCTGAAGCTGAGGACGATCCTGAGAACGTTCGCGCTGAAGACGAAGTTGAAGCGTAGACTTCGCTAAGACTTTTTATACTTCTTGAGTCTTAGGAAATCACCGCACTGTTTGAGGGGTTGAGGAAAATGAGTTATGTATTTCTGAGGAAGTGCTCAATTAGAAATCCTGAAGAAGAACCCTGAGGAAATCTCCTGCAGTAGAAGTTCAGTCCTCGGGTGTCTGAGACGTTGTTCTTCAGGACACTGAGGTAACTAACTTCGGTTGAGGAGTCTGGAGATCGCCAGTGCGACTCTTCTGAAAATCATGAGGAGAGAGAATACTTTGACTGTGCCACGTGTTGCGTGGTGAGAGGCTAGAACTTGTCTAGCAACGGTCATTTCCGAGGGCATGAGAGTAATTGCATGCATGGGCATTTATGTCCTTTCACCTCGGGTTGCTCCGCGGCTATAAATAGCCACCCCTAGCCCCATTTGTGGGTTGGCTGCTCCGAGAGAAAAACTGACACTTGTCATTTGAGAGCAACCCACCTCTGAGGAAACTGAAGAACCTATGTGAGGAAAACCACCAGCCTGAGTAGTTGAGCATTTCTGAGGAAGTCGGTTCGAGTGATCCGAAGCTTTTTACTCTTGAAGACTGTGATCTTCCAGCCGGTGTAAAAGTCTTCAGTCTGAGGAAGTCAAGATGAAATTGTGACTTCCCTGAGTGACTGAGTCTGTGAAGGTTTCGGGAGTCTACCTTGAAGACTCACCTGAGTTATTGGACGGAGTCTGAGGACTCTAGTTCAAGGAGAACAAGGTGAAGACTATGTCTTCTGAGTTGAATCTCAGCCTCTCCAACCAGACGTAGAGTTGTCACAGCAACTTGAACTGGTCTACCAAACCAATGTCTTCAATCTCTGGTGCTATCTCTTCAACCTCTTAAGCTTCAGTATTTGCTATGTTGACTTCTTATGCTTCAGCTCTCCCTCTGCTCTTTGTCTTCATACTATGCATCTGAAGCACTTCTGCTTATCTGAATTGATTTATTTCTGTTGCGTTATGATGAGCTGCCCTAATGATTACATTCTGTGAAGTTTTATTTCTTCATGATTTTGGTTACTTCTTCAGACTCATGATTGCTTCAGTCCTGAAGAAAACCAAAATCTGGTAGTAAAATTGAAAATCTCCCATTCACCCCCCTCTGGTCGATATATTGCACTTTCACCTTCTACTTCTTTATACTCTTGCATATCACATAGCTCAACAAACTTATTTAAGTGTTAAGAAGCATCATCTCCGACACCGGAGAATTGATCTCTCATAACAAGGTTTAGCAAGGCAGGTTTAATTTCATAAGAGGTAGCTGAAGTAGCAGGTGTAGCAATAGGAGTGCAAATAAAATCATTGTTGTTGTGACTAGTGAAGTCACACAACTTGCTGTTTTCAGTGGAACCCATAGTAGCAGCAAGTGTGGCAAAAAAAATTGTGATTTTTGATAAAGGACACTAAGATAAAAAATGAAATGTAAACTAACAAGACTAAAAAGCAAAGGTAAAATATAGTGTGCAACTCCCCTATCTTGTAGATTGGAGTCCCCGACAAAGGCACCAGAAATTTTCTTGATGTGCGAGAGATGATAATGGCTTCTCGCCCTTCGTTGGTTACCCCAAGTGGAAGGTGAGATGTAGAATAGAAGAAAATTTCCCCTATGTAGAGTATAGGGTTTGTCTCCCGTAGGACTCCGAAATTGACAAGTAGGTGAAAACGGCGCTAGAAATTAGGCGGTTAACGTGGACATGCACACATACACAAATAACTTTGCTCCCAACGAAATTCAGAGAGGTTGTCAATCTCTCCGGCCTTGTTGTTTACAAATGATCAAATGCAAGGGATAAATGATAATGATAATTGCAACTGGAAAGTCAAAGAAGGAAATAAATTGAGCGTGTAAACAGTGATGAGAATATGGACCGGGGTCCCGTGTTCACTAGTGATGTCTCTCTCCCAAAAGACGATAAAACTGCTATGCGAGGTAAACAAATCACAGCTGGGAAATTGACAGGATTAAAAACGCACCGCAATGCTAACTATGCTACAAAGAAAGGAAGAGGCTCAAAAGCATGGTCGGTACGCCAAAATAAGTAGACCGAAATCCAACTGCATCTACTACTAATCATCCAACTTGAGATATCTATCCAGAACATCTCGCTGGTATTAAGTTGCGAGCCCCACCCAAAGTGTAAACCCAAAGCAACACACAACTGCATTAAAAGAACTTTGCGTAAAGAAAACAATCCTTGTAACCGCGGTTACAAGCACCGTTGTTTTCCCCCTTGTGGCAACATCACATCCCCTAGACTCATGTTTCTGTCACTCAAGCTAGTCATCAGGGGGCATGAACCCACAATAGAGCATACCGTTCCCTCTTGGAGTCACTACCTACTACTTGGCCAAAGCAATAAACAACAACAGAGAACATGCAATAATTACTCAAGAACAAAAATATAAAAGATAAGAAGCAAATATATTACTCAATCGAAAACTGAACATAGTCTCATAATCCATCAGATCCCAGCAAACTCAGCATAGCAATAGCAGAAAGAATTACATATGTGCCTTGATCATGTAGGGCGGCTCACACGGTCTAATCCATGAAGAACAAAGAGGGGAGGAGAACATCACATAGCTACTGATCATGGACCCATGGTCCAAGGTAGACTACTCACGGATCATCCGGGAAGCGTCCATGGTGGAGGAAAGGCTCCTGGAGGTCAATCCTCCCTCCGGTAGGGTGCCGGGAAGAGGTCTGTTGGCGCTCCCGATCTTGGAAGCGCGGCGGCGGCGGTGAAACAGAGGCAAGATCGCAAAAAAGGGTTCTATCTTTCGAGGTTTCCCATCACGGAGAATATATAGGAGAAGCGGGGCAGACATGGGGGCCACCAAGGGTCCAGGCGCCACCCTGGCGCGGCCCCACCCTAGGCCGCGCCGGGAGGGCGCCTGGGGCCCTGGTGGTGGCCCTCTGGCCCCACCTTGGTGATTCCGGAAGCTTCCGGTACACTGATTTTTATTGTATTTTTCCGGAATTTTTGGAGCATTTTTAATACGGGGGAAACCTGAAACAGAAAAATAGCAAAAAAACAGGAACTGGCACTGGGGTGCACTGAGTTAATAAGTTAGTACAAATATGATCTACAGTTTATGAAAGTGTATCTAAAACATAGAAATATCACACAAAACATGCATGGAGCAAGTAGAAATTATAGATACGTTTGGGACGTATCAAACCCCGGTCCATCTTTCATCTTTATTGCCTTCATTGTTACTATTGCTCTCGTTACTGCTGCTACTACTTTGTTACTACTTTGTGGTGTTGGTGATTGGGGAAGTCTCTAAGGCTACACCCGTGAACATACCGTTGCTACTAAATATGTTGTCTAGTGCTTTTTCAGGTGTGGTTGAATTGAAAACTCAACTGCTAAGGCTTATAAGTATTCTTTGGCTCCCCATGTGTCGAATCAATAAATTGGGTTATACCTACCCGCGAAGATTGTTGTGATCCCCTACACTTGTGGGTTATCAAGACTATTTTCTGGCGCCGTTGCCGGGGAGCATAGCTTTACTTATAAGTTCACTTGATAAGTACACTTTATCTTATTACTCTTTTTGCTTACAATGATTACTTTCTTTGAAACGAGATCTTATTGGCAAGGTGGATTCACTGAGGATCAACAAAAATATTATAAGGAATACTGCCTGTCTGAAAAAGGGATATTTATATGGAAACTGATACAAAAATTATATAACTATGCTAGAAACTTATGCTCTGGTTATGACATATCTTATTGCTATGATGAATTTTGTTGCTGCTTGCCGTTTAAACACCTTCCTTTCCAATGTTGGTGTAATGATAACGAAACCTTGGCTTCTTATGCTAAAGATCGTTATGATTTCTTTGATGTAGCACAAATAGAAGAATTTGTTGTCTTTAGGGGTGCCTATGAAATTGCTTCCTTTATTCAAAATATTGAAGATGCCCCTTATAAATATGAGAGTCCGGATATACTTAAATATTGATTTGATAATTATAATTATAATGCTTATATTACTGACTATCTCAAAAGGTTCTCTCCACAAGAGGAAGAGACTAATGCTTTGCAGGAATCTACGGAAGAAGAAATTGCTGAAACTGAAAGCTCATTGGATGAAAAAGAGGAGGAGAGTGACGAACAAAAGGAGGAAGAATGGAGTAGCTACCCATATCTACCAACTAATCTCTTTAACTCTTACATTATATGATTTCCCTCCATGCTTACCAAAGGAGGATGAATGCTATATTGATTGCTATGATCCTATGGATTCTTTTGAAATGTCCCTTTTTGATGAAATTGATGCTTGTGGCCATGATGCCCCTATGAATGAGACTTGCAAGGATGATTTTTCTACTGTTACTTATGATAAACCTTGCTATTTTGATAAGTCTTATGATAACCCTCTAGTTTTTCCTTCTATGGATGTTCTTAATGATGAGGAGTTTTGCTTAGAAAGTTTATATGATTATGTGCTAGTAGATCATGAAAAGAGTGCTTTATGTGATAGTTATATTGTTGAGTTTCCTCATGATGTTACTGAAAATTATTATGAGAGAGTGAAATTTTGTTGTAGAAATTTTCATGTTAGGAAAACACCTCTCTCCATGTTGAGAATCTTGAAGGTGCTCTTGTTTTACCTTCCTATGCTTGATGCTTTGTGCTTCATTGATTTATTTTCTTACAAGATGCCTATGCATAGGAAGCATGTTAGACTTAAATGTGATTTATATTTGCTCCTTTGATGCTCTCTTTTGTGCTTCAACTTTTATTCTTTTGTTTGAGCATCGTTACACCCATGCCTAGCTAATGGATTTAAAGAAGAGCTTCTGGGAGGCAGACCAAAACGGATTAGGTTTCTTTTTATTTTGTCGTGTCTTGGATGTTTTTACTACTTTAGCAACTCCACTGTATCTTTATTTTCAAGTTTAGTGCCAAGTTTTAGCCTCTTATGATAAGGGAAGCAAAAGTTGTGACATGATGTCCAGAAAACAGATTCTGTCTGCTTGACGGAAAAATTCACAATAAATCACCAGTTCATATTTTTTAGCTGAATGTTTTACACAGCATGATCTATACAATTTTGAAACTTTCATATGCTTTGAGTTTTCTTATTTGAGCAGAAGAAGTGCACCTGAAAAATCAATCTTCACAATCTGTCCTGTTTTGGCAGATTATTTATTACTGTACTAACCGCTCTAATAAGTTTATGGGAAGTTTTATGTGAAGGAAGTTTTCAAGTGTGCGAAGGGAGATGATGAAAGGAGATTTACGAGTGCCAAAATCTTAAGCTTGGGGATGCCCCCGGCACCCCCAAAAAAAAATCAAGGAGACTCAAGCGTCTAAGCTTGGGGATGCCCCGTGCACCCTCTTCTTCATCAACAATCATCAGTTCATCCTTCTCCACACTATATTTTTATTGCTTCACATGGTATGTTCTTTTCTAGGAGCGTCTGTATATTTGCTTTTAGTTTTGTTTTGTTTTGTCTGCTGGTCATTACAATGTCGGACCCTTGCATGCTTGATTGTGAGAGATACACGCTCCACTTTATCATAGAACACTCTAGAGCTTCACTTATATCTGTTGAGTGTTAAATTTATCTACTGCCTGTTTTGTTAGCTCTTGTCCTTCACTTAGATCTTGTTTGAGAGCAATTTAATTTATTTTTTATAAAGTTTAGAACTCTCATGCTTCACTTATATTTTTTTAGAGAGTTGTTTCTGTTGCAATGGTTTATATGTCTCATGGAATGTTTTATATGTGGTGTATAGGTAATCTAGATCACTAGGTCAAGCTTTGGATATCTTGCAATAGTGTCGAGGTATCGATTGAGTAATGAGGAATGTTTATGCAATTGAGCTTGCGCCCATTAGTGATAGGTGTCGTATCTTGGCTAACCGTGCCTTATTTTTGAAAACTAAAAAAAATAGTTGAGAACTCTAGCTAGTAATTGGATCACTAATCTTTGTAGGGTTGGAATATATAGAGTACCCCCACGTACCATGGGTCGAGGATGCGCAAGGATAACCAAACCTCCATACACTCCTCCTTGGGGTACTTGTGTGTTTGTGAATCTCCTGACTAGATAGAGAGTTACCGATAATAAGTGCATGAGTTCTTCGGACTAATGCGAGTATTTGATTGTTGGCACTTCCAACACCCATATTTTGCTAGCATCTTCGGTACCGTGCATTGCCCTTCTCGTGTGAGTTGGTGAAAACTTCGCCGGTGCATCCAAACCCTTGGCACGATACGCTCTTTCATCATAAACCTCATTATATCTTTCCTCAAAACAGCCACCATACCTACCTATCAAGGCATTTCCATATCCTTTCCGAGATATATTGCCATGCAACATCCATCGTTCTTCATGTTCATATGAATTATCCTTCATTGTTTGATATTTCCTACTGCTACACTGGCAGAGGCATTCATATAGAGTCATTAATTTTTGATTCAGAGTTGTAAGTACATAAAAGTGTGTTGATGTTCTTATAGAGTGTTGCCCCTACAGTGAGGAAAGGAATAAAAGATCCCAAAGTGGACGAAATAAAAAAGAGAGAGAGAATAAAGATCCATGGAGGCAACCCAAAAATAAAAAATACAAAAAAGGTGAAAAAGAAGAAAAAATAATAAAAAAAGAGAGAGGGGGCAGCACTACTATCCTTTATTCCACACTTGTGCTTCAAAGTAGCACCCGTGCTTCATAGAGAGTTTTCATATCATTCATCGATAACTATGTGGGGATCTATACATTATAGAACTTGGCTTGCATATTCCAAGGATGAGCCTCCTCAAAAGAGCTCTAGGTATTCATGAGCAAGCAAGTTGGATGCACCCTGACTAGTTCCATTAGAGGGCTTTCATACACTTATAGCCCTTTGTGCATCCGCATGTGCATGGCAATCCCTACTCCTCACACCATATCTATCATTTGGTTTTCTCCCGCCTATGATTGTCCTCATTGGTGTGAGCCTTTCTCACTTTTTGACTTCCTATCCCCATCAATATATTCTATTTTTCCATCCTAAGTGCCAACGTATCTTGCTCGCGCTCATCCATTGCATGAGTGCTCAAGGTCGAAAGGGAGAGGATCAGTTTGACTTGTACCTGACTAGTGGTCTGGGGACGAGTCATAATAAGATTCCAAAGGGACCATGTGTGAAAATTAGTAGATTGACTTCTCAACAACTATTCAGTATTTTTATGCTCTAAAACTTCCCCACTCTTGGCACGGGGACTCCGACAGAGACATTCGATTCACGGACAGCAAGAGCTCAATTGTTTATATGTTCTTCATTGCTTGCTTAATATCAACTATAGACTATTGCTTTATATCACTTTTTCTTTGACTTATGTATCCTTATTACATTAGATTGATTTCCTTTACTCCTAAGTAGCATGTCACATAAAAAATTATCTTGTTATCATTTACCTACTTAGGGACAAGCAGGAATTAAGCTTGGGGATGCTGATACGTCTCAAACGTATCTATAATTTTTTTCTCATTCCATACCATTTTTGTGTCATTGCTACATCTTTTTGCCATGCTTTTGAATCATTTATTGGACTAACCTACTAATATCGAGCCTAGTGCCAGTACCTATCTGTTTTGTCTTTGCATTGCAGAAAAAGTCCATAAATGAAGTTGCTCAGAAAATTCCCAAAAAATTACCAAAAATATTTACACCGGAAGAGTCCTCCAGCCGGAGGATGGAGTCAAGAGGTGGCCCCAGGCCCCCAGGCGCCCTCCTGGCGCGTCCAGGGGTGGACCCATGCCGGGTGGCCGCCTGGGTGACCTGGGCACCGCCTCGGACTCCCGTTGGCCTATATATTTACCCGTGACGCAAAAACCTGAGATATCGAACTCCTTTTTGCAGAAGCGCTCCCAATCTCCGCCACCATCGAAACCTAGCTTCGGGGGTCACCAGGATCCCGATCCAGCACCCTATAGGAGAGGGCCTTGGCCCCCGGGGCCATCTTCATCAACTCTTCTTCACCCCATGATGGATCATGAGTAGTTCCTCCTTGGACTACGGGTTCTTGGCAGTAGCTTGTTCGTATCTTCTCCCCCTAGTTCTTCAATACAATGTTCTCATGAGCTTCCCTACATGATTGAGATCCATATGATGTAATTGGTTTTGTGTTTGTTGGGATCCGATGAATTGTTACCTTGTTCAGTCCTAAGAGGTTTATGAATTATTGTTGCTGCAATTTTGTTGTTCTTAATGCTTGTTACTAGTGCACGAGTAGCATGATTTCAGATCTGAGCACATTACGGTTGCATGATTATAATTGTTGTTCTAGATCTTATCTACAGTTGTATGCACTTGTTATAGTTCGGAACCGGCTATCCCAAAGGTGACAGCTTGGGACACCAAAGGGGATGGGCTATAATTTGAGGATCACATGTGTCCATAGAGTGTTAATGCTTTGTTCCGGTGCTCTTTGACAGGAGCACCTTAATCTTCGTAAGTTCCTTTTGGACCCGTTTGTAGTGGGACGGTAGGACAAAAGATGTTGTGCAAGTTCTTATTGCAAGCACGTACAACTACATACGGAACACATGCGTACGTTTGGATCTTAGACTAGGATTGCTCTAGTTTGTTCTTTGGCTAGATTTAGTGCAATGTTGTCAATTGCCAACTGTAATTTGTTCACCCAACGCCTTGTTCTTTTTGCTTGGAGACTTACCACTAGTGAAACCTTGAATCCCGGTCCATCTTTCATCGTTATTTCCTTCTTTGTTACTATTGCTCTCGTTACTGCTGCTACTACTTTGTTACTACTTTGTAGTGTTGGTGATTGGGGAAGTCTCTAAGGCTGCACCCGTCAACACACCGTTTCTACTAAATATATTTTCTAGTGATTTTTCAGGTGTGGTTGAATTGACAACTCAACTGCTAAGGCTTATAAGTATTCTTTGGCTCCCCTTGTGTCGAATCAATAAATTTGGTTATACCTACCAGCGAAGACTGTTGCGATCCTATACACTTGTGGGTTATCAGTTGGTCACTTAATTGCGCTCGAGTCGAAACTTCTCTGTAAACAAGCATCACATGACTTATTCTAGCGTTCTCGATTAATAGAGTAAAACTCATCAAACCCCTCATAAGGTTTGCTAATGTTTACTCTATAATGGGTCACATAGGTCATATAAGTGTTTCTGCATCAGTTTACAGGCAAAATAAGCCATAGTAGGCTAAATTCATGTATATGCCGAGTCCTCCGGTTGTCAAGCTTAGGTTAAAAGATCATAAGTCCCCAAGGTCTCTAAATACAACGATATACACGCCAGGTTCCAGGGAAGAGATGATCAGTCCTTCCAGGTTCCAGGGAGTTTCAAATGCAGGGATGAAATGCAATACAAAAAATGATAGATAAAATAAGAGTCGGCATAATTGTTGTTGATTTAATGAGTCGTCCGAGAACATTCATGAACCATCTAGGTGTTAAAGTGACGGAGTTGTGCATTCCCCACGGCTCTTATAAGTATCGAGCTCGTGGCCGCCGGCTCCTCGCCCATTTGACTAGATGACAGGTTTCACCGGACAATTTTTATACTTGTAGTTGGAGAAGTTTTTGGTTTATTTTACCAGTACCTTGATGGCTGGCCGCCCGGGCCGACTCCATCGGGTGTATGTCCGAAGTTTCTTGATTCTGGATTTCTTTGGTCGCAGGGAGTGAAGGTTTGTACTTTAGGCGGGTTAAGGCGTTCATTATCCTTAGACCATTGTTGTTTGAGTGCTAGCATGTGGTAGCATTGTCCCCAAGAGCGGTTTGCAAGGCGACCCGGTCTGGCATGTTTTGGGCAAGGTCCTTGTAAGGCTTCCTCAGAGTTATGTGGACGACTCTTCTTATCTGGCCTCGTGGAACTTCCTAATTTCCATGAATCGGGTCTGTTGTATCCTTTGGGGTTCTCAATGCTCCTGCGTTTTCCAGTGAAGCACTGCCTATTCTTTTGAATTCCTTCATTTTTTGCTTCGTCAGAATTGACATATCTGGTGACTGCATCTACGATTCCCTATAGGTCTTTAGCTACTGTCATCATATGATCCAACACGCGAATCATGAGCCCGAGTCGGTCATCTGCACCCGTGAAGTCGGTGTTTGGCTGAGCTTCTCGTGGCCGACTCTTCTGTAGAGGTTGAGCGTGTTCCTCGCATTCGCGGGTTTTTTCCCTTTGTGACCAAGCAGTTTTTTTATGCTCAGTCGTCTTTTCGTGGCACTCCTGCCGACTTCCTCTGGCTACTAAAGATGCAGGTGATATGAGTCGGGTATCCCTAACTGTTGTTGAGTCGGCCTTAGGTATTTGGTGATCTGATCTCTTATTGGGAGTCGGTTCTTCATTTTGATTGGTTGAGGTATTGAATTCAGAAAGATTTTCTGGGGTTTCTTTATGCTGAGCTTCTCCCAAGGGACTAGTCGTCCTTACTAGTCGATATCTTCTTCGTCTGAAAAAGAGACTTTTTCTAGGAGGTGTGACGCGTCGTCCCCTTCAATGGCCCTTGGATAACGAGGGTGTTCTGGATTATATTCTTCTTTCTCACGCATGAGTCGTCTTTCTTCAATCAAACGGATGGATTCATCATCGCAAAACTCTGCCGGATTGTCACGGTCTAGGGTTTCGACCGACCGATCCGGCTTTTGAGATCCACTGAGAACTCCGATGAAAACATGCCTGGAGTTGGCTCCCAGTCGACCTTCAGTCTCGTCAGATTATGATTCAGATCCCTCTGACTCTCTGATGAGGTGTCGGTTGAGACAGAACGGGGCCTGATGAACATAGACGTTCTTATTGTCCTGCGATGCATCCTCAGCGGGAGCGGCTGGGAGAGCTTCTATGAGAACATAGTCCTTCTTAGCAACTTTGAGGACAAACCCAAGATTACGGAACCAGTCCGCATAGTTGCCCCCATTTGCAGCCAGCTTCTCTTTTTCAAGCATCGGTCCTAAGCTAAAAGCATTGTTGTTGTGGGCCATCTCTCTACAACGATATAAACAGATTGATTTAGACATGGTTCAAAATTAATTGCATTAATCTTAACAAGTTTAATCTAATGCTCCCACTAAAACCAATATCTCTCAAAATTGATCTTAGGGTAATCAAGATCCGGACCAATACACCTGCCACCGATGTAACACTCAGCCATGGAGGAGATCAACCCGGTAGGTCTAACTAAACCAATCATAACCGACTTATGACTCTTGTATTAGTCTTTCGACACTTGTGCTCCGAGCTCAGGTTGGATAAGCTAGAACGTCAAGACAACCAAGCGCTATTGCTGTGGAGACAACTCAATCCACCCGCCTCTTTGTTACCTTTCCATTGGTACTCCTGTTACACGACGCACCTCGGGTGGCGTTTATTACAGACGGTTGCACGGTTGGGAGAGCACGGACTTCTTGATATTTTAAGAGAGATCATCCTATTAAAATTACGACTAGTGCACAATCAAAACAGGTAATGAAAATGATTAACATCACAGGAAGTTTAAAGTATGTGATATGGTATAGCCCTTTTCTTCAAGAGGCTCCAAGCATCATGTTTTTTTGTCTTCATCTTCTTTTTGGTTGAGAGCATCACCTCCACGCATGACATTTCGTCAAGCATCATGACGTATGATCATCATCTTCATGTAGATACTACAACTATTGCTAGCATATATTCTATAAAAATAAAATTACATGAAGTTTGGCACGCAGGCCGAATAAATGACAATCATATGGCTCCAGCCATCTGTAACACCCCCAGATCCAGTACAGTAATCACTATAGTGATTTCACTGTTCATGTCATCACTGTTGCTAATCATGCCATGATCACTTTTGATCATAGCTCTGTCAGATTCCAACCCTCATAAAATTTTCGAATAAATGTGGATTGTAAATCTTGCTCCAAGAATTGTGGATGCATGACAATCAACTTAATCATAGTTAAACCAAAGTTAATAAAACCTATTAAATAAAATGCCTAGAAATCATTAGGCCATGGTTAATATAGTAATGGGTATATTAATAAAATGGTATAGTAATATTAAGGAATAATAAATGAAATAAAACAATAGGTTGGGAATTATTAAATTGCCATGGGATAATAATAAACAAGTGGATATAGAAATCTTGCCCAAAAATATTGCAATCAATTTTATTAAGTGTAAACAAAATCAGTAGTCCAAGAAAATATAGAAATGAAAATTTATTAAAATATTTTAGTAATTAAAAAAACTAAAAACAGTAGCTATGGGAGCCCTCATTAATCCTTTGCATTTTATATAATATTCAAATGAGTTTATTTCTGCATGAAACTTTTTATACGAGGTTAATAAAATGTAAAAACAATATTAGGATCAGTTAAACATTTTAGAAAAATAAAAAACTAGCTAAAACAAATAGAAGAAAAATAAACAGAAAGCAAAAAAAAGAGAACAAAAAAAACGCCTGGGGCGAGGCCCACCCGGGCCCAGCCCCCCTATCTCTCTCCTTCCCCCTGTCCCCCCCCCCCCACCCCACCTGCCCCCCTGCCACAAAGCGCCATGGGCAGGGAGAACCCGAGCTCACCTGCCCCCTGCCCGTCACCTGCCCCCCCCCACCGCACCCCGAAGGATAAGGTCGAGGCCACGACCCCCACAAACCCTAACCCTAGCGCACACCCCTCCCCTTCCTCCCCCCCCTCGTGCCTCCTTCTCTCTTTGGCGGGCTTGCCCGAGCCGCTGTGGACTGCCTTCGCCGCCAACTCGGCGGGGACGCGGCCAACGGCCACCGCATGTCGCCCAACCGTGTCCAGGGGCTCCGCCGCGTCCCTCTGCATCGAGCCCGCGCGTCAATTTCTGCCGGGAAGGACGAGAGACGCCGCCCCCTTCTTCCTCTTCAACCACGGCCGCCCGCGACCTCTGCCCCGATTCGCGCCACCCCAAGCTCTTCTCGCCACCCCGAGACCTCCTCGAGCTCCACGGTGAACTCCCGCTCCGATTCCTCCCATCTCCCTCGCCGTTCCGCCGCCGTAGGTCCGAGCCCCTTCCGGTCCGCCATTGACAGGAGCCCGAGCTCCCGTGCTCGCCTCGCCACTGCTCGGCCTTCCCCCTACCCCGCGCGTGCTCACGCACAGGCCCTCGCCCAGCCGCACCACTAGCCCCCCTCCTGCGTCCATGGCCGCCCCTGGCCGAAGCCCGCCGGCGGAAGGCTGATACGTCCAAAACGTATCTATAATTTTTGCTTGCTTCATGCATGTTTTGTGTGATATTGTTATGATCTAGGTACACTGTCATACACTTTTGATCATATTTGGACTAACCTATTAACTCAGTGCACCCCAGTGCCAGTTCCTGTTTTCTTCTGTTTTTCTATTTTAGTTTTCCCCCATATAAAAAGTACCAGAAAAATTCGGGAAAATTCAGATAAAAAATCAGCGTGACGGAAGCTTCGAGAAGAGCCCGAGAGGTGCCAGAGGGGAGCCAGGGGGGCCCAGGCGGCCACCCGGCGCGGCCCCACCCCTGGCCGCGCCAGGGGGGCGCCTAGGGCCCCTGGCCCACCTCTGGCTGCCCCCTTTCGCCTATTTATCCCCCGTCACGGGAAAACTCCAGAGAGAACCGTATTCCGCGAACTCGCCTCTATTCCGCCGCCGCCGCGCTTCCGAAGATCGAGAGCACTAGAAGACCTCTTCCCGTCACCCTGTCGGAGGGAGGATTGACCTCCGGGAGTCTCCTCTCCACCATGGATGCTCCCCGGATGTCCCGTGAGTAGTTTTCCTTGGACCATGAGTCCGTGATCAGTAGCTATGTGATGTTCTCCTCCCGTCTTTGATCTTCATTGTTTAGACCTCGTGAGCTGCCCAACATGATCGAGGCACCTTTGTAATATTTCTACTATTGCTATGTTGAATTTGATAGGATCTGATGGATTATGAGATTATGTTCAGATTGTGATAGACTAATATATTTGGTTTTTATCTCTTATATTTTTGTTCCTAAGTAATTCTTGCATGTTCTCCGTTGTTGTTTATTGCTTTGGCCAAGTAGTAGGTAGTGACTCCAAGAGGGAGCATTGTGCTAGATTGTGGGTTCATGCCCCCCCCCCCGATGACACGCTTGAGTGACAGAAACATGAGTCTAGGGGATGTGCTGTTGCCACAAGGGGGAAAACAACGGTGCTTGTAACCGCGGTTACAATGATTGTTTACTTTACGCAGAGTTCTTTTAATGTAGTTGTCTGTTGCTTTGGGTTTACACTTTGGGTGGGGCTCGCAACTTAATACCAGCGAGATGTTCTGGATAGATATCTCAAGGTGGATGATTAGTAGTAGATGCAGATGGATTTCGGTCTACTTACCTTGGCGTACTGCCTGTGCTTTTGAACCTCTTCCTTTCTTTTGTAGCATAGTTAGCATTGCGGTGCGTTCATAATCCTGTCAATTGCCTTTCTGTAATTTGTTTACCTCGCATAGAAATTTTATCGTCTTCTGGGAGAGATACATCACTAGCGAACATCACGTATCCCGGTCCATACCCTTATCATTGTTTCCACGCTATATTTACTTTTCTGCATTTACTTTCAAGTTGCTATTATTATCCCTTGCGTTTTATCCTTTGTAAACAACAAGACCGGAGAGATTGACAACCTCTCTGAACTTCGTTGGGAACAAAGTTATCTGTGTCTGTGTGCAGGTCCGCGTCAGTTGCGCTGCTGACACCTACTTATCATCTCTGGAGTCCTGCTGGAGACAAACCTTGGTATCTTTACTGAGGGAAATTTGCTTTTGTGCTACATCACGCCTTCCACTTGGGGCTCACCAACGAAGGGCGAGAAATCACTATCATTACCTCGCACATCAAGCCAAATTTCTGGCGCCGTTGCCGGGGACTCGAAGTGCTAAGATAGGGGAGTTGCACACTACCCTTTACCTTTGTTTTTTAGTCTTGTTAGTTTACCTTTCAGTTTTTATCTCAGTGTCCTTTATGAAAAACCACAAAAATAATTGCTACCTTTTGCCTTTGTCTTGCTTTGCCTATTTATGCTATCCTCACCATGGGTGATGAACCACCCAAATATGGTAGGATGGACATGTTTCACTTGGCTCGTCTTCGATCAATTTGTGCTCACGCTAAAAACCCAACCGACTTGGTTGAGGGAAAATCATTGGATGAGCATGCTCATTATACGCGGCACCGCCTAGCTCAGAAAGGGAAACACTTATGGGATCAAATACATGTTTCTTATTGCCATGCTAAACTTTTGTGCCACATTTATGATTTTACTTGCTGTTCTAATATAGATCATAAACATCTCCCTTTCCAATGTGAGTTTAATGAAAATAAGATCTTGTCTTCTTATGCTAAAGGTGTTTATGATTACTTTGATGTTGAAAAGATTGAAGAGTTTGTTGCTTTTAAAGGTGCCTATGAGATTGCTTCTTTGATTGTAAAGTATCACGATACTATTTTCGAGTCTGAAAACTTTGCAGTTCTTGCTTATTGCTTCGAGAATTATACTTCAAATTCTTATATTGAGGATTTTAAAAATAAAATGTTTGCTTCCCAAGAAGATGCCAATGATTGCTTTGAGGAGGAATCCCATGATTTCGAGGACTCACTTGAAATATCCCTTTCTGAAAAATTTGATACTTGCTTTGTTGATGGCCAAGATGCCACTATGGATGATGCTGAAAAAAATGAACTCTCTATAGTTCTTTATGTTAAGAATTAAATTGTTGCTATTGCACCCACACTTGATGTCCCTATTATCCTTTTGAAATCTCAAACTATTCCAGAGAATTTTGCTCTTATCAAGGCTCAATATGATGGGTTGCATCTATCTTATCATCCTAAAAACCGTGTTCAAAACAATATACGTGTGCTTGTAGGTCATGAACAATATGATTTATGTGATAGTTATATTCTTGATGTTGTTCATGATACTACTGAAAATTATTTTGAGAGAGGAAAGTTTGGTTGTAGAAACTTTCATGTTACAAAAACACCTCTCTCTTTGTTGAAACCTTTGAAGTTCTTCCTGTTCCACCTCCCCATGCTTGTTGCTTTGTGCTTCTTCGATTTATTTCTTTACAAGTTTACAAAGCATAGGAAGTGGGTTAGGCTTAAATGTGTTTCATATTTCCTTCTTGATGCTCTCTATTGCTTCAAAGTTCTTATTCTTATGTGAGCATTTTTTATGACTTTAAGCCTAGCTAATGGCTCTAAAGAAGCGCTTTCGGGAGGCAGCCCGCAACGAATTTAGGTTTTTCTTTTTGATTTTGTTGTGTCTTGATGATTGTTACTACTGTAGAAACATCATTGTATCTTTATTTTTCAGCTTTGTGCCAAGTTATAGCCTCTTACGGCAAGGGAAGTAAAAGTTGTGACATGCTGTCCAGAAAACAGATTCTGTCCTCGTGACCAGAATTATTCCAAAAAAATCCCAGTTCATCTTTTTGAGCTGAAATTTTTACACAGTATGCTCTATACAATTACGAAACTTCCGTATGTTCTGAGTTTTTTTATTTGAGTGGCAGAAGTAACCCTAAATAATTCTTTACTATCTGCTGTTCTGTTTTTCACAGATTCTGCCACGTTTTGTCTCTCCTAACTTTTGCAAACCTTAAGCTTGCTTTTTCTTTGCAAAAACTTTTTGGCACTCTGGAAAAACAGTAGATATTCAAGAATATCTTTATATCCAGTGGAAATTTTTTATTTATTAAGGGTACTAACCTCTCTAATCAGCTTATGATGAGTTATGTATGAAGGGAGTTTTCAAGTGTGCGATGGAAGATGATGAAAGAAGATCCAGGAGTGTCAAGCGCTCAAGCTTGGGGATGCCCCCATGCATCCCCAATAAATATTCAAGGAGACTCAAGCGTCTAAGCTTGGGGATGCCCCCGTGCATCCCCTTCTCCATCAACAATCATCAGTTCGTCCTTCGTCTCACTATATTTTTATCACTTCATGCGTTATGTGCTATGCTTGGAGCGTCTCGCTCTTAGGTTTTATTTTTCTTTAGCTTTGCTTACTATTCATAACAAGTTAGGTCCTGTCTTACTTTGTGTGGGAGAGAAACACGCTCCACTTTCAAAATCTAGATCACATCATAGGATTTTTCATGCCTATCTTCTTGTTGTTGTGTGTTCTTGATCTTTTCATAGCTACTGCCATGTTTAGTCTTAGTTTTAGTTTGTCTTTAGCAAGAGCCTTGGATTTTGTTTAGTTTGTTGCTGGAACTCTTTTTAGTTTTCATGTTTATCTTGTTAAGAGAGTTGGTTGTTGCACTGAGTTGTGTCTTGTCTTGAAAGTAGGTAATTGAGGTTGCTATTTAATTTTAGTAGTAACTTGCAATGGTTTTGATGTATTGATGTGAGTAATGGTTGAACTTTTGGTGTCAAGAGCTCTTGCCTATTAGTGATAGGTGTCATATTTTGGGAAATCTGTGTTTATTTTCAAAACCTACAAAACTAGTTGAGAACTCTAGCTACTAGATAGATCACTACTCTTCTGAGGGGTCGAATATTAGAGAACACTCACGTACCATGAGTCGAGGATGCGCAAGGATAACCAAACCCCCATACACTCCTCCTCGGGGTACTTGTCTCTTTGTGAACCTCCTTATTAGATTGAGAGTTACCGATAATAAGTGCATGAGTTCTTCGGACTAATGTAAGTATTGAGAGTTGGCACTTCCACCTTCCCATATTTTGCTAGCCTTTCCCGTGCCGTGCATTGCCTTCTTCTCACTCAGAGAGTTGGCGTCCACCTTCGCCGGTACATCCAAACCCTTGGCATGATACGCTCTGTCATCATAAGCCTCCCTTTATCTTTCCTCAAAACAGCCACCATACCTACCTATCAAGGCATTTCCATAGCCTTTCCGACTTACATTGCCATGCAACTTCCACCTCTTCATGACTTGATCTTCATGTCATACATGTTCCTGCTATACTGGCAGCGACATACATTGCATACATCATGATAGTTACATCTTCTTTATGATTTTGAGTACCTTGTAAAGTGTGAAAGATCTCCTTTACCTTCTTGTAAAATAGAGTGTTGCCTTTAAGTGAGGACAAGATCCCAAAGTGGACACATTAAAAGATCCCAAAGAGGACAAATGAGCGTTAAATAGAAAGAGCCATTGAGGCCACACAAAAATACAAAAAAATAGAAAAAAGAGAAAAATAAATAAAAAGAGAGAAAGTGGCAACACTACTATCCTTTTGAGAGATCCAAACTAGTACTCCCTTTATATCCTTGTACTCCATAGAGATGATCATTATGCATATAGCTATGTGGGGACCTTCACACTATAGAACTTGGCTTGCATATTCCAAGGATGAGCCTCCTCAAACGAGCTCTAGGTCTTCATGAGCGAGCAAGTTAGATGCACCCCCACTAGTTCCATTGGAGAGCATCTTAGCTCGTATGTGCATCCGTTGCATGGAAATCCCTACTCCTCACATCATATCTATCATTCGGCATCTCTTGCCTATGATTGTCCTCATTGATGTGAGCCTTTCTCATCCTTTTTGTCTTCCTCCTCCACCATATTTCTCTCTTTGCGATCCTAAGTGTCAACTCTCGTGCGTACGCTCATCCATTGCATGAGTGCACGAAATATCGAAAAGGAGTGGATCAAATTGACTTGTACCTGGCTAGTGGTCTGGGGACGACTCAAGATAAGATTCCAAAGAAGACCAAGTGTGAAACTTTAGTAGATTGAGTTCTCAACACAAAAGAACTTTTTTCTCGTATTCCCTATCCCCCTTCTTGCACGCAAACACCATTTGGAGACATTCGAGTCACGGACAGCGAGAGCTCTTGCACCTATTGTTCTTTTGTTGCTTGTTTCAATGCTAATATAGACTCTTGCCTGTTATGAATTGAATTGAATCTCTAACCTTGATTGCTTTAATTTTCAAAGTTCTTATATGGTTGCTAGCATGTCACCACAGAAATTATGTTGTTATCATTTACCTACTCGAGGACGAGCAGGAATTAAGCTTGGGGATGTTGATACGTCCAAAATGTATCTATAATTTCTGCTTGCTCCATGCATGTTTTGTGTGATATTGCTATGATCTAGGTACACTTTCATACACTTTTGATCATATTTGGACTAACCTATTAACTCAGTGCACCCCAGTGCCAGTTCCTGTTTTCTGCTGTTTTTTTATGTCAGTTTTCCCCCATATAAAAAGTACCAGAAAAATTCGGGAAAAGTCAGATAAAAAATCAGCGTGACGGAAGCTTCGAGAAGAGCCCGGGAGGGGCCAGAGGGGAGCCAGGGGGCCCAGGCGGCCACCCGGCGCGGCCCCACCCCTGGCCGCGCCAGGGGGGCGCCTGGGGCCCCTGGCCCACCTCTGGCTGCCCCCGTTCGCCTATTTATCCCCCGTCACGGGAAAACTCCAGAGAGAACCCTATTCCGCGAACTCACCTCTGTTACGCCGCCGCCGCGCTTCCGAAGATCGAGAGCACCAGAAGACCTCTTCCCGGCACCCTGCTGGAGGGAGGATTGACCTCCGGGAGTCTCCTCTCCACCATGGATGCTCCCCGGATGTCCCGTGAGTAGTTTTCCTTGGACCATGAGTCCGTGATCAGTAGCTATGTGATGTTCTCCTCCCCTCTTTGATCTTCATTGTTTAGACCTCGTGAGCTGCCCAACATAATCGAGGCACCTTTGTAATATTTCTGCTATTGCTAGGTTGAGTTTGATAGGATCTGATGGATTATGAGATTATGTTCATATTGTGATAGAGTAATATATTTGGTTTTTATCTCTTATATTTTTGTTCCTAAGTAATTCTTGCATGTTCTCCGTTGATGTTTATTGCTTTGGCCAAGTAGTAGGTAGTGACTCCAAGAAGGAGCGTTGTGCTAGATTGTGGGTTCATGCCCCCCGATGACACGCTTGAGTGACAGAAACATGAGTCTAGGGGATGTGTTGTTGCCACAAGAGGGAAAACAACGGTGCTTGTAACCGCGGTTACAAGGATTGTTTACTTTACGCAGAGTTCTTTTAATTCAGTTGTCCGTTGCTTTGGGTTTACACTTTGGGTGGGGCTCGCAACTTAATACCAGCGAGATGTTCTGGATAGATATCTCAAGGTGGATGATTAGTAGTAGATGCAGATGGATTTTGGTCTACTTACCCTGGCGTACGGCCTGTGGTTTTGAACCTCTTCCTTTCTTTTGTAGCATAGTTAGCATTGCGGTGCGTTCATAATCCTGTCAATTGCCTTTCTATAATTTGTTTACCTCGCATAGCAATTTTATCTTCTTTTGGGAGAGAGACATCACTAGCGAACATCACGTATCCCGGTCCATACCCTTATCATTGTTTCCACGCTATATTTACTTTTCTGCATTTACTTTCAAGTTGCTATTATTATCCCTTGCGTTTTATCCTTTGTAAACAACAAGACCGGAGAGATTGACAACCTCTCTGAACTTCGTTGGGAACAAAGTTATCTGTGTCTGTGTGCAGGTCCGCGTCAGTTGCGCCGCTGACACCTACTTATCATCTCTGGTGTCCTGCTGGAGACAAACCTTGGTATCTTTACTGAGGGAAATTTGCTGCTGTGCTACATCAAGCCTTCCACTTGGGGCTCACCAACGAAGGGCGAGAAATCACTATCATTACCTCGCAGATCACAGGCTGTGTCGGCCATGGCCGGTGTGCCCTCTCGGGGCTAACCCCCCATTAGAGAAACTCCCCCTTAATTAAAAAGATTAGTAGATAACCCCCCCTTGTGTATGACATGTGGGACCTAGCCTATTAAGTTAATAAAAGGTTTATGTTAAACTAAATTAACCCTAAGACAATGACATGTGGGCCATGCCCTTTAAAATAACCACTGAATTAAAATAACTGTTAAGTTTAAATGTCTCAATGACATGTGGGTCCCACAGCTATTCAGATTTCGTTAAATGGACTATGTAGATGAGATATTGACAAGTGGGACCCCCTGATCAGTTTGACCAGTCAAAGGCCTCAGCCTATGACATGGTGGCCCCACATGTCAGTACTGGTTTGGATAAGGTTGTGGATAATGTTGAATTAATAATTATAAAGAATTCCAGAAATTGTTTTAAATCGATTTAAATTTTAAAAATCAATATCTTTTTATCCGTAACTCCGATGGAAAAACTTTATATATGAAACTTGATCAGAAAAATATCACGAATACAGATACGCTACCCATACCCCCACCATACCCCTCTAACATACCGAACACGAGACATTCCACCTTCGATTGCACTTCGGTAATTACCCGGTACCGGTAAAACTTTCCGGATGAAAATGTTTTGAACATGAAAGTTATTCAAAATGAATCAACGAGCACGGATACACTATCCACTTGTCTGTCAGATGTCTCTAACACAGCAGACATGGAACCTTCCCCCTCCGGATCATCGGTCCGGTAATCAACCGGTACTGATGAGTCATCCCCGGATAACATTCCCGCTCCGCCTAAAATACTTAACACTGCGGTAGAGCCCCGTTGCTTTATATCTGCAATGTCATACAATTGTATTGCTATTATTGTTGTGTATTTATTGTTTCTCCCCCATTTATTCTTCGATAGACCTCGTTGCTGTCGCCGACTACATCGCTGCCGAGTACGACTACTTCGTCGACGATCGTACCTCTACCGTCGAGCTTCCAGGCAAGCAGAGCCATTCTCTTCCCCAGATATCGCCTATCTTTCCGTACATTTCTTGCACTAGGCATGGTTACTGCTGCTGCTACGTTACAATCATATTCAATTGCATAGCCTGTTTTTCTCGCCCCTTGATGTACCTTTTCGTATCCTATGTTGCCTTATAAATATAGATAATATTCAGCAGTGAACCCTGCGCATTGTTAGCTAGGTTTAGAATAGCGGGCCGTGATCACTCTGGGAGTGAAAGCGGATTACAAATATTATAACTGCAACAGGTACGGATCAATGCAGATGCCCTAGGGAACCTACAACGGCGAGAGTCTGCCGAGTCGCTTCGAGTTTGACTTACGAGTGGACGGACTCGTATTTCACTCTCGTCGCCTCAGTAGCGTAGCATCACTGGGATGATACGAGAATTTTCCTCTTTAGTTCATTCCGATGATGTCTCTGTCGAACCTCTTCAAGTGTACCATCGAGGGTGATTCCTCCTGGTTTCACTTGATGGTAGGCACTCGAATCAACTGGTGTCCTTACAGGTAAGGAGTCGGGTGACCCAACGGTGCCCGCGCAAGGTATCTTAGCGGAACGACAGGTCAGGTGTATTCCACCGGTGTGCGGCGGTCCTGGTACTGTTCGTAGCCAATAGATATCCTGTTGTACGAAAGTCGAGCTCTTCGGAGCAAACGCGAGACAAGGTAAGGAGACGATTCACCTTGTTGGTAACCGCACGAGTTGGTGGGACGTCAGGGCAGGCACCGATGTTACTGGTGGTTCTGACTGCTGTCGTTGTCCGCGACTCATTCAATAAGGGGCAGTGATAACGGTTGTCTCGACAGAAAATAATAAAATGCTTAATGGGTTCGGTGGATGACTTGAGTAGCCTTTTGGCTTGTACACACTACCTATACGTGGGATTACGGTGTGGGACCTCCGCGTTGTGGTCTCGTTTGAAAGCTCTGAAAGACGCCCAGTTCAGCATTCTGGCACGGTCGAATCCGCATCCATGATAGAGTTGCGTGGTATCCACCGTCCTCACAACGACCCGGAGAGCGAGGGGTGATAGGCCCATGACCCCCTTGCACTTAGGGCTGTAGATCGGTGGGGACCTCTCTGATGAGCCGTAGGATGGGCCTCGACGTGTCGGATAGCCTCGGTGGGGTGTTCCCTAACAAGGTGTACGCCACCCTGGAGATCCGAGCGTGTAGTATGACACCAGTGCACCCCTGCAGGGAGTTTAATCTATCCGATTAGCCGTGTCCACGGTAACAGGACGCTTTATGCTGAAGCCAGACTCTACTACTACAAACTACTACTATTAAACTGTTTGTTTCAGGTTTTCTTCCTCGCGGGGAAGTCGAGGAGGGGATCTCGGAGGCATATATAATTATTATCGAATACAACTTACTATTATACAATGTTGCAGCAACTTCTGCTGCATTGTTATTACATTCATGCTATTGAACTGTTGGTTATTCTCTTCTCATGTTGCAAGAACCGCGTGAAGATGCTAGTCGTCGATAGGCCTAGCTTCTTATCCTTGCTCTGACTTCTATCTTTCAGTCCACTATATACAACCTACCCTTTCCATTTGATACAAATGCATAAATGCTTAGTAGCGGACGTAAGACTCGCGGGTATACTAGATACTCACCTGCTTTATTTTCCTCTTTTATTGTTTTGCCTGATCGGCCGCTGCAGTCGGCGTTGGAGCCTTGGAGTCTAGGAGCAGGAGATCCCCGATGTCGACCACCGCAACATGAAGATCCCCGATGCCTTCTACGACGTCGAGTTCCCCTTTGACCAGGAGTAGTTTGGAGGTTCCCAGGCAGGAGGCCTCGCCTTTTCGATCGTGTTGATTTTTGTGCTAGCCTTCTTAAGGAAACCTTGTATCCTTGTCTCTGTACTCAGATACTATTTGCTTCCGCTAACTTTGTGCTCTCGAGCTGTTGTATTCGAGCCCTCGTGGCCCCTGGCTTGTATGATACAACTTGTATTATTTTTATTTGTAGAGTTCTGTTGTGATATCTCACCGTGAGTCCCTGATCTCGATCGTGTACCTTGCGTGTATGATTACTGTACATGGCTTGATTTTGGGGGCGTCACACCATCATGCCGTACCATGACGTGCAAGTCATGAAAATTTAACATGTACAAAGTATAATCAGCGCATACAACTTTTATCATGGCGAAGAATATACCACATCACATGTTCCTACAAAAACAAGTTAGACGTTCTTCTACTCGTTCTTTGCATCTTTTACGTGGCTGCTAGGGTTTTGCAAGGCAAAACGTTTTGCTAGCTAAGTAACCACATAAAGCACAATCTTTAAGTTGCTAGATTAACACTCGGGGCGTATCAAACATGAGACTACAATTTAATCTCATGACCAATACTGAACAATCGTCAATACGCGTGATCCCCGTGCTAGATCAACAATCTAACACGCCCCTTTTGTTACACAATTTCTCCACACCACAAGAAAGACCCAAATCATCTTCGCGCGACCAGCATACTCAGGAGCAGCATAGAAGGACCCCGAGGGGAAAGATGTTTGTAACAAAATCGAGTAATACAGGAGGGATCAACTTGTGCAATTAGAGGGGAAGCAACTAGAAGATTCAGTTTAAATCTATTATCAAAAAACCGCGCACAATGAAAAATTTTGTGCATTTCCCGTTCATCACTTATGAACTCTAGATCGAACCTGTATCTAGCACTAGACTAGCTCTGATACCACTATTGGGATTCGGAGTAGAAAACAAAAAAATTCGGCACTACGAAACCAAGTCCCAAGAACAGATCTAGATAGATGCAAACACAATTAGCGATCTTGTTACCTTAACAACCGTTCAAACGGTAGTTCTCTCGCAGCGGAAGAAGTTGATGAAGAGTTGAGGAAGATTGACGCGGTGCAATCCCTCGAACAGATCTGATCCGTGTGACTCCCCACGAACAGATCTACTCCATGGAATAAGATGCAGAAGTCCCTCGAACAAAGATCGAACGCACGATCTCTCTACGGTTGATCCACACGTACGATGTGGAAGATCCGGCAGGGCTCCGCCGTCCAGATCTCGGTGCCTCCGGAGTAGAGAGGAGGGAGGAGCAGCACTTCGAGGTATGGTGGAGATTAGATCTAAGAGAGAAGAGAGAGGGGCAGCCTTACGGAACAATTATGTGTGTGTCCTTGGGGGTGCCCCCTCCTCGTCTATTTATAGTGGGAGGGGAGGGGAGGCCACCTTGGAGGAGGGGAAGCCCTACGGGTGGCGCCCTAGGGTTTCCCTCCCCTTAGGGACGGCCAAGGAAGGGGGAGGAAGCTTCCTCACCTAGGAGGAAGCTTCCTCCTAGGGCGCCCCCCTTGGGCCTCTTTGGTCCAAGTGCTCCCTCCCCCACTTGGGCCTTCCAAGTGAGAGAGGTCCCATTGGTATTAAATATATTTTATTAATTCCAAAACAATTTGGGAATTCACAATAAATAAATATTAAACATATTTAGACCATCCCGGAACTTTTCCGGCCCTCCGGTTTTACCCGGTTTTCTCAAAACTCTTCCCGTTACTTACCGGTGCCCCGAAACGATTCCTGTTTTCTCTCCGATTAAATCTCAATCACTCCGAAACTTTTTCGGTGTGTTATACTCGTGCTCCTATCACTCTACTACTCAAAAAATCTTCCACCCTTAAGTGTGTGACCCCATAGGTTTGGTAGAATACGGACATGAACCGGAAACTTATTTTCCCGCGGAACAATAACCGATAGCGGAGCCATGGACACCCATAACGGTTCCCGTACCTACACGAATATAAATTCGAGTGAACCACAAGCTTAACATGCCAGTCCTATTTGCTTCACGCTACTATACAAAACCTGAGGTGAGATCTTTTAGGTATCCGCATGATTAACCATTAACCATTATACCAAGTCATCCTCCTTCTTGTTTTGTTCCATTTTTCTCGTTTAGTATTCCGATATCCCTTGTGATCAATTCACAGTATCTGGCCAGACGATATTGGATACCGTAATACCGAGAGGGCCCAAAGAAGTATCTCTCCATCGTTAGAGGAGCAAATTCCCAACTCGAATCGTTAAGTCCCTTGACACACTTTCAGGTGTGAGTGATCAAAGCCGTTATTGCCACGCCTGTTACGGGTGTAGTTGGGGCAGTGTCAAAACCCACCCTCTGGTATGAGTTACGAAACATTCTTATGGTCATGAAGGACACATGAATATTAACTTTAGATGATTTTACTTATAACATGGGAATGATGCGATCTGAAAGTAAATCATACAATTGGGTTTGTTCAGCACCCTTTTTCTTGCAACAATGCGCTCCCATGTGTTACCGGCATTTCCAATGCCCTATGAACAGCAAAACATGTCATCCATAACACACGGGTTAGTCCTAGAGGCAGACTAAGAACACTTTGTGTTTATACTCTACACCTGCATATGGGTTTTCCTCCGAAGGCAGTTAACATGCTACTTGGCAAACCTCCGCATAGGCCATTTCAGTTATAGCATAGACATATAAATATTAATAATGAACCTGGAATTATAATAATACAATTTATTATTGCCTCTAGGGCATAATTCCAACACGCCAACTGTCGTGGGAAAGTCATGGCAGAGGTCCTCATCACAGAACTTAGTGTGGGACCTTTGTTGCGAGGTGGTTTCGAGGAGGTGAGTCGGCGAGAACACAAGACATGAGATTTACCCAGGTTTCGGCCCCTCGAAAGGTAAAGACGGTGCTTGTAACCACGGTTGCAAGGATTGTTTACTTTACGCAAGGTTCTTTTTAATGCAGTTTTATGTTGCTTTGGGTTTACACTTTGGGTGGGGCTCGCAACTTAATACCAGCGAGATGTTCTGGATAGATATCTCAAGGTGGATGATTAGTAGTAGATGCAGATGGATTTCGGTCTACTTATTTTGGCGTACTTCCCATGATTATGAGCCTCTTCCTTTCTTTTGTAGCATAGTTAGCATTGCGGTGCGTTTATAATCATGTCAATTGCCCGTATGTAATTTGTTTACCTCACATAGCAGTTTTATCTTCTTTTGGGAGAGAGACATCACTAGTGAACATCACGGGACCCTGGTCCATATTCTCATCACTGTTTACAAGCTTATTTCCTTCTCAGTATTTACTTTCAGTTGCTATCATTATCATTGTCTCTTGTGTTTGATCCTTTGTAAACAACAAGACTAGAGAGATTGACAACCTCTCTGAACTTCGTTGGGAGCAAAGTTAATTGTGTTGTGTGCAGGTCCGCGTCAGGTGCGCCGCTGACACCTACTTATCATCTCCAAAGTCCTACGAGAGACAAACCCTATCCTCTACATAGGGGAAATTTGCTGTTATCCTACATCTCACCTTCCACTTGGGGTAACCAACGAAGGGCAAGAAGCCATTATCACTTCCACGCCATCAAGCAAATTTCTGGTACCATTGCCGGGGACTCCGAGTAATAAGATAGGGGAGTTTCCCACTACCTTTTACCTTTACTTTTTAGTCTTGTTAGATTACCTTTCTGTTTTTCTCTTTGTGTCTTATATAGAAAATTACAAAAAAAAACTTCCACACTTGCTGCTACTATGGGTTCCACTGAAAACACCAAGTTGTGTGACTTCATCAGTCACAACAACAAAGACTTTATCTGCACTCCTATTGCCACACCTGCCACTTTAGCTACCTCTTTTGAAATTAAACCTGCTTTGATAAACCTTGTTATGAGAGATCAATTCTCTGGCGCTGGAGATGATGCTGCTTTAAACTTGAATAATTTTGTTGAATTATGTGACATGCAAAAGTATAAAGAAGTATCAGGTGATGTTGTTAAGCTCAAGATTTTTTCCTTTCTCTGTGAGGGACGGAGCTAAAATCTGGATTCAATCTTTGCCTAGGAATAGCATAGATTCTTGGGATAAGTGCAAAGATGCTTTTATTGGGAAGTACTACCCACCTGCTAAAATTACTCAATTGAGGAGTAACATTATTAATTTTAGGCAATTGGATAATGAACACGTTGCCCAAGCTTGGGAACATATGAAATCTCTTGTTAAGAAATGCCCTACACATGGTTTGATTACCTGGATGGTTATCCAGACTTTTTATGCAGGCTTGAACTTTATGTCGCGGAACCTGTTAAATTCGGCCGCGGGAGGAACCTTTATGTCAACTACACTCGGTGATGCCACCAAAATCCTCGATGAGATGATGACCAACTATTCCCAATGGCACACCGAACGCGCTCCAACAGGTAGGAAGGTAAATTCTATCGAGGAAATTAACTCCCTAAATGATAAAGTTGATTTAATTATGTCTCTACTTACCAAGCAACCCTCTATTGATCCTCATGATGTTCCTTTAAATTCTTTGGTTGCTGAGGAACAAGTAGGTGTGATCTTCATTGCTAGAAACAACTTTAATAATAATGCTTATAGGGGCAACTTTGCTAGTAATCCTAGATCGTTTCCATCCACTTATGGGAACAACAACACTTACCCTAGCAACAAGAACCCCACTTCTGAATTAGAAAACATGCTTCGAGACTTTATCACTACCCAAAAAGCCTTCAACAAGAATGTGGAAGAAAAGCTAGCTAAATTAGATAATCTTTGTTTGAAGGTAGAAAGCTTAGCCCTTGATGTTGAGATGTTAAAAATTATAACCTCTCCCCTTGAGGAGAGCAAGGCCACTCCTATTAATGCTATCCAATTACAAATTAATGAAAATATTAGGATGATGGCTAAACTTAAAGAAAGATGGTCTAGAGAAAAAGAGGAAGAGGATAGAATTAAGAGCCTTCTTGCACACCACACAGTTGCCACTATGCAAATTGTTGAGGACAACGAAACTATTAGCACCCAATGCACTCCTGGTCCCATTGGACCAATTAATGGTGATGCTAATACCTCAACTATAGAAGAAGAAACCCCTATGAACATAGAGGGTTTCAAACAAGTGAGCCTAGGTGACACTACTACCACCTTTGATAGTAGTGATATTGATTTTGATAGTTGCACCCTCTCAGAAGTTATTATCTTACTACACAAAATGTCTAGAGACGCCCACACTAGTACACTTAATCTTGCCTTCACGGAGCATATGACAAATGCTCTTATCAAAGCTGGGGAGGAGAAGCTTAGGGTAGAAGCCTCCATACCTAGGAAGCTAGATGATGGTTGGGACCCTATGATAAAAATTAAATTAAATAACTTCTCTTGCTATGCTTTATGTGATGTTGGAGCTAGTACCTCCGTCATGCCCAAAAGAATGTATGATGTGCTTGAATTGAAACCTTTTGATTCTTGTTCTTTTGGTGTTCGTATTGTCGACTCTTCCGTAAAAAACCTTTGGGGAAGATCGGCGATGTTCTTATCATTGTCAATGACAACTATGTTCCCGTTGATTTTATTATTATGGATATAGAGTGTGAACCTTTATGTCCAATTATTTTGGGACGTCCTTTTCTCCGCACGGTTGGTGCTATCATTGACATGAAAGAGGGGATTGTAAAATTTCAATTCCCTCTCAAAAAGGGGATGGTACACTTCCCTAGAAAGAAAATCAAGTTACCTATTGAGTCCGTTACACGGGCGAGCTATTCTCTTTCTCTTCACAAAACTTGATTCTTCTTTTGCCTTATGCCTAGCTTAAAGGCGTAAAAGAAAGCGCTTGTTGGGAGGCAACCCAAGATGTTTTTTACTTCTGCTTTTAGTGGTCTTGATGATTGCTACTACCGTAGAAACATCATTGTATCTTTATTTTCAAGCTTTGTGCCAAGTTATAGCCTCATATCACAAGGGAAGCAAAAGTTGTGACATGTTGTCCAGAAAACAGATTCTGTCTTCGTGACGGGAAAATCGGATCAAATCACCAGTTCATCTTTTGAGCTGAATGTTTTACACAGCGTGCTCTATACAATCACGGAACTTTCGTATGTTCTGCGTTTTTTATTTGAGTTGCAGAAGTACCCCTAAAAATTCTTTACTACCTGTTGTTCTGTTTTTCAAAGATTCTGCCACGTTTTGTCTCATCTAACATTTGCAAACCTTAAGGTTGCTTTTTCTTTGCAAAAACCTTTTGGCAATCTTGAGAAACAGTAGATCTTCAAGAATATCTTTATATCCAGTGGGGAAAAATTATTTATTAAGGGTATAACCTCTCTAATCAGCTTATGATGAGTTATGTATGAAGGAAATTTTCAAGTGTGCGATGGAAGATGATGAAAGAAGATTCGGGAGTGTCAAGCGCTCAAGCTTGGGGATTCCCCCATGCATCCCCAATAAATATTCAAGGAGACTCAAGCGTATAAGCTTCGGGATGCCCCTGTGCATCCCCTTCTCTATCACAATCATCAGTCCGTCCTTCATCTCACTATATTTTTATCACTTCATGCGTTATATGCTATGCTTGGAGCGTCTCATTCTTAGGTTTTAGTTTTAAGTTTTCTTACTTTGTGTGGGAGAGAAACACGCTCCACTTTCAAAATCTAGAACACATCATAGGATTTTTCATGCCTATCTTTTTACTGTTGTGTGTTCTTTATCTTTTTGTAGCTACTGCCATGTTTAGTTTTAGTTTTAGTTTGTCTTTAGCAAGAGCCTTGGCTTTTGTTTAGTTTTTTGCTGGAACTCTCTTTAGTTTTCATGTTTATCTTGTTAAGAGAGTTGGTTGTTACACTGAGTTGTGTCTTGTTTTGAGAGTAGGTAATTGAGGTTGCTATTTAATTTTAGTAGTAACTTGCAATAGTTTTGAGGTATTTATGTGAGTAATGTTTGAACTTTTGGTGTCAAGAGCTCTAGCCTATTAGTGATAGGTGTCGTATTTTGGGCAATCCGTGTTTATTTTCAAAACCTACAAAACTAGTTGAGAACTCTAGCTACTAGATGGATCGCTAATCTTTGGATTGATCGAATATTAGAGTACACTCACGTACCATGAGTCGAGGATGCGCAAGGATAACCAAACCCCCATACACTCCTCCTCGGGGTACTTGTCTCTTTGTGAACCTCCTTAGTAGATTGAGAGTTACCGATAATAAGTGCATGAGTTCTTCGGACTAATGTAACTATTGAAAGTTCACACTTCCACCTCCTCATATTTGCTAGCCTCTCATGTGTCGTGCATTGCCTTCTTCTCATTCCGAGAGTTGGCGTCCACCTTCGCCGGTACATCCAAACCCATGTCATGATACGCTCTATCATCATAAACCTCCTTATATCCTTCCTCAAAACAGCCACCATACCTACCTATCAAGGTATTTCCATAGCCTTTCTGAGATATATTGCCATGCAACATCCACCTATTCATGACTTGATCTTCATTCATACATGTTCCTGCTACACTGGCAGCGGCATACATTGCATACATCATGATAGCTACATCTTCTTTATGATTTGAGTACCTTGTAAAGTGTGAAAGATCTTCTATACCCTCTTGTAAATTAGAGTGTTGCTCTTAAGTGAGGAAAAGATACCAAAGTGGACAAAATAAAAGATCCCAAAGAGGACAAATGAGAGTTCAATAGAAAGAGCCATTGAGGCCACCAAAAAATACAAAAAATAGAAAAAAAATAAAAGAAAAAAAATAAAAAGAGAGAAAGGGGCCACACTACTATCATTTTGAAAGATCCACACTAGTACTCCCTCTTATCCTTGTACTCCATAGAGATGATCATGCATATAGCTATGTGGGGACCTTCACACTATAGAACTTGGCTTGCATATTCCAAGGATGAGCCTCCTTAAAAGAGCTCTAGGTCTTCATGAGCGAGCAAGTTAGATACACCCCCACTAGTTCCATTGGAGAGCTTTTCAGCTCATATGTGCATCCATTGCATGATAATCCCTACTCCTCACATCATATCTATAATTTTCCCTTCTCGCCTATGATTGTCCTCATTGACGTGAGCCTTTGTCACCCTTTTTGTCTTCCTCCTCCACCATATTCTCTCTTTTCCATCCTAAGTGTCAACTCTCGTGCTTACTCTCATCCATTCCATGAGTGCTCAAAATATCGAAATGGAGTGGATCAAATTGACATGTACCTGGCTAGTAGTCTGGGGAAGAGTCAAGATAAGATTCCAAAGAAGACCAAGTGTGAAACTTTAGTAGATTGAGTTCTCAACAAAAATACTTTTGTTTCGTATTCCCTATCCCACTTCTTGCCCGCAAACACCATTTGGAGAAATTCGAGTCACGGACAGCGAGAGCTCTTGCACCTAATGTTCTTTCGTTGCTTGTTTCAATGCTAATATAGACTCTTGCATGTTATGACTTGAATTGAATCACATACCTTGAATGCTTTACTTTTCAAAGTTCTTATATGGTTGCTAGCATGTCACCACAGAAATTATGTTTATTATCATTTACCTACTCGAGGACGAGCAGGAATTAAGCTTGGGGATGTTGATACGTCTCAAGCGTATCGATAATTTCTGCTCGTTCCATGCATGTTTTGTGTGATATTTCTATGATCTAGATACACTTTAATACACTTTTGATCATATTTGGACTAACCTACTAACTCAGTGCACCCCAGTGCCAGTTCATGTTTTCTGCTGTTTTTCTATTTCAGTTTTTCCCCATATAAAAAGTGCTCCAAAAATCCGGGAAAAATCAGACGAAAAATCAGCGTGTCGGAAGCTTCCCGAACCCCGAAGGAGGGCCAGGGGGCCACCAACAGGTGCCCAGGAGGCCACCTGTCGCGGCCAGGGGCCTGGCCGCGCCAGGGGTGCGCCTGGACCCCTGGTGTCCCCCCTGGCTACCCCCCTTCGCCTATTTATTATCCGTCACGGGGAAACTCCAAAGACAGAACCCTATTTCGCAAACTCACCTCTGTTCCGCCGCCGCGCTTCCAAGATCGGGAGCACCGTCAGAACCCTCCCCGTCACCCTGCTGGAGGGAGGATCGACCTCCGGGAGCTTCTCCTCCACCATGGACGCTTCCCGTATGTGTCGTGAGTAGTTTCCTTTGGACCATGGGTCCGTGATCAGTAGCTATGTGATGTTCTCCTCTCCTCTTTGTTCTTCATGGTTTAAACCTCGTGAGCTGCCCTACATGATCGAGGCACATATGTAATTATTCTACTGTTGCTATGCTGAGTTTGATGGGATCTGATGGATTATGAGATTATGTTCAGATCGTGATAGAGTAATATATTTAGTTTTTATCTCTTATATTTTTGTTCCTAAGTAATTCTTTCATGTTCTCCGTTGCTATTTATTTCTTTGGCCAAGTAGTAGGTAGTGACTCCAAGAGGAAACGTTATGCTCGATTGTGGGTACATGCCCCGTGATGACACACTTGAGTGACAGAAACATGAGTCTAGGGGATGTGTTGTGGCCACAAGGGGGAAAACAACGGTGCTTGTAACCGCGGTTGCAAAGATTGTTTACTTTACGCAAGGTTATTTTTAATGCAGTTGTCTGTTGCTTTGGGTTTACACTTTGGGTGGGGCTCGCAACTTAATACCAGCGAGATGTTCTGGATACATATCTCAAGGTAGATGATTAGTAGTAGATGCAGATGGATTTCGGTCTAATTATTTTGGCGTACTGTCCATGCTTATGAGCCTCTTCCTTTCTTTTGTAGCATAGTTAGCATTGCGGTGCATTTATAATCCTATCAATTGCCCGTCTGTAATTTGTTTACCTCGCATAGCAGTTTTATCGTATTTTGGGAGAGAGACATCACTAGTGAACATCACCGGACCCCGGTCCATATTCTCATCACTGTTGACAAGCTTATTTCCTTTTCAGTATTTACTTTCAGTTGCTATCATTATCATTATCTCTTGTGTTTGATCCTTTGTAAACGACAAGACCGGAGAGAATTACAACCTCTCTGAACTTCGTTGGGAGCAAAGTTAATTGTGTTGTGTGCAGGTTTGCGTCAGGTGCGCCGCCGACACCTACTTATTATCGTAGGAGTCCTACGGGAGACAAACCCTATCCTCCACATAGGGGAAATTTTCTGCTATCCTACATCTCACCTTCCACTTGGGGTAACCAACGAAGGGAGAGAAGCCATTATCACTTCCATGCCATCAGCAATTGACAGGATTAAAAACGCACCGCAATGCTAACTATGTTACAAATAAAGGACGAGGCTCAAAATCATGGGCGGTACGCCAAAATAAGTAGACCGAAATCCAACTACATCTACTACTAATTATCCACCTTGAGATATATATCCAGAACATCTCGTTGTTATTAAGTTGTGAGCCCCACCGAAAGTGTAAACCAAAGCAACAGAAAACTTCATTAAAAAGCACTTTGCGAAAAGTAAACAATCCTTGCAACCGTGGTTACAAGCACCGTTGTTTTCCCCCTTGTGGCAACATCACATGACCTAGACTCATGTTTCTGTCACTCAAGCGTGTCATCGGGGGCATGAACCCACAATCGAGCATAACGTTCCTGATACGTACAAAACGTATCTATAATTTCTGCTTGCTCCATGCATGTTTTATGTGATATTGCTATGATCTAGATACACTTTCATACACTTTTGATCATATTTGGACTAACCTATTAACTCAGTGCACCACAGTGCCAGTTCCTGTTTTCTGTTGTTTTTCTATTTCAGTTTTCCCCCATATAAAAAGTGCTCCAAAAATTCGGGAAAATCAGATAAAAAATCAGCGCAGAAGAACCTTCCGGAAGAACCTGAGTGGGGCCAGAGGGCCACCACCAGGGGCCCAGGCGCCCTGGTGGCACGCCCTAGGGGCTGGCCGCTCCAGGGGGGCACCTGGCCCCCAGGTGGCCCCCCTGGCTGCCCCCCTTCGCCTATATATTTTCCGTGACGAGAAACCCTCAGAAGAAGAACCCTTTTTCGTGATCTCGCCTCTGTTCCGCCGCCACCGCGCTTCCGAGATCGGGAGCACCAGCAGACCTCTTCCCGGCACCCTGCCGGAGGGAGGGCCGACCTCTGGGAGTCTCCTCTCCACCATGGATGCTTCCCGTATGTGCCGTGAGTAGTTTTCTTTGTACCATGGGTCCTTGATCAGTAGCTATGTGATGTTGTCCTCCACTCTTTGTTCTTCATGGTTTAGACCTCGTGAGCTGCCCTACATGATCGAGGCACTTTTGTAATCTTTCTGTTGTTGCTATGCTGAGTTTGATGGGATCTGGTGGATTATGAGATTATGTTCAGATTGTGATAGAGTAATATATTTGGTTCTTATCTTTTATATTTTTGTTCCTAAGTAATTATTGCATGTTCTCCGTTGCTATTTATTGCTTTGGCCAAGTAGTAGGTAGTAACCCCAAGAGGGAACGTTATGCTCGATTGTGGGTTCATGCCCCCTGATGACACGCTTGAGTGACAGAAACATGAGTCTAGGGGATGTGTTGTTGCCACAAGGGGGAAAACAACGGTGCTTGTAACCGCGGTTGCAAGGATTGTTTACTTTACGCAAAGTGCTTTTTAATGCAGTTGTCTATTACTTTGGGTTTACACTTTGGGTGGGGCTCGCAACTTAATACCAGCGAGATGTTCTGGATAGATATCTTAAGGTGGATGATTAGTAGTAGATGCAGTTGGATTTCGGTCTACTTATTTTGGCGTTCTACCCATGCTTTTGAACCTCTTCCTTTCTTTTGTAGCATAGTTAGCATTGCGGTGCATTCATAATCCTGTCAATTGCCCTTCTGTAATTTGTTCACCTCGCATAGCAGTTTTATCGTCTTTTGGGAGAGAGACATCACTAGTGAACATCACGTATCCCGGTCCATATCCTCATCATTGTTTCCACACTCATTTACTTTTCTGCTTTTACTTTCAGTTGCTATTATTATCCCTTGTGTTTGATCCTTTGTGAACAACAAGACCGGAGAGATTGACAACCTCTCTGAACTTCGTTGGGAACAAAGTTATTTGTGTCTGTGTGCAGGTTCGCGTCAGTTGCGCCGCTGACACCTACTTATCATCTCCGGAGTCCTACTGGAGACAAACCTTGGTATCTTTACTGAGGGAAATTTTCTGTTGTGCTACATCACACTTTCCTCTTGGGGTTTACCAACGAAGGGCGAGAAATCATCATCACCTCGCACACAAGCAAAGAGTTTCTGGCGCCGTTGCCGGGGACTCCGAGTGCTAAGATAGGGGAGTTGCACACTACCCTTTACCTTTGTTTTTTAGTCTTGTTAGTTTACCTTTCAGTTTTTATCTTTGTGTCCTATATCAAAAATCACAAAAAAAAATTGTTTATCTTAGTAGCCCTCCTTGTTTAGATGAACATGTTAGGGCTAAGTGCTTTGCGGGAATCGGAAGTTCTCGATTTCCGCCAAAGAGACGGAGAAAATATGAAGAAGGCATGGGACAGAATCTCTGAAGCACATAAAAGAATTATGCCTTGGATACCTATAAAATTTTGCTTAGAAATTTTTACCATGGTATTTTTAAGTGGTGTAAACACTCTCTTGATATTATAGCTGAAGGAGATTTTCTAGAGTGTGATGAAGTTAGGGCTCTTGATATTTTGCATACTCTATCTAGTTATTTTGTTTATGATCGTAGTATTGATACTGTCATAGATAGACCTGCCACTATTGAAAAAAGATTGGATGCTCTAGACTTGAGGAAAGTAGAGGAACTTCAGTCCAACAAGAAAGAAATGTTGGAGATAGATGATGATTGGGAGCCCTTTGTTAGGATTAGCATCTCTAACCAAGGCTTCCTTGCTCTTTGTGATATTGGATCCACAGTTTCTACAATGCCAAAAATAGTTTATGATTCTTTTAAGCTAGATATGGATAAATTATCATCTTATCATGAACATTCTAATGGAGATATTTCAGAGATTAAAGGAAAGGTAAAAGAAGTCCAAGTTGCATTCCTTGATAGGACTGCACCAATGGATTTCTTCATCATGGAGCCAAACCAAAGTGACATTGTGCTCGGAAGAGACTTCCTCCGTGCTATGAAAGGCTTCATTGATATCGGTAATGGGCACACATACGCTTACGCAGTATGGTGAAAGGTAAGTACCTATTTCCTAGGAAGAAGAAGAATGAGCTTATTGAAAATCAATTTGAAGGTTTTTATGATTCTGATCTTGGAGACCCTTGATTCTTCTTTTGCATCATGCCTAGCTTAAAGGCATAAAAGAAAGCGCTTTCGGGAGGCAGCCCGCAACGAATTTAGGTTTTTCTTTTTGCTTTTGTTGTGTCTTGATGTTTGTTACTACTGTAGCAACATCATTTTATCTTTATTTTTCAGCTTTGTGCCAAGTTATAGCCTCTTATGATAAGGGAAGCAAAAGTTGTGACATGCTGTCCAGAAAACAGATTCTGTCCCTGGACAGAAAAATTCGAATAAAATCACCATATCATCTTTTTGATCTGAATTTTTTTGACAGCGTGCTCTATACAATTTTAAAACTTTCGTATGTTCTGAGTTTTTTTATTTGAGTTGCAGAAGTGCCCCGAAAAAATTCTCTACTACCTGCTGTTCTGTTTTTCACAGATTCTGCCACGTTTTGCCTCTCTTCACTTTTGCAAACCTTAAGCTTGCTTTTTCTTTGCAAAAACTTTTTGGCACTCTTGAGAAACAGTAGCTCTTCAAGAATATATTTATACCCAGTGGGGAAAAATTATTTTATTAAGGGTACTAACCTCTCTAATCAGCTTATGATGAGTTATGTATGAAGGGAGTTTTCAAGTGTGCGATGGAAGATGATGAAAGAAGATCCAGGAGTGTCAAGAGCTCAAGCTTGGGGATGCCCCCATGCATCCCCAATAAATATTCAAGTAGACCCAAGCGTCTAAGCTTGGGAATGCCCCCGTGCATCCCCTTCTCCATCAACAATCATCAGTTCGTCCTTCGTCTCACTATATTTTTATCACTTCATGCGTTATGTGCTATGCTTGGAGCGTCTCGCTCTTAGGTTTTATTTTTAGTTTTCTTTAGCTTTGCTTGCTGTTCATAACAAGTTAGATCCCGTCTTACTTTGTGTGGGAGAGAAACACGCTCCACTTTCAAAATCTAGAACACATCATAGGATTTTTCCTGCTTATCTTTTTGTTGTTGTGTGTTCTTTATCTTTTCGTAGCTACTGCCATGTTTAGTTTTAGTCTTAGTTTGTCTTTAGCAAGAGCCTTGGCTTTTGTTTAGTTTGTTGCTGGAACTCTCTTTAGTTTTCATGTTTATCTTGTTAAGAGAGTTGGTTGTTGCACTGAGTTGTGTTTTGTCTTGGAAGTAGGTAATTGAGGTTGCTATTTAATTTTAGTAGTAACTTGCAATAGTTTTGAGGTATTGATGTGAGTAATGTCTGAACTTTTGGTGTCAAGAGCTTTAGCCTATTAGTGATAGGTGTCGTATTTTGGGCAATCCGTGTGTATTTTCAAAACCTACAAAAACTAGTTGAGAACTCTAACTACTAGATGGATCACTCATCTTTGGAGGGATCGAATATTAGAGTACACTCACGTACCATGAGTCGAGGATGCGCAAGGATAACCAAACCCCCATACACTCCTCCTCGAAGTACTTGTCTCTTTGTGAACCTCCTTATTAGATTGAGAGTTACCGATAATAAGTAAATGAGTTCTTCGGACTAATGTAATTATTGAAAGTTGACACTTCCACCTTCCCAAATTTTGCTAGCCTCTCCCGTGCCGTGCATTGCCTTCTTCTCACTCCGAGAGTTGGTGTCCAACTTCGCTGGTACATCCAAACCCTTGGCATGATACGCTTTGTCATCATAAACCTCCTTATATCTTTCCTCAAAACAGCCACCATACCTACCTATCAAGGCATTTCCATTGCCTTTCCGAGATATACTGCCATGCAACATCCACCTCTTCATGACTTGATCTTCATGGCACACATGTTCCTGCTACACTAGCAGCGACATACATTGCATACATCATGATAGCTACATCTTCTTTATGATTTTGAGTACCTTGTAAAGTGTGAAGGATTTCCTTAACCTTCTTGTAAAATAGAGTGTTGCCCTTAAGTGAGGAAAAGATCCCAAAGTGGACACAATAAAAGATCCCAAAGAGGACAAATGAGAGTTAAATAGAAAGATCCATTGAGGCTACCAAAAAATACAAAAAAATAGAAAAAAAAGAGAGAAAGGGGCAAAACTACTATCCTTTTGAGAGATCCACACTAGTACTCCCTTTATATCTTTGTACTCCATAGAGATGATCATTATGCATATAGCTATGTGGGGACCTTCGCACTATAGAACTTGGCTTGCATATTCCAAGGATGAGCTCCTCAAACGATCTCTAGGTCTTCATGAGCGAGCAAGTTAGATGCACCCCCACTAGTTTCATTGGAGAGCTTCCTAGCTCATATGTACATCCGTTGCATGGCAATCCCTACTCCTCACATCATATCTATCATTTGGCATCTCTTGCCTATGATTGTCCTCATTGATGTGAGCCTTTCTCATCCTTTTTGTCTTCCTCCTCCACCATATTTCTCTCTTTTCCATCCTAAGTGTCAACTCTCGTGCTTACGCTCATCCATTGCATGAGTGCTCAAAATATTGAAAAAGGAGTGGATCAAATTGACTTGTACCTGGCTAGTGGTCTGGGGACGAGTCAAGATAAGATTCCAGAAAAAGACCAAGTGTGAAACTTTAGTAGATTGAGTTCTCAACAAATAAATATTTTTCTCGTATTCCCTATCCCCCTTCTTGCACGCAAACACCATTTGGAGACATTCGAGTCACGGACAGCGAGAGCTCTTGCACCTAATGTTCTTTTGTTACTTGTTTCAATGCTAATATAGACCCTTGCATGTTATGACTTGAATTGAATATCTAACCTTGATTGCTTTACTTTTTAAAGTTCTTATATGGTTGCTAGCATGTCACCACTGAAATTATGTTGTTATCATTTACCTACTCGAGGACGAGCAGGAATTAAGCTTGGGGATGTTGATACGTCCAAAACGTATCTATAATTTCTGCTTGCTCCATGCATGATTTGTGTGATATTGCTATGATCTAGATACACTTTCATACACTTTTGATCATATTTGGACTAACCTATTAACTCAGTGCACCATAGTGCCAGTTCCTATTTTCTGCTGTTTTTCTATTTCAGTTTTCCCTCATATAAAAAGTGCTCCAAAAATTCGGGAAAAATCAGATAAAAAATCAGCGCAGAAGAACCTTCCGGAAGAACCTGAGTGGGGCCAGAGGGCCACCACCAGGGGCCCAGGCGCCCTAGGGGTTGGCTGCGCCAGGGGGCCGCCTGGACCCCTGGTGGCCCCCCTGGCTGCCCCCCTTTTCCTATATATTCTCCGTGACGAGAAACCCTCAGAAGAAGAACCCTTTTTTGTGATCTCGCCTCTGTTCCGACGCCGCCGCGCTTCCGAGATCGGGAGCATCAGCAGACCTCTTCCTCTCCACCATGGATGCTTCCCGGATGTGCCGTGAGTAGTTTTCTTGGGACCATGGGTCCGTGATCAGTATCTATGTGATGTTCTCCTCCCCTCTTTGTTCTTCATGGTTTAGACCTCGTGAGCTGCCCTACATGATCGAGGCACTTTTGTAATCTTTCTGCTGTTGCTATGCGGAGTTTGATGGGATCTGATGGATTATGAGATTATGTTCAGATTGTGATAGAGTAATATATTTGGTTCTTATCTTTTATATATTTTTTTCCTAAGTAATTCTTGCATGTTCTCCGTTGTTGTTTATTGCTTTGGCCAAGTAGTAGGTAGTAACCCCAAGAGGGAACGTTATGCTCGATTGTGGGTTCATGCCCCCTGATGACACGCTTGAGTGACAGAAACATGAGTCTAGGGGATGTGATGTTGCCACAAGGGTGAAAACAACGGTGCTTGTAACCGCGGTTGCAAGGATTGTTTACTTTACGCAAAGTGCTTTTTAATGCAGTTGTCTGTTGCTTTGGGTTTACACTTTGGGTGGGGCTCGCAACTTAATACCAGCGAGATGTTCTGGATAGATATCTCAAGGTGGATGATTAGTAGTAGATGCAGTTGGATTTCGGTCTACTTATTTTGGCGTTCTGCCCATGCTTTTGAACCTCTTCCTTTCTTTTGTAGCATAGTTAGCATTGCGGTGCGTTCATAATCCTGTCAATTGCCCTTCTGTAATTTGTTCACCTCGCATAGCCGTTTTATCGTCTTTTGGGAGAGAGACATCACTAGTGAACATCACGTATCCCGGTCCATATCCTCATCACTGTTTCCACACTCATTTACTTTTCTGCTTTTACTTTCAGTTGCTATTATTATCCCTTGTGTTTGATCCTTTGTGAACAACAAGACCGGAGAGGTTGACAACCTCTCTGAACTTCGTTGGGAACAAAGTTATTTGCGTCTGTGTGCATGTCCGTGTCAGTTCCGCCGCTGACACCTACTTATCATCTCTGGAGTCCTACTGGAGACAAACCTTGGTATCTTTACTGAGGGAAATTTTCTGTTGTGCTACATCACACCTTCCTCTTGGGGTTTACCAACGAAGGGCGAGAAATCATCATCACCTCGCATGCAAGCAGTTCCCTCTTGGAGTCACTACCTACTAATTGGCCAAAGCAATAAACAACAACGAAGAACATGCAAGAATGTCTCAGGAACAAAAATATAAGAGATAAGAACCAAATATATTACTCAATCAAGATCTGAACATAATATCATAATCCATCAGATCCCTGCAAACTCAGCATAGCAATAGCAGAAAATTACATATGTGTGATGACCCACAACGTAAGGGATCGATTGCAGCGTTTTCGATAAGTAAGAGGGTCGAACCCAACGAGGAGCAGAAGGTAATAGCAAGTGACTTTGGCAAGGAGATAACTGCAAGCACTGAAAGATAACTTTTTTAGGGGTTTTTCTTGGTATAAGCGACAGGAAAGTAAAAACGGGCAAAGTAAAAGGTACTGGAGAGTAACGAGTGGCCCAATCCCTTCTGAGCAAAGGATAGGCCTAGCAACTGAACTTATAAAGCTAAGGCGTTCTTGAGGACACAAGGGAGAGGTAGTCATGTGCTTTCGCCAAATTCCGTATCGGTACTATGTGCTGTATTGATAAGTGTTGAGTGGGTGGATCTATGCTAGTACCCCTCTAGACTAAGATAAGTGTACTCTTATGATTAAACACCTTGCAAGCATCCGCAAATACAAGATAGTAATTAAGCTAAAAGCCTAACCATAGCAATACAATCGGTGATCCATTGTTCCCTTGTGCAAAAGCGTGCAAACTGGGGTTTAGGTTTCTGTCACTCCGGCAACCCACCGTAAGCATTCTTTGTACACAATGTATTCCCCTAGGTCCTTGATAAGGCGAAGTGTTGAGTGTTCGACTCACACAACACCACTAGGAAAACAACAACACAACTTAAATATCAACCAACACATATTACTTCAACATCATATGACTACTAACAACTAGACTTCTCCCATGTCCTCAAGAACTAAAGTAAATACTCACAAGACATAAAAGAGATCATGATCAGTGGGGATAAATAGATGATAAACAATCTGTACACAATAATATTTCTCCAACAAAACTCAATAGCATTCACCACAAAGTAGTAATCAACACCGATAGAGTAGAGAGGATAGATAGTACGGGTTACAACACGAGTTGAAATTGTGAGATGAGATTGGATGGAGGTGGAGATGGTGCTGATGATGGGGATGATGTTGATGATGATCTCGATGATGCCCGTGACGATGGTGATGACGATGGTGACGATCTCCCCTTCCAGGAGGTGATCTCCCCGGCAGAATCTGCCCGCCGGAGATGGCTTTTCTTCTCTGTAGGTTTCCGCCACGGAGCGGCGGCGGAACTCCGGAACTCTCTCCCTTTTTAGGGTTTTTGGATGAAGGAGAGTATATAGACCAGAGGGGGGAGCCGGGAGTGGCCCGGGGGGTCCAGGCGCCCTCCCGGCGCGGCCAGGGGTGGGGCCGCGCCAGGTGGCCGCCTGGGCACCCTGTGGCCCCCCTCTGGTGCCTCTTTTGCGTGTCTTCGTGATTCTTCTGTAAAATAGCCTCCGTCGATTTTCAGGTAATTTGGAGGTATTCTTCTTCAGCAACTCAGCGTCCACTTTTTACTGCTGAATCCTGCATCTGCTGCTTCGGCACCGGAAAGTTGCAAACTATGTAAAATAAGCCAAAACAACATAAGAATAGCATCATATCATGAAATATATCAATGAATAAGAAAGAATTACTATATAAAATAGTGATGCATTTTGGACGTATCAATGTGCCTCGATCATGTAGGGCAGCTCACGAGGACTAAACCATGAAGAAGAAAGAGGGGAGGAGAACATCACATAGCTACTGATCACAGACCCATGGTCCAAGGGAAGCTACTCACGGCACATCCGGGAACCGTCCATGGTGGAGGGGAACCTCACGGAGGTCAATCCTCCCTCCGTCAGGGTGCCGGGAAGAAGTCTGCTGGCGCTCCCGATCTTGGAAGCGCGGCGGCGCCGGAACAAAGGCGAGATCGTGAAAAAGGGTTGTCTTTGGAGGTTTCGCGTCACGAAGAATATATAAGTGAAGGTGGGCCGCCAGGGGTCCAGGCGCCCCCCGGCGCGACCAGATCCTAGGCCGCGCCAGGTGGCCACCTGGGTCCCTCGTGGTGGCCCTCTGGCCCTACCCAGGTGATTCCGGAAGGTTCCTTCACGCTGATTTTTTATCTGATTTTTCCCGAATTTTTGGAGCATTTTTAATATGGGGGAAACCTGAAATAGAAAAACAGCAGAAAACAGGAACTGGCACTGTGGTGCACTGAGTTAATAAGTTAGTCCAAATATGATCAAAAGTGTATGAAAGTGTATCTAGATCATAGAATATCACACAAAACATGCATGGAGCAAGCAGAAATTATAGATACGTTTGGGACGTATCAACATCCCCAAGCTTTATTCCTGCTCGTCCTCGAGTAGGTAAATGATAACAAGCATAATTTCTATGGTGACATGCTAGCAACCATATAAGAAATTTGAAAAGTAAAGCAATCAAGGTATGTGATTCAATTCAAGTCATAACATGCAAGAGTCTATATTAGCATTGAAACAGGCAACAAAAGAACATTAGGTGCAAGAGCTCTCGCTGTCCGTGACTCGAATGTCTCCAAATGGTGTTTGCGTGCAAGAAGGGGATAGTAAGTACGAGAAAAAAAGTATTTTTGTTGAGAACTCAATCTACTAAAGTGTCAAACTTGGTGTTCTTTGGAATGTTATCTTGATTCGTCCCCAGACCACTAGCCAGGTAAAAGTCAATTTGATCCACTCCTTTTCGATATTTTGAGCACTCATGCAATGGATGAGCGTAAGCACGAAAGTTGACACGTAGGATGGAAAAGAGAGAAATATGGTGGAGGAGGAAGACAAAAAGGGTGAGAAAGGCTCACGTCAATGAGGACAATCATGGGCGAGAAGGCCAAAAGATAGATATGATGTGAGGAGTAGTGATTGCCATGCAACGGATGCACATATGAGCTAAGAAAAAGTTCTCCAATGGAACTGGTGGGGTGTGATGCCCCACAGGCGTAAGGGATCGAGATAGTCTTCGCGGGTAAGCTAACCCAATTTATTGATTCGACACACGGGGAGCCAAAGAGTATTTATAAGCTTTGACAGTTGAGTTGTCAATTCAATCCCCGTGACAAGCAAGACCCAAATCATCTTCGCGCGACCAGCATACTCAGGAGCAGCATAGAAGGACCCCGAGGGGCAAGATGTTTGTAACCGTTCAACGGATGCACTCTCTCGCAGCGGAAGATGTTGATGCAGACTCGAAGAAGCGTGAATATGAACAATCCCACGAACAGATATAATCACCGTGGAGTCCCTCGAACAAAGATCGAACGCACGATCTCTCTACGGTTGATCCACACGTACAGTGTAGGTGATCCGGTAGGGCTCCGGCGTCCAGAGCTCGGCGCCACCGGAGTAGAGAGGAGGGAGGAGCAGCCCTTCGGGGTGGTGGAGATTGGATCTAATGAGAGGGAGAGAGAGGGGGGCAGCCCTTCGGGGGAGAACAAATCCAATTGTGTGTTGAAGGGGTGCCCCCACCTCCTCTATTTATAGGGGGAGGGGGAGGGGAGCCTTCTTGGAGGAGGGGGCAGCCCTAGGGGCTGCGCCCTAGGGTTCCCCTCCCTAGGTTTGCGCCAAGGGGGAGGGGGGAAGCTTCCTGGAAGCTCCCCCAAGGCGCCCTCCCCTCTTGGGCTCCCTTGGCCCATGTGCTCCCTCCCCACTTCAGCCTTCCAAGTGAGAGGGAGCCCATTGATATTAAATTCATTAATTTAATTTCAAAAACTTTTAGAAATACATAATAAATGAATATTAAATATATCTAGACCAACTCGGAACTTTTCTGGCCCTCCGGTTTTACCCGGTTTTCTTAAAACTCTTCCCGGTACCTTAGCGGGTCCCGAAATGGTTCCGGTTTTCTCATCGATCATAAAACGATCACTCCGAGACTTTCGCGGTGTGATAAATACATGCTCCTATCACTCTAGTACTCTACAGATCATCTACCTTTAAGTGTGTGACCCCATAGGTTCGGTAGGATACGGACATGAACCGGAAACTTGTTTTCCCGCGGAACAATAACCGATAGCGGAGCCATGGACACCCATAACGGTTCTCATACCTACATGAATATAAATTCGAGTGAACCATAAGCTTAACATGCCAGTCCTATTTGCTTAATGATACTATACAAAACCTGAGGTGAGATCTATTAGGTATCCGCATGATTAACCATTAACCATTATACCAAGTCATCCTCCTTGTTTTGTTCCATTTTTCTCGTTTAGTATTCCGGTATCCCTTGTGATCAATTCACAGTGTCTGGCCAGACGATGTTGGATGCCATAATACCGAGAGGGCCCACAAAAGTATCTCTCCATCGTTAGAGGAGCAAATTCCCAACTCGAATCGTTAAGTCCCTTGACACACTTTCAGATGTGAGTGATCAAAGCCGTTATTGCCACGCCTGTTACGGGTGGTGTTGGGACAGTGTCAAAACCCACCCTCCTGTATGAAGTTACGAAACATTCTTGTGGTCATGAAGGACACATGCATATTAACTTTAGATGATTTTACTTATAACATGGAAACAATGTGATCTCAAAGTAAATCATCCAATTGGGTCGGTTCAGCACCCTTGTTCTGGCAACAATGTGCTCCCATGTGTCACCGGCATTTCCAATGCCCTATGAACAGGAAAACATGTCATCCATAACACACAGGTTAGTCCTAGAGGCAGACTAAGAACACTTTGTGTTTATACTCTACACCTGCATATGGGTTTTCCTCCGAAGGAAATTAACATGCTACTTGGCAAACCTACGCATAGGCCATTGCAGTTATTGAATAGACATATAAACATTAATAATGAACCTGGATTTATAATAATACAATTTATTATTGCCTCTAGGGCATAATTCCAACACTTCCCTACATGATCAAGGCATCTATGTAATTTTTCCTGTTGTTGCTATGCTGAGTTTGCTGGGATCCGATGAATTATGAGATTATGTTCATATTGTGATGAGTTATATATTTGGTTCTCCTTTTATATTTAGTTCTTAAGTAATTATTGCATGTTCTCCGTTGCTTTTTATTTCTTTGGCCAAGTAGTAGATAGTAACTCCAAGAGGGAGCGTTTATGCTTGATTGTGGGTTCATGCCCCCCGATGTCTAGCTTGAGTGACAGAAACATGAGACTAGGGGATGTGTTGTTGCCACCAGGGAGAAAACAACGGTGCTTGTAATTGCGGTTACAAGGATTGTTTACCTTACGCAAAGTTTGTTAATGCAGTTGTATGTTGCTTTGGGTTTACACTTTGGGTGGGGCTCGCAACTTAATACATGTGAGATGTTCTAGATAGATATCTCAAGGTGGATGTTTGGTGAGTAGATGCAGATGAATTTCGGTCTACTTGTCTTGGCGTACTGCCCATACTTTTGAGCCTCCAGCTTTCTTTACAGCATAATTAGCATTGCGGTGTGTCTATAATTCTGTCAATTGCCCAGCTATAATTTGTTTACCCAGCTTAGCTATTTTATCGTCTTTTGGGACAGAGGCATCACTAGTAAACATCATGGGACCCTGGTTCGTATTTACACCACTGTTTACATCTCCACTTTATTTACTGCTTTTATTTCCTTTCAGTTGCAATCACCACTACTATTATTCCGTGTGTTTGTTCCTTTGTAAACAACAAGGCCGGAGAGGTTGACAACCTCTCTGAACTCGTTGGGAGCAAAGTTATTTGTTTCTGTGTGCAGGTCTGCGTTAACCTCATCTACTTTAGGCAACTTAATCTTTGGCGCCATTGACACCTACTTGCAGCATTCGGAGTCCGCCGGAGACAAACCTTGGTATCTTTACCGAGGGAAATTTGCTAGTAGCTACATCTCAACCTTCCACTTGGGGTAGCCAACGAGGAGCACTACTTCAGTGCTATCAATCATAATTTCTGGCGCCGTTGTCGGGGACTCCAATCTTCAAGATAGGGGAGTTGCACACTATCTTTTATCTTTGTTTTTTAGTCTTGTTACTTTACCTTCTAGTTTTTATCTTAGTGTCTTATACCAAAAATCACAAAAAATTGTTTGCTTTGTTCTTGCTTGAGTTGTTACTATGGGTTCCACTGAAAACACCAAGTTGTGTGACTTCACTAGTCACAACAACAATGACTTTATCAACACTAATATTGCTCCACCTGCCACTTCAACACCTTCTTATGAAATTAAACCTGCTTTGCTGAATCTTGTTATGAAAGAACAATTCTGCGGTGCTGGAGATGATGCTGTTGTGCACTTAAATAATTTTGGCGAGCTTTGTGATATGCAAAAGTACAAAGAATTAGATGGTAATATTTTTAAACATGAGCTTTTTCCTTTCTCATTGAATTATATGTTTGGGATCCTATGGTCAAAATTAAATTGAATACTTTCTCTTGCTTTGCTTTATGTGATGTTGGAGCAAGTGCCTCCGTTTTACCCAAAAGAATGTATGATATGCTTGGTTTGAAACCTTTTGATCCATGTTATTTTGTTGTTCGTCTTGTTGATTCTTCCGTAAAGAAACCTTTAGGGAGGATTGATGATATTCTTATTGTTGTCAATGATAATTATGTTCCCGTTGATTTTCTTGTCATGGACATTGAGTGTGATCCCTCATGTCCAATTATTTTGGGATGTCCTTTCCTTCGCACCATAGGTGCTATCATTGACATGAAAGAAGGGACCATTAGATTCCAATTCCCCCTCAAAAATGGAATGGAACACTTCACTTGAAAGAAAATTAAGTTACCTTTTGGGTCCATTACACGGGCAAGTTATTCTTATGGAGTTGATAAAACTTGATCTTTTTGCTTCATGCCTAGCTAAAAGGCATAAAATAAAGCGCTTATTGGGAGGCAACCCAAGTTGTTTTTACTTCCAGTTTTAGTGGTCTTGATGCTTGTTAATACTGTATCAACATCATTGTATCTTTATTTTAAAGATTTGTGCCAATTTTTAGCCTCCAATTGCAAGAAAGTTCAAAAGTTGTGACATGTTGTCCAGAAACAGATTCTGTCTGCTTGACGGAAAAAATCGCGATAAATCACCAGTTCATCTTTTTGATCTGATTTTTTTGACAGCATGCTCTATACAATTAGCTTTCAAGCATATGTTCTGAGTTTTTTGATTTGAGTTGCAGAAGTACCCCAAAAAAATTATTTACTACCTGCTGGTCTGTTTTCCACAAATTCTGCCATGTTTTGCGTTTTCATCGTTTTACAAATCTTAAGCTTGCTTTTCTTTTCAAAAACTTTTTGGCAATCATGAGAAACAATATATCTTCATGAAAATCTTTATTTCCAGTGGAGAATTGTTTTTATTTTATTATGGGTACTAACCACTCTAATCAGCTTATAATGAGTTTCGTATGAAGGGAGTTTTCAAGTATGCGACGGAAGATGATGAAAGAAGATTCGGGAGTGTCAAGCGCTCAACCTTGAGGATGCACACATGCACCCCCAAGAAATATCCAAGGATACTCAAGCGTCTAAGCTTGGGGATGCCCCCGTGCATCCCCTTCTCCATCAACAATCATCAATTCGTCCTTCTCCATGCTATATTTTTATCTCTTCATGTGTTCTGTGCTAAACTTGGAGCGTCTCGCTCTTTACTTTTTAGTTTGTTTTAGTTTTTCTTGCTGTTCATAACAAGTTGTACCCTAGCCTTGATTGTTTGGGAGAGAAACACTCTCCACTTCACCCTAGAACACAACATAGGCTTGCTTTTGAAAGATCCACACTCGTACTCCATAGTTATATATGTACTCCATAGAGATTATCATTCATGCATAACTATGTGGGGACCCTTACACTATAGAAATTGGCTTACATATCTATACTTCTTATAAGACAAAACCCCACTATAGATCATTTAATTTGTTTATCTCAACATGCAAGCTATCCACATCATCTATTCTCTTAGCCAATAAATTGTCCATGTCACCCACTTAGGTCATTTAAATTGTCTCTCTTCACATGCAAGCTATCCACATCATCCATTTTTTAGCTAAACAATTGTCCATATCATCTCAACTAATATATTTAATAATATATATATGCAATCTCCATGTCAACCATCTTTTAATCATTTTATTGTCCACTCTAATAATTTTTAATACACACATATTTCGGTTGCATCTTTACTTAAACAACTTAATGTATCATACTTATATACTTTTTATTTATGCATATAATTTTCATAGCAATTCCCACTGCAACGCGCGGGGTATACTTCTAGTTCCAAGGATGAGCCTCCTCGAAAGAGCTCTAGGTCTTCATGAGCAAGCAAGTTGTATGCACCCCCACTAGTTCCATTGGAGATCTTACCTTAGCTCATATGTGCATCCATTGCATGGCAACCCCTACTCCTCACATCATATCTATCATTTGGATTTCTCTTACCTATGATTGTACTCATTGATGTGAGACTTTCACACCTTTTTGTCTTCCTCCCCCCATCATTTTTCTCTTTGCCATCCTAAGTGCCAACATATCTTGCTCGCGCTCATCCATTGCATGAGTGCTCAAAGTAGAAAGGGAGAGGATCAGTTTGACTTATGCCTGACTAGTGGTCTGGGGACCAAAATAAGATTCCGAAGGAGACCAAGATTGCAGTTTTAGTAGATTGAGTTCTCAATTAAAATATATAGTATTTTTAGGCTCCAAACCCATCTCCCACGTCTTGCACGCAAACACCATTTGGAGACATTCGAGTCATGGACAGCAAGAGCTCTGGCACCTTTATGTTCATACTTTGCTAGTTTCAATACTAGATATAGACTCTTGCTTGTTATTATCTTGACTTGAATTGCATATCTTACTTGCTTTACTTTGAAGTTCTTATATGTGTGTTAACATGTCACCACATAAATTATCTGTGTTATCATTTACCTACCCGAGGACGAGCAGGAATTAAGCTTGGGGATGTTGATACGTCCCAAACGTATCTATAATTTCTAGTTGTTCCATGCTCTTTTAGGTGATTTTGCTATGTGTTTTTCTACACTTTCATATCTTTTTACACATATTTGGACTAACCTACTAACTCAGTGCACCCAGTGCCAGTTTCTGTGTGCTGATGTCTATAAGTTGCAGGTATTTTACCCCAATTTTCAGAGATCCAAAAATTCCAGAAAAATCAGAATAAAAATCAACATGACAGAAGCTTCCAGAATCACCGAAGGGGTGCCAGAGGGGGGCCACCCCCCTCCCAGGCAGCCAGGTGGCACGGCCCCACCCCTAGCCGCGCCACCAGGGCGCCTGGGAGGTGGGGACACCCCCTGGTGCCCCCCTTTGGCCTATATTACCTCCTCGCTCCAGAAACCCTCGGAGAGACCCCCGCATCGCGATTTTCCCCTGTGTTCCACCGCCGCCGCGCTACCAAGATCGGGAGCACCAGAAGACCTCTTCCCGGCACCCTGCCGGAGGGAGGATTTGTTGGAAATATGCCCTAGAGGCAATAATAAAATGTTATTATATATATATTTCCACGTTCATAATTAATGTTTATATTTCTGTGCTATAATTGCAATGACCCTGACTGTGAGATTCAGAAGAAAACTCATTTGCATGTGTGGAAATGTAAACACCAAGAGTTCCTGGTTTAGCCTCTAAGACCAGCTCATGTGCTAACTGATGATTACGTTTTCTTAATCATGTACATTGTTCTTGTAACAAGGATGTCAGTAGCAATGGGAACATATTGTTAGCAGAACAATGATGTTGAACCGACCCCAGTATTGAATGATATACTTAGAGATCACATCGTAACTACGTTATAAGTCATATCATGAAATGTTTTCATATACGTAATTCCTTAGACCATGAGAGTATCGAGGTGCTTCACACAGGAAGACATGCTTTGGTTCTTAGATGAATCCTCCCGTAAATGGGAAGTAGTAAAATAATTTCTGGGTATGCCAGATGGTGTGGCTAGTGACTGTGATAGTTCAAGAATGGGATTTGCTCCTTCATGATGAAGAAGATATTCACTTCGGGCCCACTCGGTATGACGGTATCCATTATAGTCTGGCCAGACGCATTATGATTCAGTCACGGGGATACCGGAATACGATAACGAGAAAAGGGACAAACGAGCAAAGAGGATAACGAGTGGCTTGTGTTCAAAAGTTGTTACACATGGGTGCCAAACTTCTCTCCTCTAACTTTGTCATATATCGCGAAGCAAAGGGAATGGTACATCACTAAACATAATGGTTCACTCAAAGTTTCTTCGTGTATGTGCGGGAGTCAACATGGGTTTCCATGGCTCCGCTGTTGATTATTGGCTATTGACAAAAGGCTGTTGACCTATGTCCGGAAGATGTTCTGAGTCATGTCCGCATTATACCTAACCTATTGGGTCACACACTTAACGAGCAGTAGTCTGTTAGAATACTAGTATGGTAGAAGGTTTAGTGGAAGCAAAGCAGAATAGTTCATACGGGTACCGGAAGTAGTTCCGGAGATTTATGGAATTGTTCATAAGGGCACCAGAAGTAGTTCTGGGTATTTAAGGATATGTCCGGATCACTCTGGAGTAGTCCCAGGTGGTTCCGGAACATATGAAAATGGTAATGGGAAAGTTTACGATCAACCGGAATAGTTTCGGTGATCGGTGGACAGCTTAAACAATATGTTGTGTTCACCGGACATAATAACCTTTGCCCGGATGGCTCCGAAACCCATTTAGATGGCTCCGGAACATTCGTTAGAGGTTCCGGAAGGTATTGGAAGTGCTCCAAAAGTGTCCGGAATGTCCCGAAACAGTCCCGGTAGGTCCCGGAAGGTCTTGGAAGGTTCCGGAAGGTTCCGGGCAGTACCACCCACTGCCCTGCGCCCCTGGCCTTGGGGAGCAAGCCACCTAGGCTTCCCTGGCCGGCCAGGTGGTGGGGGCGCACCAAAAAGGGGTGGGAGATCCTCCAGGTGGGATTTCCAAATACCATTATGGAAGGTTTCCGGTGGGAAGGTATGTGTAGGTTTGGAAGGCTTGGGAGTCCAAGTTGGACTCCCAAACCTCCTTGAGCTGCGCCCTAGGCCCCTTGGCCACCTATATAAGGTGAGCCAAGGGTGGGGGAAGAGACACACAATCAATCCCCAAGGCCTATGCGCCACCCTCCCTCCTCTAAACCCCGTTGCTCCACAATTAGACCCCGGTTTAGACGTTGTTCTAGATCGGAATCCGTTAGGGTTTTCTCCCTCTAGTTTTCTCGGTGGTGTTCATCTCTGGACGGCGGAGCGCTGCTGGATTGCTGCTACGGGATGTGTGGATACTAATGGAGGGGTCGTACCTTCGACCCTTCTTCGACGAGCATGTGGATGGGACTTGTCCGTGGGACTAGATCGCGGGACTTGTTCGTGGGATTGATCGAGGGACTGTTCGTGGGAGAACTTGCGAGATCTACTTCCACTACGTCCACGAGCTTCACCAACTCTACTTCCGCTACATCGGTTGGTGATCCATGACCTAAAACCTTGTATGCAATCTTCTTGGATGATCTTGGGTTCTTGATTCGTAGGCCGAAAAATTTTGTTTTCTACTACGTTTCCCAACAGTGGTATCATGAGAGATCCTTGATTAGATGCATGTTTAGGTAGATCATATGTTGATATGAGGCATTGATTTTCTTGTTTGCTTCCCTATCATGTGATCTTTTCTTTGCTTGACGGCATGATGTGATTTTGCTACAAGGTTTGAGTTTTACCATGATCCTTCTATGCTGCTCTTAGTATGTTGGTTGCCTTGATCATGGACTACATCAAATTCCTTGGATCTCATCCTAGTCTTGCTATAGAAAATTTTACATGAACGGGCTTGTGGATTTTATGAACTCAAATCCACACGGGGGTCACGCGTTTAACGAAGTTTGGCTTGTGGCATTAGTTGCTACACGCACCCCGTATGTTAAACTAGCAACAAAAGAAGTATCGTGTTTTGTTTTGTCTAGGGTTTCTCGTTTGCCTTGTAAACTTGCTTAGCAACCACGATAAAATTTGCAACAACCCGTATAGATAGCGATCTAACTCGTTTTTGCAGAGAATGCATGTGATGTGGTATAGCCTTCAAGATTTGCAATGTGTTTGTATGAGATGCTATATGTTATGTAATATTTATTCGCGACCTGCGTGTCGTGGTACGGCATGATGACTGGAGTCATATGATTGTCACTTAATTATGGCCTGCGTGCCAGAACTGTTTATTAGCTCGAGGCAAAGCAATAGATAGATGCAAGGTGATGATCTACGATGCGGAGGTGGACCCCGACGCACATGCCGGAAGCCGTGGTGATGTTCCCGACGCCAAGGAGAAAGTTGGTGAACGCGGTGACTTCTACCACGACGGCGTGAAGACTACGAAGACTTCACGAAGCAAAGGGCTATATCATATCACATAATTTTATGAACTGCCTGTGATGTTTATCCCTTTGATGCACCCTTGTTTGATGCGCGGTAGTCGTGTTTTATTAGGGTGATCTCTCGCAAAACAATATCAAGTTGATAGTGTTCTTCCAACTGTAGCACCGTCTATACTATGTTTCACATCGGAGCAGGTCATGTCACATGGGTGCACACGTGTGTGACGCATAAAAGGCGGGTGTGTTAAAAGAACACATAGCGCATTACACTTGGTTGTCTTGATGGTTTGGATAAAAGTTTGCTACCGGAACACGCCCATCGAAAGATGAACAAGAATCACATGTGTTGTGATTGGCAAGTTGGCCTACCGGTCCAATCTAAGTCATCAGTGATGTCACATCAATGGCGGACGATTGGGTCGGATCTTGAATCACTTCAGCATCAATTACGAGAGATATTGATCTAAGTGGGAGCGCACTTAGTAATTAAATTGATTAATCACAAGTGCAACTTAATTATGAACAAAGTCTTAGTATTTGCATTATCGTTGTAGAATAATGGCTCGCGTTACCACCTTCCCAATTGATTTTGATTAACTGTATTATCTGGTAAAAACTTTACGATTGGTACCGTATTGTGAGGACTATCCTCAATAGTGCCGAGAAGGACCATGTCCTATCGCTAATTTTCGATGCTCTCCCGCTAATGCAATGGATGATGTGACTTATGTACATAATCCAAAAGGCTAGATTTCCACCACAGCTAAGTGTATTGTCGTAATCACCATGAAACCCGAACTTTGAAACGTTTGGGATAGTTATGTTATATTCATGGAACTGAAAAATTGTTTTCAGTGATAAGACAATTGATGTAGGATATAAGATATCTAGTACAATGTCTGATTGTAAGCGTTAGTGAAAATGTTCATTATGCTCAAACAAAACTAATAAGTGTGGGATCCAGAAGAACACCGATCATATGATGATGAGGATTAAGGGAAAGGAAGTTCCATATGGTGTTAGTAAGACTTACACGCCGGAAAGTCCATGGCCTGCGCCATCCTTGATCATATGTGAGCTTCTGTGAGTAGGAGTGACATTGGAAATAGAACTATGATACGTATAAAGGAAAAACAAAAGAAGACTGGAATAACCAGCTCAGAAATGATAGTCATACGGAGTTATAGATGAATTCATTGCTGGTCAAGAGATGTAATTCTTGGGAATCATGATTAAGCAATTAATTGTGGATTCTGAATATTGTGATTAAACTATTGATCACCGGAATATCACATCGATTGCATATTGTTGCAACTCGATGCAAGAAATACTATGGCCTTTATGACTAGCTAATGATGAGTTTTGACACGCTCGGGAACACGGTAAAAGGTTTACTATACCGTGTGTTGACTCTATGATTATCTTCATAATTCATTTTAGAGTTGAGTAAATTGTTACTACACTTTAGCCTTGTTGCAAAACATCATTTTTTAATCATGTTTATTGCAAGAGAGTTGTTCAAAGCTATGAATAACATAAAGGACATACTTCTATTGTGAATAGGTTGTATGTTATGAATCTTGATAATAATGCTAAACATCCATAACACTGACGCTAAACGTCGCAAGACTGACAGAAATACCACATAGATGTGGCACTGCCGTTTATCACAAGTGACATAAAATGCATGTAGAATTTCCATAAGTGATGGACTTTCGAGTCATATGATTATGAAATCACTTGACGCTTGCGATCTTTGTCTCGAAGTAATGTGACTAAAACACCGTTGATAGGTCATACATGAACGGGCAACTAAACCATTGATAATCATACATGATGATGTGTGTAGTCTAATAAGTGTAGTTGTGTGCAGTGGATTCCCTATCTTCACCCATGAGTTGAAGTAGATATGTGGATATCTGTTCAATAGAGACATACGTCTGAAATCTTTGAAATGTTCAAGGAATTTTAGAGTGAAATAGAAATTCATTGTAACGAGAAAATAAAGCTTCTGCAAATTAGATTGTAGAAAGTAATATTTGAGTTACAAGTTTAGCGAACGTCTGATGAGTTGTGAAGAGTGTCATAACTTGCGTCTCCCGGAACATCACTATGAGTAAGATGTTCGAGAGATGTAATCAAGCCATGTATGACACGGTAAGATCAAACATGACGTTTATCAATTTGCCATTATACTTATTAAAGTTATGCGTTAGTGACTACGGCTTTTACACTGAAAAGAGCACCATCAAATCTGTTGAAATGACACCATATTAGATGTGGTATGGACTGTTAAAACCATGTTGTCTTTTCTTAAAATTTGGGTATATGCGGCATATGTTTGACATACTCAAAAACCCCAAATCAGATAAGTGCTACTTTGTTAAGGTTATGCCAAAAGTTTTGGTATTCCTCTATCACTACACAAAAGCAAAACTCTTTGCTGTTAAGAACAATGTGTTTTGAAGAAAATGGTTTCTTGCAAAAGAGTGAGTGGGAGGACAGTGCAACTTGTTAAAGATTGTTGAATCTTCAAATAAGTGCGCAGCTGAACCACACAGGTTAGACAAAACTCGTACAAACATTCATGATATGTAACACGAGATATTATTGTTCGACAATGATAAACCTGTGATATACAAAGAAGCGTTGATGGGCCCTGACTCCGGGATTTGGCTAAATGCCAAATAATCCGAGATAGTATCCATGGAAGTAAGTCAAGTTTTGAACTTGGTAGACCCTCTGAAAGACTAAAAGTCTAGAGAATATATATATGGATCTATAATTGATTCGGATGAAATTGTTTTATCCATAAAGCTCAACTCGTTGGAAAAATTGTTTTCTAGCAAGTTCAAAGGTTGACTAAGGAGAAATAGTTTCGACCGTAGAGATGCTTTAGTCAGTTCGGGTTATATTAGCAATTACTACATATCTCATTTATAGGATATGGTAGAATGAACGTCAAAACAAAGTTCCTACACGGAAATATAACAAAGGACGTATATGTGATACGACCGGAATGTTTTGTCGATTCAAAGGATGCTAAAATAGATGCAAGCCTTGGACATCCAGTGATGGACTGATGCTAGCATAATGGAGTTGGAATTTTCGTTGTGATGAAATTGCGAAAAGAGTTTGTTTTCATCAGGAATAACGAAGATGCTTGAATATTCAAGAAAGTAAGTGGGAGCTGAATAACATTTCTAAAACCTTATGTAGATGACATATTGTTGATTAGAAATGATATAAATTTCTTGACACGAATAAGGACTTCATTGGAAATGGTTTTCGGTTGAAGAACTTGGGCTAATATAGCATTAGTATTGAGCACAGTGATCTATGTAGATAGTAAGTGCCTGATCATGCTAAAGCCAACATTACATGTTGACATGATACTAAAGTAGTTTAGTATGAATACGCCAAGAAGGATGTTCTTGCCGAGGTCACGGTGAAAAGTTGTTTGCGGAAATCGGTGTTCATGAACACAGATAAGCAAAAACACGTGAATTGAATTCCACTCACCTGTGTGTTTGGATTAATCATGTACACCATAATATGTAAAACGACCAGATATGTCCAACGCTACAAAAGGTTGTGAGCAAGATACCAAAGTGATCAATATGTTGATCATTGGACAAACAGTGAAAAGTTAAACATATGATAGATAAGATATGTTTCTCGGAAAAATGGAGATAATGAAGAGCTTGTTGTAACAAGTTACACCAGCTGAATTTTGATGTAAACAGTTACACCAATTCAGTCTTCATACTTACTCCGATCGATTTTAGATTTTAACTGGGATTATGTGTTTCACACATAAGGGTGGCACAGTATGAAGGAACTGTGTTAAAGTTAGATACTGTGGCGAATTCTATAACAGAGGCTAAGTATATTGTTGCTTAAAGAAGTAACAAGGGAGGCTATTTTGAATCATCAGTTCATTTATGAACATGGTATGGTTTCCTAGATGCTTGAAGCTCATGGAACATTGATGAATGATTTCATGACTTATTCTAAGGAACCAAGGTCCTACCAAATGATTCAAACATATACAAAGCTAAACTGATAAAATTAGTGAATTTTATGATAGCGTGAAAACGCGAAGATATGCAAGATACAAACGGGCCTGAAACGTCAGATCCGAAGATGAGGTCTATACCACAAATGAGGCATTTATTACACCGGTATGCCATAGGTGTAAAGTGCTCAAGCACTGACAATATTATTGACTCTAGTGCAAGTGGGAGACTGTTGGAAATATGCCCTAGAGGCAATAATAAAATGTTATTATATATATATTTCCACGTTCGTAATTAATGTTTATATTTCTGTGCTATAATTGCAATGACCCTGACTGTGAGATTCAGAAGAAAACTCATTTGCATGTGTGGAAATGTAAACACCAAGAGTTCCTGGTTTAGCCTCTAAGACCAGCTCATGTGCTAACTGATGATTACGTTTTCTTAATCATGGACATTGTTCTTGTAACAAGGATGTCAGTAGCAATGGGAACATATTGTTAGCAGAACAATGATGTTGAACCGACCCCAGTATTGAATGATATACTTAGAGATCACATCGTATCTACGTTATAAGTCATATCATGAAATGTTTTCATATACGTAATTCCTTAGACCATGAGAGTATCGAGTTGCTTCACACAGGAAGACATGCTTTGGTTCTTAGATGAATCCTCCCGTAGATGGGAAGTAGTAAAATAATTTCTGGGTATGCCAGATGGTGTGGCTAGTGACTGTGATAGTTCAAGAATGGGATTTGCTCCTTCACGATGAAGAAGATATTCACTTCGGGCCCACTCGGTATGACGGTATCCATTATAGTCTGGCCAGACGCATTGTGATTCAGTCACGGGGATACCGGAATACGATAACGAGAAAAGGGACAAACGAGCAAAGAGGATAACGAGTGGCTTGTGTTCAAAAGTTGTTACACATGGGTGCCAAACTTCTCTCCTCTAACTTTGTCATATATCGCGAAGCAAAGGGAATGGTACATGACTAAACATAATGGTTCACTCGAAGTTTCTTCGTGTATGTGCGGGAGTCAACATGGGTGTCCATGGCTCCGCTGTTGATTATTGGCTATTGACAAAAGGCTGTTGACCTATGTCCGGAAGATGTTCTGAGTCATGTCCGCATTATACCGAACCTATTGGGTCACACACTTAACGAGCAGTAGTCTGTTAGAATACTAGTATGGTAGAAGGTTTAGTGGAAGCAAAGCAGAATAGTTCATACGGGTACCGGAAGTAGTTCCGGAGATTTATGGAATTGTTCATAAGGGCACCAGAAGTAGTTCTGGGTATTTAAGGATATGTCCGGATCACTCTGGAGTAGTCCCAGGTGGTTCCGGAACATATGAAAATGGTAATGGGAAAGTTTACGATCAACCGGAATAGTTTCGGTGATCAGTGGACAGCTTAAACAATATGTTGTGTTCACCGGACATAATAACCTTTGCCCGGATGGCTCCGAAACCCATTTAGATGGCTCCGAAACATTCGTTAGAGGTTCCGGAAGGTATTGGAAGTGCTCCAAAAGTGTCCGGAATGTCCCGAAACAGTCCCGGTAGGTCCCGGAAGGTCCTGGAAGCTTCTAGAAGGTTCCGGAAGGTTTCGGGCAGTACCACCCACTGCCCTGCGCCCCTGGCCTTGGGGAGCAAGCCACCTAGGCTGCCCTGGCCGGCCAGGTGGTGGGGGCGTACCAAAAAGGGGTGGGAGATCCTCCAGGTGGGATTTCCAAATACCATTATGGAAGGTTTCCGGTGGGAAGGTATGTGTAGGTTTGGAAGGCTTGGGAGTCCAATTTGGACTCCCAAACCTCCTTGAGCTGCGCCCTAGGCCCCTTGGCCACCTATATAAGGTGATCCAAGGGTGGGGGAAGAGACACACAATCAATCCCCAAGGCCTATGCGCCACCCTCCCTCCTCTAAACCCCGTTGCTCCACAATTAGACCCCGGTTTAGACGCTGTTCTAGATCGGAATCCGTTAGGGTTTTCTCCCTCTAGTTTTCTCGGTGGTGTTCATCTCTGGACGGCGGAGCGCTGCTGGATTGCTGCTACGGGATGTGTGGATACTAATGGAGGGGTCGTACCTTCGACCCTTCTTCGACGAGCATGTGGATGGGACTTGTCCGTGGGACTAGATCGCGGGACTTGTTCGTGGGATTGATCGAGGGACTGTTCGTGGGAGAACTTGCGAGATCTACTTCCACTACGTCCACGAGCTTCACCAACTCTACTTCCGCTACATCGGTTGGTGAGCCATGACCTAAAACCTTGTATGCAATCTTCTTGGATGATCTTGGGTTCTTGATTCGTAGGCCGAAATTTTTTGTTTTCTACTACGTTTCCCAACAGGATTGACCTTCGGGAGCTTATCCACCACCATGGACGCTTCCCGGATGTGTCGTGAGTAGTCCCCCTTGGACCATGGGTCCATGACCAGTAGCTATTTGATGTATTCTCTCCAATCTTGTGCTTCAATTCTTAGCCCTTGTGAGCTTCCCTACATGATCAAGGCATCTATGTAATTTTCCTGTTGTTGCTATGATGAGTTTGCTGGGATCTGATGGATTATGAGATTATGTTCAGATTGTGATGAGTTATATATTTGATTCTCCTTTTATATTTAGTTCTTGAGTAATTCTTGCATGTTCTCCGTTGCTTTTTATTGCTTTGGCCAAGTAGTAGATAGTAACTCCAAGAGGGAGCATTTATGCTTGATTGTGGGTTAATGCCCCCCAATGTCTAGCTTGAGTGGAAGAAACATGAGACTAGGGGATGTGTTGTTGCCACCAGGGAGAAAACAATGGTGCTTGTAATTGCGGCTGCAATCATTGTTTACCTTACGCAAAGTTTGTTAATTTAGTTGTCTATTGCTTTGGGCTTACACTTTGGGTGGGGCTCGCAACTTAATACCAGTGAGATGATCTGGATAGATATCTCAAGGCGGATGATTAGTGATTAGATGCAGATGGATTTCGGTCTACTTGTCTTGGCGTACTGCCCATACTTTTGAGCCTCTAGCTTTATTTGCAGCATAATTAGCATTGCGGTGCGTTTATAATTCTGCCAATTGCCCAACTATAATTTTTTTATCCATCTTAGCTATTTTATCGTCTACTGGGAGAGAGACATCACCAGTGAACATCATGGGACCCCGGTCCATATTTCCACCACTGTTTACACCTCCACTTTATTTACTGCTTTTATTTCCTTTCAGTTGCAATCACCACTACTATTATCCCGTGTGTTTGATCCTTTGTAAACGACAAGGCCGGAGAGATTGACAACCTCTCTGAACTCGTTGGGAGCAAGGTTATTTGTTTCTGTGTGCAGGTCCGCGTCAACCTCATATCCTTTAGGCAACTTAATCTGTGGCGTCATTGACACCTACTTGCAGCATTCAGAGTCTGCCAGAGACAAACCTTGGTATCTTTACCGAGGTAAAATTGCTACTAGCTACATCGCAACCTTCCACTTGGGGTAGCCAACGAGGAGCACTACTTCAGTGCCATCATCTTCCTATACCGATCATTGGCCATGCCAATGTAAGGTCTGGTTCGGCACGCACCTAGTCCAAAGCCACACCTGACATAGAAAATGCTGAACGGCGCATCACGTTGCGCCTCTCTCAATGCTCTGAACGAGGCTTTCTGTAACGGAGGGTAAATTTATGCCAAAGGGGGGCACCAGGGGTGGCCCACCTGGCCAGGCGACCAGGGGCGTGGCCAGCCCCTTGCTGGGTTAGGTGGCCGCCTGGACAGGGGTGGCACCCTTTGGCTGCCCTTCAGAATTCTGGAGTCCTTCAATGAAATAGATTTTTTTGATTTTTTTTCTACATTTTCCTGAGAACTTTGATTTATTCAGCTATTTTATGCATTGCAAGGAAAAAAAACAGACATAAACTGGCACTAGGCACTAGGTTAATATGTTAGTCCCAAATATGTTGCAGATGGTATGAAAGTGCATCAAAACATGTAACAATATCACCAAAAGAATCATGGAACAAGAAAAAAATATAAATACATTTGAGACGTAACAACAACAAGGTCGAAGAGATTGACAACCTCTCTGTACTCCGCAAAATTACATGTGTCTTGTGTGCAGGTCCAGGCAAGCAATTTCTGGTGCCATTGCTTTCCACCTACTTGTCATGTCCAGAATCGTACGGGAGACAAACCTTGGTATCTCACTGAGGGAAAATTACCACTTTCTGCATCATAACCTTCCACTTCAGGTAACAAACAAGGAGGTGTTATCTTCACCCATCAAGCTAATTTTTGGCGCCGTTGCCGGGCATTCCAATCATCAATATAGGGGAGTTTCACACTACCTTTTACCTTTGCTTTTTAGTCTTGTTAGTTTACCTTTCAATTTTTACCTTTGCTTGTGTGTCTTATATCCAAAAAAAAAATATTTACCTTGTTCTTAGTTTGCTTATAGTAGTAGTCAGTATGTCTAGTTCTTTTATCTTCTGTGTTGCACCCGAGGCAAAAGTCCTCACCTTCAAACAAAGAGGCGGGGAGAGTTTAAAAGATGCGTGGTACATAATTAATGATCCTGAAGATAGAGCTACCAAGAAGCAATCCACCACTATCCTTCTTAGAAACTTTTATGTTGGGATTACTTCATGGAATAGATTTATATTATATAAAGCAATAAGTGGTAACTTCTTGAAAGTTCCTGTTTGGAGGATCTTAATGTTATGGAAAATCTAGTTGGAGTTCCCCCTACTGGTAATACAAAGAATGAGATCACTCTAGCTCACATTATGTGTAAACTTGAAAAGATAGAGAGATATATGCCAAGCATGGTTAAGATCAATGAAGTAGATCATAGGATTCAAGGGATTTTGAATACCCTTGATAGCTCCATAGATAAAGTAAACAAAGCTTTGGAGACCCTTAAATCCAAGGAAGAGGATCCTTCTAGGATTGATAAGATTGAGGAAGTAATTGATGCTTTAGGAACAAAATTATCCTCAATAAAAACCAAAAAGATAGAGACCCTGTTGAAGAAGGGACTTAAGTTCATTTATGTACCTAAGACCCCTCAACCCAAATTTGATACACCTATTGCCAAGGGGAATGAACTGTGAAAACCATGGAGGAAGTACCTATCTTTAATAGAGTTAAAAATGAACCTCCTATTGGTATCACTACCTTTTCTTTTATTCCTATAAGTGTTAGTACTAGGGACTTGTTTGAAAGTCCTCTTAAAAGGACTAGTTGCACTATTGAAGAGCTTTTTAATAATCTTGATGATGGTTCAATTGACGCAACTTTATCTTGTGCTTCGTGCCTATCTAAAATGCGTAAAAGAAAGCGCTTATTGGGAGGCAACCCAAAATGTTTTTATTTCCAGTTTTAGTGGGTCATGGAACTTGTTACTACTGTAGCAACACCAATATTTCTTTATTTTCAAGTTTTGTGGAAAGTTTTAGCCTTTAGTGAAGGGGAAAGCAAGAGTTGTGCCATGCTCTCCAAAAAACAGATTCTGTTTGCTTCATCGTAAAAATCTTTAAAAATCACCTGATCATATTTTTATCTGATTTTTTTACACAACATGCTCCATATAATTTCCGAACTTTCTTCAGTTTTGATTTTTCTGATTTGAGCTACAGAAGTGCCTCGAAAAAATTGAGTTTCACCTGTTGTTCTGTTTTCCCAGATTTCTGTCCTGTTTTGCATTTTCATCTTTTGCGCACTTTGTTCATGGTTTTTTCTTGCAGGAGCCTTAAGCAAAGTTGGGAAACAGTAGCTATTGAATAATTTGAGTGTTCCAATAGTACCAAAGTGAAAATTTATTATTTATTTCCACTAACTGCTCTAATCATTTTATGAAAAGTTTCGTGTGAAGGAAGTTTTCAAGTGTTGCGAAGGGAGATGGTGAAAGAAGATTCAGAAGTGCCAAAAGCTTGAGCTTGGGGATGACCTCGGCACCCTCAATAAATATCCAAGAAGACTCAAGTGTCTAAGCTTGGGGATGCCCCCGTGCATCCCCTTCTTCATCAACAATTATCAATTCGTCCTTCTTAGCACTATATTTTTATTGCGTCACATGTTATGTGCTTTGCTTGGATCATCTTGCTCTTTAATTTCTAGTTTAGTTTTTTTGCTGGTCATAACAAGTTGGACCCTAGCATGCCTTGTTTGGGAGAGAAACATGCTCCACTTTTTCCTAGAATGCTCATAATTTTCACCTTTATCTTTTTGAGTGTTCAATCTTTATTTATAGCTTGCTGCCATGTTTAGCTCTTGTTTTCCATGATTATTTCTTTATAAGAGTTGAGAATTAGAATTTCTAGAACTCTCTTGAGTTTCATGTTTATATTGTTTAGAGAGTTGGCTTTGTTGCACTAGGTGTGTATCTAACTTTGAGTAGGTAATCAAGGTTGCTAAGTTGAGTTTAGTAGTAACTTGCAATAGTTTTGAGGTGTTGATACAAGTAATGTCTGGACTTCTGTGTGTCAAGAGCTCAAGCCTATTAATGACATGTTTCGCATATTGGTTCAACGTGCTTATTTTCGAAAACTACAAAAACTAGTTGAGAACTCTAGCTAATGAAAGGATCACTAATCTCTGCGGGATTGTAAAAGAGTACCCTCACGTATCATGGGTCGAGGATGCACATGGATAACCAAGCCCCCAAACTCTCTTGTTAGGATACTTGACTCTTTGTGAATCTCATGACTAGATATAAAGTTACCGATAATAAGTGAATGAGTTTTTTTACTAATGTGAGTATTCGATTGTTGGCACTTCACATAAGCCTCATTATATCTTCCTCTAAACAGCCACCATACCTACCTATCATGGCATTTCCATAGCCATTCCGAGATACATTGCCATGCAACATCCATCTTATCATGACTTGATGTTATTATTCATTGTCATATATGCTTTTGCTTGATCGTAGAGCCGCATGATAGTTGGGATTTCCCCTTACACCTTTTTTCTATATGACGCGCTAGTATCATTGCATATCCTGCTAGGAATACATTGCATACATCATGATATAGTTTCAGTTTCATTATGAGTACCTTGTAAAAGTGTGTTGTTCTTGTTTATATTTGTATATATATAAAGTGTTGCCCTTATAGTGAGGAAAATATCCCAAAGAGGACACAATTAGAAGATCCCAAAAGAGGACACATGAAAAGATTCCAAAGAGGACAAATAAGTGATTTAATAAGAAAGAGTCAATGAGGCCACATAAATTAAAAAATACAAAAAAAAGAGAAAAAGGCAACATTACTATTCCTCTTTTAAAGATCCACACTTGTGCTTCAAAGTAGCACATGTACTTTATAAAGATTTTTCATATCATTCATGCATAACTAAGTGGGGAACCTTACACTATAGAATTTTTCTTGTATATTTCAATGATGAGCCTCTTTAAAAAAGCTCTAGGGCTTCTTGAGCAAGCAAGTTGGATGCAACCCCACTAATTTCATTGGAGAGCTTTCATATACTCAATTACTCATAGTTTTATGTGCATCCATTGCATGACAATCCCTACTTCTCACATCATATCTATCATTTGGCTTTCTTTCGCCTATGATTGTCTTCATTGATGTGTATCTTTGTATTTTGGTGGATGTGAGATCAAAATCATATCATGGAGGGACGATGCTATTGGGTATGGTCATGAAAACATTGTTCTATACGTCCCAACAACGATTGTCATTGCTTATTTTGAATCTTTTAAATTGTATTATGTCTGTTTTCTTATCGAAAACATGATGTATCTACCAACATTTCTTGTTACTAGGCCGAGAATGATCACCTTCGCAGGGTGTCGCACTTCCTACCTAGTTATTTTTATCTCTTGTTTTATTTTTATTTTCGTTGAGCCATAAATGTAAAAGGGTTTGCCCTGTAGGATTTCCTTTTCCCCTTACATAACACATATGTATAGAACGGTCAAAGTTGTGTATCATCAGAGACCGCGAGATCTAGAAGGTACCATATACTTTGAAACAAAATGAGTATTCCCCAAAACCTGTTGTTTTCAGTTGGAGGATAATGTTTCTGATAAAAGACAAAACCAGACATATAGCTTGTTTATCCTCCAAAACAGCTTATCATATGGCCCTTACCGCCAGAAAGGGCCCACAGACAGAGACACCGGCGACAAGCAGATACACAAGATTTTTTTTTAATCTCAGCAGATACACAACTCGGCAGATATTTGTGCTACGCGTCGTCTTCCTTCCAGAGGGGCGCAGCAGCGCAAAGGAAACGAGAGCGCCATTTGACGCCACGCTCGCCGTCGACGACGAATATCCAAAACCCAACCGGAAGCGGACCCAAAAATGTCTTCTTTTAAACCAAGTGAAGTCAAATGAAATGACCCTTCTCTCCCCCGGTCCTCTCGCACGCAGTTCACACACTCCTCTTCCTCTCTTCTCCTCCTCTCTCTTCTTCATCCCGTCAAAACCTAAGGCGATAGAAGGAGCTCCGACCGAATTCAGGCTCGCATGGCCAACCTCCTGCACCTCCCGGACCTGGCCGCGGCCCGGCCGCCGGCGCCCGGCGTCGCGCGGAGGAGGGGGCTGAGGGTCGCGGCGGCGGCGGCCGGGGGGCGCGTGAAGCAGGAGGAGGCTGGGACGGGGCGGGGCCGGGTGATCAGGGTCACAGACCCCGTGCGGGACGGGAGGCTGCCGGTGCCGGCGGCGCCGCCGCTCTTCTCCGTGCCCATGACGCCGGCGTCGGAGTCGCCCGCGGCCACCACGCGGCGGGACGATGACGAGGAGCAGAGGCGCCGGTACTACCTCAACCTGGGCTACGCCATCCGGACGCTCAGGGAGGAGATACCCGACGTGTTCTTCAAGGAGCCCACCTTCGATATATACAGGTTCCTGCCCATGTTTCATTCTGTCCATACTTTGAGCATTTCGATTCGGTTGAGCAGCTTTTAAATTACAAAAAACAAAGATCAACTGTTAGGTGGAACCCAGGTGAATTAGGGGTAAAATTGGTGAGTGATTTTAGTTGATTAGGACGGCAATCTGTTTGTGGTTACTTTACAAAGGATTGCTATGTGGCAGATTGATATCAGCTTCTAATTGGAACATGCTACATGCATATTTCACCACTACAATTAAAATTGATGAGCTTGCGAGTACAATTCCTGCCTAAGTATTATTTACAGATATATGCCCCGGTAAAGTAGTTGCACCGGTGCACTAATTCTTTGATTGCTATTGAGCATGGTGAATACTTGTATTTGTTAACAGCTAGTGTTGCGGTAGTCTTCAGGATGCAGCAATTCAAGAATTGCTATTGACCGATGGTGAATTTTTTACTGAATAGATACTAAGCAGGGGACGTGATTGAACATTGGTTTCACCAAAGCCTAACCTAATTCTCACAATACTGCCTCTCTTCTAGCTTAAAATTATAGTCTAGCTTAGCCTTGCAGTACTCTTCACCCCCATCTAGTTTGCTAGTGTAGGTTTTACGAGTTGCTATGGATGACCTAGGCAGCGCAGCTAGCTATTGGACAGCCTACTAATGGGCTATCAAGCATCAGAAGAACAATATTTCCAAAATGATCGAATGAAGCTCATGTTCTTATCTCCATATACTGTTAATTACGATACGGATCGTCTTGTGGATGTGAGTAGGACCTATTATTTGTTGAGTTTCCCAATCCATTCTCCATTTGTCAGTAGATTCATAGTACTTCGAGGAGGTAGTATTGGCTCTCTAGTGTTGATTTTGAGTGGACATTGGTACCTTGAACTGAAATGAGAACTGGAGAGCAGAGTATATGTGTGATAGGTTTGACCCAGTGGTGTGAGGCTCTTGTGCTAGCTTCGCAGTGTGATGTCTCTATATTTTATATCTTCCTTATGTACATGGTTATCCTCTACTTTTTATCTGTTTCTTCTTCATTCCTCTTTTGTCAAAGTTTTGGTTCTTTATCGGGAACTCAATTTAATGAGTGTAATAGAAACACACCCTAGTTTGTAAAAGAACAAGTAGTGCATGGTGAGGGGGGAAGAGCTGACCAGACTGATCAAGATTTGAAATACTCTTGGTTGGGTCGATAATCATCAATCTATGGTGATAGCTTACCTCTGTAGTTGCCCTTTTGGCCATTTTCTATGTTCTGGTCTGCAATTTATTGAGGGTTCCTGCATCCATTTTCCCATCTTCTGTTATGGTGATAGCTTACCTCTGTAGTTGCCCTCTTGGCCATTTTCTTTGTTCTGGTCTGCGATTTATTGAGGGTTCCTGCATCCATTTTCCTATCATCTGTTATGGTGATAGATTACCTCTGCAGTTGAACTTTTATCTTTGTAACGCAAGTCAGTTCTCCTGTTTACTCTCTTTAAAAATACACAATCTTATTCTGGTCAGTATGTGTTTTGTGGTTCGGTTGGGATGTAATGATGTCTTTTTCTTGTCAGCATATTGTCGCCATCCTGTTTTAATAATTATCAATTAATTCAAGAAATATGACATTTGCGTCAGCTTATCCCACTTTATGTGATGTGTGATCTACAATACAGACTGGGACCAAACATTTATAAACATGGCCCGACATCAGTTGCTTACATTAGTTTTTCTTGTATTAACCTTATCAGTATCTCAGTTGTCCGTTAGAGGTTATATTTTATTTTCCATAGTGAGGTTGGCCCCTGCAAGTGTGTAGCCTAAAGAGCATGTGCAGCATTGCAAAAAAGCCCTTGCTGAGACTATCTTTCCTATGTTGGACTCGGGTGTAATTGGAAGCGGAGCTAAAATATTTGAGGAACCGGTTCTAGTTTGAGGATCGAGCGAATTAAAAGAATTCAACGGGCCCAATATCAGTTTGCAAGCTCTCACGATATAACTATGCTAGTGGTCATATAACTATGCTAGTGGTCGGAAAAAGGTAGGGCTGATTGTCTTCTTGCTAGCTTGTGGGTCCTACAGCTGGGGTCCAAGATATTGCAGCAAAATTTTCTCTGCTAGGCTCTATGGCTGGCAGCCTTTGTATCAACAAAATCCTCAGCACTTGCTCATGCCCTAACCACTTAAATTACAAGTGAATCATACATTATTGTCTTTGCTTCGTGAGGCTGCCTTTGAATATTCATTGAAGTTAAAGCAACTATATTTGGCTAGAACATGAATTTAAGAGAAAAAGAAGTAGTATTTTGTATCTGAAGTACGAGGTTACTATTATACCTGCATGTTTAATTGTTCCATCGATCTTGGCTCTGTTTGAACTTTAGTATATGTTTTTTAGTGCTTGGCGAAGTTGCTGCGGTGAGCTCAGTCAGTTGCGTCGGCATTTGTCTTCCATTCTAATTCATTATTATGTTCTTCAGACTACATTGCACGAAAGTTGCATTTTCTAGTACATATTGTACAGTTCAGTCTTCATTGGTCTTTTCCTAACTCTGTTTGTTCCTGTTTCCCAGAGATGATATTGTCTTCAGAGACCCTTTCAATAAATTCGAGGGCATTGACAACTATAGAAGTTTATTCTGGGGATTGCGCTTTACTGGACGTATCTTCTTTAAAGCATTATGGGTTGATATAGTTAGTATATGGCAACCTGCTGAAAACCTTATTATGATTCGCTGGATTGCCCACGGCATTCCTAGAGTCCCATGGGATGGCCATGCCCGCTTTGACGGCGCCTCGGTGTACAAACTCGACAGGAATGGGAAGATCTATGAGCATAAGGTACATAACATTGCTACGAACCCACCAACAAAATACAAGGTCATGTCTGTTCAAGAGCTAGTCAGATCACTTAGCTGCCCATCCACTCCAAAACCAACGTATTTCGAGGCTTCGTCTCAATCTTCGAGCACGATGCCATTCTACTTGAGAATGGCATGGATCAGACGCCATGTTTCTCTGCGCCATATGCTTTCTCTAGCAAATCTCGAGAAGGATAGTGTGGGTTTAGAATGATACTTACAGATTTACATTTTTTGTTGTATTGTAGTAGTTACCAGTCACTAATGAGTAGTAGTAATGAATCATAACTGTTGTATGTACAGAGACAGATTTATACAGAATAATAAAGTTGCTCTTGGTTGAGCTGTCTAGACCGCAGTGCTGCATATGTTTGTGAGCAAGCTGATTGGGGGCGTGCCTGCTCCAGTTCCCTGAAGTTGCCGATCTGGGCATTGGCATGGTATGCTATGTCTGCAATACACAAGTTTTGACTACTAATTTTAGCAAAATATATTGTTAAATCCAAAGTAAAAGTATACACCGTGAACCATGAAATCCAGGATTATTTGTGTCAATTTTGTGATATTATACATAACCAGAACGGAATGGCTGGGTGAATTAACCCAACCCGAAAGAACAAAGAACCATGGGTGAGCACACGCAGAAGGGCGATGAGAAATGTCTACACACAATAAAAGCAAAGATCAACAGTAACTTTTAGGGGTTCACCCCCCCCCCTCCCCCCCCCCCCCCCCCCACACACACACACACATCATCATCATCCCAAGGGTGTCTTTTTCCGCCGGCACAAAACAATTCTCCCAGTAACGTCATCAGATCCTCGTTTTCGTTGGTTTGGATGAACCCGTATTTAAACCAACATATAATTATTGAAATATTAGTAAAAGTAGAAATCAGTAGTGCCATTTGTAAATGATATGACCTGCATTCATGCCCTTCTGATGGTTCTGTTACCAAATCAGCATAAATTTGTGCGAGAAGTGTTAGGTGGTGACAAACATGAGTTGAATGGGAGATGTCTATGGTGCAAGCAAAGTTGGTAATGGCGACTAGAGGCAGTGGAGTAAGCGGGAAGGAAGTAGTTGGTGACAGGAAGAGTTGGAAAGTTTGGCTGCTCCTCTATTATTGTAGCAATAGCTTTGGTGATTAATCAAGTTCTTGATAAACCAATTTTTGGTAGTGACAAAAGGATATGAATCTTGGTCAATAATTGTTTCAACACATATTTAGCCTACATTCGTAACAGAAGAAAATATAAAATTGAGCTGTTTATTCAGACAAAACTGTGTCTTTAAAATGTACAGCTTTCAAAATGGAAATAAAAATCAATACATTGCATACATTTTGTAACAGTAATTTAGGTCAAACATCTCAATACAAGTTAATTTCTACTGTCATAACAAGGCAGGTGGCGAGTCGCTAGTAGTGACTAGTCAATAGAAGGTAAAAAGTACTTCCTCTATCCCAAAATAAGTGTCTCAACTTTATACTTGCTAAATCCAGCTCAATCTAGTATCCCACAAAGAGAAAACCACAAATGATAATAGCCATTTTTAATAGTAAAATAAATAATACTATTAAAGTTTCTGATTCGAGACCATGATAAAAAGCAATCCGTTTACATTTTTTTTATTCGTGCAACATTCCCTAATTTCAAGTATATCATTTTTTTGGTTGCACAAAAATATAAGGGCATCTACCAGTCATGGTAAATACTATGATACTTTTTTAACGGACAAAAATCATGACAAATGGTTAAAAGTGAAGTGCTAAATTTCAAGGAAATAAATCGCAAATTTATTCCTGGTGATGCTTTTGGAAGGAATAGGATGCGTGTCTATAGACAGTTGGCCAGTGAAGATTCTATGATCCTTCATTAATCCGTCCACGTTAGGCTCACCGTTGGCGTTGCTCCATGCAAACTCTAATCCTTACATCGTTCCATACGCGGACAGGCCATGAGGAATCTGATACCATGCAGCATGAGATCACAAGCTTTTGCAGAATCTGTCTCTTCTTGTTTTCTGTTGCTGAAACGTCCAGGTCTCGTAATCCTGCCAAAACAGAGGCACAAAAAGAATCAAACCATACCTGAGCATGCATGCGTGCACACACAAATCCTAGCATTATACGAAGTTATTAAATCATATAGATCGTAAATTTTATCATCATCATAGCCTAGTCAAGCATGGGATGACATATACACTTTTTGTTGCAGCTTAAGATTACAGCGGTTGTAGCAAAATAGGTAAATTTTAGCAAATGGCACATGGATCAGGAAAGAACATCTGATAAGCAATATAATTATAAACCCTATTTATTGGCCTAAATAACTCTGGCCTCTACCATAGTAATGTTTTTCTTTTCTTTTTTCCAGTAGCAGAACAGCAACAGAAATACGACAACCTGTACAATTTAGCGGCGCTATAGTGCCAATTTAACTTATTTTCAGGCTGCTGCTATTTAAAACTTTGAAAGTGCCTAATCCTATCCTTGCAACATACAGTCTATGCTGCCCTGTATCTTGAAAGGCGAGAGGCTGGAGAAAGATGACAAGTTCATTCTACTTTATCTTATATATGTTTAAGCATGTTTTTTCTTGGTGAAACTTCATCTCATTGGTCACAAAGGGATTTACCAAATAAGCTGACGAGTATGTAGTATTTTTTTTTTTGAAACGGGGCAAAAGATTTGCCTCGTCGATTAAATAAGGGAGAGTATGTAGTACTCCGTATTTATTAAACATCAAGAACTGTACTAGTAAGCAAAACTAGCAGAAATCCTTCTACTTCTGGGTTTTCCCTATTGTCCATGAACCAGTAAAGATTCTCTGATCACACCAAAAGTTCATTTCTGAGAGTTGAGATTTTGGTCTCATGGATCTAAGCAGCAGGTTGCTTCACATATGCATTTACAATATATGTATCTGGTGGAGTCTAAAACCATCCTATTGATGATATTTCATGGTAGTATCCATCCAAAATAACGATGACATGCCTCTATTAATGATCTGCTCCAAACATGTCCCCTCTCAGGCAATGTGAAGCTGCGAACCTGGCAAACAATAGACCGTAAACTACAAATCAGTACCGGAAAGATGACATTATTTAAGATGATATATTCCAATTCTCTATCAATACCTACATTATTGAGTGAGAGCATCTCAAAAATCACCTGCATTAATATTTCCATCAGTTATTTTCAGAAGCTATATTCTCCTTAGGTGACACAAGTAAATGGCTACAACACCCCTTCATCTACTTGCATTTTAACCTCGCAAGGAAGCTATATATACCCTCTGTCCATCCATAAGACTCTACACTTCAACAGCTCAACTCAAGCACAAACACAACAGCTACATTGGTGTTATCTGAGGCTCTCCGTGCAATCCCTAGAGCTACTGTGTAAAGGACATCCTCAGTTAGAGAATGAATGGCAATAGTGGTAGTATAAGGATAGATATTTGCCAGCCATCAAAAGGTGTGGAGCAAGAAAGTGTAAAGAAGAAGATCAGTGAGAAAGGCCAGTCCCCAAGTAAATGGCTATGTGATGTCTGGGACTTTGCTAGGCAGGACACAAACAGGGTCACCTTTGCACTCAAAGTTGGCCTTGCTTGCCTCCTTGTGTCACTTCTCATTCTCTTTCGTGCACCCTATGACATCTTTGGGACTAACATCATATGGTCCATCCTCACTGTTGCTATTATGTTCGAGTACACTGTCGGTAAGTAACATCAGTGTCATGAGTACCTAGTTAAAACAGCTGCTTGAAACATTACAAACACTATTTGGATATGCGATGTTAGTTTAGATGAGTATTGATGGTAAATATGCACAAATATTTATGACCGGAAATCCTAATAGTCTTAGCTATCTGTAGGTGCAACATTCAATCGCGGATTCAATCGAGCTCTTGGAAGTGTACTTGCTGGAGTATTTGCTATAGTCGTTATTCAAGTGAATATGTCTTGTGGCCATATTGCAGAACCATACATCATTGGTTTCAGCATCTTTCTTGTTGGTACGTCTTACAGCTAAGCAGTATTGAACAGATATGAAATCCATATAAGCCATGACTTAATTCATTCGTATTAACAATCTTTTTTCCAAGTTAGAACTTTTCTTTTACAGTACTTGGTTTCAGTTTTCTTCAATATTTTTACTGTGCAATAATATGATATGCAGGAGCTGTAACATCCTTTATGAAGCTATGGCCATCACTAGTTCCATACGAGTATGGTTTCCGAGTTATCCTATTCACATACTGCTTGATCATTGTATCGGGCTACCGTATGGGAAACCCCATCAGGACTGCAATGGATAGACTCTACTCAATTGCAATTGGAGCCCTCATAGCTGTTCTTGTGAATGTCACCATTTGCCCAATCTGGGCAGGGGAACAACTACACAAGGAGTTAGTTACAAACTTCAACTCTCTGGCAGACTCCTTAGAAGGTCTTGCTCTAGTCCTCAAGCTAAATATTTTGAAGTCAATCACAAATGAGGTTATATAACACAATCCTTCTACTTTCTGTTGCTACAGAGTGCGTAAAAAAGTATCTAAGTGACGACGGTTCCGAACATCCTCATTTTTCAAAGACAGTCATGAATGACTTCCCTGATGAACCAGCATTCAGGAAATGTCAAGCTACGTTAAGTTCATCAGAAAAACTTGACTCGCTGGTAAGTAGCCAACCATAGTTTTGTATGCTTGAATTATTATTACTAGTCAACAGCATACCAGATAACACTTCGCTGGTGATATGGTGAATATTGTCCAGGCGAACTCTGCTAAGTGGGAGCCACCACATGGGAGATTCAAACACTTCTTCTACCCATGGGCAGAATATGTGAAGGTTGGCAACGTTCTTCGGCAGTGTGCCTATGAGGTGATGGCTTTACATGGCTACCTGCACTCAGAGATTCAGGTATCACTGCAGCAGCTATTTCCAAAATTATATATTTTTCTAATGAACTGTTTGATGCAAACATATTAATACATAGAAAAATATTATAGAAGGTTATACATAAAGAGAAACATGATACTTTGATGCATATGCGAACTATCTGAACTGATCCTAGGAAACAAATGCCAATATTGTGCTCCTTGATTTGATAATAGAATTTGATACCATATTCTAGTAGTTCCTTGTCCTTTACATGCAGGCTACTGGTTCTTTGTCCTAGTTAGTACCTTGTCCTAGTAGTGGAAAACACCATATTCTTATTCCATGATACAATATAACATAATATACTTAAGAAAGGAACAATTATACTTCACCAAAGGACCAGCAAGGAGGGTAGTTAAAATCTGAGGGACGTTGTGAAAAAATGTGTCTTTTGAAGGACACGTCTGTAGTAAATGTTCACCACACCTTTGTCATAGGTCATATGGATCAAATTTGTCACTCTGCTTAAACACTAGCTTAAGATTCTTCACAGTTCACTTCCAGGAAGGAACTTTCTACCGGTTACTTGCATGTGCAAGAGATAAAACTGAGGAGCAACATAGTCGGTTGACCAAATTAACAAAATGCCAAATATACCTTGGCTGGTAAAAGTAGCATTGCAAGTACCTGAGACTGTCAACTTGATTTATGAGAGCAGTATAGTTATATCAAGTGGCGGAGCCACCTCCCGGCGACCCTGGGCAGCTGCCAGGGCTCTGCCCCAAAACTTCCAATAGATTATAGCATGAGATGAGAATCAATCCTCAGTTTCAATGGGCAAAAGCCCATCAACCATATCCCTTTGTATTTCGCCTAGGCTTCATAGATGGGTTAACTCCGCCAAACTATGCCTATTTATAAGTACAGGTTCATTCAAAAACACCTTATGCTTTAAGGTTGCAAGTTAACTAAGTGTCTGACACCACAGGTCGAGAGTATGATCACAACTAAACATGGACCATCTTATCTAAAACAACGAAGAAAAGAATTAGTTGAAAGGTGCACCTTTTCTCGATGTACGATTGTACTGGCTTGATTTAATTTTCTTGTTTTTATATTTCCTAGAAAATTATATATTTAATAAGATAATCAGGAATCACTTTACCTTAATTTTCATATAAATATAGTTATTGCATTGTGCAGGCACCATACAACCTAAGATGTGCCTTCCACTCTGAGATCTTAGATGCCACAAACCAAGCTGCAGAGTTATTGCGCAGTTTGGCAAAGGATGTAAACAACATGAAGTGGAGTCTTCAAACAAGCCTACTCAAGCATGTGCATGTCTCAACTGAGCGACTGCAACAATCAATTGACCTGCACTCCTACGTCTTTACTGTAAACCATGAAGACAACTCTGCCAAGCCACAATTGAAAACCTCCAGGGCTGTCACTTTCAACCTCAACATCAAACAAAATGATGACCCAGAAAGTAAGACAGCTGAAAGCATAACAACACAAGTAGCTGGGCCACTGCAACCTGAATCCTACCATGAGATGATGAAAAGGCAGCAGAGGAGGCAGCATTCATGGCCTTCTCAGAAGGTGGATGATTTTGAAGATGATGAAAACATCGTTTCTGATATGATTCCGAGGATGCGTGCACTTGAAAGTACCACAGCGCTGTCGCTTGCAACTTTCACATCACTACTGATTGAGTTCCTTGTTAGGCTAGATCATTTGGTTGAAGCTGTTGAGAAGCTCTCCCAGATGACCAGGTTCAAGCAGCAGACTGGAACCTAACCATTCGATGACACTAAAAAATTAATAATTAGCAAACCTACAGGTAATAGAACAAAGTGTTTACTCATCTATCAGAGCATCCATTGACCTAAAAGTGTTTTTCGCTCTTTCATTTCATATACTAGAAAGGGGAAAGGTGTGTTTAGTTACTATTGTTCGTCAGTGGATCTAGCAAATGTAATCATAATCTATTCCCATTAAATGATATCCAGTATCAATATTAATATATGAATAGTCAGCATCATTTATTTCTCTGTAGTCATTACTCATTAGTAGTGAAATGGTGTGGGGCTTTAAGAATACACATACATTTAACGGTGGTAATAATTATACTTCCGATCAATCAAATTGTATGGAATGAGCTTTTCACACTTCTTCTCTGTTACTTAAACCTTAGAGCATCTCCAGCCGCGCCCCCAAGAGGTCCCCAAGCCGGCACTATTTGCGCCGGACGGACGAATTTCGCCCAGTCACACCCCAAGGGCTCAAATAGTGCCGGATTGGGCCAAAAGTGGATCCGGCGATCCCAAGCCGCCCCCAGCGCGCTAGGGGGCTCTTGGGGCGCCGGATGAAACGAAACACCGCGTGGGACCGCGATGTCGGCGAGAGAGGCTGCTTCTCCTGCCGTTTTCCTCCCTCCCCCGCCGCAGCTCCCGCCATTTCCTCCAGATTCGCCCCCATGCCACCGAAGAAGACGGGATATGTGCCCCCCCCGCCGCGTCGATGCACCACCACCACCACCGTCGGCCCCCAAGCAGAGGAAACAGAGAGCCCCCAAGACCAGGCCGGAGGGTTTGACGGACGACGAGTGGAAGGCCAACCAAGACCGCCGCTCATGGACAACAACCGACCGGCGCAGGAGGCTCGCCGTCCAGAAAGTCCGGGACGCGACGGTCGTCGCGGAGAAGACTTGGAGGCCATCCAAGAGGCGACGGCGGTGGCCAAGCTGGACCTTGCGGAGACCCTTGCGGCGAGGCGTACGCCGCCGATGCTGCCGACTTCACCCAGGAGGGAGATGGGGCCGAACAAGGGGGCGTCGAGGAGGACGCCGAAGAAGAGACCCAGGAAGCGCCGGAGGAGCCGGAGCAGGCCGCCGCCAAAGGGAAGAAGAAGAGGAAGTACGGCGAGGTTCCGCTGAATCGCGTCAAGTGGACGCCCAAAGAAGACGAATGCTTGGCCGAAGCATGGAATACGGTGAGCTTGGACCCCATCATCGGCGCCAACGAGAACGGCGACACGTACTGGACGAGGGTCAAGGCGGCGTTCGACGAAACAAAGATGGTCGACCCTATTTCAGCGGCGTCTACATGCAGCGCGTCCCGAAAGCCATGGCCTCCCACTGGTTGGCCATCCAGGCGGCGTGCAACAAGTGGCACGGCATCCAGGAGGAGGTGCTTGCCCGGCCGGAAAGCGGCGCAAGCAACGACCAAAAGGTATGCTCTTGTCTTGAACTCGTCGTGAACTCGTCTGTCCTGACCTCGCCGTGCCAGATCGCGGGCATGTTCGGCATGTATCGGCAGGATAATGGCGCCGAGTTCAAGTTCATCACCGTCTTCAGTCGGCTCGAGTGGTGCGAAAAATGGAAAGAGATCCGCCTCTAGCTCTCGAAGACCAAGAACGGCGTCTACGACCCAGACGCGCCGCCACCGGCGGCGTCCGAGGGCCGCCCTTCGGAGGGAAACAAGAAGGCGAAAGCGGCTTTGGCTGCGGTGCCGGCTGCCGAGCGGCTGCAGTCGGCCATCGAAAAGTGCATCGCCGACGTCGCAAGCAACGACGCAATCAGGGAGGAGAAGGCCCAGGCGAGGTGGTATGAGTTGTTGATGAAGCAAGACGCCAAGCTCGACCTCCTCAGGAAGAGCGCCGCCATAGGTTTTCGAAATTATGCGAATTCGCCGTTTTGTTTGGGGCCGACCTTGGGGCCACGGCTGGGGAGTCGGTCGCCCCAAGCCACTTTCGCCGCCCGAGCGCCTCCCAAGCGGCGCTAAAATAACGCCGAAAAACGGCTTGGGGGGGCAAACGGCTGGAGATGCTCTTAGTTCTCTTCTTGCTGATTGAGCTTATCATCACCCACTCACCAAGCAAGACAGATAAACGACAGCTACATCCTTGAGCAGTCATTCGGTCACGGAAACCACCATGGCGAACATCACGCCATGGTGCACGGAAGAAAACGCACGGCAGTACAATGTACAAACCAAACTAAGCAAAGTGCAATTAGGAGAATCAACACAAGCATAGAGTCGAACACCTGGTGCGCATTCTAGGCATGGTGGCGGGCGAGCACTCACGGGATACCTCACAGGGACCAGCACGATCGGATCTTCCACTCCAGGGGTATATCGAAGTGCTAATGCAGCAACAGTACCGTCTACGGCGACGGGTGCTCACTTTCTCGTCGACTCCGGCGAGCTCCTGGCAAAACTGAGGACGATCGGCCAAGACACCGCCGCCGCAGTTGCCCAATCGATCCTTTAAGCATGGGCTGGCCCAAATAGTGGGCCAGGCCTCTCCAGAAAAATGGCAGCCATTTGAGCCCACCTACCAACAACCCTTTCGAACTCTATCCACTCCCAACGGCCAAGAGGAAGCGGCTGGTAACCGCTCAGTCCGTCCCGCCCCGCCCCGCCCCGCCCCCCGCAGGTCGCAGCCACCGCCGCGGCGCCATGGCCTCCGTCACCTCCTGCTCCTCCACCGTCTTCACCTCCTACTCCTCCTCCACACCCTACCGAACGAGGAAGCCTCGCCCATCTCTCCGCCCGTCTCCGCGTCTCGCCGGCCTTCCCGGGCGACAGGTACAGCGCACCTGAACCTGATCCCTAAACGGAGGAAAGAGATAGCTCCTGCTGTACCTTGGGAACCTGACGTGAAATCGCCTCCGATGCAGGTGCTGAGGTGCCTTGCTAAACGCGACTCGGGCGAGCCGCCGCTGCTTGGAGCTCCTGTGGTTTCCGACGAGAGAGAGGCTGAGCCGGCAGGTCGGGACAGTGGCGGAATTGCGCCGTCCGATGCGTCGTGGGGGTTCGCGTTCGCGGCGGCGGCGGGGATGCTCATGCTCCAAGGGTCGCAGCAGGCGCTGGCAGGCACGCAGTTCATGGGCCTGCAGCCGCCAGCGGACGTGCTGGGGGATCTCGGGGACATCAGTACAGGTTTTGCTTCAGTTAGGAGAACTGCCTCTGCCTGCCCTTAATTTGATGCTTTGTCAGTTCCTTTTATTTACATCAGTAGTCCAAACTAGCAAGTGCAATTTGTGTACATTTCTGATGCTATCCTCGTGTCCAAAATTCAATTTCAGGCTTTTCTGCTGATTTTCTTTTCTGAGCTAGGAGACAGGACGTTTTTCATTGCGGTGAGTATATCCATGCACACAGTTAGATTATTTTGCCATGATTAGAATTGATATAGGATTCAAGACTTTGTGTACAATGCTTGCCTACATGTTCTATTCCGCAAACTACATGGGTTATGCCGGTTTGGGGTGTTCATTGGGGAGTTTATAAACCAGTTGAAACAGGAGGATTGAACTAAATATTGTATGTCAAAATCCGCTTTGACCAAACCGGCAAAGCCAACTATGAACACTGAACACCCCTACCGCTAGTAGTGCATTCTATATTTCACAAGTAATGTGGCTTCCTATTTACTTCTCACTCTGTGCTACACGCGTAATTTGATACCAATGTGTATACAAAAATAAGTCATTGATAAATGCTTCAGCTTCATGTGTTTCAATAGGCACTTTTAGCAGCTAGAAATTCTGGAGGAGTCATTTTTCTCGGCACATTTGGAGCACTTGCGTAAGTACTAAAAATGTAATTTTCATGCTTTTCTCTATAAGCTACGTTGCTTCTCCTATACTGTTGCATGCTTATCAGCTTCTGGTTATAGAATTTAAGTTATACAGGAATATAATTTTTTCCATGGACAATGAATCATAAAATTCAACTTTTACTTGAACATATTAGACTTATAAACAAGGTTGATCTTATTGGTGTTAACAGGGTTATGACAGTTATATCTGTAGTTCTTGGTCGAGCATTTCACTATGTTGATGGAGTTCTTCCATTTAGGTAATTCTACTTGTTGAAATCTTGAAGAGGACCTTCTATCTGCTGCCCTTAGTTAACGACCGTCTGTTTGCTGCTCTTAGTGAAGAACCTTCTAACTGCTAACCTTATCTGATGTGCCTCTTGGCATATGCAGTTTTGGTGGTACAGATTTCCCAATTGATGACATTCTTGCTGTGTGTCTCTTGGTAAGTAAAAACTCTCATATTAGTCTTACATTTTCAAATATGCACTGTATTGAAATCATTATCTATGACATATTAAATTATATACTTAGAAATTAGATTTGTTTTGAAGGAAATTTAAGTGTGTGCAGGGTTATTACTCTTGCATTCCTTTTGGGGGTTAAAAAAACATTAACATTCCTGACAAGCTTAATTGGATTTAGGTATATTATGGAGTTACTACATTACTTGATGCAGCTTCAGGTGATGGAGAAAAGATGAATGAGGAACAAGAGGAGGTAGAACTTCAAAATTTAAATTCTTAGGTTTACTCTAGTATATCCTTAAATTTCAAGTCACAAAATTCATAATATGGATCTTTAAAAAAGCACACACATACCTTTTAATCAACTAAGACTCCGCTGATGAATATACTACTCTTCCAACTTTATATTTAATGTCTTGCTTTATGGATAATATACTCTAGATACTAATATACATGATAATCCAATCTTCTTGGCCTTCTATCACGTGCTTATATTGTAAACCTTTTAAGAAGTACATCAATATTATCTATTACATGATGAAGAACATAGTCTTCAAAAGAAATATGCAAAAAAGTCACGCATACAAGATCATTGACATTAAGGAATATACTGCAAAAGTTATAGTTATGTAACTAATCGATAGCCTTTGCAGTTGCTTGGTGCACTTGATGATATTCTTGTGCTTGGCCCTCTTTCTGTCTGACAGCGAAACTGCTTTATAACACTATACTGAACAATGGCAGGCTGAGATAGCAGTTTCGAAGTTTTCTGGAAATGGTGCAGGATTAGTGTCTGTTGCCAGTACTCTTGCTAGCACATTTGTTTTGGTTTTTGTTGCTGAATGGGGTGATAAATCATTTTTCTCAACAATTGGTATAGTTCTAACTACCATTCCATACAAGTGTGAGATTCTATTTTCACAACCAACATTGACACTTGTTTCCTTGTTCTTTCACAGCACTTGCTGCAGCTTCATCCCCTCCGGGTGTCATTGCAGGGTCCCTTGCTGGCCATGGTGTTGCAACATTGGTAAGACACAACGGTACTTGACAAAATTCAGACCAAAATGTTCCTAATTTGCATAAACATTCTTGTGATAACTTGCCGGTGGCCAATGTACTAAAGCACTATGACATTGCAATTGATGGAATGCTTGAATTTATCGGAGTCCTACTTGATCTGTTGTTGTGCCAGCCTTGTGTTCTGCAACTGCCTTCTCTTGTTGCTTGTTAACTTAACACCTTCAGTGTATCATCAGGATGCAATGTTTATTTAAGTTCCTCTTAAGATGTTTTTTATACTTCAAATCTACTCTGTTTATTAAACATAAACACTATGAACAGCAATTACGTACATGCCAGTTACTCTGTTGCTCATTTTGGCTCTTGCTTTTATGGAGATTTGACATTAATCTGTTTCTCCTCCCGCAGATTGCGGTTCTTGGTGGCTCTTTGCTGGGGACATTCCTATCTGAAAAGGTAAATCAGTACTACCAAGGGAACCTGATTTCTCAAGTGAATGGTTTCTTTTCGTCTAACATGCCTAGCAAGAGGCATTGTTATTTAGAAGAAACTACCATGAGCATACAAAAACAATGTTAAGGGTGGGCTGGGCGAGCACGTTCGCCTCTAACCAACCGAGTGATGCTCAGTTCTCTGTGTGAATGAATTTGACTTAGTTGTTTCACTCCTATATTTAAATTGCTACAAATTTGTGGAGTGGATTCCATTTATTTGTCACTCGATCAACCCTTTAACATATAATTTACTAATATAATATCAAACTGATTCTTTTTCCTAAAGAAATTCTTCGATTTCATGCACTAATGGACTCATGCAAAAGCGTAGGCCATCAGGCGGCGCTGTAAGCGAAATCTACGCATACTTAAACAGTTTGTTATAGAAAAATAACATAATATTTTGTCACCTCCATTTTATTATGGTGAATAATGTCGAGTTTAGGGGTTTCTTTTTAGCTGTGGAGATCAACACTTGATGTGTATCTGTCAAATTTGTAGAAAACTTGAGAAATCCAAGACAAATTATTGCACAATTTATCTCCAACAGTTATGTCTACATTGTCGTGCAGATTATAGCATACATTGGAGGGAGCCTTTTTTTAGCATTTGCCGCTGTGACACTAGTTGAAATCGCAACTTCATGACTTGAGAGGGGTCCCAAGATTCGCCGACATAGTACATAACAGGTGTGCATCAAATACATCATTTACTTGCAAAATGCTGCTACAGATAAAATTCCATCCTCTTAAGAAAACATTATTTTTGTACCAGTGCAGAGAAATCAGCAGTTTAGCCATTTCTATGTGTAATAAATAATAACAGTGGTACATTGATATGCTGAAAGTCTTGATTATCCACAGGAAATTTACTGTTCATTGGATGGTTTGTTGTTGCTGACGAGAATTTCTGCCTCCTTTTCCACGACATCACTTTATCAGCATGATTGGTAATGAGACTCAAGAACACGTGGAAAGCTAAGTCCAATGGGACATTTGGAATTGGACCTGGGACAAAGAGCTGTAGATGTCATGTAGTAGCTTTTTTGTTTACCTTTACCTTTTACCAAAACATTGTTCAGGGAAAGCACACTGATATGTTCAATAGTGACAGCACCGTGTAGTCATTACAGAAATGCACTGTGTTGAACTGTTTCGGTCTAGCACAGCATCGTACTACACCATTTCGTCTTCATACAGTATGAAGGTGATAATTGTTGCACTAGTCATACAGAGAATACTTCGTGCTAAGAACAGAAGCAGCTTGTGGCAGAACATGGTTTGCCTTCTGTAACAAATTTACGGCAATAACCCTTCGGAAGAGCAAAAATGAGTGTGCTCAAGCTCAATTATGAGGCACCTACAAAATCCAAATGACTGAATCCAAATAATAGGAACTAGGAATAATGTCCAATTTCTCAGCGCCAAGGACTAAGCTAATCTGGTTTAGCAGTTCACAGCAGAGGAAAGATCACTCGAACGGCGTCTCTGTTCTTCGGATTCCCCCTGTAAATGGTCATCGTCTGCTCGTCGAGATCAACCAAGACGGTGCATAGGGTGTACAATGTCGGACCTGAAAAGAAGACACCGGTGAAACAGGCCGTGTTTTTGTTACAAAACCACCCAATAAGATGCATGAGGAATGACAGGCGCTGAGATGAGATCACCTGTCATGAAGATGGGGTACTTCTCGTCGGCGGCGTCTCCGAGCACCGCGAGCGCCTTCTCCTTGGAGTCCATGGCGCACTGCGCCGCTCTCCTCTCCCTGCTCATGGAGTTCTCGTCCTCCACCTGCTCTACTTGGAGATGGCGGTACATGTTGGCGTGGAAGGAGGGCGCCGCGCCGGCCTCGTGGACGGCGAAGCGGTTCCGGGAGGCGGTCTCCACGGTGACGATCCGCCGGGCTCTGACGTCCATCAGGTTGTAGCAGTGCCCCACCGAGACGCCCGGCGAGCACACTCTCCGCGTCGCGTCCTCGAGGTCCCTCGCCTCCAGCAGGTCCCGCGACACGAAGTTCACGGCGATGGCCCCCGCCGCGACCTCTCCGACCGCCGGCGGGACCGAGTTGAGCGTGAACGCCTGAAGAGATCGTGGGACGTGGGAAGGCATTCAGCAAAGTGCCGTGACAGTCGTCGTAGATAGCACGTCTGGCTGATCTGAGGGGACGTACCACGCCGTTGCTGTTGAACCCGAAGGCGCAGGTGGGGAGCTCGCCGGCGTAGGTGTAGGCGGTGAAGGAGGATGCGCCGTCCGGCGATGTCGCCTTCACCACGTAGCTGGACCGGCGTGCAGGATATCAGTGGCGCGTTGATCGATCGGACACCGGGAACGAGCAAGGAGGCCAGTACGTACGTGTGGCCGAGCAGCGCGACGTTGGCGTCCTCGTTGTGCGCGGCGATCGCCGCCGACTCGCTGACCATCAGGATGTCGGAGCAGTCGTCGTCGGCCTCCTCTTTCCGTTCCTGCTCCTTCTTCGGAATGAACGGGCGAATCTCCTTCCTCAAGTTCACCAGAATGACCTGCCCAACAAACTTAAGAATGAGAAATCGATCAAACTGCGCTACCATTTACATGATGAGACGGAGAAAGAGAAACTTCACGTGTAGGAGCGGGACCCCGCTGCCGTCCGCCATGCCCACGAGCTCGTCCCAGTACCGGGGGTACCTCTCCCGGTTGGCGGCCTGGAGCGCGGCGAGGAGCGGCTTGCCGGCCGCCGTGGACGCGAACGGCAGCAGCTGCTCGTGCAGGAAGAGGTCCCCGCGCATCCTGCTTCTGATCATCTCGCGGAACCGCTGCCCCACGGAGAGGCCCAGACGGTATCCGTCGGCGCAACGGACGGCGTCGAAGACCTCGAGCTCGCCGGCGTCCATGCGCGATCGAGCGTGTATGCGTCCGTATAACGAAGAGGGAGGATGTGCTTTCTGCTTTGCTTTGCTTTGCTGCTGCCTTATCTTCAAATCACTGTTTTTTAGGAAAATCTTCAAATCGCTGTGTGCGATGAAAGAAGGGCCGAGTAGCTAAGATTTCCTTCTGCAAGCCCGTGTTTAAATTTGGCCCATCAATGTCCAGTGACAGTGTACATTTCATTTTTTTTTGCGGGTATAAAATTCACACTACTCGGCCCCAACAATGGGCAAATCCAGATTACAAGCATCAACGACAGGCTTTGGACCACTTCCAAGCCAAACAGAGATTCTAGAATCAGAAAGAGCAAGTTTTGCTAATAAACTACTAGGACGACAAGAACTTATAAAAGAAAGCGAAAAACTATCCAAAGATCCAAGCAGCACTTTTAATTCCGACACCAAGTAAGAGTAGATGGTTCTATTAGCTTCAGGCTCCTCCAGTAGCTTTATCGCAGTTCTTGAAGAACACTCAATTGTGATAGCCAATTGATCTCTATTGATTGAAATTTGCAACCCTTCTCGAACAACAAGTAAGTTCGCCTCCAACGCATCTTGGCAAGATATGATTTCTCTGCACGAAGAGAACAGGATTCCTCCAAGATGGTCCCTCGGGATCATGTTGCATCCGAAGCTCCCTGAACTTTCACTCACCGAAACATTCAACTTCACAGTTCCCTCCCGGGGCGGAAACCACTGTGAAGTGGTGCTTCTCTTCGTTATCGCATGTGGGAGCCCAAACCCTAGATTGAGGGGAGCCTTCCCCTTCTTATCCGCAGGGCTAGAACATGACATGATTGAGGAAAGATAACCAACCAGAAAATCCAGAGAAGCACTTGATGGGGGGGGGGAGTTTTGTTGTGAGTTATCTCGTTTCTGACAAACCAGTTGCGCCAAAAAATGAACATTACCATAGTCCTTTGTAAGCATTCCAGTCCAGCAAGTAGATTGAGAAACCATTCTGTCCCAGTATGGACTACCTCGGCCAACCGCGGTAGAGGCCAGACCTTCGCCATAGTCTCCCAGAGATCAATCGAAAGGGGGCATCGACATAGTGCATGGAAAGTATTCTCCGGTTCCCGTTGACATACATGACATAGGTCAGTTGTAACCAGCGTACGCGTCATCATATTGGTCCAGGTTGGAAGAGAGTCCGTAGCCGCTCTCCACGCAAAGTTCTTTACTGTCGGAGGAGCATTGCTTTTCCAGATCAAGGACCAGCACACATTTCTGCCATCAAGGACATTACTGGAACCGGTCGCAGCCGCAAGATGTGCTTCTTGAAATCCTAGATCATAAGAAGATTTAACGGAGAACCGCCCAAACTTGTCAGGACCCCAGGCCAAAGTATCTGCCACAGCAATATTCGCCCTGATTTTCTCAATAGCCAAAACATCCATTGGCAAGAAGTTTTGTCGGAGGAGCGCCTGATTCCAAGTGCCATTGGGATTTAGGAATCCCGAGACATATCTGATCCTACATCTTCCCTGCTGGCTAATTGGTCTATAAGAGAAGGGCCTGGGCACCCAATTATCCCTCCAAACTCTAACTTTTGAGCCATCCCCAATTCTCCAAATGAGACCCTTTTTTAGCAGTTTCAGACCATGGCTAATGGCTGTCCAAGTAGGAGAGGCATTATTTCGCTTTCAATAGTCGAGCACATAAGCTGTTCAGTCGGGTGATTAGCCTCCAAGCCTTTCTGGCTAACAACGCTTGATTGAAAATTCCGAAGTCCCGAAATCCTAAGCCGCCTTTATCCTAGTTAGTGAGTACTCGTTCGCGGCCCGCACAGCGAACACTTTTCTGAGCTCATAACGCGCCACGTATTGCGTTTTTGGCGTTTCCTCGGGATTTCATTTTTTTATTTTTTTGTACGTATTTTCAATGTTTAAAATATTTTTTTTGTTTTTTTTGTCTTTTTTGGTTTTCGCACATTTTTTCTCAACGTTTTGGCGAAAATAATCTATTTTTCAGGAAAAAGAGGCACGATTGTGCATCTCGTGGAGGCACAAATCTGCTTCCGCGAGAGGCATGATCGTACCTCTGTGGGAGACATAAATTTGCTTCTGCGGGAGGCACGATCGTGCTTCTAAAAAAGAAATACAATGCCGCATGCTTCAAAAAAAAAAAAGGAAACCGCCAGATCGCTCTATTTGGTGTGCGTGCGAAGCGCTACTTATCGAGCACGAAGAGGCAACCAATACTCGCTAATTGGTTATTTCAGATATTGATGGGGGTGTGCTTATGTCTCGATTACAAGGAGACGAGCCTCACGTCAAACGATTCGTACATGGGACCGTCCAGCGCAGCAGTAACTCTCGCTCATTTGCTTGACACGCTGCGGTGCAAAGCACGATGTAGGCTCAGCAATAGCGCATCAGTAGCTCTCACTTATTTATTCCTGTTATTTTTTGTACTTAAAAAAAATTGAAAACATAATTTAAATTTAAATTTAAATGATGAATTTAAAAAATATTGAAACCGTATGAAAAAGATTACCACAATTAATAAAAATGTTGATAGATTTCAAAAATTATCATGAAATGAAAAAATGTTTCTGCTTTTAGAAAAAGTATGTGAAATTTTTATACTAGAATATGTATAAAATGTAAATAAATTATTTATGTAGTATACAAGAATGTTTCATACCATTACAGTAGTTATCATTTTGAATAAATATTATCGCATTCAAAAGTAAATTGTGACATTTTTAAAATTTTATATAATGTAAAAATTATTCATGTAATTTTAAAAAATGTTTATTATCATACAAAATACTCAACGTGTATTTGAAAAAATCTTGATCATATATTCAAAAAGTGTTCAAAACATGTATTTTTTTAAATATACATCATTTATTTAAATAATGTTCAATGTGTATATAAAAAACGCATATTGTGTAGTATACAAATGGATGTGTTAAATAAATCAATAAAAATCGTATAAAATCTAAAAAAAAACTAAATGAGGAAATAGTGGAATACGAGAAAGAAAAAATTGTGGAAAAAACAAAGAAGAAAAAACTACTTGTAGTAAAATTTTAGAAAGAAATGAAGAAAAGGGGTGAAAAATAAAAAAACCGGAAAAACCAATGAAGAAAAAAGAATAATCAGAAAGAAAACAAAAAATAAAATAAAATGAAAAAACATAGGGAATGAAATAGTACAAAGAATGAAAACCATTGAACTCGATCGAAACTCAGCGAACGAAAAAAAAATAGATGAAAATGAGCGATCCAATAGCAAGAACGGATGTTATACTCCAGTTGAGCGAGATATAGTTTTTGTGATTGTTGGGAGCAACTAATTGGAGGCCTTTGCTGGGATCTCCAGTGGTCATTCGCGATGCGTTTTTGCGTAGAAATGTTGTGCCCCTAATCTTAGTTATGTGTCACACGCTGAACGTATTCACAAAGTTTTTTTTTATTTCTGCATGTTTTTCTTAGAGTTTTTTGGGTTTTTAGATTTTGCTTATCTTTCCTAGGTTTTCCTAAATTTGTTTTTGCTCTCTTCACATCGTGTAGCACGCCCTATGAAAAAAACATAGTTATACTTAACAAAAAAGAATAAGTGTAAACACATCTTTACTTTTCATAAAGTAAAAGGCACATATGTGCTTCTTGAAAAATAAAAAGCACAACTGAGTTCTACATGAAGCGGTGGTTTCTCGTGAAGCATGAGTGTGCTTTTCATTTTTTTCAAACACATTGCTTTGCATAGTTGTATTTCTATAAGCATGGTTGTGCTTTAAAAACATCGCTGAAAAGCACAATTGTTTTTCAAAATATATATTAAAAGCACAGTGGTGATACCCCTTTTGTGCTTTTGATTTTTTTTTGTTTTTCTAGTTTTAGTTTTTTGTCATTTCCAGATTTTTATAATCAAATCCGTTCAAACATAATAACATGATTTATTTTTTCAAATATCACAACATAAGAATTACAATTGTAAAAGTAGTTCGTGATTTGAATACACAGCAAAAATAAAAAATTATTTAAAAAACTAATGAACAAGAAAATCATAATCCCCCGTTAGACAAGTGTGTCACCCATGCAGGAAGTCACTTGTCAAGACATGAGGAGGTAAGAATGACCACTCCAAGGGATACTTTCTAATTAATATTTCAGATATTTACTTATTTTCCTCTTTTTTTTCTTTCTAGCTAATTGTCAAAAAGCTCCATCGCTCGACCCTACACCCAGCCACCATAGCAGGTCTTCTCCATGATGCCACTTTTGATCCTTCTCCCCTCTACCGTTAGATGACATCGCCGGCCTTTAGAAAAATGGGGACACACTCTCTTTTCCCTTACTTCTAGTGTTGATTATATAAAAAAAATTCCATAAAATGTAAACCATGAATAAATAGAACATGGCTAACATAACCGAAATTACAACTAGAAGAAGCATTTGACACAAGATTTTGAAGAAGACGGGAATCACATACGATGCCTTAGAAGAAGAACCATTCGCAGTTTCTTCAACCATGTCGGAGAAGAGGGTTTTAAAGTCTGGGAAGAAGTCGTTGTCTAGGAAGTTGTCATCGACATCCTTGTTGAAGAAAAACCAGGAGTCATGCGAGAGCGCTTCCCAAAAATGTAATCATGCCTCTCTTCCGTACAATATTGAAAGAAGTGGAATTTCGAAGGCCTGTTGTCCCGTCTCACGGTGCATGTTTCAAGATGGTATGAAGAAGTCTTGAGTGACAACGCAAAGCTTTAGAACCAGAAGACAGTCGCATACGTGTTGAGACTTGTGTTGTGTGTCTACGGGAGAGGAGTATCCTTTCTTTTATAGGTACAATAACTAAGCAGCAGGAAGAGATAACCGAAGACCAAAGAGCATTTGCTAGAGAGGCGGGTCTTACTATTGAACAATTTTTAAACCTTGATGACTTGTCCGGTGAGTCATCTCCAAAAAGGAAATATGCAAAAAGGGAGCCTATGGTCACTGAAGAAGAAGAGAAGCTATTATCAACGCAAATGCGCAACTTGCATAAGTGGTACATCACAGAAGCTATACCGTTCGAGATGACCGGCTTCGGGATTCCGATCAGGCCAGATTATTTCGACAATGGAACTGGTGACTTGTGGATTGCAAATGAAGAATTATTTCAGTTATTCCATCAATTGGCACTCGACAAATCTATCGTCAGTTTGTATTGTCTGTAAGTGATTTCTTTCTAGCTCAGCTCGTACGTCATTGACTGTATTATCCTCACTATATATATTCTTTTGTGTGTGGTATTACGCAGAAAGAAGATGTACGAAATGAGAAAAGATGGATTCTTTTGCATTGGGTTCATTGACCCAAATATCATACATGAAGTAACAGTAAAACATAATACAGAATTCGCAGAGACCTTTTTGCTTAAAAGTTTGAGGGATCTACATGCAGAAGAACATATACTATTTCCTTACAACTTCAAGTGAGTGTCATTATTTTGTACTACAAATTATAGTTTTTCTTAATCGATATTGTTATATAAGTGATACCCTCTTACGTGTGCGCAACTATCACTTCATCTTGATAGACATTGAAATGGAAAAATGAATGGTTACAGTAATGGACTCACTACGTAAAGATATTAGTGAGTATAAAGAATTTAGGAACTCATTCGCTAGGTAATTTTAATCATTATCACACATGTAGGCTTTTTTAGTGTTCACTTTAAGTTTCTGTTATATCAAGTAATTAACTCCTTTATTCATTTTCTTTGACGCTAGAGTTTTAGAAAAGTTCAAAAAACTCGAGCGCGGTGAATGGAAGGAGAAGCTGACGTGGCAGTACGATAAATATGTGAGAGAACATTCGATTTAATTATATTTCTAGTTTCAATATACCATTATCATATATATGCTTGATTATTAAATCTGTTTGAATTCTATTTTGTTGTGAAGTGTATGAGGCAGACATCGGGGACTAAACCTTGTGCTTACATCGTAATGGAGAACATTCGCTATATGACCGAAAAGATTAATCAAAGAACAATGATGGTACGTAAATACTATCTAGACTTTGTTCTTACCATATGTAATATATTCATATATTGATCATCTTCTTTAAATAATAAGATTTGGGAGAAGCGGGATAAACTCGACATAAATGATCGCATGCGAGCACTTCAAGAGGAAATAGCGGGATTTCTTCTTCGTGAAGTCATAAATAAGTCGACCGGAGAATTCCCTTACCATATGTAATAGGAAACTGGTGTGTTGTCCATATGATGTATACTGTATGCATATTCAAATGCCCTCCACTGTTGTGGCCTCGAGGCAAACAAAGAGGGGTGGTGGTGAGGCACTAGTACTATATATGATCGATGTATATATATGTTGGTGGTACGATAATTCTACTATATATGATGGTTCTAGCTAGCTACGAGATATTCTACATGTATATATATATATATATATATATATATATATATATATATATATATGCATTGTACATTATGTAATAACGTAAAATAAACAGTAATCCTAAACCCAAAAGAAAAGAATTAATAAACCCTAAACCCTAAACTATTAATACCAAAAAGAAAATAATAATAAAAAACTTAAACCTCTAAACCTTTAGAATCCGTTTGTGTTACAAACCGGTGCTAAAGATTCCCGAGCCCTCGCGTCCGACCTGCCACCACGTGGCTGGCTGCAGAGCTTTTAGAACCGGTTCGTGAGCAACCGGTTCTAAAGGGGTTCACCCTCTAGCACCGAACCTTTAGCAGCGGTTGCCAAAACCGGTTCTAATGGCCTCCCAGAGCCGGTTCTAATGACCTGTTTTGCACTAGTGAGTACAAATAAGACTATGGAGTACGAGTGTGAATCTTTCAAAAAGCAATAGTAGTGTTGCCCACTTCTTTCTTTTTATTTCTTTTTTATTTCCTTTTTCTATTTTTTCTATTTTTGTGGCCTCATTGGCTCTTTCTATTTATCTCTCATTTGTCCTCTTTGAGATATTTTAATTTGTCCTATTTTGGGATTTTTTATGTTGTCCTCTTTGGGATCTTTTCCTTACTTTAAGGGAAACACTCTATATTTTATAAGAATACTAGATCGTCAGTGGCGCGTGGTTGCTGCGCCCATATATTTGTATAATAAAATTTTAAGTTTTTGTTAATATATGGCCATATGAAACATATTAAATTTATATAAACCATAACTTTATATTACTAAGACTTAGGGAATACTTTCATATGTATAGTCGTCTAAAGGAAGGTTTACATATACAAATTGCTTTGGTATGACAACATAAACAACAATATATGCAGTGAATACAAATAATCAATGTTGTTAAGATGAATAATAAGCAGCATATAAAAATAAATACATACCATGGAACGTAAATTGTAATTGTACATTGTGTATATGGTGCATTAAGTAAATCTTCACAACACGCTACGTAAAAGGTAACCATGTTCGGCAACAAAGAATTAGGCGAGCCTAATGCATGTAGCCTTTTCTTGTCGAACGCATCTTCCACCGCTACAAGTGGAGCAACAAAACCTGATACTAATAAATCAATAAAATCTTCCAAATGAACGGAATACCCTAATGAATGATGTTAGTGCTGGTTATCATAGGAACCCGTGTAGATTGACACGTCCAGGCAAATACCATATGATACATTTAACTACAAATCAATAGAAGGACGTCATATGGTGCCCATTGCCACTTCCAGTAGGAATTTCTATAAATACAGTCATAACCGACCAGAGATTACCATATGATGTATTTTAATCGTCAAACCATGATATTTAGAGTAATTCACCACGAATAATTTTACTCCATATATATTAATTTCAAGGCAATTCACACCAAAAAAATTTGGAATATACATGCAAATTCTCAATTTTTCACGAGGCAAAAGGATATTGACCAAACATGAAAGTATTGATAGTCAGACTACTTACAATTAACATATTTCCAGTAGTTACTATCAACCATCACTTCGAAAGCCTAGAAAAAAAAACATTGGGGCAAGTGAGGTAAGAAATTTTGAATAAATTGTAACGAAATTATGATAATGCCTCTACATAGTGACTTATGTTGTGGGACATCCTGTGTTTGTTCTGGTTATATTTGATCAGCTGTTTGTTCTGACAAATAGTAGTATTACGAACTAAACATTAATGATACTACAAGAGAAAAGGCACCTCAGCTTTCAGTTTCTCACACACACGTTCTATTGTATAAATTGGTAGTATCGTTATTTATCTCTTCGTTCTAGCATCACAAGAATTTCTATTCTGCAACCTGAAGGAGGTTACACTTTATCATTTGAAAGACAAATAGTGCATAACTGATAGCATTCTTCCCTTTACCTAACAAAGGAAATGTTTCTGTACCTTGCCTTACTTCGAATCTCTTTGTAATCAAATAACATATAATCTACAATCGCAGATCATGCATGGGTTTTAAAACTGAACTTGCACATGGTAATGTATCAGCATATGAAAACGAGCTGAAGTGCTTGGATCTGCAGCCAAGACCTAGGTTATGCACGTTATAAGCCATCAGTACTAATATATTAACAAAAACATCCAATGCAATACTAAAATACATTGTTTCTGTTTGGTGAAATATATAAGCTACAAGAATCATACTACTCAATATCAGTTGTCATATCCCATAATAAAAGACTTGCTCTTATTAAGTCTTCCGGAGATTGGAACATGACGCCATTCTGTCAAGCGTTGTTGTGATGAGTATTCTAGCATAGAAATCCAAAAGCCCAAAACCCTGTTAACTACCACAATTTCTAAAAGATGAATCTGGGAAGTTGCACATGTTTCCATGTATGAATGAAAATTGAGTCATTACTCCAGACCTACAGCTTTTTGTTTACATGGAGGCCACACATAGTTGTATTCAAACTCGGTAGCCATCTTAGGAAGATCATTAGCAATCAAACATAAATCAGACCATACTACATGAGAGGAAGCACGGGAGAAGAGGGGATGTGGCTTCATGTCCGTTTGGAGATACCTTCGGCTGGGTAAGGCAGGTCGGCGTCGAGTAAGTACGTGCGAACCCATGGCTATGGTCTTGGGATGGCAGCGCCTGGCACTGATTCTTGTCATCTTCCCCCGATAAGATGGTGTGTTGCGGTGGGCATGACGCCGAGATTGAGGGAGTGATGCCTCCTCGTGGAGGCGAGATCATAGGAGGAGCGTGGACTTTGCCGATCCAAGGAATGAGGTGGACCAAGGACGATGAGGCGAGCGGCGCTGCGAGCCCGAGGGAATGGCCACTTTTGGATCGAGCGCTCCCCGCGTCGTTCGCGGCGGCTGGATCGATCCCTTCATCTTCCCCTCGCGCCTCGGCTGGATCCGAGCGCAAGCCCCTGGCATCGTCGTCGCCTGTGCCGAGGGCCGCCTGCATCCCCTCGCACGCAGCACGATCTGTTCCTCTCTGGAGCGCAGCGAGTACTAGGCTTGGTTGTGTGTATCTCGGTCATGTAAATGGGCTGTCCGGCCCAGTTTATCAGAATGCTTCGTTTTTTCTTATGGAGTAGCAACCCCTTAGGACAGAAGATCAGATGGCCAAAAACGTTTAGATCATAAAAATGGACGGCCGAAAGTGCAAAACGCTGAAAGGCCTCGCTTTAGGGTCAGTTTTACTGTCCTAAATAAAGAAGATCTTCACACTTTACAAGAAGTACTCAACATAAAGAAAATTAAATAACTATCATGATGTATGAAAATGTATGCCTCTGCCAGTGTAGCAGGATATGAAATGATACTAGCGCGTCATGTAGCAATTATAAGGGAAAGTCCCAACTAGCATGCGGCTCCTCGATCAAGCAAAATCATGTATGACATGAAGATCAAGTCATGAGATGACGGATGTTGCATGGCAATGTATCTCGGAAAGGCTATGAAAATGCCTTGAGAGGTAGGTATGGTGGCTGTTTTGAGGAAGATATAAGGAGGATTATGATGACAGAGCATATCATGCAAGGGTTTGGATGCACCGGCGAAGTTTGCACCAACTCTCAAGATGAGAAAGGGCAATGCACGGTACCGAAGAGCCTAGCAAAAGTATGAAAGGTGGAAGTGCCAACAATCGAAGACTCGCATTAGTCCGAAGAACTCATGCATTTATTATCGGTAACTCTATCTAATCAGGAGGTTCACAAAGAGACAAGTACCGAGTGTATGGGGGTTTGGTTATCCTTGCGCATCCTCGACCCATGGTACGTGAGGGTAATCTATATATTCCATCCCCTCCAGAGACTAGCGATCCATATAGTTGCTAGAGTTCTCAACTCATTTTTTTTGTAGTTTTCTAAAATAAGAACGGATTGCCCAAAATATGACACCTATCACTAATATCCTCAAGCTCTTGTCACCAAAAGTCCTAACATTACTCAAATCAAATATCTCAAAACTATTGCAAGTTAGTACTACATTTATAATAGCAACCTTAATTACTTACTCATGCAAGACACACAAATCAGTGCAACAGACCAACTCTCTAAACAAGATAAGCATTATAACTCAAGAGAGTTCCAAAAATAACCTAAATAAAAGCTCTTAAAAAGATAAACATGAAAACTATGACCTAGGCATGATAGCATTTACAAAAAGATAAAAAACACACAAAAATAAAGATAAGCATGCAAGCCTATGTTGTGTTGTAGGGTGGAGTGGAGCGTGTTTCTCTCCCAAACAATGAAGGCTAGGGTCCAACTTGTAACAAAAAGCAAAACTAAAACAAACTAAAAAGTAAAGAGGGAGACGCTCCTAACACATGAAGAGATAAAAATATAGCATGGAGAAGGACGAACTAATGATTGTTGATGGAGAAGGGATGCACGGGGCATCCCCAAGCTGAGACGCTTGAGTCTCCTTGGATATTTATTGGGGTGCATGGGGGCATCCCCAAGCTTGAGCGTTTGACACTCCCGAATCTTTTTTCATCATCTTCCTTCGCATACTTGAAAACTCCCTTCATACGAAACTCATCATAAGCTGATTAGAGTGGTTAGTACCCATAAATAAATAATTTTTGGACACTGGAAATAAAGATTTTCATGAAGAGCCACTGTTTCTCAATATTGCAAAAAAAAAATTGCAAAGAAAAATCAAGCTTAAGATTTGCAAAACGGTGAAAACGCTAAACGTGGCAGAATCTTTGAAAAACAGACCAGAGGGTAGTAAATAATTATTTTGTGGTACTTCTGCAACTCAAATAAAAAAACTTAAAACATACGCCAGAAAGCTAATAGTAGAGAGCATATAGTCAAAAAAATTCAGATGAAAAATATGATCTGGTGATTTACCATGAATTTTTTTGTCAAGCAGACAGAATCTATTTCTGGACAACATGTCACAACTTTTGAACTTTCTTGCAATCGGAGGCTAAAACTTGGCACAAAGCTTGAAAATAAAGATACAATGATGTTTCTACAGTAGTAACAATCATCAAGACCACTAAAAATGAAAGTAAAAACATTTTTGTTGCCTCCCAATAGGCGCTTTCTTTTATGCCCTTTAGCTAGGCATGAAGCAAAAGATCAAGTTTTATCAACTCCAAAAGAATAACTTGCCCGTGTAACAGACCCATAAGGTAACTTAATCTTTTTTCGAGGGAAGTGTTCCATTCCCTTTTTGATGGGGAATTGGAATCTAATTGTCCCTTCTTTCATTTCAATGATCGCACCAACGGTGCGGAGAAAATGACGTCCCAAAATAATTGGACATGAGGCATCACACTCAATGTTCATCACAAGAAATCAACGGGAACATAATTATCATTGACAACAATAAGAACATCATCAATCCTTCCTAAAGGTTTCTTTACGGAAGAATCAACAAGATGAACACCAAAAGAACATGGATCAAAAGGTTTCAATTCAGGCATATCATACATTCTTTTGGGTAACACGGAGGCACTAGCTCCAACATCACATAAATCAAAGCAAGAAAAATTATTCAATTTGATTTTGACCATAGGATCCCAACCATCTTCTAGTTTTCTAGGAATAGAAGTCTCTAACTTGTGTTTCTCCTCCCTAGCTTTGATAAGAGCATTGATAATATGCTCGGTGAAGGCAATGTTAAGTGTACTAGTGTGGGGGTCTTTAGCCATTCTTTGCAAAAGGTGATAACTTCAGAAAGACTACAATTATCAAAATCAAGATCACTACCATTAATTAAAATGGTGGTGATGTCATCTAAACTCATTCTCTTGGTAGTCTCTAAGTTCATGGGACCTTCTTGTCCTAAAATTGAGGTATTAACATCACCATTAATAGGTCCAATGGTACTAGGGATGTGTTGGGCGCTAAAAGTTTTGAGATCCTCAACAACTTGTATAGTGGCAATAGTAGTGTGTGTAGGAAGGCTCTTAATTCTATCTTCCTCTTCTTTTTATCTAGCCCATCTATCCTTAAGTTTGGCTAGTATTCTAATGTTCTTATTAATTTTCACATCTATAACATTCATGGGTGTAATTTTCCTTTCCTCAAGGGGAGAAGTTCTAATTTTAAGCATCTCTACATCATGAGCTATGTTGTCTAACTTCAAAGAGAGACTATCTAGTTTTTCTAATTTCTCTTCTACACTCTTATTGAAGGATTTTTGAGAAGTGATAAATTCCTTAAGCATGCTCTCTAATTCAGAAGTGGATTTTTTGGTGCTAGGATAAGTGTTGTTGTTCCCATAGTTGTTGGATGGGAACGGTCTAGGATTGTTGCTACCAAATTACTCCTATAAGCATTATTATTAAAGTTGTTCCTAGAAATAAAATTAACATCAGTTTGCTCTCTTTCTTGAGCAACCGAAGAATTTAAATGAACATCATGAGGATCAATAGGAGCTTGCTTGGTAAGTAAAGACATAATCATGTCAAAATTTTCATTTAAATCGGAGATCTCCTCAACAGAGTTTACCTTCCTACCTATTGGAGATATTTCAGTGTGCCATTGATAATAATCTGCCATCATGTCGTCCAATAGCTTCGTGGCAACACCAAGTGTAGTTGACATGAAGGTTCCTCCCACGTCCGAGTCCAACAGAATCCGCGAGGTAAAGTTTAATCCTGCATAGAAAGTCTGGATAACCATCCAAGTAGTCAAACCATGTGTAGGGCAATTCTTAACAAGAGATTTCATACGTTCCCAAGCTTGGGCAACATGTTCATTATTCAGTTGTCTAAAATTCATAATGTTACTCCTCAACTGAATAATCTTAGCAGGTGGGTAGTACTTCCCAATAAAAGCATCCTTGCACTTATCCCAAGCATCTATGTTATTCCTAGGCAATGATTGAAGCCACTCCTTAGCTCTTCCTCTCAAGGAGAAAGGAAAAAACTTAAGTTTAACAATGTCACCATCTACTTCTTTGTACTTTTGCATATCACAAAGCTCAAAAAAATTATTTAAGTGAAAAGCAGCATCATCTCCAGCACCGGAGAATTGTTATTTCATAACAATATTAAGCAAAGAAGGTTTGATTTCATAAGAAGGTGCTGAAGTGGCAGGTGGAGCAATAGGAGTGCTAATGAAGTCATTGTTGTTGTGACTAGTGAAGTCACACAACTTGGTATTTTCAGTGGAACCCATAGTAACAACAACAACAAGCAAGAGCAAAGTAACTTTTTTTGTGGTTTTTGGTATAAGACTAGAGAAAAAACTAGAAAGTAAACTAACAAGACTAAAAAGAAAAGGTAAAAGATAGTGTGCAACTCCCCTATCTTGATTATTGGAGTCCTCGACAACGGCGCCAGAAATTTTCTTGATGGCGCGAAAGATAATATTCTTCTTGCCCCTCATTGGCTACCCCAAGTGGAAGGTTGAGATGTAGCTAGTAGCAAATTTACCTCGGTGAAGATACCAAGGTTTATCTCCGGAAGACTCCGAAAGATTCAATTAGGTGTCAACGACGCCTGAAGTTTTCCGGATGGAGATAAAGTTGACGTGGACCTACACACAACAACAAATAACTTTGCTCCCAGTGAGTACAGAGAGGTTTTCAATCTCTACGGCCTTGTCGTTTACAAAGGATAAAATGCACGATGGAAACAACGATGGTGATTGCAAATGAAAGGAAATAAAGCAGTAAAGAGTTAAGGTGTAAACGATGCTGGAAATATGGACCGGGGTCCCATGATGTTCACTAGTGATGTCTCTCTCCCAAAAGATGATAAAACAACTAAGTTGCCTGAACAAATTACAGTTGGGAAATTGACAAAATTATAAATGCACCACAATGCTAATTATGCCACGAGAAAGTTAGAGGCTCAAAAGTATGGGTAGTACGCCAAAACAAGTAGACCGTTTATTCATCGGCATCTACTCACTAATAATCGACCTTGAGATATCTATCCAGAACATCTCGCTGGTATTAAGTTGCGAGCCCCACCCAAAGTGTAAACCCGACGCAACAGACAACTGCATTAACAAACTTTGTGTAAGGTAAACAATCCTTGCAACCGCGATTACAAGCACCCTTGTTTTCTCCCTGGTGGCAACAACACATCCCCTAGTCTCATGTTTCTGTCACTCAAGCTAGACATCGGGGGGCATGAACCCACAATCAAGCATAATGCTCCCTCTTGGAGTTACTATCTACTACTTGGCCAAAGCAATAAGAACCAACGGAGAACATGCAAGAATTACTCAAGAAAAAAATACAAAAAGAGAACCAAATATATAACTCATCACAAACTGAACATAATCTTATAATCCATCGGATTCCAGCAAACACATCATAGCAACAACAGGAAAATTACATGAGTGCCTTGATCATGTAGGGCAGATCACAAGGGCTATGAATTGAAGCACACGATTGGAGAGAAGACATCACATAGCTACTGGTCATGGACCCATGGTCCAAGGGGGACTACTGACGACACATCCGGGAAGTGCTCATGGTGGTGGAGAAGCACCCGGAGGTCAATCCTCCCTCCGACGGGGTGCCGGGAAGAGGTCTTCTGGTGCTCCCGATCTCGGGATCACGACGGCGGCGGAACATAGGTGAAAATCACGATGTGGGGTCTCTTTACAGAGTTTCTGTATCAAGAGATTAATATAGGCCTAAGGGGGGCACCAAAGGAGGGCCCCACCTCCTAGACAGCCTCCTGGCGCGGCCAGGAGTGGGGCTGCGCCCCCTGGCTGCCTGGAAGAGGGGTGGACCCTGATACGCCCAAAACACATCTATAATTTCTTCTTGCTCCATGCCTCTTTTGTGTGATATTGCTATGATATTGATGAACTTCCATACACTTTTGATCATATTTGGACTAACCTATTAACTCAGTGCACCCAAGTGCCAGTTCCTGTTTTCTGTTGTTTTTCTATTTCTGGTTTCCCCCATGTTAAAAGTTCTCCAAAAATTCGGGAAAATCCAATAAAAAATCAGCGATACGGAAGCTTCGAGAATCACCGGGGGGGGGGGGCAGAAGGGACCCACCAGGGCCCCAGGCGCCCTCCCGGCGCGCCCTAGGGTGGGGCCGCGCTAGGGGGCCGCCTGGACCCCTGGTAGCCCCCCTGGATGCCCCCTTCGCCTATATATTCCTCATGACGTGAAACCCCCGTGACGGGAACCCTTTTTCACGATCTCTCCTTTGTTCCGCCGCCTATATATTCCTTTGCTAACAATTTAAGTGGAGTACTCGTCACACACGACGAATACCACACGCTTACGGTGGTTCAAGTTGCTTAGCTACAGGTGATCAAACAACGGTTGTTAACATGGCAACTCAAGCAAGCATGGCATAGCACACAAACATGGCAAGGGGTGAAGCATAATTAAACTACCTGAGCTAGTCAATTTAAGTGGGGTGAAATCCTAGACATGCAAACTATTACGGACCCCACGATAAAAATGGAATTTGGTACTATTTTGCCTAAACAATATTTTATTATTTTTATTAGCAAGAAACAGCAGCAAAAACACAATCTACATGCAATTCTAGTCAAGTTACATATAAAGAACATTTCAAACAGAGCAACAGATAAAAAGTTATTGCAGTTACAGTTTACAGTGGCAGGCAGTGTAATTAGCAGTCAAACAACATGTAAACAAAGTCAAACATGGCAACAAGAAACATTTTATAAAACTAGACACAATTCTAAGCAAGTTTCATATTTTACGCGTCGCAATCGGAGCTACGGTTAAAAAGTTACTGGCACTTCAAAAATCCTAATACAAACTGCCTAATTTAATAAAAAAACCTAGCAGTAGGAAAAAAAACTAGACGGGCCGAAATCTACTCCTATTGGGCCCAACAGAGAAAAAAAACAGAACTAACTAAAAAAAGAAAAAAAAGGGGCAGCCTCACTGTTGGGCTCGGCCCATCTGGCCTGGGAGGCCTGGCGGCTGGACTGGGCCTCGGAGGTGGGCGCGCCGGCCCACCTGGGCGCAGCGAGCGGGCGGCTCGGGCAGCTCGCCCTCGTCCCGTCCACTGGACGCAGCGGCGGCGGCTTGCCCGGTGGCGCGCCGGCCACCGGTGCTGGCGGCGGAGGAGGCTGGAGGCGAGGAGCGGGCGGCGCCGGCCGGATCCGCCGGGATCCCTCGCCGGTGAGGTCCAAGGCGGGGCGCGGCTCGGAGCTCTCGGGCTGGGCGTCCATGGTGTCCTGGCTGCGCTCCTGGCGCTGCACACGGGAGAGAGGAGGGAGGAAGTTAGAGGGAGAGGAGAGAAAGGAGAGGGGAGAGAGGGAAGGAGGGGAGGAGAGGGGCTCGGCTGGCGGCCTGCTCGCCGGCGGCGGCCAGAGACGGGCGGCGCGGTTGTGGGTGCCTCCACGGGCATGGCACGGGAGAGAGGAGACAGAGGAGAGAGAGAGGAGATGGCTAGGGCGCATCTGGACCCTCGATCTGGCAGATCGACGACCGAAAACGTCTGGGAGGCTAGGGTTTCAGACTAGGGGGTGTTTTTGGGCAGATCTGAGTTTTGTGAGGGGGGGTGGCTGCAATTTTGGCTTAGGGAAACCCTAAAAATGGGTGGGAGTGTGGTGGTCTTTATATAGCATGGGTGGCTGACAGTTTGCAAAAACATCCCCGGTTTTTACCTCGCGCGCACGGTGCTCACGTTTCTGACCGCCTGGGGTCCGCAGTACCTCCGATTCGGGTAAAACTTCGAACTGCGCGATCGGTGCGTCGAGCCGGAGGCATTCATCTCGCGCTGGAACCGTTCAAAAAACACTTTCCAGCACGCTATAAAAATATCCCGTTTAATTAAACGGGTTTTTCGTTCCGTTGGCTGCGGCTGGTCTCGTGCGGTTTTCGCGACGGTGATCGGGTGAAACCCGGTGTCGCAAAGGTCGAGTGTCAGGGTGGCAAGGGTCGGTCTCCGTCCAGTACGAGAATAAGGGGGAGAAAATAATCGCCGATCGATAAATCGGGGATGCAAACACCGCAAACAAATCAGACAAACAGACAATTCACACCGAAATCAAAATTTTTGATTTTTGCAAAAACTGGGCTGTTACAATACAACACCACCAACAAGGGATCTCGTCCCGAGATCCAGGACGATCCGGGGGAGAGGGGGGGGGATAAAAGGAGAGACGACGATCTTCAACACCACCAACAAGGGACTCTGCTGCATGTCGACGTCGAACTTCTGTCGAGATAATTTTTCGCAGAGAGACGACATCGTCGAAAATACGAAACCGTCGGTGTCAAGAGGAGGAACGACAACGATAACCAGATCAAGGAATAGTGATTTTCGACGCAAGTCGTAAAAACACCAGGCAAAAGGAGGGAGGTGTAAGAGCAAGTTTTGCCCCCGAAGGTTTTGGACATTGTTGGACAAAGCAGAAGTGGAACTAATATTGTTTTCGAGTATAAACAGATACTTAGGTTCCGAAAGAATGGAGTTTGCAAGTAGAAGGTCGAAGGACAACTCACTGCAGTGAAGCTGCAGTTATCTACCGAAACCTTTGAAGGAAGACGACCCCTAAAAATGTCGTCGAAGAAGATGTCTCTCTCGAGTAAAAGCGCAACGAGGAGAAAGCTGAAGCTGGTCGAAGACTTAGTCTTTTTGCTAGTTTCTCTTTATTTTCTTGAGTCATAGGAAAACCGTACTATTAAGAGGGGTTTGCTAGTTGAGATCTTTGTCGAAGTGAATTTGCTCTGCTCAACCAAAACCCACAAAATCCTACCGAGAGAAATCTTACCGAGTCGAGCGAATAGCTCGAAGGCAAAGTCATCGCACTTCGTGCCTTCGAGAGAGAACTCGTTCGGTGAGTCAGCTTACTTGTTCCTCAAGTAAAGTTGCGCAGTGATTGGAATCCGACCGTTGTGGACACGCGTCAAGCGGTTGCATCGGGTCACTTCAGTCATTTTACCCATCGGGATCGCCAACTATAAATACCCCACACCTACCCGCCATTCGGGGTCGACTGCTCCACTAAAGATTCTAAGACAGAAGTCTGAGAGCATCCCAAAGAGATCCATCGAGAGAAAACCTACACCCAAGTCTGAACTGAGTTGAGCAATTCATGGAGACTTAGGTTGAGATTAGCCGATCTTTTTATCTTGGAGAACTGCAAGTCTCCTAGACGGTTAGGCGTCGCCTGTCAAGCAGTCGAAGAGTAATTGTCACTGCTGAAGGAAGTTTGTAAAGGTCTCGGAGATGTCCTGAATCATCTACCACGAGTGAAAACTGGACAAGCTCGAGGAGTTTGTTGCAGTGGAGAATAGGACGGAGAGAGTTTTGCTCCAGGTGTTCAATCACCAGTCCCTCCAACCAGACGTAGCACTTTGCAGAGTGTGAACTGGTTTACCAAACATCGTCGTGTCAGGCTCGTTTTCCTTCATGCTTTTATATTAAGTATTTACTCGTTGCCTGTTTGTCTTCGATGTTTTCCTTCGCTCTCAATCCTTTCGAGCCTTGTATTTCTTCCGATACCGTATTACCTTCGAGATGCCTTTAGTCCTTCGTTGTTTGCATGATTTCCTTCTAAGTTCGTTAGAATTTTTAGAAGTGATCATTCACCCCCTCCCCCTCTGATCATTCTTGAGCTTTCAGGAGGGCAAAGGGCGACCCAGATGATAACCGAAATCGGAGAAGCTAAAGGTACTACAGGATTTCCCACCCGAGCTCGGAATCGAGACAATACGCTGCAAGCAAGGCATTGTAACGTTTCCGAAACTCCACACTCTCGAGATCCTAAAGTTTTGAAAGGGGATAAGGCGAGAATAAAACACTTACGACACTTGTCCTGACCAGAGCAAGGGTAAGGAGTAAAAAGATTCCTACTCTCCGATAACTAACTTAGTAACTACAAAATAATTTTTTGTCTAGACTCGACTTCGGCCAGAGAAGGGATCCTACGGTCGGTAAGGATCTGATACCAAGTTGTAAGGCCCGATATGCGGTACTGTTCCGGATCTAGGTGTTTCCACCCAGATCCGGGGACGAAGCACATATCGGTCCCACCGCGACATATGACAAAGCCATATGCCCCGGATTTCGAACATGATATCACAACATTACAGATACAGGATACAACATCTCATACAATCGGCATTCAACTGCCTCAAATACAATACAACAGCGGAAGGTACATGTCTGAGTACAGACTACAAGCAAATGCCTACTGGCAAAGAGAAAAGCATCGATCCCCATAACCACACGGGTCCAGGCCCTCTGCCGGGATCCGCCTAACTAGTCGTCGTCGAGTCTCCACGTGAAACGTCGATCACCATACCTGTTATCGATCAGAACCCTGAAAAGAGTTTGGGGGTAGTATCATGAGTACAGAGGTACTCAGCATCCAACTGTAGTGGTCATCTGACCCAGCAAGGACTTCATCACTCGTCATTCTAGGACAACTAGTAGTTTATGGTAAGGAAGGGGTAAGTGGTGAGGTTGCTGCCGCACTAGCATTTATGAAGTGGCTAATGATCTAGAGAGTAAGATAAGAAGCCAAGCATTCGATGAGGAATCGCCTCCAACAAGTCTTGCTATCCACCTACTACGCAAACATAACACCTATCATATCCTTGTCCTCCTCTTCGCATCCCGACGAAGAAGAAGCAGTCAAGGCACACACACGTTGATCAAGTTATATTAAGATTATCTCAGTTGTTGTTGTCTATGAACAAGGAGTAGGTCTCAAGTCGTCCATAACCGTGGACACGACTTCTCGAAAAGATTTAACCCTGCAGGGGTGTACCAACTGCCCATTACGAGGCTCCGCACGCACGTCCATCACTCTCAGTTGCTACACATGATAGGCAACCATTTTATGATTTAGTTCCAAGAGATCCGAAACGACAAGTCCCTCTAGCTGACAACGAACAAATCCGGGTGGCCCCCGGGGAGTCGACACCCAATCCAAAAGCTGGCCACGCTCTCAGATCGGACTCTTCCGTATGACGCAGGTCGGATTGCCGGTTAATCACACATGGGAAACCGGGTCCTAGCTGATCGGGTGGACCAACAGAGAAACCATGTCTCCACTGGCCCAAGTTGTTTTAAAAGATATCTGCTAGGAGCGACCCGACAAGATATATATGCATGTTTTCAAATGGTAAATCAGCTTGGGCCACCTCTAGAAATGTTTGAAGCTAGATAGGTAAGAAAAGGGGACCCCATAAAATCCCACACGCAGTTAGGCACGCTAATTCTTAAAACCAATACCCGGAACACGGATCCTAGGTGACTCGAATGGAACAAAGCGTCGGGGCGGGATAGCCTAGACCTTCCATCCTTCGTCGAATATAGTCAACATTATAATAATCATATCATCAACAATAATATAATTATCAGGTGATATCCCAACCCAAAGAGTAACAGGGTAACATCGTAGCATCCTAAGCATGCATAGTAAGCAGGGGATGAGTAACGAGCAATAGTAACATAGCAGTGCAAGGTTTGCTGGGAAGGGACATGGCTGTATCGGTTTTAAAAAGGCTGTAAACATGTGGTAGGATCAAACATCGAACCTAGCCTAGACTAGCATGCAAACCGCTGGTTGAAATAGAATGGATCATAAGTAATGCAAGTCCTTGCCTGTTGATAAGTCGGGTTCCGAAGGTGTAGTCGATCTCACGCTCGCATCGTCTCCGAGAGGTACCCGCGGAAGCACACAAGAAGGAAACACTGGAAAGCAATCAACGGTGCACCACTATTACTACGGAGCAAACATGAGAAAGCATCAACAAGAAGCAACACGAGACATCGCACCTACAGTCGAGAGCGGTTGCTAACAATTTAAGTGGAGTACTCGTCACACACGACGAATACCGCACGCTTACGGTGGTTCAAGTTGCTTAGCTACAGGTGATCAAACAACGGTTGTTAACATGGCAACTCAAGCAAGCATGGCATAGCACACAAACATGGCAAGGGGTGAAGCATAATTAAACTACCTGAGCTAGTCAATTTAAGTGGGGTGAAATCCTAGACATGCAAACTATTACGGACCCCACGATAAAAATGGAATTTGGTACTGTTTTGCCTAAACAATATTTTATTATTTTTATTAGCAAGCAACAGCAGCAAAAACACAATCTACATGCAATTCTAGTCAAGTTACATATAAAGAACATTTCAAACAGAGCAACAGATAAAAAGTTATTGCAGTTACAGTTTACAGTGGCAGGCAGTGTAATTAGCAGTCAAACAACATGTAAACAAAGTCAAACATGGCAACAAGCAACATTTTATAAAACTAGACACAATTCTAAGCAAGTTTCATATTTTACGCGTCGCAATCGGACCTACGGTTAAAAAGTTACGGGCACTTCAAAAATCCTAATACAAACTGCCTAATTTAATAAAAAAACCTAGCAGCAGGAAAAAAAACTAGACGGGCCGAAATCTACTCCTATTGGGCCCAACAGAGAAAAAAAAACAGAACTAACTAAAAAAAGAAAAAAAGGGGGCAGCCTCACTGTTGGGCTCGGCCCATCTGGCCTGCGAGGCCTGGCGGCTGGACTGGGCCTCGGAGGTGGGCGCGCCGGCCCACCTGGGCGCAGCGAGCGGGCGGCTCGGGTAGCTCGCCCTCGTCCCGTCCACTGGACGCAGCGGCGGTGGCTTGCCCGGTGGCGCGCCGGCCACCGGTGCTGGCGGCGGAGGAGGCTGGAGGCGAGGAGCGGGCGGCGCCGGCCGGATCCGCCGGGATCCCTCGCCGGTGAGGTCCAAGGCGGGGCGCGGCTCGGAGCTCTCGGGCTGGGCGTCCATGGCGTCCTGGCTGCGCTCCTGGTGCTGCACACGGGAGAGAGGAGGGTGGAAGTTAGAGGGAGAGGAGAGAAAGGAGAGGGGAGAGAGGGAAGGAGGGGAGGAGAGGGGCTCGGCTGGCGGCCTGCTCGCCGGCGGCGGCCGGAGACGGGCGGCGCGGCTGCGGGTGCCTCCACGGGCATGGCACAGGAGAGAGGAGACAGAGGAGAGAGAGAGAGGAGCTGGCTAGGGCGCATCTGGACCCTCGATCTGGCAGATCGACGGCCGAAAACGTCTGGGAGGCTAGGGTTTCAGACTAGGGGGTGTTTTTGGGCAGATCTGAGTTTTGTGAGGGGGGTGGCTGCAATTTTGGCTTAGGGAAACCCTAAAAATGGGTGGGAGTGTGGTGGTCTTTATATAGCATGGGTGGCTGGCAGTTTGCAAAAACATCCCCGGTTTTTACCTCGCGCACACGGTGCTCACGTTTCTGACCGCCGGGGGTCCGCAGTACCTCCGATTCGGGTAAAACTTCGAACTGCGCGATCGGTGCGTCGAGCCGGAGGCATTCACCTCGCGCTGGAACCATTCCGAAAACACTTTCCGGCAAGCTATAAAAATATCCCGTTTAATTATTAAACGGGTTTTTCGTTCCGTTGGCTGCGGCTGGTCTCGTGCGGTTTTCGCGACGGTGATCGGGTGAAACCCGGTGTCGCAAAGGTCGAGTGTCAGGGTGGCAAGGATCGGTCTCCGTCCAGTACGAGAATAAGGGGGAGAAAATAATCGTCGATCGATAAATCGGGGATGCAAACACCGCAAACAAATCAGACAATCAGACAATTCACACCGAAATCAAATTTTTTGATTTTTGCAAAAACTGGGCTGTTACATTCATGGATTAGACCTCGTGTGCTGCCCTACATGATCGAGGCACACATGTAATCTTTCTGCTGTTGTTATGCTGAGTTTGCTGGGATACGATGGATTATGAGATTATGTTCAGATTGTGTTTGAGTAATATATTTGATTCTCCTCTTTTATATTTATGTTTTAGTGTAATTCTTGCATGTTCTCCGTTGCTGTTTATTGCTTTGGCCAAGTGGTAGGTAGTGACTCCAAGAGGGAGCGTTATGCATGATTGTGGGTTCATGCCCCCCGATGACTAGCTTGAGTGACAGAAACATGAGTCTAGGGGATGTGCTGTTGCCACAAGGGAGAAAACAACGGTGCTTGTACTTGTGGGTGCAAGGATTGTTTACTTTACGCAAAGTTCTTTAATGCAGTTGTCCGTTGCTTTGAGTTTACACTTTGGGTGGGATTCACAACTTAATACCAGCGGGATGTTCTGGATAGATATCTCAAGGTGGATGATTAGTAGGTAGATGCAGATGGATTTCGGTCTACTTGATTTGGCGTACCGCCCAAGCTTTTGAACCTCTTCCTTTCTTTGTAGCATAGTTAGCATTGGTTTGCGCACATGATCCTATCAATTGCCCAGCTGTAATTTGTTTACCTTGCATGGATATTTTATCGTCTTTTGGGAGAGAGACATCACTAGTGAACATCATAGGACCCCGGTCCATATTTCCAATATTGTTTACATCCGCTATCAATTTACTACTTTATGTACTTTTCCGTTGCTATTACTATCATTATTATCCCGTGCGTTTTTATCCTTTGTAAACAACAAGGCCAGAGGAATCGACAACTCCTCTATACTCGTTGGAAGCAAAGCTATCTGTTGTGTGTGCAGGTCCAGGAGAAGCAAGTGATTATCTTCAAACGGCGCGTCACTTACCGAACCACCTACTTATCGTTGTTGGAGTCCTATTGGTTCGAAACTCAAACTTAGCATCTTCGCTAAGGGAAATTTGCCTCTACGCTACATCTCACCTTACACTTTGGGTAAACCAACGAGGGGCGAGAAGTAAACTCTCGTAACATCAAAGAAATTTCTGGCGCCGTTGCCGGGGACTCCACTCTTCAAGATAGGGGAGTTGCACACTATCTTTTATCTTTTCTTTTTAGTCTTGTTAGTTTACCTTTCAGTTTTTGCTTTAGTGTCCTTTAGCAAAAAAACAAAAAAAATAGTTACCTTGCTAGTAGTTGTCGTTATGTCTGGTCTTTTTGCCTTTGGTGAAGCAGAAGTGCTCACCTTTAAACAAAGAGGTGGTGAAAGTCTGAAAGATGCCTGGTATAGAATTAATGATTCTCAAAAAAGAGCCACCAAGAAGCAATCCACTACTATCCTGCTTAGAAATTTTATGTCTTGGAATAGGTTTATTCTAGATAATGCTATCAATGGGAATTTCCTAGAAGCTCCAGTTTGGGAAGCTCTTAGTGTTATGGAAAATCTTGTTGGAAATCTCCCTGTTGCTAGCATTCAAGAGGACATTACCCTAGCTCACATTATGGAAAAACTTGAAAAGATAGAGATAGATATGCCAAGAATTAATAAGATAAGTGAGTTGGATCGTAAGGTTCAAGGGAATTTGAATAGACTAGATAGCTTCATGCATAAAATTTTCAAAACCTTGGAGACCATCAAATCCCATGACTTGGAACCCTCTAGGATTGATAAGATTGAGGAAATTATCGACACTCTAGGGACTAATTTCTCCTCAATCAAAACCAAAAAGGTAGAAACTCCGGCAAAGAAGGAACCTAGGTTCGTTTACTTTCCAAAGGCTCCTCATTTCAAAAATAATCTATCTATTGTCAAAGGGGTTGAAACTGTGAAGACTTTTGAAGAGATACCTCTCTTTAATAGAATAAATGAGACTCCAATTGATCTTCCGCCTTTTGCTTTTATTCCTAGAAGTATATTTATTAGGCCTTTATTTGAGAGACCTCCTAAGAGTGGTTGTACTAGTGAAGAGTTTTTTGATGATCTTGATGATGGTTCAATGGATACAACTTGATCTTTTTGCATTAAGCCTAGCTAATGGTTTTAAAGAAGTGCTTTCGGGAGGCAGCCCGCAACGAATTTATGATTTACTTTTTGTTTTCTTCTGTTTTTAGTGGTCTTGATGATTTTTACTACTGTAGCAACATCATTGTATCTTTACTTTTCAAGCTTTGTGCCATTTATAGCCTCATATGACAAGGGAAGTGAAAGTTGTGACATGCTGTCCAGAAAACAGATTCTGTCCTCGTGACTAGAAAAATCCCAGTTCATCTTTTTGAGCTGAAATTTTTACACAGCGTACTCTATACAATTACGAAACTTTCGTATGTTCTGAGTTTTTTGATTTGAGTTGCAGAAGTATCCCTAAAAATTTCTTTACTACATGCTGGTCTGTTTTTCACAGATTCTGTCCTGTTTTGCCTTTTCTTCATTTTGTTAACCTTAAACTTGATTTTTCTTTGCAAAAACTTTTTGGCAATCTTGATAAATAGTAGCTCTTCAAGAATATCTTTATTTTCAGTAGTGAACAAATTTATTTTATTATGGGTACTAACCTCGCTAATCAGATTATGATGAGTTATGTATGAAGGGAGTTTTCAAGTGTGCGAGGGAAGATGATGAAAGAAGATTTAGGAGTGTCAAGCGCTCAAGCTTGGGGATGCCCCCATGCATCCCCAAGAAATATTCAAGGAGACTCAAGAGTCTAAGCTTGGGGATGCCCCCGTGCATCCCCTTCTCCATCAATAATTATCAGTTCGTCTCTCGTTTCACTATATTTTTATCACTTCATGCGTTATGTGCTATGCTTGGAGTGTCTCGCTCTTAGTTTTTTTTAGTTTTCTTTAGCTTTTCTTGCTGTTCGTAACAAGTTAGAACCCAGCTTTCTTTGTGTGGGAGAGAAACACGCTCCACTTCCAAAATCTAGAACACAACATAGGATTTTTCATGCTTATCTTTGCTGTGTGTATTCTTTATCTTTTCCATAGCTACTGTCATGTTTAGCTCTTAGTTTTCGTGCTTGTATTTTTAAGAGCTTTTGTTTAGTTTGTTGCTAGAACTCTCTTGATTTTTCATGTTTATCTTGTTTAGAGAGTTTGCCTGTTGCACTGAGTTGTGTGTCTTGACTTGAAGTAGGTAATTGAGGTTGCTATTCTTTTGTAATAGTAACTTGCAATAGTTTTGAGGTATTGTTTTGAGTAATGTTTGGACTTTTCGTGTCAAGAGATTTAGCCTATTAGTGATAGATGTCGTATTTTTGGCAATCCGTGTTTATTTTCAAAACTTACAAATTAGTAGAGAACTTTAGCTACTAGATGTATCACTACTCTTCTGAGGGGTCGGATATTAGAGTACACTCACGTACCATGAGTCGAGGATGCGCAAGGATAACCAAACCCCCATACACTCCTCCTCGAGATACTTGTCTCTTTGTGAAACCTCCTTATTAGATTGAGAGTTACCGATAATAAGTGCATGAGTTCTTCAGACTAATGTGAGTATTCGAAAGTTGACACTTCCACCTTCCCATATTTTTCTAGCCTCTCCTGTGTCGTGCATTGCTTTCTTCTCACTCCGAGAGTTGGCGTCCACCTTCGCCGGCACATCCAAACCCTTGGCACGATACGCTCTGTCATCATAAACCTCCTTATATCCTTCCTCAAAACAGCCACCATACCTACCTACCAAGGCATTTCCATAGCCTTTCCGAGATATATTTCCATGCAACATCCATCTTCTCATGACTTTATCTTCATGTCATACATGCTACTTGCTTGATCGATGAGCCGCATGCTAGTTGGGATTTTCCCTAATCATTGCTACATGACACGCTAGTATCATTGCATATCCTGCTACACTGGCAGAGGCATACATTTGCATACATCATGGTAGATACATCTTCTTTATGATTTTAGTACTTTTGTAAAGTGTGAAAGATCTTCTATACTTTTTGTAATACATAGAGTGTTGCCCCTAAAGTGAGGAAAAGATTCCAAATTGGACAAAATTAAAAGATCCCAAAGAGGACAAATGAGAGAAATAGAAAGAGCCATTGAGGCCACCAAAAAAATACAAAAAAATACAAAAAAGAGAAAATAAATAAAAAGAGAGAAGGGGGCACACTACTATTCCTTTTGAGAGATCCACACTCGTACTCCATCTTATATCTTGTACTCCATAGAGATTATCATTTATGCATATAGCTATGTGGGGACCTTCACACTATAGAACTTGGCTTGTATATTCCAATGATGAGCCTCCTCAAATGAGCTCTAGGTCTTCTTGAGCAAGCAAGTTGGATGCACCCCCACTACTTCCACTAGAGAGCTTACCTTAGCTCATATGTGCATCCGTTGCATGTTAATTGATACAGAGTGGCAACTCTTCTCGTTGGTTACCCCAAGTGGAAGGTGAGATGCAGTGTAGCAGCAAGTTTCCCTTAGCAAAGATGCTAAGGTTGAGTATCGAACCAGTAGGAATCCAAGAGATACAAGTAGGTGTCACGGCGCTTGACGTGGACCTGCACACAGATACAAATAACTTTGCTCGCAACGTGTATAGAGGAGTTGTCAATTCCTTTGGCCTTGCTGTTTACAAAGGATCAACGCAAGAGATAAAAGTGGAACTGGAAGTAAAGACTGAAAGTAAACTAAGGGCGTAAACAATAATGTGAAGATGGACCGGGGTCCCGTGATTTTCACTAGTGATGTATCTCTCCCAAAAGACGATCAAAGTGCTAGCGAGGTAAACAAATCACAGCTGTGCAATTGACAGAATTATGAAGGCACCGCAATGCTAACTATGCTGCAAAGAAAGGAAGGGCTCAAAAGCAATGGGCAGTACGCCAAGGTAAGTAGACCGAAATCCAACTTCATCTACTACGAATCATCCAGCTTGAGATATCTATCCAGAACATCTCGCTGATATTAAGTTGCGAATCCCACCCAAAGTGTAAACTCAAAGCAACAGACAACTGCATTAAAAGAACTTTCCGTAAAGTAAACAATCCTTGCACCCGTGGGTACAAGCACCATTGTTTTATCCCTGGTGGCAACAACACATCCCCTAGTCTCATGTTTCTTTCACTCAAGCTAGACATCAGGGGGCTGAACCCACAATCAAGCAAAACGCTCCCTCTTGGAGTTGCAAGCAAACTACTTGGCCAAAGCAAAATACCGCAACGGAGAACATGCAAGAATTTACTCAAGAACAAAATATAAAGAGAAGAACCAAATATATTACTCATCACAATCTGAACATAGTCTCATAATCCATCAGATCCCAGCAAACTCAGCATAGCAATAACAGAAATTACAAAAGTGCCTCGATCATGTGAGGCAGCTCACGAGGTCTCGAAAGTGGAAGCACAAAGAGGGGGGAGGTACATCACATAGCTACTGGTCACGGACCCATGGTCCAAGGGGGACTACTCATGGCACATCCGGGAGGCGTCCATGGCTATGGATGGTCTCCCGGAGGGGGTTCCTCCTCCCGGCAGGGTGCCGGGGCAGCTTCTCCAGGCAGCCCTGATCTTGAAACGGCAGCGGCGGCGGTACAGAGGCGAGTTCGCGGAAAAGAGATCGATCTTAGGGGTATCCACCCGAGGGCTAAATATAGGCGGAGGGGGGTGTCGAGGGGACCCACCAGGCAGCCAGGAGGCCTCCTGGCGCGACCTAGGGTGGGGCCGCACCAGGGACCCTCCTGGTCTCCTGGTGGTGGCCCCCTCCGCTACCTTGGTGATTCCGGAAGCTTCTGGGTCACTGATTTTTTATCTGATTTTTCCGGATTTTTTGGAGCACTTTTAATGGCCGGAAAACCTGAAATACAAAAACAGCAACTGGCAGCTGGGTGCACTGGGTTAATAGATTAGTCCAAATATGCTCAAAAGTGTATGAAAGTTCAAGCAAAACATGGCAAAGTCACACAAAACATGCATGGAGCAAGCAGAAATTATAGATACGTTTGGGACGTATCAACATCCCCAAGCTTAATTCCTGCTCGTCCTCGAGTAGGTAAATGATAACAAGCATAATTTCTGTGGTGACATGCCACACAACCATATAAGGACTTTTAAGTAAAGCAATCAAATCATGCAATTCAATTCAAGTCTTAAAAAGCAAGAGTCTATATTAGCATTGACACAAGCAACAAAAGAACAAAAGGTGCAAGAGCTCTCGCTGTCCGTGACTCGAATGTCTCTAGATGGTGTTTTCTTGCAAGCAGGGGACTGGGAAAAAGAGAGAAAAACGGTTGTTGAGAACAACTATCTACTAAAGTTTCACACTTGGTCTCCTTTGGATTCTTATCTTGACTCGTCCCCAGACCACTAGCCAGGTACAAGTCAAACTGATCCACTCCCTTTCGATATTTTGAGCACTCATGCAATGGATGAGAGTGAGCAAGAAAGTTGACACCTAAAAGGCAAAACAGAAAGAAGATGGAGGAGTAAGACAAAAAGGTGTGAAAGGCTCACATCAATGAGGTCAATCATAGGCGAGAGAAGGCCATATGATAGATATGATGTGAGGAGTAGGGATTGCCATGCAACGGATGCACATGTGAGCTAAAAGCTCTCCAAGGGAACTAGTGGGGGTGCATCTAACTTGCTTGCTCAAGAAGACCTAGAGCTCGTTTGAGGAGGCTCATCATTGGAATATACAAGCCAAGTTCTATAGTGTGAAGGTCCCCACATAGCTATATGCATGATGATGATCTCTATGGAGTACAAGGGATAGAGGATGAAGTACTAGTGTGGATCTCTCAAAAGGAATAATAGTGTGCCCCCTTCTCTCTTTTTATTTTTCTTTTTCTCTTTTTTCTATTTTTTGTATTTTTTTGGTGGCCTCAATGGCTCTTTCTATTTAACTCTCATTTGTCCACTTTGGGATCTTTTGATTTTGTCCTCTTTGGGATCTTTTTCTCACTTTAGGGGCAACACTCTATGTTTTACAAGAATATAGGAGATCTTTCACACTTTACAAAGGTACTCACATAAAGAGGATATAACTATCATGATGCAAATGTATGCCTCTGCCAGGATAGCAGGATATGCAATGATACTAGCGCGTCATGTAGCAATGATTAGGGAAAGGCCCAACTAGCATGCGGATCATCGATCAAGCAAGTACCATGTATGACATGAAGATCAAGTCATGAGAAGGTGGATGTTGCATGGCAATGTATCTCGGAAAGGCGATGGAAATGCCTTATAGGTAGGTATGGTGGCTGTTTTGAGGAAAGATATAAGGAGGCTTATGATGACAGAGCGTATCGTGCCAAGGGTTTGGATGCACCGGCGAAGTATGCGCCAACTCTCAAGGTGAGAAAGGGCAATGCACGGTACCGAAGAGGCTAGAAAAAGTATAGGTGGGTGGAAGTGTCAACTTTCGAATACTCACATTAGTCCGAAGAACTCATGCACTTATTATCGGTAACTCTCAATCTAATCAGGAGGTTCACAAAGAGACAAGTACCCCGAGGAGGAGTGTATGGGGGTTTGGTTATCCTTGCGCATCCTCGACTCATGGTACGTGAGTGTACTCTAATATTCGAACCCTCCAGAGGTTAGTGATCCATCTAGTAGCTAGAGTTCTCAACAGGGGTTTTTGGTTTTCGAAAAACACACGGATTTCCCAAAATACGACATCTATCACTAATAGGCTCGAGCTCTGGACACCAAAAGTTCAAACATTACTCTAGTCAATACCTCAAAAACTATTGCAAGTTACTACTACAAAGAGAATAGCAACTTCAACTACCTACTTCTAGTCAAGAAACAAAACTCAGTGCAATAGGCAAACTCTCTAACAAGATAAAACATGCAACCTATAGAAAGTTCAACCTAAAACAAAAGAAAAGCTCTAGAAAAACTAAAGCACTACAACTAAACAGAGCAGCAACTAGGAAAAGAAAAAGAACAACTGACAGCTAAAAGAATAAGCATGCAAATCCTATGAGGAGTTCTAGTTCAAGCGGAGCGTGTATCCCTCCCACACAAATGAGTAAGCTGGGGTCTAACTTGTTATAGCAAACAAAGCAAAAAAAACCTATAAAAGTAAAGAGCGAGACGCTCCAAGCATAGCACACAACACATGAAGTGATAAAAATATAGTGCAACGAGGGACGAACTGATAATAGTTGATGAAGAAGGGGATGCACGGGGGCATCCCCAAGCTTAAACGCTTGAGTCTCCTTGAATATTTATTGGGGGTGCACATGGGCATCCCCAAGCTTGAGCGTTTGACACTCGAAGATCTTCTTTCATCATCTTCCATCGCGCACTTGAAAACTCCCTTCATACATAACTCATTGTAGACTGATTTGAGGGGTTAGTGCCCTACTAAAATAATTTTCCTCTACTGCAAATAAAGATTTCTAGGAAGAGATACTGTTTCTCTTGCCTGCCCAAAAGATTTTGCAAAGAAAAATCAAGCTTAAGGATTGCAAAACTGCGAAAAGAAAAACCGGGGCAGAAGCTGAGAAAAACAGAACAGCCGGGAGAAAAGAATTTTTTCGAGGAGCTTCTACAACTCAAATCAAAAAAATCTGAACAGACACCTGAAAGGTAATTGTATGGAGCATGCTGTCAAAACAATTCAGATCAAAAAGATGATCTGGTGATTTATCCGGATTTTTTCCGTCAAGCAGACAGAATCTGTTTCTGGACAGCATGTACCAACTTTTGACCTTTCTTGCAATCTGAGGCTAAACTTGGCACAAAGCTTGAAAAGTAAAGATACAATGATGTTGCTACAGTAGTAACAATCATCAAGACCACTAAGAACAAAAGAAAAGCAAAAATAAAAACCTAAATTCGTTGCGGGCTGCCTCCCGAAAGCGCTTCTTTAGAGCCATTAGCTAGGCTTAAACCAGAAGATGAAGTTGTATACATTGAACCATCATCATGATCATCAAAAAGCTCTTCAATAGTACAACTATTCTTAATAGGTTTCTCAAATAAAGGACGAATGAAAATGCTTCTTGGAATAAAATCAAAAGGAGGGAAATCAATTGGAGTTTCATTAAAGTTAAAGATAGGTGTCTCCTCCAAAGTTTTCACCGTTTCAACTCTCTTGGCAATGGGTGTGTTTGCTTTAGCTCGAGGAACCTTGGGGACGTAAATGAACTTAGGTTCCTTCTTTGCCGGAGTTTCATCCTTTTTGGTTTTGATTGAGGAAAAGGTAGTTCCTAGAGTTTCAATAACTTCCTCAATCTTTTCTATCCTAGAAGACTTCTCATCAAGGGATTTAATAGTCTCCAAAGTTTTGACAATTTTCTGCATGGATTTATCTAGCCTATTCAAATTCCCTTGAATCTTACAATCCAACTCATTCACCCTATCGATACTTGGCATCTCTAGCTCTATTTTTTCAAGTTTTCTCATAATGTGAGCTAAAGTAATGTCCTCCTTAATACTAACAACTGGGAGACTTCCAACAAGATTTTCAATAACATTAAGGGCTTCGCAAACTGGGGCCTCTATGAAGTTCCCATTGATAGCAGTGTCTAAAAGAAACCTATTCCAAGAAGTGATCCCAACATAAAAATTTCTAAGCAAGATAGTAGTGGATTGCTTCTTGGTGGATCTTTTTTAGAATCATTAATTCTATACCAAGCATCTTTCAAACTTTCACCACCTCTTTGAGTAAAGGTAAGTACTTCTGCCTCACCAAAGGCAAAAGGACTAGCCATAGTGGTAGCTACTGACAAGGTAACAGGAATTTTTGGTATTTTTGATAAGGGACACAAAAGTAAAAACTGAAAGGTAAACTAACAAGACTAAAAAGCAAAGGTAAAAGATAGTGTGCAACTCCCCTATCTTGTAGACTGGAGTCCCCGGCAATGGCGCCAGAAATTTGCTTGATACAGAGTGGCAACTCTCCTCGTTGGTTACCCCAAGTGGAAGCTGAGATGCAGTGTAGCAGCAAGTTTCCCTTAGCAAAGATGCTAAGGTTGAGTATCGAACCAGTAGGACTGCAAGAGATACAAGTAGGTGTCACGGCGCTTGACGTGGACCTGCACACAGATACAAATAACTTTGCTCCCAACGAGTACAGAGGAGTTGTCAATTCCTCCGGCCTTGCTGTTTACAAAGGATCAACGCAAGAGATAAAAGTGGAACTGAAAGTAAAGACTGAAAGTAAACTAAGGGTGTAAACAATAACGAGAAGATGGACCGGGGTCCCGTGATTTTCACTAGTGATGTCTCTCTCCCAAAAGACGATAAAAGTGCTAGCGAGGTAAACAAATCACAGCTGGGAAATTGACAGAATTATGAAGGCACCGCAATGCTAACTATGCTGCAAAGAAAGGAAGGGCTCAAAAGCAATGGGCAGTACGCCAAGGTAAGTAGACCGAAATCCAACTGCATCTACTACGAATCATCCACATTGAGATATCTATCCAGAACATCTCGCTGGTATTAAGTTGAGAATCCCACCCAAAGTGTAAACTCAAAGCAACAGACAACTGCATTAAAAGAACTTTGCGTAAAGTAAAAAATCCTTGCACCCGCGGGTACAAGCACCGTTGTTTTATCCCTGGTGGAAACATCACATCCCCTAGTCTCATGTTTCTGTCACTCAAGCTAGACATCAGGGGGCTGAACCCACAATCAAGCACAGCGCTCCCTCTTGGAGTTGCAAGCAAACTACTTGGCCAAAGCAAAATACTGCAACGGAGACCATGCAAGAATTTACTCAAGAACAAAATATAAAATAGAAGAACCAAATATATTACTCGTCACAATCTGAACATAGTCTCATAATCCATCAGATCCCAGCAAACTCAGCATAGCAACAGCAGAAATTACAAAAGTGCCTCGATCATGTGAGGCAGCTCACGAGGTCTCGAAAGTGGAAGCACAAAGAGGGGAGAGGTACATCACATAGCTACTGGTCACGGACCCATGGTCCAAGGGGGACTACTCATGGCACATCCGGGAGGCGTCCATGGCTATGGTAGTCTCCCGGAGGGGGTTCCTCCTCCCGGCAGGGTGCCGGGGCAGATTTTCCAGGCAGCCCCGATCTTGAAACGGCGGCGGCGGTACAGAGTCGAGTTCGCGTAAAAGAGATCGATCTTAGGGGTTTCCACCCCGAGGGCTAAATATAGGCGGAGGGGGGGTGTCGAGGGGACCCACCAGGCAGCCAGGAGGCCTCCTGGCGCGGCCTAGGGTGGGGCCGCGCCAGGGACCCTCCTGGTCTCCTGGTGGTGGCCCCCCTCCGCTAACTTTGTGATTCCAGAAGCTTCCGAGTCGCTGATTTTTTATCTGATTTTTCCGGATTTTTTGGAGCACTTTTAATGGCCGGAAAACCTGAAATAAAAAAACAGCAGAAAACAACAACTGGCAGCTAGGTGCACTGGGTTAATAGATTAGTCCAAATATGCTCAAAAGCGTATGAAAGTTCAAGCAAAACATGGCAAAGTCACACAAAACATGCATGGAGCAAGCAGAAATTATAGATATGTTTGGGGCGTATCAGCAATCCCTACTCCTCACATCATATCTATCATTTGGCTTTCTCTCGCCTATGATTGTCCTCATTGATGTGAGCCTTTTACACCCTTTTTGTCTTCCTCCTCCACCATTTTTCTCTCTTTGCCATCCTAAGTGTCAACTTTCTTGCTTACGCTCATCCATTACATGAGTGCTCAAAATGTTGAAAAGGAGTGGATCATTTTGACTTGTACTTGGCTAGTGGTCTGGGATGAGTCAAGATAAGATTCCAAAGAAGACCAAGTGTGAAACTTTAGTAGATTGAGTTCTCAACCCAAAAATACTTTTTCTCGTATATCCCTATCCCCTTTCTTGCACGCAAACACCATTTGAAGACATTCGAGTCATGGACAGCGAGAGCTCTTGCACCTTTATGTTCTTATGTTGCTTGTTTAAATGCTAAATATAGACTCTTGCCTGTTATGACTTGAATTGAATTACATGCATTGATTGCTTTACTTAAAAGTTCTTATATGGTTGTTAGCATGTCACCACAAAAATTATGCCTTTATCATTTACCTACTCGAGGACGAGCAGGAATTAAGCTTGGGGATGTTGATACGTCCAAAACGTATCTATAATTTCTGCTTGCTCCATGCCTCTTTTGTGTGATATTGCTATGATATTGATGAACTTCCATACACTTTTAATCATATTTGGACTAACCTATTAACTCAGTGCACCCCAGTGCTAGTTCCTGTTTTCTGTTGTTTTTCTATTTCAAGTTTCCCCCATATTAAAAGTTCTCCAAAAATTCGGGAAAAATCCAATAAAAATCAGCGATACGGAAGCTTCGAGAATCACCGATAGGGGGGGGGGCAGAGGGGACCCACCAGGGCCCCAGGCGCCCTCCCGGCGCGCCCTAGGGTGGGGCCGCGCCAGGGGGGCGCCTGGACCCCTGGTTGCCCCCGTTCGCCTATATATTCCTCATGACGTGAAACCCCCGTGACGGGAACCCTTTTTTCGCAGTCTCTCCTCTGTTCCGCCGCCGCCGCGCTTCCAAGATCGGGAGCACCAGAAGACCTCTTCCCGGCACCCTGTCGGAGGGAGGAACCACCTCCGGGATCCTCTCCACCACCATGGATGCTTCTCGGATGAATCGTGAGTAGTCCACCTTGGACCATGGATCTATGATCAGTAGCTATGTGATTTTCTCCTCCCCTCTTTGTTCTTCATGGATTAGACCTCGTGAGCTGCCCTACATGATCGAGGCACATATGTAATCTTTCTGCTGTTGCTATGCTGAGTTTGCTGGGATCCGATGGATTATAAGATTATGTTCAGATTGTGTTTGAGTAATATATTTGATTCTCCTCTTTTATATTTATGTTCTAGAGTAATTCTTGTATGTTCTCCGTTGCTGTTTATTGCTTTGGTCAAGTAGTAGGTAGTGACTCCAAGAGGGAGCGTTATGCATGATTGTGGGTTCATGCCCCCTGATGACTAGCTTGAGTGACAGAAACATGAGTCTAGGGGATGTGTTGTTGCCACAAGGGAGAAAACAACGGTGCTTGTACTTGCGGGTGCACGGATTGTTTACTTTACGCAAAGTTCTTTAATGCAGTAATACGTTGATTTGAGTTTACACTTTGGGTGGGATTCGCAACCTAATACCAGCGAGATGTTCTGGATAGATATCTCAAGGTGGATGATTAGTAGGTAGATGCAGATGGATTTCGGTCTACTTGATTTGGCGTACCGCCCAAGCTTTTGAACCTCTTCCTTTCTTTGTAGCATAGTTAGCATTGGTTTGCGCACATAATCCTGTCAATTGCCCAGCTGTAATTTGTTTACCTCGCATGGCTATTTTATCGTCTTTTGGGAGAGAGACATCACTAGTGAACATCGTAGGACCCCGGTCCATATTTCTAATACTGTTTGCACCCGCTATCAATTTACTGCTTTATTTACTTTTCCGTTGCTATCACTATCATTATTATCCCGTGCGCTTTTCTCCTTTGTAAACAACAAGGCTAGAGGAATTGACAACTCCTCTGTACTCGTTGGGAGCAAAGCTATCTGTTGTGTGTGCAGGTCCAGGAGAAGCAAGTGATTATCTTCAAACGGCGCATCACTTGCCGAACCACCTACTTATCGTTGTTGGAGTCCTATTGGTTCGACACTCAACCTTAGCATTTTCGCTAAGGGAAATTTGTCGCTATGCTACATCTCACCTTCCACTTTGGGTAAACCAACGAGGGGAGAGAAGTAAACTCTCGTAACATCAGACCCCCTCCGACTGTCCTTCGGTGATCCGGAAGCTTCCGTCACGCTGATTCTATATATATTTTTCTTGGAATTTTTTGGGCACTGTAAATATGGGTAAAAACCTGCAATTCACAGACATCATCAGAAAGAAACTGGCACTGGGTGCACTGAGTTAGTAGGTTAGTCCAAATATGTGTAAAAAGGTATGAAAATGTAGCAAAACACATAGCAATGTCACCCAAAAGAGCATGGAACAAGCATAAATTATAGATACGTTTGGGACGTATCAGGGTGCCGAGGGCGTCCCAAGCTTAAGCTCTTGGCACTCCTGAATCTTCTTTTATCATTTTCCTTTGCACACTTGAAAACTCCCTTTATATGAAACTCATCATAAACTGATTAGAGCAGTTAGTGCCATTAATAAATTAATTCTACTGAGCTTTTGTTGGAAACAAAGATTTTAAATAGTGGCTACTGTTTCTCAAGAGTGCCAAAAGGTTTTTGCAAGAAAACTCATGCGTAAGAATTTCAAAACTCAAGAAGCGCAAAACAGGGTAGAATCTGGGAAAAACATAACAACACGTAGTAGTTAATTTTTTTGGGGCACTTCTGTAGCTCAAATAAAAAAACTCAGAACTTGTGGAAGTTTCACAATTGTATATAGCATACTGTCAAAACAATTCAGATCACAAAGATGACTTGGTGATTTTATACGATTTTTTCTGTCGAGTAGACAGAATATGTTTTCTGGACAACATGTCACAACTTTTGATTCACTTCTCACCAGAGGCTAAAACTTGGCACAAAGCTTGAAAATAAAGATACAGTGATGTTGCTACAGTAATAACAAAGCATCAATATCACTAAAATTGAAAGTAAAAACATTTTGGGTTGCCTCCCAATAAGCGCTTTCTTTTATGCCTTTATCTAGGCATGAAGCAACGAGATCAAGTTGTATCGATTAAACCATCATCAAGAACATAAAAAATTCTTCAATAACACAACTAGTCCTCTTAAAAGGGCTCTCAAAAAAAGACTTAGTAATAAAAATTCTGGGGAAAAAAGCAAAGGTAGTGAGATCACTGGAAGGTTCATTTCTAATTCTATTCAAGAGGGGTACTTCCTCCCTGGTCTTCATAGTTTCATTCCCCTTGGCGGTTGGTGTATTCATTATAGGTTGAGGGACCTTAGGCAGTGTCGTCAATATGTAACGAACGATGCCATGGGGATGGCTAAAGAGGGGGACAGACCGATGTTACTGTTGATGGTGCCGGAATCGAGAGTGGGGACAAGCACAGTGAGACACCGTGATGTACCCAGGTTCAGGGATCTCCGTAGAGATAACACCCCTACTCCTGCCGAGCTAATTGTAAGAAATAACTCAGGCTACAATGAATGCTCCGTGAGCTGTATGAGAGGAAGGGGAGAGGGCTCTAAGGACAAAGCTCTCCTTGCTTTCTCTGGTGGGTGAAGTGAAGTAAATGCGATCGTCCCCTCACAATGGAGGGATCCCTGGGGCTCTTATAGGCTGAGCCCAGGGTAGTACAATAACTTCTTGTTGGTTCAGGGCCCAGCTGCAAGACTCTGGAGAGCTGTTGGGTCCTTCCAACTGCGCCCTTTACGGGTGCCAGACGGCAAATAGATGTAGCCCTACTTTTCTTGGAATCTTGTAGTATAGGCCTGGAGAGCTCTATGTCTAGCCTTGCGGCTGCCTTAGTGCCTTGTCGCCTCCGCCGCCCTGTCAGCTGATGTGTCGAGGGAACATCATGCGTCTGACAGGATGACATGGTACTGCTTCTGTCTGCCACGCGGATCTCTCGGGATTACTTATTGATGACCTCGAGCCAGGGGCGCCCATTCGGCCCAAGTTCAACTCTCGTGGGTTGGCTCAGATAGTCATCTACAGGGGCCGAATGAACTTAGGTGAGGCCGATTGCTCTCTCCCAGAGCAATCGGCTTCCGACCTAATCATCTCGGCCTTATGGAGATCGATCTTGTGCTTCTTGGTCTTCTCTAGATCGGCGAACCTCAGACCAGAGATCTTCAGGTCGTCCTTGATCAGACCGGCTTTCTTCAGAATGGAGGTCTTCAGGTCGGACCAGATCAGCTCGGCCTTGCTTAGATCGGTGGTCATTAGATCGATGATCTTCGTCTTGAAAGGTTGTTTCGCCTGGGTGACCCTACCCGGGGGTCATTCCCGCGATAGTAGCCCCTGAAGCTGCAGAGGTCCCGCAAAGAGAAATGATAGCGGGGCCTGCATAGGTTTCTCCCATACTTGTCTTGAATCTTACTGCTTTTCTTCACCACTTGCTCTTTTTCTAATCGAATTCTCTCAGTTGGCCGATTGCTCCTCAATCTGCTGATTGCCCTAGTTCAACTCAAAAGCTTCTTAGTCGTCCGATTGCACCTCAATTAATCGACTGCCTTTGAGTGATTTGCCGATTGCTTCTTCAGTTCGGTCGATCTGTTGCAACGGTTGTTTTGAATGGAATGTTGACCATCCCACGTCTCTCAGGATTCGTCGCGCGATGCGGTTATGGGGAAACGGGCCATAGTTGATTAGACATAACAGCGGCCTCGGGCCACGCGTGCATGTCACGTCCCCTCCACCGGATCCTCTGTGCCACAGGTTGGTGTTGCCTTGGAGATTCACGCGGCCACACGATCCACAGGGATGCAGAGCCCGATCCCATTCACCCCTCCAGCCCAATAAATAGACCAAGGGGTGGGGATTTGGATTACCCCGCTCCCATTGCTGCTTCTTCTTCCTCGCTCCCCTTTGCCTCTCTTGTTCCTGCCGCCGTTGTGACAGATACCTCGCCGCTGCCGCTGCTGCTTTTGTAAGCTTGGATCTGTTGATTCCACCACTTCCCCTCCTATTCTTCTCACCACCACTGTCGTTGCCGCTTCTCACCGCCGTCGTCGCCGCCATTGGTGCTCCAGGTTCTCGACAGCCACAGCCTCCGGCCGATACTTCTTCCGACGCCTCAATGGAGGACCAAAATTTACCCTCCTGCGCCATGCGCGGTGCCTAGAAAGTTTCTGTCGTCAACGAGATGGAGATACTCCAGCTCCGCCGCGCCCGCAAGATCTCGCGGAACATCGAGTTCCGCGTTCCCGGACCGGAGATCGTGCCACAGCCGCGGGCCGGCGAGCGCATCGTCTTCACCGTGCACTTCGAGCGCGGATTCGGACTCCCGGTGAGCCACTTCTTCCGTGAGTTTCTAGACTTCTTCTGACTGCAGCCGCATCACATCGGCGCCAATGCCATGATGTTTCTCTCTGAATTTGTCACATTGTGTGAAGGATACCTCGGCGTGTGGCCAAGCATTGGATTTTGGAGAAGATTTTTCCACTTGAGATATTTTATGGTTGGAAATGGAGTCTGGGTCCAGGATCCAAAGGGTGAGCTAGGACAACTTGTGGAGGTGAAAGTGATGACCGAATGCGACGACGCCATCATATACACAAACATATCTTCCTATCCGAATCCCCAGCCGCCACAGCCGATTAAGGAGTGGAAGACCAACTTCTTCTATGTTCGGACGCCAGATGGCCAAGCCGCCTGCTCAATTTGCCAGAATTTTCCCTGCCGCTGCCGACTCGCAAACACCAGTGGAGCAAAAAGCCCGGCCATGGTGACACCGATATGGACGCACATGTTGCTCGTGTCGCTGAGCTGGTGAAAGAAGGACTGCGCACCAACGATCTGGTTGGGGCATGGATATGCCTCTGAGTGCTCCCTTTGTAGCGTCGATACCATAGATCTACGACGCGGGCAGTCGCATGGACCGGACCAGGATCACAACCTAGATCCTGACTAAGGAGGAGCTGAGCCATCGAGTGCGCCTGCTAACTGATGCCCCCATCACCAATCCATGGAAGTTTGGGTTGAAGACGTACAATCGGCAGCGTACCCCTCCCACGGTATTGCTTGATCTCTGTTCTTCTTTTTTACTTGACTTTGTTTTCTCTGCTGATTCTGATTGGCTGCTTTCGCAACACTTTATTGGTTCCAACGTGATGCACGATGGACATGCTCTCTCTGTCTACCATCCGGACCGCACTGAAGAGGACGCTGAGGATCCAGAGCTCGTGGTGGAATTGGACCCCGAGACCGAGGCCCGTAATGCCACACTCTGAAACGGCCACAACCAGCCAGATATGTCTGATTCCTTTATCAAACGCTTCATGGCAGAATGGAGTGACAGTGATGCTGATGACCTCTCTCTTGGTGAATTCGGCGCAGAGTCTCATCCGACTGCGTAGACATTGGCTGAAGGGAAACGTACCCAAGTGGACAATGCTCCTGGCCCGTCGACCAAGATCACCAAGAAGAAAGCTTCTAAGGGTTCGAGGAGCCAAGATCCGCAGCCGACTGCGCCTAGGCCGATTGGACCTGTACTGACTGAAGCGCCTTTGTACATCATGCCTCTGCTCTATTCCATGGCTAACTTTGCCGCCAACCTGCTCCGAGCTGAAGGGTAAATTATCTATACTTATTCTTGCTTCAATCATCTTGTCCGATTGCAGCTTTGATGGGTGTTTCTCTGGACTGCAGGGCTGCTCATGATGCCAGCACTGCGGTGGCTGCTACTCCTCGATTGTGCGCCCGGTTGCATCAGCCACTTCCTCTAAGCTCAATCCTTCGCGGAAACGAGCCGCCGATGTTGTTACCAACAAGGCCGAGTGTGTCAAAAGACAGAGGGCGGCTGCTGCGAGGCAAGCCAAGAAGAATGCTCCCCCTTCGAGCTCCGCGGCCACCGCTAGTCCGACTGCTGGCTCGCAGTCGGCCGTTCCAGCTGCGACCGCCACTGCTGCCGACCCCATCGTGATCGATCAGTCCAGAATCATGCATTCTGATGTGCCAGTCGTCGACTTGACCGATCCAAGTGCTGATCCACCCAGGGCCTCTCCGGCCCGGGCAACTCCTGACCAAGATATGCATCCTGCGGGAAGATCTGAGGAAGCTGCCGCTGCCACCACCGATCTGACTGCTGCTACTCCTGTGGGCCCGCAGGCCACCCCTCCGATTGCTCCCACGGTCACCGGTCAGGTTAGTACTACTTCCCCTCATCCATCCAGCGCCGTCGTGCCCAAACCGACTGCTCTGGTCCGCAAAAACTCACGGGTCGAGCAATTTTTCCTTGCATATATTGGGAGTCCCAACGCCCCGCCGGTCTCCGACTCCGAACCCGCTCCACCAGCTGGATCTCTGGATCAGGTTCCTGCTCTGACTCAGAGTCGTTTGACTGTCCTTGCCAACCGTATCAAGAATATTTTCACCAGGGCTCTCTCCGACGTCCTTGATTCCGAGCACTCCACCGTGGTGAGTTATCTATCTTGTGGGGCGCGCCAGCGCACCCACTGGGTGTAGTCCCCGAGATTCGGGCCGATTGCATGCAATCGGCTCGAATCTTTACTTGTTTTTTCTTTGCCTTGCTATACTAAACTGCTCCACTTTTCAGGCCGTTTGCCAGAGACGACAGTGCATCTTCGAGGAGTTGATGTCCGCTTATTCAGCGGACCAGAAGACCCTTAATGCTCCGAAAAATAAATCTGATGCCCAGGTTTCCCAGATCAAGGAGCTGACAAGTAAAACTCCTCCTACTTCTTTTAATCCGATTGCTCTGCTTGCTTGCTTTCGATTGTTGCCATTCTCTTGATTCTGACTTCATTGTGTTCAGTCCTTAGCCGCTACGGCACATCTGCCCAAGATGGAGGAAGCCCAGAAGAGGGTGGCCAAGCTAGAAAATCAGCTCGGTGAAAAGGCTACCTAGCTCGGCGATGCTAAAAAAGAACGGGACCGACTATTTGCTATCGAGATGGAGATCCAGGAGAAAATAAAGAAATTGACCAAGGATCTCTCGAGCCAATCCATTGCCCATGCCAGTGATCTGCAGAAGTTATTGAATGCCCAAAATGAAATGGAGGGCTCACTGCAGAAGGAAAGGGATGCCGCAGTGAAGCGAGCCGAGGAGCTAACTGAGAACTATCAGAGGGAACTGCATTCTGCAAAGGGGCAGGCCGAGCTGGCGCTTGCCAGTTTACAGAAGGTTGATGCTACTCTTGCTGGTAAGTTCTGTCCTTTTGCTAACCTCTTGCCTTTCGACCTGACCTTTTTGCATTCCGATCTAATCCTCTTTGATTGCTCTACTCGTGCCAGGTGCCTGGCCCAACTCCCAAACCGTTGCTGCTCAAGAAGTAGCTGAAAGTAGGCAAGCTCGAGGCGTGGAGGTTGCTGATGCTGCTGTGTCTTGGGGCCTAGAGGATCTGGTTGCAGCTCTTGACGCCCGATCGATTGCCTCTGGTGAAGGGTGCTCTCTTTTCTTTCAAGACTTGCGTGCAAAAGCTTAACGATATGCTCTGGCCGAAAAGAAGGACGCCGATTGCTAGTGAGACCACTGAGGAGGTGGCTCGCAACCTCAAGGTTGCGCCCCAACAACTTATGATTCTGCTCGATTCCGCTGTCCGAGCTAGGATACAGGCCTCCTTCTCTATTGTGATAAGCTGGTACCCCAACTTGGATATGAACTTGCTAGGTGCCGGATCAGAAGAAAGTGTTGGCGCAGTCTGGATGCGAATATGTCGGCAGGCTGAGGAGCTAGGTACCATCATCAACCCACTGGAGTATACTCCGTATCACGAGGATGATGGTACACCAATTCCAGCACCTCCGCTGTCCGAGCTGCGTTACAGTAGTGATGAAGATGACACTCAAGCTCCCCCTACTCGTCGATGTGCCTCTACGTCCAACTCTGAGCAATACACCCGCACTTCTGAAGGTGAAGGTTCGTCCAGCGAGTAGTCGGAGAGTCCTGCACAGGATTCCCCGATTGCTCCGCAGCCCGAAGCCACCGCTACTTCTTCTTCGGAGGGTGATGCGTCCGATGCTCCGATTTCCCCTCCACCAGAAGCGAGTGCTCCGCCCTCTGGTGAAGAGGCTGCTGCTGATGCTCCGGCTGCTTGATTAGTGACGTTACTGGTTCCTGTTTATCTTTTTAGCACTCTGGTCAAAACTGTAAGTGCACCCACTGGGGGTGACTTTTTATGTAATAATTAACATTCGGCCAATCGGCCAGGTTTGCTTGTGAACATGTGTTTTATGTGTATGGATGCCCTCTTGCCTTCACATTTTCGAGCTGATTGCCTTTTTCTTTGCCTTTTTTCTTCCGTAGTCAAATATTCTTGCCAACCATACTGCCGACCTACGGTTGGATCAGAGAATAGACCTCGAAGGAATCAGAAAAATACTTCTAGAATTTTGAGAGCTCCTGACGCAAAGGCAAGGATATGCGAATGGGCCGTTTGCTACCTGTCGACCGGCCTGGTGGCAGGTGGATGCGTCTGCCATCGGACAGTCCCAACTTAAGTATACCTCAGAATGAAACTTTCTGATTGGTAGTTCTGACCGGCCACACTCCCCCGACATTGCAACCGACCTGCGGTCTGCATTCGGTTCGAGATGGTATACGATCAAAACCCACCTCTCATTTAATTTTTCCAAGGTACGCTTGTCTGGGGTAACCGATCAGTTCCCGGGTCCTCTTTTGCCGACCTTAGGACTGAAAATGAATGCGAAAAGCAAAGTGCTCTTGTATTTGGTACCGACCGAATGCAGTCTCATGGACGCACGGTGATTTCATTGATATCACTGCAAAGGTAAAGATACAATTGTACCGTTCAGCTCTAAAACGAGCATAACAGCTCGACGTACCAAGGACGCTCCATTTCTTCTCCTGAAGTTTCCGTGTATCGGGTCGGCTTTCAGCAATCGATGAGGTAGTATGCATTGTTCTTGAGTGCTCGACTGACGATGAATGGACCTTCCCAAGGGGAGGACAACTTGTGCTGGCCCGCCGACTTTTGTATTCGGCGGAGCACCAAGTCGCAATCGCGGAAAGCGAGGGGCGGATCTTCTTGATGTGGTAGTGGCGAAACTTCTGTTGATATATTGCCGACCTGGACAAAGCCAGGAGGCATACTTCTTCTTTTAGATCGACGCCGTTCTCTCGAGCTTCCTTGGATTCTGCCTCCGTGTACATGGCGTGGATAGGTGAGTCAAACTCAATATCAGAAGGGATAATTGCCTCTGTGCCATATACGAGGAAGAAGGCAGTGAATGTTGTTGAACAGTTTGGTGTGGTGCACATACTCCAATGCACGACTGGCAGTTCATCAATCCACGCTTCGGGTGCTCGCTGAAGTGGATCGACCAATCGAGCCTTGATGCCTGATAAAATGAGGTCATTTGCTCGCTCTGCTTGACCATTTGATTGCGGGTGAGCCACAGATGCCACGTCCAGCTGAATGCCTTGCTGGAATGCATACCGAGCTAATGCCCCTTTTGCAAAGTTTGTACCATTATCAGTGATGATGTTGTGTGGCAATCCATATCTGCATGCAACATCTATTATGAACTTGACCAGAGTCGGCCCGTCTAACTTTTTGATCGGCCTTGCCTCGATCTACTTGGTGAATTTGTCCACTGCAGCTAGCAGATGTGTCATGCCACCTCTGGCAGTCTTGAATGGTCCGACCATATCCAATCCCCAAACTGAAAAGGGCCATGTGATTGGGATGCTTTTGAGTGCTGAGGCTGGTTGGTGCCTTTTTGCCTTGAACCTCTTGCAGCCATTGCAATGCTTGACTAAGTTTTCTGCCGCTGCTTTCGCAGTCCGCCAATAGAAACCATGGCGAAAAGCCTTGGAAACTATTTTTGTCGCTGATGCGTGATGACCACATTCGCCTTGATGGATATCCCGCAACAGTTCTAGCCCCTTGTCCTCTTCAACAAAACGTTGGAGAATTCCAGTGGCACTGTGATGCACTAGCTCGTTGTTGATGATTGTGTATGCGCCAGATCGACGCTGGATTTTCCGAGCTTCTACTTCATCTTGGGGAATAATGCCATCGACCAAGAAATCACAGAAAGGCTCTACCCATGAAGGCGCAGTTACGACCACTAGCACGGCTGCTGCCACTGGTACAGGTGCTTCGACTTTAGCTACTGGCAGGTCGGAGGAGGTGGAGTTTACTGCGTCTTGCATAACCACATCAGTCCCCTAGCTGATGACATCAACCCCTGGTGCACAATCAGCAGCCCCTAGTGTGGTCGAATGCTCCGCCGAACTCGGCTTCTTCGCTGATTTTGCTGCTTCGACTTCTGCCATCTTCAAGCCGGCCGAAATAAAGATGGACTCTGATTCTGGGGAAACATTGATAGATGGATTCTGGATGTGCTCTAGGGAAATGCCTGTTGGTATGGCCTTTCTGGTGGATCCCAATTTGGACAGTGTATCTGCCGCCTCATTCTCAGCTCAAGGAACATGATGGAATTCACATCCCTCAAATAAGCCACATAGCTGTTGCACTAGGAACCTGTAGCTTGCCATGTTTGCATCTTTTGCATCCCAACTTCCAGTACATTGATGCACCACCAGATCAGAATCATCATAACATAAATTCAGCCGAATGCCTATCTCCTTTGCCAATCGAACACCATGGACCAGTGCTTCGTACTCGTCCACATTGTTTGGTGCCGCAAAATATATTTGCAACACATATCTCAAGCGCATGTTTATTGCTTTGGCCTAGTCCGTATTTCATCTTGGAGCCATCAAAATGCATTTGCCAAAAATTTGAATCCGAACAGGGAGGCTCATACTGAGTTTCAGCCCAATCGACGAGGAAATTCGCCAATGCCTGGGACTTGATTGAAGTGCGCGGCTCATACTTTATGCCATGGTTTGCAATCTCAATGGCCCATTTTTCCAGTCGGCCAGATGCTTCCCAATTGCTGATGATCTTTGCCAGTGGTGCTGAGCTGATGACTGTGATCGGATGCGCCTGGAAGTAAGGTTTCAGCCTCTTTGCCGCCATGTATACACTGTAGCACATCTTCTAGTAGTGGGGGTAATTTTGCTTGGAGATTGAGAGAACTTCACTGACATAGTATACTAATATTTGGACCGTCTGTGCTCTGTCCTTTTCCGAACGCTCAACCACCATCACAATACTGATCACTCGAGTGGTAGCTGCGATGTACAACATCATTGGCTCTTTCTCAATCGGCGCTGCTAGCACTAGAGCAGTGGATAACATGCACTTGAGTTCTTTGAATGCTTGATACGTCCCAAACGTATCTATAATTTCTTCTTGCTCCATGCATGTTTTGTGTGATATTGCTATGATCTAGACACACTTTCATACAATTTTGATCATATTTGGACTAACTTATTAACTCGGTGTACCACAGTGTCAGTTCCTGTTTTCTGCTGTTTTTTTATTTCAGGTTTCCCCCATATTAAAAGTGCTCCAAAAATTCAGGAAAAATCAGATAAAAAATCAGCGCAGAAGAACCTTCCGGAATCACCTGGGTGGGGCCAGAGGTCTACCACCAGGGGTCTAGGCGCCCAGGTGGCGCGACCTAGGGCTTGGCCGCGCCAGGGGGGGCGCTTCGACACCTAGTGGCCCCCCTAGCTGCCCCCCTTCGCCTATTTATTCCTCGTGATGGGATTCTTATGAAGACAAAACCCTTTTTCGCGATCTCGCCTCTGTTCCGCCGCCGCCGAGCTTCCAAGATCAAGAGCGCCAGCAGACCTCTTCTCAGCACCCTGCCGAAGGGAGGATTGACCTCCGGGAGCCTCTCCTCCACCATGGACGCTTCCCGGATGATCCGTGAGTATTCTACCTTGAACCATGGGTCCGTGATCAGTAGCTATGTGATGTTCTTCTCCCCTCTTTGTTCTTCATGGATTAGACCTCGTGAGCTTCCCTACATGATCGAGGCACATATGTAATTTTGTGTTGTTGCTATGCTGAGTTTGCTGGGATCTGATGGATTATGACACTATGTTCAGTTTGTGATTGAGTAATATATCTGGTTCTTATATTTTATATTTATGTTCTTTAGTAATTCTTGCATGTTCTCTGTTGATGTTTATTGCTTTGGCCAAGTAGTAGGTAGTGACTCCAAGAGGGAACGTTATGCTCGATTGTGGGTTCATGCCCCCTGATGACTAGCTTGAGTGACAGAAACATGAGTCTAGGGGATGTGTTGTTGCCACAAGGGGGAAAACAACAGTGCTTGTAACCGCGGTTGCAAGGATTGTTTACTTTACGCAAAGTTCTTTTAATGCAGTTGTCTGTTGCTTTGGGTTTACACTTTGGGTGGGGCTCGTAACTTAATACCAGCGAGATGTTTTGGATAGATATCTCAAGGTGATGATTAGTAGTAGATGGAGTTGGATTTCGGTCTACTTATTTTGGCGTACCGCCCATGATTTTGAGCCCCGTCCTTTCTTTGTAGCATAGTTAGCATTCAAGGTGGGTAACCAACGAAGGGCGAGAAGCTATTATCATTTCCACGCCATCAAGAAAATTTCTGGTGCCGTCGCCGGGGACTCCGAGTGCCAAGATAGGGGAGTTGCACACTATCTTTTACCTTTGCTTTTTAGTCTTGTTAGTTTACTTTTCAGTTTTTATCTTAGTGTTCTATATCAAAAATCACAAAAAAAATTACCTTGCTTTTAGTAGTCCTTCTTGTTTAGATGAACATGTTTAGCTTTAGTTTAGTTTAGTTTGTTGCTGGAACTCTCTTTAGTTTTCATGTTTATCTTGTTAAGAGAGTTGGTTGTTGCACTGAGTTGTGTCTTGTCTATAAGTAGGTAATTGAGGTTACTATTCAATTGTAGTAGTAACTTGCAATAATTATGAGGTATTGTTGTGAGTAATGTTTGAACTTTTGGTGTCAAGAGCTCTAAATTATTAGTGATAGGTGTCGTATTTTGGGCAATCCGTGTTTATTTTCTAAACCTACAAAAACTATTTGAGAACTCTGGATACTAGATGGATCACTAATCTTTTGAGGGATCAGATATTAGAGTACACTCACGTACCGTGAGTCGAGGATGCGCAAGGATAACCAAACCCCCATACACTACTCCTCGGGGTACTTGTCTCTTTGTGAACCTCCTCATTGGATTGAGAGTTACCGATAATAAGTGCATGAGTTCTTCGTACTAATGTAAGTATTGAAAGTTAACACTTCCACCTCCTCATATTTGCTAGCCTCTTCGGTACCGCGCATTGCCCTCTTCTCATTCCGAGAGTTGGCGTCCACCTCGCCGGTGCATCCAAACCCTTGACATGATACGCTCTGTCATCATAAACCTCCTTATATCTTTCCTCGAAACAGCCACCATACCTACCTACCAAGGCATTTCCATAGCCTTTCCAAGATATATTGCCATGCAACATCCACCTCTTCATGACTTGATCTTCATGTCATACATGTTCCTGCTACACTGGCAGAGGCATACATTTGCACACATCTTGATAGCTACATCTTCTTTAGGTTGAGTACCTTGTAAAGTGTGAAGATCTTCTTTACCTTCTTGTAAAATAGAGTGTTGCCCTTAAGTGAGGAAAAGATCCCAAAGTGGACAAATTTAAAAAAAATCCAAAGAGAACAAATGAGAGTTAAATAGAAAGAGCCATTGAGGCCACCAAAAATAGAAAAAAGAGAAAAAGAAATAAAAAGAGAGAAAGGGGCAACACTACTATTCCTTTTGAAAGATCCACACTCGTACTCCCTCTTATCTTGTACTCCATAGAGATGATCATTTATGCATATAGCTATGTGGGAACTTCACACTATAGAACTTGGCTTGCATATTCCAAGGATGAGCCTCCTCAAATGAGCTATAGGTCTTCATGAGCGAGAAAGTTGGATGCACCCCCACTAGTTCCATGGGAGAGCTTTTCTTAGCTCATATGTGCTTCCGTTGCATGGCAATCCCTACTCCTCACATCATATTTATCATGGCTTTATCGCCTATGATTGTCCTCATTGATGTGAGACTTTCTCACCCTTTTTGCCTCCCTCCTCCACCATATTTCTCTCTTTGCCATCGTAAGTGTCAACTTTCGTGCTTACGCTCATCCATTGCATGAGTGCTCAAAATATCGAAAGGGAGTGGATCAAATTGACTTGTACCTGGCTAGTGGTCTGGGGATGAGTCAAGATAAGATTCCAAAGAAGACCAAGTGTGAAACTTTAGTAGATTGAGTTATCAACAAAAATATTTTTTCTCTCGTATTCCCATATTCCCCTTCTTGCATGCAAACACCATTTGGACACATTTGAGTCACGGACAGCAAGAGCTCTTGCACCTTTATGTTCTTATGCTGCTTGTTCAAATGCTAATATAGACTCTTGCCTGTTATGACTTGAATTGAATTACATACCTTCATTTCTTTACTTTCAAAGTTCTTATATGATTGTTAGCATGTCACCACAGAAATTATGCTTGTTATCATTTACCTACTCGAGGACGAGCAGGAATTAAGCTTGGGGATGTTGATACGTCCCAAACGTATCCATAATTTCTTCTTGCTCCATGCATGTTTTGTGTGATATTGCTATGATCTAGACACACTTTCATATAATTTTGATCATATTTGGACCAACTTATTAACTCAGTGCACCACAGTGCCAGTTCCTGTTTTCTGCTGTTTTTCTATTTCAGGTTTCCCCCATATTAAAAGTGCTCCAAAAATTCTGGAAAAATCAGATAAAAAATCAGCGCAAAGAACCTTCCGGAATCACTGGGTGGGCCCATAGGGCCACCACCAGGGGCCCAGGCGCCCTAGTGGAGCGCCCTAGGGGGAGGCCGCGCCAGGGGGACGCCTGGACCCCTGGTGGCCCCCTGGCTGCCCCCTTTCACCTATATATTCTCCGTCACGGGAAACCTCCGAAGAACGAACCCTTTTTCACGATCTCGCCTCTGTTCCGCCGCCGCCGCGCTTCCAAGATTGGGAGCGCCAGCAGACCTCTTCCCGGCACCCTGTTGGAGGGAGGATTGACCTCCGGGAGCTTCTCCACCACCATGGACGCCTCCCGGATGATCCATGAGTAGTCCACCTTGGACCATGGGTCCATGATCAGTAGCTATGTGATGTTCTCCTCCCCTCTTTGTTCTTCATGTATTAGACCTTGTGAGCTTCCCTACATGATCAAGGCACATATATAATTCTTTCTGTTGTTGCTATGCTGAGTTTGCTGGGATATGATGGATTATGAGACTATGTTCAGATTGTGATTGAGTTATATATTTGGTTCTTATCTTTTATATTTTTGTTCTTGAGTAATTCTTGCATGTTCTCGATTGATGTTTATTGCTTTGGCCAAGTAGTAGGTAGTGACTCCAAGAGGAAGTGTTATGCTTGATTGTGAGTTCATGCCCCCTGATGACTAGCTTGAGCGACAGAAAGATGAGTCTAGGGGATGTGTTGTTGCCATAAGGGGGAAAACAACGGTGCTTGTAACCACGGTTGCAAGGATTTTTTACTTTAGCAAAGTCCTTTTAATGTAGTTTTCTGTTGCTTTGGGTTAACACTTTGGGTGGGGCTCGCAACTTAATACCAGCGATATGTTGTGGATAGATATCTCAAGGTGGATGATTAGTAGTAGATGCAGTTGGATTTCAGTCTACTTATTTTGGCGTACCACCCATGCTTTTGAGCCTCTTCCTTTCTTTGTAGCATAGTTAGCATTGGTTTACGCTCGTAATCCTGTCAATTTCCCAGCTATGATTTGTTTACCTCGCATAGAAGTTTTATCATCTTTTGGGAGAGAGACATCACTAGTGAACATCATGGGACCCCGGTCTATATTTATCATCACTATTTACACTCTCAATTTATTTCCTGCTTTTACTTTCCAGTTGCAATTACCACCACTATTATCTGTTGCGTTGATCCTTTGTAAACAACAAGGCCGGAGAGATTGACAACCTCTCTGAACTTCATTGGGAGCAAAGTTACTTGTGTGTGTGCAGGTCCAGCTGAAGTAAGCAATCTTAGATTGTGAACGGTTCACTTCACCACCTACTTGTCGACCTTGGAGTCCTACTGGTCGATCTCAACCTTGGTATCTGAAAGGACGTGGATGTCGCCTAGAGGGGGGGTGAATAGGCGTTTAAAAATAATTACAGTTTTGGCTTGAACAAATGCGGAATAAAACTTAACGTTTAATTTTCCAACCAAGAAACCTAAATAAGCTAGGCTCAACTATGTGCACCAACAACTTATACTAAGCAAGATAAAAACTATGTGATAGCAAGATATATGAAAAGAGAACTATGGCTATTACAAAGTAGGTGCACAAGTAAATAGGTTGAATAGATGAACAACCTATGGGACAAGCAATGCACAATAATAAGAGCAAGCACAAGATAAACAAAGTAATAAGATTGCTCAAAGTAAGGGTAGAGATAATCGCAAGTGGAGCCGATGGAGACAAGGATTTTTTACCGAAGTTCCTTCTCTTGCGAGAAGTACGTCTCCGTTTGGACAGGGTGAGGAGCACAATGCTCACACGAAGCCAACGAGGGTCACCCTATGTAACATCCCAAAATTCGGTGTAATATCCCTATGCGAGCAAGCACAATTCTTTATGTAACGTCTCCGTTGTCGGGCTGTAACCTTCGGTGTTGCAGGTTTTTCAGACGATCAGTAAGGTGCGTTTAGGGGTTGCAAGTCTACACTCAGCATGTTCGCATGTGGCTGTTGATGGACTCCACAATATTTGCTTTTGCTTCCGCTATATTTATATTGAATAAGCTAGCCTTGAGCTATGCAACTTGTTATTTATTTTACTCTGGATCATACGTTGTAATAATGATGCACTTGTACTTTGATATACATTTATAATACTGTGTGTGCCAGCGAGTTCGATCCAGGGACTGGCACTTGAGCACAGGGACTTCAATTCTATGTGAATTGGGTCGTTACACCCTATTTCTCCTCACGCTCTTACCAATGCAAGATGCCGTGATTCCACTATTAGGACACTTGAGGGCGGTCACCGAACCCGTACAAATGGCGACCCTTGGGGGTGGTCACCGAACCCGTACAAATGCTCGGGGCAATCTCCACAACCGAATTGGAGGCTCCCGTAGCATCCCGAAGCTTTCCACCACAATGATTGAGCTCCACAACAACAAGCCTCTAGGCGCCAACGCACCCACGAGGTACAAGCTCTAGAGTGCCGATGCACTCAAGAGTAGAAATATTCTCAACTTCACTTCTACAACGAATCCTCGGAGAGAACTCAAACCGATGCACCAAATGCAATGGCAAGAGCACACGAAGTGCTCAAGTCCCCAACTCTCAAATCCCACCAAAGCAACAAAAGCTATGGAGGAATATGAGAGGAAGAACAAGGAGAGCACCAAGAACTCCAAGATCTAGATCCACAAGGTTCCCCTCACTTAGAGGAGAGATGGCTTGGTGGAGAATGTGGATCTAGACCTCCTCTCTCTTTTCCCTCAAAAAGGAGAAAGAATCATGGGAGGGAAAGGGAGTAAGCAAGCTCAAAGAGGTCAACAATGGGGGGAAGAACTTGCACAAAAAGGGTGAGGACAAAGGAAGAAGAAGACCCCCTTTTGTAGGTCCCCATGAATCCAACCGTTGGAAGCCCACCAACCACGGTACTACCGCACAGCGAGCGGTACTACCTCAACTGGAGCGGTACTACCGCCCTACGGTACTACCGGGCTCAGTACCGTGCCCCACTACCACCCTATACAGTCGGAATACGGTAGTGGATGCGGTACTAACCACGGTAGTACCGCTGGAGCGGTACTACCTCAACTCCGGGCGGGACTACCTCACAGGAAAAAACAGCACGGCCAAAACAAGCATAACTTTTCCATACGAACTGCGATTTTGATGATCTTGGGCTTGTTTTAAAGCTATGGAAAAGCTCTAGATCCTCACATAGAGAACCAACCAAGATCAAAAAAAAACAAATGATGCAAATCATGGAAATGTTAGAATGCCAACAAGGTAGAAGGGGAAACCTTCACAAGATAAGAGCAGACAAAAACACCAACAACGAAAACACAAAACTAGATGTATATGAAATCCGTTTTCGACGAAGAAGAGCTTGTAATGAATACGAACTCAAGCTCCAACACTCACAAAGAGAAAACCAAACAAGAACCAATAAAGATGATGCCAAGGATGCACAAGGTTTGAGCTCTCCACGAACGATGCGGACTAGCCTATAACCCGGTATCCTAACTACCACCATGAGAACGGTAAACTAGAAACCTATAAAGTCCAAACCTTTGTCTTGCGCGTAATCCACTTGAGCTTGATGATGACGATCATGTCCGCCTCAAGTTGGAACATATTTCTTGATTCCGCCGACTCGATGAAGACTAGTAGATTGCTCCCCCATACTCCATTATGGGTGAGCCTATTTTAGGCATATCTTCACAAGAGCATTATCTACAAATGGTCGGCAAGCTCCAAGCATATGATATCTTCATGATGCTCCTCTTGACCTTGCGCACATCAACTAGACCAATCTTTGGATAGCTCCATGAAGAACCCCTTGGTCAACACGTAATCTTCATCTTACAACCTTGAAGCCAACATATGATCTTCAAGCGTTGCCTAAGGACAAACCTTAAGGTATACCTCAAGGAAACCATTAGTCCATAAAGATTGTCATCAATTACCGAAACCAAACATAAGGGCACATGCCCTTTCAATCTCCCCCCATTTTGGTAATTGATGACAAACACATTAAGAGGGTTTATATGATGAATTATGCTAATCATGGAAAGCAAGTATGCATGAACACGAGGGCAAATGCTTAAGAACAAAACCAAAGCATGAAACTCCTCAAACAAAACACAACCCTCTAAACTCTTCTCCCCCTTTGGCATCAATTGCCAAAATGGGCGAAAAAACTTAGAGGGCCGATATAGAATGTTTTCCTCCCAAAAGGGTGCATTTCTCAAGAAATGAGTGGAATATAATACACATATCCAAAGATACATGGTGGGAGGAAAAACAAACTATAGATAGGATCCAAAGATTGCAAAAGGATGAGATGGCACAAAGGCATAAGAAAATGCAAGCAATCAAACGATCCAACATGCCAAAAGACTACAAGATATTATGATATGAGCATAAGAGTGTTCTAAAGAAAATAGAGAAGTTCCCCAAGATTTGTGCACTATTTAGAATCTTTGTATTATAATACAAAGTTCACAAAAATTGGATCATCACTCCCCCAAAATCGATAGAAACACAACACAAGTGCAAGTGTGCAAAGATATGAGACAAAGTCTAGCACTTGCAACAAACCAATGGTTGAGAAAATAGAAAAATAGATAATCATAGGAATGGTCTCAACCAACAAAATAATCATGGCAAAGCACTTGATATGACTAGTATAAGGATGACTATTTAAGCATCAACATAGTCTTGAAGAAATGAGACTCAAGATGCTATACATGTCCTTCCAACATAAGTTAAGAAGGTCACACACACAAACAACAAATGGGTTCACAAGCTTAAATAAAATGCAAAGTAAAATCAAGGCTTGTGACAACCCCATGGTGAAGATATACAATAATAGGCACATCAAGACAAGCATGAGGACAACAATCTTCACCACCAAAAGAGTGTACTAAGATGAATTGGATAACGACACACACTCAAACACACACGCTTTCATGTAACCACCGAAGAATTAATCACAAAAGAGTGAGGGTGGACGTGAAAGCAAGAGGATATCCACTAGATATAACTTCTCTCAAGTGTATAAGATTCTAGGTAGATTATATCCACAAAGAATCATGTACACATAAAATAGTTACAAAATGAGAGAACACGATATCCAAATGGAAGTCATAAATATAAGAATAAGATATTTGCTTGAAAGCATAGCCAATGGCTTAATATTATCTTATTGTATAAAAATGAAATCCACACAAACAACCATCAAAGTCATCACAAATAGCAACATGGTATCAAGAGATAGTTGAGATGATTTGAACAACAAAACAAGTATCGCAACCACTAATATAGCTTGCAATTCTAGAACAAATCAAGAACCGCAACAATTTAAAATGAAGAATGTCATGCCATGATGCAACCTACACAAGGTTGGAAGAAAGAAAAGTATGCATGAGGTAGATACTTGTTACCGAGATAGCATGGGAATGATGTAGTAGATAAAGTCTTCATTGATCGTCCTAGCATGACTCCAAAAGGCACATGTTGACACCACCTTCCTTTTGATTAAGACGATCCTTCATTGCATCTCCAATGTTCCTAGAACCATAGTTAACAAACAAAATGGTACCCAAACTCATTGGGACCAAAGAGTTAGAGGAACAAAAGAAAAATAGGACAAACTCCACACGAATAAGTGCATATGGACATGAAGATGAATTCCATGCACATATTAGCCAATAAAGAAGTGGATGGAGTTTAACCTATATATAGGATCAAAGAAAGAAAACATGGCATAGGTACTACACAAATAGCAAATATGCATGCGCAAGACTTTCAAGAACCAAAGGACATGCAATTTGGACAAGACACCAAGTAAACCAAGAAGGCACACCAAAGGTGGCACAACATAAGGTTTTCCAAATTATATCAAAGGTCCAAATCAACACATGATAGGAGACAAGTAGCAATTAACACATGGTGAATTGCTACACTCACCAACAAATGAGAAGAAATACCAATTGAATCACAACCCAATCAACACATGATTGAATAGGAAAACAATTGAAAAGGATACCAAGTGACCAAAAGATTCCAAAATAAGATTCCAATTGGAAAATAAGGTTCCAAAATAAACTTGTGACTTGGAGTATACCAAATAAAGGATATATCAAGGAATGGGGTATCAATTGATACACCAATTGATAGAGAGCATGATACCAAAAATAAAAGATATCAAAGACAAGAGGTATCAAACTCTCAAAAGGAAAGCACAATTCCAAACTAACTATGCCCTCAACAAATTTATGATGACACAAAGCACCACATAGAATATGCCTTCCAAAAACACACACTTGATATGGATCATAAGATGCTAGCTCCCCCAAAATATGTGCATTATATAGAATTTCCATTTGAATACAAAATGCACACGATGGGATCATCACTTTCACTATATCTAGAGAAACACTAGACAAGATCACGAAAACACATGATCCACAAGTGGCTAGGAAGACAAAGAGAGTTAAAACCATAATAAAACCTTGGGAAGTAATAAGGAAGTTATAAACAAGACAATGTAAAGATGACCAATAATTTCTACCACCTATAAGAGTACCAATTGTTAAGAACAAGAGGTATATGGAATTACTTCTGGGTGGTAGATATCATTAATATATATTATCATCTTCACAACAACAACCATAAGCACGTGGCAAAAGATAAGAATTGATCACAATGCTTACAAAGAGATTCTTGATAGCTTCAAGTATGCATCCAATCATGCAAGCAATGATTAGGAAAACTTGGAGCAAACGGTTCCCTCGTAGAAACTTCAAGTACATATTGGAGGGAAACCGTATCAAGAAAATCTCACACACTCAAGATCCATAAGATGAGAAATGAAGTCAATTTAAGCAAATTGGAACTTGAGGAGAAAACATGCCACCTAGAAACTAGATAATTTACAATATCAACTCTAAGTGGCAAAACCCCAAATGTACAAATTTTATAGGCGTGTAATATGCACAAAGCATATTACTCCCCCATAATGTGATATCCCAATATTTACAACTAGGGGCAAACAAATACCAACAAGAGATAATTAATGGATACTTTAGAATTGGAATTTCTCATGAGTACAACATACCACATAGTGACTAGATAATCTTGTAATATCAATACTAGGTGGTATTCCTCATGTATACACATTTTTAGGATCGTGAAGTGCACAAGGCACATCACTCCCCCAAAATGGGATGAACCATTAATTTCTCACATGAGCCAACTAATATGCAAACAAAACGAAAAATAGGCTCAATGCAACACTCACACATACATGGTGTGCAAACCAATATACACAACATTGATTACTCAAGATACGTAGATTGGAAGCACAACATGTACAAACACATGCATGGTACAAACCAAAACATGAAAAGGGGCAAGTAACTTTCAATGTAAACAATTTAAGTACAAGTTACCGTAAGGAGGCACATTGGATATAAGATAGACACAATAATCCAAATGACTTGGCTTGAGATAATGTGATTAATGAAGGTCCCTTAATTCTTCATAATGTAGCCAAGTCTCCAATGCCCTCCACCAACACCTATTGATCAAGTTTGAGCTTGTTGGTCCCCAACCAAGTTGGGTCCTAAGAGGTTAGTCACAATAGGCTTGGCAACCCAAATGGTGCTTTTCTTGTCACCACTTTGAGTGCCAACAAATTTGGCAACCACATTGCCAACCTTATCCTTCCGAAGAGAATAAACATCATCAACTATAATAGGGTTGGATAAGGTACCGTTCGTGCATGAAGAATAAAGATGACCCTTCTCACGACATAAGTAGCAACATCTACTCTTTCCTTTCTTCACGGTTGATTTCTCAACATGAAGATCATTTACTTGAGTCTTCTTGGGAAGTGGCTTCACTTCACCTTGCGGTTGAACTTGAGGCCTCTTCCCTAGTTGCTTGTCACTCATGGGCTTCTTCTTCAAAGGGCAAGATCTAACATGGTGCCCTTCAACCTTGAACTTGAAGCAAATAATCTTGGCCGAATTCTTGACTTGTGATTGGCCCTTCTTCTTGTTTAACATGGACTTCTTATTGTTGGAGTTGAATCCAAGTCCACCCTTGTCATTGGGGGATTTTTGTCCACACAAAACCTTGTCAAGTGTAGACTTCCCTTCATGACCCTTTCCCAAGTATTTCTTCAAAGAAGTGACTTGGGACTTGAGCTCTTTGATTTCCTCTACATGGTTAGTAACAATACAAGTACTAGAGGAAGTAGAAGCTTCATTGTTAGAGCAACAAGACAAGGAGAGTAATCCATCACAAGAAGTAGCAACATTATGAGTGGATGAATTACAAGGACTAGCACATGGCAATATAGCATATTGAGTAGAAGTAGTGCTAATGTCCACATGAGGAACTAATTTAGAAACCTTAGCCTCATGAGCTAACTTTAGCACATTATGGGAGACTAGAAGATCCTCATGAGAGATTGAGAGCTTTTCATGACTTTCTTCCAATTTCCCATACTTGCTAGTTAGCAACTCAAGTTGAGCCTTTAGCTCAACATTCTCCTTTAGGATGGATGCTTCACAATAAATAGAGTTAGTAGCACAAGCATCATCAAGAAAAGAGGAAGGAGAGGACGACATGGCAAGCTCTTTCGAATAAGAAGCTTTTAGTTGAGCATGCGACTCGGTGAGTTTGATGAGCTCACCCTTAATGACCCGTGAGCCATTTCCGAGGTGCTCAAAATCCTCAAGGAGTTTAGCATGTGCAACTTCAAGCTTAACATGTTTAGTTTTGATAGAATTAGACACCTCAGGGGTTCTATCAAGATATTCCTTTACTTTAGATAACTCTAAAGCAAAAGTCTCCTCAAGAGATTCCTTGGTGGTTTCTTCACACTCTAGAGCTTGAGATAGATCCGCAATTTCATTAGCATAATCACGCTCATGGCTTTTCGTTTTCTCAATGGTGGCCTCATTCTCCTCGATATGAGCTTCCAACTCCTCAATGTATTTCTTTCCCTCAATGGCAATAGACATGATTTCCATGAAGTTGGAGCAAGCAATTTTATTCTTATGAAGATCTTTAAAATCATTTCTCCCTTAATTTTTAAGGAAGCAATATTATCATCCTCTTCAACATTATCTATATCATCATCATTATTCGATATGGGTGTCAAAGTAGGAGATACCTTTAACTCCTTGGGCATAAGGCAAAAATGAGTAACACGAGAAGATGATGTAGGATCTCTTGAGGCACCATTCGAGACCACATCTTGTTCCATGGATTCTTGGTTTTCCTCTACATTGTTAGCACAATAACTAGAGGAAATAGAGGCATGTTTATCATGGCAACAAGATATAGCAAGCATATCATCATGAGATATATTCAAGTGATTTCTACATGATATGCATGGACTATCAACACAAGCATGTAAAACATTTATGGTGCTCGAAGTGTTGAGGTCCAACAAGGAGGCATTGCAATAAGATAGTGATAAAGGGTTATCAACAATAAGTTCACTATCATCATTCCAATGACTCACACTACTCACCATTTCATTACCTTGTGGAAAACCACATGTTGATGAGGTAGAAGAAGTTGAGAAAGCATCGCGACCAGAGGTGGAGGGAGAACAATCATCCTCACAAATCTTGGACACACCATATTTATCTTGAAGCTTTGTCCACAACTCATGAGCATCCCGAAACGGCATGAGTTGAAATATGTCTAAATTACTCAAAGCATCAACAAGCACATTAGAAGCTTGAGCATTGAGATACGAGTTTTTCTCATCCACCAAGTATAGGTTTTGAGTATCCTTTGGAGGAGAAAAACCCATATCTACAATTCGCTCCATACACGGGTCAATGCCCCGGAAATAAGTAAGCATGCGAATTTTCCAAGCATCAAAATGTGTGCCATCAAAACTAAGAGTGTCAATGAATCCTAATCCCCTAGTCGACATCCTTACTCTCAAGGCGGTGAAGCGCTATAAAGAGAGACGAATCTCTGGTACCAATTGAAAGGACGTGGATGTCTCCTAGAGGGGGGGTGAATAGGCGTTTCAAAATAATTACGGTTTTGGCTTGAACAAATGCGGAATAAAACTTAACGTTTAATTTTCCAACCAAGAAACCTAAATAAGCTAGGCTCAACTATGTGCACCAACAACTTATACTAAGCAAGATAAAAACTGTGTGATAGCAAGATATATGACAAGAGAACTATGGCTATTACAAAGTAGGTGCACAAGTAAATAGGTTGACTAGATGAACAACCTATGGGACAAGCAATGCACAATAATAAGAGCAAGCACAAGATAAACAAAGTAATAAGATTGGTCAAAGTAAGGGTAGAGATAACCTCAAGTGGAGCCGATGGAGACAAGGATTTTTTACCGAAGTTCCTTCTCTTGCGAGAAGTACGTCTCCGTTTGGACAGGGTGAGGAGCACAATACTCACACGAAGCCAACGAGGGCCACCCTATGTAACATCCCAAAATTCTCCGAATTTTGGAATGTTAATAAAGTTAAATAGATAATTATTGTTTGATTGGTGTGTTTGATTTTCTCTGGGATTTAAAAACTTTTGGTGTTGAAAAGAATATTAAAGTGGGAGGGAATAAAATGACTTTTCCTAATATTCACCGTTGGTGTTTTGGAATTTATTGTTTAAAAACAAAACCAACAAAATAAAATGGGCGAAGGAAATATGACTCCTTCAATTTATTAAAAGTTTGGAAAAGGTTTTAAATCTTTATTGGAATCCTTTTGAATATTCAAAACATTTTTCAACTCAAGGAAATTCATTTGAGAGGATATAAAAGGACTTATCCCCATTTTTAATTTGTTGAAAAATAGTTTAAAATATTTTTGGGAGACTTTTTAATTTTACTTTGGAGTTATGAATATTTTCTATTAATATTTTTGAAATTTATTTATGCTCCGGAGAAGTTTTTATTTCAATTTTCGGAGTTTTAGGTATTTTTAAAATGCCAGAAAAGTATTTAAAAATAAGTTGCAAAGTTTTTATTTTTATTTATTATTTTGGTCAAGCCAAAAATTCAATTTTATTATTTCAAAAATATTGGCGAAGACGGAATTTTAAAATAAATTTCCGTGTTTTTTCTAATATTGTTTTGGGCCTGGGCTGTTTTTTTTCACACACCGATTTTGTATTTATCTCAGATTTAAAGAAAAAAAAGAGGATTAGGGGCTGGCTATAAATAGCCCAGATTAGGGCTAAATTATTTTCGCTTAGCGTTTTAGGGTTAGCTCTAATTTAATCCGTGGGACCCGCCGCCGCCGACGTCATCGCCGGAATTTCGCCGGAGCATCGCCGGAGTTGCCGGAATTTTCGCCGGAGCATCGCCGGAGTTGTGTTTTTCCGCGGTTTTTCGAGGTAACTTCGCGACGCGCCGCCGCCTGCGCCCGACCCCGCCACCTCACCACGCCGGAGCCGCCGCCCTGGCCTCGCGCACCGGCCGTCGCCCGCCCCTGGCCGCGCCCGCCCCCGCCGTTCCGCCGCCCCTGGTCGCCGGCCCTCGGCCGGAGTAGCCGGCCGGAGCCGCAGCCCCGAGCTGGGCCGAGCCGAGCCATGGCCATGGCTGGCTCCTTGCCCGTGCCCGTGGGGAAGAAGCAGTTAGAAAAAAAAAAGACAAAACGTGTTTTGATTTTTTTTTTCAGATCTGGATCCAAACCGCCCGGGGACCCGATCGCGTTTTTCAGAATTTTTTTATTTACGTATGGTTCCTTTTTACAGTAGAGCACCCCGGTACCCCCGGTGTCACCCCGATACCGTTTTCGCGACTACTTTTTAACCGTAACTCGGAATTGGGCGATTCTAGTTGCGTTGCGACCGTGTAGAAATTTTCTAGCCAGTAGGCCTAGTGTTACAGAAGTTTTAAGTTTTTAAATTTGGATCCCAAGCTGATCCAAATTTGAACTTCCGGCAGCCGTAACTTTTTACCGGTGCACCCGTTTGCGCCGTTTCTTTTTGCGTTGGATCACTCGTTCCATGTACTTTCTGTTTATATCTTGTGTACACAAAAATTCACAAGTTTATTGATCTGTTTAAATTCAAATTCAATTCAATTTTGCACCTGCTACGACCTGTGTTGTAGTATTCCGTTTCACGTGATTCTTTTTGCATATTGGATCATATGAGATATCTTATCGGCAATATCCACACACCATTCATATTGCCATGATTTTTGCCTTGATTTCATAATTCCTTGATCATAATTTTTGTATCGACAATTCCTTATCCGTTGACTCTCTCGAGTTCATGTTCCACCGATCACCTTCGAGCACATCCACACCTTTGCGCTTTAAGGTTTTTGTTTTGTTGCTAAAACCTTTGTGTTTGTGTTATTGATCTTTTGTTTGTATCGTTGTGATCTGATTGCTTATTTGATTTCCTTCGTTGCGATAGATTCTCGGAGTGTGACGAATAGAGTTGACTGGAACGTGAGAGCGAAGATCTTCATCGAATGTATAAGGCAAGTGATGCTTTGACCATACTCATACCTATATTTTCTATATGCATTATGTTAAGAAATATCACCTTATTGCATGATAGGTGGTTTATTATTCTGTTGCTGCAAAACCAGTTAGGATAGCCACATGTCTTGACTTATCTACCGTAGATCAACCTAGCCGTGTTGTTACTTTATTGCTATGCTTTGTAGACGTGGTTGGGTTGTGAGAATTCATGGAGTGCATGTGAGCTATTTCTAATAAGCTGTGTAGCAACTTTATATAAATAGAAATCACTTCTGGACGGGCGGGTTGCATCCCTGTAGTTGTGCCTTGTCTAAGGACAGTGCCGGGGTTAAATGCACCCAATGGTTGTTTTGGTGGTGGACCGGGTGAGTCATGGCGAGTACCCTCTGACGCAGTGGGCGCCGTCCAGGCTCAAAAAGATCAGACAGACAATATTACTAGTAGCTTCCGTGTACAGCCACTGGCTATATAGGCTCTGTCTTAGCACGAGTACGTTGTGGGGAACCTGGCCCTGGTAGCTAGCTGATGGAGATGTGTGGTTAGGTGTACCGGCTACCAAAGGGTGGAGGCAACCTCTTTAGAAAGTCTTTGTCTCAATCTTCGGGTTGAGTCCAGTGGGGAACGTGTACAACCTCTGCAGAGTGTATAAACTGATCATGATTAGCCGTGTCCACGGTTACGGACGAACTTTGAGCAACTAGTCAGTACTGTTGATGAATGATCTTGACAGATGAACACTTAATAATAATTTGGTTGGGACAAGAGTAGCATGGGTTGCTGTGTCTTACAGGTAGAATTCAACTTAAAACTTTGACTAGTTTAGTTCAGGAGAAAATTGGCTTTCTGCAAAACTAAACCATAAGCCTTTCCTTTGACTTACCTTGCATGTAGTTGTAGGTCCTTTATATAAACTTTTTCATGTCACTTTCCGTACAAATCAGATGTACTGACCCGTTGTCGGGCTGTAACCTTCAGTGTTGCAGGTTTTTCAGACGATCAGTAAGGTGCGTTTAGGGGTTGCGAGTCTACACTCAGCATGTTCGCATGTGGCTGTTGATGGACTCCATGTTATTTGCTTTTGCTTCCGCTATATTTATATTGAATAAGCTAGCCTTGAGCTATGCAACTTGTTATTTATTTTACTCTGGATCATACGTTGTCACAATGATGCACTTGTACTTTGATATACATCTATAATACTGTGTGTGCCAGCGAGTTCGATCCAGGGACTGGCACTTGAGCACAGGGACTTCAATTCTATGTGAATTGGGTCGTTACACCCTATTTCTCCTCACGCTCTTACCAATGCAAGATGCCGTGATTCCACTATTAGGACACTTGAGGGCGGTCACCGAACCCGTACAAATGGCGACCCTTGGGGGTGGTCACCGAACCCGTACAAATGCTCGGGGCAATCTCCACAACCGAATTGGAGGCTCCCGTAGCATCCCGAAGCATTCCACCACAATGATTGAGCTCCGCAACAACAAGCCTCTAGGCGCCAACACACCCACGAGGTACAAGCTCTAGAGTGCCGATGCACTCAAGAGTAGAAATATTCTCAACTTCACTTCTACAACGAATCCTCGGAGAGAACTCAAACCGATGCACCAAATGCAATGGCAAGAGCACACGAAGTGCTCAAGTCCCCAACTCTCAAATCCCACCAAAGCAACAAAAGCTATGGAGGAATATGAGAGGAAGAACAAGGAGAGCACCAAGAACTCCAAGATCTAGATCCACAAGGTTCCCCTCACTTAGAGGAGAGATGGCTTGGTGGAGAATGTGGATCTAGACCTCCTCTCTCTTTTCCCTCAAAAAGGAGCAAGAATCATGGGAGGGAAAGGGAGTAAGCAAGATCAAAGAGGTCAACAATGGGGGGAAGAACTTGCACAAAACGGGTGAGGACAAAGGAAGAAGACCCCCTTTTATAGGTCCCCACGAATCCAACCGTTGGAAGCCCACCAACCACGATACTACCGCACAGCGAGCGGTACTACCGTGGAGCGGTACTACCTCAACTGGAGCGGTACTACCGCCCTACGGTACTACCGGGCTCACTACCGTGCCTCACTACCGCCCTATACAGTAGGAATACGTAGTGGATGCGGTACTAACCACGGTAGTACTACCGCTCGGGCGGTACTACCTCAACTCCGGGCGGTACTACCTCACAGGAAAGAACAGCACGGCCAAAACAAGCATAACTTTTCCATACGAACACCGATTTTGATGATCTTGGGCTTGTTTTAAAAATATGGAAAAGCTCTAGATCCTCACATAGAGAACCACCCAAGATCAACAAAAAGAAATGATGCAAATCATGGAAATGTTAGAATGCCAACACGGTAGAAGGTGAAACCTTCACAAGATAAGAGCAGACAAAAACACCAACAACGAAAACACAAAACTAGATGTATATGAAATCTGTTTTCGACGAAGAAGAGCTTGTAATGAATACGAACTCAAGCTCCAACACTCACAAAGATAAAACAAAACAAGAACCAATAAAGATGATGCCAAGGATGCAAAGGTTTGAGCTCTCCACGAACGATGCGGCCTAGCCTATAACCATGTCTCCTAACTACCACCATGAGACCGGTAAACTAGAAACCTATAAAGTTCAAACCTTTGTCTTGCGCGTAATCCACTTGAGCTTGATGATGACGATCATGTCCGCCTCAAGTTGGAACATCTTTTTTGATTCCGCCAGCTCGATGAAGACTAGTAGATTGCTCCCCCATACTCCATTATGGGTGAGCCTATTTTAGGCATATCTTCACAATACCATTATCACCAAATGGTCAGCAACCTCCAAACATATGATATCTTCGTGATGCTCCTCTTGACCTTGCGCACATCAACTTGACCAATCTTTGGATAGCTCCATGAAGAACCCCTTGGTCAACACGTAATCTTCATCTTACAACCTTGAAGCCAACATATGATCTTCAAGCGTTGCCTAAGGAAAAACTTTAAGGTATAACTCAAGGAAACCATTAGTCCATAAAGATTGTCATCAATTACCAAAACCAAACATAAGGGCACATTCCCTTTCAGTATCTTTGCCAAGGGAAACTCGCCTCTACGCTGCATCTAACCTTCCACTTGGGGAAACCAACGAAGGGCGAGATACCATTATCATCTCCCGCGTATCACCTGTCGACTGCTCAGCCTATGGTGCGAATATCTTCCAGTATTACGGGTTGAATTACCCGCGGCACAATGCCATGTGCGGTGTTGTACTCCCGGAGTGTGGCTTCCAATCAATGTTTTTCAGCGATCATCCGATCCAAAATCTCGGTCAAACCTTGGCGAGCATTCTCCACCTCGGCATGGGCTACCGCTAGATCTGAACTGAGATCCACAGGAGTGCGGAGCACGTCTTGCAGATTGCTCGGGCCCGCATCTGCTGTTGCTGCATCTCTCGCCGCTCTTGCTACGGTGTTGGTGGAGCTATGGCGACTGGACCATGCTCCCGCCATCATAACCTCCGCACGGATGCGCGGAGCCACGCTCTTTAATTCCACAGAGTACTCACTGCGCGGCAGCGGGTCGCTGAGACCGAAAAACACCAGTACCTCCCTGGGATATCTCTCCGGAAGGGCCGCATCGAAAACGCGATGGCTACCGAAAGGCACAATGACGCTGCGCGTTAGGGGCATTTCTGTCCCAAACTGCGAGGCGTTGTCGATGACATAGTCTAATGCCCCGTACCTGAGAACCATGCCGGAAGCAAAGCGCGTGCTCGATGAAGAGGATGGTACCGTCCGGATCAGAACTCCAGTCGACACCTCGGTCCGCCCCACGTTGGCACCAACTGTCGTCGATATGTAACGGCAGCTGCCATGGGGATGGCTAAAGAGGGGGACAGACCGAGTTTAATGTCGATGGTGCCGGAATCGAGAGTGGGGACAAGCACAGTGAGACACTGCGATGTACCCAGGTTCGGGGCTCTCCGTACAGATAACACCCCTACTCCTGTCGAGCTAACTATAAGCAATAACTTGGGCTACAATTAATGCTCCGTGAGCTGTATGAGAGGAAGGGGAGAGGGATCTAAGAACAACTCTCTCCTTGCTCTCTCTCTGGTGGGTGAAGTGAAGTAAATGCGACCGTCCCCTCACATAGGAGGGAACCCTGGGCCTCTTATAGGCTGATCCCAGGGTAGTACAGTAACTTCCGGTTGGTCCAGGGAGCATCTGCAAGCCTCTGGAGAGTTGCTGGGTCCCGCCGACTGCGCCCTTTACGGGTGCCAGGCGGCGGATAGCTGTAGCCCTACTTTCTCTTGGAATCTTGTAGTATAGGCCTGGAGAGCTCTACGTCTAGCCTTGCGGCTGCCTCAGTGCCTTGTCGCCTCCGCCGCCCTGTCAGCTGATGTGTCGAGGGAACATTATGCGTCTGACAGGTCGGCATGGTACTGCTTCTGTCTATCACACAGATCTCTTGGGATCACCTATTGATGACCTCAGGCCGGGTGCGTCCATCCGGCCCAAGGTCAACTCTCGTGGGTTACCTCGGATAGTCTTGCATCTACTTGGGCCGAATGAACTTTGGTGAGGCCGATTGCTCTCTCCCAGAGCAATCGGCTTCCGATCTAATCAGCTCGGCCTTCTGGAGATCGATCTTGTGCTGCTTGGTCTTCTCTAGATCGGTGATCCTCAGATCAGAAATCTTCAGGTCGGCTTGATCAGACCGGCCTTCTTTAGAATGGCGGTCTTCAGGTCGGCCCAGATCAACTCGGCCTTGTTAGATCGGCGGTCATTAGATCGGTGATCTTTGTCTTGAAAGGTTGTTTCGCCTGGGTGACCCTACCCGGGGATCATTCCCACGACAGGTAGATAAATGAACTTAGGTCCCTTTTTCACCGGGGTTTCTACCTTTTAGTTGTGATTGAGGATAAAGTTTTTCCTAAAGCATCAATTTCTTCCTCAATCTTATCAATCCTAGAGGGGTCATCGTCTTTATATTTAAGGGAATCCAAAGTTTTGTAAATTTTGTTTATGGAGCTATCAAGCCAATTCAAATTCCCTTGAATTTTTTGATCTACTTCATTTATTTTAACCATTCTTGGCATATCTATTGCTATCTTCTCAAGTTTACTCATAATGTGAGCTAAATAAATGTCATCTTTTGGGACAACAACAGGGGGAACTCCTACAAGATTTTCCATAACATTAAGAGCCTCCCAAATAGGGGCTTCCAGGAAGTTTCCACTTATTTCTGTGTCCAAAATAAATCTATTCCAAGAACTAATACCAACAAAACTATTTCTAAGAAGGATAATGGTGGATTGCTTCTTGGTGGCTGTACTTTGAGAATCATTAATCCTATACCAAGCATCTTTCAAACTCTCCCCACCTCTTTGTTTGAACGTGAGGACTTCCGCCTCGGGTGCAACACCAAAGGTAAAAGAACTAGACATACTGACTACTACGAAGCAAGCTAGGAACAAAGCAACTATTTTTTTGGTAATTGTTTTTGTTATAAGACACACAAGCAAAGACAAAAACTGGAAAGTAAAGTAACAAAACTAAAAAGCAAAGGTGAAAGGTAGCGTGCAACTCCCCTATCTTGATAACACCTCCTCGTTGGTTACCCCGACTGGAAGGTTATGATGCAGACAACGGTAAATTTCCCTCGGTGAAGATACCAAGGTTTGTCTCCAGTAGGATTCCGAAGATCACAAGAAGGTGGCAACAACGCCAGAGATTTAGCTGATGGCGAGTTGACGTGGACCTCCACACAAGAATGCAATAACTTTGCTCCCAGCTAGTTCAGAGAGGTTGTCAATCTCTCCGACCTTACTATTTACAAATGATCAAAACATAGGGGGAAATAATATTTGTGTGGCTGAAAGGAAATAAAAAAGTAAAATCAAAGGTGTGAACTATGGTGGAAATATGGACCGGGGTGCCATGGATTTCCATAGTGATATCTCTCTCCCAAAAGACAGTAAAAAACTATGCTGGGTGAACAAATTACATATGGCCAATTGACAAAATTATGAACACAATGCCTCATTATGCTACATGAAAGAAAAGAGGCTCAATCGTATGGGCATTACGCTAAGACGAGTAGATCGTTTATTCATCAGCATCTACTCACTAATCATCCACCTTGAGATATCTATCCAGAAAATCTCGCTGGTATTAAGTTGCAAACCCCAACCAAATTGTAAGTTCAAAGCAACAGACAACTACCTTAACACTCTATGCATAATGTAAGCAATCCTTATGACACGCAGTCATAAGCACCGTTGTTTTACCCATAATGGAAACAACACATTCCCTAGTCCCATGTTTCTATCACTCAAGCCAGATATCGGGAGGCATGAACCCATTATCTTGCATAACGCTCCCTCTTGGAGTTGCAATCTACTATTTGGCCAAAGCAATAAAACACAATGGAGAACATGAAAGACTACTCAAGAACTAAAATAAAAAGGTAATCCAAATATATTACTCATCACCATATGAACATAATCTCATAATCCATCGGATCCCAGCAAACACAACATAGCAAAGAAGAAATTAATGCATAGGTGCCTTCATCATGATAGGCAGCTCCCATGGGCTAAACATTGAAGCACAAGATAGGAGAGAAGACATAATCTAGCTACTGATCATGGACCCATGGTCCAAGGGAAACTACTCAGGATGCATCACGGAGGCAATTAAGATGATGGAGGGGCCTTCGGAGGTCAATCCTCCCTCCGGCAGGGTGCCGAGATGGGTTCTGCAGACGATCGCGAGATCAGAATCGCGGCGGCGGCGGAACAATAGGGTTTTTCGTGTGGTGGAGTCGTCTCTTGGGATTTCTCAGGCGAGAGTTAAATATAGGACAAAGGGCCCCTGGGAGGTGCCCCCCTGGCCCAGGCGGCCAGAGGGCGCGTCCACCCGCCTGGCTGCGCCAGGCAGGCACCTGGACGGGGGGTGGGACCCCTCCGATCATCCTTCGGGCTTCAGGGATCACTACTAGGAAAAATCATATAGGTAGAGGCTTAACAGTAGCGCCCCCAAAAAAGGGGCGCTACTGCTAATTAGCAGTAGCGCCCTGCACAAGAGGGGCGCTACTACTAGGCCATTAGAAGTAGCGCCTGTATAAAAGGGGCACTACTGCTACTTAACAGTAGCGCCCTCAAAATAGGGGCGCTACTGCTAATCTGATAGTAGTAGCATGCGGTGTAAACCCACGCTGCTACTAAGTGGTCTTAACGGTGCCCTCTGGAACATGCCATAGTACTAGCGCCTGTACAAGAGGGGCGCTACTAGTAAGTGGTCTTCACTGGCCACAAACACACAAAAATACACCCCCCCCCCCTCGTGGACCGCCTTTTCAGTTTTAGAAAAAATAAAATAAAATGATGGAAATGTCAAAAAAAAGAAAATGAGATTCCCATGTGATATGTGATCTAGTTGTTATGGAAATTGAAAAATATGAATTTTGACTTTTTTTGCAAAATCTCTCTAGAATTTGTAAAATGGGCATAACTTTTGCATACGAACTGGGATGAAAAAGTTTTTTACATGAAAAATCATCTACTCAAAAAGTTATATCCAAATTCAACCGGGGGAACCTCGTTGAACATTTTTAGAATCCTCAAAAACCTAACAGAAAAAAGTTATGATGCTTTTAAGATCTGGAGGCCAAAATATTCGAAACAAGTAGGTGGAGGCTTAATAGTAGCGCCTGTACAAGAGGGGCGCTACTGCTACTTAACAGTAGCACCTGTACAAGAGGGGCGCTATTGATAGGTCTGATGTGGTAGTTTCCTATTAGTCTAGCCCTCCTCTCGCGGATCAGTGACATGGCAGGGGCAACAAAATCCCCACCAGGCATTTTCTCCTCCTCTCCTCACACTTCATCTCCTCCACTCCATCTTCTCCTCTCCTCCACTCCATCCCCTCCTCTTTGGCGACCTCCACTTACTCCTCATGGTGCTCCTCCTCCGGCGACCTCCTCCACTCCATCTCCTCTCCGGCAACCTCCTCCTCGGTGCTCCTCCGGCGACCTCCTCCTCATGGTGCTCCTCCTCGACCTCCTCCTCCTCATGGTTCTTCTACTCCGGCGACCTCCTTCGACGACCTCCTCCTCACGGTGCTCCTCCTCTGGGTGACCTCCTCCTCACCGCCCCATCGCGCGCAACCTCGCCGCCATGCAGAGCCGCCGTCGTCCCCACCCTACCCCGCGGCCACCGACGAGATTTTTTTGTTTTTTTAATTAATAGTAGTAGCGCGCGAATAAAGAGGGTGCTGCTCCTATTTACCAGTGGCACGTGGAAAAGAGGGGCGCTACTGCTATCAGAACTAGTAATAGCGCGGGCAAACACGCGCTACTACTACAAGTTAGCTGTAGCGTGCTAGTAGTAGCGCGCCCGGGGGCGCTACTAGTATCCATTTATGGGGCGCTACTAGTAGTGTTTTTCCTAGTAGTGGATCTTCTGACTTGAATCTTTTTTAGGAATTATTCTGGATTTTTCCGAGCCATTTTATTTTTCACCCTTTTCTGCAATGCACGGACAAAAACAGACATAAACTGGCACTGGACACTGAGTGAGTAGGTTAGTCCAAATAAGTTGTAAATGATATGAAAATGCATCAAAACATATATAGCATTATCACCAAAACAAGCATGGAACAAGCAAAAATTATACATACGTTTGGGTTTATATCATCTCCCGATGTGGATGCACGCCGAGAGGTGAGGAAGGGCCACCAAGGAGTAAGACATGATAACAAGAAAATAAATGAGCCAACATCAGTTAACGTAGCCTATACGAGAGCGTTTCCTTGTCTCCAACCAACGAAGGCCACGTATCAGCCCCCTCGTTACTCTAGGCCCCATGTCCCTTCATGTCCTTATGCTGGCTGCGCATGGGACATGGGCCCGGTGTTGGAATTATGCCCTAGAGGCAATAAAAAATTGTATTATTATAATTCCAGGTTCATTATTAATGTTTATATGTCTCTGCTATAACTGCAATGGCCTATGCGGAGGTTTCCCAAGTGCATGTTAACTACCTTCGGAGGAAAACCCATATGCAGGTGTGGAGTATAAACACAAAGTGTTCTTAGTCTGCCTCTAGGACTAACCTGTGTATTATGGATGTCATGTTTTTCTGACATAGGGCATTGAATATGCCGGTAATAAATGGGAGCACGTTGTTGCCAGAACAAGGGTGCTGAACCGACCCAATTGTATGATTTTCTTTGAGATTTCATCATCATTGTATTATGAGTTAAATCATCAGATGAGTTTACATTTGCATGTATCCTTATAGACCATGAGAATGTTAAGTACCTACATACCGGAGGGTGGGTTTTGATTCTGTCCTAACACCACCCGTAACAGGCGTGGCTATAACGGCTTTGCTCACTCACACTCGAAAGTATGTCTAGGGACTTGATGATTCAAGTTGGGATTTGCTCCTCCTTCTCAGGAGAGATATTCCTTGGGCCCTCTCGGTATTACGTATCCACCAACATCCGGCCGGATACTTTCTGAATAGATCACATGGGATACGGAATACATGAACGAGAAAAGAACAAAACTGATATGAGGATAATTGGTATAATGATTAATGAGTTGATCATGCGGATACCTATATAATCTCACCTCATGTTTTGTAAAGTATCGCGAAGCAAAGGGATTGGCATGTCAACCAGAGGTTCACTCGAATTCATATTCATGTAGGTGCGGGAACCATTATGGGTGTCCATATCCGAAGAAAGTCAGTTTCCGGTTCATGTCTGTATTCTACCGAACCTATGGGGTCACACACTTAAGGGTGGTATATTTTTTGAGTAGTAGAGTGATAGGAACACGAGTATAACACACCGGAAAAGTTTCGGAGTGATTGAGATTTAATCAGAGAGAAAACCGGAATCGTTTCGGGGCACCGGTAAAGTATCGGGAAGAGTTTTGAGAAAACCGGGTAAACTGGAGGGCCGGAAAAGTTCCGGGATGGTCTAAATATGTTTAATATTTATTTCTTGTGAATTCTAGAATTGTTTTATAATTAATAAAAGGGATTAAATATCAATGGGCCCCCTGTCACTTGGAAGGCCCAAGTGCGGAGGGAGCACATGGGCCAAAGGAGCCCAAGAGGGGGAGGCGCCTAGGAGGAAGCTTCCTCCCCCCTTCCTTGGCACCCCACCAAGGGGGATGGAAACCCTAGGGCGCCATTGCTTGATGGCTTCTCGCCCTTCGTTGGTTACCCCAAGTGAAGGTTTGAGATGTAGTGCAGCAGCAGTTTTCCCTCGGTGAAGATACCAATGTTTGTCTCCAGTAGGACTCCAGAGATGATAAGTAGGTGTCAGCGGCGCAACTGACGCGGACTTGCACACAGACACAGATAACTTTGTTCCCAACGAAGTTTAGAGAGGTTGTCAATCTCTCCGGTCTTGTTGTTCACAACGGATAAAACGCAATGGATAATGATAGCAAGTAAAAGCAGTAAAGTAAATATAGCATGGAAACAGTAATGAGGATATGGACCGGGATACGTGATGTTCACTAGTGATGTATCTCTCCCAAAAGACGATAAAACTGCTATGCGAGGTAAAAAATTACAGAAGGGCAATTGACAGGATTATGAACGCACTGCAATGCTAACTATGCTACAAAAGAAAGGAAGAGGCTCAAAAGCACGGGCAGTACGCCAAAATAAGTAGACCGAAATCCATCTGCATCTACTACTAATCATCCACCTTGAGATATCTATCCAGAACATCTCGCTGGTATTAAGTTGTGAGCCCCACCCAAAGTGTAAACCCAAAGCAACAGACAACTGCAATAAAAAGAACTTTGCGTAAAGTAAACAATCCTTGTAACCGCGGTTACAAGCACCGTTGTTTTCCCCCTTGTGGCAACAGCACATCCCCTAGACTCATGTTTCTGTCACTCAAGGGTGTCATCGGGGGGCATGAACCCACAATCTAGCACAACGTTCCCTCTTGGAGTCACTACCTACTACTTGGCCAAAGCAATAAACAACAACGGAGAACATGCAAGAATTACTTAGGAACAAAAATATAAGAGATAAAAACCAAATATATTACTCTATCACAATCTGAACATAATCTCATAATCCATCAGATCCCTCCAAACTCAGCATATCAACAACAGAAATATTACAAAGGTGCCTCGATCATGTAGGGCATCTCACGAGGTCTAAACAATGAAGATCAAAGAGGGGAGGAGAACATCACATAGCTACTGATCACGGACCCATGGTCCAAGGAAAACTACTCACGAGACATCCGGGGAGCATCCATGGTGGAGAGGAGACTCCCGGAGGTCAATCCTCCCTCCGGCAGGGTGCCGGGAAGAGGTCTTCTGGTGCTCCCGATCTTGGAAGCGCGGCGGCGGCGGAACAGAGGCGAGTTTGCAGAATAGGGTTCCTCTTCTGGAGTTTTCCCGTGACGGAGAATAAATAGGTGAAGGGGGCAGCTAGAGGTGGACCAGGGGGCCCAGGCGCCCCCCTGGCGCGGCCAGGGGTGGGGCCGCGCTGGGTGGCCGTCTGGGCCCCCTGGCTCCCATCTGGCCCCTCCCGGGCTCTTCCCGAAGCTTCCTGGACGCTGATTTTTCCTGTATTTTTCCCGGAATTTTTCTGGCACTTTTTATATGGGGGAAAACTGAAATAGAAAAACAGCAGAAAACAGGAACTGGCACTGGGGTGCACTGAGTTAATAGGTTAGTCCAAATATGATCAAAAGTGTATGAAAGTGTATCTAGATCATAGCAATATCACACAAAACATGCATGGAGCAAGCAGAAATTATAGATACGTTTTGGACGTATCAGCCATCCCTAGGGCTACCCCTCCTCCAAGGTGGCCTCCCCTCCCCTCCCACTAAAAATAGACGAGGAGGGGACACCCCCAAGGAAACACAAGTTTGTTCTTTTGCCTCAGGGCTGCCCCTCCTCTCTCTTCTCCATTAGATCTAAACTCCACCTTACGCCGAAGGGCTGCTCCTTCCTCCTCTCTACTCCGGCGGTGCCGAGTTCTGGACGGCGGAGCCCTGCCGGATCTACTACACCGTACGTGTGGATCAACCGTAGAGAGATCGTACGTTCGATCTTCGTTCGAGGGACTTCTAGATCTTTTCGTGGGAAGTCAAACGGATCAGATTTGTTCGAGGGGTTGTGTAACAGCCCACATGTAATAAGTTGCAAACACCATGTATTTTACTTTCTCTGTTAGACTTGTAACTTGGCATGGTGGAGGTTTATATCATTTCATGTGGTGATTTAAATTGGCTTTGAGATTGGAGTCATGTTGGGTTGGTTTCTTTTGCATCCAAAGTGGTTCAAGAAGGGCAGTCATGGAATTTTCCTTGCCACATGCTCACTTCACTTGACCCCAAACTTGACCTAGCCATTTCATTTCATATGGCAAGGGTTTTAAAACCCTCAAGGCATTTTTGCCACCAACAAAAACAGTAGCCCTAGTTCAAAGTGTTTTGAATTCAAAAACAGGGCCACATTTTTGTTGTTGCCAAAATAGGACAAACCAATTTTGAAAAAAATCTAGAAAAATGCAAGGATTAAGAATTTCAAACTCATGGAATTTTGAACCTTTTATTTTTCTCTCAAAAACTCTCCAAAGTCCTTTTCTTTTTAATTTTAAATAGAAAAAGGTATTGTTTTGCTTGTGGAAATTTCTCACTACATGCAAAAATGATCAAACCAACTTTGGATGATCAAACATCTTTGTAGGGGATTTATAAAAATATTTGGAATATTTTCTGACCCCTAGTCCCCTCTTTTTCCTTTTTTTTCCTCTCTGCTGCTCTTTTTCTTTTGGAAAAGGGCTGTTTTTCCATTCCTTCTCCCCTCCAGCCCAACTGGGCCGCCTGGACTCAGCCCACCCGAGCGCACCCGTTCCTTTTTCTTTTTCCCTTCGCCCCTCTCTCTCACTGCCAGCCATGGCCCGCCTGTCATCCCCCTCCTCTCTTCGCTTTTCCCCTGAACGCACATGGCGCCGTGGAGGAGAGGACCTCCTGCGTCCACGTCGCCTCCCCCCTCTCCTTTATATGCGCCAGCGCCTCCTCCTTCAAACCCTAGTTCTTCTTCCCCCTCGGGCGCCGCCGCCTCTCCCGTTCCTCTCCTTTGCTTCCGGTCCGATTCCGCCATGGACAGGAGGTCCATGGCCTGAGCTCCGCGCAGCACGAGCCGTCGTCGTCCACGACGTCGACAACGAGCCTCCGGCGACCTTCCCCGAGCCGTTCGAACCAGTGTCCCCGCTGTGAGCACCGTTGTTCTCCCTCCCCTGTTTCTTCAGACCCCGGTTCCGCCGTGGTTTTCCGTCGAGGCGTAGCTTCAATTCATAGCGCGGCGAGCTCGTCTTAGCAGTAAAATGGGTTCGCGGCACATCCAACTCCGACCAGCAGCGAGCAGTGGAGCTGTGGTGCCCTGCAGAAGATGGCATCGACGCCGGAATTCATCGCGCGAGGGAGCAGTCGCCTGAACCTTCGTCTGTAAGTGGAAAGCCACTTCTTTTCTTGCTTCAGACCACGCCGGCCTGCTTTTTCGCGAGATGCAGATCACCGTAGCAACACGAGTTGATGCCGAGCTGCTCCCTTGTGTTGGAGCCCTGGAATCAGCTCCGGCGGGAGCAAGATCTCACCTTTCTGCCCGTCGACAGTCGTCTGTACACGAGTTAAGTTTGTTTTCGTTTCAGTCATAACAGCCGTAGCTAGATCTTGTTCAGTGCGCGTGGTACCCTGTCACAACTCGTTCGATGGCCGAGTGGTAGAGCACCTGGTGCTGCAGCGCGCGGTGCGGGGTTCGAATCCCCCTGGGTTCGATTAACCCATTCTTTTTTTGCTCGTTTGGAGCTGGTCGTGGCACCTACTGGGCTCGGCCCAATTGCTTAGCGCAGCCGGGAGCAGCAGCAGTGGGCTGCTGGTTGAAGCCAGCCCAAGTGGGCTGGACTCCCTTCTCTTTTTTTTAGTTATTCTTTTCTTTTCTGTTTTTATTTTAGCTCAAGTTTGAATTCAAATTCAAACTTGAACTCACCCCATCTGTTCAAACGGTGACATCCCATATATGTTTTTGGGGTAATTTTAGCTACTGAACAGAGTGGTGCTAGTCATTTTTGCATCTGACCCCTTCAAAAATTGGAGTTGTGTCATTTTGCAAATAACCCCTTTTGCTTCCTTTATTCTGGTAATTGGTTCAAGTATAACATTACCCATGTCATATATTATTTTTGGGTAGTTTTGCACAAGGAGTTGCATGGTGATAATGTTTTCATCAACTGAACCTTTTTCAAAATTCATGAGGTGCAATTTTGCACTCAGCCCCCTGAACTTCAGTTGAAATTGCAACTGCCTTTGCAAATTCAAATGGAGGCATATCATATATGTCTTTGGGGTGTTTTTCTGCAAGGAGTTCAGTCATGATGTTTTTTTGTTGTGTTGAGCAACTTTTGAGACAAGGTGTGATCACCTGGTCCAGAAGCTTCAGGTCTGTCTGTCTACAACATCTCAGCTTCAGTGCATCTGAAATGTTCTTCCTCTGATCTTGTCAAGGCAGTTCCATGCCATCTTTTTCTTCAAATCAGCCTTAACATATTGTCATATGCTATGTGGCTGACCTTCAACAGTTGTTGCACCTTCCTAAGTGTCAATTTCACCGACACTACTCCGTCTCCGGAATCATTGTTTTTACCTTCATGTTATTTAAATTCCTGTAATGCCTTGTTGTTCATGTCATGCTATCATGCTATTTAGACCTAAGTTAAGGCTCAGACCAAATCCATTACAATGTAAATAAATTGCATATGGAAGTGATGACTTGTCGTCATCACCTCCATTTAAACTTGACTAGACAGGGTCATATCATGTAAATAAAACTTGAACATGCCATCCTTGTTTGAGTTGCTTCAGTTGCTTACTTGTGTGCCTTTTCCTGCCGGTACCTTACGTTAGCACCTGAGACCGCCGAGGAGACTTACGTGGAGCTGTCCGACACCGAACCCGAGGGTACCGTGAGTGCTGCTTCGACTACCTTACCAGGCAAGGGGGAGATCTGTGTCATTACTTTATAACTTTCTGCTCATGCCTAGCTGTAGATCTAGAACGTTATTGCTTGATCCTATCTACATTATATTCCATGTTTAAAACCCATACAGCCATGATCCCCACATCCCAGCAAACCATTGTTCTGCTAAGTTACCGCTGCTCAGCCATTGCTTAGTATGGATAAAAAACTTGATGCTTACCCTATACATTTATGGTTGGGATATCATGCTATAAAAGAAGTTGGTTGATATTTATTATTGTTAAATGAAGTTAATTATACTCGACGAATGGTGGAAGGCTGGACTATTCCCGTCTGGTGCTTTGTTCCATTTGAGTCACCTAGGACCCGAGTTCCGGGTATTGTGTTTCTTGACGAGCGTGCCTAATCGTGTGTGGGGTTTTATGGGGCCCCCTTGTCTTACCTACCTAACTTCGTACATTCTAGTGGTGGCCCGAGCTAATTTACATTTCCAATGTGTGTGTGCTGGTTGGATCCCCAGTTGTTTCCAAACCAAACCAGGGCCAGGAGGACATAGTTTCTTGGCTGGCCCAAATAGACCGGCTGAGGACCCGGTCTCATAAGAGAACTAACCGGTAATCCAAACCTGGAGTCATACGGTAGAGTCCGATTCGAGAGCGTGGCCAGCTTTTGAGTTGGGTGTCGACTCACCGGGGGCCACCCGGATATGTGTGTTGTTAGTTAGAGGGACTCTGACGTTCCGGAGTTTCAGGCGCTTACCTAGCCAAGTGGAAACCGGGCGTACATGCGACGTCTATAATGGACAGTTGGTACACCCCTGCAGGGTAAATCTTTTCGAAAAGCCGTGTCCGCGGTTATGGACTACTTGAGACCTACTCCTTGTTCATAGAACAACCTCAATGAATTTCGTGCTATAAAACTTGACAAACCGTGTGCGTACCTTGGTTGTCTTTCTTCGTCCAGGGGGACCGAGAGGGAAACGAGGATGTGTTATGTTTGCGTAAGTAGGTGGAGAGCTGACTTACGACACGTTGTCGACGTAATTTCTTGGATCTCATCTTTATTCCGATAGAACGTGTAGCCACCATATATGCTAGTACGGCTGCAATCTGTCTATATCTTTACCTTACCTGTAGCGTTAGTTATTCCGTAATGATATGTTCTCACCCCGTTTGCTTTTCCGCCTTTACCGCTTTGCCTGATCGGCCGCTGCAGTGGACTACTACCTCGACCCCAGCACTGGACGATACTTCATGGAGGTGCCCCCGGAGGATGACGACGAGTACGACTACTCCGACCAGTAGGATCCTTAGTTGGGCTCAGACGTTCCCGTGGGTGGATTTATGTGTAGCCCTCTCTAGGGCAACTTGGATCTTGACCGTACCCGGTCCATGTTTTGCTTCCGCTTGATGTACTGATGAGATGTATTCATGAGAATGTTATTTTCTAGACAGTGGCGTTGTATGCCCTGCCCTATATCTATATATGTATTTCCTTTCTTGTAGAGTTGTGTTTTTATACCTGTTGTCGAGAATCCGGCAGCGACCCGAGTGCGAGTGTCGTGCGCCGGTGGCGTTTGACGCGCTTCTAACTCCGACCGGACGCGTAAGCGACTAGTTAGAGTTAGTACCGCATCAGGGGCCTTACAACTTGGTATCAGAGCAGGACTGACTGTAGGACCCTTTACTGGCCGAAGTTGAGTCTAGAAACTATTTTGGTAGTTATATAGGAAAAATTTCGGAGAGTAGGACCTCTTTCTGTTTTCTCCTTATCCCACCCTCCCACCCCTTTTTTCTGTGAGGAAGTGAAACGATGTTTTCTCTCTGCAACTTATCTCCTTTCAAAACAATCTAGGATCTCGTTTACATGAGGCTCCGATTCCTCTATAATTTTTTGCTAGCGACGGGATGTGTTGGCGTCTTTGAGACCACTGAACCGCCACTTGGGGTTGACTGCTCTACCTCGCTTACGGCGTACCCCAGGTGAACCGTCCATACAGGATTGGCGGGCTTCCTATGGTAATATGGATGTGGTGTCTTTCCCCTATGGACGACCGTGATGGCGGGCCGCTCAGGGCAGATGTCTCATTGTTCAGGTTTCCAACCGCTCGTATATATTGTTGTGTGCTCGCTAGCAGATGATTATCTTGGATTCGGATGTTCTGGGTTTGGGAATTCCAGTAGCACCTAGTTATCGACTTTCCGGGTTAACCTTGGTGGAATTTCAGCCTTCGGCTTTCTCATACCTCGTGAGGAAGTTTTGTTGTCAATTTTGCTTTAACTTCTGGTTACTTCAATGATTCGTTCATGTTCTCATAAGTGTTCCTGTATACAGGATGCGAAGAGCGAACATGCCGCCGCCAGAGAACCCTATCCTTGGGGAGGCTGTAGCTGCAGTGGCTCAGGGCACAGCTGCGATCCTTCAGATGCTACAGAACCAGGGTGCTCAGAGGTATGATCGACCACAGTACACCACACTGCAGCAGTTCCTGGCGATCAGCCCCCCCAGGTTCTCCGAGGCTCGAGACCCGCTGGAGGCGGATGACTGGATTGCAGAGATCAAGAAGCACTTCAATGCCAACACCGTCAGACCCGTCGACTACGTCACCTTCGCCTCCTTCCAGCTTCAGGGTGCCGCAGGCAGTTGGTTCTCGACGTACAAGACAAACAAGGGTGATGCAGAGATCATGTGGGACGACTTCGTCAAGGATTTCAGAGCTGCTCATATCCCCAGTGGTCTGATCGAGAGGAAGCGCGAGGAGTTCTTAGCTCTGAGACAGGGGGACAGGTCTGTGCAGGAGTATAACCTGGCCTTCGTCAGGCTTGCCAGGTACGCTCCAGAGGAGGTCTCGTCAGAGGCCAAGCGCATTGCCAGGTTCCGCGGTGGTCTTGCCCCGGACATCAAGTATGCGCTCACCTTGTCCACGCCGAGCCTGTTCTCAGAGTTTGTCGACCAGGCTATCAGACAGGAGTCAGCTGAGGCAGAGCGTTCCGCAGAGAAGAGGAAGCAGAGAGAGCACAGTTCAGCAGTGATGGTACACAAGAAGGCCAAGTCCTGGGTTACAGAGTCACAGCCTCAGCCGCAGCGTCAGCAGTTCCAGCCGAGGGGGGCAGTTGTCCGCACTTTTGCCCGCCCTCCCGTCCCAGTGCAGCACGGACCTCGCTCTACTCCACCCCACGCGAGGCCGCCTGCTCCACAGGGCCAGCCCAGGCCTGAGATCACGTGCTTCAAGTGTGGCAAGCCGGGCCACAAGTCTCCGCAGTGCACCGACCCTCGTTACGCCAGGCTGCCTCCGCTCCCACCTCGCTCGACACCGAGCAACGCGATGGTGCGGGCCCAGCCACGAGCGCTCAGGGTGAACAACGTGACTGTGGCAGAGGCTCAGCAGTCGTCTGAGATTGTGCTTGGTAGGTTACTTGTGTGTTCAGTTCCAGCGACAGTTTTGTTTGATTCCGGAGCTTCCCATTCCTTCATATCTCAGTCTTTTGCTTCAGCCAGTGACCTCCAGTCCGAGTTGCTCTATCCACCACTTGCAGTCCACACTCCTGGTTCCAGATGCAGTTCCTCAGTTTTTGTTCCAGATGTTGAGATCAGTATTCAGGGTGCTATCTTTTCGGCCTCCTTGATTGTCTTGCCCCGTTCAGACATTGATGTCATCTTGGGCATGGATTGGCTTGTCAAGTACAAGGCCAAGATTGATTGTCCGTCCAAGACCGTGTTGCTGACGCACGATTCGGGCACAGAGATTTGGTACACTTGTGGCTCGACAGTGGGATCAGCACAGTTGTACGCTCTGAACGCTGGAGTTGCTCCATTGATCGAGGAGGTCAGAGTTGTTCGAGAGTTTCCAGATGTCTTTCCAGAGGAGTTGCCAGGTATTCCACCCGTGCGTGCTATTGAGTTCGTGATCGAGCTAGAACCGGGTACACAGCCGATATCTCGGCAACCTTATAAGATGTGTCCGGAAGAGCTGATTGAGTTGAAAGAGCAGTTGGTGAAGCTTGAGAAGGATGGGCTCATTCGTCCGAGCACTTCCCCTTGGGGTGCCCCGTGTCTTTTTGTCAAGAAGAAAGATGGTACTAGTCGGTTGGTTCAAGACTACCGTGGTATCAACAAGAAGACGATCAAAAACAAATACCCTTTGCCCAACATCAATGACTTGTTTGAACAGTTGCATGGAGCAAAGGTGTTCTCAAAGCTTGATCTAAAGATGGGGTACCACCAGATCCGTGTCCGTGAGGAGGACATTCCTAAGACAGCCTTCCGCACTCGATATGGACTGTACGAGTTTACGGTCATGACGTTTGGCTTTTCAAACGCACCTCCGACGTTCATGAGGGCCATGAACTATCTCTTCCAAGAGTGGCTAGACGTGTTCGTACTCCTCTACCTCGACGACATCCTTGTCTTTTCCAAGTCAGAGGCTGAGCACGAGGAGCATCTCAGATTGGTGTTGCAGAAGTTGAGAGATCACCAGTTTTATGCCAAGTTCTCCAAGTGTGAATTCTGGATGAACAAGGTCAACTTTCTTGGCCATGTCATTTCTTCAGAGGGCATTGCTGTTGACCCAAACAGAGTCCGGACGATTCAAGATTGGACTCCGCCGAAAAATGTTAAGCAGTTGAGGAGCTTTCTCGGACTTGCCAGCTATTGCAGGAAGTTTGTCGAGAATTTCTCCAAGATAGCAAAGCCGATGACCGAGTTGTTGTGCAAGGGCAAGAAGTACGTTTGGTCACAGGCTTGCCAGGCAGCTTTTGATGAGTTGAAGATAAGGCTGACCACAGCTCCGATCCTTACGCCGCCAGATGAGTCACAGCCGTTTCAGGTGTTCTGTGATGCCTCGTTGAATGGCCTTGGCGGAGTGTTGATGCAGGGAAAGAGTATTGTGGCGTACACCTCCAGACAGTTGAAGCAGGCTGAGAGGAATTATCCGACCCACGATCTTGAGCTGGCTGCAGTGATTCATGCGTTGGTTACTTGGCGACACCTCCTCCTAGGGAGGAAGGTTGATGTGTTCACCGATCACAAAAGCTTAAAGTACTTGTTCACGCAGCCTAACCTGAACTTGAGGCAAAGGAGATGGCTCGAGACTATTACTGAGTACTCCGTGGATATTCAGTATACGCCTGGCAAGGCGAATGTCATAGCTGATGCGTTGAGCCGCAAGGGCGATTGCAACAATGTCCAGGTGCAGAAGATACACCCTGATTTGTGTGAGGCCTTTCGAAGGCTCAATATCGAGCTGGTTCCAGCAGGCTATCTAGCCAACCTTGTGGTAGAGCCCACTATCCGTGAGAAGATTCGTGAAGCTCAGTCGGGTAGCTTGATGATTCAGAAGGTCAAGAAGGGCGTTGCCGCCTCAGTTCCGAAATACGGTTGCTTTTCAGTGCATAGTGACGGCACCGTGATGTTCGAGGAGAGAGTTGTTGTTCCCAAGGAAGGAGGTCTCAGAGAGATCATCTTGAAAGAAGCCCATGACTCAAAGCTGTCTATCCACCCTGGTAGCACCAAGATGTATCAGGACCTCAAGCAGAGCTTTTGGTGGACTCGTATGAAGCGGGATGTTGCCCGTTTTGTCTCCCAGTGTGATGTGTGCAGGAGAGTGAAGGCACAACATCAGAAGCCTGCAGGGCTACTTCAGCCAATTGAAATTCCGGAGTGGAAATGGGACCACATTGAGATGGATTTCATCACAGGTTTTCCTTTGTCGCAGAAGAAGAATAATGCCATCTTTGTTGTCATTGACAATCTCTCCAAAGTTGCCCACTTTTTTCCAGTGAGGGACTCAATTTCAGCAGCTCAGTTGGCGGATTTGTACACCGCACGAGTTGTATCTTTGCATGGCATCCCCAAGAAGATCAGTTCTGATCGAGGCAGTCTTTTCACCTCCAAGTTCTGGCAGGCTTTCCAAAAGGCCATTGGTACGACAGTGTTGTTCAGTACCACTTATCACCCTCAGACCAGTGGGCAGGTTGAGCGTGTGAATCAAATTCTTGAAGACATGTTGAGGGCATGTGTCATCTCGTTTGGCATGAAGTGGGAAGAATGCTTGCCGTATGCTGAGTTCTCGTACAACAACAGCTATCAAGCAAGTCTGCAAGCAGCGCCGTTTGAGGTGTTGTATGGTCGCAAGTGCAGGACACCTTTAAACTGGTCCGAGACAGGAGAGAGGCAGCTGTTCGGTCCAGATGTGATCCAAGAGGCAGAGGACACAGTGAAGATTGTCCGAGAGAACCTAAAGGTAGCACAGTCTAGGCAGAAGGCCTATTATGACAAGAAGCACCGTGGTGTTGACTTCAAAGTTGGTGACTTCGCATACCTCAAAGTGTCTCCACTTCGAGGCACTCACCGCTTTGGGATCAAAGGCAAGTTGGCTCCCAGGTTCGTTGGTCCGTTCCGCATTCTCGAGACTCGGGGACCTCTTGCGTTCCGCCTCGAGCTTCCAGATAGTTTGGCTATGGTGCATGATGTGTTCCACCTGTCTCAGTTGAAGAAGTGTTTCAAACAGCCAGAGCAGGCAGTAGACTTGGGCGAGATCCAGCTCAGTGCGGATCTTTCTTACTCAGAACGTCCAGTCCGTGTTCTTGACTCGTCCGAGCGCAAGACTCGCAACAAGACCGTCAAGTTCATCAAGGTGCAATGGGCACATCACTCAGAGAAGGAAGCAACGTGGGAGCGTGAAGATCATCTCCGTTCCGAGTATCCCGAGCTTTTTCTTGCTTAGCTCTCGGGACGAGATCCTGTGTTGGTGGGGGAGAGCTGTAACAGCCCACATGTAATAAGTTGCAAACACCATGTATTTTACTTTCTCTGTTAGACTTGTAACTTGGCATGGTGGAGGTTTATATCATTTCATGTGGTGATTTAAATTGGCTTTGAGATTGGAGTCATGTTGGGTTGGTTTCTTTTGCATCCAAAGTGGTTCAAGAAGGGCAGTCATGGAATTTTCCTTCCCACATGCTCACTTCACTTGACCCCAAACTTGACCTAGCCATTTCATTTCATATGGCAAGGGTTTTAAAACCCTCAAGGCATTTTTGCCACCAACAAAAATAGTAGCCCTAGTTCAAAGTGTTTTGAATTCAAAAACAGGGCCACATTTTTGTTGTTGCCAAAATAGGTCAAACCAATTTTGAAAAAAAACTAGAAAAATGCAAGGATTAAGAATTTCAAACTCATGGAATTTTGAACCTTTTATTTTTCTCTCAAAAACTCTCCAAAGTCCTTTTCTATTTAATTTTAAATAGAAAAAGGTAATGTTTTGCTTGTGGAAATTTCTCACTACATGCAATAATGATCAAACCAACTTTGGATGATCAAACATCTTTTTAGAGGATTTATAAAAATATTTGGAATATTTTTCTGACCCCTATTCCCCTCTTTTTCCTTTTTTTTCCTCTCTGCTGCTCTTTTTCTTTTGGAAAAGGGCTGTTTTTCCATTCCTTCTCCCCTCTAGCCCAACTAGGCCGCCTGGACTCAGCCCACCCGAGCGCACCCGTTCCTTTTTCTTTTTCCCTTCGCCCCTCTCTCTCACTGCCAGCCATGGCCCGCCTGTCATCCCCCTCCTCTCTTCGCTTTTCCCCTGAACGCACATGGCGCCGTGGAGGAGAGGACCTCCTGCGTCCACGTCGCCTCCCCCCTCTCCTTTATATGCGCCAGCGCCTCCTCCTCCAAACCCTAGTTCTTCTTCCCCCTCGGGCGCCGCCGCCTCTCCCGTTCCTCTCCTCTGCTTCCGGTCCGATTCCGCCATGGACAGGAGGTCCATGGCCTGAGCTCCGCGCAGCACGAGCCGTCGTCGTCCACGACGTCGACAACGAGCCTCCGGCGACCTTCCCCGAGCCGTTCGAACCAGTGTCCCCGCTGTGAGCACCGTTGTTCTCCCTCCCCTGTTTCTTCAGACCCCGGTTCCGCCGTGGTTTTCCGTCGAGGCGTAGCTTCAATTCATAGCGCGGTGAGCTCGTCTTAGCAGTAAAATGGGTTCGCGGCACATCCAACTCCGACCAGCAGCGAGCAGTGGAGCCGTGGTGCCCTGCAGAAGATGGCATCGACGCCGGAATTCATCGCGCGAGGGAGCAGCCGCCTGAACCTTCGTCTGTAAGTGGAAAGCCACTTCTTTTCTTGCTTCAGACCACGCCGGCCTGCTTTTTCGCGAGATGCAGATCACCGTAGCAACACGAGTTGATGCCGAGCTGCTCCCTTGTGTTGGAGCCCTGGAATCAGCTCCGGCGGGAGCAAGATCTCACCTTTCTGCCCGTCGACAGTCGTCTGTACACGAGTTAAGTTTGTTTTCGTTTCAGTCATAACAGCCGTAGCTAGATCTTGTTCAGTGCGCGTGGTACCCTGTCACAACTCGTTCGATGGCCGAGTGGTAGAGCACCTGGTGCTGCAGCGCGCGGTGCGGGGTTCGAATCCCCCTGGGTTCGATTAACCTATTCTTTTTTTGCTCGTTTGGAGCTGGCCGTGGCACCTACTGGGCTCGGCCCAATTGCTTAGCGCAGCAGGGAGCAATAGCAGTGGGCTGCTGGTTGAAGCCAGCCCAAGTGGGCTGGACTCCCTTCTCTCTTTTTTAGTTATTCTTTTCTTTTCTGTTTTTATTTTAGCTCAAGTTTGAATTCAAATTCAAACTTGAACTCACCCCATCTGTTCAAACAGTGACATCCCATATATGTTTTTGGGGTAATTTTAGCTACTGAACACAGTGGTGCTAGTCATTTTTGCATCTGACCCCTTCAAAAATTGGAGTTGTGTCATTTTGCAAATAACCCCTTTTGCTTCCTTTATTCTGGTAATTGGTTCAAGTATAACATTACCCATGTCATATATGATTTTTGGGTAGTTTTGCACAAGGAGATGCATGGTGATAATGTTTTCATCAACTGAACCTTTTTCAAAATTCATGAGGTGCAATTTTGCACTCAGCCCCCTGAACTTCAGTTGAAATTGCAACTGCCTTTGCAAATTCAAATGGAGGCATATCATATATGTCTTTGGGGTGTTTTTCTGCAAGGAGTTCAGTCATGATGTTTTCTTGTTGTGTTGAGCAACTTTTGAGACAAGGTGTGATCACCTGGTCCAAAAGCTTCAGGTCTGTCTGTCTACAACATCTCAGCTTCAGTGCATCTGAAATGTTGTTCCTCTGATCTTGTCAAGGCAGTTCCATGCCATCTTTTTCTTCAAATCAGCCTTAACATATTGTCATATGCTATGTGGCTGACCTTCAACAGTTGTTGCACCTTCCTAAGTGTCAATTTCACCGACACTACTCCGTCTCCGGAATCATTGTTTTTACCTTCATGTTATTTAAATTCCTGTAATGCCTTGTTGTTCATGTCATGCTATCATGCTATTTACACCTAAGTTAAGGCTCAGACCAAAGCCATTACAATGTAAATAAATTGCATATGGAAGTGATGACTTGTCGTCATCACCTCCATTTAAACTTGACTAGACAGGGTCATATCATGTAAATAAAACTTGAACATGCCATCCTTGTTTGAGTTGCTTCAGTTGCTTACTTGTGTGCCTTTTCCTGCCGGTACCTTACGTTAGCACCTGAGACCGCCGAGGAGACTTACGTGGAGCTGTCCGACACCGAACCCGAGGGTACCGTGAGTGCTGCTTCGACTACCTTACCAGGCAAGGGGGAGATCTGTGTCATTACTTTATAACTTTCTGCTCATGCCTAGCTGTAGATCTAGAACGTTATTGCTTGATCCTATCTACATTATATGCCATGTTTAAAACCCATACAGCCATGATCCCCACATCCCAGCAAACCATTGTTCTGCTAAGTTACCGCTGCTCAGCCATTGCTTAGTATGGATAGAAAACTTGCTGCTTACCCTATACATTTATGGTTGGGATATCATGCTATAAAAGAAGTTGGTTGATATTTATTATTGTTAAATGAAGTTAATTATACTCGACGAATGGTGGAAGGCTGGACTATTCCCGTCTGGTGCTTTGTTCCATTTGAGTCACCTAGGACCCGAGTTCCGGGTATTGTGTTTCTTGACGAGCGTGCCTAATCGTGTGTGGGGTTTTATGGGGCCCCCTTGTCTTACCTACCTAACTTCGTACATTCTAGTGGTGGCCCGAGCTGATTTACATTTGCAATGTGTGTGTGCTGGTTGGATCCCCAGTTGTTTCCAAACCAAACCAGGGCCAGGAGGACATAGTTTCTTGGCTGGCCCAAATAGACCGGCTGAGGACCCGGTCTCATAAGAGAACTAACCGGTAATCCAAACCTGGAGTCATACGGTAGAGTCCGATTCGAGAGCGTGGCCAGCTTTTGAGTTGGGTGTCGACTCACCGGGGGCCACCCGGATATGTGTGTTGTTAGTTAGAGGGACTCTGACGTTCCGGAGTTTCAGGCGCTTACCTAGCCAAGTGGAAACCGGGCGTACATGCGACGTCTATAATGGACAGTTGGTACACCCCTGCAGGGTAAATCTTTTCGAAAAGCCGTGTCCGCGGTTATGGACTACTTGAGACCTACTCCTTGTTCATAGAACAACCTCAATGAATTTCGTGCTATAAAACTTGACAAACCGTGTGCGTACCTTGGTTGTCTTTCTTCGTCCAGGGGGACCGAGAGGGAAACGAGGATGTGTTATGTTTGCGTAAGTAGGTGGAGAGCTGACTTACGACACGTTGTCGACGTAATTTCTTGGATCTCATCTTTATTCCGATAGAACGTGTAGCCACCATATATGCTAGTACGGCTGCAATCTGTCTATATCTTTACCTTACCTGTAGCGTTAGTTATTCCGTAATGATATGTTCTCACCCCGTTTGCTTTTCCGCCTTTACCGCTTTGCCTGATCGGCCGCTGCAGTGGACTACTACCTCGACCCCAGCACTGGACGATACTTCATGGAGGTGCCCCCGGAGGATGACGACGAGTACGACTACTCCGACCAGTAGGATCCTTAGTTGGGCTCAGACGTTCCCGTGGGTGGATTTATGTGTAGCCCTCTCTAGGGCAACTTGGATCTTGACCGTACCCGGTCCATGTTTTGCTTCCGCTTGATGTACTGATGAGATGTATTCATGAGAATGTTATTTTCTAGACAGTGGCGTTGTATGCCCTGCCCTATATCTATATATGTATTTCCTTTCTTGTAGAGTTGTGTTTTTATACCTGTTGTCGAGAATCCGGCAGCGACCCGAGTGCGAGTGTCGTGCGCCGGTGGCGTTTGACGCGCTTCTAACTCCGACCGGACGCGTAAGCGACTAGTTAGAGTTAGTACCGCATCAGGGGCCTTACAGGTTGCGCTACGTCAAGCTTACACAACTCTCCATCAACTTCTTCCGCTGTGAGAGAACTACCGTTTGAACGGTTGTTAAGGTAACAAGATCGCTACCATTGTTTGCATCTATCTAGATCCAATCTTGGGACTTGGTTTCGTAGTGCCGATTTTTTTTGTTTTCTACTCCAAATCCCAACAGCGGTATCATGAGCTAGTTCTAGCAATAGATGCAGGTTCGATCTAGAGTTCATAGTGATGAACGGGCATTGCACAAAATTTTCAATGTGCACAGTTTTTTGATAATAGATCTAAACTGAATCTTCTAGTTGCTTCCCCTCTAATTGATTTTGTTACAAAAATCTTGCCCCTCGGGGTCCATCTATGCTTCTCCTGAGTATGCTGGTCGTGCGAAGATGATTTGGGTCTTGCTTTTGGTGTGGAGAAATTGTGTAACAAAAGGGGCGTGTTAGATTATTGATCTAGCACGGGGATCACGCGTATTGACGATTGTTCAGTATGGGTCATGAGATTAAATTGTAGTCTCATGGTTGATCTTGCAACTTGAAGATTGTTCTTTATGTGGTTACATAGCTAGCAAAACGTTTTGCCTTGCAAACCCTAGTAGCCATGTAAAAGATGCAAAGAACGAGTAGAAGAACGTCTAACTTGTTTTTGCAGGAACATGTGATGTGGTATAGTCTTCGTCATGATAAAAGTTGTATGAGATGATTATACTTTGTACCTGTTAAATTTGCATGAATTGCATGTCATGGTACGGCATGATGGCTGGAGCCATATGATTGTCATTTATTCGGCCTGCGTGCCAAACTTCATGTAATTTTCTTTTAGTAGAATAGATGCTAGCAATAGTTGTAGTGTCTACATGAAGATGATGATCATACGTCATGGTGCTTGACGACATGTCGTGCGTGGAGGTGATGCTCTCCGCCAAAAGAAGATGAAGAAAGAAAAGCATGGTGCTTGGAGCTTCTTGAAGAAAAGGGTTATACCATATCACATACATTAAATTGCTTGTGATGTTAATCCTTTTTGTTGCCTGTTTGAATGCGCAAGTAGTCGTGTTTTAATAGGTAGATCTCTCTTAAAACATCAAGAAGTTCATGGTCTCCCAACCGTGCAACCATCTGTAATAAACGCCACCCGAGGTGCGTCGTGTCACATGAGTACCAACGGAAAGGTAACAAAGAGACGGGTGGATTGAGTTGTCGCCACAGCAATAGCGCTTGGTTGTCTTGACGTTCTAGCTTATCAGATCTGAGCTCAGAGCACAAGTGTCTAAAGACTAATACAAGAGTCATAAAATGGTTATGATTGGTTTTGTTAGACCTACCGGGTTGATCTCCTCCATGGTTGAGTGTTACACCGGTGGCAGGTGTATTGATCCGGATCTTGATTACCCTAAGATCAATTTTGGGAGATATTGGTTTTAGTGGGAGCATTAGATTAAACGTATTAAGATTAATGCAATTAATTTTGAACCATGTCTAAATCAATCTGTTTATATCGTTGTAGAGAGATGGCCCGCAACAACAATGCTTTTAGATTAGGACCGATGCTTGAAAAAGAGAAGCTTGCTGCAAATGGGGGCAACTATGCAGACTGGTTCCGTAATCTTGGCTTTGTCCTCAAAGTTGCTAAGAAGGACTATGTTCTCAAAGAAGCTCTCCCAGCCGCTCCCTCTCAGGATGCATCGCAGGACGATAAGAACGTCTATGCGACTAAAGTGGATGACCACACCGCAGTATAATGCTTGATGCTTACGTGCATGGATACAGAGCTCCAGAAACATTTTGAGAACTTCACCGGTTTTGACATGGTGACACAACTGAACGCTCTGTATCGGAAGCAGGCTAGAAATGAACGTTACGAGATAACGAAGCAGCTGTGGGAATGCAAGATGGCAGAAGGTAGCTCCATAAGCGAGCACGTGATCAAACTTGTTGGTTACGCACAGAGGCTGAGTGCTCTGGGATTTGTGATCCCTTCGACACTCGGCACTGACATTCTCCTTGCGTCACTCCCCCCGTCTTACAACGGCTTTATCATGAATTACAACATGAATGGGCTTGACAAGACCACAGATGAATTGTTCGCTATGCTTAAGACTGCGGAAGCATCTATGCAGAAGGATCCAAGCCACGTGTTGGCTGTGACGAACACTACCAGTTTCAAGAAGAAGGACAAAGGTAGAAATGCCAAGAGCGGTGGTAAGACCAAAGCTCAGGTAAAGACCAAGAATGGCCCAACTAAAGATTCTGAGTGTCACTACTTCAAGAACAAGGGGCACTGGAAGAGGAATTGCAAGAAGTATCTGGGAGATCTGAAAAGTGGTCTGATCACCAAAGGTATAAATAAGTTATACTAAGTTAATAGACAATTTCATTATTTCACCTTCATAGGTATAATTGATACCATATCGATTGCTAATGGTTCGCAAATTGGTACAGGGAATTCTCAGAATTCAAAGGAGAAGAACGAATGAAGTGCAAGTACGCGTCGGAAGTGGTGCCCAAGTCACCCAAGGTCGTCGGCGTTCGTCTATCAAGATTTATCTTAGAGTTTAAATAAAAGTTATTTGATTCAGAGGTTGTGTAAAACATTAATATCGTATTATGTCGTCTGCACAGTGGATGCATTATCCACGGCTTGAATAATGGTTGTTCAAAGTTAATGCTTTCTAAATTTGACCCTTCATGGTGAATTACTTAAGTTGAAATCTTGATGTTATGTCTATTTGCTTGATTGCTAAATAAATTAAGTTATGTGATGATAATGCTACAAAAATTATAGCATAAATGACTTAGTCGCATTAGAACAAAGCGCATGCGGAAGCTTCATATCGATGAAGTCATTCAATCTCTTGACTTTGAGTCATTTGACACATGCAATGTTTTTTATAATAGACAAAAATCATTGATTAAACGAATTGTTCAAGTGTTTAGTAAACTATTGGTAATAACACATATCGATGTGTGAAGAACGAATAAACAGTACTTTACATAAAACTTTGTGATAATGACTTGTATAGATATACCGATATTTAGACAAGACATAATATCTGAAATTTCGAATATGTTCAAAACTGTTTCAACACAAAGAGAATCATCATCACACATAGATCAAATATTTGACGATCTGATCGTAAAATAAATGAGTTAAAGAATTTAGCAAACATCATTGAGTGTATGAAGTCAGTTCATAAACTAGCGTCACCTGAAACCCCGTATAGCTACGGAGTATCTTGACGCATAACCAAGCCCTATATGGCATATTGGACTTAAAATAGTTTTCTACCCAGAATTCCAGCATGATATGGTGAGGTCAGTGATGTACTTAAACCACACTCCCATTCACTATACTACTTGACGCTTTAGAGAAACCACTTACGAACTAAATAGAGCGCCGTCATATGACTGTTGAAACAATTCCCTATAGGAATATGGCATGGATAAGAAATCCAATTGTTGTTTCATAATTTCGGAGATATATAATTAGAATATACTCGGTCTCAAATATACGTTTTGTAGAAACATCATGTTACGAACAACACCTCAACTACCATACCCGAGAAAATTGTTTATCGAGGGACATGGGATTTTTCCTTGAGAAAATAGCTCTCTTGAAATAATTAAGTGGGAGGACTAATAGCTTGATAATTATTACAATGAATCATTTGGTTCTACAGAATGGAACTCGAAATTTGATCTAGAGACAAATTCTGTGACCAAACCAGAAATTCCTACATCTGATGAAAAGGAATGATGAAACTCTGAAATGCGTTCCAGAGATGAAATGATTAAGTATGATGTTGTATCACCCAGCTTTATAAATTCACATTGAACCAATGTAGTTCTGAAGTGTGATAAACCTGTGAACTACAAGACCTCATGACGGGCACTAACTCCACTATATGGCTTAAACACCATAAAAACGAAATGAAAGCCATCCACCAAAATCAAGTTGAGAACTTGGTAAAACCCTCCTAAGGATACCTGATCATTAGAGTGGATTGGTTTTTCATAGATATGAACATAGATGATAGCTTCATCGTTGATAACGTTCGACTTATCGCAAAATAAGTTTTTCGATAGGGTTCAAAAGGTTGACTACAATATGAGTAGTGATGCAAATGTTCATATGGAAAATTACTGATAATCGTGGCATACTTCCGAAGTATGACATATGGATTTTTCTTCTGAGAAAATTAAACAAAGGGTGTATGCATGATACAACCTGAAAGGATTTAATGATCTATATGATATTAGTAAAAGTGAGAATGCTTCAAAGATTAGTCCATAGTTGAAGCAAATATCACAGAGCTAGACTAATAGTTTTTGATGAAGTTATAAGAGTTATTATTTCATCAATAATCATATAAGATATGGAATTAAGTGGTATCACGATTCTAATCATATATGTGAATAACATATGAGTGATTGAGAATAAATATTTTAGCAAAATAAAGCACTAAGGTATTGGATGTCCTGAAAGTGCAACAAGAACAAAAGTAATCTAAATAGTAGATTAGTTCTCTTGAAGTACCTCAGACGAAGAAAGGTTCTATGAGGAAGACTAAAGAGTTCATTAAAAATAGATGAAAGAAAGTTTCATAATGATTTGTAATATTTTTAGTCGGTCTATATCTAAGTAGCAAAATTGGATGTTGAAAATTGTTTTTCAAGCTAAGGCACATAGCGGGATTCCTACAACGTAGACGTGAAACATGGCAACTCTGGAAGTTGCATAGGAGGGTATTTGGATCAGGAACACCATCATAGTGATTGGCATAGTTCCGAACGCTTGATCTACACAAACCATATTTTGATATGAGCATCATGATCAAATCAAAGTAAGCTAAGAGCTCACTGAAGTCCAAACATGTTGAACGATAGTGCCCTATCTTTAAATACTTCATAAAGGATGAAGGGGAACATTAAGATACGCAGGATTGAGACGAGCCTAAAAGAGTTAAGCTCAGTGACGAAGTCTATACCACAAGAGAGCATGAAGACCAAAGTGCCATTGGTTTGAGCAAACCATGCAACTAGATTATTGTCTCTAGTGCAAGTGGGAGACTGTTGGAATTATGCCCTAGAGGCAATAATAAAATGTATTATTACAATTCCAGGTTCATTATTAATGTTTATATGTCTGTGCTATAACTGCAATGGCCTATGCGGAGGTTTTCCAAGTGCATGTTAACTACCTTCGGAGGAAAACCCATATGCAGGTGTGGAGTATAAACACAAAGTGTTCTTAGTCTTCCTCTAGGACTAACATGTGTATTATGGATGTCATGTTTTCCTGACATAGGGCATTGAATATGCCGGTAATACATGGGAGCACGTTGTTGCCAGAACAAGGGTGCTGAACCGACCCAATTGTATGATTTGCTTTGAGATTTCATCATCATTGCATTATGAGTTAAATCATCAGATGAGTTGACATATGCATGTATCCTTATAGACCATGAGAATGTTAAGTACCTACATACCAGAGGGTGGGTTTTGACTCTGTCCTAACACCACCCGTAACAGGCGTGGCTATAACGGCTTTGCTCACTCACACTCGAAAGTATGTCTAGGGACTTGATGATTCAAGTTGGGATTTGCTCCTCCTTCTCAGGAGAGATATTCTTTGGGCCCTCTCGGTATTACGTATCCACCAACATACGGCCGGATACTTTGTGAATAGATCACATGGGATACGGAATACGTGAACGAGATAAGAACAAAACCGACATGAGGATAATTGGTATAATGATTAATGAGTTGATCATGCGGATACCTATATAATCTCACCTCATGCTTTGTAAAGTATCGCGAAGCAAAGGGATTGGCATGCCAACCAGAGGTTCACTCGAATTCATATTCGTGTAGGTGCGGGAACCATTATGGGTGTCCATGGCTCCGCTATTGGTTATTGATCCGAAGAAAGTTAGTTTCCGGTTCATGTCCGTATTCTACCGAACCTATGGGGTCACACACTTAAGGGTGGTAGATTTTTTGAGTAGTAGAGTGATAGGAGCACGAGTATAACACACCGGAAAAGTTTCAGAGTGATTGAGATTTAATCGGAGAGAAAAGCGGAATCGTTTCGGGGCACCGGTAAAGTACTGGGAAGAGTTTTGAGAAAACCGGGTAAAACCGGAGGGCCGGAAAAGTTCCGGGGTCTAAATATGTTTAATATTTATTTCTTGTGAATTCTAGAATTGTTTTAGAATTAATAAAAGGGATTAAATATCAATGGGCCCCCTCTCACTTGGAAGCCCCAAGTGGGGAGGGAGCACATGGGCCAAAGGAGCCCAAGAGGGAGAGGCGACTAGGAGGAACCCCCTTCCTTGGCGCCCCACCAAGGGAGAGGGAAACCCTAGGGCGCCACCCCTAGGGCTGCCCCCTCCTCCAAGGTGGCCTCCCCTCCCATCCCGCTATAAATAGATGAGGAGGGGGAACCCCCAAGGAAACACAAGTTTGTTCTTTTGCCTTAGGGCTGCCCTGCTCTCTCTTCTCCATTAGATCTAAACTCCACCTTACGCCGAAGGGCTGCTCCTTCCTCCTCTATACTCCGGCGGCGCCGAGCTTTGGACGGCGGAGCCCTGCCGGATCTACTACACCGTACGTGTCGATCAACCATAGAGAGATCATACATTCGATCTTCGTTCGAGAGACTTCTAGATCTGTTCGTGGGAAGTCAAACGGATCAGATCTGTTCGAGGGGTTGCGCTACGTCAAGCTTCCCCAACTCTCCACCAACTTCTTCCGCTGCGAAAGAACTACCATTTGAACGGTTGTTAAGGTAACAAGATCGTTATCATTGTTTGCATCTATCTAGATCCAATCTTGGGACTTGGTTTCGTAGTGCCGATTTTTTTTGTTTTCTACTCCGAATCCCAACACCCGGGGGATTCTATCGGCCGGATGTGAACCAGGCTACCCTGGTCCGATGGACTAGGCCTTGACAGTGGTATCCAATGAGGGATTATCACCCATGTAGTACTCCTTGTCGGTACTTGCGCACGAGCCAATGTCACCCTCCTAGGAGGAGATCATACTACCAACAAGGCAACCCATTGTGCTTGTCGGGCCCCGACAATCCACTAGTCCCCTGAAGCGTTTCCTTCCATACGAAGGCAACAAATAATCTCTACGTGAGAAGCAATTAATGGATGCGCCTGCCACCCACTGTGGCTCATGTGACCTGCATCGATGGGACACACGGGCTATCTTTGGATTTGTCTGGTAGCAAGTGCGCCACCAACCCCATATGTCATCTATAGTGGTTGGCGAAGCATCATGGCATCATCTACAGAGGCGCCATGGCTTCATCTACAATGGCTTTCACCTAACCCGCATGTGAGTCATCCCCGATGAGTCACGTCGTGGAGTCCCATCAAGATGTGCGGTCAAGAAACTCTGTACGTCTCACGAAGGAGCGCTCGACACATGTGCCTTGATGTGACAAGGCACGCACCTACCTATTGGCTATGTGGCAACCCCCCACTTCATGTGGGGAGGATCAGAGCCTCTCTATATAAGGAGTAGTAGTGTTACCTTAGAAAGGGGCTCCAACACTTTGTAACCTACACACATAACTTGTACTATGATGAATCAAGCAGGTGCAAGAGATCTCATGCAAGAGTAGGGTGTTATACCGACGAGGTGGCATGAACCTGGGTAACCTCCGTGTCCCGTTCATTCATACCGTTGGCTAGTGATTCGTGAGTTCAGGAGACGATTTCGTGTTCAGCCCCCGTGGTTGAACTTGTATTCTAGATCCCAATATTTGACTCTCGTTAATTTATATGTATCTTAATTTCGTGTAGATTTTATAAAATTTCTTTGGCAGAATTTATCCTAGTCAAGTAGATATCGGGTTATTGAAATAGTCCGGATATTACAATTCAACACAACATATCTGTTGACAATGAAAAGATGTGACAACTACAATAAACAAAGGTTACACAATCCTCTCAAAATGTACCATGTGATGATCATATGATATGCAACTATTTTAATATGTGGCTGGCAATGTATGTGAATTCCATGAAATGCAATTTAAATAATTTTGTATATGTGAATATGAAATAGAATATTGAAAATGTATATAATTGATGATGCGACTTGCATTGATGTGTAGTTGAGTTTGGACTGCCAGTAGTAGTCCTACTGGAATGCTAGTTGTGTAGCCAAAATTTTACATCACTCACTAACCTACTAATATGTACGGGTCAGTGATAAAACTACTCGAGCCCCTTGTGATAGTAGGAACTGATCGACCGACCGGTCTGTGGTGATGAAGTCATCACTGACCCAAAACCACTAATGGGTAAAAATCACGTTTGTGATTATATGGTTTAGCTATTAGTGTTAGTCGCACTTGTAGTGGTGATTTGAGCATTATTGTATTTTTGCTTTGTGTTTGTTGCATTGGTTTGATGCCTACCCATCGATTTGTTCGATTGAGTGCCCTTAAGCTTATTAATCTTGAAGGCCACCACCTCCTAGATGTTTTTTCTTAAAAGGAGGAAGTCCCCCGACTTTTGCATCAAGGCGATGCATGTGGCCATTACCTCCTAAATGGTTTGATTGATCGTTCTCGGTATCCTATTCGTAGAGTCTGTAAAGAGTCTCGGGTTACTCCCCATGGTGGGATTTGTAAAGTGATAGTGGTTCTTGCCATCTCAGGAGTGGAGGAAGAAGCTAGACACTAGTTGTCGTAGATCGCCTTCGTAATGATATGTCATGAAGAGAAGGGTGAAAGCTCGTGGTTGTTTTGTTCCTTTATAGTAACACCTGGCACTTCAACGAAGAGCAGAGTATCGATGGATATTTAAACTTCAAAAACATATCGGTTGTCTCTTATCCTCTTTACTTTCCACAATCATACTTGCTCCTATTGAAAAACCTCATACTAACTGTGAATTGCTAACTTGTATTTTCTCTGTTTCAAATTAGATGACTTTCATTGCTTGTGCTTCTGTACGGCCTCCATTTCTACATCTTATGATATAACTGTGTAAGCTTCTTTGCACGTGGTGGCCTTAATTAAGAGCTTATACATTCATAACGACAAGCTTAGAAATTCCTAGTGTCCACGTGATGGCTTGAAAGAGCCATCATTAGATAGCTTAATATGCAATTAAGTTAACCACCGGAGCAAATCAACCAACCACTTAACCACCGAAAGAGAGATTGGTAGCCACGGGTACAATATTCCGAGTTGGTATCCGGTTAGGGTTTGGCGTTTGGACCCCTTTGCCCCTCTGGTAGGCTCGGATGGTTTTTTGCTTACGAGCAAAGGGAAAAGAAAACCACGGAATGGAGTTGACACAAGACCCGGCCGCCCATCAGACACCTCACACTACTTTTGTACATCTCATCGTGCGTGTGTCTCAACACTGACCGTGGCTCTACTATATTTAGTTGCCTTCTCCATCGTCTTCCCTACGCTTTGCCGTGCGTCTTCCTCCATAGCTCTCTAAACCCATCTGGTGCAAGCTGCTACCCAGTTTCATGGTTTTCTTGGAACCCATCAGAACGCTATCAGAAAGATCCACATGAAAAAAAACTCCCCCATGATTCCAGGAAAAGCTCCAAGTCTTTTGGTGTGTTTATGTTGCTTCTTGTACTTTTGTTGAGCTTGTTCTTGGCTAGCTTCTTCTTCTCTTTTCCATTTTAATGGGAGTGATGGACGGAAGAGAGCGTCCTTCAGTCCACTCACGGGCGGTGCTCGGATCGAATTAGCTGCCGACTCATTCATCCACTTGCCGAGCAAAGTTATTTGCCAAGGAGCTTAGCAGGTGAGTGAATGAAGCGGGAGGTAAATTCTTTGATCTCGCGCCGTCGTTGCTTGGACTGAAGGGTGCTCCCTCCTCCTCTCTTAGCCATGTTATTATGCAGCACATCACGTGGTTGATCACTTGATCTGTTCGTTTCTTGGGCCACCATGCGTCTTGATCGATCTGATCTGCTCTTCTCGAGCTTCTCTGGCATGAAATCATAGGATCTGTGTTGCCCTTGTCTCGCTCTCTGGTGTGTTCGCAGTTCTTGTTTGGCTGTTCTTAATTTAGTCCGGTAATTGATGTCCATGTTATAATTTTTTACTTGTTTAAGCAGACACTTTTGTACTAATAAATCCTTGATCTACTCACCGAAACCTTGTTTTTCTGAAAGCGCATCTGCTGTAAAAAGTACCTGCGATGGCTTCCTAGATGCATGGTACGTACAGCTCTTCTTCTCGTAGCTCGATCTCCATGTTATTGCGTGGGTTTTCCCTACTTTTCTGCACCCCCGTGATGTGATCTGTCGATGGCGTGCACTGTTGCGGGCTGGGACAAAATAAATACGGTGGCTTTGCTTGCTTTTCTGGTGTGGGGGAACCGGGCGGGCGTGGATCGATCACATCGCGCGTCTTTGGGGTCGCGCCAACAGTGAGACGTCTTTCGATCGCCCTGTTTGCTTTGGAACTTGGCACGCAACCAGGGTGATTGGACTGGACGTGTGCTAGCTAGCTATGCCAGCTTTCGGACGGAGCATGGCCACCACATGGATTCGGTCGAGTTCCCCAAACGTTTTTACCGTCTCCCCGAGGGCTCTTAGGGGGCTAAGACGCCTGCTAATCTGAGATTTGTGGTGTGAACTCACTGCAGTTGTTTATGACCCACTTATGTTTTGCATCAGGATACTCTCCCCCCCTCCCATGTTGCTCGCCCATGGAAATATGTGAGCATGCATGTCGGCTTGTGATGTGATTTTCTCAAGTTAAGATATGAACAACGTTGTACTCTTTGTAACTTGTAAGCATGTTATCATTATTTCCACCTAAGGTATCTATGAAGAAATTCCGTACTGATTTATAGAGATGCATCTGGTAGGGTGCTCGTTTATGAGACATCTCATTGTTTGACAAGACTCCGTCAATATTAGATCTTGTTTTGTGCTGCTAGCTGTTGGTAGAATTATTTTGTGCTACTATGTGTGATGTATAGTTTGTGTTGGTCTTTTAAGTATTTACCATATGTCTTATACAATTTTTCATGATGATGACTTACTGATGTATACTCTGTCATACCTATTTGTAGTAGACACTTTGAATCAACTTGTTCGTTTAGATTTTTTTCCCTATATTAGCTTGTTCATCTTCAGTTTACAAATTTTGTTCCAAATTTTCTCCCAGCCTCTTATATTCGCCGTTGGTGATGGCTATTAATTTTTGTACCAAACAATTTGAACAAATACAGGGCCTAGCAATATGATTCCATGCATGTACATGATTAGCTATTAATTCTTCACATGCAAAAAAATAAAAGCTATGTGCATTGTGCAATTGAGCAGTACTCCACTATATAATGTTTTATCATCAACTGCACATGTACGATAGCTGCTCACAAATCTTGTTTGTGATTATAGCGAAGCGTGCATGGACTCTCCTTGAATTGATGGATGTTCTTGGTGGGGCTGGGGGCTACTATAGGCCAGCCCGCTCTGTCCGTGAAACCTGTGGGAGGCACTGTCTAGCCTTTTCACTGCAGATTAATGTTCTGTTATTGACTGCCCTGGCCTTTGTACTCCCTGTTCTCCTTTTCATCGCCAATAAATGGTCCGTGATCCTGAAGAAAGGCGGTCAATTCTGTGATGAGTTTGAAGACAGTATGCTGTTTGGGAACATAGCTCGGAATCAATGTTGCAGCATGGCATATTTTGCAAATGCGACACATGTAGAATACCACTTGCTGGTTACAGATCTACTGTAGTACTCCAACGAATATGTATGGCTGGAGTGTGTGATTTGAGTTGCACGTTTGCAGCCAATGTAACCTTATGTGGTCGATCATTGTGTTTTGCAGTTGTGATTGTCAAACATATGAAAGATGGCAAACTGATACTACTGCATATTTTTATTTTCTGTTCAACATGGCTTCCACTCCCTCAAAGAAAAGATTTATTGGCTGTTTATCGTCTACTTATAACACTCCCCTACATATGCTTCACTAGGTCTCGACAGTTGCTCTGGCCATGCAAGGATGAAAGATATCATTTACTATATTCAACAGTATATCTGTGATATCTTGATAAATATTTGTATGACCGTAGGCTTTAGTTTTACATTTCTTGCAATGGTTTCCTAGTGTGCTCATAGGCTCCTAGCATGTTATCTGCTGGGCATGTTCATGAATGCGCATGACTATTTCCCATGGCTAGCTTGAACTGATGAGGTTCATCAAGAACAACTAACATCGAACTGGTATATGTGAAGCCTTATATTTAAGGAAAAAAACTGCACAACACTGCAATACCTCATATTGTTCCGTGCATGCCTCCATGGATATGACGCCATTTTCAGAGCATCGAACCTGAAAAGTGAAGATCATGCGCAATTTCCCTCCTTCCCATTCGTGCGCCATGCTTCCGCACGCAGCGATCTACTGTCCCTGCTGTTCATCTCTGAAATCTGAACAACGTCCTCTCCGGCCCTTGGATGATCTCAATGGCAGATCTGAAGAGCGCGACTTGTCAAAAGAGAGAGAGAGAGAGCAGTCTTGCAGCGGCACCTGTCAAGCCATGGTGTGAAACCCTAACCCTAAAGTGGCAAGGAGCAAGGAGGGGTTGGAACTCACAAGAGTGTGCATGTGGGTGTCCTGCACCTCGTGTTTGCAACCTCGAAACCCCATATCTTAAGCACTTTAAACCCACCATTGGATGCACTTAAAAATTGCCTGCAGATGTGTCGCCTACAACTTCCGAGGGAGAGGGCTCCCTTTCCCGATGTATGTGCTTAACTTATCCTCAGTTTTTAATTAGCGCTTTGTACTTTGGTCTTTGCAAAGTTGCAAGTCCAACCTGTTCCGTTTCACTAGGAGTGGATGGTGCTTACTCTATTGACCCAGTTGGGGGTTCCTCTCTTTTTTTTTGCAAGGGGAGATGTATGGAGAGGTATCTGGAATTCTAACTGTAGCAGAGGCCTTGATGGGTTGGGTTGGTGCCTTGGTGGTGTATCTTCTTTCTTTTCCTAAGATTTAGGAGGCGGATGGCAGACACACCCCGTGTACCTAGTGAAACCTCTGCGCATATATATTTTTTCTAAAATTGGAAGGAAAGATATGATGAGGCGTTTTTGGCTCCCGGGTTCAGATGCGTTTGGCCAATTTTTAAAAATCGTTAAAAATAACTAATAAATAAAAAAATTCATAATTATTTTTGTTGAAAGATGCCTAAGTGCGACATGTTTGTGCAAAATTTGAAGAAGTTTGAATATTTGAGGAGCTCTCAGCAAAAAAACATTGAGGTTTGTGAGAAAGTGTGTATTGTTCATGCACTGTTTGAACCGATTTTTTTGCTGAGAGCTCCTAGAAGTTCGAAGTTTTCACATTTTACACAAACATCTCGCATTTAGGCATTTTTCACCATAATTTATTTTACTTTTCCTTTTCTTGATTTTTTTAGTATTTTAATTTTAATTTTAATTGCATGTAGATGAGCCCAGACTCACAATTGAATATTTAGGAAACATAATAGTATTTTTGTTCAAAATGTCCTCAAAGAGTAACAATTTTATGTTTTCCACAAATATTAATATTTGTTTTAGAACCAAATAGTTATTTATTTACACAATAAGAACGTATGTAGCAATAGTAATTATGAAAAGTAATAAGGTAAGAAATATAGTCTCCATCAATAATAAATAATTGACTCCTCGATCCTTTAGCATCACCAATAGGAGGCGACAAATCTGTGGCAACAATTATTAGTTCGAAAGTATCTACTCCCTCCTTTTCGGTTTATAGGGCTTAATTCACAAATCTATTCAACCAAAGTAAATGCTGAGTGATGAAACAAATTTCTTAGTTTATAAAAATACTTAATTAGTATTCTCATTTTTGGCAAAAAAAATTGTATTTATCAATGTATTAATTACAATGCATGCATGTTTGACTACTAAATGACCAAAAACTAATACATGCATTGGTGAGTATTCTTTTGAAATTTGCATACAGTAATTTAATGCACCTCAAAATCTGAACATGGAGTAGTAAATACTAGAATTGAGACTTATAAAACGAAAAAATAAAATTTACGAGATGAGCCTTATAAACCGGAAAGGAGGGAGTAGCAATTTGCATACATAGTGTTAGCTGGATTGCAAGTTGCAAGTCTGCTTAAATTATGGAGAGAGAAAGTTAAAGACTAACCTGACATCAATACATTTGACTTTTGAAAATTGTAATGTGTTATGGGCAAGCAAAGGAAAGCCTATTGGTTGAGAAACGACATGAGTAACAATGGTTGTCTCTATAAAAGAGATCCTATGAGGATGATCTGCTGCCATGTACTTGGTTTTTGGATTAGCTATGGAAAAAATTTCAATCCCATATATTGATCCCTCTCATGTTTTTCTTAAAATTATTCACCCTTTCTTTTGAATTCAATCCTTCAACTATTCCTCCCTATAGCACAGATTTAGCAAAAAAATTCAAGATAGTGTACAATCTAAAAAGGAATACATTTTCAAACAAGAAAGTTTAACAATAATGTATATCTAGTTTATTTACCTTATGATCGACCATAAGAATGTTTAGACCATAGAACTCAGATTTGGCAGGACTCCAATATACCCATATCCTGCCAATGCGGACGATAAAGGTGAGACCTTATGCACCCTTCACAAAATCTATGGATAGAGAAACCTCCATGATGATTTGTAACCTGTTAAAATAGCAATGATTTAGGAGAAGCATCAACTTAGGGAAGATTAAATCTAAACCCTAATGTCGATTCCAGTAAATATAAAGAGAAGAAGAGTAGGCAATGAAGAAAGAGTGGAGGTCATATGTAAATAAAAAAAATCAAGAGTATGACGGTGAGGAAGGAATGAAAAAGGCACAAGTTTAGGGAATTAATTCCAATAAATAAGAAGAGTAGGTAGATCAGATGCAAATAAAAAAAACTAGGAGCACCATACTTAAGAAGCAACTATTTAGGAATGGAGCCAGTTTAGGAAAAAGTAAATCTAAAATCTAAGTCTGATCCAATAAATAGGAAGAGTAGAAAGAGTAAGAAATGAAGAAAGTGTTTAGGGACGTTTTGCAAGCGGACTTTGAAAAAAATACACATTGATCAAGTATAACTACTATCACTAACAGTACAAGAAAGTGTAAATCAAAATCCTTGCCCTATATAGGAGAAAAAATAGTAACCCTACAATATATAGCATACCTAATGGAGTGGGCTAGTCGAATAAAGGCTTTTCCGCTAGCTTACGGACGAAAAGCAGTTGTCAACGCCTTAGTTGGCAATGACACACTTTGTTGTCATCTTACAAATGACCGACGACAAAGCCTTTGCTGTCAACTTTTATAGGCAGATCGACGGCAAAGCTAGCCGACGGCCCAGCCAGTGACTTAACCTCGTCAGGGGCTAACTGGGGACCGCATGTCAGCGCTCTGACGTCAACCGCAGAGGAATCATATGACAAATGCCTGAGGCTGGGCCCGACTGTCAGGCCTTTGCCGTTAGCCTATCCGATGTCGTGGGTTTCCTGGCTACCGGTCGTGCCCACTTCTTTGACGTCATCTGAACCCTTGGCCACCAAACTGTGCCAGATCGCATAGGTGGCCAACATGTGTCGCCTTTTCCATCAACTTCCCGACGACAATGCCTTTGCTGCAAGTATCTTTTTTTATTTTGTTTTATGTTCATTTCCTACAATTGAAAATAAAATAACATCAATATATATACCCCAGCCAGCACACAATGTTCTAGCTCATAAACTTCATCATAACACAATATATAACACCAACACATAAGCATCCATATGAAAATTACAAAGCATCAAACAAATGAACAAGTCCAACATCACTACAAATCCAACAAGTTCAACATGACAACAAGCTACCTACTCGAGGACGAGAAGGAATTAAGCTTGGGGATGTTGATACGTCCCAAACGTATCTATAATTTTTTCTTGCTCCCTGCATGTTTTGGGTGATATTGCTATACTTTTGGTACACTTTCATACATTTTTGATCATTTTTGGACTAAACTATTAACTAAGTGCACCCCAGTGCCAATTCCTGTTTTCTGCTGTCTTTATATTTCAGGTTTTCCCATTACTTAAAGTGCCAGAAAAATTTCAGGAAAATTATAAAAAAAATCAGCGGCCCAGAAGCTTCCAGACTCCCGAAGGGGGGCCAGGGGGCCCCACCAGGAGTCTAAGCGGCCAGGGGGTGCGACCTAGGGTGGGGTCGCGCCGGGAGGCCGCCTGGACTCCCTGGTGGCCCCCTGGCTGCCCCCTTCACCTATATTTACACCTTGTCACGAAACCCCCGAGCACATAACCCTTTTTCTTGATCTCGCCTCTGTTCCGCCGCCGCCGCGCTTCCAAGATCGGGAGCACCAGAAGACCTCTTCCCGGCACCCTGCAGATCATCCTCGAGTAGTCCACCTTGGACCATGGCTCCATGTAGTAGCTATGTGATGTCCTCTCCCCCCTCTTTGTGCTTCATTGATTAGACCTTGTGAGCTGCCCTACACGATCAAGGCACATGTGTAATTATTTCTGCTGTTGCTATGTTGAGTTTACTGCGATTTGATGGATTATGAGACTATGTTCAGCTTGTGATGAGTAATATATTTGGTTCTTATACTTTTATATTTTTGTTCTTGAGTAATTTTTCATGTTCTTCATTGTTGTTTATTTGTTTTTGGCCCAGTAGTAGGTAGCAACTCCAAGATGGAGCGTTATGCATGATTGTGGGTTCATGCCCCCTGATGACTAGCTTGAGTGACAAAAACATGAGTCTAGGGGATGTGTTGTTGCCAAAAGGGGGAAAACAATGGTGCTTGTAACCGCGGTTGCAAGGATTGTTTACTTTACGCAAAGTTCTTTTAATGCAGTTGTCTGTTGCTTTGGGTTTACACTTTGGGTGGGGCTAGCAACTTAATACCAGCGAGATGTTCTGGATAGATATCTCAAGGTGGGTGATTAGTAGTAGACGCAGATGGATTTTGGTCTACTTATCTTGATGTACTGCCCATGCTTTTGAGCCTCTTACTTTCTTTTGTAGCATAGTTAGCATTGCGGTGCATTTTTTATCTTGTCAATTGCCCAGCTGTAATTTGTTCACCTCGCATAGATGATTATCGTCTTTTGGGAGAGAGAAATCATTAGTGAACTTCATGGGACCCCGGTCCATATTTCCATCACTGCTTACACCCTCAATTTACTTCTTGATTTTACTTTCTAGTTGTAGTTACAATTATCACTATCATTATCTGTTGCATTTGATCCTTTGTAAACGGCAAGGCCGGAGGGATTGACAACCCCGCTGTACTCGTTGGGAGCAAAATTATTTGTTGTTGTGTGCATGTCCAGGCAAAGCAAGTGATTATCAACGACACATCACTTGCCAAACCACCTACCCGTCGTCGTCGGAGTCCTACGGGAGATAAACCTTGGTATCTTTGCCGAGGGAAATTTGCTGCTATCTACATCTCACCTTCCACTAGGGGTAACCAACGAAGGGCGAGAAGCCATTATCATCTCTCGAACCAGCACACCTTCTCTATAAATATGTGGGTCATCCCAAAAGTAATGCGTCAAATCGTGGAAGAACTTCTTCCTTTACTGAAATGTTAAACCTAGAGGAAAAAAGTTTGCAACAATAAAATTAGCATAATCTGCAAACCAAGGATCAGAGAGAGATTGTACTTTTACAACAACTAGTTGTTCATCTAGTCTGTCGTTAACTAGAGTGGGATCATGCGGTATATCTTCCATCCTTGAAATATTATCCGCCACCGTATTGTCTGCTCCTTTCCTATCAACAATCTGCAAATCAAATTCTTGAAGAAGGAGTACCCATCTGATGAGCCTTGGTTTGGCATCCTTCTTCTCCATAAGATACTTAATGGCAACATGGTCAGTGATGCTAGCGAGGAAGTGATACTCGCCCCTCGTTGGTTACCCCAAGTGGAAGGTTGAGATGTAGTGTAGCAGCAAGATTTCCCCTAACTTAGAGGATAAGGTTTATGTCTCCAGTAGGACTCCAACGACGGCAAGAAGGTGGTAAAGTGAACAATGGCGCCGTTCATAACCCAAGGTTACTTACTTTACCTGGACCTGCACACACAAAAAATAACTTTGCTCTCAACGAGTACATAGAGGTTGTCCATCTCTCCGGCCTTGCCATTTACAAAGGTTCAAATGCAACAGATAATCTTAGTGATAATTGCAACTAGAAAGTAAAACGGGAAGTAAATTGAGGGTGTAAACAATGGTGGAAATATGGATCAGGTTCCCATGATGTTCACTAGTGATGCCTCTCTCCCAAAAGACGATAAACAGCTATGTGAGGTAAAAAAATTACAACAGGGAAATTGACAGGATTACGGGCGCAAACCAATGCTAACTATGCTACAAAAGAAAGGAAGAGGCTCAAAAGAATGGGCGTTACGCCAAGATAAGTAGACCGAAATCCATCTACATCTACTAATAATCATCCACCTTGAGATATCTATCCAGAACATCTCGCTGGTATTAAGTTGCGAGCCCCACCCAAAGTGTAAACCCTAAGCAACAGACAACTGCATTAAAAGAACTTTGCGTAAAGTAAAAAATCCTTGCAACCGCGGTTACAAGCACCGTTTTCCACCCTTGTGGCAACAACACATCCCCTAGACTCATGTTTCTGTCACTCAAGCTAGTCATCAGGGGGCATGAACCCACAATCATGCATAACGCTCCCTCTTGGAGTCACTACCTACTACTTGGCCAAAGCAATAAACATCAACGAAGAACATGAAAGAATTACTCAAGAACACAAATATAAAAGGAGAAGAACCAAATATGTTACTCATCACAATCTGAGCATAGTCTCATAATCCATCAGATCCAAGAAAACTCAACATAGCAACAGCAGAAAGAATTACATATGTGCCTTGATCATGTAGGGGATCTCACAAGGTCTAATTAATGAAGAACAAACAGGGGAGAGGACATCACATAGATACTGATCATGGACCCATGGTCCAAGGTGGACTACTCACGGTTCATCCGGGAAGCGTCCACGGTGTTGGAGAAGCTCCCGGAGGTCAATCCACCCTCCGGCAGGGTGTCGGGAAGAGGTCTTCTGGTGCTCCCGATCTTGGAAGTGCGACGGCGGCGGAACAGAGGCGAGATCGCAAAAAAGGGTTCTATTCTCGGGGGTTTCGGGACGAAGGAAATATATAGATGAAGGGGGCAGCCAGGGGCGCCACCAGGGGTCCAGGCGGCCTCCTGACGTGACCCACCCTAGGCCGCGCCCAAAGGGCGCTTGGAGCCCTGGTGGGTCCCCTCTTTCCCCCCTTTGGGACTCTGGAAGCTTCCGTTGCGCTGATTTTTTATATATTTTTCCTGGATTTTTTTTGGCATTTTACGTAATGGGAAAACCTGAAATAAAAAGACAGCAGAAAACAAAAACTGGCACTGGGGTGCACTGAGTTAATAGGTTAGTCCAAATATGGTCAAAAGTGTATGAAAGTGTATAAAAATCATAACAATATCACCCAAAACATGCATGAAGCAAGCATAAATTATAGATACGTTTGGGACGTATCAACATCCCCAAGCTTAATTCCTGCTCGTCCTCGAGTAGGTAAATTATAACAAGCATAATTTCTATGGTGACATGCTACCAAACATATAAGAACTTTTCAATTAAAGCAATCAAGGCATGTAATTCAATTCAAGTCATAACAGGCAAGAGTCTATATTAGCATTGAAACAAGCAACATAAGAACATAAAGGTGCAAGAGCTCTCGCTGTCCGTGACTCGAATGTCTCCAAATGGTGTTTGCGTGCAAGAAGTGGGGGATGGGAATACGAGAGAGGAAACATGGTATTTTTGGTTGAGAACTCAATCTACTAAAGTTTCACACTTAGTCTTCTTTGAAATCTTATCTTGACTCGTCCCCAGACCACTAGCCAGGTACAAGTCAACTTGATCCACTCCCTTTCGACATTTTGATGACTCATGCAATGGATGAGCGTAAGCAAGAAAATTGACACTCGAGATGGCAAAGAGAGAGAAAGATATGGTGGAGGAGGAAGACAAAAAGGTGTGAAAGGATCACATCAATGAGGACAATCATAGGCGAGAGAGAGACAAATGATAGATATGATGTGAGAAGTAGGGATTGCCATGCAACGGATGCACATATGAACTATGGAAAGCTCTCCAATGGAACTAGTGGAGGTGCATCCAACTTGCTTGCTCACAAAGACCTAGAGCTCATTTGAGGAGGCTCATCATTGGAATATAAAAGCCAAGTTCTATAGTGTAAGGGTCCCCAGATAGCTATATGCATATATGATCATCTCTATGGAGTACAAGATATAGGAGGGAGTACGAGTGTGGATCTTTCAAAAGGAATAGTAGTGTTGCCCCCTTCTCTCTTTGTATTTCCTTTTTCTCCTTTTTCTCTATTTTTTGTATTTTTTTGGTGGCCTCCATGGCTCTTTCTATTTAACTCTCATTTGTCCTCTTTGGGATCTTTTAATTTTGTCCTCTTTGGGATCTTTTCCTCATTTAGGGGCAACACTCTATTTTACAAGAAGCATAGAAGATCTTTCACACTTTACAAAAGTACTCAGCATAAAGAAGATGTAGCTATCATGATGTATGCAAATGTATGAAAATGTATGCCTCTTCCAGTGTAGCAGGAACATATATGACATGAAGATCAAGTCATGAGAAGGTGGATGTTGCATGGAAATGTATCTCAGAAAGGCTATGGAAATGCCCTGATAGGTAGGTATGGTGGGTGTTTTGAGGAAAATATAAGGAGGTTTATGATGACAGAGCGTATCATGCCAAGGGTTTGGATGCACCGGTGAGGTAGGCGCCAACTCTCGGTGTGAGAAAAGGCAACGCACGATACCGAAGAGGCTAGCAACTATGAGGAGGTGGAAGTGTCAAATTTCAATACTTACATTAGTCTGAAGAACTCATGTACTTATTATCGGTAACTCTCAATCTAATCAGGAGGTTCACAAAGAGACAAGTACCCCGAGGAGGAGTGTATGTGGGTTTGGTTATCCTTGCGCATCCTCGACTCATGGTACGTGAGTGTACTCTAATATCCGACCCCTCCAAAGATTAGTGATACATCTAGTAGCTAGAGTTCTCAACTAGTTTTTGTTGTTTTTGAAAATAAACACGGATTGCCCAAAATCCTACGTCTATCACTAATATGCTAGAGCTCTTGACACCAAAAGTTCAAACATTACTCACAACGATACCTCAAAACTATTGCAAGTTACTACTACAATTGAATAGCAACCTCAATTACCTACTTTAAGTCAAGACACAACTCAGTGAAACAAGCCAACTCTCTAAACAAGATAAACATGAAAAATCAAGAGAGCCAGCAACAAACTATACAAAAGCTCTTAAAAAGATACGCATGAAGACTAAGAGCTAAACATGACATCAGCTACGAAAAGATAAAGAACACACAACAAAAGAGCAATAAGCATGAAAATCCTATCATGTGTTCTAGTTTAAAGTGGAGCGTGTTTCTCCCCCACACAAAGAAAGTTGGGTTCTAACTTGTTATGAACAGCAAAAAAAGCTAAAGAAAACTAAAAATAAAATTAAAGAGCAATACGCTCCAAGCATATCACATAACGCATGAAGTGATAAAAATATAGTGGAACGAAGGACGAACTGATAATTGTTGATGAAGAAGGGGATGCACGGGGGCATCCCCAAGCTTAGACGCTTGAGTCTCCTTGAATATTTCTTGGGGTGCATGGGGGCATCCCCAAGCTTGAAAGTTTGACACTCCCGGATCTTCTTTCATCATCTTCCCTCGCACACTTGAAAACTCCCTTCATACATAACTCATTATAAGCTGATTAGAGAGGTTAGTACCCACAATAAAACAATTCGCCTCTACTGGAAATAAAGATTTTCTTGAAGGTCTACTGTTTCTAAAGATTTCCAAAAAGGTTTTGCAAAGAAAAATCTAGCGCAAGACTTGCAAAGTTGAGGAAAGGCAAAACATGGCAGAATCTGTGAAAAACAGACCAGCAGGTAGTAAATAATTTTTTTGGGGTACTTCGGAAACTCAAATCAAAAAACTCAGAACAGACGCCCGAAAGATAATTTTATAGATCATGCTGTCAAAACAATTCAGATAAAAAAGATGATCTGGTGATTTATCGTGAATTTTTTCGTCCAAGGACATAATCTGTTTTCTGGACATCATGTCACAAATTTTGAACTTTCTTGCAATCGGAGGCTAAACTTGGCACAAAGCTTGAAAATAAAGATACAATGATGTTGCTACAGTAGTAACAATCATAAATTCCACTAAAAACGGAAGTAAAAAAATCTTGGGTTGCCTCCCAACAAGCGCTTTCTTTTACGCCTTTAAGCTAGGCAAGAAGCAAAAAGAAGAATCAAGTTGTATCAATTGAACCACCATCAAAATCATCAAAAACTCTTCAATTGTACAACTTGTTTTAAGAAGTTTTTAAAATAAAGGTCTATTGAATATACTTCTAGGGATAAAATCAAAAGGCGGAAAATCAATTGGAGTTTCATTTATAAATCTATCCAAGAGAGGTATTTCTTCCAAAGTTTTCACAGTTTCAACTCCCTTGGCAATAAGTGAATTGTTTTTGGGGCGAGGAACCTTAGGGACGTAAGTTAACTTAGATTCCTTCTTTGCCGGAGTTTCTACAATTTTGGTTTTTATTGAGGAGAAAGTAGTTCCTAAAGTGTCAATGGTTTCCTCAATCTTATCTATCCCAGAAGGATCCAGATCATTGGATTTGATGGTCTCCAAAGTTTTGATAATTTTATGCATGGAGTTATCCAGTCTATTAAAATTCCCTTGAATCTTACGATCCAACTCATTTATCTTATTGATGCTTGGTATTTCTAGCTCTATCTTTTCAAGTTTTTTCATAATGTGAACTCGAGTGATATCCTCTTGAATGCTAGCAACAGGGAGATTCCCAACAAGATTTTCAATAACATTAAGAGATTCCCAAATTGGGGCTTCTAGGAAATTCCCATTGATAGAAGTATCTAGAACAAACCTATTCCAAGGAATAATTCCAACATAAAAGTTTCTAAGCAGGATAGTAGTGGATTGCTTCTTGGTAGCTCTTTTCTGAGAATCATTAATTCTATACCAAGCATCTTTAAAACTTTCACCACCTCTTTGTTTAAAGGTGAGAACTTCTGTCTCAACAAAGGAAAAAGGACCAGACATAATGACAACTACTAGCAAGGTAAATAAATTTTTTGTGATTTTTGATAAAGGACACTAAAGCAAAAAGTGAAAGGTAAACTGACAAGACTAAAAAGCAAAGATAAAAGATAGCGTGTGATACACGAGATAACTTCTCGCCCTCGTTGGTTACCACAAGTGGAAGGTGAGATGTAGCGTAGCGGCAAATTTCCCTTAGCGAAGATGCTAAGGTTTAGAGTGTCGAACCAATAGGACTCCAACAACGATAAGTAGGTGGTTCGGCAAGTGATGCGCCGTTTTATGATAATCACTTGCTTCTCCTGGACCTGCATACACACAGATAGCTTCGCTTCCCAATGAGTACAGAGGAGTTTTCAATTCCTCCGGCCTTGTTGTTTACGAAGGATAAAACACACGGGATAATAATGATAGTGATAACAACTGAAAAGTAAATACTGAAAGTAAATTGAAGGTGAAAACAATATGGTAAATATGGACCGGGGTCCTATGATGCTCACTAGTGATGTCTCTCTCCCAAAAGACGATAAAATAGCCATGCGAGGTAAACAAATTACAACTGGCAATTGACATGATTATGTGCGCAAACCAATGCTAATTATGCTATGCAGAAAGGAAGAGGCTCAAAAGCACGGGCGGTACGCCAAGACAAGTAGACCAAAATCCATATGCATCTACCCACTAATCATCCACCTTGAGATATCTATCCAGAACATCTCGCTGGTATTAAGTTGCGAATCCCACCCAAAGTGTAAACTCAAAGCAACAGACAACTGCATTAAAGAACTTTGCGTAAAGTAAACAATCCTTGCACCCGCAAGTACAAGCACCGTTGTTTTCCCCCTTGTGGCAACATCACATCCCCTAGACTCATGTTTCTGTCACTCAAGCTAGTCATCGGGGGGCATGAACCCACAATCATGCATAACGCTCCCTCTTGGAGTCACTACCTACTACTTGGCCAAAGCAATAAACATCATGAGAGAACATGCAAGAGTTACTTAAGAACATAAATATAAAAGAAGAGAATCAAATATATAACTCAATCACAATCTGAACATAATCTCATAATCCATCGGATCCCAGCAAACTCAGCATAGCAACAGCAGAAAGATTACATATGTGCCTCGATCATGTAGGGCAGCTCATGAGGTCTAATCCATGAAGAACAAAGAGGGGAGCAGAACGTCACATAGCTAATGATCATAGACCCATGGTCCAAGGTGGACTACTCACAGTTCATCCGGGAAGCATCCATGGTGGTGTAGAAGCTCCCAGAGGTGGTTCCTCCCTCCGGCAGGGTGCCAGGAAGAGGTCTTCTGGTGCTCCCGATCTTGGAAGCGCGGCGGCGGCGGAACAGAGGAGAGATCGCGAAAAATGGTTCCGTCCCCGAGGGTTTCTCGTCACGGGGAATAAATAGGCGAAAGGGGGCAGCCAGAGGTGGGCCAGGGGCTCCAGGCGCCCCCTGGCGCGACCAGGGGTGGGGACGCGCCCTCTGGCCGCCTGGGGGCCCCCTGGCTTCCCTCTGGCCCCTCTCGGGCTCTCCGCGAAGCTTCCGTTACGCTGATTTTTCCTATATTTTTCCCGGAATTTTTCTGTTACTTTTAATAAGGGGGAAACCTGAAATAGAAAAACAACAGAAAACATGAACTAGCACTGGGGTGCACTCAGTTAATAGGTTAGTCCAAATATGATCAAAAGTGTATGGAAGTTCATCAATATCATAGCAATATCACACAAAAGAGGCATGAAACAAGCAGAAATTATAGATACGTTTTGGACGTATTAGTAACCATACAAGCTCATGGTACGGTGAGGGAAAATCAGTATCTACCATGCCAAAAATATCTTGACGGAAGTTTTAACTAGTCAATTTAAAAAGAAAAGAAAGTTACACCTCCCCCATACTTGATGATGGAATGAAATGGGCCAAATGCTGCTAATGATAGATGGAACAAGAAAACTTCCTTCCATACTTGAGGCAAAATAAAAGGGTGCCATGGACCGTCAAATGATGTATGGAAAAGGGAAAAAAGTGTAAGCAAAACGCATTAATATGGTTAGCATGGGAGATATTGAGAGACCTTTACCGTTCATCGTTGACTGGAAAGTTGCACTTCTCTAAAGAATTTTATCTCTATTTTCAAAACTAAGAGCTCTGGCACATGTTTAGTCTTTGCTTCCAACCAGGGGTTTTCAACTTTGCCATCAAAAAGCCACGGTTTGAGAGTCTCACTTATTTCTTCAAGGCACCAACTATTGAGAGCATAATTGTCATTCTTAGTGCAACATGCATTGTCCCAAAGTACCACATTGTCTTCTGCATGATTGTGATATAGCTTGTTCTGAAATTCTTAGTTCTAGTCTCCTTTAAAACTCTGGAGGAGTATATGCATTTATGTTTTGCTTCACTCATGGAGGCTAGCGAGATACCACTCTACTATGTTCAAGCTATGTGCATTGTGATCTTGTCTTGATTTTCGGCAGCTTATTATTTACTTTTGGTTATTTGTGATTGATAACTTGAAAGAAGGATTGCTTCGTGCATTGTCCTCATAGAATTGTTTTGATACTTGCTAAACTCTTTTCGTAGTACATTCTTACATACATCTGATGAAGCAAAATAGTTTGTCAAAGTTTTCTTTGTCGCGTCCAGTTCGTTGAACTGAATTGCTTGAGGACAAGCAATAAGCTAAGCTTGGGGGAGTTGATACGTCTCAAACGTATGTACTTTTCCAAACATATTTGCTATTGTTTTTCCCTCATTCTTGCATGATTTGAACTAAAATAACCCGGACTAACATTGTTTTCAGCAGAGCTGCCTGTATGGTTTTATTGTGTGCAGGAAAATGGATTTTTAGGTATCTCGAAAAATTCCGAGAAAATTCAGGAAAAATCCACGCACCCGAAGCTTCCACGGACCAGAAGTGGGGCCAGAGGGGCTCCAGGCGCCCTACTGGCGCGGCCCCACCCCTGTCCGTGCTGGATGGCCTCTTGGGGGCCTCCCCCCTCCTCTGGTGCCCTACCGAGGCCTCTATTTATTCTCGTGACGGAAGAACCCCATAACAGAAGTCGCTTTTCTAGTTTCCGTCGTGGAGCCGCCATCACCCTCTGTTCTTCCCCGGGAGGGCTAATCTGGAGGCTGATTTGGCCTTCGAAAAGGGGAGATCGTCGCCAACGTCATAACCATCGCCAATCCATCCTCCCTCCATGACTTCCCTTCACATGTGTGAGTAATTCCCTGCTGTAGGCAAAGATAGTTCGTCAGATTGTTGGGGGCATGTTGCCTATCATCTACTTTGGTGTTTATCATCTTTGCTACAACTTGTTGCTCTTAATGCTTGTCACTTTGGGCCCGAGTGCCATGTTTTCATATCTGAACTGCTTGTGTTTTCATGAGTATATTTATGTTCTTGATCCTATCTATGAGTCGTATGCACCTATTATGGTTTGGAACCGGCGATCCCAAAGGTGACAGCTTGGGACACCAAAGGGGATTGTCGATAATTTGAGGATTTCATGTATCCATTGAGTTTATTGCTTTGTTTCAGTGCTCTTTGACAGGAGCACCTTAATCTCCATAAGTTCCCTTTGGCCTCGTTCGTAGCGGGATGGTAGGACAAAAGATGTTGTGCAAGTTCTTATTGCAAGCACGCACAACTACCTACGAGATACATGCCTAATGTTTGATATTTTCCTAGATGATCATTTCTTTTTTGTGTGCCTTGCCCCGTGTTAGAATCTATTACATGTTCACCCTTATCCAAGCAGCGCCCAACCATCCATCTCCCTAGCCTACAGTGTTTCAATCCTGCTGGTTACTAGTAGTTCGCTTTTGCTGTTTTACTTTTGCTGTCGCCACTACCACTATCATATCACCGTTTCTATTAATATTTTGTTGCAAGCAAGTATATTTCAGGTGCGGTTGAATTGACAACTCAACTGTCAAAGCTTATAAATACTCTTTGGCTCCCCTTGTGTCGAATCAATAAATTGGGTTATCTTGCCCGCGAAGACTATCTCGATCCCCTACAGTTGAGGGTCATCAATGTACGGCCCTGAGCTGCTTATGGATTAGAAACTTATGAAAGGCTCACTTCAAGATTAAAATCTTCATTTGGCAGCTGCTTCACGATTGCATACCATCGAGGACGGAGATCCTAAAGTGGCATGGGTCGGGGAATCGTGTGTGCCCCTTGTGTGATGTCTCCGAGATAAGGATATGCATCTTTTTGTGATTTGAGGCTAGGTCCATGTGGTGTTACATCCATGAGCCTTTGCAGTTCAATTGGGAGGTTTTAGACCTGATCGAGTTTCTTGTTACTAGGCCAACCAGACTATCAAGAGGAGGCGCATCTTCTGGTTATTGTTCAAGTGCACGCTATGAACAACACGCAGTAAAATGGTGACTTAACATGTGTACCTATGACGGACCTTTGATTTGATCTCCAAATTCTTGGTTGTTTTACAACACTAGCATCCACTTTCGAGCCGCAGAGATAGAGACCAACTATTTGGTATGTTGGAAGCTTTAAAGTCCACGGGATGGCGCTTGGCACCGCCACCATCGTCGTCTTAATTAGCCATGATCAAGCGGGATTTTATTTTACGTTCTTCTTCTTTTTCTTTCTTGCGCCTATTGTGTTGTTTACTTAGTTGAACCTATTACTTTTCCGCGTACTAAATGTATGCATGCTACTCCCTTCCGCTAGAGCTACGGTAATTTCTCTCTGCCATGACACATAGTCCTCCAGCTTGCTGGGACAGCGGTGGCGCTTTGGTGGGGTGGATGTGGATCTGGTGGAGGCTACACGGTGATTTCCGGGGTGTTTTTTTTATAGATTTTAGTGGAGAGTGAATTAAATGGGGATTAGAGGTTGAGTGAAATATGGGGGAGGCTGGTGTTTACCTGAGTAAACGCGGGTGAGGGAGCCTCGATGGGGATTTTTGTGGAGAGACGAGAGAGTTAAAATTTAGAGGCGGGCGGCGGAGGAGGGGTAAGTGGGAATGGGGAAGGCGGAATATATTTCAGAGCAAGTGGCTGGCGAAAATTTGCGCAAAAATAGAAAGTCTCGCGGGAGATTTTAATAGAATACACCACTGATAAAACAAGAATCGTGTGCGTTATCTATCAAAGTCAAATTTTGAGAGCCACCAGTGACGGCTAGATCAATTCATCGGGGACAACATATTTTGCAAGAACATGCTCAACTAAATATTCCCATACATAACCAATTCATACTCAATACTTAGTAGACTAAATAAGGGCTTGTTCAGTTGCATTGGGTTTTGAAAGGGATTATACAAACAGATCAAATTCTCCCTCAGTCGCCTCCAAACCATCCCAATCCTCTCCAAGAGAGGTTTAACCGAACTAGGCCCAAGGGATTATATTATTCATCAGGTTAATTAGCTAAACAATGGAGAGTTAACTAGAATAATAAGATGCTTACTCAAGAGAGCTACTGTGGATGGGCTTCGCCAAATAAATACTCCCTGGACTTCTTCATCATCGTATCTAGCATAGAAGGGTCTAGATCTTTCTATTATCCCACAATTTCCTTGAATGTGAGATATCATCTTTTCCCATGGTTTCTTTGAGTTGATAAATGGCAGAGGTAGTGGTCAGATCCTCGTGGTCGACGCCACTTCGGGCCACATTTGTCTTCTCTTGTTCTATGAACTCCTTGAGACTGAGAGATTTACCGTGAAAACATAAGCTTCAATGGTCTTAAATTTGCACTTCCTCGCAGCGCGGGTAGCCTTAGAGGTGCCAGCTCCTTCTTCACGAGAGAGATCCAAATTACCCAGTTTTCACGATCAAGATGCCAGCGGACGTGCACTATGTCCATGAGGCCCCCGCGGATCTGTTCTTCATAGCGTACGAGGACATCTTCAATCTATTTCACTCGAGACGGCTAGACTATAACTTGGTCCGCCTTTACGCGCTCCATGAAGCAATAAATATCAAGAGAGAGAACACCCTGAACATTTTGATAGTGGATCCTTACTACATGTGTGACTGACAGTTGCTGGAAGGATCAGGGGAGTGGACCATGGCGAAGACGTACCTCCAAAATTTCTTGGTGGACAACAAGAGGAAGGACGTAATTAGTTTGCCTCTCTTTCCTGAGTAAGTGCAGATTCGCTCGCCGCCGTAACTTTTGCTTCCTTAGATTTCTTCCATTGTTCTTTTCCAACATACCGTTTCAATTTTGTTGCGCAGAAACATATAGTGCACACTCATCATAATTTCCCTGAGGTATTCGCTAGCCACCTATTTCAACTTGGGGAGTTTGATAAAGAAGAAAGACAACTCTAGAATAAGGAGTGTTATTGATGATGCTCTCGAGGGCTACGTCTCAAAGGGATGCAGCTTTGCAAACAAAGAGGAGAAATGTATCAGGAATGGCAAACACATGTTCAAACACGTAACGGAGTTCCTCTGCGTCAAGCAGTGATACGTCCAAAATGCATCACTATTTTATATCGTAATTCACCCCTATTCATTGATATATTCCACATTATGATGTTGTTCTTATGTTGATTTGGCTTGTTTTACACAGTTTGCAACTTTCCGGTGCCGAAACGGCAGACACAGGATTCAGCGGAGAAAAGTGGACATAGACTTTCTGAATCAGAAGACCTCCAATTGAGCTAAAAATCGACGGGGGTCGTTTTCCAAAAGATTAACGGAGATTGACCGAAGAGGGGCCAGAGGGGGCCACCAGGCGCCCTGGTGGTGCGGCCCCCTTGGTGGCCACGCTGGGTGGCCGCCTGGACACCCGGGGCCACCTGATACGGTGAGGATAGTACTCTCACTCCTCGTTGGTTACCCCAAGTGGAAGGTGAGATGTAGCGTAGCAGAAAATTTCCCTCGGTGAAGATACCAAGGTTATCGAACCAGTAGGACTCCAAGAGATACAAGAAGGTGACAACGGCGCCAGAAGTTGGGCGGTTGACGTGGACCTGCACACAGATACAAATAAATTTGCTCCCAATGAGTATAGAGGAGTTGTCAATTCTTCCGGCCTTGCTGTTTACAAAGGATCAACGCAAGAGATAATAATAGTGGCATTTGAAAGTAAAGACTGAAAGTAAATTGAAGGTGTGAACAATAATGTGAAGATGGACCAGGGTTCCGTGATTTTCACTGGTGATGTCTCTCTCCCAAAAGACGATAAAAGTGCTAGCGAGGTAAACAAATCACAGTTGGGAAATTGACAGGATTATGAAGGCACCGCAATGCTAACTATGCTGCAAAGAAAGGAAGGGCTCAAAAGCAATGGGAAGTACGCCAAGGTAAGTAGACCAAAATCCAACTGCATCTACTATGAAACATCCACCTTGAGATATCTATCCAGAACATCTCGCTGGTATTAAGTTGCGAATCCCACCCAAAGTGTAAACTCAAAGCAACAGACAACTGCATTAATGGCTCTTTCTATTTAACTCTCATTTGTCCTCTTTGGGATCTTTTGATTTTGTCCTCTTTGGGATCTTTTCCTCACTTTAGGGGAAACACTCTATATTTTACAAGAATATAGGATATCTTTCACACTTTACAAAGGTACTCACATAAAGAAGATATAACTATCATGATGCAAATGTATGCCTCTCCCAGGATAGCAGGATATGCAATGATACTAGCGCGTCATGTAGCAATGATTAGGGAAAGGCCCAACTAGCATGCGGCTCAACGATCAAGCAAGTAGCATGTATGACATGAGGATCAAGTCATGAGAAGGTGGATGTTGCATGGCAATGTATCTCGGAAAGGCTATGGAAATGCCTTGTAGGTAGGTATGGTGGCTGTTTTGAGGAAAGATATAAGGAGGTTTATGATGACAGAGCGTATCGTGCCAAGGGTTTGGATGCACCAGCGATGTATGCGCCAACTCTCAAGGTGAGAAAGGGCAATGCACGGTACCGAAGAGGCTAGAAAAAGTATGGGTGGGTGGAAGTGTCAACTTTCGAATACTCACATTAGTCTGAAGAACTCATGCACTTATTATCGGTAACTCTCAATCTAATCAGGAGATTCACAAAGAGACAGGTACCCCGAGGAGGAGTGTATGGGGGTTTGGTTATCCTTGCGCATCCTCGACTCATGGTACGTGAGTGTACTCTAATATTTGAACCATCCAGAGGTTTGTGATCCATCTAGTAGCTAGAGTTCTCAACAGGGGTTTTTGGTTTTCGAAAAACACACGGATTGCCCAAAATACGACATCTATCATTAATAGGCTCGAGCTCTTGACACCAAAAGTTCAAACATTACTCTAGTCAATACCTCAAAACTATTGCAAGTTACTACTGCAAAGAGAACAACAACTTCAACTACCTACTTCTAGTCAAGACACAAAACTCAGTGCAACAGGAAAACTCTCTAACAAGATAAAACATGCAAACTATAGAAAGTTCAACCTAAAACAAAATAAAAGCTCTAGAAAAACTAAAGCACTACAACTAAATAGAGCAGCAACTAAGAAAAAGAAAAAGAACAACTCACAACTAAAAGAATAAGCATGCAAATCCTATGAGGAGTTCTAGTTCAAGCGGAGCGTGTATCTCTCCCACACAAAAGAGTAAGCTGGGGTCTAACTTGTTACGAACAGCAAGCAAAGCTAAATAAAACTAAAAAAATTAAAACCTAAGAGCGAGACGCTCCAAGCATAGCACATAACGCATGAAGTGATAAAAATATAGTGCAACGAGAGACGAACTGATAATTGTTGATGAAGAAGGGGATGCACGGGGGCATCCCCAAGCTTAGACACTTGAGTCTCTTGAATATTTATTGGGGGTGCACATGGGCATCCCCAAGCTTGAGTGTTTGACACTCCAAGATCTTCTTTCATCATCTTCCATTGCGCACTTGAAAACTCCATTCATACATAACTCATTGTAGACTGATTAGAGAGGTTAGTACCCTATTAAAATAAATTTTCCCTTACTGGAAATAAAGATAATCTTGAAGATCTACTGTTTATCAAGAGTTCCAAAAAGGTTTTTCAAAGAAAAAGAAAGCTTAAGGTTTGAAAAACTAAAGAGAGACAAAACGTGGCAGAATCTGTGAAAAACAGAACAGCAGGTAGAAAAGATTTTTTTAGGGATACTTCTGCAACTCAAATAAAAAAACTCAGAACATACGTAAGTTTCGTAATCGTATAGAGCATTCTGTGTAAAAATTTCAGCTCAAAAAGATGAACTGGGATTTTTCTCTGATTTTTCTAGTCACGAGGACAGAATCTGTTTTCTCGACAGCATGTCACAACTTTCACTTCCCTTGTCGTATGAGGCTATAAAATGATGTTGCTACAGTAGTAACAATTATCAAGACTACTAATAACAGAAGAAAATAAAAAAGAAAAAAGAAAAACCAAAATTCCTTGCGGGCTGCCTCCCGAAAGCGCTTCTTTAGAGCCATTAGCTAGGCTTAAAGCAGAAGATCAAGTTTTTTCAAGAGAATAACTAGCCCGTGTGACGTACTCAAAAGGTAACTTAATCTTTTTCCTAGGGAAATGTTCCATCCCTTTCTTTAGAGGGAATTGGAATTTGATATTCCCCTCTTTCATGTCAATGACAGCACCAACTGTGCGAAGAAAAGGACGTCCCAAAATAAGTGGACAAGAAGGTTCACATTCAATGTCCATAATAGTAAAATCAACGGGAACATAATTGTCATTGACAATGATAAGAACATCGTCGATCTTCCCCAAAGGTTTCTTTACGGAAGAATCAACAAGACGAATACCAAAAGAACAGGGATCAAAAGGTTTCAATTCAAGCATATCATACAATCTTTTGGGCATAACAGAGGTACTTGCTCCAACATCACATAAAGCATAGCAAGAGAAGTTATTCAATTTGATTTTTATCATAGGATCCCAACCATCTTCTAGAATTCTAGGTATGGAGGCTTCTAGTCTAAGATTCTCCTCCCTAACTTTGATTAAAGCATTGGTGATATGCTCTGTGAAGGCAAGATTAAGTGTGCTAGTGTGGGGGTCTCTAGACATCTTGTGTAGAAAACCAATAACTTCAGGTAAAGTGCACTTGTAAAAGTCTAGGTCACTACTATCTATAAAAGAGGTAGTGATATCATTTAGGCTCACTTGTTTGAAAGCCTCTATGTTCATAGAGGTTTCTTCATCTATGGTTGAGGTGGTAGCATCACCATTGATAGGTCCAGTGGGACTAGGGGTGTGATGGGTGCTAACAGTTTGGACATCCTCAACTACTTGGATAGTGGCTACTGTGTGGTAGGTAGGAAGGATCTTAGTTCTCTCTTCTTCCTCTTTTTCTCTAGCCCATCTTTCTTTGAGTTTAGCCATCATCCTAGTATTTTCATTGATTTGTAACTGGATAGCATTAGTAGGAGTGACCTTACTCTCCTCAAGGGGAGAGGTTCTAATTTTTAACATCTCAACATCAAGGGCTAAGTTGTCTACCTTCAAACAAAGATTATCTAATTTAGCTAGTTTTTCTTCCACATTTTTGTTGAAGGCTTTTTGGGTAGTGATAAAGTCTCTAAGCATACTCTCTAGTTCAGAGGTGGGGTTCTTGTTGCTAGGGTAGGTGTTGTTGTTCCCATAAGTGGATGTAAACAGTCTAGGATTACTAGCAAAATTACTCCTATAAGAATTATTATTAAAGTTGTTTCTAGAGATAAAGTTCACATCTACTTGTTCTTGAGCAACTAAAGAATTTAAAGGAACATCCTGAGGATCAATAGGAGCTTGCTTGGTAAGTAGAGACATGATAAGGTCAACCTTTTCATTTAGAGAGAAGATCTCCTCGATAGAATTTACCTTCTTACCAGTTGGAGATCTTTTGGTGTGCCACTGAGAGTAGTTCAACATCATCTCATCAAGTAGCTTTGTGGCAGCACTGAGTGTGGTTGACATAAAAATTCCTCCCGCAGCCGAATCTAACAGGTTCCGCAAGGTAAAGTTCAAGCCTGCATAAAAAGTCTGGATAACCATCCAGGTAGTCAGTCCATGTGTGGGGCAGTTCTTGACAAGCTTCTTCATACGTTCCCATGCCTAGGCAATGTGTTCGTTATCCAATTGCCTGGAATTCATAATGTTACCCCTCAATTGAATAATTTTAGCAGGGGGATAGTACTTCCCTATAAAAGCATCTTTGCTACATATCTCATTTATAGGAAATAGTGTCGACCGTAGAGATGCTTTAGACAGTTCGGGTTATATTAGCAATTACTACATATCTCATTTATAGGATATGGTAGAATGAACGTCAAAACAAAGTTCCTACACGGAAATATAACAAAGGACGTATATGTGATACGACCGGAATGTTTTGTCGATTCAAAGGATGCTAAAATAGATGCAAGCCTTGGATATCCAGTGATGGACTGAAGCTAGCACAATGGAGTTGGAATTTTTGTTATGATGAAATTTCCAAAAGAGTTTGTTTTCATCGGGAATAAACGAAGATGCTTGAATGTTCAAGCAAGTAAGTGGGAGCTGAATGACATTTCTAAAACCTTATGTAGATGACATATTGATGATTGGAAATGATATAAATTTCTTGACACGAATAAGGACTTCATTGGAAATAGTTTTCAGTTGAAGAAGTTGGGCTAATATAGCATTAGTATTGAGCACAGTGATCTATGTAGATAGTAAGTGCCTGATCATGCTAAAGCCAACATTACATGTAGACATGATACTAAAGTAGTTTCGTATGAATATGCCAAGAAGGATGTTCTTGCCGAGGTCATGGTGAAAAGTTGTTTGCAGAAATTGGTGTTGATGAACACAGATAAACAAAAACTCGTGAATTGAATTCCACTCACCCGTGTGTTTGGATTAATCATGTACACCAGAATATGTAAAACAACCAGATATGTCCAGTGCTCCAAAAGGTTGTGAGCAAGATACCAAAGTGATCAAGATGTTGATCATTGGACAAACAGTGAAAAGTTAAACTTATGATAGATAAGATATGTTTCTCGGAAAATGGAGATAATGAAGAGCTCGTTGTAATAAGATACACCAGCTGGATTTTGATGTAACCAGTTACACCAATTCAGTCTTCATACTTACTCCGACCGATTTTTTATTTTAATTGGGATTATGTGTTTCACACGTAAGGGTGGCACAGTATGAAGGAACTGTGTTAAGTTAGATACTGTGGCGAATTCTATAACAGAGGCTAAGTATATTGTTGCTTAAAGAAGTAACAAGGGAGGGTATTTTGAATCATCAGTTCAATTATGAACATGGTATGGTTACCTAGATGCTTGAAGCTCATAGAACATTGATGAATGATTTCATGACTTATTCTAAAGGAACCAAGGTCCTGCCAAATGATTCAAACATATACAAAGCTAAACTGATAAAATTAGTGAATTTTATGATAGCGTGAAAACGCGAATATATGCAAGATACAAACGGGCCTGAAATGTCAGATCCGATGATGAAGTCTATACCACAAATGAAGCATGTATTACACCGGTATGCCATAGGTGTAAAGTGCTCAAGCACTGATAATATTATTGACTCTAGTGCAAGTGGGGGACTGTTGGAAATATGCCCTAGAGGCAATAATAAAATGTTATTATATATATTTCCACGTTCGTAATTAATGTTTATATTTCTATGCTATAATTGCAATGACCCTGACTATGAGATTCAGAAGAAAACTCACTTGCATGTGTGGAAATGTAAACACCAAGAGTTCCTGGTTTAGCCTCTAAGACCAGCTCATGTGCCAACTGATGATTACATTTTCTTAATCATGGACATTGTTCTTGTAACAAGGATGTCAGTAGCAATGGGAACATATTGTTAGCAGAACAATGATGTTGAACCGACCCCAGTATTGAATGATATACTTAGAGATCACATCGTAACTACGTTATAAGTCATATCATGAAATGTTATCATATACGTAATTCCTTAGACCATGAGAGTATCGAGTTGCTTCACACAGGAAGACATGCTTTGGTTCTTAGATGAATCCTCCCGTAAATGGGAAGTAGTAAAATAAGTTCTGGGTATGTCAGATGGTGTGGCTAGTGACTGTGATAGTTCAAGAATGGGATTTGCTCCTTCACGATGAAGATATATTGACTTTGGGCCCACTCGGTATGCCGGTATCCATTCTAAGCCTGGCCAGACGCATTGTGATTTAATCACAGGGATACCGGAATACAATAACGAGAAATAGAGACAAACGAGCAAAGAGGATAACGAGTGGCTTGTGTTCAAGAAGTTGTTACACATGGGTGCCAAACATCTCTCCTCTAACTTTGTCATATATCACGAAGCAAAGGGAATGGTACGTGACTAAACATAAAGGTTCACTCGAAGTTTATTCGTGTATGTGCGGGAGTCAACATGGGTGTCCATGGCTCTGCTGTTGATTATTGGCTATTGACAAAAGGTTGTTGACCTATGTCCGGAAGATGTTCTGAGTCATGTCCGCATTATACCGAACCTATTGGGTCACACACTTAACGAGTAGTAATCTGTCAGAGAACTAGGAGATGAAAAGAGAAAGGGTACCGGAATTGTTTCGGGTGGAACTGAAAGTGTTTCCGGGTAGCACTAGAAGTGTTCTAGGTGGTACCGAATGGTTTCGGAATATTCCTGAATGGTCTCGGATGATTCCAGAATATTCAAGAAGAGTCTTGAAGTGGTAACAAGACATCCGTGATAGTCTCGCAAGGTTTTGCAACATTCGGTAATAGTTGTGGAAAGGTTACGAAACATCGGGAAATTGTTTCGGGAGCTCCAAAAATGTTCTGGGAGGTTCCGGGAGGTTCTCGGGAGCTTATGGAAGTATCTGAAGGGTTATGGAACTCTCCAAAACGCGGAAACCGAAGCTAGGCCAAGTAGGAAGGTCCACAAGGCCGTAGGTCGGTGGGAAATAGACTTTCCTTGGGGGTCAGGGCAAAACGCCAGGGTCCCTGGCGTTTCCCCCCTAGACGTCGTAGTCCGCGGCGTTTCGTACAGGAATCCGTGTTGGACTCCTCCTGGTGGCCAAAACCGACTTTGGGGAGAACCCTCGCCCAAGTTGCGACCCCAGGCTTCCACCTATATATTCGTGGGCAGGGGTAGCCCCAAAGAGACACCAGAAAATCCCCAATGCTGCCCCAGCTAAATCCCACGCGCCTCTAATTCTCTTCGGGCTAGATCGTTCCAGTCCGGACGCCGCTAGGTTCTTCTCCCTCTAGTTTCTCTCGGTGGCGTTCTTCTCTGGACGGCGGAGTGCTGCTGGATTGCTACATCGGGATGTGTGGATACCGGTAGAGGTATCATACCTTTGATCTTTCTTCGAGGTCCTTCTTCTTCCTCGGAGATCATGTTCGAGGGACTTGTTCGTGGGACTTGATCGGGACGGATCACGGGACGGTTCGCGGGACAGATCGCGCAACGGATCGTGGAACGGTACGCGGGATCGATATCCTCGCGGTTGGGAGGTGATTGAAATTCCTAGCTGCGGGGATTTGCACCAACGGTCTTCACCAACTCTACTTCCGCTACATCGGTTGGTGAGCCATGACCTAAAACCTTGTATGCAATCTTCTTGGATGATCTTGGGTTCTTGATTCGTAGGCCAAATTTTTTGTTTTCTACTGTTTCCCAACACAGAGGAGTTGTCAATTCCTCTGTCCTTGCTGTTTACAAAGGATCAACGCAAGAGATAATAATAGTGGCAACTGAAAGTAAAGACTGAAAGTAAATTGAAGGTGTGAACAATAATGTGAAGATGGACCAGGGTTCCGTGATTTTCACTAGTGATGTCTCTCTCCCAAAAGACGGTAAAAGTGCTAGCGAGGTAAACAAATCACAGTTGGGCAATTGACATGATTATGAAGGCACCGCAATGCTAACTATGCTGCAAAGAAAGGAAGGGCTCAAAAGCAATGGGCAGTACGCCAAGGTAAGTAGACCGAAATCCAACTGCATCTACTACGAATCATCCACCTTGAGATATCTATCCAGAACATCTCGCTGGTATTAAGTTGCGAGTCCCACCCAAAGTGTAAACTCAAAGCAACAAACAACTGCATTAAAAGAACTTTGCGTAAAGTAAACAATCCTTGCACCCGCGGATACAAGCACCGTTGTTTTATCCCTGGTGGCAACATCACATCCCCTAGTCTCATCTTTCTGTCTCTCAAGCTAGACATCAAGGGGCTGAACCCACAATCAAGCATAACGCTCCCTCTTGGAGTTGCAACAAATCACTTGGCCAAAGTAAAATACGGCAACGGAGAACATGCAAGAATTTACTCAAGAACAAAATATAAAAGAGAAGAACCAAATATATTACTCATCACAATCTGAACATAGTCTCATAATCCATCAGATCCCAACAAACTCAGCATAGCAACAGCAGAAAATTACAAAGGTGCCTCGATCATGTGAGGCAGCTCACAAGGTCTCGAAAGTGGAAGCAAAAAGAGGGGAGAAATAGATCACATAGCTACTGGTCACGGACCCATGGTCCAAGGGGGACTACTCACGGTACATACGGGAGGCGTCCATGGCTATGGATGGTATCCCGGAGGGGGTTCCTCCTCCCGGCAGGGTGCCGGGGCAGCTTCCCCAGGCAGCCCCGATCTTGAAACGGCGGCGGCGGTACAGAGGCAAGATCGCGGAAAAGAGATCGATATTAGGGGTTTCCACCCCGAGGGCTAAATATAGGCGGAGGGGGGTGTCGAGGGGACCCACTAGGCAGCCAGGAGGCCTCCTGGCATGGCCTAGGGTTGGGTCGCGCCAGGGACCCTCCTGGTCTCCTGGTGGTGGCCCCCCTCCGCTACCTTGGTGATTCCGGAAGCTTCCGGGTCGCTGATTTTTTATCTGATTTTTCCGGATTTTTTGGAGCACTTTTAATGGCCGGAAAACCTAAAATACAAAAACAACAGAAAACAGCAACTGGCATCTGGGTGCACTGGGTTAATAGATTAGTCCAAATATGCTCAAAAGTGTATGAAAGTTCAAGCAAAGCATGGCAAAGTCACACAAGACTTGCATGGAGCAAGCAGAAATTATAGATACGTTTGGGACGTATCACGACCCCGGTCCCCCCTTTGGCCTATATACTCCTTGTTACCCAAAAACCCTAAAAAGGAAGGAGTTCTGGGAGTTCCGCCGCCGCTCCGTGTCGGAAACCTACGGAGAAGAAAAGGCATCTTCGGCGGGCAGATTCCGTCGAGGAGAACACCTCTCGAAAGGGGAGATCATCGCCATCGTCATCACCATCGTCACTTGCATCATTGAGATCATCATCAAAATCATCCTCATCACCAGCACCATCTCCATCCCATCTCATCTCACCATTACAACTTGTGTTGTAACTCACACTATTCATCCCCTCTACTTTACCGTGTTGATTACTCTTTTGTGGTGAATGCTATTAAGTTTTGGTGGAAGATTATTGTTATGGCCATATTGTTTACCACATATTTATACCCTCTGATCTTGATCTCTTTTATGTCTTGGAAGTAGTTACTTTAGTTCTTGAGTACATGGGAGAAGTATTGTTGTTAGTATTCATATGATGTTGAAGTAATATGTGTTGTTTGATATTTAAGTTGTGGTGTTATTCTTCTAGTGGTGTTATGTGAGTCGAATACATAACACTTCACCTTTCTAAGGACCTATGGGAATAAATTTTGTATAAAGGATGCTTATGGTGGGTTGCTGGAGTGACAGAAACCTGAACCCCAGTCCGCACACTTTTGCACAAGGGAGTAATGGATCCTTGATCTTATTGTTGTGGTTAGGATTTTTCCTTAATTCCTACCTTGTATTTGCAGATGCTTGCAATGTGTTTAATCATAAAAGTGCACTTGTCTTAGTCTAGGCAGTGTACTAGCATAGATCCACCCACTGAACACTTATTAACACAAAACATAGTGTTAGACGGAATATGGCGAAAGTAACTTGATTGCCTCTCCCGTGTGTCCTCAAGAACTCTTTAGTCTTTATAAGTTCAGTTGCTAGGCTTATATTTTTCTCAAAAGTATTGGGCCACTTGCTGCTCCTCAACACCCTTTACTTTGCTTGTTTTTACCTTCTTGTTGCTTATACCGAAAACCCCTAAAAAGTTATCTTTCAGTGCTTGCAGTTACTCCTTGTCCAAAGTCACTTGTCAATACTTTCTGCTCCTCGTTGGGTTCGACACTCTTACTTATCGAAAACACTACGATAGATCCCCTAGATTTGTGGGTCATCAAGAACTGTTTTCTGGCGCCGTTGCCGGGGAGTGTAGCGCTATTGGTAAGTGAAGCTGGTAAGGAAACCTTTATATTGTAAGTGTTGTTTTTATTTTGCTGTTGCTACTTTCTGCCCTTATGGACAACTGTACTCTTGGTTCGTTGATTGTGGGGAACCGCGCCATTACTGTGGTGGTTGCTCCCACCCCTACTAAAATTGTGCGCTATAAAATACCAACTGCTATTATCGATTATGTCTTGGCTAATCGCTATGCAATAGACAGACATTCAGGTGAACACTTGCTATATTTGTCACAACTATGTTCATTATTTAAGCTTGCATGTGTATCAATGGAGTTTGTCATGAGGAAATTATTCTCCCTATCACTTATAGATAAAGCTTCAGATTGGTATAAGCTTCTCGATAACTCACATTTGCTTAATTGGCAAGAGCTTATGTCTCTCTTTTATACAAAGTTTTATCCTCTTCATGAAATTCATCGAGACATGAAATACATTTATAACTTTTGGTCTCGTGATGGATAAATCATCGCTCAAGCTTGGGGGAAATTGAAGCCCCTAATGCTCAAATGGCCTTATCATGAGCTCCCCAAGGAAATTATACTTACACATTTTTATGCCTGGCTTTCTCGCCAGGATAAAGAGATGCTTGATGCCTCCTCTAGTGGGGTATTTCAAACGAGAAGCATTGAAGAAATATGGGATCTCATTGAGAGAATTCAGAAGAACACTGAAGACTGGGAAATTGATAAAGGTATTGAACCTGTTTTAAATTATGAGCATGATTATATTGAGAGATATGTGAAAACTGATTACTTTAATACATTTTGCTCTAATATTGGTCTTGATTCCCAGCTAATGATTGACTTTTGTAAGGACTTTGCCTCTCATGTTGACTCCTCTAAGAAGAAGAAGGATCAACACCATAAAACCATGAAGGAATTACATGTTGATATTAATGTTGCTGACCCTATATTACCTGCAGTTACATATGAGAAACCTCCTTTTCCCACAAGGATAAAGGAGCACTCTTTTGTTACAGGTATAATAAACAAAAGTTAAAGGACCACTGATGAGCATGAGGACCTGATCAAGGTCAAGCCTCAAGTTGCATTGGTTAAAGATCTTGTTACTAGTGACATTGAAGATCCCACTATAATTTTTTGTGATATTTCCACTAATATTGTTACAGCCAAGAATAAAGGCCCAATTTCAAGTACACCAGTTGTATCTGTTAAAATAGGACATCATAATTATTATGGGCTTTGTGATTTAGGATCCAGTGTCAGCGCCATTCCCTTCTCCCTTTATCAAGAGATCATGCATGAAATTCTACCCTGTGAGATTGAAGATATTGATGTGACTATTCATCTTCCAAACAAAGAAACTATCTCTCAAGTTGGGCTTGTGAGAGATGTTGAAGTTCTATGCGGAAAGGTAAAGTATCCTACCGACTTTCTAGTACTTGGTTCAGTGCAAGATAGTTTTGCCCTATTATCTTTGGTAGACCCTTCCTCAAAACTTGTGGAGCTATAATAGATTGCAAGAAAGGTAAAGTTTCTGTTGAATTCAATGGTGAACGATATGAATTTAATTTTTCTAAATTCTCTAAGCAGCCTCGTGGTATTGATTGTCTAGTAATGACAAAATTATTGAAGAAATTTCTTCTATTTCTATTCCTCCTAACGATCCTCTGCAGCAATTTATGGAGGACCACAAGAATGATATGCATATGCAGGAAAGAAATGAGCTAGATGACATATTCATAAGGAAACCAGCTATCCTGAAGCACAACCTTCCGGTCGAACCTTTAGGAATCCTTGCACAACCAAAAGAAGACCCGGTGTTTGATCTCAAACCGCTTCCCGGTACGCTCAAGTATGCTTATTTAGATGAAAATAAAATATATCCTGATATTATCAATGTTAACCTTTCAGGATTTGAAGAAGAGCGATTATCGGAGACACTTCTTAAACATCGTGGTGCTATCGGCTATAACCTTGATGACCTTATGGGAATTAGTCCATCAATTTGCCAACATACTATCTGTCTTGAGCCCGATGCTAAACCACTTGTTGATCATCAACGACGGTTGAATCCAAAGATAAAGGACGTGGTTAGGACTGAAGTACTCAAGCTTCTAGCCGCAGGTATCATCTATCCTATAGCTGATAGTAAGTGGGTAAGTCCAGTTCATTGTGTTCCTAAGAAAGGAGGTATGAGTGTTGTTCCTAATGATAAAAAGGAACTAAAACCTCAAAGGATTGTTATTGGATATAGAATGTGTATTGATTTCAGGAAGTTGAACAAGGCAACCAAGAAGGACCACTACCCGTTGCCTTTCATCGATCAAATGCTTGATAGGTTGTCCAAAAACACTCACTTTTGCTATCTTGATGGGTACTCTGGCTTCTCTCAAATTCATGTTAATACTGTCGATCAAGGGAAGACCACTTTCACTTGTCCTTGCGGTACTTATGCTTATAGGCGTATGCCTTTTGGTTTATGTAATGCCCCTACTACTTTTCCGAGATGTATGTCTTCTATCTTTCATGGTTTCTGTGAAGAGATTGTGGAGGTCTTCATGGATGATTTCTCCGTCTATGGGACTTCCTTTGACCACTGTCTCCAAATGTATCTATAATTTCTGCTTGCTCCATGCATGTTTTGGGTGATATTGCTATGCTTTTGATACACTTTCATACACTTTTTATCATATTTGGGCTAACCTATTAACTCAGTGCACCCTAGTGCCAGTTTATGTTTTTTGGTGTCTTTTTATTTCAGGTTTTCCAATTACGTAAAATTCCAGAAAAATTCCGGGAAAAATATATAAAAAATCAGCGCAACGGAAGACTCTACTCTGCCGCCGCCGCGCTTCCAAGATCAGGAGCACCAGAAGACCTCTTCCCGGAACCCTGCCGAAGGGAGGATTGACCTCCGGAAGCTTCTCCACCACCATGGACGCCTCCCGATGAACCGTGAGTAGTCCACCTTGGACCATGGGTCCATGATTAGTAGCTAGGTGATGTTCTCTCGCCCTGTTTGTTCTTCATGGATTAGACTTTGTGAGCTTCCCTACATGATCGAGGCACATATATAATTCTTTCTGCTGTTGCTATGTTGAGTTTGCTGGGATCTGATGAATTATGAGACTATGTTTAGATTGTGATGAGTAATATATTTGGTTCTTCTCCTTTTATATTTGTGTTCTTGAGTAATTCTTGCATGTTCTCCGTTGTTGTTTATTGCTTTGGCCAAGTAGTAGGTAGTTACTCCAAGAGGGAGCGTTATGCATGATTGTGGGTTCATGCCCCCATATGACTAGCTTGAGTGACAGAAACATGAGTCTAGGGGATGTGATATTGACACAAGGGGGAAAACAACGTTGCTTGTAACCGCGGTTGCAAGGATTGTTTACTTTACGCAAAGTTCTTTTAATGCAGTGGTATGTTGCTTTGGGTTTACACTTTGGGTGGGGCTCGTAACTTAATACCAGTGAGATGTTCTGGATACATATCTCAAGGTGGATGATTAGTAGTAAATGCAGACGGATTTCGGTCTATTTATCTTGGCGTACCTCCCATGCTTTTGAGCCTCTTCCTTTCTTTTGTAGCATAGTTAGCATTGGTTTGCGCCCGTAATCCTGTCAATTCCCCAACTGTAATTTGTTTACCTCGCATAGTTTTTTATTGTCTTTTGGGAGAGAGACATCACTAGTGAACATCATGGGACCCCGGTCCATATTTCCACCATTGTTTACACCCTCAATTTACTTCATGTTTTACTTTCTAGTTGCAATTATCACTATCATTATCTGTTGCGTTTGATCCTTTGTAAACAGAAAGGCCGGAGAGATTGTAAACCTCTCTGTACTCGTTGGGGCAAAGTTATTTGTTGTGTGTGTAGGTCCAGGTAAAGTAAGCAACCTTGGGTTGTGAACGGCGCCATTGTTCACGTTACCACCTTCTTGTCGTCGTCGGAGTCCTACTGGAGACATAAACCCTATCCTCTAAGTTAGGGGAAATCTTTCTGCTATGCTACATCTCAACCTTCCACTTGGGGTAACCAACGAGGGGCGAGTATCACTTCCTCGCTAGCATCAAGCAATTTCTGGCGCCGTTTCCGGGGAATCCACCCTACAAGATAGGGGAGTTGCACACTGATACGTCCAAAACATATCTATAATTTCTGCTTGCTCCATGCCTCTTTTGTCTGATATTGCTATGATATTGATGAACTTCCATACAATTTTGATCATATTTGGACTAACCTATTAACTCAGTGCACCCCAGTGCCAGTTCCTGTTTTCTGCTGTTTTTCTATTTCAGGTTTCCCCCTTATTAAAAGTACCAGAAAAATTCCGGGAAAATATAGGAAAAATCAGCGTACCGGAAGCTTCGCAAAGAGCACGAGCCAGAGGGTGCGGCCCCACCCCTGGACGCGCCAGGGGGGCGCCTAGAGCCCCTGGCCCACCTCTGGCTGCCCCCTTTCACCTATTTATTCCCCGTGACGAGAAACCCTCGGGGACGGAACCCTTTTTCGTGATCTCTCCTCTGTTCCGCCGCCGCCGCGCTTCCAAGATCGGGAGCACCAGAAGACCTCTTCCCGGCACCCTGCCGGAGGGAGGAACCACTTCCGGGAGCTTCTCCACCACCATGGATGCTTCCCGGATGAACCGTGAGTAGTCCACCTTGGACCATGGGTCTATGATCAGTAGCTATTTGATGTTCTCCTCCCCTCTTTGTTTTTCATGGATTAGACCTCGTGAGCTTCCCTACATGATCGAGGCACATATGTAATCTTTCTGTTGTTGCTATGCTGAGTTTGCTGGGATCTGATGGATTATGAGATTATGTTCAGATTGTGATTGAGTTATATATTTGATTCTCTTCTTTTATATTTATGTTCTTGAGTAACTCTTGCATGTTCTCCGTTGCTGTTTATTTCTTTGTCCAAGTAGTAGGTAGTGACTCCAAGATGGAGCGTTATGCATGATTGTGGGTTCATGTCCCCCGATGACTAGCTTGAGTGACAGAAACATGAGTCTAGGGGATGTGTTGTTGCCACAAGGGGGAAAACAACGATGCGGGTGCAAGGATTGTTTACTTTACGCAAAGTTCTTTAATGCAGTTGTCTGTTGCTTTGAGTTTACACTTTGGGTGGGATTCACAACTTAATACCAGCGAGATGTTCTGGATAGATATCTCAAGGTGGATGATTAGTGGGTAGATGCATATGGATTTCGGTCAAATTGTCTTGGCGTACCGCCCGTGCTTTTGAGTCTCTTCCTTTCTGCATAGCATAATTAGCATTGGTTTGCGCACATAATCCTGTCAATTGCCTAGCTGTAATTTGTTTACCTCGCATGGCTATTTTATCGTCTTTTGGGAGAGAGACATCACTAGTGAACATCATAGGACCCCGGTCCATATTTACCATATTGTTTTCACCTTCAATTTACTTTCAGTATTTAGTTTTCAGTTTCTATCACTATAATTATTATCCCGTGCATTTTATCCTTCGTAAACAACAAGGCCGGAGGAATTGACAAATCCTCTGTACTCATTGGGAAGCGAAGCTATCTGTGTGTGTGCAGGTCCAGGAGAAGCAAGTGATTATCATAAAACGGCGCATCACTTGCCGAACCACCTACTTATCGTTGTTGGAGTCCTATTGGTTCGACACTCTAAACCTTAGCATCTTCGCTAAGGGAAATTTGCCGCTACGCTACATCTCACCTTCCACTTGGGGTAACCAACGAGGGCGAGAAGTTATCTCGTGTATCAAGCAAATTTCTGGCACCGTTGCCGGGGACTCCACTCTTCAAGATAGGGGAGTTGCACACTATCTTTTATCTTTGCTTTTTAGTCTTGTTAGTTTACCTTTCAGTTTTTGCTTTAGTGTCTTTTATCAAAAATCAAAAAAATAGTTATCTTGCTTGCTACTGCTATGGGTTCCTCTGAAAACACCAAGTTGTGTGACTTCACTAGTCACAACAACAGTGACTTTATCTGCACTCCTATTGCTACACCTGCTACTTCAGCACCTTCTTATGAGATTAAACCTGCTTTGTTGAACCTTGTTATGAAAGATCAATTCTCTGGTGCTAGAGATGATGCTGCTTTGCATTTAAATAATTTTATTGAGCTTTCTGATATGCAAAAGTACAAAGAAGTAGATAGTGATATTGCTAAGCTTAAGCTTTTTCCTTTCTCCTTGAGGGATGAAGCTAAAATCTGGTTTCGATACTTGCCTAAGAATAGCATAGATTCTTGGGATAAGCGCAAGGATGCTTTTATCGGGAAGTACTATCCCCCTGCTAAGATTATCCAATTGAGGAGCTTTATTATGAATTTTAAACAATTGTATAATGAACACGTTGCCCAAGCTTGGGAACGCATGAAATCTCTTGTTAAGAATTTCCCTACGCATGGTTTGACTACTTGGATGGTTATCCAGACTTTTTATGCAGGCTTGAACTTTACCTCACGGAACCTGCTAGATTCGGCCGTGGGAGGAACCTTTATGTCAATTACACTTGGTGCTGCCACAATACTTCTCGATGATATGATGACCAACTATTCCCAATGGCACACCGAAAGAGCTCCAACAGGTAGGAAGGTAAACTCTGTCGAGGAGATCTCCTCCCTAAATGAAAAAGTTGACTTGATTATGTCTCTACTTACCAAGCAATCTCCTATTGATCCTCAAAGTGTTCCTTTAAATTCTTTGATTGCTCAGGATCAAGTATGTAACGCTCTCAGATCTTGTAACAGTAATCACTGTTGGTGAAACAGTAATCACCTTGATTTAATTAGATTACTGTGTTTGAACATCACCTTGATCATCTTTGAATTCCTAAGTCAGTTTCAAATGCTCCTTTGATTGAAATTAAAACCAATGTGCCATCTATGCCTTGATCATCATGGTTCGGATGAAAATCCAGAATTCCTTTTTCTCGATATTAAATACAATGGGCAAAATAAACCTTGTCCATAAATCTTGCAACCACTTTTATAAAATGGATAATAATTTGTAGTTCATGGGATTGTGTGCTTGGAAAATTATTGGACCCCAAAATAATTCAAACAATAAAAACCAAAGCCTATATGGTCCAATTTGGTAATTTAATATTTAAATAAAATATTAAATGAGTTTATTATAACCCAAAACATTTTGTGGCTCTAATACCAAGTGAAGCACTAATATATAAAACATTAGTACATTTTATCAAAAGGTTTAAGCAATTAAAATAAGGGCCAATTCCATTTTCCCCTTAATTTTGTCCCAGACTCATCTTTACCCCTAAAAAAACATGTGATCAACTTTGCCCATCTTCCGTCTAGTGCCGTTTCAAAAATACCCCTCCCTGTCGTTTCCGTCTAGTCAAAGGGGTTTGACCGTGTTTGAAACATTTTTTGGACAAAGTTGCCCCTCCTTCTCACATGTGGATAATTAAGGTTGTAATTAGAGATTAAAAATAAAAAAAGGAGGGTGCTGGTCGGCGTGGGGGGGGCTGCTGGCCGGAGCTCGCGTGGGGGGAGGGGTGTTTGTCGGCGTGGGGGGTGCCGGCCGGAGCTCGCGTGGGAGGACGGGTGGGGAGGGGTTGTTGGCTAGAGCATGAGCTCGCCGTTGTCGGCGCATCACCAGGGGAGGGAGCTCGCCGGTGTGGGAGCTCCCTGTTGCCAGTGCGTGACCAGGGAGGGAAGGGGTGGGCTGGCGAGGGCCGGATGGTGCGCCGGTGCGGGAGCTCGCCGAAGACAGCGCGTGACCAGAGGAGGAAGGGTGCCGGAGCCGGTGCAGGAGCTCGCCGGAGCCGTTACGGGAGCGCGTGAATAGGGGAAAGGATGGGGGGCGGGCTGGCGAGACGGATCCCTCTCGGGAACGGAGAGGCAAGCCGGCGTCTGGAGGCAGAGTTCGTCGAGGTGCTGTGGTGGTGGCGAGCTCGAGCTCGAGCTCGGGATCCATGGCGGATCTGCACGGGAAGGGAGAGAGATTAGGTAGGGAGATGAGAGATGGGGGTTGAAGTGGTGGTGGAAGCAGGGGTCGCCGGCGAGGGTTGCAGTGGTGGCGGAGGAGGGGGTTGCCGGCTGGGGCTGCAATGGTGGCGGCCGATCCGGTGTAGGTGGGAGGCGGCGCCGGTGTGGACATAGAGATGAGAGGGAGGGGAGAGAGAGGGAGAGGATAAGAGAGAGTTTTTTTATGTGTGGGTCCCCCATGTAAGTGAATATGGAGATAGGGGCAAAATCGTCAAAGAAATATCTTATAGATGGTCAAAGCTCTTTGACTGGACGAAAAGGGTACGGAGGGGTATTTCTGAAATGACACCGGACGGAAGAAGGGCAAAATTGAGCACATGTTTTTTTAGGGGTAAAGCTGAGACTGGGGCAAGATTAAGGGGGAAAATGTAAATGACCCTTAAAATAAATACTAAAAGGAAAATAAGACTGGGGAAAAAACCCCCCTCCTCCCACCCAGCCCAAAGTCCCCCCCCCACGGGGTCAACTACCCCCACCCCCACTCTCCTCTCTCTCCCCACGACAGAGCACCCCGCCCCCTCGATCCGATCTGGAGCGCCCCTCCCCCTGACCGCTGCTGCCGCCGGTGGCTGCTCCGGCCGTCGCTGAGCCGCCCTGCCCGGCTGCCTCCCCCGGCCTCGGCCTCCTCTCCTTGAGCCTGGAACCGGCACCGAACCGCGCCGACCCCCACTCTGCCTCGGCCTCACCAGCAGCCGGCGCCCCGCACAGCATCGCGCGCCACGGCCTCGTCGTCGTTCCTCACCACCGGCCGCGACGACCCCTCGTCCCTGTGAGCCGGCCGTGAGCGCCGCCCCCAAGTCCCCAGCCACCCCCCTATAAGCCCCCTCCCCACCCAATCCTCCCCTCGCCGCCGGGCTCCCCTGCCTCCCCGGCGAGCTCGCGCCATGGGCAGAATACCACGTGTTAGATGGGGGCTAACCCCCAAATTAGGCTTAATGAAACCCCCCTAATCTAAATTGGTTAAAAAAATGTTAGGCTGACTAGTGGACCCCTGTTAGATTAGTTAGATAAAAAAACTGTTAATTAGAAGTGCCAATAACACATGGGCCCCCTCTATTGTTTAACTAGTTCAATTAAAATGGTAGTTAAACTGGCAATGACATGTGGGGCCACCCCCTATTAATTAAGTAAATTAATTAAATTAAATTAATTTGTTTAATAAGTGGCTGACTAGTGGGACCCACTAGTCAGTATATAAAGTTGATTATTAGTTGTATTAATTAAATAATAAAAGAAATAGAAAATGATTTAATTGATTTAAAATCGAATAAAACTTGTTTAATTAATATCTTTTAATCCGTAACTCAGATTAAAATAATTTATACATGAAATTTTATCAGAAAAATTCAACGATCACGAATACGCTACCCGCATACCCACCACACCCCTCTAACATACCGAACATCAAACGCCCCCCCCCCCTCCGGACCGTTTGTCCGATAATTGTCCGGTACTGTAAAAGTACCCGGGTGAATTTATTCCGAACACGAAAGTTATTCAGAATAGTTCAACTAACCCGGATACACCACCCACACGTGTGTCGGATGCCCACGACACCTCCGGCATGATCCCCCCCCTCCGAACACCTTGCCCGGTAATCACCCGGAACTGGCCGTTCATCCCCGGATGAATTTCTGCTCCGAGCAACGTGCATTGCACTGCGTTAGAACACCGTTAACATTTCTTCTGTCATGTCATGCATCTATTTGTATATGCTTGCTGTGTATTTACTGTTTCTTCCCCCCCCTTAATCTCCGGTAGACCCCGCTACTGCCGTCGACTACACCGCTGCTGAGTATGACTACTTTGTCGACGACCCTACTTCTACCGTCGAGCTTCCAGGCAAGCAGAGCCATTCTCTTCCCCAGATATCGCCTATCTTTCCGTACTTTTCTTGCACTAGGCATTGTTACTGCTGCTGCTACGTTACAATCCTATTCAATTGCATAGTCTGTTTTGTCGCCCCTTGATGTACCTTCCTTGACCCTATGCTGCCTTTTATATACATTATATTCAGCAGTAAACCCTGCGCATTGTTAGTCATAGGATTAGATAGCGGGCCGTGTTCACTCTGGGAGTGAATGCGGCTGCGTTACATTTCAACTGCTACAGGTACGGTTCATAGAAGACACCGCTTCAGGCCCCTACTCCGGCTCTGCCGAGCCACCTCAAGTGTGAGCTATCGAGGAGTAATCCTTGTACTCCACTCGTTGCTGACTCAGTATAGCCGTCCTAGGGTATGGAACCCCGGTTGTCCTTACAGGTAAGGAGTCGGGTGACCCCACGGTGCCCGCGCGGGGTATCTTAGCGGAACGACAGGCCAGGTGTATTCCACCGGTGTGCGGCGAGCCTGGTACTGTTCATGGCCGACAGGTATCCTGTTGTACGAAAGTCGAGCTCTTCGGAGCAGACGCGAGACAAGGTAAGGAGATGGTTCACCTTGTTGGTAACCGCACGAGTTGGTGGGACGTCAGGGCAGGCACCGATATTACTGGTGGTCCTGACTGCTGGCGTTGTCCGCGACTCATTCAATAAGGGGCAACGATAACGGTTGTCTCGACAGAAAATTAATAAAATGCTTAACGGGTTCGGCGGATGACTTGAGTAGCCTTTTGGCTTGTACACACTACCTATACGTGGGATTACGGTGTGGGGTCTCCGCGTTGTGGTCTCGTTCGAAAGCTCTGAAAGACGTCCAGTTCAGCATTGTGGCGCGGTCGGATCCGCGTCCATGATAGAGTTGCGTGGTATCCACCGTCCTCACAACGACCCGGAGAGCGAGGGGTGATAGGCCCATGACCCCCTTGCACTTAGGGCTGTAGACCGGCGGGGACCTCTCTGATGAGCCGTAGGATGGGCCTCGGCGTGTCGGATAGCCTCGGTAGGGTGCACCCTAACCAGGTGTACGCCACCCTGGAGATCCGAGCGTGTAGTGTCATACTAGTGCACCCCTACAGGGAAGATTGATCTGTCGATAGCCGTGTCCACGGTAACAGGACGCTTTATGCTGAAGCCAGACTCTACCACTACAAACTACTACTATTAAACTGTTGGTTCTGGGTTTTCTTCCTCGCGGGGATGTCGAGGAGGGGAACTCGGAGGCATTGCTAAGTATTACAACTTATTATTATACAATGCTGAAGCAACTTCTGCTGCATTGTTACTTTATGTTTTATATAAACTGTTGGCTGATTCTTACCTCATGCTGCAAGACTCGTCGGAAGATGCTAGTCTTCGTTAGGCCTAGCTTCTTACCCTTATTCTGATTTCTATCTTGCAGTCCACTATATATAGCCTCCCCTTTCTATTTGATACATGCATAAATGCTTAGTAGCGGACGTAAGACTCGCGGGTATGCTAGATACTCACCTTTGCTTTATTTCCCCCTTTTCGCTTTGCTTGATCGGCCGCTGCAGCCGACGTTGGAGCCCAGAAGAAGGAGTACCCCGGAGGCGACTACTATGACGTCGAGTTCCCCGTCGACCAGGAGTAGTTCGGTGGATCCCAGGCAGGAGGCCTCGCCTTTTCGATCTGTACCTCTGATGTTATTTGTGCTAGCCTTCTTAAGGCAAAACTTGACTAACTATGTCTGTACTCAGATATTATGATTGTTTAACTTATGTATTCGGATCCTCGTGATCCCTGGTATTGTATCATATTGGTTTATCCTTTTGTGTTTAGTGTTGTGTTGTGATATTCTCACCGTGGCACCTAATCTCAGCCGTGTACCCTGCGTGTATGATTACTGTACACGGATTGATTTTGGGGGCGTCACAAGTTGGTATCAGAGCCGACTGCCTGTAGGAAGCCACCCCACCACTACTTGGTAGAAGTTGAGTCTAGAGTTTGAAAAACTATTTTGCTAACTTAATATTTGGCTTACGGGCCCACATCGATGTCACTATGTGTGATATCTATGGTATTAGGATCCTTTTCTCCTTACCTATGCTCTGGGAATCTGCTCTCTTATCCTTGCTGGTAAGTTTTACAAACTCTGACATTAGAATCACGTTCTCTTGATTCCACCCGACGTTCTGGTGCTACCCCATTGATTGAGTCGTGTTGCAGGAGTTCTACCCCAGGTCCCGGACCGCGAATCCCATTCTCATTCTGGGCAGGCCTCGCGTCCTCTGGCATTAACTCATGTGGCCATCAGTTTTCTTGCGGCGTGATTGACATAGTGGAATCTATGTCGCGTCGTGTAATCCTTACCGCGGTCTGCGCGCCGCCTACTGAGTCCTTTTTCCTTAATTTCTACGATGTTATGCTGTCCGATTTTGACCGACTGTGTGCAATGATCTGTATGTCTTTATGACTACTATTGTGTATCTACCGCACTTCTCGTTCTTATCTCGTACTGCATCGAGTATGACTCCTTGTCCTCGCATATGCTTTGTCTGAACTAACCCTTGTTGTTCAGGCAGGATGGCAGACGATCCCCCACCTCCGCCTTATTTGGCCGCAATGATGCAATAGTTTGAACTGAACCGTGAGCAGTTTGATCTGAACCGTCAGTTCGTGGCCGGAGTAATGGCCCGGCTTCCAAACCAGAATGCCCCAATCACACTGTAAGAGTTCGTGCGCCTCAACCCGTCTATTTTCCCCAACTCCACCAATCCGATGGATGCTGATGATTGGCTCCGTGACATCTTGTTCGAGATGGATTCAGCTAATGTTGCCCCGACCAGTTATGTTACGTTCGCGGCATTTCATCTGAAGGGTTCATCCGCTCAATGGTGGGAAAGCCACAGGCGTGTGCTGCCTTCTGGGACTGTGACCACTTGGCAAGAATTCCAGTTAGCCTTCCGGGCATGGCACATTCCTCGGGGTCTAATGGACCAGAAGAAGGAGGATTTTCTCAAACTTAGACAAGGCACGACAACTATTGTTGAATATCATAGGAGATTCCTTGAACTGTCTCGCTATGCTGAGGATTATGTCGACACCGACGCTCGCAAGCAGCAGAAATTCCGTGAAGGATTGCATCCCAATATGAAGCTCGCACTAGCTGCTAATGATTTCGCAGACTTTGCGACGCTCGTCAGCAAGGCTTTCCAAATTGAAACTGCTCTGGCTGATTACCAGGAATCCCTCAAACGTACTCGGGATGTTGGCCCATCCTCGGAAAGACCCACTCAGAAACTTCGAGTCTATATCCCACACAATGTCCACCACCGACCTGCCCCAGCGCCAAGGCCGTCTTATATTGCACCTCGTCTGCCTCCGCCTCCAAGCCAGCTAACGTTTCCAAGGGAACAACCCAATATTATGGCTCCTCCCCAGAATAATGGCCTATGCCACAAGTGTGGACAACCAGGTCACCGTGCTGTCAACTGTCGCCCGGTTCAGCCTCAGAATGCACCATGTCCCCCTGGTAGTCGTAAGAAGAGCGGTCGAAATCGTCGTTTCAGGGAATGTAAGGACAAGACGTCTACTGTTAGTTGTGCTCACGTCACCCATGCCAAGATGGAAGAAGCTCGTGAGTCCCCAAGAATGGTAGTGGGTACCCTTCTCGTCAATTCAGTGCCAGCTTCTGTTCTCTTTGATTCCGGCGCGTCGCATTCATTTATGTCCCAACCGTTTGCTCAACTGCATGGGTTAGCTATGGAACCCTTGGCCACTCCTTTAGCGGTAAATGCCGTTGGATCTCAGAGTCATGCCACCATGATGAGCCCCGATACCACCATTGCAATTGTGGGTCTGTTGTTCCCGACTCCTCTTATTATCCTCAAGTCGTCCAACATTGATTTCATCCTCAGTATGGATTGGTTGGGGGAACATGATGCCCATATCCACTGTGCCACTAAGACAGTTCAGCTCACGCACCCTTCTGGCAAGAAGATTCTGTACTCGGCCCGAACAGCTCAACATGCCGAAGGCCAGATATATGCTCTGAATGCTTTGAATACCTCACCTCTTGAAGGGATTGAGAACGTTCCAGTTGTTCGCGATTTTCTCGATGTCTTCCCAGAAGAACTGCCGGGAATACCCCCGATCAGAGATGTCGAATTCGTCATCGACTTGAAGCCTGGCACCGTCCCAATTGCTAAGCGCCCTTATAAGATGCCGCCTCACCACCTCCTTGAACTGAAGAAGGAGATCGACATGGCACTCCACAAAGGTTTCATTCATCCTAGTTCCTCTGCTTGGGGAGCACCTTCGCTCTTTCTCAAGAAGAGCGATGGAACGAACCGTTTGGTCCAAGGTTACCGACCTATCAACCAGGCCACAATACAGAACAAGTATCCACTTCCTCGGATCAACGATCTGTACGATCAACTTGCTGGATCTACGGTGTTTTCGAAACTCGACTTGAGGTTGGGTTACCATCAGATCCGGGTCCGCGAAGAAGACATCCCGAAGACCACTTTCATTACTCGCTATGGTTCATACGAGTACACCATCATGTCCTTTGGCCTGACCAACGCTCCAGCCACCTTCTCATGATTGATGAACTATATATTCATGGAATACCTCGACAAGTTTGTCGTGGTTTATCTGGATGATATCTTGGTATACTCCAAGAATGAAGAGGAACATGCTGAACATCTTCGTCTTATACTGGAAAAGCTTCGAGAACACAAACTCTATGCTAAGTATTCCAAGTGTGAGTTCTGGCTTCCCGAAGTAACCTACCTTGGTCATGTGATTTCCAAGGATGGCGTTGCCGTCACCCCAGAACGTATCTAGGCTATTCTTGACTGGACTCCTCCCAAGACCGCCAAGCAAGTCAGAAGTTTCCTCGGCCTCGCTAGTTATTGCCGCCCTTTCGTCGAGAACTTCTCCAAGATTACCAAGCCTCTGACTAGTCTTCTTCACAAAGGCGTCAGGTTTGAGTGGACAGATAAATGTCAAGAAAGTTTTCAAGCTCTCAAGGACAAGCTCACTTCTCCACCAGTGCTTGCTCCGCCTGATACTCAGAAGGACTTCGTGATATATTGTGATGCGTCTCTTCAAGGATTAGGCTGTGTCCTAATGCAAGAGCGCCGCGTGATTTCTTATGGCTCTCGTCAGTTGCGATCTCACGAAGATAATTATCCAACACATGATCTCGAATTGGCAGCAGTAATTTATGCATTGAAGCTGTGGCGACATTACCTCGTGGGTAATCGTTGCGAGATCTACACCGATCACCAAAGCCTGAAGTACTTGTTTACTCAACCAGACCTGAATCTCCGCCAACAAAGATGGCTCGAGACAATAGCCGATTTCAACATGGATATTCATTACACCCCTGGCAAGGCTAATGTGATGGCCGATGCTTTGAGCCGTAAAGCTTACTGTAGTGAACTTGAGGTTCAACTAGAACAACCACCTCTGTATGAAGAGTTTCAAAAGCTGAACCTCGAGATTGTTCCTCAAGGTTATGTAAATAACCTGGTTATCGAACCGGATCTCATCAAATCCGTCAAGGGTATATAGTTTTATGATGATTTCGTACACAAGATTAAGCGCGATATCGCCAATGGGAGACCCTCACCCTTCACTATTGATAGAAAAGGTGCGGCGTTCTACGAGAACCGTTTAGTGGTTACTCACAATAAGGGCAGGCATGAGAACGTGGATATGACCCCGAAGGTCATGAAAGCGGCTCACGATACCCCGTTGTCCATTCATCCTGGAAGCAACAAGATGTACCAAGACATTCGTCAACAATTCTGGTGGCCTAACATGAAGCAAGACATTGCCAGATATGTTTATGAATGTGACGTTTGCCGTCGCGTCAAGGGTGAACATCAAAAACCCGCTGGAACTCTACAACCACCTGAAATTCCTGTATGGAAGTGGGACAAAGTTCAGATGGACTTCGTCACCGGTTTTCCCCGATCACAGAAAGGTAACGATGCTATCTTTGTCGTCATCGACCGTTTCTCCAAGGTTGCTCACTTTATACCAGTCAAGGAGAAGATCACGGCTGCTCAGTTAGCGGAATTGTATATCGCCCAAATCGTGTCGCTCCACGGTATTCCGTTGGAGATCGGTTCAGATCGTGGAAGCCTTTTCACCTCAAGATATTGGCGGACTTTCCAAGAAGCTTTGGGGACTATTCTGCATCTCAGCACCGCCTATCACCCCCAGTCACAAGGCCAAGTTGAACGAGTCAATCAAGTGCTGGAAGACATGCTTCGAGCTTGCGTTATTTCCTTCGGTAAGAAATGGGAGGAATCTCTTCCGTTGGTCGAGTTCTCGTATAACAATAGCTACCACGCTAGTCTGAAGATGGCACCCTATGAGGTTCTTTATGGGCGTAAGTGTCGGACCCCTCTGAGTTGGTCAGAAACTGGGGAACGTGCACTCATTGGCCCGGATATTATTCAGCAAGCTGAAGATCAAGTTCACGTCATCCGTGAACATTTGAAGGCCGCTCAGTCCCGCCAGAAGAGCAACTATGACCGCAAACACCGGGAAATGGAGTATCAACCTGGTGAATACGCTTACCTTCGTGTCACTCCCATGAGGGGCACTCATCGCTTCGGTATCAAGGGAAAGTTGGCTCCTCGCTACGTTGGCCCATTCCGTATCCTTTCCAGGAGTGGACCCGTGGCATACCGGTTGGAATTGCCGCCGAACCTCTCCCAAGTCCACGATGTCTTCCACGTGTCGCAACTCCGTCGCTGCTTCAAGGACCCTATTCGTGAAGTGGAACATGATATGATTGAGCTGCAGCAGGACTTGACTTATCAAGAACATCCGAGCCGCATTCTCGACCAGTCTGAACGTCAAACCCGCAACAAGACCGTCAAGTTCCTCAAAGTTCAGTGGTCGAATCATTCTGAAGATGAAGCCACCTGGGAACGCGAAGATCTTCTTCGTGAAGAATACCCCGATCTTTTTCCCGCTACCACTTAAATTCTCGGGACGAGAATTCTTGTAGTGGGGGAGATTTGTAACGCCCTCAGATCTTGTAACAGTAATCACTGTTGGTGAAACAGTAATCACCTTGATTTAATTAGATTACTTTGTTTGAACATCACCTTGATCATCTTTGAATTCCTAAGTCAGTTTCAAATGCTCCTTTGATTGAAATTAAAACCAATGTGCCATCTATGCCTTGATCATCATGGTTCGGATGAAAATCCACAATTCCTTTTTCTTGATATTAAATACAATGGGAAAAATAAACCTTGTCCAAAAATCTTGCAACCACTTTTATAAAATGGATAATAACTTGTAGTTCATGGGATTGTGTGCTTGGAAAATTATTGGACCCCAAAATAATTCAAACAATAAAAACCAAAGCCTAGATGGTCCAATTTGGTAGTTTAATATTTAAATAAAATATTAAATGATTTTATTATAACCCAAAACATTTTGTGGCTCTAATACCAAGTGAAGCACTAATATATAAAACATTAGTACATTTTATCAAAAGGTTTAAGCAATTAAAAAAAATACTAAAAGGAAAATACAAAAAAATGGAGGCTATCTATCGCCTACGGGGGCAACCCCCCCCCTCCTCCCACCCAGCCCAAAGTCCCCCCCACGGGGTCAACTACCCCCACCCCCAACTCTCCTCTCTCTCCCCACGACAGAGCACCCCGCCCCCCTCGATCCGATCTGGAGCGCCCCTCCCCCTGACCGCTGCTGCCGCCGGTGGCTGCTCCGGCCGTCGCCGAGCCGCCCTGCCCGGCTGCCTCCCCCGGCCTCGGCCTCCTCTCCTTGAGCCCGGAACCGACGCCGAACCGCGTCGCCCCCCACTCCGCCTCGGCCTCACCAGCGGCCGGCGCCCCGCATAGCCTCGCCGCGCCACGGCCTCGTCGTCGTTCCTCACCACCGGCCGCGACGACCCCTCCTCCCTGTGAGCCGGCCGTGAGCGCCGCCCCCCAGTCCCCAGCCACCCCCCCTGTAAGCCCCCTCCCCACCCAATCCTCCCCTCGTCGCCGCGCTCCCCTGCCTCCCCGGCGAGCTCGCGCCATGGGCAGAATGCCCCCTGTTAGATGGGGGATAACCCCCTAATTAGGCTTAATGAAACCCCCCTAATCTAAATTGGTTAAAAAAATGTTAGGCTGACCAGTGGACCCTGTTAGATTAGTTAGATAAAAAAACTGTTAATTAGAAGTGCCAATAACACATGGGCCCCCTCTATTATTTAACTAGTTCAATTAAAATGGTAGTTAAACTGGCAATGACATGTGGGGCCACCCCCTATTAATTAAGTAAATTAATTAAATTAAATTAATTTGTTTAATAAGTGGCTGACTAGTGGGACCCAATAGTCACTATATAAAGTTGATTATTAGTTGTATTAATTAAATAATAAAAGAAATAGAAAATGATTTAATTGATTTAAAATCGAATAAAACTTGTTTAATTAATATCTTTTAATCCGTAACTCGGATTAAAATAATTTATACATGAAAATTTATCAGAAAAAATCAACGATCACGAATACGCTACCCGCATACCCACCACACCCCTCTAACATACCGAACATCAAACGCCCCCCCCCTCCGGACCGTTTGTCCGATAATTGTCCGGTACTGTAAAAGTACCCGGGTGAATTTATTCCGAACACGAAAGTTATTCAGAATAGTTCAACTAACCCGGATACACCACCCACACGTGTGTCGGATGCCCACGACTCCTCCGGCATGATCCCCCCCTCCGGACACCTTGTCCGGTAATCACCCAGAACTGGTCGTTCATCCCCGGATGAATTTCAGCTCCGAGCAACGTGCATTGCACTGCGTTAGAACACCGTTAACATTTCTTCTGTCATGTCATGCATCTGTTTGTATATGCTTGATGTGTATTTACTGTTTCTTCCCCCCCTTAATCTCCGGTAGACCCCGCTGCTGCCGTCGACTACACCGCTGCTGAGTACGACTACTTCGTCGACGACCCTACTTCTACCGTCGAGCTTCCACGCAAGCAGAGCCATTCTCTTCCCCGGATATCGCCTATCTTTCCGTACTTTTCTTGCACTAGGCATTGTTACTGCTGCTGCTACGTTACAATCCTATTCAATTGCATAGTCTGTTTTGTCGCCCCTTGATGTACCTTCCTTGACCCTATGTTGCCTTTTATATACATTATATTCAGCAGTAAACCCTGCGCATTGTTAGTCATAGGATTAGATAGCGGGCCGTGTTCACTCTGGGAGTGAATGCGGATGCGTTACATTTCAACTGCTACAGGTACGGTTCATAGCAGACACCCCTTCAGGCCCCTACTCCGGCTCTGCCGAGCCACCTCAAGTGTGAGCTATCGAGGAGTAATCCTTGTACTCCACTCGTTGCTGACTCTGTATAGCCGTCCTAGGGTACTGAACCCCGGTTGTCCTTACAGGTAAGGAGTCGGGTGACCCCACGGTGCCCGCGCAGGGTATCTTAGCGGAACGACAGGCTAGGTGTATTCCACTGGTGTGTGGCGAGCCTGGTACTGTTCGTGGCCGACAGGTATCCTGTTGTACGAAAGTCGAGCTCTTCGGAGCAGACGCGAGACAAGGTAAGGAGACGGTTCACCTTGTTGGTAATCGCACGAGTTGGTGGGACGTCAGGGCAGGCACCGATGTTATTGGTGGTCCTGACTGCTGGTGTTGTCCGCGACTCATTCAATAAGGGGCAACGATAACGGTTGTCTCGACAGAAAATTAATAAAATGCTTAACGGGTTCGGCGGATGACTTGAGTAGCCTTTTGGTTTGTACGCACTACCTATACGTGGGATTACGGTGTGGGCCCTCCGCGTTGTGGTCTCGTTCGAAAGCTCTGAAAGACGTCCAGTTCAGCATTGTGGCGCGGTCGGATCTGCATCCATGATAGAGTTGCGTGGTATCCACCGTCCTCACAACGACCCGGAGAGCGAGGGGTGATAGGCCCATGACCCCCTTGCACTTAGGGCTGTAGACCGGCGGGGACCTCTCTGATGAGCCGTAGGATGGGCCTCGGCGTGTCGGATAGCCTCGGTGGGGTGCACCCTAACCAGGTGTACGCCACCCTGGAGATCCGAGCGTGTAGTGTCACACTAGTGCACCCCTGCAGGGAAGATTGATCTATCGATAGCCGTGTCCACGGTAACAGGACGCTTTATGCTGAAGCCAGACTCTACCACTACAAACTACTACTATTAAACTGTTGGTTTCGGGTTTTCTTCCTCGCGGGGATGTCGAGGAGGGGAACTCGGAGGCATTGCTAAGTATTACAACTTATTATTATACAATGCTGCAGCAACTTCTGCTGCATTGTTACTTTATGTTTTATATAAATTGTTGGCTGATTCTTACCTCATGCTGCACGTTGCCCAAGCTTGGGAACGCATGAAATCTCTTGTTAATAATTTCCCTACGCATGGTTTGACTACTTGGATGGTTATCCAGACTTTTTATGCAGGCTTGAACTTTACCTCGCGGAACCTTCTAGATTCGGACGTGGGAGGAACCTTTATGTCAATTACACTTGGTGCTGCCACAATACTTCTCGATGATATGATGACCAACTATTCCCAATGGCACACCGAAAGAGCTCCAACAGGTAGGAAGGTAAACTCTGTCGAGGAGATCTCCTCCCTAAATGAAAAAGTTGACTTGATTATGTCTCTACTTACCAAGCAATCTCCTATTGATCCTCCAAATGTTCCTTTAAATTCTTTGATTGCTCAGGATCAAGTAGATGTGAACTTTATTTCTAGAAACAACTTCAACAACAATGCTTATAGTAGTAACTTTGGTAGCAATCCTAGACCGTTCCCCTCCAACAACTATGGGAACAACACTTATCCTAGTACCAAAAACTCCACTTCTGAATTAGAGAGTATGCTTAAAGACTTTATCACTACCCAAAAGGCCTTCAACAAGAGTGTAGAGGAAAAACTAGACAAACTAGATACCCTCTCGTCAAAGGTAGAAAATTTAGCCCACGAAGTAGAATTGCTTAAAATTAGAACTTCTCCCCTTGAGGATAGGAAGGTCACTCCTATGAATGCTATCCAGTTGCAAATTAATGAAAAAATTAGGATGGTGGCTAAACTCAAAGAGAGATGGGCTAGAGAAAAGGAGGAAGAAGATAGAATTAAGAGCCTTCCTACACACCATACTGTTGCTACTATCCAAGTGGTTGAGGATATCCAAACTCTTAGCACCCAATGCACCCCTAGTCCCATAGGACCTATTAATGGTGATGCTATGACCTCAACCGTAGAAGAAGAAATTCCTATGACTATAGAAGCTACCAAATAAGTGAGCCTAAAGGACACCACTACTACTCTACTTGATAGTTGTGACCTTGATTTTGACAATTGCACCCTTTATGAAGTTATTCGTTTCCTTCACAAGATGTCTAGAGACCCCCACACTAGCACACTTAACCTTGCCTTCACGGAGCATATCACTAATGCTCTCATCAAATCTAGGGAGGAGAAGCTTAGGGTAGAAGCCTCCATACCTAGAAAGATAGAAGATGGTTGGGATCCTATGATTAAAATTAAGTTGAATAACTTTTCTTGCTATGCTTTATGTGATGTTGGAGCTAGTACCTCTGTTATGCCCAAAAGAATGTATGATATATTTGAATTGAAACCTTTTGATGCTTGTTCTTTTGGTGTTCGTCTCGTCGATTCTTCCGTAAAAAGAAAACTTTGGGGAAGATAGATGATGTTCTTATCATTGTCAATGACAATTATGTTCCCGTTGATTTTACTATTATGGACATTGAATGTGAACCTTCTTGTCCAATTATTTTGGGACGTCCTTTTCTTCGCACCATAGGTGCTGTTATTGATATGAAAGAAGGGATTATAAAATTCCAATTCCCTCTCAAGAAAGGGATGGAAAACTTCCCTAGGAAAAATATTAAGGTGCCTTTTGACTCCGTCACACGGGCTAGTAATTTTCTGGAAAAGACTTGATCTATTTGCATTAAGCCTAGCTAATGGCTTTAAAGAAGCGCTTTCGGGAGGCAGCCCGCAACGAATTTAGGATTTCTTTTTTGTTTTTATTCTGTTTTTAGTGGTCTTGATGATTTTTACTACTGTAGCAACATCATTGTATCTTTAATTTTCAAGCTTTGTGCCTTTTATAGCCTACAAGGGAAGTGAAAGTTGTGACATGCTGTCCAGAAAACAGATTCTGTCCTCGTGACTAGAAAAATCACAGAAAAATCCCAGTTCATCTTTTTGAGCTGAATTTATTACGCAGCGTGCTCTATACAATTACAAAACTTTCGTATGTTTTGAGTTTTTTGATTTGAGTTGCATAACTATCCCTAAAAAATTCTTTACTACCTGCTGGTCTATTTTTCACAGATTCTGTCCTGTTTTGCCTTTTCTTCATTTTGCAAACCTTAAGCTTGCTTTTTCTTTGCAAAAACTTGTTGGAACTCTTGAGAAACAGTAGCTCTTCAAGATTATTTTTATTTCCAGTAGAGAAAAAAATATTTTATTATGGGTACTAACCTCACTAATCAGATTATGATGAGTTATGTATGAAGGGGGTTTTCAAGTGTGCGAGGGAAGATGATGAAAGAAGATTAAGAAGTGTCAAGCGTTCAAGCTTGGGGATGCCCCCATGCATCCCAAGAAATATTCAAGGAGACTCAAGCGTCTATGCTTGGGAATGCCCCCGTGCATCCCCTTCTCCATCGACAATTATCAGTTCGTCTCTCGTTTCACTATATTTTTATCACTTCATGCATTATGTGCTATTCTTGGAGCGTCTCGCTCTTAGGTTTTATTTTTAGTTTTATTTAGCTTTGTTTGCTGTTCATAACAAGTTAGAACCCAACTTTCTTTGTGTGGGAGAGAAACACGCTCCACTTCAAAAATTTAGAACACAACATAGGACTTTTTCCTGCTTATCTTTGATATGTGTGTTCTTTATCTTTTTCGTAGCTACTTTCATGTTTACCTCTTAGTTTTCATGTTTATCTTTTCAAAGATCTTTTGTTTAGTTTGTTGCTGGAACTTTCTTGAGTTTTTATGTTTATATTTTTTAGAGAGTTTGCCCGTTGCACTGAGTTTTGTGTCTTGACTTGAGGTAGGTAATTGAGGTTGCTATTCTTTTTGTAGTAGTAACTTGCAATAGTTTTGAGGTATTGTTTTGAGTAATGTTTGGACTTTTGGTGTCAAGAGAGCCTATTAGTGATAGATGTCGTATTTTGGGCAATCCGTGTTTATTTTCAAAACCTACAAATTAGTTGAGAACTCTAGCTACTAGATGGATCACTACTCTTCTAAGGGGTCGAATATTAGAGAACACTCACGTACCATGAGTCGAGGATGCGCAAGGATAACCAAACCCCCATACACTCCTCCTCGGGGTACTTGTCTCTTTGTGAAACCTCCTTATTAGATTGAGAGTTACTGATAATAAGTGCATGAGTTCTTCGGACTAATGTGAGTATTCGAAAGTTGACACTTCCACCTTCCCATATTTTGCTAGCCTTCATGTGCCATGCATTGCTTTCTTCTCACTCCGAGAGTTAGCGTCCACCTTCGCCAGTACATCCAAACCCTTAGCACGATACGCTGTGTTATCATAAGCCTCCTTATATCCTTCCTCAAAACAGCCACCATAACTACCTACCAAGGAATTTCCATAGCCTTTCCGAGATATATTGCCATGCAACATCCATCTTCTCATGAATTGATCTTCATGTCATACATGATACTTGCTTGATCGATGAGCCGCATGCTAGTTGGGCCTTACCCTAATCATTGCTACATGACGCGCTACTATCATTGCATATCCTGCTACACTGGCAGAGGCATACATTTTCATACATCATGATATTTACATTTTCTTTATGATTCAAGTACTTTGTAAAGTGTGAAAGATCTTCTATAATTTTTGTAATATATAGAGTGTTGCCCCTAAAGTGAGGAAAATATCCCAAAGTGGACAAATTAAAAGATCCCAAAGTGGACAAATTAAAAGATCCCAAAGTGGAGAAATTAAAAGATCCCAAAGAGGACAAATGAGAGTTAAGTAGAAAGAGCCATCGAGGCCACCAAAAAATACAAAAAAAAGAGAAATAAAAAGAGAGAAGGGGGCACACTACTATTCCTTTTGAGAGATCCACACTCGTACTCCTTCTTATATCTTGTACTCCATAGAGATTATCATTCATGCATATAGCTATGTGGGGACCTTCACACTATAGAACTTGGCTTGTATATTCCAATGATGAGCCTCCTCAAATGAGCTCTAGGTCTTCTTGAGCAAGCAAGTTGGATGCACCCCCACTAGTTCCATTGGAGAGCTTTTAGCTCATATGTGCATCCATTGCATGGCAATCCCTACTCCTCACATCATATCTATCATTTGGCTTTCTCTCGCCTATGATTGTCCTCATTGATGTGAGCCTTTCACACATTTTTTGTCTTCCTCCTCCACCTTATTCTCTCTTTGCCATCCTAAGTTTCAACTTTCTTGCTTACGCTCATCCATTGCATGAGTGCTCAAAATGTTGAAAAGGAGTGGATCATTTTGACTTGTACCTGGCTAGTGGTCTGGGGATGAGTCAAGATAAGATTCCAAAGAAGACCAAGTGTGAAACTTTAGTAGATTGAGTTCTCAAAATAAAAATACTTTTCTCTTATATCCCTATCCCCTTTCTTGCACGCAAACACCATTTGGAGACATTCGAGTCACGGACAGCGAGAGCTCTTGCACCTTTATGTTCTTATGTTGCTTGTTTCAATACTAGATATAGACTCTTGCTTGTTATGACTTGAATTTAATTGCATGCTTTGATTGCTTTACTTACAAAGTTCTTATATGGTTGTTAGCATGTCACCACAGAAATTATGCTTGTTATCATTTATCTACTCGAGGACGAGCAGGAATTAAGCTTGGGGATGTTGATACGTCCAAAACGTATCTATAAATTCTGCTTGTTCCATGCCTCTTTTGTGTGATATTGCTATGATATTGATGAACTTCCATACACTTTTGATCAAATTTGGACTAACCTATTAAATCAGTGCACCCCAGTGCCAGTTCCTGTTTTTGCTGTTTTTCTATTTTAGGTTTCCCCCTTATTAAAAGTACCAGAAAAATTCCGGGAAAAATATAGGAAAAATCAGCGTACCAGAAGCTTCACGAAGAGCCCGAGAGGGGACAGAGGGGAGCCAGGGGGCCCCAGGCGGCCAGAGGGCGCGGCCCCAACCCTGGCCGCGCCAGGGGGGCGCCTGGAGCCCTTGTCCCACCTCTGGCTGCCCCCTTTCGCCTATTTATTCCCCGTGACGAGAAACCCTCGGGGACGGAACCCTTTTTCGCGATCTCTCCTCTGTTCCGCCGTCGCCGAGCTTACAAGATCGGGAGCACCAAAAGACCTCTTCCCGGCACCCTGCCGGAGGGAGGAACCACCTCCAGGAGCTTCTCCACCACCATGGATGCTTCCCGGATGAACCGTGAGTAGTCCACCTTGGACCATGGGTCTATGATCAGTAGCTATGTGATGTTCTCCTCTCCTATTTATTCTTCATGGATTATACCTCGTGAGCTGCCCTACATGATCGAGGAACATATGTAATCTTTCTGCTGTTGCTATGCTGAGTTTGCTGGGATCCGATGGATTATGAGATTATGTTCAGATTGTGATTGAGTTATATATTTTATTCTCTTCTTTTATATTTATGTTCTTGAGTAACTCTTGCATGTTCTCCGTTGCTGTTTATTGCTTTGGCCAAGTAGTAGGTAGTGACTCCAAGAGGGAGCGTTATGCATGATTGTGGGTTCATGCCCCCCGATGACTAGCTTGAGTGACAGAAACATGAGTCTAGGGGATGTGTTGTTGCCACAAGGGGGAAAACAACGGTGCTTGTACTTGCGGGTGCAAGGATTGTTTATTTTAAGCAAAGTTCTTTAATTCAGTTGTCTGTTGCTTTGAGTTTACACTTTGGGTGGGATTCGCAACTTAATACCAGCGAGATGTTCTGGATAGATATCTCAAGGTGGATGATTAGTGGGTAGATGCAGATGTATTTCGGTCTACTTGTCTTGGCGTACCGCCCGTGCTTTTGAGCCTCTTCCTTTCTGCATAGCATAATTAGCATTGGTTTGCGCATATAATCATGTCAATTGCCCAGCTGTAATTTGTTTACCTCGCATGGCTATTTTATCGTATTTTGGGAGAGAGACATCATTAGTGAACATCATAGGACCCCGGTCCATATTTACCATATTGTTTTCACCTTCAATTTACTTTCAGTGTTACTTTTCAGTTGCTATCACTATCATTATTATCCTATGCGTTTTATCCTTCGTAAACAACAAGGCCGGAGGAATTGACAACTCCTCTGTACTCATTGGGAAGCGAAGCTATCTGTGTGTGTGCAGGTCCAGGAAGCGAAGCTATCATTAGTGAAGCAGGTCCAGGAGAAGCAATATGGATCGAAGGTAGTATGATTTTTCATAACATCAAGTGGATTCCACTTGTGAGTGAAACAACAACCAAAAAAGTCTTTAGCAAAAAAGTGTTCAAATGAGGACACGAACCAGCGACCTGAGCATAAGACGCGGGAGTACCTAGACAACGGGGATAAAAGACTTGGCTGAGAAGAACATATTCACGAGCGTTTCTACCTTTCTATGCAAATCCGCGTATTTTGCTATGGGCCTCTACCCAGTGCGAACAATTTTGCATTGCTATTCTTTATTTTAATTCACTACTCCTATGTAAATAATAAGTGTGTGTTATGGATAATATAAATATAAATATAATATATTATAATATAATATAGTCAAGTAAAATTTTAAAATATCAATATAAATAATTTGAGAATTGCGGAAATATTTATAAAACCATTTTTCAACAAAAAAAATTCCAATAATACATGGTTATTCTAAAATACCATGAAATTTACATATATTTTTAAAATAAATATTTACATATGATTTCAAATAATACATGGTTCTTATAATTACTTTTTATAATCATAACATAAAAATAAAGTCATCATATTCTTATTGATACAAATATTATAAGAACAAGATGACACCCCGCGTGTTGCTGTGTGAACTAAATTAGTGAAAAATGTAATATTTTAAAATATGATAAAACTTATGAAACATAGTATAATTTGATTATAACTTATTTTTGGAAAGAAATATTGTTTAGATTAAATATCTAAGAAATATGATGAAAAATCCAAAGATGAGTGGGATTTTTGTTTTGTAAATTTATTACCTTAACAATATATAAGCAAGACGATATGAAATAAAAACAACATTGAATAGAGACAGTGAAGACATCAACTTTGGCTAATCATAAAACAATGATAGGAACTACATATATGCATTGAAATAACGTTGCACAAATATAAATGCTAGGTAACTCATAATTTGATTTTATATTAAAAAAATTGCTTCTAAATCATGAGGTTGAGTGGAAAAAAAGTTAATATTTTTTGTGAAAGATTGCATACGCATGCAGATTTAATGGGAGCATGTGCATAAAGATTTAATGAAAAAAAAAGTTAGGATATGGTGGACCTAATTGATGATGTGGATAGCTTACATTTGAAGAGAAATTGGATAGTGGGGATAAACTATTTATGTATCATAGGTAGAATTATTTTTATATGTTTTTAAAACAATATATTAATTATACAAATTACTAAATATATTTTCAAATAATTCTTATAATTAATTTACATACTCATATAATAAAATTAAAGTTAGAATATTCTTGTTGTACAAATATTATAAGATTAACTTTATTAAGAATATTCATGATACTTTGTAAGGATCATATATTATTTTATATTTACTTAATTTTAATATATTAATTTTAAAACATATATAAATTTCAAGCTTTTTTATAGTAATCATGTATTATTTCTAACATATTTATTTATTTATATTTTTTAATATAAATAGTTTTACAATTCGTAATTTAAATATATTTGTGTTTTTAAAATATATTTAATATTTTATAATAAAATACATTATATTTACATTATCCATAGCTCACAATTATAATTTATATAGCAACAGTGAATTAAGAAAATTAACAATGCTAAATGGGCTGCACTGGACAATGTTCCGCAGCAAAATGCGCCGAGGTGCATTATTGAGAGGGTAATTGAGTTTTGAATCTTACTCTCACAGGAAAGTCTCGAGCCCAACTGGTCGGAGACACGCGTTTCTTGTGCCATTGTTGTTATAGATTTTCTGTGATTGTTTCACTGATCAATTGAATACATGTAATGTTAAATAAAAATAAAAATTATTTTGTATTGAATACGTAGGAGCACAGTAATTATAACCGTATTTACATGTTCGTGTATGTTTTTTGATCACAAACAAAGTGAACATCACGTGCAAATTCTATAACTCGACGTATATTTAGTTATTTACGTAAAAAAAGATGTAAAGCAGACGAGCAGCTGTAAAAAAGCTCGGGGGCATCTACATCCAAAGTCGAGAGGTGAATGAGTGTAAACAAGACCCACGCTCTCCGCCAACAGTAGCGGCTACGTCCAATCGAACAGGATCTGAATTTATAAAGCCATCTACTCCTAACTCCTAGCTGCATGGAAATGCACCCACCAAACAAAAACGCACACAGCAAATCATGCCCTACAAAGACGAGGTGGCGTCACGTGCACCAGCAGGCGTTTGCTGGCCCAGCCGAGTCGCCGACGACGACGACGCTTGAGTGGTTCTCCGTGTGGTCTGACGATGTGCATGTAACAGGGGGTGATGGGCAGCTGCTACTGGCTTTGGTGGTGAAGAGACGTTTCGAATGACGGGCGACGTGAGAACTCGAAACAGACGGGGGATGGCGCAACAGTACGCGAATATACGGTGCCTTCTCGAGAAAACGAACCGGTAGACACCTCAGTCAGAGCACAACCCGACCGAAGAGAAGATTTGCCCTTCTAACCTTTCCTACAAATTTTCACCATAAAATATCCCCTGAAAGAAAACCAGATGTTTGCTTCAGAAAGAGAGAAAACCCTCCATTCTGCTTCTATTGATACACCTCACTTATACTTCATTCCAAAATATAAGATGTATTAAAAAATCAAATTAAACGCGTATATGTTTAACCAGATTTTTTAAAAATTATATAAGTATCTACAGTATCATTAGATCCACCACAAAAAATAATTTCATATTATATTTGTTTGAATTGTAGATGTTGATATTTTAGTCTTTAATCTTAATCAAATATGCATAAGTTTAACATGCATGAAAACCAATGTATACCTTATATTCTGAAATGAATGAACTATGTGTTTATATGGTCTATAACATGTCCAAAATAAAATAACCCACACGTTTTTTTGCGATAAAAAATAACCCACACCTACCTAGAAGCACAAGAGAAAGAGGAGATCCGACAGGAGGTTGAGAAAATGAAGCAAGAGACGGCACCATCCTATTAAAAGCATCTTTTTCAAGGATACGTCATAGAATGATGTATCGAGATCATAGATAGACAACGCCAAGACGGCTCAGATACAACATGATTGCGGGCAATCAAGTCCAGGCTCCCTGAGCCAGTACACATCCACATGTGGATTACTCCCTACTGTCGACCTATCTACTTGCATCGGCAGCGATGCCGCCTCCCGAATGAGCTCCACCATCCTCCAACTTTGTCCTTCCTCGACCACCCGACGCATCACCTCCATCGCAGATGGTGGAATGCCATTAAAGACCACGTCGTTTCGATGCTTCCACAATGTCCAGGTGACCAAGCCTATCACAGTCCAGACCTCCTTCCTAAGATGACGTGAAGCATGTAGGGAAGTCCACCATCCAACTAACTCGGCCTCGGTGCTGGGAACCCAGTCCGGTCTGCCCCAATGGCCCAAGATACTAGTCCATACCTGGAGGGCGAGGACGCAATTGAGGAGAATATGATTGATCTGTCTCAGGGGCCTGGTCACAAAAAGGGCAAGCCAACGGGCGTGGCAGACCGCGCCGCTCGAGTCTATCTGACGTCCTGCACCTGTCTCTGGCGGCTAACCAAGCAAAGATTTTACACGTCATGGGTGCCCTAGAGTGCCATATTTGGGTGGCCTCGGCGAACTCCGTCCTCCCTCCGAAGAGGGCCCTGTATGCTGATCTAGAGGAGAAACCCCCATTGTGCTCCCAGGTCCATCGGATATGGTCGTCGATGCCTTCTTGTAGATGCACCTCCTGGGTCCAATCTACTAACATGATAAACTCGTCGATGGCTCTAGCGGTCATGTTCGGCGTAACGTCCGCCCACCATCCATCCTCTATTGCGGACTTGACCGTACGACGTCGCATGGCGTTCTTTCGAACGAATCCAAACATGCCAGGGAGACGTAGGTCGATTGGCCCCTCATGCAACCACCAGTCGGTCCAAAACATGGTCGTGTGTCCGTCACCGAGCATGCATCTCGTGGCCTCCTTGAATAGGCTCCTCGATTCCGGTTTAACTTGTATGTTGAATTCCCGCCATGGCTTGTCAGTTTCCTTCCTCGCGAGCCACAGTCATCTAGCCCTGAGTGCAATGTTCATGAGGCTAAGGTTCGGGATCCCAAGGCCGCCAAGATCTCTCGGTGCGCACACCTGATCCCACGCAACAAGGCAATGGCCGCCATGTACATCACGTCGGCCTTTCCACAGAAACCCTCGGCAGACCTTGTCCGCGGTAGCAAGTGTTTTGGCGGGTAGGTCAAGTGCCAACATGGCATGTACCGGCATGGCCGAGAGGGTCGACCGAAGCAGCTCAAGCCGACCCGCTTTGTAGAGCAAACGTGCCTGCCAGGCCGGCAATCGATCAGCCATACGATCCACCGGGTGTTGCAACTGTGCAACCGTGGGATTGTGCAGCCCAAGTGGTAGCCCAAGGTATCTACATGGCCAGTCCAGGACCTGGCAACCAAAGCTAGCCGCAACCAAACTCGTCTGCTCTGGCGTGCACCGGATCGGGTGCACCGAACACTTCGCCAAATTCGTGTGAAGCCCAGAGGCATCCCCAAAGTCCCGCATCAACATTGTACACGTCTGGATGCTGAGCTGGTCGGTCCTGATGAAAGTGACCACGTCATCCGCGAAGAACGAAGTGCGCGCACAGGGACCAGAAGGGGACAAAGCCGGCAGGTGTCATGCGTCCGTGGCTCGATGCAGCAAGTAGTGCAAGCCCTCCATGACCAGGACAAATAGAAGGGGGACATGGGGTCCTCTTGGCGCAACCCGCGCTTATTGTAGATCACCTCACCTAGTATACCATTGACCAAGATCCGGGTCGAGGAGGACGCAAGAATGTCGGATACCCATGATATCCATGTCATCCCAAATCCCATCCTCTGCAACACCTCCAAGAGGAAGGCCCAATCCACCGAGTCAAATGCCTTAGTAATGTCAAGCTTAAGCATCATCGAGGCCCTTGAAGAGTTGTGGAGTTTCCTGGCGATCCCCTGAACAAGCATGAAATTATCATGGAGGGAGCGCCCACGGATGAAAGCACTCTGATGCGTCCCCACAATGTCCGGGATCTCCACCGCCAAACGGTTAGCCATGACTTTGGCCAGGAGCTTAGGAAAGCTATGGATGAGGCTTATGGGCCTAAAGTCTCTAACCTCCATGGCGTCCACCTTCTTCGGCAACAAAGTGACGAGGGCTTGATTGATCAACGTTAGCCCTCGAAAATCCAGCCTACCGAAATCCTGGATGGCCTCCATGAAGTCCCCCTTGATGGTTGACCAGCAAGCTATGTAGAACCGTGCTGGGAAACCGTCGGGCCCGGGCGCCTTATCAAGACCCTGTGCCCGGATGGCGTCCCACACCTCAGCCTTAGTGATCTCCCTATCCAGATGCCCCAGGTCGAAGCTGGGCATGCCGATCTCCTCCAAATCAATCGTGAGCAGACGCTCCGGGGCCTGCCCAAGAAGCTCAAGAAGAAAGAGCCCACAGACTCAGCCATGGTGTCATGATCAGATGTGTCGACGCCGTCCACCCGGAGCCTCTCAATGGTGTTCTTCCTCCTTCTATGACTGGCATACGCATGGAAGAATTCAGTACAGGCGTTGCCCTCTTTCAACCAAAGAACCCGCGACCTCTGTCGAGCAATGGAGCGCTCGAGGGAGGCCAACCCTAGGAGTTTACACTTCAACATATTACGTAGATGCTGCTCCTCATCCGATAGACGCCTGGATTCCATCGCCACATCAAACCGAAGAATCACCTCCGTAGCGATCAACATCTGTTGCTTGATATTTCCCACATATCTGTCACTCCAGCTTGCGAGACGACGCGCCGTGGCCTTGAGCTTGGCGACAAGCCTCTTAAAGGGGTTGCGCACATAGGTCACCCCTTCCCAAGCCTGGCGCACCACCTCCTCGAAGCCATCCACCTTTGTCCAGAAAGCCTCGAAGTGGAAGCGCCTTCCCCTCCTAATGTCATGGTCCAGAATCAAGTGCAGCGGGCAGTGGTCCGATGTGCTGGTACTCAAAGTCGAGAGGAAGGAGGAGGGGAATAGCGGCTCCCAATCGATGGAGACCAGGATACGATCCAACTTCACCAAATTGGGATCGGCTCTCTCGTTGCACCACGTGTACCTCCTCCCATTCATGTATAATTCTCGGAGGTCAAGATCCCCAATGCACCGGCAAAATTTACCGATCATCCTCCTGTTCACACTGTCATTGCTCTTATCCGTTGAATCCGCAATGAGGTTGAAGTCTCCAGCCACCAACCACGGGCCACAATGCAGGTCGCGCATATCCTTGATTTCCTGGAGGAATAGCTCCTTATTGTCCTCATCTTGGGGGTCATAGACCCCGGTGCATCACCACCCTGGGGATTGTCCACCGCCTATCCACACCGTCAAGTTGTTCGATGTAACGTGCGGGTTCGACATCGTCAAGCAACTCGATTTGGAGGCCAATAAGATACCACCGCGTGATCCCACGGCAGGAAGGGTGAAAAAAGTATCGAAGTCACTGCCGAGGCATTGTTGCACAATGGACGCAGTCATGGTCTCCACCTTAGTCTCCTGAAGGCATACTACATCCGCGCCCGAACATGAAATCATCTTCAACGTTAATCTTTATAGTGAAAAGTTGCAATCCTTTTTGTTTTGGCTTATTGTGTTGTTGCCCCAGCAGTTGTGTACTGTGTGTTGTGTTTTCTGTGTTATAATTGGATGGTGTAACTTGTGGTTGTTGCTTTTTTTTTAAACTGCTGTGGTTGTTGTTTTATCTATAAAGCAGGGAGAATACCTATTTTTTGAGTAATTCTTTGCAAATTGATTTGAATTAATCCACTGATACTGGTATGAAAGTAGGTTATCTAGCTTTTGTAGTGAACATTTAGCCGCAGTTCAATCAAAATCGAATAAACTAGGATAAAATTTATTTAATTTTTGATATATTTTACATAAATCAAACATGTTTTCTATAAACCGGATATTTTACATAAGAAACATATGAACTAAATAAATTTTTACCTTAGTCGAAACTACGTACGAACGAAAGTTACTTCGAGGCTCCCCCGACGATGAAGTTTTAGTCCGGCTTTAGGGTTTCCTACAGAAGTTGTGGAACGTTGGCACCGAAACAAAGAAGCATCATCTTCGAGGGTCTCTGCAGAGAAGCGTGCTAGCTCCTCGGCTCTTGGGCTCTCGACAATGAAACTGTGAAAGGTCGACCACATGGCACAAGGGTCGTCGTTCAATCATCGTTCTCGGCAGCCATGTTATTGGCCTCCGCTTCAACCGTGAGGCAGAAGTACGAAGGGACTACTGATGTCTACGCAAGCTTATATTCTTGTAGACTATGTTGGGCCTCCAAGCGCAGAGGTTTGTAGGACAGCAGCAATTTCCCTTAAGTGGATGACCTAAGGTTTATCGAACTCATTGAAGTAGAGGTTGAAGATGGTCTCTCTCAAGCAACCCTGCAATTAAGATATAAGAAGTCTCTTGTGTCCTCAACACACCTAATACAACTAGGACTTGTATAGGTGCACTAGTTCGGCGAAGAGATGGTAAAATATGGGTGATAGGTGTAGCAAAACAAGGTAATATAAATCTGTAATAAAAAGTGCAGCAAGCAAACATGTGACAAAAGTGAGCACAAACGGTGTAACAATGGTGGAAACAAGGCCTAGGCTTCATACTTTCACCAGTGGCAACTCTCAAAAACATTAACATAGTCTAATCACATGATATTTCCCAGAAAACATGCAATGGAGACGCACTCGGAGATCATTCCTTTGTGGTCAAGAGAGGATGAGAATTATGTAGGGCTACAAAAGCACACCTCAAAGTTCATAGTTCTCAATCTATAGATTTCCCAATGTCACCGTGGCCATCCAAAGAGAGTACCACAATCACCACAACATATCTCAAGGATAGTCAAAGACAAGCACCAAGAGACTCTCAATCTTCAATCAACACACAAAAGAGGAAATCACTGATGAAAATATTCTTCTAACCCATGTCCAATAGACCGCTGTCACCTTGGTCTCGGGGATTATACTAGATAAGATCAATTGAGTACATCAATCCAATACATAGAGGAAGGGGAAATATCATGGGATCATCCTAGATTAACATAGCCTATGATCACAACGAAGATCACATCATGGGAGAGAGAGAAGAACACATAGCTACTGGTAGAAACCTCAGCCCCGAGGAGGAACTACTCCTGCTTCATGGAGGGAGGAAGCAACGGCGATGGAGATGAATCCGGGGCCACTTCCCCGTCCCGGCAGGGTGCCGGCACAGGAATTATGTCCCCCCGAAACTTGATGGCGATGGTGGTGGAGATCGGAATTGCTTCTGGAGAAAAGGGGTCCGGAATTAGGGTTTCCTCTGCGGGGGTAAAAATAGGGCCAAAGGGGGGCATCAGGGGGGCCACAGGGCAGCCAGGAGGGCAGGTGGCGCGCCCTAGGGTGGACCCGCGCCGGGCACCCTCCTGGGCCCCTGGTGGTGGCCCTCCTGCCATGTCTTGGTTATTCCGGAAGCTTCCGGGATGCTGATTTTTTATATAATTTTTCCGGAATTTTTGGAGCACTTTTAATGGCCGGAAAACCTGAAATAGAAAAATAGTAGAAAACAGGAAATGGCAACTGGGTGCACTGAGTTAATAGGTTGGTCCATATATGATCAAAAGTGTATGAAAGTTCAAGCAAAACATGGCAAAGTCACACAAATCATGCATGGAGCAAGCAGAAATTATAGATACGTTTGGGACGTATCAACTACCCATGTTGATCTTTCAAAAAAATCTCCCGTGTTTTTTTGGACGGAATACGTTGTTTTCCCGTCGTCGATGGAGGTGAGTTCCATGATTCACGTGGGTGAGATGGCCTCGTGGTTTCCCAACATGGGTGGCGCAAGACTTATCATCCACAATCGCCTGTGTTACCTTTGCATACGCCTCGGACACGACCGCATTGTAGGCCGCACGAGTGTGATGTGCGGCCTCGTAGAGCATTCGTTGCTGCTCGATGAAGCTCGGATCCGCCGTGGCCATGGACGCCACTTCTGTCTCGCTCGCGAACTCACCGTATATTTTCTCCTCCGTAAGCCGGTTTCTCAAGGAGATCGAGGTTGTACCTGTGGCCCTCCAGTGTCCGACGGAAGGTCGAGACCGGCGTGAAGGCGTTGAAGTATGTCTATGCCTGTCCATGGTGATGCTGGAGCACAGGCGTGGTCTCGGCGTCGTACGATTCATCCATCGTCGAATCGGTTTCGCCCACCTCCGGCGAGCTCGATGACAAGCTAGGCTCTATCCATCGCACACGGCGGGACTTCATGTTGCCAACTACATCGGCTAACTCATGTTGATGCTCCTTAAAAAGGTTATCTCACAAAATTTTAGAGTTCTTCAGCATGGCGAAGAAGTAGAAAGACTGTGAAAATAGCGGAAGGGATCCATTTTGTAGAAGGATAGAGAGTGGTTTGGTGGAATCAATGTTTATTTCTTGAACCTTGGAGGAATATATATAGGAGTACAATGATCTACTTGGAGTATAAGTCAAGGTAGAACAGATTCCTACGCTATCTATGTTTTCTAATAGTCCATATACTCAACATCCCCCCGCAGTCACAACGTAGCAACTTAGTGGGTGAGGCTGGAGAAGAATCTGAACGTGGAGCCGACGGACATCCCCACCACAGTCGTAACGGTCGACGCATCGTGGAGTTTGTGGCTGGAGTGGAAGCCAACGAGGTTCCCAAGCAGGCTGTATCCATTTGTGTCGTTGTCGAAGTAGCCGAGAGCGTAGGATGGTGAAGCCGTAGTCGAAGTAGCCGTGCGAGGAATGTCGTGGTCGATGTAGATTCGGGGTAGCCAATGTCGAGGTAGTTGCCAGGAGCCGCGGGTGTCGGGAAGTCAGGAGCGCAGCGAGGCTCGAGAAGAGCAGCACTGGCGGGCGGTCGTCAGTCCTAGCGCGGGACGTCGCGAAGAAGATAGTGGTGACGTCCGGAAGAAGACGGTGTTGACGAAGCGTTGCGCCGTGTTTGCCAATCCCGGGGACACGTCGTAGACGAAGGCATGTGTCGGTGTTGCGAGCAACGAACATGCATAGACAGACGAAGACGATGTCGACGAAGCGCTGCACCAGGCTTGCCAGGCCCGGGAACATGTCGTAGATGAAGGCACACATCGGTGTTCCCAGTACTGGGCATGCATAGATGGGTGATACGTCCCAAACGTATCTATAATTTCTGCTTGCTCCATGCATGTTTTGTGTAACATATTAACTCAGTGCACCCAGTTGCCAGTTCCTGTTTTTTGCTGTTTTTGTATTTCAGGTTTTCCGGCCATTAAAAGTGCTCCAAAAATTCCGGAAAAATTATATAAAAAATCAGCGTCCCGGAAGCTTCCGGAATCACCAAGGAAGGAGGGGAGGGCCACCACAGGGACTCCAGAAGGGTCCCTGGCGCGCCTGTCGGGACCTGGGGTTAGCGTATGCAAGCCTCGCTACAACACAATCATATGGAGAGCCGAGAACCGTACCCACTTGTCTAAACACACAAGGCCAAGCACAGAACGTTCTCGGAAAGCATCGAACGTGAGGGGCATCCCATCCAGGCCGGATGATCAACTGAAATGGGTCCTCATCGTCCGCACACAAGTCTAAATGATATGGGTGGTGAACTCCCATACTCATAGACAAGTCGCCTCAACCATACTATCGATTGTATTATAACCCTTACATAGACTTACTCCAGCCCGATCACTTAGTCGTGGTCTAGGGCGGGCTCGATCATACATCAAAGTGTGCACGAGACGGAGTCTCGAGCAATCGCATCGCGATGCCCCAAGCTGCGCACATCTAAGGGCCACATGGTGTATAAAAGACCGCCAGCCAGATCACAACTAAGGTCTCGAAAACCCATACAAAGACATGCATGTTATAAACATACACTCATCACACATGCCTTGTATGAACAACAGGTATCATTGCAATTCTCTACAAAGTATACATCTTTATTAATAACTCTTACAGAGTGCACACAGAGATCACAATCATGTGATCCAACATTTCAATAGACAAGCGGAAGCAAAGTAGGTCTGAGTACAGACAAGTTTAAGAAATGGCTTAGAGAAGCCTTATCTAAAAACAAGCCCTCCACGAGGGAACCAGTCGTTTGACTGGGACTACACTAGCTTGGTCTTGGTCTGAGTCTTCAATCTTCGAGCTTCGGGTAGAAACCACCATCGGGGTCGGTGGGTTCATCTAAAACATAGATTAAGAAAACGTGAGTACAAAATTGTACTCAGCAAGACTTACATAGGAGCTATACTACTCATGCACATGTATCAAGGTAAAGGGAGGTGGGGTTTCACTTGCAGAAGTGCCAGCTTTGACTTGGCTAGTCCTGAACTATGAGTACCAGACTTGAGGTAAGAAGCGTACACGAGTCCACTACATCTCTTCAACCAATTACACCACTATGATTACTTCCTCTACTTCCCCACGAGAAGCACACCATAGCACTCACGCTTATCTTGGTGTGTTTTAGAAGTATCCAGTTCAAGTTGTCTAATAATCAAGCTAAGCTTTCCAAGCAGTCCTTAACCGTGGACGCGGCTATTCGAATAGTTTTGTTAACCCTGCAGGGGTGTACCGCTACACACACGTGTCATCAGTTACCGCCTTTTGCGTGTCACCGTTCAAGAGATGACAGCGGGGATGCCACCACAACACTTCGCTCACAGCTCCGTTCTAGTCCAGAGAGTCGCCTATCTGAGGGGGATCCGTATGGAAGTCCGGCCGAGGTTCCAGTACACCCTCAAACGATGTGTGCAGGGTCCCAAGCCGGTCTTGAAAAGCCGTTCATCCACTTCGCAGACCGTGCCACAGCCCTACCAGAACTCCGAACTACTGCGACTCTTGGGGTTCGAACGGGGTGGGGTACTAGGATGAGAGGGGTCAGTGAGCCCAATGTGTGGTTGTACTCTTCTTCTTGGATCACCACACAAGAACTCGGACTTAAGGCGATGTTCAACGACACAACCCACTGTGTACTCCTACACAGCCTCTCATCGTTCACCTTGTATTAGGGTAGATTCACCAACACATTTCACTTTCATCAACACCATGTTTATCATCATCCCGACTCACATCATAAGCAACCTCATTGTACCACTAAGCAGGCAATAAGCAGTAACAGTTGCAGGGGCCACATGATATCAACCAACTCCTACATCTGCTAGGATTGTGGTTTGCTTACTACTATGACAAGATGATAGGTCATGCAAAGGATATGGGTTCAACTATGCGATAGAAACGTTATCATGGTGATCATCCTAAACAATGCATAAGCGAGACATGAGAGGGAAGTGGGATTTTATCGACATGATCAATGGGGGTTTTCTTGCCTTGCTGACGGGGTTCAGTCACGGGGTCTTCAACGAAGGGGGTGATCTCGGGTTCCGGCTCCACTTCTATCAACAACATGACAATCATAGGATCAACATAATGTACAATGCACAATCACATGAATAAGATTGTAATGGTGATGTTCATGGTACTGATGTGTTGAGCATTCCATTTAAAAGGAGTATATTGCATTGGAAATGCAAATTCAAACTCCATTTGATTTATCGATGAATTTCAAATGCATTTGAATGCATGAAAGTTCATTTGAAAATGTTGATCATGAAGTGATGTGGTATAGTTGAAGTAATGTCTCTGATGTGTGGATGAATACATTGGAATTAAGGGTGTTGCAAAAACATTTGCAAAATTACTCCAAATTTGAATTTGAAAAGGATCCATATGCATGTTTGCTACTGTTCACCCATTTTAAAATGGTCAAACATAGAAACAAGTTGCATATTCATAATCCTTGTATTTTTCTGATAATTTTAGACATATTATTTGTCCAATTTGGAGTTAAAATGAATTAGTTATGAATTATTGAAGTTTTGGGTATTTTCTGGAATTTTCTGAATTAAATAAACCATTTAACTGATTTACTGCGTCAGCCTGACGCCAGGGTGACGTCAGGGGGCTGCTGACGCGTGGGTCCGGGCTGTCAGTGGGGGGTTAATTAACCCGGTTAGTTAAACTAACCAGGGGTTAGTTAGTGGCCTTGGGCCCACGGGTCAGTGGGATTAGGGGGTGATTAGGGGTGGGTTAACTCCTAAACTAAACGGGATCACCGGCGGCTCAACGCCGGCGACTCCAGTGCACGGCGGCGCACACGGGATGAAGATCCCGGCCACGAGCGACCACCAACAGGACGCCCGTGCATGTCCGCATCACCCTACACCCACGGGGAGTCCTAGGGGTCGCCGGAGCCTCGCCGGCGACGTGGTCGGGCGGCGGCCGTAGCCTGGCCATCGTGGAAAGACGAAAGAGACCACGGGGAGGGGCGCGGAGAGAGGGGTTCGAGGCAGGGGCTCACCCTGGAGCTACTGGAGGGGACGGCGAGGTCGTAGGGGAGTTGATGGTGACGAATTCCGGCGAAGACTCCGCGGCGGCCGGCGAGACGAGGTTGGAGCTGGCGTCGTCTCCGGGTCCATTGAGCTCCAATTGATGGAGGGAATCGACGAAGAAGTCGTCGTGGGCTCGCCTGGACGCAGTGGCTCGCCGTGTAGGGCTCTGTGGCCGCGCGTTTGCTCGTCGGCGACGACGTCGTGCGCTCGGTCGTGATGGGATCTCGACGAGGAGAAGGCTAGAGGAAGCGACGATGGGGGAAAAGGACGCGGGGCTTCTTGGCGTACTCCGTGGCGTGTGTAGAAGGGCAGGGAGGCCTCCAGGCAGGCACACAGCTGCCTCCGGCGTCGGCATGCTCGCCACCGAGCAGCTTGCCGTCGTCGGGGTAGACGACAAGGGTGGCCGTGGGCTTGGGCTGGCCTCGGTTAGATGGACCCGAGGCCCAGGTAAGTGGGCTCACTTCTGTTTTCTATTTTCTGCTGTAATTGTTTCTGTTTTTCCTTTTCTGTAATTTGTTGGCCATGCTAAAATAAATAGCTAGGCATTTTTAAAAATGCTGAAACTTTTTATATGGCCTCATATTATAATAGAGTTGCCACTTATAAAGTTTGGCACTTTTTAAAAATCAAATCATTTGAACTTTAATTCAAATCGGGGTTTAAAATTAATTCCATGCTCCTGTTTGAATATTTGAAAAATCCATGAGCATGGGGTGGGTCCCACATCACTTGATATGTGATCACACTCATTTATAAGACTTTTCAAAATTGCAAAAGGAATTTTTGGAGAAACTTTTTATCTGGCCTTTTGAATTAATTCATCTGGGGGGTGTTCTCTCTCCCATTTCAATTTCTTTTGAAAATTTTAACATGATGCAAAAGACTTGCTACTCCTAGCACATACCTAACTTGGGGTTGTGACAACTCGCCCGCACTCAAAATAATCTCGTCCCGAGATTCAGAAGTCTGCGTGAGGAAGGAGGGGTACTCGGCACTGAGACGGTCTTCTCTTTCCCACGTGGCTTCTTTCTCGGAGTGGTGTGACCACTGAACTTTCAGAAACTTGATCTTCTTTCGGCGAGTGACACGCTCTGCGGAATCAAGAATACGGACGGGGTATTCTCGATAAGAAAGGTCATCTTGGAGATCAAGCGTTTCATGGTCGACTTCGCGGATGGGGTCCTTGAAGCAACGCCTGAGTTGTGACACATGGAATACATCATGTACTCGGAAAAGGTGCGGGGGTAGTTCAAGTTGGTAGGCAACTTCTCCACGTTTAGCAAGAATGCGGAAAGGTCCGATATAACGTGGGGCCAACTTGCCTTTGATACCGAAACGTTGGGTTCCCTTCAGAGGAGTAACCCGAAGGTAAGCCTTCTCATCCAGATTGTAGCTCTCTTGCCTATGATGACGATCATAGTAGCTTTTCTGACGAGACTGGGCTGCTTTCAATTGATCACGAATAATGCGAACTTGCTCTTCTGCTTCCTTGATCATATCCGGTCCAAAGAGTTGTCTTTCACCGGTTTCTGACCAGTTTAAAGGTGTTCGACATCGTCGTCCATATAAGAGTTCAAAAGGAGCCATGTTCAGACTAGATTGAAAACTATTGTTATAAGCAAATTCGGCGAATGGAAGAGACTTCTCCCAATTCTTTCCGAATGAGATAACACAAGCTCTGAGCATGTCCTCGAGAATTTGGTTAACCCTTTTGACTTGACCGCTAGACTGAGGATGGAAAGCCGTACTAAAGGAGAGATGAGTTCCCATAGCATTCTGAAAGCTTCCCCAAAATCTAGAGGTGAAAAGGCTACCGCGATCAGAATTGATTTCCAAAGGAACACCATGAAGGGATACAATTCTAGAGACGTACAAGTCCGCTAACTGGCTAGCAGTTATAGACTCGCGAACTGGCAGGAAGTGAGCAACTTTGGAAAGCCTATCGATGACAACAAAGATGGCATCGTTTCCTTTCTGGGTTTTTGGAAAGCCGGTGATGAAGTCCATACCGACTTTGTCCCATTTCCACTCTGGAATAGACAAAGGTTGAAGTGTACCAGTAGGTCTTTGATGTTCTGCCTTAATGCGACGACAAACATCACAATCGGCAACAAATCGGGCAATGTCTCTCTTCATCCTAGTCCACCAAAATCGCTGGCGTAGATCTCGGTACATTTTTGTGCTACCGGGATGAATCGAGAGGGGTGTGTCATGGGCTTCTTTGAGGATGAGTTGCCTTAGTTCCCTATTCTTAGGTACTACCAAACGATTTCCAAAGAATACCGTTCCTTTACTATCTGTGGAGAAACATTTAGCAACTCCGCTAGCAATGTTCTCCTTGATCCGGCAAACACCTCGTGCACGCCTTTGGGCAACTATAATTTGATCCTCAAGGGTTGGTTTTGCCACCAAGTTGAAAAGAGATCCACGAGGAACAATCTCGAGATTAAGCTTTCAAAATTCCTCATGAAGAAGTGGTTGATACTGCTGTAACATGAGGTTGTTAAAGTACGACTTACGACTTAGTGCATCAGCCATGACATTGGCTTTGCCTGGGGTGTAAGAAATTCCTAAGTCATAATCTTTTATCAACTCAATCCAGCGTCTTTGCCTGAGATTAAGATCTGGCTGGGTGAAAATGTATTTGAGGCTTTGGTGGTCGGAAAAGATCTCACAACGATTACCAAGGAGGTAATGTCGCCAAGTTGTTAGGGCATGAACTATGGCAGCGAGTTCAAGGTCATGGGTAGGATAGTTCTCTTCATGTGGCCGCAACTGGCGTGAAGCATAAGCTACCACATGTCGATCTTGCAGAAGTATGCAGCCTAACCCTTGCCGTGATGCGTCACAATAGATCTCGAAATCCTTTTTGGTGTTTGGAGGTGCAAGTACGGGTGCAGAAGTCAAACTTCTTTTTAGCTCTTGAAAGCTTTCCTCGCACTTGGAAGTCCATAGGAATTTCTTATCTTTTTTGAGGAGTTCAGTCAGAGGCTTTGCAACTTTAGAAAAGTTCTCGACGAAGCGACGGCAATAGCTTGCTAATCCAAGAAAACTCTTAACTTGCTTAACCGATTCAGGTGGAGTCCAGTCAAGGACGGCCTGAACTCTCTCGGGATTCACAGCAATGCCTTTACAGAAATCACGTGGCCTAAGTAGGTCACTTCTGGTAGCCAAAATTCACACTTGGAGAATTTAGCATACAGGCGATGCTCTCTAAGTTTCATCAATACCATCCTTAGGTGTTCGGCATGTTCTTCTTCGTTCTTCGAGTAGATGAGAATGTCATCGAGATAAACCACAACAAATTTATCTAAGTACTCCATGAAGATCGAATTCATCATGCGTGAGAAAGTGGTGGGGGCATTGGTTAAAGCAAAGGACATGACGGTGTACTCGTAAAGACCATAACGAGTAGTAAAAGCCGTTTTGGGAATGTCCTCGTTTCGGATTTTGATTTGATGATAACCTAATCTCAAATCCATCTTGGAGAAGACAGAGGATCCTGCAAGTTGATCATAAAGATCGTTGATCCTGGGAAGTGGGTACTTGTTCTTTATCGTCGCTAGATTTAGAGGGCGATAGTCTACGCACATCCTTTCTGTTCCATCTTTCTTCGTTACGAACAGAACAGGGCAACCCCATGGCGATGAGCTAGGGCGGATGAAGCCTTTTGCCAACGAAGCTTCAAGTTGGATTTTAAGCATCGCCTGTATGCAAAGAATATGGGTTCAACTATGCGATAGAAACGTTATCATGGTGATCATCCTAAACAATGCATAAGCGAGACATGAGAGGGAAGTGGGATTTTATCGACATGATCAATGGGGGTTTGCTTGCCTTGCTGACAGGGTTCAGTCACGGGGTCTTCAACGAAGGGGGTGATCTCGGGTTCCGGCTCCACTTCTATCAACAACATGACAATCATAGGATCAACATAATGTACAATGCACAATCACATGAATAAGATTGTAATGGTGATGTTCATGGTACTGATGTGTTGAGCATTCCATTTAAAATGAGTATATTGCATTGGAAATGCAAATTCAAACTCCATTTGATTTATCGATGAATTTCAAATGCATTTGAATGCATGAAAGTTCATTTGAAAATGTTGATCATGAAGTGATGTGGTATAGTTGAAGTAATGTCTCTGATGTGTGGATGAATACATTGGAATTAAGGGTGTTGCAAAAACATTTGCAAAATTACTCCAAATTTGAATTTGAAAAGGATCCATATGCATGTTTGCTACTGTTCACCCATTTTAAAATGGTCAAACATAGAAACAAGTTGCATATTCATAATCCTTGTATTTTTCTGATAATTTTAGACATATTATTTGTCCAATTTGGAGTTAAAATGAATTAGTTATGAATTATTGAAGTTTTGGGTATTTTCTGGAATTTTCTGAATTAAATAAACCATTTAACTGATTTACTGCGTCAGCCTGACGCCAGGGTGACGTCAGGGGGCTGCTGACGCGTGGGTCCGGGCTATCAGTGGGGGGTTAATTAACCCGGTTAGTTAAACTAACCAGGGGTTAGTTAGTGGCCTTGGGCCCACGGGTTAGTGGGATTAGGGGGTGATTAGGGGTGGGTTAACTCCTAAACTAAACGGGATCACCGGCGGCTCAACGCCGGCGACTCCAGTGCACGGCGGCGCACACGGGATGAAGATCCCGGCCACGAGCGACCACCAACAGGACGCCCGTGCACGTCCGCATCACCCTACACCCACGGGGAGTCCTAGGGGTCGCCGGAGCCTCGCCGGCGACGTGGTCGGGCGGCGGCCGTAGCCTGGCCATCGTGGAAAGACGAAAGAGACCACGGGGAGGGGCGCGGAGAGAGGGGTTCGAGGCAGGGGCTCACCCTGGAGCTACTGGAGGGGACGGCGAGGTCGTAGGGGAGTTGATGGTGACGAATTCCGGCGAAGACTCCGCGGCGGCCGGCGAGACGAGGTTGGAGCTGGCGTCGTCTCCGGGTCCATTGAGCTCCAATTGATGGAGGGAATCGACGAAGAAGTCGTCGTGGGATCGCCTGGACACAGTGGCTCGCCGTGTAGGGCTCTGTGGCCGCGCGTTTGCTCATCGGCGGCGATGTCGTGCGCTCGGTCGTGATGGGATCTCGACGAGGAGAAGGCTAGAGGAAGCGACGATGGGGGAAAAGGACGCGGGGCTTCTTGGCGTACTCCGTGGCGTGTGTAGAAGGGCAGGGAGGCCTCCAGGCAGGCACACAGCTGCCTCCGGCGTCGGCATGCTCGCCACCGAGTAGCTTGCCGTCGCCGGGGTAGACGACAAGGGTGGCCGTGGGCTTGGGCTGGCCTCGGTTAGATGGACCCGAGGCCCAGGTAAGTGGGCTCACTTCTGTTTTCTATTTTCTGCTGTAATTGTTTCTGTTTTTCCTTTTCTGTAATTTGTTGGCGATGCTAAAATAAATAGCTAGGCATTTTTAAAAATGCTGAAACTTTTTATATGGCCTCATATTATAATAGAGTTGCCACTTATAAAGTTTGGCACTTTTTAAAAATCAAATCATTTGAACTTTATTTCAAATCGGGGTTTAAAATTAATTCCATGCTCCTGTTTGAATATTTGAAAAATCCATGAGCATGGGGTGGGTCCCACATCACTTGATATGTGATCACACTCATTTATAAGACTTTTCAAAATTGCAAAAGGAATTTTTGGAGAAACTTTTTATCTGGCCTTTTGAATTAATTCATCTGGGGGTTGTTCTCTCTCCCATTTCAATTTCTTTTGAAAATTTTAACATGATGCAAAAGACTTGCTACTCCTAGCACATACCTAACTTGGGGTTGTGACAGCGCCCCACCCTAGGCCGCGCCGGGCACCCTCCTGGCTTCTCTGTGGGCCCCCTGGTGCCCCCTTTGGCCCTATTTTTACCCCCGCGGAGGAAACCCTGATTCCGGACCCCTTTCGATCTCCGCCGCCATCGCCATCAAGTTTCGAGGGGACAGAATTCCTGTGCCGACACCCTTCCGGGATGGGGAAGTGCCCCCGGATTCATCTCCATCGACGTTCCTTCCTCCCTCCATGAAGCAGGAGTAGTTCTCCCTCGGGGTTGAGGTTTCTACCAGTAGCTATGTGTTCTTCTCTCTCTCCCATGATGTGATCTTCGTTGTGATCATAGGCTATGTTAATCTAGGGTGATCCCATGATATTTCCCCTTCCTCTATGTATTGGATTGATGTACTCAATTGATCTTATCTAGTATAATCCCCGAGACCAAGGTGACAGCGGTATATTGGACATGGGTTAGAAGAATATTATCATGAGTGATTTCCTCTTTTGTGTGTTGATTGAAGATTGAGAGTCTCTTGGTGCTTGTCTTTGACTATCCTTGAGATATGTTGTGGTGATTGTGGTACTCTCTTTGGATGGCCGCGGTGACATTGGGAAATCCATAGATTGAGAACTACGAACTTTGAGGTGTGCTTTTGTAGCCCTACATAATTCTCATCCTCTCTTGACCACAAAGGAATGACATCCGAGTGTGTCTCCATTGCATGTTTTATGGGAAATATCATGTGATTTGACTATGTTAATGTTGTTGAGAGTTGCCACTAGTGAAAGTATGAAGCATAGGCCTTGTTTCCACCATTGTTACACCGTTTGTGCTCACTTTTGTCACATGTTTGCTTGCTGCACTTTTTATTACAGATTTATAGTACCTTGCTTTGCCACACCTATCACTCGTATTTTACCATGTCTTCGCCGAACTAGTGCACCTATACAACTCCTAGTTGTATTAGGTGTGTTGGGGACACAAGTGACTTCTTGTATCTTAATTGCAGGGTTGCTTGAGACAGACCATCTTCAACCTCTACTTCCATGAGTTCGATAAACCTTAGGTCATCCACTTGAGGGAAATTGTTGTTGTCCTACAAACCTCTGCGCTTGGAGGCCCAACATAGTCTACAAGAATAGAAGCGTGCGTAGACATCAAGCTATTTCTGGCGCCGTTGCCGGGGAGGTAAGCGTTGAAGGTATATCTTTAGATCTTGCAATTAAATCTTTTCGTTTCTTGTTTTTATTTTCACTAGTTATGCTTATGGAAAACTGCACTCTTAGTTTCCTGTTTGGGGAAGGCCGCTTTACCACGCCCGTGGTAGAGAAGTATCCTCCACCTACTGAATGTATCCCGTTCAAAATACCACTTGGGATAGTTGAAATAATTATTAATGATTGTTATGATGGGACAGTCAATCCTAGTATTCATTTGTTGAAACTTATAGAACTTTGTGAGTTATTTAAGATTTCAGGTTTGACAAGAGGTGAAGTCATGAAGAAATTATTTTCCTTGTCACTGAAATGAAAAGCATTGGAATGGTATAGGCTACTAGATGATTCTCACCTACGGGATTGGGAAGAGATCCAGTCTCTCTTTTACTCCAAGTTTTATCCTCTTCATGAAGTCCATGAGAATAGGAATTATGGTTATAATTTATATCCTCATGATGGAGAGAGCATAGCTCAAGCTTGGGGGAGACTGAAAACTTTAATGTTAAAATGTCCTAACCATGGGCTCCCGAAAGATATAATTATTACTAATTTTTATGCAAGGCTCTCTCGACAGGATAGAGACTTGCTCTATGCTTCCTCTATGGGTTTTTTCACAAACGAAAAGATTGATGCTAAATGGGAACTCCTTGAAAGAATTGAACGCAATACTGAAGATTGGGAGATCGACAAAGGTAAAGAGTCAGGTATAAATTATGAGTATGATTGCATTAAGTCCTTTGTTGAAACTGCAAGTTTTAATAAGTTTAGTGCTAAGTTTGGGCTTGATTCTCAACTCCTTGTTGATTTCCTCAAATCTTTTGCTTCACATCTTAATATGCCTAAGGAGAATTGGATCAAGCATCATGAACCTTTTAAAGATATTTTCAAAGAAAATGAAAATGTTCATGATGATTGCAACATGCATGATCCAATTCCTGAAAATGAAGTTTTATATAAGCATGTTAATTTTTGTGGAGTGGATAGACCTTGTGAAAGGCCTATGATTGAAGAAGAGAAGTATTGTAAGCAACATAAGCATGAAAGAACAATCACTTGGGTCAAAGATTTAAATGAAATTGCTAGAGAATTGTGTGCCCTTTATCCTTTTACTTGTGAACTTTGCTCTATAGAGGGTCACTTTAATTTTCAAGGCATGAACTTTAAAAACATAACTGCTAACCAGTTGTGTGATAACATGATCACTTCTGATCTTTATGATGAACTTATGTTATTTTTTATGTGTGAAGAGTTATCAGAAAAGACTTCTTTGCTAGATGTTAATGCCTTAGGAATTAGCAACAATTTCCAAAATTGCCATCTCTATTGTGTTGTTAATTGCCATGAAAATGATTACATAAGTAAGATTAAAAAGGAGGGAACTTTACCAAAGTATAAAAATGTCTCTCATATCTCTACTAATAAAAAGGAGAGTTTCTCCCAAGTTTCCCCTATTGTTTCTAATAAACCAGGATATGTGGAGAAACATCATATCCAACCACTCCCTCATAAGGTGAAGAAGAAGAAAAAGAAGAGGAGGAGGAAGAGGAGCAAGAGGGAAGAAGAATGGGTATCAACCTGGCCTGAGCATATTCCTCTCGCATCAATTTTTATCCTAACGGACAAAAAAATTTGGAGGACGGTGAGCTTGATTGCATTCATTATTATCCTGATGTTAAGTCAGTAGGCACTATTGAAGATGATTTTGATTATGATATGCATGTTACTTTTTGTGATTGGGAAAATGATGATAATGCTACTTATGACCTTGAAAATCTTTTTGGTACTAACTCTGAGAGTGATGATATGGAAATCTCTAAGCTTGGGGATGATAGGATTGCAAGTCCTTTACCCATTAGTGATGTGGTAATTGATAATTCTTTTGCTAGTAAGAATAAAGACAACATGTTTACAAATATAGTTTCTAGCAATGATAATGCTCTTATCTACTATGATGATGTTATAACTCCTATCTTTAGTGATTATAAAGGTACCTATGACATAAGGAGAAATTATCCTTATGAAACTTGTCATAATCATGGAGGGAATTACTCCCTTGTTGAACACCATCTTCCTAATACACAATTAATCTATAGTGTTCAAGTTGTTTATGATAGTCCTACTCCCACTATTACCAATGAGAAAGATTATGCTTATGTGGAGAGTAAGAGTACCCTTTTGCATGTGGATCATGGTAACAATGCTTTAGGTGATACTTATATTGTTGAGTTTATTCATGATCCCACTGAAAATTATTATGAGAGGGGAACATATGCTTATAGATATTTCAATAATATCAAGTTCCCTCTCTTTATGTTGAAGGCTTTGAAGTTGCACTTATTTTGCCTTCCTATGCTAATATCTTTATGCTTCAATGAGTTTTTCCTCTACAAGATCCCTTTGCATAGGAAGAATGTTAGACTTAAATGCCTTTGTTATTTTCTTCTTGATGCTCTCTTTTGTTGTTCAACTCTTATTCCTTATTCCTATGAGAGCATCATTAAAATCTCAAGCCTATCTTTATGGCTATAAAGAAAGAGCTCTAGGGATACAACCCTTGTTATCTTTAGTTTGAGTTTTTACTTTCAGTTTTTAGTGGTCTTGATGATTGTTACTACTGTAGCAACATCATTGTATCTTTATTTTCAATCTTTGTGCCAAGTCTAGCCTCCGATTGCAAGAAAGTTCAAAAGTTGTGACATGCTGTCCAGAAAACAGATTCTGTCCTTGGACGGAAAAATTAGCCTAAAATCACCAGATCATCTTTTTTATCTGATTTTTTTTGACAGCGTGCTCCATACAATTGAATTTCGAGCGTTTGTTCTGAGTTTTTGATTCGATTTGCAGAAGTACCCCTAAAAAATTCTTTACTACCTGTTGTTCTGTTTTTCACAGATTCTGCCACGTTTTGTCTCACCTAACTTTTGCAAACCTTAAGCTTGCTTTTTCTTTGCAAAAACTTTTTGGCAATCTTGAGAAACAGTAGCTCTTCAAGAATATCTTTATATCCTGTGGGAAAAATATATTTTATTAAGGGTACTAACCTCTCTAATCAGCTTTTGATGAGTTATGTATGAAGGGAGTTTTCAAGCGTGCGATGGAAGATGATGAAAGAAGATTCGGGAGTGTCAAGCGCTCAAGCTTGGGGATGCCCCCGTGCATCGCCAATAAATATTCAAGGAGACTCAAGCGTCTAAGCTTGGGGATGCCCCCATGCATCCCCTTCTCCATCAACAATCATCAGTTCGTCCTTCGTCTCACTATATTTTTATCACTTCATGCGTTATGTGCTATGTTTGAAGCGTCTCTCTCTTTAATTTTCTAGGTTTGTTTTTGCTTTGTTTGTTGTAGTAACAAGTTAGACCCCCGCTTACTCTTTTGTGTGGGAGAGATACACGCTCCGCTTGAACTAGAACTCCTCATAGGATTTGCATGCTTATTCTTTTAGCTGTGAGTTGTTCTTTTCTTAGCTGCTGCTCTGTTTAGTTGTACTGCTTTAGTTTTTCTAGAGCTTTCCTTTTGTTTTAGGTTGAAATTTCTATAGGTTGCATGTTTTATCTTGTTAGAGAGTTTGCCTGTTGCACTGAGTTTTGTGTCATGACTAGAAGTAGGTAGTTGAAGTTGCTATTCTCTTTGTAGTAGTAACTTGCAATAGTTTTGAGGTATTGACTAGAGTAATGTTCGAACTTTTGGTGTCAAGAGCTCGAGCCTATTAGTGATAGATGTCGTATTTTGGGCAATCCGTGTGTTTTTTGAAAACCAAAAACCCCTGTTGAGAACTCTAGCTACTAGATGGATCACTAACCTCTGGAGGGTTCAAATATTAGAGTACACTCACGTACCATGAGTCGAGGATGCGCAAGGATAACCAAACCCCCATACACTCCTCCTCGGGGTACTTGTCTCTTTGTGAACCTCCTGATTAGATTGAGAGTTACCGATAATAAGTGCATGTGTTCTTCGGACTAATGTGAGTATTCGAAAGTTGACACTTCCACCCACCTATACTTTTTCTAGCCTCTTCGATACCGTGCATTGCCCTTTCTCACCTCGAGAGTTGGCGCATACTTCGCCGGTGCATCCAAACCCTTGGCATGATACGCTTTTTCATCATAAGCCTCCTTATATCTTTCCTCAAAACAGCCACCATACCTACCTACAAGGCATTTCCATAGCCTTTCCGAGATACATTGCCATGCAACATCCACCTCTTCATGACTTGATCTTCATGTCATACATGTTCCTGCTACACCGGCAGAGGCATACATTTGCATCATGATAGTTACATCTTCTTTATGTGAGTAGTTTTGTAAAGTGTGAAAGATCTGCTATATTCTTGTAATATATAGAGTGTTTCCCCTAAAGCGAGAAAAAGATCCCAAAGAGGACAAAATCAAAAGATCCCAAAGAGGACAAATGAGAGTTAAATAGAAAGAGCCACTGAGGCCACCAAAAAAATACAAAAAAATAGAAAAAAGGAGAAAAATAAAAATAAAAAGAGAGAAGGGGGCACACTACTATTCCTTTTGAGAGATCCACACTAGTACTTCATCCTTTATCCCTTGTACTCCATAGAGATCATCATCATGCATATAGCTATGTGGGGAACCTTCACACCATAGAACTTGGCTTGTATATTCCAATGATGAGCCTCCTAAAAAGAGCTCTAGGTCTTCATGAGCAAGCAAGTTAGATGCACCCCCACTAGTTCCCTTGGAGAGCTTTTAGCTCACATGTGCATCCGTTGCATCGCAATACCTACTCCTCACATCATATCTATCATATGGCCTTCTCTCGCCTATGATTGTCCTCATTGATGTGAGCCTTTCACACCTTTTTGTCTTCCTCCTCCACCTTCTTTATGTTTCTCCTTTTAGGTGTCAACTTTCTTGCTCACGCTCATCCCTTGCATGAGTGCTCAAAATATCGAAAGGGAGTGGATCAGTTTGACTTGTACCTGACTAGTGGTCTGGGGACGAGTCCAGATAAGAATCCAAAGGAGACTAAGTGTGAAACTTTAGTAGATAGTAGTTCTCAACAACCTTTTTCTTCCTTTTTCCCAGTCCCATGCTTGCACGCAAACACCATCTGGAGACATTCGAGCCACGGACAGCGAGAGCTCTTGCACCTTTTGTTCTTTTGTTGCTTGTGTCAATGCTAATATAGACTCTTGCTTGTTAAGACTTGAATTGAATTGCATGCTTTGATTGCTTTACTTAAAAGTCCTTATATGGTTGTGTGGCATGTCACCACAGAAATTATGCTAGTTATCATTTACCTACTCGAGGACGAGCATGAATTAAGCTTGGGGATGTTGATACGTCCCAAACGTATCTATAATTTCTGCTTGCTCCATGCATGTCTTGTGTGACTTTGCCATGTTTTGCTTGAACTTTCATACACTTTTGAGCATATTTGTACTAACCTATTAACTCAGTGCACCCAGTTGCCAGTTCCTGTTTTCTGCTGTTTTTGTATTTCAGGTTTTCCGGCCATTAAAAGTGCTCCAAAAATTCCGGAAAAATTATATAAAAAATCAGCGTCCCGGAAGCTTCCGGAATCACCAAGGAAGGAGGGGAGGGCCACCACAGGGACTTCAGAAGGGTCCCTGGCGCGGCCCCACCCTAGGCCGCGTCGGGCACCCTCCTAGATGCCCTGTGGCCCCCCTGGTGCCCCCCTTTGGCCCTATTTTACCCCCGGAGGAAACCCTGATTCCAGACCCCTTTTCTCCAGAAGCATTTCCGATCTCCGCCGCCATCGCCATCAAGTTTCGGGGGGGACGGAATTCCTGTGCCGGCACCCTGCCGGGACGGGGAAGTGCCGCCGGATTCATATCCATCGACGTTGTTTCCTCCCTCCATGAAGCGGGAGTAGTTCTCCCTCGGGGCTGAGGTTTCTACCAGTAGCTATCTGTTCTTCTCTCTCCCATGATGTGATCTTCGTTGTGATCATAGGCTATGTTAATCTAGGGTGATCCCATGATATTTCCCCTTCCTCTATGTATTGGATTGATGTACTCAATTGATCTTATCTAGTATAATCCCCGAGACCAAGGTGACAACGGTCTATTGGACATGGGTTAGAAGAATATTATCATGAGTGATTTCCTCTTTTGTGTGTTGATTGAAGATTGAGAGTCTCTTGGTGCTTGTCTTTGACTATCCTTGAGATATGTTGTGGTGATTGTGGTACTCTCTTTGGATGGCCGCGGTGACATTGGGAAATCCATAGATTGAGAACTACGAACTTTGAGGTGTGCTTTTGTAGCCCTACATAATTATCATCCTCTCTTGACCACAAAGGAATGACCTCCGAGTGCGTCTCCATTGCATGTTTTATGGGAAATATCATGTGATTAGACTATGTTAATGTTGTTGAGAGTTGCCACTAGTGAAAGTATGAAGCCTAGGCCTTGTTTCCACCATTGTTACACCGTTTGTGCTCACTTTTGTCACATGTTTGCTTGCTACACTTTTTATTACAGATTTATATTACCTTGCTTTGCCACACTTATCACTCGTATTTTACCATCTCTTGGCCGAACTAGTGCACCTATACAACTCCTAGTGGTATTAGGTGTGTTGGGGACACAAGAGACTTCTTGTATGTTAATTGCAGGGTTGCTTGAGAGAGATCATCTTCAACCTCTACTTACCTGAGTTCGATAAACCTTAGGTCATCCACTTGAGGGAAATTGCTGCTGTCCTACAAACCTCTGCGCTTGGAGGCCCAACATAGTCTACAAGAATAGAAGCGTGCGTAGACATCAACGGGCACCAGCAGGAGTTGTACGCCATGTCGGAGGGACCAGCAGAGAAGGGATCGACGACGGTTGCGGCGCAAATCGACGGGTTGGGGGGTAGTAGGTGCCGAGGGTGGAGATGCCGCTAGATGAAGTGGTCGGGGAAGATGACGGTGACGCTGACGATGAGCTGGTGCTGGACGAAGACGAATAGGTGGACGTCGATGAAGTCGGCGAAACCAGAGGCAGCCCGTGGGGGTCCACGTCGGTCGCCGGTGGAGGCGGCGCGGATCGGGTGAGCAGTAGCGGTGAACAGGGTGTCGACGCGGCTCGGTCGAGCGTCAGCGACGCGACTGGCGCGGCGACGGCGATGCTCGAAGTAGGCGATGAAGAACCCAACAACGTGACGAAGACCATGTGCGGACGGTGGAGTTCCCGCGTCGAGAGAGGCGGCGCGTGCCACGGGGGCGTCAACGCGCGAGGACGGCGGAGTGGAACGCGTGCCGCGGCGCTACGGCCCGAAGGGGTGATGCAGCGGCGGTGCGCATGTCGGGGGCAACGGCGGGGAAGACCTTGGGGGTTGCAGGGATCGCGCGCCACGCTCGCTACGGCCCGATTGGCGATGCAGCGGCGGCGCGAGGGTCGGTTCAGCCTCGGGGACGACCTGGAGCGGACGGCCTCGGGGCGGCGGTTGACCGTGGGCCGCGGCACTACGGCTCGAAGGGGCGATGCAGCGGCAGCGCGCAGGTTGGTGCGACCACGGGGCGGTGATACGTCCCAAACGTATCTATAATTTCTGCTTGCTCCATGCATGTTTTGTGTGACTTTGCCATGTTTTGCTTGAAATTTCATACACTATTGAACCTATTTGGACTAACCTATTAACTCAGTGCACCCAGTTGCCAGTTTCTGTTTTCTGCTGTTTTTGTATTTCAGGTTTTCCGGCCATTAAAAGTGCTCCAAAAATTCCGGGAAAAATATATAAAAAATCAGCGCAACAGAAGCTTCCGGAATCACCAAGAGAGGGAAGGGGGCCACCACCAGGCAGCCAGGAGGGCAGGTGGCGCGGCCCCACCCTGGGCCGCGCCAGGCACCCTCCTGACTGCCTCATGGCCCCTCTCGGTGCCCCCCTTCTCCTATATTTACCCCCCTGTGACGGAAACCCCTAATATCGATCTCTTTTCCGCGAACTCGCCTCTGTACCGCCGCCGCCATTTCTAGACCGAGACTGCCTGGAGAAGCTGCCCCGGCACCCTACCGGGAGGAGGAACCCCCTCCGAGAGACCATCCATAGCCATGGACGCCTCCTGGATGTACCGTGAGTAGTCCCCCTTGGACCATGGGTCCGTGACCAGTAGCTATGTGATGAATCTCTCCCCCTTTGTGATTCCACTTTCGAGTCCTCGTGAGCTGCCTCACATGATCGAGGCATCTATGTAATTTCTGTTGTTACTATGCTGAGTTTGTTGGGATCTGATGGATTATGAGACTATGTTCAGATTGTGATGAGTAATATATTTCGTTCTTCTTTTTTATATTTTGTTCTTGAGTAAATTCTTGCATGTTCTCCGTTGCGGTATTTGCTTTGGCCAAGTATTTTATTTGCAACTCCAAGAGAGATCGTTATGCTCGATTGTGGGTTCAACCCCTTGATTTCTAGCTTGAGTGACAGAAACATGAGACTAGGGGATGTGCTGCTGCCACCAGGGATAACACAACGGTGCTTGTACCTGCGGGTGCAAGGATTGTTTACTTTACGCAAAGATCTTTTAATGCAGTTGTCTGTTGCTTTGAGTTTACACTTTGGGTGGGATTCACAACTTAATACCAGCGAGATGTTCTGGATAGATATCTCAAGGTGGATGATTCATAGTAGATGCAGATGGATTTCGGTCTACTTACCTTGGCGTACTGCCCATTGCTTTTGTGCCCTTCCTTTCTTTGCAGCATAGTTAGCATTGAGGTGCCTTCATAATCCTGTCAATTGTCCAATTGTGATTTGTTTACCTCGCTAGCACTTTTATCGTCTTTTGGGAGAGAGACATCACTAGTGAAAATCACGGGACCCCGGTCCATCTTCACATTATTGTTCACACCCTCAATTTACTTTCAACTTTTACTTTCATTTGCACCTTTTATCTCTTGCGTTGATCCTTTGTAAACGACAAGGCTGGAGGAATTGACAACTCCTCTGTACTCGTTGGGAGCAAAGTTATTTGTTGTTGTGTGCAGGTCTACGACAACACCCTAGTCAGGAAGCAATTCCTGGCGACGTTGCCACCTACTTGTATCTCGTGAGTCCTACTGGTTCGATAACCTTGGTATCTTCACCGAGGGAAACTTGCTGCTGCACTGCATCTCAACCTTCCACTTGGGGTAACCAACGAGGGGCGAGAAGCCATCAGGCGGCGACGTTGCGGCCCGAAGGGGCGACGCAGCGACAACCTATTGCTCGATCGGTTGATAGGCGCTCGTACTCGGAGGCGTTCTTCACTTGGTCCTACGAAGGCGCACGGAGACGACTATACGGATCGTCTACGCGGCGCTGATGGGGCCGATCGCGGGAGCGCGGGTGATTAATCCAATCGCTCGCGAGGTGGCGGAGCTGCTCGACGAGGAGGACGGCGGTACGGACGGCGCAGTGGGGACGAGCATAATAACGCGGCGGCGGTCGGCGTGAATGATGCTCGGCATGGGCGCCCAAGAGGGCAGCCAGACGACCGCGGCGAAGGCCCAAGCGACCAGTATGGGCGACGACCGTCGGGGCGCCGACTTCGCCAATGCAGGGCCGCGCATGAGGGCGTCCTAGTTGGGGGCGGTGTGGTGGAGGAGTCCTGATCTGAAGCTAAGGCGGCGACGGTCGGCGCGGGACGACAAACGGCAGTTGCGCGTAAGATAGTCGTTGAAGGCCGCCACATCGCGCGGAAGTACCAAGGCGACGAACAGGCCGCACGGACAACGGTCGTTGCGGGCCGGCACGCGGCGCGTAGGTCGCCGTGTCGATGGAAAGGCCGACAGTCGCGCCGGCGGAGTAGAGGCGCGTGTGATCGACGGCGACGGTGGGCGACGCAAACCGATCTTAGATGGGAAAACTAAAAAAGACGCCGATCAAGACTACCGGCGGAAGAGAGAAAACACGAATCAAGAGATCGGGAAAAAGACTCTCTAGGGCAGCCGGTCCACGGAACCGGCGAACGAATCCTAGGTACGTGTGGAGCGGCCCCCGGCCCCGGCGATCATGGATCGCCCCCGGTGGCGGCGCGGGCGGCGGCGGATAGGGTTTAGATCGTGTTTAGACTGGTACCATGTAGAATGATAGAGAAAGGTTTAGTAGAATCGATGTTTATTGCTGAAACCTTGGAGGCATATATATAGAAGTACAATGATTTACTGGGAGTCCAAGTCAAGGTAAAACAGAGTCCTACGTTATTTATGTTTTCTAATAGTCTCAACACATTTGTCATTGGCTCATAAAGCCGAGTCCATCGGTTTTAAACTGTCTACGCAGTTTTTTTATTTTGAGGGGGACTTGTCTTCGGACGCGGCTATTTGGCTCTGGGGTGCACGCGCTTTCTAATGAATAGTAAAATCAAAACAAATAAAAAAAATTCAAAAAATCTGAAAGTTTTTGTGGATGTTCATATTAGTGTGGCTTGTGTGCTTGCCAATTTTGATGTCATATGGTGCAGTGGTTCTTCCTCGGTGAAAAAACAAAAGTACGGATGATCTTTTGCTACATTTGAAGGCATCATTTGGCGTTTGAATTGTCTTTTTTTCGCAGGCCAAAATACTAAAGCTTTTCACCTAAAATTTTGCATGTGCCATTTGGGTATGACAATGAATACATACAAACAAAATTCAAATTTTTTGGCATTGACAAAATGTACATTTGGCACGCAGGTGCACGTGCACCCCAGAGCCAAAGGGAATATCCCACCTGTCTACGCAGTTTGTTGTACGTGAACTCTCGACCTTTTAGACATATTGGCTGATAAAACCTTCTTCCTCATCTCTACAATTTCAACTGTAATTTCAACTATAATTTCTACAAGTGTAGCTGAAATACGAATCGGTCGAATTAACATCTACTTTAGTTCTGCCTCTTCGATCGTTTGGAAGTGATCTCGCAAACAAAAGAGGCTTGACCAGAGTAGAACTGGGAGGAATAAAAAGAGGCTGAATTTTTCTCCTGCATGAGCGGTTAGGTTTACAACTCGTTCCATATTTGCCCATTTCTGCCGCAAGATAATTTCAAGGCTGTGACCCACTATTTGAACCGCCCTGCAAAATGAAGACCTAGACCCATTTTTCAGGCCATGAACGCCACATGAACGACTATTATGGCGATCTGGATGATACAACTGAATTTGCTAGAGTTGATCTAAGTTCAATTATGTGTGAGCATACCGGTTTTGGTAGCAGGTGAAACTTTTAACAATTCGTTCCACCGGAATCCAGATGCTTTCGAAAGAACATGGTTCCAGTTAAAGGTTAATTGCACTTGTGCTTGTGCCAAGTGTGAACGACACACCTAGCATGCACCTAACCTTTTTTTGGTTTTAGATACATCGATTGGGTTAATTAGACTAAGAAACTGAACCCACACGGTTTAACCTGTAGTACGAAGGAAGCCACTTAACAAATTGCACGAAACATGGCTTCCAACCTATAAACGGAAAGATACGGATTCCAGGACAGTCAAGTCGTCACTGGGTTTGCAGTCAAGTATCCAGTAACTAAACATCCGGCGACACTTTGTCGCATCAAATCATAGTAAAATTGGCAAATTCTTTAATTTGTAGCAACCAGACCTAACTAGATGCCATTCAGACGCAAGAGTACTGCTTTTTTTCACCTTTAAAAAATAGAAGAGTACTGCTTTTTCGAGGCAAGGTTTTCACATTAAGAAATACAATTGTGCCAGGTTAAAATATTGAAACCTTATTGGGCAATACATTTCAGTTTTAGCCTGATTCTAGTTTAATGGGACCTAGCCTATGTCGGGCATACGTCTGCCACTAGAACAAGTGGTTCGCCATCTGTTTGCCCTTCTCCATTGCTCTCTAGGCGTCATTTTTTCCTTCCCCCTAAGCTGAAATTACTTATGGACTTAATATCATCGCCAAGCATGGACGGTAGCAATGTGGGTTGGATTGGGCAAGGACGGGGATTCCTTCAAGAGATTTGGTGTGGCTCCCTTCTGTCAGTTCGGCGCGGAGGATGTGTTCCATCTCACGTATAAGTTAGATATCGGCGCGTTGGTCAATCTGAACGTTCGGATCGAGACTGACATGTTAGTTCGAGTGATGTTTTTTTTCGATAAAAGCTATTGCCCGACTTTATAAATAAAGCCATAATCGGCCCAAACGAGTTCACAACTGCCACATCAGTAAAGGATCACACATCACATCACACCAGGAACAAGGGCAAAGGAGTTTGTACCACCACTACTACTAGGAGGGTTCTTACAGGCCCAAGGCCAACCAGGCACGCAGGCCGGAGAGGGAGAACCAGGATCTTGGAACTAGAGAGACGGGCAAAAGCGCTGCCAAGGCCACCACCGAGGATTTGAAATCACTGACGAAGCGGAAGACAAGCAGCAGTTGTGGCCTTCATTCTTGAGATGATCGTCTCCAAATCCTCCAGGTCAGTACTCTTACACAAGTGCTTCCAGATCTGTAGAAAACCAATAAGTTTAAAGATAAAAGTCGCAGGATACTTAGGAAAAATGTGTTCAATAGTTAATTTGTTACGGATATTCCACAGCACCCAACAGGCCGCAGCAAAAATAGTCCAGAAAATACGACGGAAGCGGGCAGACATAGGGCGAACCAAGCCTCGAACCTCCCCAAAAGTTTGAGGGTTTCACGAGTTACCCAACCATTCCCGGAAGCAACTCCACATAAACTTATTAGCAAGCAGGCTAGGGAAGAAGATGTGTAAGGTATCCTTCGTAGTACCACAAATCACACAGTTCGCCGATCTAGCCGGATTACATTTATGAATTTGTTCAGAGGACGACAACTTCAGCTTAAACGCCTGCCACAAAAACACTTTAATCTTAGGAGGGATGCGAGATTTCTAGACCGGAGAAAAACGGGAAGTTCGTCTCCCAGCCACTAGCTCAGCATAAAGAGACTTAACTGTAAACACACCTGATCTGGAGAGAGTCCAGACGACCTCGTCCGTACCCTCGGAGAGTTCCGAAAAAAACACAACAAGCCGTTGCCAATCGTTCAGCTCTGCAGAAGAGAGCAACCTACGAAACCCAATGTCCCAATTTTCCGCAGCCAACTCAGAGATTGAGATATCTGGCTTGGGACAATAGGAAAACAAAACCGGAAACACATCACAAAGGCGGCCAACAGGTGACCAAAGGTCAAGCCAGAACCGCACCGCAGAACCGTCTTTGACCGAGAAACGAACAAACTTGCAGAAAGTGTCACGAAGTCTGCACAGGGAGCGCCAAAACTGGGATCCTCCAGCAGCAGAAGAAAGAAGAGGCGAGGAATTAGGAAAGTACTTAGCCTTCAGGATCTTACGCCAAAAGGCGTCTGGGCTACCCGTGCAAATTTTCCACCACCATTTCGTAATGAGGCAATCATTCATAACCGAAGTGTTAATAATGCCCAATCCTCCCATGCACTTGGGGAGACACATAGATTTCCACTTCACATAACGATATTTCCTCCGATTATCAGCCGCGTTCCAAAAGAAACCACTACGATTTTTATCAAAGCCTTCATGGATAGAGCCAGAAAGCCTATAGAACCCCATGGTGTAGGTAGGGAGGGAGGATAGGCAGGCGTTAATCAAGCAGACTTTGGCAGCGGAGGAGTGATGTCTACCCCGCCAAGGTAGCACCCTATTCCCCACCTTACGGACCAACGGAACCAGCTCTTTAGCTGAGACCAAGTCCTGAGAGATAGGGATCCCAAGGTATCGAAAAGGAAAACTCCCCAGAGCACAGTTCATAAGTGAAGCAACCCTGCGTCCTTCCTCCAAGGAACATCCAGGCGCAAAAATCTCACTTTTAGAGAAGTTAATTTTGAGACCCGACAAAGCCTCAAAGCAAAACAGCAAAAATTTGAGGTTAGAGAGACAAAGATCATTGTTTTCCACCATAATGACCGTATCAGCGATCAGGTGCTAGATATACCTGGTCGAATCATCTAGTCAACCCTGTTCGATCGGTGTTGGACAGGGCCATCTGTTGTGCTGGCGGAAAGGCGATTTATCCTCGTTGTTCCTTGTTGGCCATTCCCTCGGTTGGGTCTGACCATACTCCTCTTGTGATGGATTCTTGTGGAGGTATGCGGCCCCCTCCTAGATTCAGGTTTGATTCATCCTGGCTTGGGTGTGAGGGTTTCGCTCCGCTGGTTTCGTCTAAGATCCTTGGTCTCCTCTCTTCGCCGCACCGTTCTTTTGGCCCGTTAGATGACTGGCGCTTTTGTTCGAGGGGTTTGAGACAGTTCCTTAGAGGCTGGGGGGGCAATAAGGCGATCTGTGACCCTGCGGTCAAGGCTGAGTTGCTCAACAAAATTAAAACCTTGGATGATTTGGCCGATTCGGTGGGTCTTGATTCGTCCGGTTGGAACCAGCGATACGAGCTTGAGAACTCGCTTCTCGAGGTCTATTCCATGGAGGAGGAATTATGGAGACAGAGAGGTCGTATTTCCTGGGTGCTTAAAGGTGATTCCCTTACTGCGTATTTCATTGCCATTGCCAATGGCCGACGGCGTCGCTGTCTCATTTCCAGGCTGTCCATTGATGGTGTGATTTGCGAAGACTTAGAGATTATTACCTCCCATATTACACAATTCTACTCCTCTCTTCTCGCGGCGCGTCCTGAAGTGGATGTGTGATACGTCCCAAACGTATCTATAATTTCTGCTTGCTCCATGCATGTTTTGTGTGACTTTGTCATGATTTGCTTGAACTTTCATACACTTTTGAGCATATTTGGACTAATCTATTAACCCAGTGCACCCAGCTGCCAGTTGCTGTTTTCTGCTATTTTTGTATTTCAGGTTTTTCGGCCATTAAAAGTGCTCAAAAAATCCGGAAAAATCAGATAAAAAATCAGCGACCCGGAAGCTTCCGGAATCACCAAGGTAGCGGAGGGGGGCCACCACCAGGAGACCAGGAGGGTCCCTGGCGCGGCCCCACCCTAGGACACGCCAGGAGGCCTCCTGGCTGCCTGGTGGGTCCCCTCGACACCCCCTCCGCCTATATTTAGCCCTCGGGGTGGAAACCCCTAATATCGATTTCTTTTCTGCGAACTCGCCTCTGTACCGCCGCGGCCGCCGTTCCAAGATCGGGGCTTCCTGGAAAAGCTGCCCCGGCACCCTGCCGGGAGGAGGAACCCCCTCCGAGAGACCATCCATAGCCATGGACGCCTCCCGGATATGCCGTGAGTAGTCCCCCTTGGACCATGGGTCCGTGACCAGTAGCTACGTGATGTACCTCTCCCCTCTTTGTGCTTCCACTTTCGAGACCTCGTGAGCTGCCTCACATGATCGAGACAATTTTGTAATTTCTGCTATTGCTATGCTGAGTTTGCTGGGATCTGATGAATTATGAGACTATGTTCAGATTCTGATGAGTAATATATTTGGTTCTTCTCTTTTATATTTTGTTCTTGAGTAAATTCTTGCATGTTCTCCGTTGCAGTATTTTGCTTTGGCCAAGTATTTTTCTTGCAACTCCAAGAGGGAGCGTTATGCTTGATTGTGGGTTCAGCCCCCTGATGTCTAGCTTGAGTGACCAAAATATGAGACTAGGGGATGTGCTCTTGCCACCAGGGATAAAACAACGGTGCTTGTACCCGCGGGTGCAAGGATTGTTTACTTTACGCAAAGTTCTTTTAATGTAGTTGTCTGTTGCTTTGAGTTTACACTTTGGGTGGGATTCGCAACTTAATACCGGCGAGATGTTCTGGATAGATATCTAAAGGTGGATTATTCATAGAAGATGCAGTTGGATTTCGGTCTACTTACCTTGGCGTACTTCCCATTGGTTTTGAGCCCTTCCTTTCTTTGCAGCATAGTTAGCATTGTGGTGCCTTCATAATTCTGTCAATTGCCCAGCTGTGATTTGTTTACCTCGCTAGCACTTTTATCGTATTTTGGGAGAGAGACATCACTAGTGAAAATCATGGGACCCCGGTCCATCTTCACATTATTGTTTACACCCTCAATTTACTTCCAGTCTTTACTTTCAGTTCCACTTTTATCTCTTGCGTTGATCCTTTGTAAACAGCAAGGCCAGAGGAATTGACAACTCCTTTGTACTCGTTGGGAGCAAAGTTATTTGTATCTTTGTGCAGGTCCAGGTGAAGCTAGCAACCTCGGCACCATTGTTCACTTTACCACCTTGTTGTATTCTTCAGAGTCCTACGGGAGACAAACCTTGGTATCTTTGCCAAGGGAAAACTTGCCGCTGCACTATATCTCACCCTGCACTTGTGGTAACCAACGAGGCTTGAAGAGTACTAACACTCTCTTTCCATCAGCAAGTTTGCTGGCGCCGTTGCCGGGGACTCCAGTCTACAAGATAGGGGATTTGCACACTATCTTTTATCTTTGCTTTTTAGTCTTGTTAGTTTACCTTTCAGTTTTTACTTTTGTGTCCCTTATAAAAAATACAAAAAATACATGTTACCTTGTCAGTAGTTACCACTATGGCTGGTCCTTTTTCCTTTGGTGAGGCAGAAGTACTTACCTTTACTCAAAGAGGTGGTGAAAGTTTGAAAGATGCTTGGTATAGAATTAATGATTCTCAAAAAAGAGCCACCAAGAAGCAATCCACTACTATCTTGCTTAGAATTTTTTATGTTGGGATCACTTCTTGGAATAGGTTTCTTTTAGACACTGCTATCAATGGGAACTTCATAGAGGCCCCAGTTTGGGAAGCTCTTAATGTTATTGAAAATCTTGTTGGAAGTCTCCCAGTTGTTAGTATTAAGGAGGACATTACTTTAGCTCACATTATGAGAAAACTTGAAGAAATAGAGCTAAAGATGCTAAGTATCGATAGGGTGAATGAGTTGGATCGTAAGATTCAAGGGAATTTGAATAGGCTAGATAACTCCATGCAGAAAATTGTCAAAACTTTGGAGACTATTAAATACCTTGATGAGAAGTCTTCTAGGATAAAAAAGATTGAGGAAGTTATTGAAACTCTAGGAACTACCTTTTCCTCAATCAAAACCAAAAAGGATGAAACTCCAGCAAAGAAGGAACCTAAGTTCGTTTACGTCCCCAAGGTTCCTGAAGCTAAAACAAACACACCCATTTCCAAGAGAGTTGAAACGGTGAAAACTTTGGAGGAGACACCTATCTTTAACTTTAATGAAACTCCAATTGATTTCCCTCCCTTTTATTTTATTCCAAGAAGCATTTTCATCCGTCATTTATTTGAGAAACCTATTAAGACTAGTTGTACTATTGAAGAGTTTTTTGATGATCGTGATGATGGTTCAATGGATACAACTTGATCTTCTTCTTTAAGGCTAGATAATGGCTCTAAAGAAGCGCTTTCAGGAGGCAGCCCGCAACGAATTTAGGTTTTTCTTTTTACTTTTCTTCTGTTCTTAGTGGTCTTCATGATTGTTACTACTGTAGCAACATCATTGTATCTTTACTTTTCAAGCTTTGTGCCTTTTATAGCCTCATACGATAAGGCAAGTGAAAGTTGTGACATGCTGTCCAGAAAATAGATTCTGTCCTCGTGACTAGAAAAAACAGAGAAATATCCCAGTTCATCTTTTTGAGCTGATTTTTTACACAGCGTGCTCTATACAATTACGAAAATTTCGTATGTTATTAGTTTTTTGATTTGAGTTCCAGAAGTATCCCTAAAAAATTATTTTCTCTCTGTTGTTCTGTTTTTCTCAGCTTCTGCCCCGGTTTTTCTTTTCGCAATTTTGCAATCCTTAAGCTTGATTTTTCTTTGCAAAATCTTTTGGGAAGGCAAGAGAAACAGTAGCTCTTCCTGGAAATCTTTATTTTCACTAGAGGAAAAATTATCTTAATAGGGTTCTAACCTCTCTAATCAGTCTACAATGAGTTATGTATGAAGGGAGTTTTCAAGTGCGCGATGGAAGATGATGAAAGAAGATCTTGGAGTGTCAAACGCTCAAGCATGGGGATGCCCATGTGCACCCCCAATAAATATTCAAGGAGACTCAAGCGTCTAAGCTTGGGGATGCCCCCGTGTATCCCCTTCTTCATCAACAATTATCAGTTCGTCCCTCGTTGCACTATATTTTTATCACTTCATGCGTTGTGTGCTATGCTTGGAGCGTCTCGCTCTTTACTTTTCTAGGTTTTTTTTGCTTTGTTTGCTGTAGTAACAAGTTAGACCGTAGCTTACTCTTTTGTGTGGGAGAGATACACGCTCCTCTTGAACTAGAACTCCTCATAGGATTTGCATGCTTATTCTTTTAGCTGTGAGTTGTTCTTTTTCTTTTCTTAGCTGCTGCTCTATTCAGTTGTAGTGCTTTAGTTTTTCTAGAGCTTTTCTTTTGTTTTAGGTTGAACTTTCTATAGGTTGCATGTTTCATCTTGTTAGAGAGTTTGCCTGTTGCACTGAGTTTTGTGTCTTGACTAGAAGTAGGTAGTTGAAGTTTCTATTCTCTTTGTAGTAGTAACTTGCAATAGTTTTGACGTATTGACTAGAGTAATGTTTGAACTTTTGGTGTCAAGAGCTCGAGCCTATTAGTGATAGATGTCGTATTTTTGGCAATCCGTGTGATTTTCGAAAACCAAGAACCCCTGTTGAGAACTCTAGCTACTAGATGGATCACTAACCTCCGGAGGGTTCGAATATTAGAGTACACTCACGTACCATGAGTCGAGGATGCGCAAGGATAACCAAACCCCCATACACTCCTCCTCGGGGTACTTGTCTCTTTGTGAATCTCCTGATTAGATTGAGAGTTACCGATAATAAGTGCATGAGTTCTTCGGACTAATGTGAGTACCTATACTTTTTCTAGCCTCTTCGGTACCATGCATTGCCCTTTCTCGCCTTGAGAGTTGGCGCATACTTCGCTGGTGCATCCAAACCCTTGGCACGATACGCTCTGTCACCATAAGCATCCTTATATCTTTCCTCAAAACAGCCACCATACCTACCTACAAGGCATTTCCATAGCCTTTCCGAGATACATTGCCATGCAACATCCACCTTCTCATGACTTGATCCTCATGTCATACAGGCTACTTGCTTGATCGATGAGCCGCATTCTAGTTGGGCCTTGCCCTAATCATTGCTACATGACGCGCTAGTATCATTGCATATCCTGCTATCCTGGCAGAGGCATACATTTGCATCATGATAGTTATATCTTCTTTATGTGAGTACCTTTGTAAAGTGTGAAAGATCTCCTATATTCTTGTAAAATATAGAGTGTTGCCCCTAAAGTGAGGAAAAGATCCCAAAAAGGACAAAATCAAAAGATCCCAAAGAGGACAAATGAGATTTAAATAGAAAGAGCCATTGAGTCCACCAAAAAAATACAAAAAAATAGAAAAAGGAGAAAAAGATAAATAAAAAGAGAGAAGGGGGCACACTACTATTCCTTTTGAGAGATCCACACTAGTACTTCATCCTCTATCCCTTGTACTCCATAGAGATCATCATCATGCATATAGCTATGTGGGGACCTTCACACTATAGAACTTGGCTTGTATATTCCAATGATGAACCTCCTCAAACGAGCTCTAGGTCTTCTTGAGCAAGCAAGTTAGATGCACCCCCACTAGTTTCCTTGGAGAGCTTTTAGGTCACATGTGCATCCGTTGCATGGCAATCCCTACTCCTCACATCATATCTATCATATGGCCTTCTCTCGCCTATGATTGTCCTCATTGATGTGAGACTTTCACACCTTTTTGTCTTCCTCCTCCACCTTCTTTCTGTTTGGCCTTTAAGGTGTCAACTTTCTTGCTCACGCTCATCCATTGCATGAGTGCTCATAATATCGAAAGGGAGTGGATCAGTTTGACTTGTACCTGGCTAGTGGTCTGGGGACGAGTCAAGATAAGAATGCAAAGGAGACTAAGTGTGAAACTTTAGTAGATGGTTGTTCTCAACAACCTTTTTTCTCACTTTTTCCCAGTCACCTGCTTGCACGCAAACACCATCTGGAGACATTCGAGTCACGGACAGCGAGAGCTCTTGCACCTTTTGTTCATTTGTTGCTTGTGTCAATGCTAATATAGACTCTTGGTTGTTAATACTTGAATTGAAGTGCATGCTTTGATTTCTTTACTTAAAAGTCCTTATATGGTTGTGTGGCATGTCACCACATAAATTATGCTTGTTATCATTTACCTACTCGAGGACGAGCAGGAATTAAGCTTGGGGATGTTGATACGTCCCAAACGTATCTATAATTTCTGCTTGCTCCATGCATGTTTTGTGTGACTTTGCCATGATTTTCTTGAACTTTCATACACTTTTGAGCATATTTGGCCTAATCTATTAACCAGTGCACCCAGCTGCCAGTTGATGTTTTCTGTTGTTTTTGTATTTCAGGTTTTTCGGCCATTAAAAGTGCTCCAAAAAATCCGGAAAAATCAGATAAAAAATCAGCGACCCGGAAGCTTCCGGAATCACCAAGGTAGCGGAGGGGGGCCACCACCAGGAGACCAGGAGGGTCCCTGGCGCGGCCCCACCCTAGGCCGCGCCAGGAGGCCTCCTGGATGCCTGGTGGGTCCCCTCGACACCCCCTCCGCCTATATTTAGCCCTCGGGGTGGAAACCCCTAATATCGATTTCTTTTCTGCGAACTCGCCTCTGTACCGCCGCGACCGCCGTTCCAAGATCGGGGCTTCCTGGAAAAGCTGCCCCGGCACCCTGCCGGGAGGAGGAACCCCCTCCGAGAGACCATCCATAGCCATGGACGCCTCCCAGATATGCCGTGAGTAGTCCCCCTTGGACCATGGGTCCGTGACCAGTAGCTACGTGATGTACCTCTCCCCTCTTTGTGCTTCCACTTTCGAGACCTCGTGAGCTGCCTCACATGATCGAGACAATTTTGTAATTTCTGCTATTGCTATGCTGAGTTTGCTGGGATCTGATGAATTATGAGACTATGTTCAGATTCTGATGAGTAATATATTTGGTTCTTCTCTTTTATATTTTGTTCTTGAGTAAATTCTTGCATGTTCTCCGTTGCAGTATTTTGCTTTGGCCAAGTATTTTTCTTGCAACTCCAAGAGGGAGCGTTATGCTTGATTGTGGGTTCAGCCCCCTGATGTCTAGCTTGAGTGACCAAAATATGAGACTAGGGGATGTGCTCTTGCCACCAGGGATAAAACAACGGTGCTTGTACCCGCGGGTGCAAGGATTGTTTACTTTACGCAAAGATCTTTTAATCCAGTTGTCTGCTGCTTTGAGTTTACACTTTGGGTGGGATTCGCAACTTAATACCAGCGAGATGTTCTGGATAGATATCTCAAGGTGGATGATTCGTAGTAGATGCAGTTGGATTTCGGTCTACTTACCTTGGCGTACTGCCCATTGCTTTTGAGCCCTTCCTCTCTTTGCAGCATAGTTAGCATTGCGGTGCCTTCATAATTCCGTCAATTGCCCAGCTGTGATTTGTTTACCTCGCTAGCACTTTTATCGTCTTTTGGGAGAGAGACATCACTAGTGAAAATCACGGGACCCCGGTCCATCTTCACATTATTGTTTACACCCTCAATTTACTTTCAGTATTTACTTTCAGTTCCACTTTTATCTCTTGCGTTGATCCTTTGTAAACAGCAAGGCCGGAGGAATTGACAACTCCTCTGTACTCGTTGGGAGCAAAGTTATTTGTATCTGTGTGCAGGTCCAGGTGAAGCTAGCAACCTCGGCGCCATTTTTCACTTTACCACCTTCTTGTATCCTTCGGAGTCCTACGGGAGACAAACCTTGGTATCTTTGCCAAGGGAAAACTTGCCGCTGCACTATATCTCACCCTGCACTTGGGGTAACCAACGAGGCTTGAAGAGTATTAACACTCTCTTGCCATCAATGTGCGCCTCTACGACTCTTTCTGGTCGGCTGGTGCTCGGGTCTCGTCTGAGGACAATTATTCCCTCATGCTCCCGTTGTCCGATGAGGAGATTGACACCGCGGTGTTATCTTCTAATGCTAACTCTGCCCCGGGTCCGAATGGTTTTTCTATCACTTTCTTTCAGAAATTCTGGGCTTCCATTCGTTTTCTGGTCTATGCTATTATCCAGGGCTTCTGCCTGGGCACCGTGGATATTTCGAGGCTCAATTACGCTACCCTTTCCTTGATTCCTAAGGTCAAAGGGGCTGACAACATCAAACTCTTTCGACCTATTGCGCTCACTAATAATATTGCTAAGTTTCCGTCCAAAGCGTTTGCATCTCGGTTGGGCCCGATTTCCCATAAAGTGATTAACCTTAATCAATCTGCGTTTATCAAGGGTCGGTTCATTTTGGACAGTGTCCTCAGCCTTCATGAGGTGCTTCATGAAATTAAGCGGTCTAGAACCAACGCGATAGTGCTCAAACTAATCTTTGAAAAGCGTATGATTGTGTTAGTTGGCCGTTCCTTCGTGCTGTTCTCTTGGCTAAAGTTTTGATGGTGCGTACGTTCACCGTGTTATGCAATTGGTTACTGGGGGCCATACTGCTGTTTCGGTTAATGGACGTGTGGGCCCTTTCTTTCCTAATGGCAGAGGCCTTAGGCAAGGTGATCCTATCTCTCCCCTGCTCTTCAATTTCGTGGCTGATGCCCTCTCGGGTATCCTTGACCGCGCTGCTGGAGCAGGTCACATTTCTGCGGTTCTCTGCCCCCTTCTCCCTTCGGGGCTTACTCATCTCCAATATGCCGATGAAGTTCACGTAAGGCATGGTCAACAATTAGGCCATTGAAAGCATCAGCCATCGCAGCACAGAAATTATCGGAACTTTTCTCAGTGGGAAAGAGAAGAAGGTTAAAGTCCCCACCCAGGAGCATAGGAAGTGTTTGATTCGATAAACGAGCATCCAACGCCTCCAAAAACGAGCAGAGAGGGCGTGATCCGAAGGCCCGTAAACAAAAATAAGATCCCAAGAAACAGAGGAGCCACGACGAGCCAACCAAAGGGATAGGAAAAAATCAGATACCAGAACATCCGAAACATTAAATAAATCATTCCTAGAGCCAATCAGAATACCACCGGCGGAGCCAACGGCCGCCACCCAGTTCCAAGTAAAATCAGAGCCCCTTATACCATTAAAATCCATCAAACAAAAATCCTCACGTTTAGTCTCTTGAAGACACAAGATGTCAATATGTTCACAGTGAAGGAGATCACAGAGCTGGTTCCGGAGCCCCCTAGCACCGAAACCCCGAATATTCCAGAAAAGGATTTTCATTTGGCAGAGATATTGCGAATACGGAGGCGAGAGCGGCGAGGAATATTAGCAGAGAGCGGCTTCTTAGCACGCGCCCTAGAGCGGTGGCCTCTCGAGGTCTGGCCTCTACCAAGACCTTGAGGGGCAGGGGAAGCCAACGGATTAGGAGTCGGAGAACTAGCCTTCGCTGCTTCCCCAGCTTTGGCAAGGCTGGCTTGTGCCAGCTCATTGGCACGGAGATCCGAGAGAAGGGTCGTGGCCGCAGGTAGATCCGTCCCTAGAGATAAGCCCGAATCGGACGCAACATTGACAAAATGCTCAACCGAGAAGTCAGACAAAACCGTACGTTTAGGGGAGAGGGGAGACATACCAATCACAACGGTATCCCGAGCCGCCTTCCTCTGCTTCGCTCGCAGGTGTACAGGGGTTCCATCGTCCGCCTCCCTCCTGCTCTTGCGAGCAGTGGAGAGAGGCGTCTTGAGAGACACCGATACCGAAGCTGGTGCCGGGGGTGGAAATGGAGCAGGGGACGGCGGGCCATCCACGGGTCCCTCCCCAGCCTCATCCATGTTGAGGGAGAGAAAGAGACCCGAGCCAAAGATTTTCGACGCTGCAGCTTCCTTACGAGCACGGGCCCTGGCCGAAGTCTTCTTAACAATTTTCCGGCGACGCGAACCCGCCAGCCGCAGATCATCATCCTCAGCCACCCTGGAGGGTGAGTCCAGAACATCCGAGAGGGGTGGCGAGGCCGCTCGGGTAGGGTGATTCGAGCACACCGCCGAGGTTGGAGAGCGGTTACCTCTAGGGGAATCAATTTGAGGCTTCGGAGGGAAGGAAGGCATGGCGGGAGCAGGGGCAGGAACATGAGCATGGGCTTGGGTAGAAGGAGGAATAGAAGTATTCTCATCAGGCGTCTCCAAAGCTGCCTCCTTTCCTTTAGAAGCATTGCCACTCACCGGCCTACGATTAGGATAGAGCTCTTGAAGCCGCAGCCCGAGCGCATCCCACTCCCTGGAGGTGAAAGGCTCGCCCGAGGCCCCCTGACTCTCACTGAACAAGTTCTCCCCCTGGATCGGGTCTTTGGGAGGAGGTGGACGGGGAATGGCAGTATCAGGGGGAGCAAGGGCATCTTCCATCCGAACTTTGATACGGAAAGCCTTACAGTACGGAACGAACTCAACGAAGCCTTTAACCATGGAAGGATTGCGCAAACTAAAAAGCATCCGAACAGCACCTCGACGGCCAAGGGATTCAGTATCAACAGAAATAGGTTTACCAACCAGCTTGCCAAACGCCATGAGCATCGCCGCATTTCGCATTTCTGGCGGGACATCCTCCAGCAGGACGTGAGCATGAACCAGTGAGCCAAAGGAGCGGTCAATCTCTACAGCCTCCCTCACAGAGACCACGGTTTGGTGCAGCGGAAGAGTAAAACTAGCGCTCTTGGAAACCATGCGGAGGCTCTCATGGGAAGGGAAGATCACCCCAAACTCTTTGTCAGATAACTCCTCAAGATTCCAATCCCACCCTTCCATGTCCCACTCATGGAGTTCAACAACCATAATCTCAAGGGAGACCCCACCGTCCAGCACAGAAATGACAGCTGCATTTTGGGGGGGAGGTGCCTCCACTACCACACCATCCCCACCCACAATCTCAAAGAATCCACAACCCGACAGGCCTCTGCCGAAATGCTTAAGGACTGGGGGCGGCGCCCGAGAGACACAATCCACAGTCAGATGCCCCTCCGCACGACAGATAAGGCAAAAGGGCGGAGCAGTACACTGGGCTTGAAAATGGTTGGGGCGATGGCAGGAAAAACATATCGATTGGCTCTGCCCAGAACGAGGAGCAACCGGATTCGGAGGAGACGGGAGAATACCAGCACCCCCACTAGATCCGTTAGCGCCATCACGGTTGTCGAAATTGCGTTTGTTGGAGAAGCCCTGCGAGGAAGACGTGTCGGGGTTGTGGTAGCCGCCCGACGGCAGGAAGCCACCGGATCCAGACCGGTATCCGCCACGGAAGTTGTGACCACCCCGACCACCACCGCCGTCGTCTCCAAGACCCAGCGGAGGCCGCGGCCCAGGCGGGGGAGGAGTCTCCTGCCGTCCCGAAGACTTGGCCACAGCCGCATCCCAAGGATTCGGGTGAACCCATGCCGCATGCGCCGTCGTCGCCTCACGATCCCTCTTCTCCTTCTCAAGACGAGCACGAAGCGCAGCCTCAGCCTCCAAGCCGTCGGCATCATCCATACCGTCCTGCCTGGGAGAGGAGGCCTTCGACGGAGGAATGGAACCCGCCATGGAAAAAGCCGCCGCAGCAGCAAAAGATCTAGGGAGGGGTGGGGGAAGGGGGGCGAAAGGCGGAGCACGCGAGCTGGAGAGAGAAGCGAAGAGGAGAGAGCGCGACACAGATCCGAAGCGGAGGGGGGGAAGCTAGGGTTAGGTCACAAGAGCCGCTGGGCACCCATAAGTACCCGCTCCGCGAGGGCACCGTCGGACCAGGCCTAGGAGATGGGCCAAGAGAAGCGCCCAGCCGGCCCAACAGGGGAGGGAAGTCCTCCAGGGAAAAAGAAAACAAAGAGGAGGTCGAAGGGACCAACGGTCCAGCAACGCCTGGCCCAACTTCCCCAGAGCCAGCAGAGGACACAGACCAGTCCACACGGGTTGGCCCACTAGCCAGCCCAACCGACGCCACCGGAACCAAGGGAGCGGCTAGGGTTTCTGCCCCACCCGCCGTCGAAGCCAAGGAAGCCACCGAAGAGGCCACCGGTGAGGCCGCCGGGGACGCCACCACCGCGTCGGGAAAAGCACCCAGCACCCCAGGAGACGAGAGGGGGCCCGGAGCTTTCCGCCCACGGCACTTGCGAACCGCCAGCGTCCAGCCCGGCTCGACGAACGCCGCCGAGGACCAACGGGAGCGCCCTCCCGGAGCAAAACGACGACCACGTTTGTCCGGCGAGGCCAGCTCGGCTCGCAATAGGGGAGAACAACACACCTCCTCCGTCTCTGATTCCACATTAGAGTATCTGCACCGCAGAGAGGACGTCGCTAGATCCATCCGAGGAAGCAGGGGGCTGGGAGCGGGGGAACGAGACGGGAGAGGGGGAGGGGGAGCGGGAAAGGGGAGGGAGAGCCATCCCTCGTGTCAGTGATGTTTTCTGTCCGAACACTAACCGGGCAAGCCGACCTGAAGTTTGGAGGCATAGGCATATATAGGGTTTTGGTTGTTGATGCTCTTCTAACGCATTTACATAATGTCGTTTTTTAAGAACTTAGTGATGGCACGTGCCATTTGTTGATGTATCGTTCGATTTCATAGTTGCTCGAGTCTTTTGTATCAAACTGTTATCGCGTTGAAAGTCCAATGACCAATTTGTTTTTGTTTTTTCAAGCTTGTGTATAAATTTATTAATTTTATTCAAGTTCGTGTACTAGTGATGATATCTATATCTCTTATAAAGCAAAACCTCACTAAGATGTATTTATGATGTCTATCTCAACATGTAAGCTATCCACATCACTCAATATTGTAGCCAATCATTTGTCCATCTCATCCACTAACAAAATCTCACTAAGATGCATTTATATCCATTTCAACATGCAAGTTATCCACATCACACACTATTGTATGTAATCATTTGTTTATGTCATCCACTTTCACTTACATGTATTCTATACCTTTTTAATTTATATTGTAAAATTCTTATAGAGATTTCCGCTGCAACGCGCGAGGTATTTTTCTAGTCAAGTCTTGCGTATACTCCTAGAAAGAGCTGGAGTATCTTGCCATTCATGAGTGAATTGCAGAAAGCGTCACATTGAGGACTTGTATTGAAGAAAATATGAATCTGTGAATTTGGGATAAAAACACTAATTCTAAGCCCGATGTTTTGCAAAGAACACTGATAGACGGATTTACCCCGTTTGAGCACAATTATGACATGTTCGACCCGTGATTGCTGACGATGTATTTTTGCAAAAGCTCCTTCCTCCCTAAAAAAACTCCTTGAAAAAAAGTACTAATACCTCGTTTATGATATCGAGCTCCGCCACAAAGGGCATATCCCTTCCTAGCCCCGATCTGACGAGCCGAGGGGAGGAATCCCTCTGAAGCATGCACTTTCCCACCACCACGCGCCTCCCCTTAGTGTGCTTCCCCCATTCTCCGGGATAACAAGATATCTGTCGACTTAGGCCCTCGGCAGTACCATCCACCTTCCTCATGTTGAAAAAAACTGAGTTGTTATTTGAAAGGAGAATGTGTTAGTTTGTGTTGCTTACTAGGTCTTGTTGATCCAAATTCATTGTCTTCTTGTCGAACAACCTTTTCATGCCGTTCCTAAACCAATCTTTCTTTCTCCCTTAGTCACTGATACTATCAAGTCCCTAGACCTATTTATACAGTGCACTCGAGAAATGTTGTTATTGCCACAAGCTACGGATAATGTTAGACAGCTTCAAAGTCCACCTTCCGTCAGGAAGGTACTCAACATTCTCATAGTCTTTAGGGATACATGCATATGTCAACTTTCTGATGATATTACTCATAACACAAACATGATGCAATCTTAAAGTAAATCAGCTAATTGGGTCGGTTCAGCACCCTTGTTCTGATCAAAATGTGCTCCTATATGTTACCGTATATTGAATACCCATGATCAGGAAAACGGAACCATATGAAAATTTCGGGATACTCTTAAAGGCGACACTAGGAACTCATTGAGTTTATATCTCCACATGTGCGTACGGGGTTTCCTCCGGAAGTCATTAACATGCACTTTGCAATCCTCCGCGAAACCATAGCAGTTATAGCACAGAAAGATAAACATTAATAATGAACGGGGAAATCTAATAATAGATTTATTATTGCACCTAGGTCATATTCCCAACAGCTTTCTTAGCTACTGAGCTACAAAAAATGAGAAGATTATAAGTGGGGACGTGAGCCTTTGTACTATAAGAAAGCTCCTACCCTTTTTTATTTGACACTTAAAAAAGACTCTGATGCATATTTGACACTTAAATAAATATTGATGCATATTTGACAATTAAAAAAGCAATTGTCCCTTCGAGCATTTTAGCAAAAATCAACATGCCTCAAAAACCTACAAATGCCTACTCAAAGCGAGAATCTTAGCATTTTGCGACTCGAAGCTAATGGACCCACTAAATTCAAAAAATATAAGAACCAAAAATTATAAAATGATCTATATCCCCATGTTGGGGGGTGATCGCGGGTTGCTGGTCCCCCTGTGGCCTGATAAGGTGTGTAACCGGCACACTAGTTGTAGTTGGATATCGTCGGTGTAAGATAAACAATACAAGCTACACATCCGTTATTGGAGCGGTTTGATTTTCCCAAATCCTTCATGAGAAAAATGCTTACCGCGCGGTTTGATTTGCCTTCCCTCCCTTCTAGCACTCGCCCCTAATTTTGAGTTGGAATTGACTAAAAAAGTAACTCTCCCCTACAAAATTTTCCCCAATCCTTCACGAGGGAAAATGTGAACCACCGCTCGATTTAATTTTCCTTCCCTTCCTTATAGCACCCGCCCTTGATTTTTAGTTGGAATTTGTTCCACAACTTTTGCCGGTGAGTCCGGTCCAAGGGCATGGAGCGAGAGCGTAGTCGAAGTAGTTGTACACGCGGCACAATCACAGATACGAAAAGTAAAGGGACACAGAGAAATAGTCGGGATTTGATCTTTATTATCAATTGATGTGTCTCTCCATACAATACATGGGTATATATAGGGGGAGAAGGGTAGGTGAAGAGGACCAAACCCTAGAGGGAAAACCCCGCACCCAAGAAAGGGTGGGCCCCGTATGGGCACGAACGTTGGTTTCCCAACACTCCCCCTTGGTCCGTCATTCCGTATTGCCTACGTCTCAAAAACTCCGAAAAATCCAATGGGAAAAATATGGAGAAAGAGCACATAGAATACGTCTCCTCATGTTGTACGAATTGCCTCATCGAAAACCTCAATGTGAGAAACATCTGGAAAACTCACATAAGGGAAAAAGAGTACAATCCACTCAACATCAGGTTGAGTACTCTATCATTCGGACAGAGATTTACAGATAGGGGTGTGAAGAATCTCCCACTGAGTCTGGCATTTCTCTAAGTCTCATCATAACGATTCCACGAACACGCCTTTCAAAAGATGATGCCGGTAATGATTTAGTGAACAAATAAGCGAGATTGTCACATGACTTAGTATGCAAGATCCTCACCTCGTTCATCTTCTGCAGCTCATGCGCATAGAAGAACTTGGGGTTGATATGTTTTGTGAGATTACTCTTCACATACCCTGACTGAACGTGTGCAACACAAGCTGCATTATCTTCATAGATAATGGTTGGGGTTTGTACGGTGTTCAGCCCACACGTCTGCCGAATGTGGCGAATCATCGGTCAAAGCCACACACACTCTCGTGATGCTTCATACAGTGCTATGATTTGTGAGTGGTTCGTCAAAGTTGATACACGACTTTGCTTAGACGATTTCCAGGAAATTGCAGTTCCACCACAAAGGAAAACATATCCAGTCTGTGACTTGGAAGTGTGTGGGTCCGACAGGTACCCAGCATCAGCATAGCCTACCAATGATAGGTCTTGATTTCTTCTATAAAACAACCCAATATCTTTGGTCCCTTGCAGGTATCGGAATACGTACTTGATGCCTTTCCAAAGTCTATTGGTAGGCTCAGAACTGTACCTAGCAAGCAAATTGACAACGAACGTGATGTTCGGCCATGTACAATTCGCGAGGTACATGAGTACTCCAACGGCGGTCAAGTAGGGGAATTCCGGTCCCAGAATTTCCTCCCCCTCTTCCTTAGGCCTGAACGGGTCCTTATCTTGCCGCAACGATCTCACAATCATTGGGGTCTTAGATGGATATGCCTTATCAAATCCAAATCTCTCCAGCACCTTCTGGGTGTAGACAGACTGGTGCACTAGAATCCCAGCAGGGGAATGTTCAAGTTGCAGACCCAGAAAGAACTTGGTTTTATCCAAATCCTTCATCTCGAATTCCTACATCAGGTAAGAACTCGCTTCCTCAATATCTCTAGGTGTACCAATTATATGCAAATCGTCCACGTGCACCGAGATTATACAAGATCCATCTTGGATCACTGCTCGTGTAGCCCTTCTAATGAAGGAAATCGCTC